>CM077023.1:21268125-22536250 GCA_039090855.1 Macrothele yani
GCCAATATGCAATAAGTGGTGAATGTTTAGTAATTGTTTCCATTCGTTATCCATCGACTTCATTCTACACAACAGTATGACAAACGTAATGATTTTTCAGCACCAAACTATTCTGATTTTCAATTAATACACACAATTGACATGGATTAGGAACATCAAACAGAAGTCATCGCTCTTTCCACGTTTATACGAGAGTCCTCATTATTGTGCGGGGCTCCAAGAACCAAACTGCCATGTGATTAGGCAGTTAGTCGTATATGAGTCTGGAGAATTCGAGGCCGCTGTGGTGCAGGGGTAGCATGTTCGGCGCTTAACTGGAATACCCTGGGTTCGATTTCCGGTGGCGGCCGATAAGAATCTTTCAGTGACTCACTTATAAACGTGGAAAGAGCGATGACTTCTGTTTGATGCATTCTGATTTTCTTTGTGCAGTGACACCACAGAAATACTTAAATCTGAAATCTTAACTTGTCGCCCCGATGAACTAGTAGTGGCTCAACCAGGTAACTTACCAGAGTTAAAGCCTCTGCTGGTGACATGTTGGCACCAGAAGACACTTTTAGAAATCTTGTAGCGTCTATGACTCGCCGCGTAAGAGCTATTTTGGCGGCACTTGGAGAGCCAACATCGTTATTAGACAGATGGTCATAATGTTTTGGCTCTTCGGTGTGTCTCTCATTCCATCTGTTCCATTAGATTCACGTGAAGCATTACGCTGCTTACGTCTGATGTGAACTTCCATCTTGATCTCCCGAATGTCAAGAATACAGAAACATAACCATATTTTAGGGATTAATTAAGGCAACGTGAAAATTTAAAGCAACAAGGGGCCGCCCTTCCCTAAATTGAAGCCACTGGTTTCAGGAAAGGAAGAGAGCTAGCACCGTAGGACAAAAGCATCATCACCCATGCCACACCTGGGGATCGAACCCAGGCTTAGTTTGAACGACGAGCCAGAATCTATCGGATCTCATCTCTCTGCCACTCAGCCGGGTACATATCAATATACACATTCTGTACAATAGTTCCGTTCACGCTTAACATGCGATATACTGCTTGCCTCCAAACTGTTAGTATGATATTTCTGTGTACTTTAAACGCACCAGTCTCTTGTGGTCCGCTAGTAGATAATTTTACCTATGAGGTATTCAGCCCTCTGTGGCTGTTTCTTTTTTTTTTTTTTTTTGATTGGAGGTTTAACGACCACCGTGAGCAACTCAATAGGCTATGAACTGTCTCCCGTCCCTAATTTAGGGTCACTGGTTCCAGGGAAGGGAGAAAGCCAGTGCCGTAAGACAAACACAACATCCATGCCTCACCGGGATTCGAACCCCGACCCCTTATGGACGAATGATCAGAAGCCATCGCTTAGACCACTGCGCCACCGGGGCGGCGCTTCTTTTCCGCATATGGCTTTTTACTTTTCTTAAATGGCAATTACCGAAGTTCGGTAATTGTCACGTAAGAAAAGTACTGCATTGTTATTATTAACTTCTTTATTCGAAATATACAAACAGCCTATGACAATCAATAATAAACAACAACATTATATATGACGTTCCATGTAAAGCTGTCTTCTGCAGTTCTCTAGGGGGTGTATCAGAAAGCTGCAATTTTTCGAAATGATTCACAAAAATTTTTGACATTGTTCCAAGTACCCCGATGACAATGGGGGCTACTGTTGTGTGTTTAGTCCATAATCGGGTAACTTCTATGTCCAGGTCTCTATATTTAGTCATTTGTTTCCAGTTCTTTTTATTATTATAAAAAAGTAAAAAGATTCCACCTCTTCCTGGGGTGGAACGGTTACGACATACCAAAACTGTGAAGTGACATTTTTTTCTCTCAGTTGTCCAGGCACTTCATCACTAGCCTACAAGTGTTCAGGTTAGCTGCCTTCTGTAGTTCCATGTAGGTTAAAGGTCTAGCGTCTGTATAGAGCTGTGAATGGTTTTAGGTACAACTTCTGATATTACTATGGGGGACGGTGGTGACGTTATCCATATGCCACATTTCCTGGACTTCGTATCGTAGGTCGTTATACTTTGACAGCTTCTCTCCGTGCGTCTTCTGTATATTGCACGCGTTGGGCACGGCTATGTCAATTAGGTATATTGACTTCTCCTTGTCGACAAGGACGATGTCGGGCCGATTGTGGGGATGGTCTTATCTGTTTCAGTACATCTTGTGGGTGTTGTTCTCTAGAAGCGTTGTTGGCACATACTTGTAGTAGGGAGACAGGCTCAGTTGTAATGAGGTGGTGCTTTCTTGCCAATTTCTGATGGACGATCTTGGCGATTTGATTGTGCCTGTTCGCGTACTCTGTGTGAGGACTCTGCACTTTCATGTGATATGTTGGATGGTCTTTGGCGCTTGATGGCTTTGCCGACATGAGTCGCTTTCCACTGACGGTAGCTTTTGGTGTTTACAACTTGATCTTGTATGGCCATCAGGAACCCTTCGGTAAATGGCCGATGTCATTGCTCTGTCCACGTTATTTTATAAACAACGCATAGCGACTGAAAAATTGTGTTCCGACACCGCTGGGATCGAACCCGAGATCTCTCGATAACTAGTCGAGTGCGTTCGCATTTACGCTACGGCGTCAACAATTCTCAGCGCCATGTGTGGCTTATCAGTCAGCATCTGACTACACGAATCCGTATTGTTGGTCTCAGCAACTGAGATGTCGTCATCTGGTGGCATTCAACGGAACCAGTCGATAGCGATTTCAGGCGCTATGCGTTGTTTATAAAATAACGTGGACAGAGCGGTGACATCGTCCATTTACATTATCTCCACGTATTTGATACATACACTGCCGGACAATTGCTAAGGACGGATGACAATAGCAACGATAGCAACCATAAAATGGAAGGCCGGAAAATGTGGAAATTAGCATAAGTGCGGGATACAGTAAGACGTGTTGTGCGTATGCAAATTTTGGATTGCCGAACTTGTTCGTGACATCATAGCGCTGATAAGGGATATAAAGGATTTGATGCGTATTGACCGTTGTTGTTCAAACGTAAATTGAACGGGAAGGAATCAATTGACGAACTAGCAATTTTCAGTATGTCTTCCCGACATCACCTAGATGATTTTACGCGTGGCCGTATTATTGGTAAGATTGAAGAAGGGCGAAAAATAACAGATGTTGCCAGGGAGTTCGACGTCAGCCACAGTGTTTTTTCAAGGCTTTGGAAATCATTTCAAACAAATGGAGAGTGTAGCAAACGTCACGGGGGAGGTCGTGTTCGCAGTACGACACCTGCAGAAGATTGGTACATAGTGCTATCAACAAAAAGACACCGGCGCAGCACAGCTAGTGAGGTAGCAAATCAGTTTATGGCTGCTACTGGCAAGCGGATCTCCCGAAAAACTGTCGCCAGACGTTTGCGTGGACTAGGACTATACGCCCGCCGTCCTGTTGTGTGCATCCCATTGTCCAGACGTCACCGTACCGCCCGTTTGCAATGGTACCATCAACATCGCAATTGGACTGATAACGATTGGTCTGCTGCCTCTTCTCAGATGAGAGTAGATACAGTCTATCGTTTGATTGTCGACGACAACTGACCTGGCGTGATAGTGGTACTGCATATTGTCCAGCAAACATACAGGAAAGGGACCGATATCCGACATGTAGTGTCATGGTATGGGCTGGCATCATGATCAATGGCCGTACGTCCCTCTGTGTGCTTCCAACAGGGACTATGACTGGCCAACGATACATTAATGATGTTCTGCTACCTCATGTTCGCATGTTCCGTGGTGCTGTCGGTGATAGATTCATTTTCACGGACGACAACGCAATATTTCATCGAACAGTCGCTGTCTAGGAGTGTCTTGAGAGCGAGGATAATCAACGCCTTGTATGGCCAGCACGTTCTCCAGATCTGAATCCCATTGAAAATGTGTGGGATGCTTTGGGGATGAGTCTTGCTGGTCGCCAATGGCCTCCAATAAACAAGGACACCCTCATCCGTGCACTGACAGAGGAATGGGATATAATACCCCAACAGCTGCTTGATAATGTTGTGCAAAGCATGACACGACGTGTGGAATCTTGCATCGCCCTCCATGGTGGCCATATCCCGTATTGAAATCTTACGCCGGAACGCCTGCGGACGGTAATTGCATTTTTTTCACGTTTACGTATTCTGCACAAAATGGCCTGTTTGTCCCTTGAACACGTTCCAAAGCCTTCTGGATTTCAGAGCACAATAAATTGTCTTTCTTTTAATGTCCTGGCATTCTGACATTACTTTATTTCACTTGACATCCAACCACACTTACTTTTTTATGCGCTACATAGCCGTTTATGATCCGTCCTTAGCAATTGTCCAGCAGTGTATTAACCATTTCTATCGCCCTTTGAATTTATCAGCTACAATTAAATAGCTGTTCCGCTAAATGCCACCAGATGACGACATCTCAGTTGCTGAGACCATCAATACGGATTCGTGTAGTCAGATGCTGACTGATAAGCCACGCATGGCGCTGAGAATTGTTGACGCCGTAGCGTAAATGCGAACGCACTCGACTAGTTATCGAGAGATCTAGGGTTCGATCCCAGCGGTGTCGGAACACAATTTTTCAGTCTCTATGCGTTGTTTATAAAATAACGTGGACAGAGCGATGACATCGTCCATTTACATTATCTCCACGTATTTGATACATATTAACCCTTCGGTCTCGGGGAAGAGTGATCCGTTTGATAGCCATGCATTGGAGGCAGTCTTATCCACATGGTCTGATTGCAGATCGTTGTAGTGACTTCCGTGTAGGACGTTCTTGCTCCAAGCTTCTTCTGTTGGCTTCCTCATTCCAGTCTCTATGTTCTGAGTAGAGAGTAAAACGAAGTCAATTTCTCCGTCATCTTTGTCCACGTCGGGCATATAACCCCCGGAATAAGTCGCTCTCCCAACTGAGCTACGCGGACGAATGATCTCGCTGCTATCTGCCTATATCTCCTGTGCGTCCTGCGATGCAGGCACGTCACAAGAGGTCTACGGCTATGTACTTTTGTCCCTCTGGTTTATCGCTTGGTGAAGTCACTCTGGTTTTGTCACTCTCGTTTATCGCTGTGCTCTGATGTAAGTAATTTCTCGGGCTGCTGATTTCTTTGTCTTGGTGTTCCAGGAGATTAATTATTCCCCGTCCTCCTTCTGCCCGTCCAATGGTCAGCCTTTCTACTGCTGACTTCGGGTGGCGCTGGCGATGTTTAGTGAGGGTTGTCCTAGTATTGCGCATTATTTCCACAAGCTCTGTTGGGTTTTTTGTTTTGTTTTTTATTGAGAGTTTAACGACCACCATGAGCAACTCAATGGGCTATAAGCAGTCGCCCGTCCCTAATTTAGTGTCACTGGCTCCAGGGAAGGGAGAGATCCAGTGCTGTAAGACAAACTCAACGTCCATTCCTCACTGGGATTCGAACCCGGACCCATCTCGGACGAATGATCAATAGCCATCGCTTAGACCACTGCGCCACTGGGGCGGCACAAGCTCTGTCGTGGTCCACTTGATGATTCTAAAAGAACACGTGAGGACTGGAACGGAGCATGTGTTGATAGCCCTAGTGATGTTGCGAGCGTTGAGCTTGGTCTTCATTAGTCTCATCATCATTTGGTTGTATTTGGCAACTAGATTGTTTTTAATTTCTTTGTGTTCTAGGCGTTGTGCTTGATGCATTACGAGGTACTTATAGGCTTTTCCTTCCTCCATAGCTGCGATCATCTGTTCTCCCGTCTTCAATTAGTAGCTACGTGCATCATGTTTTCCTTGGTTCATACCTTGTGTCTTGCATTTCTCTAGGCCGAATTTCATCCCGATGTCATTGCTGAAGCCGTCGGTGATCCGAATTAGCTGCTGGAGTTGGTTCTGCGACGATGCGTACAGCTTGATGTCATCCATGTACATGAGGCGCGAGAGCTTGTACTTATTATTATTATTATTATATCAATATGATTTGCGGAAATGCAATTATTACATTCTTAAAAATGAAGAAACAAAAACCTGTCGAAATAAAAACCATCAAATGAATTCAATATTTCGTTTTTGTTGAAGTCACAGGACAGATGAATCGAGCATACGAACATGAAATTTCGTTCCTAAATAAGAAAGATGACACCGAATTTTCGGTTGTAATGAGCACGTCTTTTGAATTCTTTCTGACACGAATAAAATATTTCAAAGTTATTAATAGAAAAAAAAATCAAACGCATTTTTACAGTCGATAAAACATCTAGAAACAGAAATAGTTACTTTCTCCCACTCTGGGTTTTTAAAAGGTCTCTTACGAATATCAACAAATTGTACTCAAAACATTTCTCTAACCTAAAGAATAGAAGAGACAAAGCAATTTTTATATCAAACAGTTAAAAGAACATATATCAAGGAAAACATGATCTACCTTTATGCCTTCTAGCGGAAGAATTTCGAATAATGGAATAGAATGAATGTGAATATGTTCTTCGCAGCAATATATTAAGGGGGAAAATTGAAATACGTTTATTGGAAGCAGAGATGGTGAGAAACAGATTTTGACATTTCTGCCTCCTAGCGAGCAAACTATGCACTATTTTAAAAAGATAATATTCCCCATCTTTTTTGTAATGAACGGCATTCAGTAAAATATATATATATATATATATAAGTATTTTCTAAAGGATATTTGGAAGCCGAGATACAGCATCAAACAAAAGTACACACTAGCACTACATACCACCAGAACTATGAACTACAAAACTTCAAGAGTAGAAGCAACATGTGGCACGAAATAAATACACTGACGGAAAAAAATCCGAACACCAAGAAGGGGTTGTGTTAGATAAACGACAGTTGGTAGGCGGTGAGAGTACATCTGTAAGATGACGTCTATGCAAATTTCGCGCTCGGCGCATACGTGTGGCGCTAGTAGCGCCACTCTGAACATGCAAAGCAGGTTTGCTGTAAATACGCGCTGTAACGTTCGTGAGCGTTAGTTATCGTTGAGATTCGACGTAGTGTGTTGATGTTAGTCAAGAATGCCTTTAAGAAGACGAAGAAGCCATTATCAACAGCTCACGGAGTTTAAACGAGGTCGTGTAATAGGGCTACGAGAAGGTGCATTTTCTTTCCGCAATATTGCAGAACGAATTGGCAGGAATGTAGCCACTGTACATGATTTTTGGCAGCGGTGGTCAAGGGAAGGTACTGCCTCAAGAAGACCGGGTTCCTGCCGGCCACGTGGCACTACTGAGAGGGAAGACCGCCGTCTACGGCGTATGTCCGTGGCGCATCGTGCTGCGTCTGCGGCAGCAATTCGAGCTGCAGTTGCCACCACAGTGACACAACGAACTGTTACAAATTGGTTACTTGAAGGACAGCTCCGAGCCAGAACCCTGTAGCGTGCATTCCACTTACTCCAAACCACTGCCGTTTGCGACGTCAGTGGTGTCAAGCTAGAGCTCATTTGAGGACGGAGTGGAGCTCTGTTGTGTTTTCTGATGAAAACCGGTTCTGCCTGGGTGCCAGTGATGGCCGTGTGTTGGTTAGAAGGAGGCCAGATGAGCGCCTGCAACCAACCTGTCTGCGGCCGAGACACACTGGACCTACACCTGGAGTTATGGTCTGAGGAGCAATTTCCTATGATAGCCGGAGCACTCTCGTGGTTATCTCACGCACCCTGACGGCACAGTTGTACGTCGGTCTGGTGATTCAACCTGTTGTGCTGCCATTCATGAACAGCATTCCAGGGTGTGTTTTCCAACAGGATAACGCTCGCCCGCATACCGCTGTTGTAGCCCAACATGCTCTACAGAGTGTCGACGTGTTGCCGTGGCCTGCTAGATCACCAGATCTTTCACCAATCGAGCACGTATGGGACATCATTGGACGGCAACTCCAGCGTCACCCCCAAATAGCATTAACCGTCCCTGTATTGACCGACCAAGTGCAACAGGCATGGAACTCCATCCCACAAACTGACATCCAGCACCTGTACGACACAATGCATGAACGTTTGCGTGCTTGCATTCAACATTCTGGCGGTTACGCCGGTTATTAGTGTACCAGCATTTCACATTTAAAATGGCTCTTCTCGCGCTTACAATAAGCTGTGATCTTGAAACCTTAATCGATTAAATATGTTACCTATACGAATGTATTGCCGCCATTTCATTCCTCTACAACTATTTTTTCGTGGTGTTGGGATTTTTTTCCGTCAGTGTAGTATACGGCGTTCAACACCGACAGAACATTTAACAAACACCGAAAAGACATTTGCGTCTCTAGAAGGAATGAACATTTAACAAACACCGATATGACATTTGCGTCCGTAGAGTGGTAGCTTTGGGAAGCTAAGGCTATCCTTGATTTCTTTTTTTTTTTTTTATGGCTACTACTCGGAAATTGGCGGACAAGATTCGGCAAGCCATCAGTTACGTCACGTGATTGCCGGCTGCCACTGCCTGGGAACTGGCGGACCACATTAGGCTAGCCATCTTTTATGGCACGTGCTTGCAGGGCCGCTGAAGGGCCACTTGTGGCAGCTGTTGCCTGTGATGGATAACTGATGGCCCTGTTGTGGCATATGACAACTGTTGGGGGTGCCAACTGTTAGCCTGAATTGTTGGCCCTTCTGTTGGCCGCCCGAACATTTTATTGACGGTTCACCAGCGGCAACATAGTGCTGGGCCAGCAAGTTGTTTTTGCTGGGATACTTCGAACGAGAACGTGAAATTAAGCAATCTTAGCGGCACACTTGTTCGGTAAGAAAAATTTGAAATTATATGCAAAATATTTCGTACCCGAAACGCTGTCGAATTTTTTTTTTCAAATCGTACTGTTAGAAGCAGAGATATCGACAAAAATAGGATATACATCTACGCCCCCTGGCTGAAAAATTATGCACTAGTTTCAGCACAAGACATTCTCAAAATGCTCCTCATAGTGAGTGGTATCTGTAAGAATTTTTGTAATCGAGCTTTCAGATGCGCGGATATTGCTGCAAATATATGAGGAACAAAAATATACACTTACGACACCTAATGGCCAAAACATTCTACATAAAATATTCGAAATTATATGCAGAACATTTCCCAACTGAAGCTCTGTCCTATGCAAAAATAGTTTTTCAAATCGGACTTTTAGAAGCAGAGATATGGAGGAATCGCAATTTGTCTTTACGCCCCCTAGCGGATAATCTATGCATTACTTGAGAAAGAAACTGCACTCAACGTAGTATTCGTTATAAATGGTATCGAAAGGAAGAAATATTTTTTAATCGGATATTCAGAAGTAATTAAATTGAATAAAATTTATTATGAAGCCGATAGCGTCTGCATTTACGCCCTCTCGTGGAGAAGTTATGCTTTGTAGAAAAATTGGAAACCAAGGATCATCGTTTCCAAATTTCAAGCTTCCCAATGAAAAATATTTTTTCTAATCGAACTAATAGTTGCAGAGATATACACTGAAGAGCAATTGAATTAGAGATACCTGTCTAGTAACGTGTAGCACCACCTTTCGCCCTGATGACGGCGGCGATTCTTTTCGGCATAGACTCGACAAGACACCGGAAGCGTTGGGAAGCCATACGGATCCACGACCCCTGAACAAGCTCCCACAGTTCACGAAGATTTGATGGAGAGGGGTCATTTCTCTCGATGGCATCACAGATGTGCTTGATGGGATTGAGGTCAGGTGACCTAGCTGGCCAAGGAAGCGAGGTCACGTCGGTGGAGTGTTCATCCAACCATTCGGATGCAATTCGGGAGCGATGGCACGGTGCATTGTCTTGTTGCAGGATGAGGTCGCCAGTGGGATGTTGAAGACGCACAAACGGGAGTAAATGGTCGTCCAGGATATCCCCGTAACGTTGACCTGTGAGGGACGATGTCCAAGGGTCCCATTTCAGTCCACGTAAACAGTCCCCAGAGGAGAATGCCACCCCCACCAGCTTGAAGAATGCCCTGCTGGCAAGACGGATCCATTGCTTCGTGTGGTTTGCACCGTACTCGTATCCTGCCATCCGCATGTACCAACGTGAATCTCGACTCATCAGTCCAGGCAACGTTTTTCCACATGTCTAGGGTCCAGTGGTGATGTTCTCGCGCCCAGGCTAATCTTTGCACACTATGATCTGCGGTCAGCAATGGTACCCTCGTGGGACAATGACTTCTGTACCCCATAGCGAGGAGATGGTTCTGGATGGTGTGGCTGCTAACACGTTTTTGTGCACCAGCGTTAAATTGCCGAGGGATTTTTTACACTGTGGCCCGTCTATCCGCTGTTACAATGCGAGCTAGCCGACGATGACCACGCTCATCCACACGCTGTTGTCCACTGCAGTTGTCCCTTGCAGGGATGGTTTTACCGGATTCGATGTACTCACGGTGCACCCGTGACACAGTGGCTCGTGAAAATCCCAGAGCGTGCACGACTTCCGAGATGGAGTGACCCATTCGTCGAGCCCCGACAATTTGCCCACGATCAAATGCGCTTAGATCCTTCGTCTTACCCATACTGCTTCCGACTCTTACTGATTCCCGTCGTATCACACCTTATATTGTCAGGTCGCTGCATACCTCATGTCGTTTCCGTTTACAGGGCCGCCCACAGCGCCATATTTGCATAACGCCAGCTGTCTCTAATTCAATTGCTCTTCAGTGTAGTGTTCACAAGCGGATGAGAAAGTGATAACATAAGCACGATCTGTTTTTATAAAAGACTTGCTAAAAAACTTGTTTCATTTGGGTATACTAGCGTAAAATGTCTTCGAACAAATTAAGAACGAGAATGTGTATTTTCATATTTTGAAATTTTTAAATTTGAATTAATCGCTTTCCGTTTCATCCATGAAACGTGAAAAGATTCAAGGGAGAGTTCATCTCAAGGGGACCCACTTTTCATCAATAATGAAGGTTTTATTAGTGCAGCAATACGTACTGGATATCTGAAAACGAACTGCCGAGACTGAAATACAAGTCATTAATACCAGTTGCAGTCATGGTGAAAGGGAACAACGTTGGAAAATTGTAAAATGCAGTGATCACAATACATTTAAAAAGATATTTATCATTGATGGTTTCAAAGATTTGTTGATTCCTGTCGTTCATATTCAAACTAAAAATTGTGTACCTTTATTTTGTTTCTAGTTTTAATTTTTCAAATTGTATTATCAAACTACACTTGCGTCCTTGATTTTTCAAATTTGCAAAAATATTGAGGAAAATATAAGATCACTCTCATTCTGTACGAAGTACGCCTACTAAATAACTAGATTGACGCCATAACTTTTGTCATGGCGTCAATCGTTTGAGTGCATATGTAACGTACCAGGAGATGTGACGTACCTGCCAGAAGGACGCACACGACATAAAGGCAGATAGGAATCAAAATAAAAACGTCCGCGTAGCTCAATTGGTAGAGCAACTTATTCCGGAATGAGGGGACCCGGGTTCGAATCCTGGCGCGGATAAAAATGACGGAGAAATTTACTTCGTTATACATATTTGACTAATGAGAAAGGAAACGAAAAGTCGTATGGGGCCAAATCTGGCGAATAGGCAAGATGTTCAACCACTGTGCCGCGTTTCTCGGCTAAACACTGCTTCACCGAGAGTACTGAAGAAGACGGAGCGTTGTCCAGATGAAGGATGAAGCCCTTCTTTTCTACAACTGTGTCGTCACTCTTCTAACTCGCTCTCTCAAAGTCATCGGAACGTGTTTGTAGTAATGTTGGATCGCTATTTGTCCATAGGGAACCCATTCTGTCAAAATTACACCCTTCATGTGAAAGAAAGTAATTAACATGGCCTTGAACTTGCTTTGCCGTGCTTCCTTCATTCTTGGTGGAGTTGGTCTTTTCCAATGCATCTACTGTTTTTTTTGGTTTCGGAGTCGTGTAGGAAGACCCAGGTTTCATCATAAGTGAATAATACAGTAGCTTCTAAAAGGTTATGGTTCAACTGAATATTCCCCGGGATGTCAGCAAAAAATCGCTTGCGGTGTTCTTTTTGTTCAGGCGTGAGCAGCTTCGGAACCATCTTGGTACAAGTTTCTGTCATGTTCACATTTTCATATAAAACTTTCCTAACAGTCTCTTCATCGATGTTCACTACTTAGTCGTTGATCATTTCGAACAGCGGCGTAGCCTTTGTCCACATTGCTTTCTGTTTTTGAAGTGCTTCGACGTCCCAAACTTTCGTCATCTTTAATGTCCTCCCGACCTTCACTGAATTTCTTATGCCGATTAAGGACCCTGTAAACTACAAAAGACCTACGCATATTCTGGAAATTAATAATACCAGAAAAGAAATTCTTTGAAACCCGGTCAAGAAACCCAATTACTAATTGGGAATAAAGTTCGACATCGCTCTTTTCACGTTTTAGCTACACACAGCAAATGAAAAATTGTTGTTCGGTCACCGCTGCGGAATCGAATCCCCGATCTCTCGATATCTAGCCCAACGTGTTAGCCTTACACCACGGTGGCAAACAACCCACGGCGCTATGTGTGTTTTTCTGTCAGCTTCTGACATCATAAATCCGTAAGATGGGCTCAGCTACTGAGACGTCTCCATCTAGTGGGCATTAACGGCACTGGCTATATATTAATTATAGCAGTTAAATCCAAAGGGCGAGATCCAAAGTGAAAATCCTCCAAATACGTGTCGTCGGTGAATAAACAAAGACATCGCTTTTTCCACGTTTTAGCAACACACAGCAGCCGAAAAATGGTTTTCGGTCACCGCCGGGGAATTGAATCCCGAATCTCTCGATATCTAGCCGAGCCTTAGCCTTACACCACGGTGGCCAACAATCCACGGCGCTATGTGTGTTTTTCTATCAACTTCTGACATTATAAATCCGTAAGATGGGCTCAGCTACTGAGACGTCTCCATCTGGTGGGCATTAACGGCACTGACTATATATTAATTATAGCAGTTAAATCCAAAGGGCGAGATCCAAAGTGAAAATCTTCCAATTACGTGACGTCAGTGAATAAACAAAGACGTCGCTCTTTCCACGTTTTAGCAACACACAGCAGCCGAAAAATTGTTTTCGGCCACCGCCGGAGAATTGAATCCCGAATCTCTCGATATCTAGCCGAGCGCGTAAGCCTTACATCAAGGTAGCCAACAATCCACGGCGCTATGTGTGTGTGGTTTTTTTTTTCGGTTGCTGTGTGTTGCTAAAACGTGGAAAAAGCGATGTCTTTGTTTATTCACTAACGCCACGTATTTGAAGGATTTTAACTTTGTGAATAAAGTTAGTTTGTTTGGAGAAAAACACACACAAAATAGAAGGTTTTCAAACTGTGCGAAAATGCTGAATTTTTTTTCGAATTCCAGAAAACTTGGAAACGTCCGGTGTCCATGGCGTTCACAGTTGCATTTTCGCACATGGCGAGCAAAAATGGGGGAAAAAGTAAAAGGGCCCTTTTCAGGGCATTAGTTTGAAAAACTGAGTGTTTTTGGCGTGGGTTCTTTGTGGTGTTTCATTTTTCTCTTTTCAAGCTCCCCGCCTTTTCCCTTTTTCCGCTTTCTACCGGTACTGGTGTGATTTGAAGTGCAGACAGATAATGTGTGTAGGGCAGCTTACAACTTCATCAATTAACGGGAAACCGTATACTCCTTAATCTCTTTCTTCCTCACATAGGGCGCAGCGTGAGGAGAGCACAAGGGGATACCTGCCCCACCCAACTTAAAAAGTTGAAAAAATATTAACTAGCCGTTCGCCTCTTAAATGTTATAATGTTATATACAGCCAAAAGGGCAAACCCTGCACAATAGCGAACAATGTTAGAACTGCTTTCCAGCAATCATTTCATGCACAATAGCATGCAGCTATCTGATGATGTTTATCATCTCTAAAATAATCTGCTAGAGCCCTCCTCCTCCGTGCAACTTTTTAAGTCGTCATAGCAACAACCGAGAAACAAATGTTTGTGACGTCACGCTTAGCTTTTCGTGTAGGTGACGTCATCACCTATACCACCTTGTTTTGTTCCCATAGCAACAAAGAACACAGCCGCTAGTGTTACGTCATCTAATCCAAATCATTCTCACATGACGTCAGCGTTACATCACATGGTCAACTCTAGAGATACGAAAACTGTTTTTTTTTTTTTTTTTTTTTTGGTTTGAGGTTTAACGACCACCGTGAACAACTCAGTGGGCTATAAGCAGTCGCCCGTCCCTAATTTAGGGTCACTAATTCCAGGGAAGGGAGAAAGCCAGTGCCGACAAACACAACATCCATGCCTCACCGGGATTCGAACTAGGACCCCTTTCGGACGAATGATCAGAGGTCATTGCTTAGACCACTGCGCCACCGGGGGCGGCTACGAAAAACTTTACAACAGAAATTTTGGTACACTACCTGAACCGGTGTTTAGCCATCTGTATGTAGCAACGTCAAGAATATGACGATTTGACGACGTCAAGATAAAAATAGTTCACGGAAAAGAACAGGGGAAATTGATACGTGGTTCACAGTCAGTGTATACGAAAAATGTGGTGTACAAGGAAGTGTTGACGAAATAGGGACTAAAGGTTTTACAAAACACATGACAAACAGACAGTCCGTCGTATCAAATTACATAACCGACTGCTCGGGAAATTTTCAGCAAGCTGTGAGCCAACGTCGCCATCTATTGACGTGGAACTCAGTAAATAAATGTCAATAATTTCTGTATCATAAATTTTATTTTTCCCCGTCATTATTGACGGGCTTTCATCTAGTCATCAGATAACTGCATGAGGTGCTTTGAAAGGCATACTGTTTTCATCCTCATTAGGGTGAATTAATGGAAGCCTTGCAAACCTCGTAGTTTTGGATATATTAGGCATGTAAAAAACCTAAGTTATGGCAATTGAACAAGAGCATTTTCCAAGAAACTATTTCAAAGAATCCCCGCCCCCAAAAAATATTAGTTAACACTTATTTGTGCCCCCCCCCCCTCCCCTCTTTCTATTTTTGGTGACGCTGCGCCTATGCTTCCTCATTATTTTTACTTTGAAAGCTTTCCAATTAAGGCATTCTGTTCGTGCTCCTACTTTCTTATTTATTAAACCTTTCCAAAAGACTCAGCGAGTTGCAGCGAGAAAGGCACTGAATAAATCTTTTGAGGATTTGGTCCTCGTTCACAACCTCTTATGACAGCAAACATAGGTGCCCGGGACATGCGTTCTTCCCCGTACGCCTCACTTAACATACGAAATGATTCGGTAGGAGTTGTTTTTTTTTTTTTTTAATTTCACCAGAAATTTTACATTTATCCGTTGCTCAGTTCTTGAACTCAGAGTTTTCTCCACGCGCGACAAACAACTCGTCTGCCTACATTGACACGTGTCACCAAACTAATGTAGAGAGTGAGGTGAACTTTGAATTTCCGGTTTCACGCAGTTCATGGTCAGTGGCCCTTTATTCGTTTTTGACCTGCACCTCGGCTTTCATTCCGCACCTCTCGTTATTTCATAGCCGTACCTTGAATAACATAAATCACTAAAGCTCTGAAAATCATCGATCAATAAAATCATGCGTATTACAACGTATGAGATTGTCAGCGCCTAGCATCGACTCCGGGTCCCCTCACTCCGGAGTAAGTCGCTCTCCCAACTGAGCTACGCGGACATGTGCTCATACTGCTATCTGCCTTTATCTCATGTGCATCCTGCGGGGCAGGCACGTCAGATCTCCCCCTCTCGAAAGAGGGCCAGGGGCATGGCCCACGGGGCAGCCGGAACCACGCGTCGCTGTAGGCAGTCATCCCATGAAGAACGTTCATTTGAGAAGTGCCAGACAATTTGGTGTGGGGAATGTAACATCAAACACATTTGTTTTTTCGAAGCACTGAAGAAGGGATTCTCATTTTTCCTGTCTCGCCGTGTGGAAAGATCATCACAACATTGCGAGGAACTTAACTCCGAGCCGGACATCAAATCCGGGTCCCCTCATTTCGAAGTAAGTCGCTCTCCCAACTGAGTTACACAGACACGTGCTCTCGTTGCTATCTGCCTTTATCTCATGTGCGTCCTGCGGTGCAGGAACGTCACAGTATTCTTTTTCACTAAACCTCGTTACGTCTCATTGAAAGGTAGACAGAAAATGACGGAAAAGCCAGTATGTTATGATTGAAAAAAATGCTTCCATTCCTTTTTTCCCGAAATACCTTCTACCTAATATTTTTCGCTTCCTTACTACGTAGGAACGGTGTGATATGTGTGCATTAAATTTGTTTTTTCAAATTTGTGAAGTGGCTTAATACATGTAGATGTTGTCGAGCGCCGTATTCAGCTTTCGCGCAATGAGAGAGTTTTCAGCCGTTCGTCTTTGCACCTGTCTCAAATCTCTCCTGATGTCTTTTGGGGAGGGGAGAAACCTCACAAGGAAGAGAAGTTGTACGGCGCACGGATAGATTATAAGTAAATCAATATCGCAAGATACCCGTCCGCGAAACCTTATACCCGTGTTGAGCGATGCTTCGTCTTAAAGCATAACTTGATCTATTTATCGATGTTGGGGATAAAAAAAAGTGAACGACCTTATGGCACAGAAAAAGAGAACCAAGGTAGGAAAGATACCTCAACGAGGAGCACTAGCGATTTTCGAAGTTCCGCGTGTACATTTCTGGACTTATTCGTGCACATTCGGTGTGCAGTAACTACTTTATTCTCTTTTCTTCGAACCTATCAGCAGCATTGTAATCTCGAAGAAAATCTGAGTTACATTTTGTGTGTCGAAATATCTCGAAGAGAATAATACTCTGTTTTTTGACAGAAACGGCTGAAATTGTAATGCGGGGGAAATAAATATTACTGACATGTGTTTAAACAAGTTAGTAAAATCATGCAATGCATTGATTATGATACGCTTTCCAACATACTAGAAATCATAAAATGGCTGTGGAATAAATCTCACTCCTACGCCCTGACCTTTGATCCCATTTCGATGATATTCAACAGAACTGGTTCAGTATACCTCCGAAATAACATGATAAAGATTTGTCGCAATCGAAGCAATTTTACGTAAGTTATGATGCATAAGGGCTATGGAATAGACCCCACTTCTTTGTCCTAACCTTTGACCCATTTCGCCCATTTTCAATAGGATTCGTTCCCAGGCGCAGGCCCCTACAACATACTAACATTTCATCCAAATCGAAACATTTTTACGTACGTTATGATGCATAATGGCGATGGAAGTGATTCCGCTCCTATGTCCTGACCTTTGACCCTCATTTCGCCAATTTCCAATAGGGTTTGTCCCCAGGTGATCCCCTACCACATACTAATATTTAATCGAAATCGAACCGTTTTTACGTTAGTTATGACGCATAAGAACAGTGGAATGGATCCCGCTCCTATGTCCTCAACTTTGACCCCATTTTGTTCACTTTCAATAGCCAGGTGATTCCCTTCCACATACTAAAATTTCATCGAAATCGAACAATTTTTACACGAGTTATCGTGCAGACGAACATACGCACACAAAGCGTGACGAAATGAGGCAGATGGGAATCGCGGCCATCTGCTAGCAAAAGTGTGACGTCATAAAACTTTAATAGGATCCGCACATTTGTTTGACTGCTGACGTCATGAAAATACAGGTCGCGCCATCTTTTTTCCTCCCAATTAATGCATTCCCAAGGGTGAAAATTTGAACATCGATTAAAATAGCTTCATTTTATAACTTGGAATTCCTAATATTTTCTAAAACATAACCATAACTATGCAATCCAACATTTGTTTGTCTACTGACGTCATCAAAGTACAGGTCGCGCCATTCTTTTTCTGGTTTCAACACCACCAAAGGAAAAGTTATTGATTTTTAATATAATTATGGTTATGTTTTAGAAAATATTAAGTATTCCAAGTTATAATATAAAGTAATTTTAATCGATTTTCAAATTTTCATCCTTGGGAACACATTAATTGTGAAGGAAATGTGTAGAAAAGTTTTTCCATTGGAAGTATAGGAAGCAAAATTACTTGACGTCCAACTTAATAATATGGAAAAAAGGCGATGGAATGGATCGCAATCCTATGTCCTGACCTTTGACCCCATTTCGTCCATTTTCAATAGGGTTTGTCCCCAGGTGGTCCTCTACCACATACTGAAATGTCATCGAAATCGAACCATTTTTACGCACGTTATGGCGCATAAAGGCAATGGAATGCATCCCGCTCTTATGTCCTGACCTTTGACCCCATTTGTCCCATTTTCAATAGGGTTCGTCCCCAGGTGGTCCCCTACCACATCCTAAAATTTCATCGAAATCGAACCATTTTTACGCCAGTTATCGTGCGGACGGACGGACGGACAAAGCTGGAGCATATACGCTTCTTCAACCTACGGTTGGAAAGCGTAAAACATTTACTTCAATTGCATTTTAATGATGGAAATAAAAATTAGAAACAGAAATACAATATTCATCTTCAGTCTAGCATACGTTTTAGTGTTTATAAAGTAACCCTTTTTCGTCGGGGAGATTAGTGTTACGCTATGTCTGAAACCTTGACTAAGAAAATGTTGAACTAAATGAGAATACGATGCAATAGTTAACGGCCAGACGAAACATAAACGGGAGTCAACTTACGATAACCTTTTATTGGTCCGGAAATATTTGAGTAGATGCACAATAGAGCAACATATGATCTAGCTTTTACACAGAGCGAACATCTCCACACCCACACATACACTAAGCAACTCCTGTATCGTCCTTTTTATCGATCGTTCTTGTCACATTCATACGTCACTCTCCCTCTCTCTCACCTCAAAAGTCTTGCCAACCTTATTCATGTGAGAGAGAAGATATCACGTTAAGTTTGGAAAGTGTAAAAAAAGAACAAACTCAAATTTACATAGGAAATAGAAATAAAAATGAAAGTAAAACTGGAATATACGTCACACTTAAGAGTAGCCGTAGTTAAAATGATTAACTCAGTTTTTGACTAAAGGTTTTTCCAGAACTTCGTATGACGTATGTACACTGGTGTTAAAAATTAAGAGAATTTGCACATTTGGTCGAATTTCTGAAAAACTAATGGACACATTTTAATGAAATTTGGTATGGATACACAGTTATATAAGGGAAAAAATTATACCATACAACAGTCATGGTACACACTCATGATCGTCGGTAAGGCTCAGCAGCGTGGGAATGTCCAAAATCCAAGTTGCAAGATCGAACATAAAATGACTCTAATATGGGATATGGTCCCCTCTCACAGTCATACAGCTCTTACAGCGCGACGTCATACTGGAAACGAGGCAGTTGATGAGTCTCTTGTCCTCCCAAGAGC
This sequence comes from Macrothele yani, assembly GCA_039090855.1. Taxonomy (NCBI): domain Eukaryota; kingdom Metazoa; phylum Arthropoda; class Arachnida; order Araneae; family Macrothelidae; genus Macrothele; species Macrothele yani. The sequence continues at coordinate 21,287,421 of CM077023.1, forward strand.
GTCCCAGACATGTTCGATAGGGTTTGGGTCTGGCGATCTGGCTGGCCAATCCATCCGGCAAATGTCCTCACTTTCAAAATAATCGTCGACCAGGTGAGCCCTATGTGGACGAGCGTTGTCGTCCATAAAAAGGAACCGATAGCCAACTGCGCCCCTGAAAAGTCGAACATATGGCTGTAAGATCTCATCCCTATACCTCTTAGCAGCCAGGGAGCCTCTGTCAAATACACGGAGAGGTGTGTGGCCGTCCAACATGATGCCTGTCCAGACCATGACACCTCCGCTGCCATAGAGGTCCCTTTCTCGGATGTTGGAGGAAAGGTATCGGGTCCCAGGTTCTCTCCAGATGAAGGTATGTCGAGAATCAGTGTCCAGGCTGAATCGCGGCTCGTCTGTGAAGAGAATGTTACCCCACTGAAGTCTGGTCCAAGGCTGCTGTTGTCTGCACCATGCCAAACGCGCTCTCTTGTGTGCTGAAGTGAGGGTCTTCTGGCAAAAAGCCCTCTCTCATGAAGCCTTCGGGAAACAGTAACCTTTGAAACTCTGGTTCCAGTGGCGGTATGCAGCTCCCGAGATAGCTGTGCAGCTGTAGCAATCCTGTGGTGCCTCGCTGAAAGCGCCGAATAACGATCTTCATTGGCCGTCGTGGCTCTTGGACGACCTTGCCCAGGCCTTCTCGATATGGATCCGGTGTCCTTAAACTGTTTCCACAAATTGCAGACGACACTGGGCGTTACATTGAGCTCTGTGGCAACCTGCACTTGCGATTGCCCTGCCTCCAATCTACCGACGATTCTCCACCTCATTCCGTCATCAATACGTTCGTGGCAACTCATTTTACCTGATTGGTTATGAAATTGAACCAACTCCTGCAAGAAACACAACGCATGTCGCCGAGGAGTACGAGCTAACTAATCGTGGAAAAAAGCCACGTGTGCTTTTCATGCCCTCCGCTGTCACAGCTCCGCCCACACGCACGTGTACGCTTACGTATTTGACACTGCAAATTTGCATTCTTATTCGGCGGCATAATTTGTACCTGCGGTCCCGTACTTTTTGTGAAAATCGACAAAATGTGCAAATTCTCTAAATTTTGAACACCAGTGTATATATACGTATATTCAAACTCCTTGAATATTTAACTTCTAATGTTCGGAGAAAGGAATCAGCATAAGAGTTTTACGTAACAATTACAATGTTTATATTGCTCCACTCATTAACAGGTCAAAGGGATGAATATGATCCATTGATGCAATGTGGCTCTCTGGTATTAGCACAGAATTCAATCGTACGACAGCAATTGTTGATCACATGTACGCCGATCAGGCAAAAAATTGAAACCACCTCTACGTTGTGCAAATGAGCGCGCGCCAGCCAATCAGCGTCATGTGCCATGGTCGCGAATGCAATACATAAACCTGGGTCGGAGTGCTCTTAGTCAGTATTTCCTTTCATCTCAACGTGGAAAAAGCAAAGGATTTATTTGATTTCGACAAAGGTCAGATCGTTATGGCAAGATGCCTTGGTAAGAGCATCTCCGAAACAGCGACGTTGGCAGGCTGCTCACGCTATGCAGTAGTTAATGCCTATCAAAGGTGGTCCGAAAAAGGTGCCACTTCGAGTCGGCGACAAGGCGTGGACAGGCCACGCCTTATTGATGCCAGAGGTCAACGCAGGTTATCTCGTCTTGTCCGCAGCAGCAAGGGAACTACTGTGGCTGACATTGCTTATAATTTTAATTGTTGTGAAGGGCCAATGTGTCCGAACACGCAGTTCATCGTACACTCTTGGATGTGGGTCTCGGTAGCCACAGACCCATTCGTGTGTCTATGCTCACAGCCGTTCACAGTTGTCAAGGCTTACAATGGGCACGTAATCATCGACATTAGACCATAGAAGATTGGAAGAGAATCTCATAGTCAGGAAGATTCCGTTTTCTGTTACACCATGTCGACGAACGAGCTCGTGTGCGACGTTTATTCAGGGAACCCTTCTCACCTGGATGCACTGTGGGACGGATCCAGAAGGCTGGAGGGAGTGTGATGCTCTGGGCAGTATTGTCTTGGAAAAACCTTGGACACATTATCCCTGTAGAGCGAACTATGACAGCTGTCACCTACCTGACCATCGTGGCTGACCAAGTATACCCCATTTATGGCGACTATATTTCCTGGTAGTGATGGCGTTTTTCAGAAAGGCAATGCTCCAGCCACGCCGCGAAGAAGTTTCAGGAATGATTCCAAGAACATGAAGAGAAATTCCATTAACTATCATTGCCCCAAATTCTCCGGACATGAATTCTATCGAGCTTTTGGGGTTTGAGTTGGAGAAACTGGTACCAGCAGCATCACGTCAACCACGTAATTTAAGGGAACCGCTGGATCTTCTGTTACTGTAATGGTACCAAATATCAAGAGACACCTGAACAGCTCGTTCAATCTATGCCTTGTCGAGTGAAAGCTCTATTCTCGGCAAGAGGAACACATATATCATATTAGGTAGGTGGTTTTAATAATTTGGCTGATCGGTGTAGAACAAACAGCTTGTAATTCTCTCGCGATATGAACGCCATGCTTTTGTAATATAACCTAATATAGCAGTAATATCATCGTAGTATACTTGCAATCTCTCATTTACATAAATTAACTCGCAATCTCTCTTTTGCATGGAGAAATCTCTACTACTCCTTCGTACAGAAATATGTTCTCTCTCTCTCTCTCTCTGTCTCTTTCTACCAGTCTCTCTCTACCAGTCTCTCTCTCTCTCTCTGTCTCTTTCTACCAGTCTCTCTCTCTCAGTCTCTCTCCGTCTCAGTCTCTCTCTCTCAGTCTCTCTCCCTCTCTCTCAGTCTCAGTCTCTCTCTCTCAGTCTCTCTCCCTCAGTCTCTCTCCCTCTCAGTCTCTCTCCCTCTCAGCCTCTCTCCGTCTCAGTCTCTCTCCCTCAGTCTCTCTCCCTCTCAGTCTCTGTCTCAGTCAGTCTCCCTCAGTCTCTCTCCCTCTCAGTCTCTGTCTCAGTCTCCCTCAGACTCTCTCCCTCTCAGTCACTCTCCGTCTCAGTCTCTCTCTCCCTCAGTCTCTCTCCCTCTCAGTCTCTGTCTCAGTCTCTCTCCCTCTCAGTCTCTGTCTCAGTCTCCCTCAGTCTCTCTGCCCTCAGTCTCTCTCTCAGTCTCCCTCAGTCTCTCTGCCTCTCTCTCTCTCTCCATCTCTATCTCAGTCTCTCTCACTCTGTCTCTCTCTCAGTCTCTCTCCCTCTCTCTCTCTGTCTCACACACACATGCATAAATCTCTGTCTCTCTCTTTCTCTCTCTCAATCTCTCTCTCTCAGTCTCTCTCTTTCTCTCTCTCAATCTCTCTCCCTCAGTCTCTCTCTCTCTCTCTCAGTCTCTCTCTCTCTCTCTCTCAGTCTACTCTCCCTCAGACTCTCTCACTCTGTCTCTCTCTCTCTCTCTCTCTCTCTCTCTCTCTCTCTCTCTCTCCATCTTCCCCCCTCTCTCTGTCTCACACACACACACACATGCATAAATCTCGTCTCCCTCTCTCGCTCTCTATTCGCAGATACATACAATGTTGTTATATTACATTGACCTGACTCACTGTCAGCGTTGCCAAATTGTAAAAGCAATTCGCAGAAATAATGTGTTGTTCAGTGAAAGAACATTTAATCAGGAAGTAACGTTTGTATATAATAAAATTCGAAAGAAAGATTTTCTAGAGGTGTACATCACAAAGTTTTTCTTCCGGCACCTCTTTTTTCCTCAATTGTTTCTTTGTTTTGAATTTCGTAAATAACTAATTATTTAATTAAAATGCCGTAATGAATGTAGCATGTATTTTTATAATTTAAGTAATATAAGTTCGTAACATGTGAGGGAGAGAGATGGCAGTAGTTAACCAGCATTGCAGTGTTTGATTTATAATCCAAGTTATACACAGAAAAGTTTCTTTTTTGTACCTAATGTATCACTGTACTACCTTTATACAGCGGTACATAATATAACAAGATAGATGACACCAGATTTTCGGTTGTAATGAACACATCTTTTGAATCCTTTTCTACGCGAATAAATTTTTTCAAAGTTATTCATGGTCACTGGAACAGATAAGGGGGAAAAATCAACCGGATTTCTACAATCAATAAAACACCCATAAATATGAAATAATACATTACTTCGTGATAAATGAACTGAAAAATGCTATCGTCTCAGCATGATTACTTAATGATAAAAAATGACACAGACACTATAATGACAAAAGTCACCGGACACCCCTTCAAAAGCAAATGAGCGGATCCGCTGTATTGTTCTCTCTTTAGCAAATAAACGGATCCGCTGTATTGTTAAGATGCGCGGTACAGCTGCAAACGGTATAAAAACAAGCCTGCAGCTGACCGCGATCACATCGTACTGTGAGGTTCTGTGAAAATGTAGCAGAACTGACTTTGAGAAAGGAAAGATTGTAGAGTGTTATATTAGTGGGTGTAACGTACCAGGAGAGGAGATGTGACGTACCTGCCAGCAGGACGCACATAACATAAAGGCAGATAGGAATCAGAATACATGTCCGCGTAGCTTAATTGGTAGAGCAACTTATTCCGGAATGAGGGGACCCCGGTTCGAACCCCGGCGCGGATAAAAATGACGGAGAAATTCACTTCGTTATATGGGTTGCCCATAAGAGAAACCGAGAGGCGTTTAAACATACCCAAGTCAACTGTTTTGGACGTACTGAATACGTAGAAGACACATGGCGTGCCCGAAGCAGAAAAACGTACCTGCAGACCAAAGAAAATCAGTGATAGAGGACGTCGAAGCCTCAGGAGAGTCGTTACAGCTAATCGACGGAATACTACACAAGACCTTGATGTTCAGGTGAGTAAAAATGTTAGAACCTCGGTATGTACACGTACCATTCGCAGAGAATTTAATTCTATGGATTACCGTGGTCGTGCGGTTGCTCATAAGCCTTTCATCGCCACTCGGAATGCTACTGGTCGTTTAGCATGGTGTAAAGAACATTTATCGTGGACAGTATATCAATGGAAACGGGTTCTATGGACTGATGAATCCAGATACAAGATCTGTAACGTACCAAGAGATGTGACGTACCTGCCAGAAGGACGCACACGACATTAAGGCAGATAGGAATCAGAATAAAACGTCCGCGTAGCTCAATTGGTAGAGCAACTGTTTCCGGAATGAGGGGATCCGGGTTCCAGTCCTGGCGCGGATAAAAATGACGGAGAAATCACTTCGTTATAATGGCGCCCGAACTATCCAGATGACCCGACCGTTCAAAATCTCGTAATGGTGTGATGTTATTTCCACACCACGAGATAGGAAAAATAAGAGAATCCCTTCTCCAGCACATCAAAAAAAAAAAAAAAAAAAAAAAAAAAATAAGGGGGAGATGATGTAACGTACCAGGAAATGTGACGTACCTGCCAGAAGGACGCACACGACATAAAGGCAGATAGGCATCAGAATAAAACGATTTACTTCGTTATAGATCCATCAGTCTGATGGCCGTGTGAGGGTATGACGGCAACCGGGGTAACGCTATTTACCGCAATGTACAAGGTCACGTTTGGTGCCGGCAGTGTACTCGTGTGGGGGTGTTTTTCGTGGTATGGTCCCAGCCCATTGGTTTTCGTGGACAAACCTGTTAATCAGCACGTCTACCTGGACATTCTGGACAATTATGCCCTATCAACGCTGTGGCAATACTATGGAACCGAGCCATGTTGCTACCAGCAGGATAATGCACCGAGCCATAAAGCAAGGTCTATTACGGCGTGGTTTAACGATAATTCCGTATCGTGTTGGGACTGGCCAGCACAGAGCCCTGATCTAAACCCTATTGAGCACCAATTTGATGAATTAGAGCGCCGCATAAGAAGTTTGGAAACGAGGCCTGTTACTAAGCAACAATTAGCGGCAGCATTATGTACTGAATGGAAGCGCATACCCATTGCTGTGTTCAAAAACGTTGCAGAAAGCATGTCTAGAAGGTTCAGTGCATGCATTAATGCTAAAGTGGACCGACACTGTACTCTAATGTATGCCAATAAATGCTACCTTGTATTTCCCTTCTAGATGCCCGGTGACATTTGTCAGTATAGTGTATTTACAATTAAAACCATTAGTACCCCACTCCCTTTTTTTTTTTTTTTGTTGTTGATTGGAGGTTTAACGACCACCGTGAGCAACTCAAAGGGCTATAAGCAGTCGCCCGTCCCTAATTTAGGGTCACTGGTTCCAGGGAAGGGAGAGATCCAGTGCCGTAACAAAAACACAACATCCATGCCTCAGCGGGATTCGAACCCCGACCCCATTCGGACGAATGATCAGAGGCCATCGCTTAGACCACTGCGCCACCGGGGCGGCACCCCGCCCTTAGATGTGAGTGGTTATGATCAAATGATCATATGTAGATGATTTTAGGAAGGGAGTATCTGACCCCAGGTTTTAAACAACCCTTAGAAATAGGAAGCTAGGAGATTTGGGCTAGAGTGCCCGATAGGAAAGTCAGACGGAAGCGAGGTATAAGACGCCCTTATTTATTACCGGGGGGGGGGGGTAGTACCCGGGGTCTGACGGCTTAATGTGCCCATCAGATCAGATCATATGTAGAGGATTTTAGGAAGGGAGTGTCTGACCCCAGGTCTTAAACAACCCTTAGAAATAGGAAGCTAGGATATTTAGTTTAGAGTGCCAGATATAAAAGTGACACGGAAGCGAGGTAGAAGACGCCCTTATTTACTAACGGGGGGCCAGTACCCGGGGTCTGACAGCTTAATGTGCCCATCAGATCAGATCATATGTAGAGGATTTTAGGAAGGGAGTGTCTGACCCCAGGTCTTAAACAACCCTTAGAAATAGGAAGCTAGGAGATTTGGGCTAGAGTGCCCGATAGGAAAGTGACACGGAAGCGAGGTAGAAGACGCCCTTATTTACTATCGGGGGACTTAATGTGCCCATCAGATCAGATCAGATCAGATCATATGTAGTGGATTTTAGGAAGGGAGTGTCTGACCCCAGGTCTTAAACAACCCTTAGAAATAGGAAGGCAGGAGATTTGGGTTAGAGTGCCCGATAGGAAAGCCACACGGAAGCGACGTAGAAGACGCCCTTATTTACTATAATGGGGCCAGTACCCGGGGTCTGACGGTTTAATGTGCCCATCCGACGCACGGCGGGTATTTAGTGGATCGAGCGTTCGTACCTGCTGGGATCGAACCTGGGGTCATCTCCATGGCAGTCACGAGCGTTGCCCGCTAGGCAACCCGCGGCCCATGTGAGTGGTTATACGTTATGGTTGCACTTATATACAATTAGACTCATGTTGCGTTATGGGTACATTTTGTCAAAATCGTTGCTCATATGTTGCCATCCATTATATTACAAATGTTTAACCCCTGGGACTCAGAGATAAAATCTTATCTCAAAAACATTCAATACAACTCTCGTTGAGGAGTGCCGAATGACTTCATCAACTCCATGGCCCACATGTGTGCACCGGTCTTAGACGTGCGAAGGGACTCCACGCCTTACCAGAGTTTAGTTACCACCTTCAAAAGTCATCTTTTCTTGTGGTATAGCGTATCGCATTATGTGCATTAAATTATACACTGAGTGGCCACTTTATTATGACCACCTGACAGTTTTAAGCAAATGAGCTATGGCTGCACGCTGTTGCTGCCAGAGGGCGAGGCTAGTATAATAGGGGAAAGCTTAGTGCTTGCGACACTAGTAGTAGAAGTGATTTTAGGGTGATGAAATGGGCAAAAAATGAGATTTGACGGACTTTCAACGTGGGATGATTGTAGGAGCTCGGAGCCATGGAGCGAGTATCACCGAAACCGCCGCATTCGTGAAATGTTCCAGAGCAGCTGTTGTTAAAGTGTTTAAAGACTGGACTGTCAGCCAAAAAACTGGGTCTGTACGTGCAACGTGTAGTCGTTATCGACTCGTGACTTCTCGGTCGGAACGTAGAGTGTCCAGATTGGTAACAGACAACAGAAGTGCAACAGTGCAGCAAATTGCAGACCATCTTAATCAAGGATTCCCTCAAATGACCTCTGCACGCACTGTTCGCCGTACACTGCATCGGATGAGATATGGCAGCCGAAGGCCTGTTCGAACACCTTTGCTGTCTCCAGTTAACAAGAGAAAACGTCTGCAGTTCGCACAGGAGCACAAGGATTGGGCAGTCGATAATTGGGAACAAATTATGTGGTCCGATGAATCACGTTTTCAGTTGCACCATGCCGATGGCCGAGTGAGAAATTGGCGGAAACAGCACGAAAGCATGGACCCCAAATGCATTGTTACAACTATTCAAGCTGGTGGAGACAACGTTATGGTTTGGGGAATGTTTTCCTGGCATGCTTTGGGCCCTTTAATTCGTGTCTGCCTGGCACATCATATCCAAACTTCGTTGCGGACTAAGTGCATCCTGTCACGTGGATGGTTTATCCCAATGGCGATGGCTACTTTCAACAAGATAATGCGTCCTGGCGTAGTGCTCGTATTGTACAGGATTGGTTTCAGGAACATGTCGGTGAGTTTACTTTGCTTAGGTGGCCCCCACAATCTCCAGATCTCAACCCCATTAAGAAATTGTGGGATGAAATTGAACGAGCCATCAGACAGCTGGATGCACAACCCTGCAATCTCACACTCCTGGAAAGTGCTATTCATCAAGCATGGTCTCAGATTCCACAAACCACCTATCAACATCTCGTGGAGTCCATGCCACGAAGAATTGACGCAGTATTAAAGACAAAAGGTAACCCAACGAAGTACTGAGGGGTGGTCATAATAAAATGACCACTCAGTGTATATATGTATTTCATAAAACTTCGCGATAGTGCATTTTCTTACCCATATTACTGAATCTTCCACTGTATCTTACATAAAAACAATATTTTAAGTTCAACACCTCAATCGCACATACACTATTTTAATAAAAGTTACGGGACACCTAGAAGAGAAGCAGAACATATCATTTATTGACATACATTAGTACGTTGTTGGTCCACGTTTGGCCTTAATGCGTGCACTGACCCTTCGAGAAATGCTATCGACAAGGTTTCAGAACACAGCGGTAGGTATGCGCTTCCATTCAGTACATAATGCTGCATCTAACTGTTGCTTAACAGTACGCCTTGGTTTCAAACTTCTTATGCGGCGCACTAATTCATACCATAGCTACTCTATGGCATTAAGATCAGAGCTCTGTGCTGGCCAGTCCACACACGGTACGGAATTATCGTCAAACCACTCCGTAACAGTCCATGCTTTATGGCTCGGTGCATTATCCTGCTGGTACCAACAAGACACGATTTCATAGTATTGCCACAGAGTTGGTAGGGCATAATTATCCAGAATATCGAGGTAGACGTGCTGGTTAACAGGTTTGTCCACGATAACCAATGGGCCGGGACCATACCACGAAAAACACCCCCACACGAGTACACTGCCAGCTCCAAACTTGACCGTAGGAACCGTACACTGTGGTAAATAGCGTTCCCCTGGCTGCCGCCATACTCACACACGGCCATCAGACTGATGGATCGTGTATCTGGATTCATCAGTCCATAGGACCCGTTTCCATTGATCTACGGCTCACAATAAATTTTCTTTACACCATGCTAAACGACGAGTAGCATTCTGACTGGAGACGAAAGGCTTATAAGCAGTCGCACGATCACGGTAACCCATGGAATGAAGTTCTCTGTGAATGATACGTGTACATACCGAAGTTCCAGCATTTTTACTCACCTGTACACTGACGCCTTGTGCAGTACTCCGTCGATTATGACATAATGACGATAATGACTCTCCTGAGGCTTCGACGTCCTCTATCACTGATTTTCTTTGGTCTGCCGGTACGTTTTGCTGCTTCAGGCACGCCATGTGTCTTCCACGTATTCAGTACATCCAAAACAGTTGACTTGGGTATGTTTAAACGCCTCTCGGTTTCTCTTATGAACAACCCACTAATTTAACACCCAACAATCTTTCGTTTCTCGAAGTCAGTTTTGCGAAATTTTCACTCAACCTCACAGTGCGATATGATCGTGGCCAGCTGCAGACTTGTTTTTATACCGTTTGCAGCTGTACCGCGCATCTTAACATCGCAGTGGATCCGTTTATTTGCATTTGAAGGGTGTCCGGTGAGTTTTGTCAATATAGTGTATTGTGTTTATAATATGCATTGCTCCTCTAAGTCTTTTGAGCAGTGTCAATACGTTTTCAATAAACTAGGAAATTCCCGGGTGTTCTGCAGCTATTAAAGTTCAATACATGACACCGGAACGATAGCGTGTTCTGAGAAGCAGGGTGATTTATACAGAAGTAGCAGCCTATGAAGAACAACTAATGGCAATCAGATGCGTGACTTTCTCACTTACTTTCGAAACTATGACATTGAGATGGATGCAAAAACAGCTCACATTGGAAAGGATTTAAACGTGTATGAAGTGTTGACAGCTGCAATATGTGAAAGACATGTGATTTTAGCTACTTTGAAAGAAGCATGATAAAGAACACTGTACGGGTAGGTGTAAACATCTTAGAAATGGCAAACCTTCTTGGCTATGCAATAACAACTGTATCGAGAGTGTACAATGAATGGTGCTCAAACAACAAAGCAAGCAGTCAGCTGTCTTCCTGCAGACAGAAACGACAGGTTCGAAGGCAACGGAAGCTGGAGAGGATTGTACGAGGTACCAGACGAGCTCCATTGCATCAAATCAATTAGTAGTGCACAGACAACAAAACAAGCAGTCAGCGGTCTTCCTGCGGGTGGAAGCCACTGGTCGATGTTCGAGGGCAACGGAGGTTAGGGAGGATTGTACGAGGTAACAGACAAACTCCATTGCATCAAATCAATTAGTAGTGCACAAACAACAAAACAAGCAGTCATCAGTCTTCCTATGCGAGGAATCCACTGGTCGATGTCCGAGGTCAACGGAGGTTAGTGAGGATTGTACGAGGCAACAGACGAGGTCCATTGCGTCAAATCAATTAGTAGTGCACAAACAACAAAACAAGCCATCGGCGGTATTCCTGTATGAGGAAACCACTGGTCGATGTTCGAGGACAACGGAGGTTAGGGAGGATTGTACGAGGTAACAGACGAGATCCATTGCATCATGTGACCGTGCTGCGTTGCCAAAAGTAGAATTAACAGTAGATATCCCCATCGTGCCCTACTCATCTCTGTTAAGCACCGTCAAATTCGCCGGCAGTAAGTATGGGAGACCCAAAACTGTATCTTTAAGGACTGAGAAAAAGTCGTATGGTCCAATGAATCACTTTTTCTGTTAATACACGCCGTTAGACGGGCCAGAATACAGCTCGAATTGATGTATCCCAAGTGTTGAATGTACAAGCTGATGGAGACAGTGTAACGGTGTCGGGTATGCTTTAATGGCGATCATTGGGTTCCTTAATACATCTGGAATAGAATTCGGATGTGACGAGGTATCTGAACATCATTATGGACTAGTCACACCTGTATTTGGTATTGTGTGATGGACAGGACTACTTCAAACTGGATAATAGCCATGCCATATGGTTCGGATAGTCACACGGTGGTTCCAAGTGCAGTGACTTCAAATTGGTAAAATGGCAGCCACTGTCCCCAGATCCCAATCAGTTGAACACCTGTGAAAAAAGATTGAGGGAGATATTCGTAACAGAGATCTTTCTGCAGATGATGTTTGACAATTGAAGGACGCCATCCCATCCGCTTGGCTGAACATACCTATAGATAAATATCAGCACCTCATTGAACACATGCCACATTAAATCCAGAATGTTTAAAGGTCCAACGGCCGAACATGTCATTATGTATGGGGTCCTAATATTTTGCTACTGCAGGGTATAGTTAGGTTCATTGCGCCACTGCCGCCCATCAAATTTGCGGCTGCTCCAATGGCTGCCCCGGTTAATCACCCACGTGACCTGCAATTTCCCCTTCCTTAGCATTGGGTGGGTCACCCAATATGGCGAATTGCCGGTTGTAAATCCCAACTGAGGTCATGGCTCTATTCAGCGCCAAAAAGTTTTGATGATCTGTAAACACCATACGAATAAATATTTCTAATTTGTAAGCGTTACAACGTTTCATAAACACGAATACTTATATTCCTGGGGAATTTATCAGATACATTGTGAATGTAGACTTCCATATATAGGACAGACCTGTAGGGCTTTTAATTTCCGCGTGAAGGAACAAAAGCCTACCTACAGAACTATGAAATGAAGAAGTCGTCTATAACCCAACATTGTCACGAAACTAACCATAAATGTTTTTTTTTTGTTTTTTTTTTATTGGAGGCTTAACGACCACCGTGAGCAACTCAATGGGCTATAAGCAGTCACCAGTCCCTAATTTAGGGTCACTGGTTCCAGGGAAGGGAGAGAGCCGGTGCCGTAAAACAAACACAACATCCATGTCTCACCGAGATTCGAACCCCAACCCCTTACGGACGAATGATAATAGGCCATCGCTTAGACCACTGCGCCACCGGGACGGCAAACGTTTGTTTGGAAACGCTACGCTTATCGATTAACCGGATTCGACCATCAAGCTTAATATATTAGAAGCTTTCCACATATACGGGAACTCTTTTTTTTTTTTTTTTTTTTTTTTTTTTTTGATTGGACGTTTAACGACCACCGTGAGCAACTCAATGGGCTATAAGCAGTCGCCCGTCCCTAATTTAAGGTCACTGGTTCCAGGGAAGGGAGAGAGCCAGTGCCGTAAGACAAACACAACATCCATGCCTGACCGGGATTCGAACCCGGACCCCTTACGGACGAATGATCAGAGGCCAGCGCCTTAGACCACTGCGCCACCGGGGCGGCCGGGAACTCTTCACGGCTTGTCAACGACATGACGTCGACCCCATTTCTTTATTAATGTTATTGATTTTTTTTTATTGGAGGTTTAACGACCACCGTGAGCAACTCAATGGGCTATAAGCAGTCGCCCGTCCCTAATTTAGGGTCACTGGTTCCAGGGAAGGGAGAGAGCCAGTGCCGTAAGACAAACACAACATCCATGCCTCAGCGGGATTTGAACCCGGACCCCGTTCGGACGAACGATCAGAGGCCATCGCTTAGACCACTGCGCCACCGGGGCGGCAATGTTATTGATTCATTGGAGGTTTAATGACCACCGTGAGCAACTCAGTGGGCTATAAGCAGTCGCCCGTTCCTAATTTAGGGCCACTGGCTCCTGGGAAGGAAGAGAGCCAGCGCCGTGAGTCAAACACAGCATCCACTCAGCCCACTGCGCTACCACGGCGGCCCATTTCTTTCAAACGCGTGGAAACAACTCATCAAAATCCGTGACCGACAGAACTCTGATGATGTCACAATTATTTGAATATTTACGCTCCGTTCATCCTGATGATGCCGAGCCAAGCGTTCTGCGAAACTATAGTCGACTTATAATAGACATTTTATTGTGAGAAGCGTTACTATTTTTATTCTATCTTAAGACTACAAGGTTAGTAGTCATAAATTATATATAACTGTAACGTACCAGGAGATGTGACGTACCTGCCAGAAGGACGCACACGACATAAAGGCAGATAGGAATCAGAACAAATGTCCGCGTAGCTCAAATGGTAGAGCAAGTTATTCCGGAATGAGTGGACCCGGGTTCGAACCCCGGCGCGGATAAAAATGACGGAGAAATTCACTTCGTTATAATGGCGCCCGAACTATCCGGATGACCCGCCCGTTCAAAATCTCGCATTGGTGTGATGTTATTTCCACACCGCGAGATAGGAAAAATATAAGCAGCACTTAAGAAAAATATGGGGGAGATGATGTAACGTACCAGGAGATGTGACGTACCTGCCAGAAGGACGCACACGACATAAAGGCAGATAGGAATCAGAATACATGTCCGCGTAGCTTAATTGGTAGAGCAACTTATTCCGGAATGAGTGGACCCGGGTTCGAGCCCCGGCGTAGACCAAAAATGACGGAGAAATTGACTTCGTTATAATGGCGCCCGAACTATCCGGATGACCCAGCCGTTCAAAATCTCGCATTGGTGTGATGTTATTTCCACACCGCGAGATAGGAAAAATATGAGCCGCACTTCGAAAGAAAAAAGAAAAATAAGGGGGAGATGATGTAACGTACGAGGAGATGTGACGTACCTGCCAGCAGGACGTACACGACATAAAGGCAGATAGGAATCAGAACAAAAGTCTGCGTAGCTTAATTGGTAGAGCAACTTGTTCCGGAATAAGCGTACTCGGGTTCGAACCCCGGCGCGGATAAAAATGACGGAGAAATTCACTTCGTTATATAACTTTATTTTATATTCAACCTTTGCTCGTATGAAACGAACACATTCGCGCTAATCAAAATAAAGGGAAAGAATTTGGGGACAAAAACCTGAACATCGTGTATTGAAACTGTGAAACAAACATTTTATCAGTCAAACCATCAAATTCGGCCATCCAACCGAAAAATTCTTATTTAAAATGTTCACGCTGTCGCAGTGACAAACAGAAAACAAAGGTATGTTCCATTTTGTCACGCAAAGTAAAAGATTGAGTAAGTACAATTTTTACTTCTCATCTACCATATTTTAACATTAAGACATACACCAGGTAAGATTATAATGTTTTAAAGTAACTATTTATTCTCTAGAAAGAAAAAAATCACCAGGAAAAAGGTCCGTTATTCAGGGAATTTTTATTGCATTCGAAAAATCGATGCAACAATTTCACCCAACTATATGATGTTTCCTTGCGGAATGAATTCAGAGGCGAAACGATCACAGTGAAATATGGCATCCTTTCAATGTTTCAGAAAGAGTATCGGTCGGGGGAATCCGATATCTATTCATTTTATGCCCGGAAACTTTCTAAGATCTTATTTAGGGTAACTGATGACACTTAGGACCTCCATCTATTCGTTGAGAAACTTCGAGAGAATGCAGGAGGTGCGTCTTTCAAGGCAATACATTCAAATCCTGTGAGAATGCTCTCACTGCGCTATGGATCTTACAATTCTATTATGTACCTTTAAATATCATGTACAAATGCAGAAAATGGTTATTGGCGTTCTGCATTCGCTGCTGCAGGTAACGTTACAACGAAAACATCATCAATAACAAACGACGTCAGCGGCAATCTTAGCACCAACAGGAAAAATATAGAACGAACAAATGATACAGTGTGAATGCCATCTCATTTGCAAATGGAAGAAATACAAAAATAGCTGCCACAAAAAAAAAAAAAACTTTGGTCTGTGAACAGCAGCAATTAATAAAACTCTAAATTTTGTTATTGTTGGAGCCACGTTATTCGAACATCATGGCAGAAAAATGAAGCTTTGTTGGATCACCTGTCGCTAAAGTGTTTCACATTTTCGATTGGAAAATTTCTCTAAACAATAGAAATAAGAGTAACCGAGATTTTCGATAGATTCTTTTAGCTGAAACATTTTTCCTTTAAATGGTGCAAATATATATGAATTGCACTGTTTACCGAAACAAGTTAGTAAAATCATGCAATGCATTGATTATGATACGCTTTCCAACATACCAGAAATCATTACTCAAGTTATGAGGATAGGGGCTGTAGAATAAATCTCGGTCGTATGCCCTGACCTTTGACCCCATTTCGATTATATTCAACAGAACCGCTTAAGTATACTTCCGGAATAACATGATAAAGTTTTGTCGGAATAGAAGCACTTTTACGTAAGTTATGACGCATAAGAGCGATCGAATGGATCCCGCTCCTAAAAGGTCAGAAGGTCAGAACCTTTGCTCCCATTTCGCTCATTTTCAACAGAGTTTGTCCCCAGGTGGTTCTTTTTTTTTTTTTTTTTTTTTTTTGATTGGAGGTTTAACGACCACCGTGAGCAACTCAATGGGCTATAAGCAGTCGCCCGTCCCTAATTTAGGGTCACTGGCTCCAGGGAAGAGAGAGAGAGCCAGTGCCGTAAGACAAACACAACATCCATGCCTGACCGGGATTCGAACCCGGACCCCTTACGGACGAATGATCAGAGGCCAACGCCTTAGACCACTGCGCCACCGGGGCGGCTCCCAGGTGGTTCCCTATCACATACTAGCATTTCATCGAAATCGAACCATTTTTACGCAAGTTATGACGCGTAAGGGCAATAGAATGGATCCCGCTCCTATGTCCTGACCTTTGACCCCATTTCGTTCATTTTCAATAGGGTTCGTCCCCAAAAGGTCCCCTATCACATACTAAAATCTCATCGAAATCGAAACATTTTTACGCGAGTTATCGTGCGGACAGGCGGACGGACAGGCAGACGGAGAAAGCTGGAGTTGCCGCCCCGGTGGCGCACTGGTCTACGCGATGACTTCTGATCATTCGTCCGAAAGGGGTCCGGGTTCGAATCCCGGTGAGGCATGGATGTTGTGTTTGTCTTACGGCTTTGGCTCTCTCCCTTCCCTGCAACCAGTGACCCTAAGTTAGGGACGGGCGACTGCATATAGCCCATCGAGTTGCTCACGGTGGTCGTTAAACCTCCAATCAAAAAAAAAAAAAAAAGCTGGAGCATATGCGCTTCTTCAACCTACGGTTGGAAATCGTAAAAAAGACGAAGCACCCCGAGAAAGTCGTTCAATTGATGAAACTGCGCATGCAACCACCTTAGGGGCCAATATGCAAATAATTAAAAAATAACGACCGGTGATTAAACCGTGGCCCACCATAGCACTTGGGAACCGCACAGAGAGGAGGCTATATCAAGAGCAAAGCTCGCAAGCAGGGGCAGTTATGACAGCTGATTGCGCTTGTATTAACCTCAACGGACTTTGAGGATGCCTTGATGTCGGATCTGTGCACAATGCGAGCAGATCAGCGAAACTGAGAGTAGACGTATAATTGGGCTCAGAGAGGCAGGTTGGTCAAGTCGCTGTATCGCCAGGATTTGGGTCGGAACGATGCGGCAATCGGACGATGTTGGAGCCTATGGGTCATGCTACGGCACGGCGCCAGTGGACGGCCGAGGGCAGCGACAGAACGCGAGGATCAAGAGATTGTAAGAGCCGCACGAACAGAACAGAATTCGTCGCTCTCAATCATATGTGGCCATGTTGCGTCATCTAAATGTACGGAAAGGGCCATCCGGACCGTTGCCAGACGACTTGCGGCACTACATTCGAGGAGGAGACCCCTCCGCCGCCTGCTACTGACAAGCTAGCATCGCCGGCACCAGTTGCAGTGGTGTCAATCCGTATATTATAATTTTATTGCACTGAATGATTGCTTTGTGAATACAACCTGCTGAAACCCTTAACCAAGAAAAATATTCGTTTTCTATGCACTCTACATGCATAAGTCTTGTTGGCAGTGCAGTAATAGTATCCTTGGAATACATAAACCTCGAAAAATCTCATGTACTAATTAATAATACCTCTTTATAAACACCTTAATGGTCTTTACATTAGGTGCTAAAGAGTTTCCTTTTTCTGTCTTTTCGCTTTTTTTACTTCCATGGCTGTCGTTGCAGCTATGAATTTCTCTTTAAGAAGGAATGTAATGAAAATGAGTTTGACAAACACACCTTTCATAATTCTCAGTTAACTGTAGGTAAAATTATTTCCCCAACTCTAGGCTGGTAGTGAAGCACTGCAAGCGCCGCCAAGAAAGCCTACATTCGTCGCCAGAAAGAAATTCAGCCACTGATGGAAACATAATATCCAAGTAAACTAAGTTTTTTTTGTGTCTCGAGATGCACACATGACAGGAGCATATCGAACGAGCGATATTAGCAGAGCAAGCATGGGCATTCGAGATCGCTTATGCATTCTCAGCTGTCTGTCTTTTTCAGGTAGAAACAGCATGATAAATACTTTTGCTTCTGGCAAACCCCTGTTTTCGAATTTCGACTTGAAACCGGCTAACACAACTTTGAAAACCCATCTGCTAAATTTCGAATGTCTACCATGATTTCCCGAGGAGTAACACACACACACACACACACACACACACACACACACACACACACACACACACACACACACACACACGCACGTATATGATGCCTATTAACTACCTAAAGGAACCTTAGTGCTATGGATATGACGGTCCTATTAAAACAAAAAATTAAATAATATAAACAAAATCACAAAAAAAGCTTAAAAATCTGTTTATAAAAGAAAATAAAAACAAATAAAAAAGAAAACTAGTTATTCATCACTAGGATAGCTATACTAAAAATAGTAAAACCAACATTAAAATTGATAAGATTCTGATTAATCTATAGAAGCTCACTAAGGTGATTTAATACATGCAAAGATTATTAAATAAACTGCTCGTGTATTTCATAATATTTCTCATGTATTCTGGAGAGTTAATTCTGCTCATTCTGATCATACAGATCCACAGTCTTAAGTTTATATATTCTTTTCTCTGGTTAAAATCTCCGCGCGTTGTTTTCTTGCTGTATGAGGAGGCCATCAGCCCCACCCTCACTGCCCCCCAGCGTCTAGGGAGTGGCAGAAGGGGTCAGCCATGTTCTCCTCTTGTGTGGAGAAAAGTTTTTGTTGCACAAGAGGTAAGCTCTCTTCCTTGTTTTTGGGTTCTAGGTTTTATAAGTTCAATGTTTGTACTTTATATACCTTTTCTCTGTCGTTTTTTAGCTTTTCAGCTTTTAAGCATTGGTTTGTCTGTTAACATTTTTGCGGGTTTTAACTCTTACTTTTCTTTGTAACTTTGAGCGTCTTTTGAGGTACCTAGGAACAGAAGAAGGCTAAGCCTGTTCCTTTTCTATGCGCAGTCTATGCGCTGTTTTTTCAAAGTAGTTAAGTTCTTAATAACTAATTAATTATGCACTTAAAGCACTGCTGAAATACTTTGTACATATTGCAACTAACTGTTTAAGGTATATAACTTTCACAAAGTTTTCTTTAGTTAATATTTATCTTTAACTTATTCTCGTTTTCGTGCTGTCATAAGTTGTAGAGTAGGGGGTTTTAGACTCAAGTTTTCTTTCAAAAATCTGTTCGGTATAAATTAACATTTCCTTTTTTTAATTGCAATGTAAAATTTGGATTCCTTTGCATTATTTTTCAGGTTTAAATTCTCTCTCAAACGAACTTGGAATTTCGTTATAGCTGAAAATCATTTCCATTTATTATGTCACTCTCACAGCTTGAGTTCTCTTTAATCTTCTTCTCTCTGTTTAATAGTAACAGATGAAGAGCATGGGTCGGGCCATGAAGGTTAATGGATGCAAGCGAAATTGTTAACTAGTGCTAGGTCATGCTACTCTACGGAGGACATGACTTATATATATATATTTTTTAACTATTTTTGGTGGGAATGTTACTTGCATCTATGGCCTTGCAGAAACCCATTTCCAATTAGGTCTTTGTGGAAGTGAGAAAATGCAGAGTTTTTTGCTGGTCCTTGATAAAGCCAAGGCTCAGTATTCTCGACACCTTCTACATTCAGTTGTTTTATTTTATTTTTTTTATCTTTTCTACTTTTACTCACACAGGTAGATACATAACCTTTTCTATGTTGTATTAGGTGTGAGTCAAAATTATATATGTATTTTTTTGCTTAGGTATCTTCTTTATAGAATGTGTATTCTGAATTTTCAAAACTGCTGCGTTGCGCGTTTTGATTTTCAGGTTATTTTGCACCCTTCGTTTTAAATTCTAAAATTGTTTCCTTAGTCTTCAGTTTTGCTCTTAAGTATATATATATATATATATACGTTCTTCTCTATTACACTGCTTGACACAGAGAATGATCCACAGTTTCCTAAATCTGCTTCTTCAATAGTACTTTAGCTGATTTCACCATAGCTAATTTATCAATAGCATGCGTACAATTATACACTGCTGGACAATTGCTAAGGACGGATCATAAACGGCTATATAGCGCATAACAAAGTACGTGTGGTTGGATGCCAAGTGAAATAAAATAATGTCAGAATGCCAGGACATTACAAGAAAGACAATTTATTGTGCTCTGAAATCCAGAAGGCTTTGGAACGTGTTCAAGGGACAAACAGGCCATTTTGTGCCGAATACGCTAACGTGAAAAGAATGCAATTACCGTCCGCAGGCGTTCCGGCGTAAGATGTCAATACGGGATATGGACACCATGGAGGGCGATGCAAGATTCCACACGTCGTGTCATGCTTTGCACAACATTATCAAGCAGCTGTTGGGGTAATTTATCCCATTCCTCTGTCAGTGCACGGATGAGGGTGTCCTTGTTTATTGGAGGGAATTGGCGACCAGCAAGACTCCTCCCCAAAGCATCCCACACATTTTCAATGGGATTCAGATCTGGAGAACGTGCTGGCCATACGAGGCGTTGAATATCCTCGCTCTCAAGACACTCCTGGACAGCGACTGTTCGATGACATGTTGCGTTGTCGTCCATGAAAATGAATCTATCACGACATGTTGCGTTGTCGTCCATGAAAATGAATCTATCACGACATGTTGCGTTGTCGTCCATGAAAATGAATCTATCACGACATGTTGCGTTGTCGTCCATGAAAATGAATCTATCACGACATGTTGCGTTGTAGTCCATGAAAATGAATCTATCACACATGTTGCGTTGTCGTCCATGAAAATGAATCTATCACCGACAGCACCACGGAACATGCAAACATGAAGTAGCAGAACATCATTAATGTATCGTTGGCCAGTCATAGTCCCAGTTGGAAGCACATAGAGGGACGTACGGCCATTGATCATGATGCCAGCCCATACCACGACACTACATGTTGGATATCGGTCCCTTTCCTGTATGTTTGCTGGACAATATGCAGTACCACTATCACGCCAGATCAGTTGTCGTGGACAATCAGACGATAGACTGTATCTACTCTCATCTGAGAAGAGGACAGCAGACCAGTCGTTATCAGTCCAATTGCGATGTTGATGGCACCATTGCAAACGGGCGGTACGGTGACGTATGGACAATGGGATGCACACAACAGGACGGCGGGCGTATAGTCCTCCTTCATGCAAACGTCTGGCAACAGGTTTTCGGGAGATCCGCTTGCCAGTAGCAGCCATAAACTGATTTGCTACCTTACTAGCTGTGCTGCGCCGGTGTCTTTTTGTTGATAGCACTATGTACCGATCTTCTGCAGGTGTCGTACTGCGAACACGACCTCCTCCGTGACGCTTGCTACACTCTCCATTTGTTTGAAATGATTTCCAAAGCCTTGAAACAACACTGTGGCTGACGTCGAACTCCCTGGCAACATCTGTTATTTTTCGCCCTTCTTCAATCTTGCCAATAATACGGCCACGCGTAAAATCATCTAGGTGATGTCGGGAAGACATACTGAAAATTGCAAGTTCGTCAATTGATTCTTTCCCTTTTAACTTTGCGTTTGAACAACAACAAATGTCAATACGCGTCAAATCCTTTATATCTCTTATCAGCGCTATGACGTCCCGAACAAGTTCGGCAATCCAAAATTTGCATACGCACAACACGTCTTACTGTATCCCGCACTTATGCTAATTTCCACATTTTCCTGCCTTCCATTTTATGGTTGCTATCGTTGCTATTGTCATCCGTCCTTAGCAATTGTCCGGCAGTGTACATCATGTAATGTTCTTAGTGTATTTGGTTGTAGCTGTTAGTTAAAAGTCAATGTTTCACCAAACCACTGGCAATATTTAAAGATAATAACTCTTATACTGAATCTTTCCGTAGCGTTATGTCATGCTACTGATAGCTTAATTATACCATACATATATCACTTAATTAAGCACTAAATAGCGCTAACGACCAGATGAAAAAAGTAATATTGTACTTACAAATCCAGGGTCTTTAGTAGGTCCACTCTTGGCCATTCAAAGATCAGAACACCACGTGTGGAGTACAATTCCAGTTTGGCACTGGATTAACGGTTGAATAATATTTGAATACAGCTGTCTACTCGTAGGGTATAAGACATTTCAAGTCCTACTAACTGGACAACAGTTTAATGCTTTAATATCAAAGAAGTGCAACATTCAACGTGAGAGAATGAATCAATTGGAGTAGGTTAAATTCTCCTAACATCTATCTCTAAAGCAATGTAACGATCTCACAGTCTAGCCGACTTTTAACAAGAGCAAGCCTCTTAAGGAGAGACCAAATACATCTAACGAGAGCGTGAATACATCTGATGAAGGTCATTCAGTAAATCTGAAAGAGTCAGCGGGTACATCTGACGAGAGTAAGCCCCATACAAAGACAAACATCATTCTTATCTGGCTCGTAAAGACGCATCATTCAAGATTTTACCTCAAGTCAAGTTGCTACAAAAACATTCAATGAAAGAGAAAATGCAGCGTTAGGTTCAGAAAATGTTTAATGAACCAAAAAGAAAAGTTAAATTAGAGTGTAAGTCACAATCACATCTGCGAGAAATCGGTGTTGGCAACTGGTTAACGCCGCCCCGGTGGCGCAGTGGTCTAAGGCGTTGGCCTCTGATCATTCGTCCGAAGGGGTCCGGGTTCGAATCCCGGTGAGGCATGGATGTTGTGTTTGTCTTACGGCACTGGCTCTCTCCCTTCCCTGGAACCAGTGACCCTAAATTAGGGACGGGCGACTGCTTATAGCCCATTGAGTTGCTCACGGTGGTCGTTAAACCTCCAATTAAAAACAAAAAACAAAAAAAAACTGGTTAACTGAAGGTTGACAAAAGAAAACAATGACGCATACATTCGTCAAAAATAATCTTGCGTTAGGCTGGTGCTGCGGCAGTGTTCATGGGCTTCCTGGAATGAATAGTTCTAGAAAAATCCTTTCTAGTCTTTTAAATTCATCAAGTAAGACGTTCCTGTTTTCTTAGTGTAGAATATTATATTTTCCTGCAGCAAAGCGTAATAAAATTTCAAAAGCACATAATCTTTGTCTGAGAAGAAAGTATCTTCGTCGTCTTGAAACACACTGTAGTAGAAGGTTCTACAATGCGGAAATGTGTTTGAAAGTTTCAATTTTATGGTCTGAAGACATGTTAATCAAATTCGAGTATACTGATACATCCCTCAGGACAAACTGAAAGACCCCATTTTTGGTAATTTCGGTACTTCCGGTTCGTTATGATTAGCTAGATTGCGTTATGGTTTGTTTATTTTGTTAGTTTGCCTACCGTAGGGGAAATTATCATCTCAGAAAGGTTCTTAAATTTTTTTTTAACTTTTACAAATATTAGCTATCACCCAGTAATGCCGCATGGCAACAATTAACTGTAATTTTGAGACATTTTTTTACACAATTAGAAAAATCATTTGAAATGAACTAGAGTTTTGAAATTTGATCACCACGTTATATTTTACTTGAATGTAAACTCTTGTAAGGACTGATAATCATTTCGAAAAGAGTTATGTACAGATTACATCCCTGTTATAAAATCACGAGCTATCATACGGATTAATTCACTTTTCTCTTTGACGAGATTATTATCTATAACATTTTTGAGTAACTTCTTGGCATTGTACAAAAATTCTAATTTTATAAATGTCATCTCTCATTGTAAAGTATTAGATTTGTTGAGAACAAAAAGATTCGAACTTTTTCTTCACTTGGTTTATTTGTTTAATTCAAATTCTACCAAATACGCAAGGTATTTATTAAACTTCCAATTTCCTTTGACAGTCACTTTTGGCGTCAGTTTTAACAGGAATACTTTGTCTTATTGCAAAAAGGTTTTCTTTTTTTTCCATAAATATATTCTGTATAAACTTTCGGCGTTTTTTACGAATGATTGAGGAAACGAACCATGACATGTAGTGCACGTAGGAAAAAATTGGGCAAGGCAGGAGGATTAGGTCCCAAAGATACAAGAGACTAGCGTATTGGGAAATGTGCCAAAAGTCTGTTTACTACTCAGAAAACTTCAGATAACTGGTTGATATCATGACACGACTAATGCGAAGGAACTTACACACTGTGTGACAACATCAATAAAGTCGAGAACCACCCAGGAATTTCTCAAAAGGGTTTTAGGATTTTAATGCGGAAACTTCCTCTTATCAGTCGACTTTCATTTACAGTTCTGCCAAATTAAAGCCGCGCCGCGGAAACGGTAACCTAATTAAAACGTCAAATGACAGTGGCCAAATTTAAATTTACGCTTCTGTTATCGGAGAAACAAAATGACGGAATCACTTTTTTGAACACAATGAAGATACTATAAGATTACCTCTCGTGTCTATTATTATTATTCCACACCCACCATACTTTGTTATACAAATGCGATTTACAAATATACATTACATATTTTGACTAAGCTGCAAAACTAAATAAGTTGAGGTACTGCAGAATACAGCAAATTGAAGATCACACTGGTTTGCTGTATTATGCAGTACCGATAATGACTTTTAAACTACTAATAATGCCTTACTTCAGTAATGACTTTTTAACTACTTGATTCTTATATGTATACTTGGTAGCCACTACATTATGACCAGTGCTGATTGAAATATCCTGTTTCGCAAAGCAACGGAGGCTATGGCACCCAGGTGCCATAGCCTCCGTTGGTAATCGGCGTATCCGCGCTTGGCCGTCTACTTGATGCACCAGGAATCTTGATTAGTCAGACCAGGCCACCTTCTTCCAATCATCCACGGTCCAATCTCGATGGTCCTGAACTCATTTCATTATTTGGCGATGACTCATTTCATTATTGGCGATGACGTGCAGTGAGTATGGGGATGCGGCTGGGTCTTCGGCTATGCAGGCCCAAACATAAAAAGGCTACGATTAAATGTGTGCTGTGACACATTGCCCTGATCACCACTGTACTAGCTGTGGGTGATTTGTCTCACTGTGGCACTGCGGTCGCTGTGAACAATGCGCGACAGTCTCCTCTCTCCTCTGGCATCATTGAGCTGCGAGCGACACACGCTGGACAACGGTTTTTTCGTTTCGCCATTTGTGCGCCACTTTTGATGCGTACTCACTACAGCGGCACATGAACAACCCACAAGCCGCGCCGTTTCCGATATCGTAGTTTCGAGGCGCCCTGCCATCACAATTTGCTCTTTTTATCAAACTGCGATAAACCGGAACCTTTTCCCTTTCTGACTCCCAACACCTTACTAACCGAAAGCCAGTCCTCAGGTTGTATATGTACTGCTCTGTGAACTTCACCTGCGCCACCATTCGGTCTCCAGGAGCGCTCATTTCTCAAGGCTTGGGGTAGTCATAATGGAACGGCTCATTGGTGTAATGTTAAACACAGAAATTTGTCCTTTTTTTAAGTCAGGAACGCATGGGTGGATCAAGTTCAAATCTTTCATACAAGATGTACCATAAGACCTTTTTACAAATACACTGGCAGAAAGCGAAAAAAGAACACCAAGAAGGAATTGGCGGACGATCATGAAATTTACATATGTTAATGGAGTCGAGTTTACGTAGGTCTGATGTTAATTTTGGGACCAACCGGTGAGCGCTTACGCCACACCACAGCATAATATGCAAATTATCGTCGGTGGTATTTTAGGAGTACGGCGAAGTGAATATAATCAGTCATCGGCGTACGGACATGTACGACGACCATGAAGAAGCTGCAATGCCTGAACATGGAAGACGTATACGATTTCAGCAGTTATCGGACTTTGAGCGAAGTCGTCTAGTTGGCCTCCGCGAGGCCGGGTGGTCGTATCGTCGTATTGCGGAGCGAATTGGACGGGAAGTATCGGTGGTGGTACGATGGTGGCGTAGATGGTCCGAGGAACATTCCCACACGAGAAGACGTGAAACCGGGAGTCACAGACGGACTGATGAGCGGACCGATCGACGCATAAGAAGAGCGGCGTTGTCAAGCAAAACATCCAATGCGTCGCAAATCTGAGATGCCGTTGCACCTGAGGTGACTGTGCGAACAATCCGCAACCGTCTACTGGATGCAGGACTACGTGCACGTGTGCCTCTGTCATGTGTACCTCTGACTCCAGCCCACCGTCAGGAACGGCTGCAGTGGTGTCGCCAACGTCTGCACTGGAGAACGCAATGGCGATCTGTCGTGTTCAGCGATGAAAGCAGGTTCTGCTTGGGAGCCGCCGATGGCCGTATGCGTGTTCGCAGACGCACAGGGGAGTGTCTCCACCCTTCTTGCATCCACCAGCGACACACAGGACCTACCCCTGGTCTCTTGGTGTGGGAAACGATCAGTTGTCACTCCCGTACACAACTAGTGTTTGTACCGGATACGTTAAACAGCACCTCCTACATCAACAGCATCATTCAGCCCGTTTTGTGCCATTTGTAAGGTCGGTCCATCGTGGTGTTTTCCAGGAAGATAACGCACGCCCACACACGGCACGTGCAACGTAATATGCACTTCAGGGTGTGAGACAACTTCCATGGCCTGCACGTTCACCGGATTTGTCTCCCATTGAGCACGTGTGGGATTTTATGGGACAACAACTTATCCGGTCTCCACGGCCAGCCACGACCATCCCCGATTTACGCATCCAGGTTGAGGATGCTTGGAACTCAATACCCCAAACTTACATCCAACATCTGTACGACAGACTCCATGCCGGAATTGCTCAGTGTGACGCAGTTCATGGCGGTTCAACCTCGTACTAACCTTGTTACATGGAAATGTTATTTTTCAGTTTACCAGCAAATGCAGCTGTATTTTGCCATAATGTTTTGATCACGTTATCGTCTGTATTCCGTTATTATGCTGTATAAATTTCGTTGGTATCAGACGTCTTCTTCTTGGTGTTCTTTTTTTGCTTTCCGCCAGTGTATATGTAACATTTCATTTGAAACGTTCCAGTGAGGTTTGAGATAAAGGTACCTCGTTTTGTAACTTTTTGGTTAGAAAAGATAACTACCCCAAGCCTTGAGAAATGAGCGCTCCTGGAGACCGAATGGTGGCGCAGGTGAAGTTCACAGAGCAGTACATATACAACCTGAGGACTGGCTTTTGGAAGAAGAAGTCGCGACAAACGCTGGAAGGCAAAAGTAGGAAAAACAGGCGTCGTCTTCAGAAAGGTGGTTTTGGGGATTTCAGTGCCAAAATTTAACAAGAAAAGTGACACCGAATTCTCGGGTGAAATGATCATGCCTTTTGAGTCCTTTCCGACACTAGAGAAATTTTGCAAAGTAGATTTATAGACAATGAAAAACATAAGCAAAAAGGGAAATGTACTCGTATTTATGTCCCTACCGAATAAACTAAGCATAATTTAAAACACGGAATGTTCAAATTGTTCTTCGTAGTGAATGCAACCAGTTACTTAAGAAGTTTTTCATCGGGTTTCAATCAGATCTATGCATAAGTTTCCGCCGCTCCACGAAGACAGCTGTAAAAGCGAAACGGTTGAATTTTTATTAGAATGCCGTGCTGGGGAGATGAGCTGGCAACATTGCATCGCCAGACACGATTGGCAGACAGCCGACACGTGCAGCTACTTGAGCTAGGACATGTTTAATATCAGGAAAACATCTTCCAAAACACGATTTTGGATTCTCTCGGCTTACGGTGAGAAATATGTGGGTGCAAGCACGTGTGTTAAGTGATTTGTGAGGTTCAGAAATGGTGACTCCAGTGTGGAGGACAAGCAGCGTAGCGGATGGTGGGAGGAGATGCAGACGCACTTCGATGATGATCAAATGGGACCTGCTTGTGCAATTAGGACATCTATTTGACCACGAAATGCTGGAAATTTATGCACAGACCTAACCGAATCAGTTAAACAGCCACAATTAAGAAAGAATACTTAAACCCACTTGCAGCAGAAATGTGTGTGTGTAACGAAAGGTTTTATACAGTGAACGAAATTTTCCTCATAGCGAAAAATTGCAAAAGAAAAAAGAATTTTTCACGGAGCAATTAGAAGAGACACGAAAGAAAAAGTTATTTAACTTAACGCCGCCCAACAGGAAAGCTGGGCACTATTTGAAAAAAGAAATGGGCCCCAAATGTTGTTCATATTAAAGGGTATTCCACAAAGTTAGATTCTAAATATTCCATGTGAAAATCCTAGTGTCCTGAGTACTGCTTTGCAGAAGACTCAGCCCGAGGTGAAAAGAGGCACCAATAAGAAATGGCGTGGAGTAAAGCTCAGCTTATCCCATTGAGCTGTACTTAGTCGTTCTTTTTTTTGTTTTTTTTTTACTAGTTTTTTTCATGGGTTCTTATACACTGCAGACCGCTTAACCGAAGTCTCTCTCTAAGAGTAACCGCGTCTGGTGAGCTGTTGTAAGACCGTTCACCACATGCGCTGTTATATCTTACTAACTACAATAACTTTGTAAGACACGTGATAGTGGCAGCTTACATGACCAACCAATGTAGTGACGTCAAAATAAGGTTTAAAGTGTTCTTAGGTCTCAAGTGTGTAATTACATGTGCAAAGTCAGTTTACCTAGAACACCAACCTTACGTGAAGCTTGATTAACTATCGTAGTTGGTTCAAATTAGTAGAAACCCGTGATAGCTTATCTTCAATATCCTTAATCAAGCATTAAAATTGCACTTTGCGTGTCCCGGTGGCGCAGTGGTATAGGCGCTGGCTTATGACCATTCGTCCGTGAAAGGTCCGGGTTCGAATCCCGGTGAGGCATGGATATTGTGTTTGTCTAACAACACTGGCTCTCTCCATTCCCTGGAACCAGTGACCCTAAATTAGGGACGGGTGTGACGTGCCCGCCCCGCAGGACGCACATGAGAAAAAGGCAGATAGCAGCGAGAGCATACGTCCGCGTAGCTCAGTTGGGAGAGCGACTTATTCCGGAAGGAGGGGACACGGGTTCGATGCCCGGCGTGGACAAAAAGGACGGAGAAACTTACTTCGTTATGTTGGCGCCCAAACTTCAAGAATGACCTGGCCGTTAAAGTTCTCGCAATGGTGTGATGTTCTTTCCACACCGCGAGACAGGAAAAATAAGAGAATCCCTTCTTCAGTGCTTCGAAAAATAAATGTGTGTGATGTTACGTTCCATACACCAAATTGACATGGAATTTCTCCAATGTACGTTCTTTAGCGGATGACTGCCTACAGCAATACATGGTCCCGGTTGACCCGTGGGCCATTCCCCCGGCCCAGCGCAGGGCACACATGAGATAAAGGCAGATAGCAGCGAGAGCATACGTCCGCGTATCTTAGTTGTGAGAAGCTGGGTTCGATGTCTGGCGTGGACAAAAGTGACGGAGAAATTTACTTCGTTGTACGGGCGACTACTTATAGCCCATTGAGTTGCTCATGGCGGTCGTTAAACCTTCAATCAAAAAAAATTGCACTTAAAGAACACGTCAAGAGTTCTACTTACAGCTAAACCTTTATTTACGTCAGCACATCACAAGTTACTTCACGTTATT
The DNA here is from genome assembly GCA_039090855.1 of Macrothele yani. Classification (NCBI taxonomy): domain Eukaryota; kingdom Metazoa; phylum Arthropoda; class Arachnida; order Araneae; family Macrothelidae; genus Macrothele; species Macrothele yani. The sequence continues at coordinate 21,316,765 of CM077023.1, forward strand.
GCTTCAGTAGCAGACTTAGCGACACTTACACACAATGTACGTTGACAACGGATGGCACGTTAACAATAACGAAAACCCCTTTCAACACACGCTTTACTCAAGCTGGAATAACATCAGACATTTTTTAATTGGAGGTTTAACGACCATTAGCAAATCAATGGGCTATAAACAATCGCCCGTCCCTAATTTAAAGCCATTGGTTCCCGGGAAGGGAGAGAGAGCCAGTGACGTAAGACAAACACAACATCCATGCCTCACGGGGATTCGAACCCGGACCCATCTCGGATGAATGATCAGAAGCCATTGCTTACACCACTGCGCCACCTGAGCGGGCATGAGATTTTGAACATATTACATCAAACTACACTGCTGGCCCCCAAAAATGCAACACCAAGAAGGACACGAGATAGCAACGCCAGATTCACTGGACATATAACAACAGATACAAAGATGAAACGATTGAGCTTACAGGCCCGTGAGAATAGCGGAACACGCAGACATCAATAGTTCATGTGGCCCCCATGGCTGGAAATAACGACCGCTACACGCCGCGGCATCGAACGAAAGAGGCTTTGGATGTGGGCTTGGGATATGTCGGTACAGGCTGCTTCCACACGTTGCCACAGTTCATCACGGGTGGTGCTTGCCGGGCCACTCGGTGGCCGATCAGCGACCAGACGTGTTCGATGGGCGACATATCGGGAGAACAGGTGGGCCACGGTAGCAGTGACACCTGGTGGGCCGTAAAGAATTGTTGCACGACGCGTGCCACGTGCGGGCGCGCATTGTCCTGTTGAAACGTGGCCAATGGCAGGTCCTGCAGGTAAGGGAGGACTACAGGCTCTAAAACGTCGGAGATGGTGCGGTGGCTGTTGAGTGTACCGTCAAAGTGTACCAGAAGGGTGCGGGTGTCATATCCAATTGCGCCCCAAACCATTACGCCAGGCAACAGGACTGGTATGGCGATGCATAATGCATGCTTCATACAGTCTCTCGCGGCGGTGCCGCCACACGCGGATCCGACCATCGTGGTGTTGCAGGCAGAAGCGGGATTCGTCGGAGAAGACAATGTCATGCCATTCCATAGTCCAGGCGCGACGTTCAACGGCCCACTGCCGCCGCACTCGCCAGTGGTGTAATGTCAATGGTAATCGGAGCAATGGGCGCCGTGCGACAAGTCCCCGCTCCTACAGATGACGTCGAACGGCACGTGCTGACACAGGTTGTTGCGCAACACACCCTAATTCCTGAGCTAACGTTCGTGATGTGGCGGTGCGAGCCGTCAATGCCCGCCGCACAACATGCCGGTCCTCTCGTTCGGTGGTGTGCCACGGTTGCGGACGTCGCTTACGCGTGTCCGTTCGTCCCTCCTGCACCCACCGAATCCATGCTCGCCTCACTGTGGCTGGATGTCGTCCCACACGGTGCCGATGTCTCGGTACGATAAACAGCTGTCGCGATAAGCCACTATTCGTCTTCTGTAGAACTCCGAAACGTGCTGGAATGACTGCCGTATTCTGCGACGAGGCATCAGGAAGATTCCCACGCACAGGTCTGGCATCACAACACACTTCCACTACTTACACCCCGGCTTCTGTGCACCCTACTTATAGTGCTTCTCCGTGGCGTGCCGGGCGCACATGATTTGCATTTGCCTTGCAATGCTAATCGTTTCCATGTTCTCTCGCGGGCGACGCATGCTGCGAATTTCAGGCCAATCGGATGCTTCCTTCTTGGTGTTGCATTTTGGGTGGCCAGCAGTGTATTTATTATCTCAAAAGTATTTAGCAGTAGATAGCTAACGAGAATTAACTTTCATCTCATGAACCAGCGTTACAATTCGTAAATCAGTCAGTCAGCGAACATAGATTGAAAACAACCTTGATATCTCATATTTTTACAAACGTTAAACTTCCTCTGACCTCAATATTTGTCGCCAAAGAGAGATTCAGGCGAGAGAGAAAATGTGAGCGTTAAGTTTGGAAATTACTTAAATAGCACAAACCAAATTTGCATAGAGACAGGAGCTAAAAAGGAAAGTTATATCAAAGTGTAAGTTGCAGGTTATTATTACAGAATGAGACAGGCCGAAGTAAATCGAATATTACAACCACTAATATCCTAACCTTATTCCAAAACACAAAAAAGTTACTGCTTACATTTTGACAGGAGCGAATAAACTGGACACTCGACCACTAGCAGCATCCCGCATAGTATGAGTATCGTGCATTCCGAAGAGTACATCATGACTCTAACAACATGGTGGATAATTTAGAGGCTGGTGTTGCCTGTGTCATTACCAGGAGAATTTATTTTGGTGATGCTTTTGGCATTTTGTTTTTGTGACACATCACGTGAGCGTTCTTGAAGATTCCCTACTCCCTTTCATGATTCTGTAGTACCCTAACATTGGAAACTCTGCCTAAAAAAATAATACACTTTTAAGGCGTATTTAAGCAGACAAATGTGATGCGCAGATTATTCGGCAAATTTGCATTATACATGCTGGACGTACGGGCCCTAGATTAAATTCTATAGTGCACATATGAGAAAATAAAATATGATCTAATCGTCTTATTGAAGCACATTGTTCTTTAGGAAGGACTATCATGGAAACACGTTAAGCACAATTAATGGATGTGAAGCGCAACGAACTTCTGGTAATAGCAGGCTTCTGGCTGATCGTTCGAGCTCCGTTTGTATGCCAGCTGCGAATGAGAATGGGTAACGTGCTTGCCTGGTTTCGTTATTTATGTCTTTTCTGTTGGACCCGCCACCTAAAATTATAAGTGGGCGACTTCATTTAGCCTTGGATGCTCACGAGAGCATTTAAACACCGTGAGAAACTCAATGGGCTATCAGCAGTAGCCTGTCTCTACTTGGGAGTCACTACTTACAGGGAATGGAGAGAACCAGTGCCATCTGACCACCACTCCATCCATACTTTATGCGGGACTCGAAACCGGCCCCACCCCGGATGAATGATCAGAAGCCAGAGACTCAGACCACTCAGCCACCAAGGAGACAAAAAAAACGTTTTTGGACTCGACGTGGCAAAAACACGATCGTAAGTGCAATAATACAGCGTATTCGGGAAGCTGTCGGAGTCTAGAAGGATCAACACGGATGCTCATGAAATCATCAGCAGCAGCAAGATAACGACTTTCAATCCTCTGCTGGATGAAGGTCTCCTCAGGTCTGTTCTACAATTCTTTGTCTTGAATCATTCTCTTCTGTATTGCTCCGGCACACTTTCGAATTTTATCCACCCATCCCGCACGTTGTCTCCTTCTGGGTATTTTCTGGTCAATTGGTATCCGTTCTAACATTTCAGCTAACCAACGGTGGTCAGTTAGCAATATGTCCAGCTAATTGCCATTTCGGAATGTTTACTTTGATCATGATGTTTGCCACCGAATTGCTACCGATTTTCCATCATAAGTTGCTGTTGATCTACCATCATGAATTCCTACTGATTTGCCATCATGAAATCCTGCCGATTTTCCATCATGAAATCCTACCGATTGTCATTATGAATTTCTACCGATTTGCCATCATGAATTGCTACCGACTTGCCATCATGAATTCCTACCGATTTGTCATCCTGAATTCCTACCTATTTGCCATCATGAAATCCTACCGATTTGCCATCATGAAATCCTACCGATTGTCATTATCAATTTCTACCGATTTTCCATCATGAATTGCTACCAACTTGCAATCATGAATTCCTACCAATTTGTCATCATGAATTCCTACCGATTTGCCATCATGAATTTCTACCGATTTGTCATCATGAATTCCTACCGATTTGCCATCATGAAATCCTACCAATTGCCTTTATGAATTTCTACCGATTTGCCATCATGAATTGCTACCAATTTGCCATCATGAATTCCTAGCGATCTGACATCATGAATTCCTACTGATTTGCCATCATAAATTCCTAGCGATTTGCCATCATGAATTCCTAGCGATTTGTCATCACGAATTCCTACCGATTTGCCATCATGAATTCCTACCGATTTGCCATCATGAATTCCTACCGATTTGCAATCATGAATTGCTACCGATTTGCTGGTCGTGCAATGGATGTTTATGGGTTTCGTGTGGATTTTCTGAACTTCATAAATGAAGAGTGCTTTGGGAGATAATGTATCATGAGAAGTGGAATCTAGCCTCGTCTAAGTAAAACGATTCATCCAACACTTCGATTTCCTTATTTTGTAGGAAATTCTAAAGTCATTCACACTAATATTCTTCTTCTCATGATCCTCTGGTTTTAACACTTGCACAGCCAAATACTATGCATGGAAATTACTGGGCTTTTCTCGTCTTACGACTGTGTGAGCTATATCCTGTGCCAATTCGCTTGATAATTTTTATCAGTTTGCAATCATCTAGTCTAAATATCAAGAAGTATTTACTTAGACAAAACACCGGACCGAGCACTTCTTCTGCATCTGCCACCGAAATCGTACACTATTAAAGATTTTGTAGTGGGTTGCACCAAAAAGTGGTACAACATAAGCTGCACCACTTTCTGAGAAAAGATGCGCCATTGGGTGGTGCAAACGAAAACCAACTATATGGTACAACAACTTTGCATCACGCTATTGAACAAGATTACATCTCATTATAGTGCAAAGTCGCACCATGTTGTTAGTTTTGTTTGCACCACAAGGTTATATATCTTTTCTCAGAAAGTAGTGCAATTCGTGTAATACCACGTTTTGGTGTAACCTACCAAAAACATTCTTAACAATACACTTCAAATTTTACTGATTAAATCCCTCACGGTATACAGGTGTGAAACTACAGATTCCTGAAATATCTCTCTGAACCTTTGTTTTATAGTGTCTCTATACTGGCCGCCTGCTTGAAACACGAGCTCCACTAGAAATGTCCGTTCATCCGTCGTTAACATCTTCAGAGACACTATTCACGCACGATATTAACTCCACGTATGTCCGACAAACACTAGCTACGGAATTATCAAAACAGCCTGCGTAAGAAAGCCAGCTTTGAACATACACTATATTGACAAAACTCACCGGACACCCCTTCAAAAGCAAATGAACAGATCCTCTGCGTTGTAAAGATGCGTGGTAGAACTGCAAACGGTATAAAAGCAAGCCTGCTCACGATTTTATCGCACAGTGAGGTTGCGTGAAAATGTCGCTGCTGGAGAGAACTGACTTTGAGAAAGGAAAGATTGCTGGGTATCATATTAGTGAATTGTCCATAAGAGAAACCGAGAGGTGTTTAAACATAAGCAAGTCAACTGTTTCGGATGTAATGAATACGTGGAAGACATATAGCGTGCCTGAAGCAGTAAAACGTACCAGAAGACTAAAGAAATCAGTGACAGAGGACATCGAAGTCTCAGGAGAGTAGTTACAGCTAATCGACGGGGTATTACACAAGACCTCAGTGTACAGGTGAGTAAAAATGCTGAAACCTCGGTATGTACACGTACCATTCGCACAGAACTTCATTCTGTGGTATACCGTGGTCGTGCGGCTGCTCATAAGCCTTTCATCGCCACTCGGAATGCTACTCGTCGTTTAGCATGATGTAAAGAACATTTATCGTGGACCGTAGATCAATGGAAACGGGTCCTATGGACTGATGAATCCAGATACACGATCCATCACTCTGATGGCCATGTGTGGGTAGAGTGGCAGCCGGGGAAACGCTATTTACCACAGTGTACTGTTGCTACTGTCAAGTTTGGAGCTGGCAGTGTACTCGTGTGGGGATGTGTTTCGTGGTATGGTCCCGGCCCATTGGTTATCGTGGACAAACCTGTTAACCAGCTCGTATACCTCGATATTCTGGACAATTATGCCCTACCAACTCTGTGGCAATACCATGGAATCGAGCCTTGTTGGTACCAGCAGGATAATGCACCGAGCCATAAAGCAAGGACTGTTGCGGCGTGGTTTGACGATAATTCCGTATCGTGTGTGGACTAGCCAGCACAGAGCCCTGATCTTAATCCCATAGAGCACCTATGGGAGGAATTAGAGCCCCGCATAAGAAGTTTGAAACATAGGCCTACTACTAAACAACAGGTAGCGGAAGCATTATGTACTGAATGGAAGCGCATACCTATCGCTGTGTACCAAAACCTTGTCAAAAGCATGTCTTGAAAGGTCAGTGCATGCATTAAGGTGGACCGACACCATACTAATGTATGTCAATAAATGCTATGCTGTGTTTCGTCCGGTGACTTTTATCAATATAGTTTATCATCAAGCGTTTGTGAGTAAGGATAGCGGGATGAAGGAACCTGTTTCGGTAGGGTTGAAATTCGCTCCCCAATCTCTGTGTAGAGACTTTCTGAACGCGCTCTTGTTTCCTTGCACTGCTTCTATAAATTGCAGTTTTTGCAAGAATCACGCAAAAACTTGTAGCCTCTGAATTTTAGATCTATAAAAAAATATGGGTGGTTCTAGAAGAAAAACGAATAGACTAGTTTCATTTTGTTGGAAGGGCAAACAAAACGTTTGAGTAAAACAAAATATTACACTTTTTGAACTATGTGGTTTACAATTTTAGATCTAACAGCATTTTGTCAGCGAAAACAATAGTAGTAATTATAATAAAGCAAAAATTGCTTCCACTGCTCTTCTGAAATGCCATCGGAAAAAAACCACATCCCAGGATTAATCTTTGAGATTAAATGTGAACGGGTTTGACAAGATACCTGAATTACTCGCATTTTAAACAAAAAAGTGTAGGGAAATGATCATGATCATATGTAGAGAATTTTAGGAAGGGAGTGTCTGACCCCAGGTCTTAAACAATCCTTAGAAATAGGAAGCTAGGAGATTTGGGCTAGAGTGCCCGATAGGAAAGTGATACGGAAGCGAAGTAGAAAGGGGGAGAAAGACGCCCTTATTTATTACCGGGGGGCCAGTACCCGGGGTCCGACGGTTTAACGTGCCCATCCAACGCACGGCGGATATTTAGTGGATCGAGCGTTCGTACCTGCCTGGGATCGAACCTGAGGTCCTTTCCGTGGCAGTAACGAACGTTGCCCACTAGGCCACCCTCGGCCCAAGTTTACGGAAAGACATGACATTTCAGTAATCTAGTGATTTTATCTAATTAAATACTACTCATCCTAAGGAACATGATTGAATGGCTGGATGTGAAACTTCAAAGTGCAATTTTGCATTTTTCAGATTTATTTAAACCTTCAATTATGAAATTGCCTTTAAGTGTTATAACGTAATAATCTCATGATATACAAACACAAATTGTTCAGCATACAAATATTGCTTAAACTGAATTAATTTATTGAGAGTGAAACAAAAAGGTTTTTACAGACGATTTTCCTCAGAAGAAAAGATCAAAGTGAATTTTTTTAATAATAAGGATCATACCTGTATCCATTAGATTGAAATAACAGCCCTGTGGTGTTTTTTTAATCAAAATCAACTCATTAGTAGAAAATCAAATGATGATATTACATGAAGAGAAAAATATTAACTTCGATCCATATATGGTCAAACGTTTTGTATGCTGCCTACTCAAACAATTAACGCAAGCTTTAATTGTTGTCAAAACGTGAATTTCTTTAGAAATTCAGAATGTTTTAAACATTTTTTTCACTGTGGGGCATAAAAAAGATCGGTCTGAATAATATCTCACGTATATACGCTCATGTTCATGAAAAACAGAGCACCTGAAAGAGTCGAACTACGACTTTGATTTTTACAGGATATGCTAATCAGGCAATATTGCAGAAATGATTAGCATTTCGGCGTCATAGGTGCTTGCGTACCGTGTCTAGGCGTACCAAATTGCACAACGTCACATCCCCGAAACCGGCCGTTTTTCGGTTATAAGCTCCGGGTGCCTCGATCAGCATGTCAGTGTTCGGTCAGTAGTGGGTAAGGATGCTTCGTCCTTGTGTAAGACAGTCATACAGTCACATCAGCGAATTTGACAGAGGTCGCATTATCGGCAAGAGAGACTACAATGCTTCCATCCGGGAGATTGCTGGTCAAGTGGGGCGCAGTGTGTCCATCGTGGCCAGAGTGTGCAGGGAATGGTACAAAGAAGGGCGTAGTACACGAAGAGAAGCTTCTGGATGCCGTACACAGAAAACGCCAAGTGACAACCGTCATCTCTTGAGGATGTCTTTGTGTGACTGTTCTGCGTCATCAACGGCGTTGGCGCAGCAGTGGCGAACTGTGACGTATTCTCCCATGTCAAGTGTAATAGTACGTCGCCAGTTATTACAGCTCGGACAGCAAGTTCGTCGGCCTCTCCTCAGGCTACCTTTGACACCGCAGCAACGGATTGCCAGGCTGCAATGGTGCATCGAAAGAAGAGAGTGGCCACACGAATGGCACAATAACGTGTTCTCGGAAGAATCGCGTATCTGTTTAGGCAAAAATCATGGGCGCATCTGTGTTCGCGGACTACATGGAGAAAGCAGATCACCTTTCCTGAGAGGCTGTACCACCATAACGAGTGCTGTAACATATATGACATTCTACGGCCGGTCCCCCTTCCGTATTTGCAGGACGTCCCCGTGGACATATTTCAGCAGAACAATGCCACACCGCATGTTGCAGCAACAAGACGTACCTTCTTCAGGGATATCAACAATCTACTTCTGCCGTGGCCTGCTAGATTGCTGGATTTACCACCTACAGAAATTTTCTGAGGGATGCTCAAACTACAGGTACGACCGTTCGCCATCAAAACTTGATGAACTTTGGAAGCTAGTCAATACAGCATGCATGGCCATTCCACTGGACACCATTCACACATTATTTGATCCGATGCCACAGCGCGTGGAGCAGATGATAAAAGCCAGAGGTGGCCACACCGATTATTATCTACATCGACGCATCTGGTACGTATGACACTGAGATACTAATAATTATTTGTTCTGTATTGCCTTATGAATAAATCTTGTAAAAATCAAAGTCGTAGCTGAACTGCTTTGAGATGTTCTGTTTTTTTTTTAGTGTTTTTTAGGAAAATGAGTGTATATACACTATTTCGACAAACGTCACCGGATACCTAAAAGAGAAACACAACATAGCATCTATTGACATACATTAGTACGATGTCGGTCCACCTTTGGCCTTAATGCACGTATTGACCCGTCCAGACATGCTTTCGACAAGGTTTTGGAACCCAGCGATTAGTATGCGCTTCCATTCAGTACATAATGCTGCCGCTATCTGTTGCTTAGTAGTAGACCTTGGTTCTAAACTTTTTATGCGGCGCTCTAATTCATCCTATAGGTGCTCTATGGAATTAAGATCAGGGTTCCGTGCTGACCAGTATACACACGACACGGAATTATCGTCAAACCACAGATTACCAGTCTTTGCTTTATGGCTCGGTGCATTATCCTGCTGGTACTAACAAGGGTCAGTTCCATAGTATTGCCACAGAGTTGGTAGGCCATAATTGTCCAAAATATCGAGGTAGACGTGCTGGTCAACAGGTTTGTCCACGATAACCAATGAGCAGAGACCATACCACGGAAAACATCCCCACGCGAGTACACTGCCAGCTCCAAACTTGACTGTAGGAACAGTACACTGTGATAAATAGTGTTCCCCTGGCTGCCGCCATACCCACACATGGCCATCAGGCTGATGGATCGCGTATCTGGATTCATCAGTCCACAGGACCCGTTTCCATTGATCTACGGTCCACGATAAAAGTTCTTTACACCATGCTAAATGACTGGTAGCATTCCGAGTGGAGATGAAAGGCTTATGAGCAATCGTACGAGCACGGCAACCCATGTAATGAAGTTCTCTGCGAATTGTACGTGTACATACCGAGGTTCCAGCATTTGTACTCACCTGTACACTGAGGTCTTGTGCAGTACTCCGTCGATTGGCTGTAACGACTCTCCTGAGGCTTCGACTTCCTCCATCACTGATTTTTTGGTCTGCCGGTACGTTTTGCTGCTTCAGGCTGGTCATGTGTCTTTCACTTATTCAATACATACAAAACAGTTGACTTGGGTATGTTTAAAGGCCTCTCGGTTTCTCTTATAAACAACCCACTAATATAACACCCAACAATCTTTCCTTTCTCAAAGTCCGTTCTCTCCCGCCGCGACATTTTCACGCAGCCTCGCAGTGCGATATGATCGCGGTCAACTGCAGGCTTGTTTTAATTCCGTTTGCAGCTGTATCGCGCAACTTAACAACGCAGCGGATTCGTTCATTTGCTCTTGAAGTGGTGTCTGGTGACTTTTGTCGATATAGTGCATGTTCAGTTTCGAATGTATGTTTCTAGCAATTACATGCAGTACCCGAGGAATTATTTTTCTCTGAGTTCCAAATGTATTACACTGTTTAAACATAATTTATCACAGATGCACAGGTACTTCTCTAGCTGATGCTATAAGCTGCGAGAAATTCCAATATTGAATTGACAAAGCTAAGTTTCTCCAGGAAAGGCTAGCAACCTAAAAATGAGGTTTCCCGTAAAATGGGAAATACATATACCCGAATTTCTGGTCTTTTCGAATGCAGATTACTTTTGAACGAAGGCGAAGTATTTCGAATAAGCTTACGTTACGTGCATATCAAACAGAAACACTCCTTAATATTCAAAGAACAGAGAAGCGGAGTAGTTCTATTTTCACGGTTTCCCGATCGTAATGAAACATCTTACGGCCAATTTCACTTCCTTACTAGCAATTTTATATTAGCCTTAGGACATCCAATAAAATTTATGTAGTAGTCAAGAGTAGAAGCCACGAAGGTGGGAAAATTTCGCGCGCTGAATCTCAATGAACATTTTTGAAACCAAATAAGTACCTTTCTCTTGTAAATCAGTTTCTTCGGAGTTCCTCAATAAATGCTTTTAAAGTGCTCCGACAATATTCAACGTCTCAAGGGAAAACTGCTTATATTGGAGCTTATGTATTTACTTTCTTCATCCATTCAGGTTCTTTCGCTGTGTATGATGTTCGGTTACTTTCATGTGAAAGCAAACTAGTCAGAAACACACAACTGTAAAATGGCACCATCTTGGATTCTGGAGCGACCGACTCTGATAAATATTAGCTCAGAATAAAATTAAGAAAGTTGTTATTTACCTGAGAAGTGGTTTGAATTCTGCTGAAAATCTCCGGCGTCTCTCACTCCAACAAATTCTGCTTTTAGAAAATGATAGTTCGCGTAATCTTCTGCGTTTCGAAACTGACAGTTTACCTAATTTTCTGATTTTCACCTTCGTCTTTATATATATACATATATATTTGTCTGAACAAAATATAGCGTTCTTATATTATCATTTAGTCTTTCTTTCCCACTGTGGACTAGATATCTCAGGTTCTGCACTTCAAATTTTTTAAACGTTATTTCACCTGTGACGAATGAATTAAATGGACAACGAAAATCCTGCCGGCGAAAATGTTATACTGCCGCCCGAACGAAAAAGGATTTCCTGCACTTGAGCACTTAACAAAATATGTGGTGGTTCTTCCGCAGAACGTACATAAATCTTTTACACTGACGGAAAAAAATCCCAACACCACGAAAAAATAGTTGTAGAGGAATGAAATGGCGGAAATACATTTGTATAGGTAACATATTTAATCGCTTAAGGTTTCAAGATCACAGCTTATTGTAAGCGCGAGAAGAGCCATTTTAAATGTGAAATGCTGGTACATTAATAACCGGTGTAACCGCCAGAATGTTGAATGCAAGCACGCAGACGTTCATGCATTGTGTCGTACAGGTGCTGGGTATCAGTTTGTGGGATAGGGTTCCATGCCTGTTGCACTTGGTCAGTCATACAGGGACGGTTAATGCTGGTTGGGGGTGACACTGGAGTTGTCGTCCAATGATGTCCCATGCGTGCTCGATTGGTGAAAGATCTGGTGATCTAGCAGGCCACGGCAACATGTCGACGCTCTGTAGAGCATGTTGGGTTACAACAGCGGTATGCGGGCGAGCGTTATCCTGTTGGAAAACACCCTCTGGAATGCTGTTCATAAATGGCAGCACAACAGGTTGAATCACCAGACCGACGTACAACTGTGCCGTCAGGGAGCGTGGGATAACCACGAGAATGCTCCTGCTGTCATAGGAAATCGCTCCCCAGACCATAACTCCAGGTGTAGGTCCAGTGTGTCTCGGCCGTAGACAGGTTGGTTGCAGGCACTCACCTGGCCTCCTTCTAACCAACACACGGCCATCACTGGCACCCAGGCAGAACCGGCTTTCATCAGAAAACACAACAGAGCTCCACTCCGTCCTCCAATGAGCTCTAGCTTGACACCACTGACGTCGCAAACGGCAGTGGTTTGGAGTAAGTGGAATGCACGCTACAGGGCGTCTGGCTCGGAGCTGTCCTTCAAGTAACCGATTTGTAACAGTTCGTTGTGTCCCTGTGGTGGCAACTGCAGCTCGAATTGCTGCCGCAGACGCAGTACGATGCGCCACGGCCATGCGCCGTACACGGCGGTCTTCCCTCTCAGTAGTGTCACGTGGCCGGCCGGAACCCGGTCTTCTTGAGGCAGTACCTTCCCTTGACCACCGCTGCCAACAATCATGCACAGTGGCTACATTCCTGCCAAGTCGTTCTGCAATATTGCGGAACGAAAATCCACCTTCTCGTAGCCCTATTACACGACCTCGTTCAAACTCCGTGAGCTGTTGATAATGGCTTCTTCGTCTTCTTAAAGGCATTCTTGACTAACATCAACACCCTACGTCGAATCTCAACGATAACTAACGCTCACGAACGTTACAGCGCGTATTTACAGCAAACCTGCTTTGCATGTTCCGAGGGGCGCTACTAGTGCCACACATATGCGCCGAGCGCGAAATTTGCATAGACGTCATCTTACAGATATACTCTCACCGCCTACCAACTGTCGTTTATCTAACACAACCCCTTCTTGGTGTTGGGATTTTTTTTTCCAGCAGTGTATATAAAACACAAAACGTCTGTTTGTCTAAAGCAGCAAAAACTCTCGAACGCCGAACTGTGGCATCGTGAAATTTGCATAGCTTATTAATACTGGAATTTCTAGGTTCAACGCAACTATTTAAAGATCTCTACGTTGTTTCGTTCGCGAGTTATGAATTAATTAATAAGCTAATCAATGAAGTCAGCGTCGTTGGCTACGTCATCGTTATCCTGGTCCAAATCTGAAAGCACGTAACTGCATTCATCGCCTCGGCACATCCGTAGGTGTTTCTATTCTTCGAGAACTGTGCATAAAAAAATGCAAGAACGAACTTTGCGAAGTCTTAACGAAACGGGCTGAAATTTTTATCAACACCATGAATTGGTAATAAGATGATTCCCTCAAAATTTCACCGGAATCCGGTTAAAACTTTTTAAAATAGGCATGGAATTTTTAATTCATCGGTAAACAGAAATATATACGCAGAAACGGTTATTAAAAATATTGACGGCTAATTTAAAAAGTCATTTACCGATTCAGGCGAAATTTGGAGGTCATGTTCGTATTAACGATTTATGGTGTTCATTAAAATTTCAGCCAGTTTCATAAAATAATCGCAAAGAAACGTTTTTAACTTTTTTATCCCAGAGATTCGCCCCTCAAAGACGTCTGAAACGGAAAGCACGTGATGCATTTGATCGTCAATAACGAATTGTTAACGAATTTTATTCAGTCAGTGTTCTAATGCTGTGTCTCCTGGACGCGTGTTAAATAATTCGTAACGATTTTGGTCCGTTTGATTCTACAGATTCCATACATTCTGTACATTTCGTTGCTTTAATTCTTGACAAAAATTTGTGACAGCAATGTACGGCCAAGTGCTGAAATAATCACACTATGAATAAATAATTTGTAATTTGTGAAATCAGCATTTTTTTCTTGCAAGCATCAATTTTTTCCCGATTTTTTCAGTGACATATAAGGGAATACCCAGCAAAAACAGTTTTGCTGGGCCAGCACTGGGCCATTTCTGGCAGCCAGCACTGCCAGCAATGGCCCAATACTATATTGCCGCTGCCGAACCGTCAATAAAATGCCCGAGCGGCCAACAGAAGGGCCAGCAGTTCAGGCCAACAGCTGGCCAACAGTTGGCACCCCATCAGTTGTCATATGCCAGAACAGGGCCATCAGTTGTCCATTACAGGCAGTAGCTGCCATAAGTGGCTCTTCAGCGGCCCTGCTAGCACGTGCCAGAAATTATGGCTAGCCTAATGTGGTCCGCTAGTGTGCCGGTAGTGGCAGCCGGCAACCACGTGACGTAACTGATGGCTTGCCAAATCTTGTCCGCCAATTTCCAGTAGTAGCCATAAAAAAAACAAAATCAAGGATAACCGCAGATTTCCAAAGCTACAACTTTTTTTTTCTACCCTTACGAAACTTGTGAATTTTAGCATTGCGCTGGGGAAATTTTCTCAACAGACCGGAAAAACACCCGTTTGAATCTGAGTTGATACGAACCTAGGCTGTTTGCGTGGGAGCTGAGCTCTCTACCGACCAGACTAATTTTCCACGAACGCGCGTGTGCTTGAAGCTGTCTGTTTTGTGCGGAATATGTAGTCGAATGGTTCCCTCTTTCATTTTACAATATTGCAAGGTATTTTTCATAAAAGTCAGTTTCATATAATTCATAAATTTATTTTTTCAACGTAACAATAGTTTTTGTTTTTTTTTTTACCTTAAGAGAACTTCACTCATTTTCAAGGAGTGTACATACTTAGAGTCCCTTTCCAAAGTTTTGTACTGTTCTTGTCGTCTTGAAAGGAGATTGTTGAATTAATATATATTTACCCGGGTTCATGTCCCATTCTGTTACATTTTTAACGTTGTATCTTTCCTTTCCGTTGTCCGAAGCTACATATGTTTTAAAGGGGAAAGATATTTTATTTTACTCCTCGTTATTTTTAGAAGCGAATTCCCTCCCAGTCTTGTGCATTCAACCCATGGATGAGTACATTATATCCACATAGCGTTGCTTTTCTTTTCTTTCAAATAATTAATAAATTTTGTACGCGTATAATTCTTTTTTTTTTTCAACAAACGTTTTTTTAATGGTTTTCCAAGACATTCGTTTCCAGCGGTTTCAATTTTTTCTTGTTATTCACCCACTCCATTCCATGAATTGTTATTCATGGGAATAACAATTCATGGAATGTAATCTATTATTTCATAGCTTAATCTGATATCTTCGTCGACGTGGCATTTCATTAGGAAATTAATTCGCCTCTCTACATATGGATTTTTTTCTTAACATCCACTCAAATAACACGATGGCAATAGCGTCGTCTTCAAATAACTGGTACCATGAGAGACACAGCAAGTGTTGCTTCTGCGCATGCGCAGTCCCGTTGCTTCCATATGCAGCTGGGGTTGCATTGATTGCCAGCAACGGGCCATTAGTGGCACTTGCTTGGAGGCCCACAATTCACGGCGATGCTGCAGGGTCATCAATGGCTCGCCAACTGATAGCGCTGCCACCAACGGACCGCTACCGGGCCCTGAGCGGCAGATTTCAGCCATCAGTGTCCCATCACTGCCAGCTGATGGCCAGCAGTTTCCCAGCACTTGTGTTTTTGCTGGGAATTTAATAAGCCTAAATCCCGGGCAAAGCCGGGAAGTAAAGCTAGTATTAAATAAATCCTTGTACAATGAAATGGTCGCCGAGTGTGGCTGTCGATTGACCCGAAGAATTCTGAGAGATTTCGTGTTCCCGCCTTCCTGAAAGGGATGGGGTGATATGACGTGAGTGTCAAATGCACAATGAGGCAACTAAAAGCCAACCGACGTAGATCAATTGGGAACCACCCATTCCAGGGAAGGAAGATACGGATTGCCACCGCGGTGGAGCAGTGGTCTAAGCGCTGGCTTATGACCATTTGTCCGTGAAATGGTCCGGGTTCGAATCCCGGTGAGGCATGGATGTTATGTTTGTCTTATGGCACTGGCTCTCTCCCTTACCTGGAATCAGTGACCCTAAATTAGGGACGGGCGACTTTATAACGAAGTAAATTGCTCCGTCATTTTTGTCCACGCCGGGCATCGAACCCGGCTCCCCTCATCCCGGAATAAGTCAATCTTCCAACTGAGCTACGCGGACGTATGCTCTCACTGCTATCTGTCTTTATCTGATGTGCGTCCTGCGGTGCAGGCACGTCACGAAGAAGGCAGCAGCACCTGACGGACTTTGAGCGAGAAAAAATTCTCGGAATGAGAGAACCTGGATTTGCCTACCGCGGAATTGCTACTCGTAAGGGGAGAAGCATCAGTACAGTGAGGCAAACTTAAATTCTGTGGACAGATGAGGCGCGGACGCGCAGAAATCCGGGTAATTGACAGCAAAATCTCACGACTTCGCGGGATGAGAGACACCTCTTCCGCCTGGCAGTGAGCAATCGCACAGCGACATCCACGATGTTAGCGCAGCGGTGGAGCACTGTCACGTGTCAGGCTTTGTTCTTCAGCACAGTTCGACGTCGTCTGCTTAACAAAGGACTTGCCACTAGCAGCCCATTGCTGCGCGTTCCCTTGACTTTCAATCACAGAAGCCTCAGGCTGCAGTGGGATCTCGAACACAGACATTGGCGCGCTGATTAGCAACAGATCGTGTTTTCTGACGAGTCACGATTCAACTTGATGCACCATGATGGTCGCATACGTGTTTGAAGACATCGTAGCGAACTGAACCTTGCAGCGTGCATTCTCCGGCGTCATACTGGCCCAAGGTCACGCATCACTGTTTGGAGCATCATTGGGTTTAATTCGTGATCTCGCGTCATACGAATTGAGGGAACCCTCAACAGTCAGCTATATATCAGGGATGTTTTAAAGGCAGAGATTATACCCTTCCTTCAGAGTTGTCCTGATGCTGTATTCCAGCAGGACAATGTTCGACCTCTTCCATGCACGGCAAATACCGCTTTTTTCCTGGCTTCCACATTCGCTGGATATGTCACCGATCGGATATGTCTGGGACACGGTAACTAAGCGACTGGCCCATCAAGCGCCGCCTCCAATCACCACAAATGAGTTCTAGTCTCGCATAGAAGCAGCCTGGAAGGCTATTCCATTCAATACTACGTCGTGTAGAGGCTGTTATTGTTGCTCGAGGTGGCTTCACACGATACTGGACTTTACGGCGGAAAACCTTGTATAGCTCTACAAATGTAATCAGTTATCTCCTCTAACATAAAGAATCTGTGATATAACTTCCATTTATCCCTTCAGGTGGCAGGAGGTTTGTAAGAGGCAATGCAAAATTTTGTCACATGTCTAACAGGAGACTCTCCTAAAAGCGTCCTGTCTTTCTGTAGTATTCGTCGCCGTTAAGATGCGCTCTCTCCGTTTTTGAACAGGTTTTCGATGAACGTATTATTGCGTCGTCGCCACTTTGGGCACAGAAATCTCCGTACGTATATATGCGTTCTTGCAACCTGGAGGGTACAACGTGGTTTTCTCTTGGTGTTGCAATTTTCACAAACAGTGGTGTATAGGTATTCAGTGCAAACACAGCTTCAACTGGTAGCTTTCGGTTTTACATAGAGGTAGATCTCCACCTCTAGCTCAAGTAAAAATCCAGACATGTTTATGCCGGTAATAATAAATATTTTATGTAGCCCATAAAGTATGCCACGTTACTATTATGTTCTATTGCAGATAGCCTTCGAACAGCGCCTGTCTCAGTGGATGAAATATCAATACTTCAGGATGTACGCAAGCGAGACTCATCTTTATTTTTTTATTCAATCTAAATTGTAAAAACGTTAATAAATAATTGTAGATAATTGGTAAAATGTAACGCTAAGTGGAACATGCACTCATATTTACAAAAGCAAGAAGTTTTCTTAGTTATACTCGTACATTAAACAACCGAACACACGAACGCAACTTACAAACTAACTTGTTTACGCTGAACAAAACTAGCGTAGGAACTGACTGAGTTATTTCTTCGCAACGGAACTCTGATGACGCCACTCGTGTCCGCTCTTATCGCTGAGTCCAAATTCCCAAAAGAACTTCCGCTGTGCTCTTTTTCCGCTCAGCGCTAATATAGGGGGACAAATATTTATTAATTATCCAATAGTTTGAAGATTGGATTTTTTTTTTTGGATTGGAGGTTTAACGACCACCATGAGCAACTCAATGGGCTATAAGCAGTCGCCCGTCCCTAATTTAGGGTCACTGGTTCCAGGGAAGGGAGAGAGCCAGTGCCGTAAGACAAACACAAGATCCATACCTCACCGGGATTCGAACCCGGACCCCCTTCGGACGAATGATCAGAAGCCATCGCTTAGACCACTGCGCCACCGGGGCGGCAGTTTGAAGCCTGTTTCTACACGATCCGTTGACCTGCTACCCCTCACCCCCTCTTCCTCACATTACCAGTTGTTACTAAATTCATATTAATACCTGCAGTGCACGTAGAGTGAGTGGCATTATTATTTTATAGGAGATGAGATAGTATCAATGACTTATTAAACTTTTATTTTCTCTTAACCGCATCATTCAAAAATTTCATTTTGTGGAAAAATTGTACTCGATAGACAAATTTGATCATCTTTTTTTAAATCAGCACATGAGAATTAATTAACAGTAGGCAACCAATGTCAAACAATAAAATTGTTGTAGACTGGCGTAGTTTTTAGGTCAAGTGAATTTAGAAAAGTTGACGAATTGCTGTATCGTTTTGTCCACTCGTGATGCACCAAAGTTTCGGAATTCTCTCTCTCTCTCTCTCTCTCTCTCTCTCTCTCTCTCTCTCTCTCTCTCTCTCTCTCGCTCTCTCTCCCTCTCTCTCTCTCTCTCTCTCTCTCCTTCTCTCGCTCTCTCTCTCTCTCTCTCTCTCTCTCCTTCTCTCGCTCTCTCTCCCTCTCCCGCTCTCGCTCCTTTTCTAGCTCTCTCTCCCTCTCCCGCTCTTGCTCTCTTGCTCTCTCGTTCTCGCTCTCTCTCTCTCTCTCTCCCCGCTCTCTTGCTCCCTCGCTCTCACTCGTTCTCTCTCTCTCTCTCTCTCTCTCTCTCTCTCTCTCTCTCTCTCCCCTCTACCGCTCTCTCTCCCTCTCCCGCTTTCTCTCCCTCTCTCGCTCTCTCTCCATCTCCCGCTCTCTCTCTTTCTTTCTCTCTCTCTGTCTCTGTCTGTCTGTCTATCACTCTCTCTCTCTCTCTCTCTCTCTCTCTCTCTCTCTCTCTCTGTCTGTCTCTCCCTCTCTCTCTCTCTCTCTACTATTTTAAGAACCTAAGACACACAAATGTAAATTTGTTCATGGTACCATGTACTACAAGATTTGTCTTCCGCAACCAAAATTACTGTTTACAAAAATCCATATACTAAAAACCTGATCGCTACCAACTCTTTAAATTCGCAGATTCGCTTCTTTGTGCAAAGCCTCGCGTTACCCAAAACTTGCGGATACAAAGTTTGTGTCCTTTTTAAGCAGCGTTAAAATTAAAAAAAAAGCTCACTGGTCTATACGGGCCACTACATAACAGAAGTTGGTAGTCCGGACGGATTCTTACTGGTCCTCAAATGACACAAATATTAAAACGTTTAATATACATACTCTATTAGTTTCATTTCCCTACTTCAAGGCGGGGTACAGTACCGCGTATACTTTAATTTCAAATAAACTAAATAGTATACGGAGAGGACAGAAATCATGTAATACCTGGTTCCTGGGCAGCACGATACTATTACCCCTCTCGCTAGAGGACGAACCCACCTTTCGACAGGTACAAAAATAGGAGGATATTGCTACATTTACGTAGACGGTAATTCCAAGTCAGTATGGTTAAACGTCGTGAGATAACAGTGTTTGAAAGAGGGGTAATAGTGGGTATCCGACTGATGGGTCACTCTATCGGGTGTTGTAATTGCGATACCCCAGTTCAATAGTATCAGAAATTTGCCGTGAATTCACACAACTTATTTTTTACAGTGTGTTTACCGTGAACAAAAATGTATTTGTAACTTTCCTTTCAGGAAGAAGGTGAAGGAATGCTGAAGATTTTTCTGAAATAAATGTTATCTTAAAAATGTGACTGGTCTTTTGAACCATCGTCATTTTGATTTCAGTGGTCCGACTCGATTTTTAATGATCTAGGATCACCTGACCACCAAACGATTTGAACGCTTCTCTTTCCGGGACTATTTTCTGTATGAGGTCTGAATGGAAATCGTACAAATGCTGGAAACTGATGAAAAGTTTAGTGTGGACAGAAATGAATTTTGGTCTCTGCGTTCATCTCTCCGAGCTTTAAGAGAATGCTGTTGTACTTGTTTTCGTTTGAGAAAAGTGTTTATGAACGGCAAATGAGGTTTCTCCGTTTCCTTTATAGATCGGAAGTCAAGATAAATAAGCGCCTGCGAATCTGGGTATCAGAAGCAGAAAAAGCTCTATTCATTTTACCATCACCTGGACATGTCTGCATGCAGTGAACATGTGATCAAAGCAGAAACGCTGCAGCCATTGGTATACTACGTTTTCCACAGGAACCCCTCATTTGCGTAGCGTTTATTCTTGTGTCGTCCATGTGTAATTCCTTGGTAGACGTTTCCTGGCCACTAAGGATCAAACTGCTCTCTTTCCACGCAAAGCGGCGCAGCCGGCTATTATGTTGTATACTTTTCTATAATCATTTCCCCAGATATCTTGTAGTCTTCATTTAAGTAGGATAAATTAGAGTTAGTAATCAATCATACAAAATTTCAACTAACGATTCTTCTGAGGACTAATAGTTAATTAATTACTGTTTTGTATCTTCACTCGAGGCTAGAGCCCTTCTCTTCAGATCTCGAACTTGGTTGGTGATTTATTCAATGACAGTGACTCCTCGCTAAATTGGTTTGCGAGTGATATTCCGGATGACTTCCGTCACCTCACTTGCAACGAAATTAAAAGTACCGAACAAATCATTACCTGACCAATGAAATTGACAAAAATTTTGCATCATCTTGATATCGGAAGCAAAAAATTAGAAAAACGCAAAGGTATTAAACCACCAAATTTTTCTGCGAGTTTGTGTTTGCGCTGGAAAATAACATGCTTAAACTTGCCCCGGTGGCGTAGTGGTCTAAGCGATGGCCTCTGATCATTCGTCTGAACGGGTTCCGGGTTCGAATCCCGGTGAGGCATGGATATTGTGTTTGTCTTACGGCACTGGCTCTCTCCCTTCCCTGGAGCTAGTGACCCTAAATTAGGGACGGGCGACTGCTTATAGCAAATTGAGTTGCTCACGTTGGTCGTTAAACCTACAATTAAAAAAAAAAAAAAGACAAAGCTTTCTCAACTGGATAACTGACACAAATGTAAAGAAAGGCGTTAGCTTTCCTACTTGCCTGCATGATGCATTTGCAACTTAATTGTCAGAGGTGCATTGACATGTTTCAAACAATCGAGCAAGTCTCTGAAAGGGTAACTTTTTGTTTAGTGATAGAGACAAGCTTGTCCAAGATCATAAATAACCAATCCAGACGACTTGCGACACGGGGCTACATTCGAGGAGGCGCCTCCGAACCTACTACTGACCAGCGAGCATCGCCGGCACTGGTTGCAGTGGTGTTGGGCCCGATCAGCGTGAGATAATGTCCAGTGGTTTCGCGCTGCCTTCAGTGATGAGTCACGGGTTGCTCTTGACGCAGAAGACCAGTATATACGTGTCTGGAAACAAGCTGGCCAGCGCACGGATTCTGCCTTCACCGTGGAACGGCATACGGCTCGCACATCGGGATTGACTGTCTGGGAAACCATGTCCTACGGTAGCTGGACACCCTTGGCAGTCCTCCGTACCATCCTGACGGCTCAACGCTACGTCGACGATATTCTACGGCCTGTTGTGTTGCCATTCCTGTCGCAGAATCACTGAAAAAATTTTCAACAGGATGATGCCCGGCTACACGTGGCACATCTCACCTAGACATTCCTCCGTAATGTCGACACCCTTCCGTAGCCAGCCCAATCGCCCGACCTCTCACCGATCGAACATATTTGGAACATAATGGGGTGCCACGTACTTTCATCTCGGAATGTCGGCGAACTGGCCGCCCGCAATCTGGACACCGCCTAGCGTTCTATACCTCGGAAACGTGTCCGTGAACGGTATGCCTCTATTCCACACCAGGTAACCGATCGTATCCGAGCCAGAGGTGGCGCTGCAACGTAGTGACTTGTTCCACTCATGTAGCTCTCTTATCCGAATAAATTGCTCAACTGCTATGGAATTGCAATAATTTCCTCTCCTATACATGTACATTGCACATACTAATTTTTCATCCCGATTAGAGGATTTCTTCTTGGTACTTCAATTTTGTTTTCCGCAATGAATCTTTTGTGCCGCAGGATTTCAAATGCATTGTAAGTTCCAACGGTTTCACGGAATCAAAAGCTTTTTCATAAGCCATACACAGATGTTCTAAGAAGTTCTACAATAAAAGCTATACGCAGATGTTCTAGAAGAGATTTTCTTGGCATTAAACAAAGCAAAACTGTTTGAATGGTAACTATAACTTAACCTATTCTTAGAAACCTCCCTTAAACCGTGTTCTGGAAATAAGTAATTTAAATTAAAGCTTACATAAAAAAAACTGTTCTTACGTAAGTTCTTTTTGTACAAATTGGTTACCGAATGACCTTATGTACAAGGTATGTCAACAGGGTTCAGTGAATGCATGGCCAAAATGAACTGCACATAAAGAAAGCTTACTTTACTGGCCATCAAACTAATCCCCCCTGGACACAATATACACTATACTGACAAAAGTCACCGGACACTTAGAAGAGAAACAAAGCATTTATTGACATACATTAACACGGTATCGGTCCACCTTTGGCCTTAATGCAAGCACTGACCCTTCGAGACATGCTTTCGACAAGGTTTTGGAACACAGCTATAGGTATGGGCTTCCATTCAGTACATAATACTCCGCTAACTGTTGCTTAGTAGTACGCATTGGTTCCAAACATCTTATGCGGCGCTCTAATTCATCCCATAGGTGCTCTATGGGATTACGATCAAGGCTCTGTGATGGTCAGTCCACACACGATACGGAATTATCGTAAAACCACGTCGTAAAAGTCCTTGTTTTATGGCTTGGTGCATTATCCTGCTGGTACCAACAAGGCTCGGTTCTATAGTATTGAAAAAAGTGTTGGTAGGGCATAATTGTCCAGAATGTCTAGGTTGACGTGCTGGTTAACACTTTTGCCCACGATAACCAATGGGCCGGGACCATACCACGAAAAACATACCCAAACGAGTACACCAGCTCCAAACTTGACAGTAGGACCAGTACACTGTAGTAAATAGCGTTCCCCCGGCTGCAGCCGTACCTGCACACGGCCATCAGACTGATGGAGCGTGTATCTGGATTCATTAGTCCATAGGACCCGTTTCCATTGATGTACCGTCCACGATCAATGTTCTTTACACCATGCTAAACGACAAGTAGCATTCCGAGTGGAGATGAAAGGCTTTTATGAGCAGCCTCACGACCACGGTAACCCATGGAATGAAGTTCTCTGCGAATGGTACGTGTACATACCAACGTTCCAGCATTTTTACTCACCTGTACACTGAGGTCTTGTGCAGTACTCCGTCGATTAGCTGTAACGACTCTTCTGAGACTTCGGTGTCCTCTATCACTGATTTTCTTTGGTTGGCCGGTACGTTTTGCTACTTCAGGCACGCCATGTGTCTTCCACTTATTCAGTACATCCAAAACAGTTGACTTGGGTATGTTTAAACGCCTCTCGATTTCTCTTATAGACAACCCACTAATATAACACCCAACAATTTTTCCTTTCACAAAGTCAGTTCTTTCCCGTCGCGACATTTTCACTCAACCTCACAGTGCGGTATGATCGCGGTCAACTGCAGGCTTGTTTTTATACCGTTTGCAACTGTACCGCGCATCTTAACAACTCAGCGGATCCGTTCATTTGCTTTTGAAGGGGTGCCCGGTGACTTTTGTCAATATAGTGTACTTTGGTATCGCTCGTATAACTGCTGGAAGCTATGGAAAAAGCCTTTCTCTCTTATCCTCTGCAGAATGAGTCGTCACGTTTGCTTAAATGTCCGAAATGTCCACGAAATCTTTTCCCTTTCAGCACTAATTTCAGTCGAAAAAAACAAAAGAAATAGTCATCCGATATCAAATCAGACGAATACGGTGGGTGATTCAGCTCAGCAAAGTCCCAATTTGAAGCAAAGTTTCATATTGGTTCTTTGCTCCAATTTTGCCCGTTGACCACTTACACCTCCATCAGCTACCGCGTCACGCTCTCTGTTCCACACCTTTTCTCACAGCTCCGTGAGGGTTACGGACATATTCGTTCATATATTTATCTGCATCGTGGAAGTTACTGCACCTTTCACAACCTTTTCCTTGATGTATTACGACGGCATACACCTAGCGTTATTGATACTCCTCGTGTACAGAAATAATTTCTCTTCTCCAATGATGACGAACTCGGAAAGACCTACTTTCAGAGAATAACAGCACATGCATTGTCTGACGATATGCTTCTGGCTTACAGTAACCGCTAATTATCCATCATTAAGGCGGAATGATATCTCGATTTCTTGATTGTCATCAATAAGACATATCTTTTCCAGAGAGATGCTGGTGAAATTGTATTTATTAATAGGTAACAGAAGCATACGTTCGAAAACTAGAAAAATCACATACAAAGAAGCACTTTCAACCCTATTTTAACAGCTCTCGTAACCTACAAACTGGGTTCTCAGTGTATGACTTCTTCCTGCAGTAGCCAACATTAAAATAATCATCACACCAGCGGCCGAAATACAAAATTCGTCCACAAAAATCGGTGTCACGCTAAATTGGTACTACAGGTAGAGAACCTGTTATCTAAAATGCTTGGAGCTGAGCGAATTTCTGATTTTGGAATACCTACATTGTAAAAAATAAGTCGTGTGAACGCACGGAAAATTCCTGCAAATAACGTGCAGCAAAGTTATCGGTAAGTGTTTGTCTTTTAACGAAATTTCCTGTTTTAAAAGTATCCGTTTCTTCTAACTTCTGTATTTTGACAGATTTTCCGTAGTCAGTAATTCTGTTTATTTCAGAAAAGTCCGTTTCTGGTTTTCTCGTATTTCAACAGACATTCCGCAAAATCTTGGATTTTGACTTTTTCGGATTCTTTCTTTCCTTTGCTCCTGGTAGGTTTCGAACCAGCCATGTTTTCAACTGCAGGCTCACGTGCTACCGTTGAGACAGAAAGATACGTAAAGCTTAGTCGCGTATAAGGCAGAACTCTAATCGTGTGATGATGAAATGTTTTTTTATTATTAATGTGGGTGAGTTAGTCATTTTATTTTCTGTTGGAACTTAATTTCCGTATAAATTTGTAATGCTTTTATTTTATCTCTGTAGGAGGACTCATTACAAATTAATTATTTCCTTCATCGTGATTTTTTGAAGCAACAGGATGATTTGGAATTGGAGATATTTTTAAACTAACAATGACTTTCAATTATGTGTAAGAAAAGGTGTAATGTACTGCTTTCTACTATTATTTAAGTAAACTCCTAAATATAAATTTTACTTTTGATAGCTATATTAGCTTTTCTCTTAAGGGGTCCACAGATTGATATGTACAAGGTGATTGTAAACTTCTTCAACAAAACAAGAGGGGTGATACTACACATCAAGACAAACAATATTTGCAAAGGAACCTAAGGCCGCATTCCACTCCTAGTGCCAGAAAAGAGCACGTTCGAAAAACATCTAGCAGGCACGCGGAGTTCCAACCAGTGCATGAGAAGCACAAGATGCAAATCAGGTGCGCTGAACACGTGCGTAGACGATGAAGAGCAAACATTTAAAAACGCAGCCGAACCCGTTCAGCGATATTACCGTGTGAACAACATCACATGAGAATTGACGTATTCGTGAAGGGCATGAAGGACTACACATACGACATATCCCGGGCGGTGGATTGAACGCGGTGGGCCTGTGGCTTGGCCTCCACTCAACCCGGATCTTAATCCACTGGACTTCTTCTTCTGGAGGCACATGAAAACATTGATGAACGAGACACCTATGGTCTCCCTTGAAGGTCTCGTCGCGCGAATCGCTATTGCTGCGGACAAGGTCAACACCACACTGGGAGTCAACGAGAGAGTGCGACAGTCCTTCATTCGCCGGTGTGGGCTGTGCAATAACGTCATTGGACGCCAGTTTAGGTAGCTCCTTTTAGTCTTTCTCTGATGCGATTGGAATCGTGCAACTCATAAATTAGGTATGTCTCTTTGTTTTCACTTTTGGCTAAACGTGGATGTGTAGCCTTACTCTTTTCTGGCACTAGGATTGGAATGCGGCCCTAGGTTCCAATGCAAATATTGTTTGTCTTGATGTGTACAATCACCCCTCTTGCTTTGTTGAAGGAGTTTACAATCATACTGTATTCACCGAGGAGCCAAAACATTATGACCACCCATCTAATATGACATTGGTCCTCCACGATAATGATTGATGATGATGATGATGATGATGATGATGATATATTCGAATTTATAGTTCAAAGCGGATTTGTCCTGGTCAGATCTGGGTCGGGTCCAATTATGTGACGGCCTGGTCCTGGTCGGGTCCAAGTCCAAACTTTTGACCCTTTTCCAAATCTGGACGATATTTCTCTGATCACTTAAAAACTTCAGTTATATACCTAAGAGTCTTGTTTCGATGTTACGGCTTGTGTTCCCCATAATGCTTTAGGAAAAGACTGACTGGGTAAAATCGCCACAAATTCAACGCGCGCAGCTTTCTCCTGTGATTTCTCAGGCACTTACCAAGTCCGCTTGTCGTTGTCCAATTTTTGAACTGAATTCTCCGATGTTTTCCCTAGTTGATTAAACACGTAAGACACTTCAAGTAATGCATTTTTCTTTATGATGATTTTTGTTTGCTCCGCATTCAGTTCTCAAACAAATATTACAGATATTAGCTAATTAGAAGTCAATCCTGGTACCTAACCTCGAGAGCTGATGAAAGTAATTGCGATTTTCTTTTAGAGCAAACATTTCTCCTAATTGATAGAACAATATTTGAGTCCACATAAAACGAGGTTTCATATAACTTTTTTTATCGCTTTACTTGTGTTCTTGACGTGAAATCATGGATTCACTAATGCGGAGGGGAATTCTGGTTTGTTAAGCGCTACGAAGCATGAGGAAGTGCGTGTGAGAGAGAGAGAGAGGGGGGGGCTTTCTGCTGGATTAAAGACGTACACATCAGAAGCAGATTCTAAATGAGGATAAATCCGTCCACTAAAGCTTCTTGATTTTTGCAGCATTCGCAAACCAAATGAAATGCATAAAATGGCTCCCTCGAAATTAGGATATTTGGTATCTCATTACCGCACCAAGACAAACGCTCAGTATTTCTGTGGAATGCATAATTTTTCATGTGCTCCTGCCATTTACATGTGTAGTGAGTTCATTGTTTGTCCAATACAGCGGCGTTTTGATCTTTGCGAAGCGGCCCCTAATGAAAGCAGCCTGCTCTTCCTTATGGCGGTCCAGAAGTTGGAAAGAGAGGCTAGTCTCTCCTTAATGACTTGTTTTGGTTCTCCTAAAGTAACCTATTTGCGATAAAGTAACTTCTACTAGATAGGAATGCCTCACTCCTTCTTATAAGCTTATTTCTTGAAGAAATAAGATACGCGCAGTAAGGTGAAGAAACGACATGTATGGTTTCTGAACAACGAGCAAAAATAGTTTATCTGAAAGAGGAAATTGGGTAAAAGAAACGGAAAAGCAGAAAGCGTACGACATAATTTTTAGAATTAACCTTACATAAAGCTTCTCAGCACGATTTAGAACACTTCCATCTAATACACGCAAGCCTCAGACGTATAAGATATTTATTTACATCTAAAACCAGTATGTACTGTAACGTACCAGGAGATGTGACGTACCTGCCAGAAGGACGCACACGACATAAAGGCAGATAGAAATCAGAATAAAACGTCCGCGTAGCTCAATTGGTAGAGCAACTTATTCCGGAATGAGGGGATCCGGGTTCGAACCCCGCCGCGGATAAAAATGACGGAGAAATTTACTTCGTTATAATGGCGCCCGAACTATCCGGATGACCCGACCGTTCAAAATCTCGCAATGGTGTGATGTTATTTCCACACCGCGAGATAGGAAAAATAAGTGAATCCCTTCTCCAGCACTCCGAAAAAAAAAAGGGGGAGATGATGTAACGTACCAGGAGATGTGATGTACCTGCCAGAAGGACGCACACGACATAAAGGCAGATAGGAATCAGAATAAAACGTCCGCGTAGCTCAATTGGTAGAGCAACTTATTCCGGAATGAGGGGATCCGGGTTCGAATCCTGGCGTGGACAGAAATGACGGAGAAATTTACTTCGTTATAATGGCGCCCGAACTATCCGGATGACGCGACCGTTCAAAATCTCGCATTGGTGTGATGTTCTTTCCACACCGCGAGATAGGAAAAATAAGAGAATCCCTTCTCCAGCGACGAAAAAAAATAAATAAATAAATAAAAAATAAGGGGGAGATGTGACGTACCTGCCAGCAGGACGCACACGACATAAAGGCAGATAGGAATCAGAATAAACGTCTGCGTAGCTCAGTTGATAGAGGGACTTGTTCCGGAATAAGCGACCTCGGGTTCGAATCCCGGCGTAGACCAAAAATGACGGAGAAATTTACTTCGTTATAGTACAGATAAAAGCCACTTTAAAAGTAGGCACGATCTTTCAAGTCCTCACAAGACTCATTATCAAGCCAAAGTGCAGCCCAATGTGCAGTGAACAAGATCATACACTGAAGAGCAATTGAATTAGAGACAGCTGGCGTTATGCAAATGTGGCGCTGTGAACGGCGCTGTAAACGGAAACGACATGACGTATGCAGCGATCCGACAATATAAGGAGTGATTCGACGGGAATCAGTAAGAGTCGGACGCAGTATGGGTAAGACGAAGGATCTAAGCATGTTAGATCGTTGGCAAATTGTCGGGGCCCGATAAATGGATCACTCCATCTCGAAAGTCGTGCAGGAACTGGGATTTTCACGAGCCACTGTGCCACGGCTGCACCGTGAGTACATCGAATCCGGTAAAACCATCCCTGCAAGGGCCAACTGCCACGGACAACAGCGTGTGGATGAGCGGGGTCATCGTCGGCTAGCTCGCATTGTAACAGCGGATAGACGGGCCACAGTGAAAAAGTCACTCTGCAATTTAACGCTTTTGCACAAAAACGTGTAAGCAGCCACACCATCCAGAACCATCTCCTCGCTATGGGGTACAGAAGCCATCGTTCCACGAGGGTACCGCTGCTGACCGCACATCACAGGGTGCAAAGATTAGCATGGGCGTGTGAACATCGCCACTGGACCCTAAACATGTGGGAAAATGTTGCCTGGACTGATGAGTCGAGATTCACGTTGGTATATGCGGATGGCAGGATACGAGTACGGCGCAAACCACATGAAGCGACGGATCCTTCTTGCCAGCAGGGTACTCTTTAAGCTGGTGGGGGTGGCATTTTCTTCTGGGAACTGTTTACGTGGACTGAAATGGGACCCCTGGTACGTGTGATATCGTCCCTTACAGGTCAACGTTACCGGGATATCCTGGACAACCATTTGCTCCCGTTGGTGCGTCTTCAACATCCCACTGGGGACCTCATCCTGCAACAAGACAACGCACCGTGCCATCGCTCCCGAATTGTATCCGAATGGTTGGATGAACACTCCACCGACGTGACCTCGCTTCCTTGGCCAGCTAGGTCGCCTGACCTCAATCCCATCGAGCACATCTGGGATGCCCTCTAGAGAGATGTTCGAGACTCTATTCCCCCTCCATGAAATCTTCATGCTGTGGGAGCTTGTTCAGGGGTCGTGGATCCGTATGGCTTCCCAACGCTTCCGGTGTCTTGTCGAGTCCATGCCGAGACGAATCGCCGCCGTCATCAGGGCGAAAGGGGGTGCTACACGTTACTAGACAGGTGTCTCTAATTCAATTACACTTCAGTGTATACACAAGCATGCGATTGTCATGAATCTGTAACTATAGCAATGAACTTTCCCGACTTATCTAAATATCAGGTGGTTTAAATGTCCTAATATATTGACGCCAAGGTAATAGTAAGTTACTGGACAAGTGTTCATTGCAACAAACCATGCAATAAATAATGATTCCGTGGAAAATGCATATCTCGTCTATTTTTGGTAAAAGCCAGATGATTCACGTTTTTCTAAACATGGGGTATATTTTCCTTCGGCTAGCAAAGGTATACAATGGCTGTAGTCGTTGCCTCCGTTTTGATATCCTGCTTGTGTTCCGAAACCCGGACATCAACGTCCGAAGTGTAAAGCCAATATACAGTATGTCACAGTTTGGTCAC
Organism: Macrothele yani; assembly: GCA_039090855.1. Lineage (NCBI taxonomy): Eukaryota > Metazoa > Arthropoda > Arachnida > Araneae > Macrothelidae > Macrothele > Macrothele yani. Next base: position 21,347,136 of record CM077023.1, read on the forward strand.
TGGGAAGCTCAGGTTGCAATGGTATACAATATATACCATGTTTATGTTCCGTGCACAACCGATCAGGGTCTTATTTTATCATTTTGAAGACGTTTGAGGTCCGTATTCCAAAAGTTATATGACGTTTGTTACAGAATCGGTTCAAATATTTTAGAATGTTTGGGTGGTAATCCACTGAACCGACAAAGCGTCTGCTAACTTTCTCGCGTTGTAATCGTGTGCACGACAGTCGTTGAGTCTGTTGAATTACTTTATTAACACAGTTCGCAAGGTAACCAGATTGCTTCGCAGTTTTGATTATGTAATCGAGTTAATTCTATGGTTGCACGAGATATATTGTCTCTTCATAATTTTGAGAGTTTGAACTATAAAGAAGAAAACGTCAAATCAGAAGCGTAGTGACGTGGAAGCAGGGAGGGTCTCTGGGCGCTGATCTATGGGATGTCAAAAAAAGGCTGAAATGATGTTGCTTCTGAAGTTGTGTATACCCTACGGCAGGTAGTTTTACAATATATGGAAACAAACTTTTCAGATGAAGAAATGTTCTTTAAAATCGAATGTTCATTTCTTTTTACATTTCATAGTTTAACGATCATTACGAGCAACTCTAACGGTTATAGGCAGTCACTCGTCTCTAATTTAGAGCCACAGGTTCCAGGAAAGGGAAAGAACAAGCGCCATCAGATAAATACTCCACTTGTTTCTCACACGGGACGCAAACCCGCGGCCTTCTCGGGCGAATAATCAAACGCCAGCGTCTCAGACCACTCAATCCCCGAGATAGTGTTAAATTATTGTTCTTATTTTGTCATTTTGTTAGGAACTGTGCATTTTTTGCCCTTCCCCGATTCGTCCCGGGAATGAGTCATATTGCCGCCCCGGTGGCGCAGTGGTCTAAGGCGCTGGTCTCTGATCATTCGTCCGTAAGGGGTCCGGGTTCGAATCCCGGTCAGGCATGGATGTTGTGTTTGTCTTACGGCACTAGCTCTCTCCCTTCCCTGGAACCAGTGACCCTAAATTAGGGACGGGCGACTGCTTATAGCCCATTGAGTTGCTCACGGTGGTCGTTAAACCTCCAATCAAAAAAAAAAAAAAAATAAAAAAATAAAAAAAAATGAGTCATAACATATACTGCTTTTTCACTGTCTAAGCTGGAGGTTAAAGTTAATGTTTTTAAGCGTGTTATGATACGATATTACATATACTTTAAATAATTCTCGAAATACGGAAAAACATGTGTTGTAGGTTACTCGCATTCCCCGGTCACCTGCCAAACTGAAAGCTTGGTGGGGCACGGATGTTATCACCAATAGAAATAATGGGCAACATATCTTTATTTGGCGGCTACCTGCAGCACGCGGCCCTGGGGCAGCCATTTTGAAACGCATATGAGGGTATACACTATATTATCAAAAGTCACTGGACACCCTTCAAAAGCAAATCAACGGATTCGCTGCGTTGTTAAGATGCGCGGTACAGCTGCAAACGGTATAAAAACAAGCCTGAAGCTGACCGCGATCATATCGCACTATGAGGTTGAGTGAAAATGTCGCTGCGGGAGAGAATTGACTCTGAGAAAGGAAACATTGTTGGGTGTTATATTAGTGGGTTGGGCCGCCCCGGTGGCACAGTGGTCTAAGGCGCTGGCCTCTGATCATTCGTCCGTAAGGGGTCCGGGTTCGAATCCCGGTCAGGCATGGATGTTGTGTTTGTCTTTCGGTACTGGCTCTCTCCCTTCCCTGGAACCAGTGACCCTAAATTAGGGACGGGCGACTGCTTATAGCCCATTGAGTTGCTCACGGTGGTCGTTAAACCTCCAATCAAAAAAAAAAAAAAAATATTAGTGGGTTGTAAATAAGAGAAACCGAGAGGCCTTTAAACATAACCAAATCAACTGTTTTGGATGTACTGAATACGTGGAAGAAACATGGCGTGCCTGAAGCAGCAAAACGTACCGGCAGACCAAAGAAAATCAGTGATAGAGGACGTCGAAGCCTCAGGAGAGTCGTTACAGCTAATCGCTGGAGTACTACTGCACAAGACCTCAGTGTACAGGTGAGTAAAAATGCTAGCACCTCGGTATGTACACGTACAATTCTCAGATAACTTCTTTCTATGGGTTACCATGGTCGTGCGGCTGCTCATAAGCCTTTCATCTCCACTCGGAATGCTACTTGTCGTTTAGCATGGTGCAAAGAACATTTATCTTGGACCGTAGATCAATGGTAATGGGTCCTATGGACTGATGAATCCGGATACACGATCCATGAGTCTAATGGCAGTGTATGGGTATGGCGGAAGCCGAGGGAACGCTATTTACCACAGTGTACTGTTCCTACGGTCAAGCTTGGAGCTGGCAGTGTACTCGTGTGGGGGTGTTTTTCGTGGTATGGTTCCCGGCCCATTGGTTATCGTGGACAAACCCGTGAACCAGCACGTCTACCTCGATATTCTGGACAATTATGACCTACCAACTCTGTGGCAATACTATGGAACCGAGCCTTGTTGGTACCAGGAGGATAATGTACCGAGTCATAAAGCAAGGACTGCTACGGAGTGGTTTGACGTTAATTCCGTATCGTGTGTGGACTGGCCAGCACAGAGCCCTGATCTTAATCCCATAGAGCACCTATGGGGGAATTAGAGCTCCGCATAAGAAGTTTGGAACCAATGCGTACTACTAAGCAACAGTTAGCGGCAGCATTGTGTACTGAATGGAAGCGCATACTTATCGCTGTGTTCCAAAATCTTGTCGAAAGCTTGTCTCGAAGTGTCAGTGCATGCATTAAGGCCAAAGGTGGACGGACACCGCACTAATGTATGTCAATAAATGCTATGTTGTGTTTCTCTTCTAGGTGTCCGGTGACTTTTTTCAATATAGTGTACCAGCATTTCGCGATCCCCAGCATGCTGAAATGTAAAAATATTGTTTACGACGTTCTAGGAAGATAAGAAAACTGCTGTGAGTAAAAATATGACACACTTTTCCTTCTTTTTCTCTTTCTCTGTTATTTCCCTTCCCAATATTGTAGTAGTAAGTGGTCTCTGGGGTCTGCCAAGCTCTTAGAATGTTATCGGTATGGTTTTCTCTTAAAGAGGATACGTGTGTTTGATTTTTAATTGTCCTAAATGAGAATGTGAATCTCACGGAGGAGCTCATCCCAACAAACCTAGTCTTCTTACATAACGGCTATATTGTGTGAGAACGCTTAATGGTTCTCTCCAGATGGCAAAAGAACACATCCAGATTTTAAGGAAGAAAAGGGTGGACGTAGCTTCAAAGCTCAACCACAGTAGTGCTGCTATTGCGTTCTGCATCTTCTTACCTTCCATTTCCTTCGGAGGAACCTGTGGTGCGATTTGCAACAACGTACGTGTGTTCTGAACACCTTATCCCCTTCCTCAGTCTCTCTTCTGGCTCTTAGTGAAATAGTTAGTGAACGACACTCTTAAATTACAGAACAGCAGGGAAGAAAGAAAAAAACGCTTCACAGCAGGTTGCATTAAAAAGGGTAAGCTTTTTTTATTTTATTTCCAAGTGGGCAGGGGAAATAATTTGGCAAATTGAGCCCCTCAATTTGGCGGTTGGCAGTCAAGATGGTCATTTTTTTACAGAACCGTTCGTGACCTTTCTAGACAAGTTTCACTATTCAATATAGAAATGGGACGAACTTTTCTCGGGTAAATATTTACCGATACTCAAGTCACTTCTTGAAACAACTTTCTTTATCGCCTGTGATGTTTTGAAAGTAGCACAAATTGTATAAAATGTATCAAGAAAAATAGCTTACAATGATTAAAAATATTCCTGGCTGTCGAATGACACTCGCTCGTAATCACAAATCATTTTTAAGCACTTCACAGAGATTCTTGTCATGACAGTTTCGAAAAGTATAAGGCGATTCAGGGAAGTGACGTGCCGTTCAGAAAGAAAATCTAACAGAGGAGTGAAATAATTTACGTAAGAATAGAAACTCAAAACGGAAGATTAAATTAGAGATGTACCTCACAACTCTCAGAGGGTAAAGAGAGTCGACGATTAGATAATCTGAGACGACGAACGAGTGTTTTGTGTGTACGTTATTATCTGCTACAAGAGTGACGAAGTTCTGTGAAATAGTGGTTCGTAGAATTTGTACGGTTATCGGCTAAGAATCAAGCGAGTCATGGATTTCCTGAAAGTGCTGTGCTGTTTATTTACCATATGTTTCCTTGTGCCGTTAGCTTCAATATTTGTTATTGTTGATCTTCAATTTCCATGTTGAATACTTAATAACTGTTTACGAACTTGAACAAAAACAACTAAAACCTTATAAGGCTTTGAACTATCGAATGCTCGAGAGATATTCTCTTTCCATACAATGCTTTCTAGCGTGTCTTTTAAGAAAGGTTCGTGCTTATAGTACCACTATGTCCGTCCGTCTGTCTGTGAACACCATTTCTCTGCAACTATTAGATATAAAAAATTATCTATGTAGTCGAAAACCTGAATTGAGGGAACAGAGGTCCATACGCTTTGTCTTTTTCCGAAATTTTACATCGCCGCTACCGGGCGTAAATGCACATCGTATTAAATTCAAAATGTAATTTACTCTATACATTTGCTTCAAAACAACCAATTCAAAAAAATTACTTTCATCATCCGACATGATGTCGCCACATTCGCCTGACAGTTGCTATATTCCGATGCGTTTTTGCCGGGATGCCACGGAGGGAGTAACCAGATGGACGTATCCCTATGATCAAGCCCTCAGTAAAGATGTCCGTGTGATGGTGGGATTCCCGATGACGTCGCTCAGGTAATCTCACTCCCTACACGTGCTTTCGCCACCAAGATCACTCCGATGCAGTGGTCTACATACCCAGGCATTCTCAGTCACTGGCGCTCCGGTGGCGCAGTGATCTAAGTGCTGGTTTCTGACCATTCGTACGAGATGAGTCTGGGTGCGAATCCCGGTGAGGTACGGATGTTGTGTTTGTCTTACGTCACTGGTTCTCTCCCTTCCCTGGAACCAATGTCCCCTAAATTCGGGACAGGCGACTGCTTTTAGCAGTTAATGTTGCTCACGGTAGTCGTTAGCCATCCAGTCAAAAAACAATCTTACTCTTTACTCTTGTTATCGTCACCTACACACCCAGTCACTCTCACTCCTGACACGTGCTTCCGCCACCGAGATCACTCCTATGAAGTGGTCTACAAACCCAGGTATTCTCACTCCTTACACGTGCTTTCGCCAACAAGGTCACTAAACTGCTGTGGTCTACATATCCAGGCTTTCCCACTCCTTGCACGTGCTTTCGCCACCGAGATCACTCCGATCCAGTGGTCTACAAACAAGGCTTTCTCACTCGTTACACGTGCTTTTGCCACCGATGACACTCCGATGCAGTGGCCTGCACACCCAGGCATTCACACTCCTTACACGTGCTTTCGCCACCGAGATCCCTCCGACGCAATAGTCTACACACCCAGGCATTCACACTCCTTACACGTGCTTTCGCCACCGATATCACTTCGACGCAGTGGTCAACAAACCCAGGCGTTCTCACGCTTTACGCGTGCTTTCGCACTCCGATACAGTGGTGTACACACCCAGGTGAGTACGACCAAATTTGGCTACGCTCATTATTTACACTCCTTACACAAACTTAGCTACGCCAAACAGTTTTGCATTTTTACTTTTCCCTCCTAACAGGAGATTGGTTCGCAATTTCAAGTGTTTACATGGCCAACTGTTGACACATACCCACCAATACTTCCCGGTGTAACAAATATGTCGAGTGGTGCACATTTACCTACGAACTTTCAGATTTAATTGAGAAGCATAATTCTTTGACACAGTGGAAAAGATTTTGCATAACGAAGCACAAATCATGTGGCACACAATCCACCTGTTTCTGAAAATGCAGTCTACGCGAAAAATTGTCTTCTTCTTTGAGCTTCACTGACGGCAGTGTGGATTGTTCCGACTCTCGCTCCAGGCTGAATTTCATAGAAATTCCTTTGTTACGATTTTCTACAATTTTTCTTTCATTCTTCGTGCATGCAAAATATGGGTTCCCTGCATTTCTTGTGACAGGAAGATGCTGACGGCATACAAATTACGACAGCTAGCTTACCGGTGGTAACTCTGCATAAACAAATTGACGCCTGCTGCTACCGTATTTTAAATTCAGGGACTAAAATATGAGCATAGGGAGGACGTCTTCAAAATTTACCAATATACAGATAAGCACCTACGTATATTCCCGTAAATTCCCCTAGGAGTGGTTCATATTTAAAATTATTTCTCAGGTGGTCTTCTGCTTTGAGCTTCACTGACGGCCTAAAGACGCGAGCAAACATTTCCGAACGACATTTTTTCTCTGCTGACTGGGAAGATGAGCCTTGCAAATGTTTTGACCGTTTAGGACTGCAAATCATATTGGCGAAAAGGAATGGGTGACTACTGGTTAGCAACTGCTATTATGACTTGATATCGGGCGTCCGAATCACGCAGTTCGACGGGTCAGGTTTAATTGATTTATTGATCGCTTGTGTTTTATGGCGTAATGTCAGAGATAGCCAAAATAAAGGGTTTAACATACTGTAACGTACCAGGAGATGTGACGTACCTGCCAGAAGGACGCACACGACATAAAGGCAGATAGGAATCAGAGTAAAACGTCCGCGTAGCCCAATTGGTAGAGCAACTTATTCCGGAATGAGGGGACCCGGGTTCGAATCCTGGCGCGGACAGAAATGACGGAGAAATTTACTTCGTTATAATGGCGCCCGAACTATCCGGATGACCCGACCGTTCAAAATCTCTCATTGGTGTGATGTTATTTCCACACCGCGAGATAGGAAAAATAAGAGAATCCTTTCTCCAGCACTTCGACAAAAAAAAACCGGTTTTTTTTTTTTTGTTTCCACGAAAATTCTGACGTTTACATGTTTTCACGGCATAACAGGGCATCTCCTGCTCTACTTTCTGATTTACGTCACTTGTTTTACGAAAAATTACATAAGAAAATTAGCAGTCTCATGCTTTAGTTTATCCAATATTACTTCAGTTTAACCTCGAAATATTCAGCCGTTACTGCGCGCTCCTGTGGTCCCATTAAATTCAAATAAAATGAAAAATCAATAGCTAATGATATAATAATGAGTCTAACATACATGCATGCAAGGGATTCAAGATGGAGAAGAAGAAGAACAGAAAACCAGAAAAAATTCTTGGGCCAGTATTGTAAATTAAGTTGTTAGTATTTGCAGCACAAGTTGTTTTTTTTAATTATTTGCTCCCATTTTTAAAGTAACGAGCTTGAAACAGCGCAGCGACATTTCGGTGCCCGAGCGGGCTGAAGTGCTGTTCATTCGTCTGAATCCAGGTCCGAGCCTTAGATAAGCAAGGCCGGTGCGTTTTTCTGATGGTGTAGCGCTCTATCACTTCAAAGGAACCACTGGCCCAAAATTTGGTTCGGGCGACTGCTTACAGCCCTTCAAGTTGCTCATGGTGGTCAATAAACGTCAAAAAACTGTATAGGTTTGTTATACTTTAGCATAACTGGTGATGAATTCAGAAAGAAACACAAAACGCAATGGGTGCTAAATCAATATGACTTGATTCTAAAAGAAACTGAAATTTTTAGGTTACGCCTAAATTATCGGTTTCAAAAATCGTTTCTGTTCTTTCAATTCACCTGAAGTTCTTCGCAATGGGATACGACAGCATTTAAAGAAATTTGTACTGTGGCAACGAACGAAGCGAGTGTATTTGTACTCTACAGTGTCTGTGCGTACGTACAGATTTGCCGTGGAGAAGTGCTTGCGTTATACACAGTCGAGTCACATTATTGTGACCACCTCCAACTTTTGACGTAGCCAATAAAAGAAGTCACGTGTCGTGAGCTTGCTTGGAGGATATATAAAGTGTGCTGTAGGCATTCTGAAAACACATCACTCGTAGCTGTCATAGATAAGAGGAGCGATTTATCAGATTTGCAAAAAGGGATGATTATCGACTTTGGGGCCAAGGGTGGCAGTATTTCTGAAACAGCGCAGTTTGTGAACTGTTCGCGTGTTGCTGTGATTAAAGTGTATCGTGATTGGAGAAATGACGAATAAGCGAATGGAAATTGTGGAGCATCACGAACCATTGATGTGAGAGAAGAACGCCGGCTTCGAAGGTGCGGGATATCCGATCGGCATGCTACAGTGGAGCACCTCACTGGCCGAATGAACTAGGGGGCTACCGGAAGTGTATCCAAAACGATAGTTTAGCAAACCCTGCGGCGTATGGGACTCCGATGCAGACGAATGGTCACTGCACTTATGCTAACGAAGGTGCATCGGCAGAAGAGGCTGACCTTTGCACGGAAGTATCGGAATTGGGCCTCCGCTGATTGGCAAAGGATTGCATTCTCCGATGAGTCACGTTTTCTGCTTCATCGAATAGATCGACGTTGACGTATAAAGCGAGAAACATCGGAGAAAAAAGACTCTTCAACCATTGCTGGCAGAACGAAAGCTAGTGGGGGCAGCGTTATGGTCTCGGGAATGTTTACGGGGCATTCTCTGAGTCCTCTCATACCTGTGGAAGGCACTATGGACAGACTTGGTTATAAATCCATCTTTGCAGACCACGTATATCCATACATGTTCATTGTTTTTCCTGGGGCGGATTGTATCTTCCAGCACGTCATTGCGAAGTGTCACACAGCTAGAAATATCCGAGAGTGGTTGGAAGAGCACAATGAAGACTTCAAAATACTTTCCTGGTCCCCTAATTGCCCAGACTTAAACCCAATTGAGCATTTGTGGGACCACCTCTATCGTATTGTTCGCTTTACGGATCCCCCACTACGCACCCTCCAGCAGCTGTCAGATGCACTGCAGTTAGCGTGGCTCCACATACCTGTGAACACCTTCCAGCACCTATTTGAGTCACTTCTAGCCATCTAGCTGCTGTCCGTGCTGCACACGGCGGTTACTTTGGATATTAGCTGGTGTTCACAATAATGTGACTCGACCGTGTATTTGGCGAATATGGTGATTATTTGCGAGTAGGGGTGATTGTTGTCACTCAGATATATCCCCACTAAAGCCAGTGCCTCATATGAACAGTTACACTTCAACAGATTAAAAAAGCTGATGTCTCTCAGTAGAGCCCTCTGTCACACTGGGAAATGCCAATTTTGAATTACACTGAAGAGCAATTGAATTAGAGACAGCTGGCGTTATGCAAATGTGGCGCTGTGGGCGGCACTGTAAACGGAAACGACATGACGTATGCTGCGATCTGACAATATAAGGAGTGATGCGACGGGAATCAGTAAGAGTCGGACGCAGTATGGGTAAGACGAAGGATCTAAGCGCATTTGATCGTGGGAAAATTGTCGGGGCCCGACGAATGGGTCACTCCATCTCGGAAGTCGTGCAGGAACTGGAATTTTCACGAGTCACTGTGTCACGGGTGCACCGTGAATACATCGAATCCGGTAAAACCATCCCTGCAAGGGCCAACTGCCGTGGACAACAGCATGCGGATGAGCGGGGTCATCGTCGGCTAGCTCGCATTGTAACAGCAGATAGACGGGCCAAAGTGCAAGAAATCCCTCGGCAATTTAACGCTGGTGCACAAAAACGTGTAAGCAGCCACACGATCCAGAACCACCTCCCCGCTATGGGGTACAGAAGCCATCGTTCCATGAGGTACCGCTGCTGACCGCACATCACAGGGTGCAAAGATCAGCATGGGCGCGGGAACATCGCCACTGGACCCTAAACATGTGGGAAAATGTTGCCTGGACTGATGAGTCGAGATTCACGTTGGTATATGCGGATGGCAGGATACGAGTACGGCGCGAACCACATGAAGCGATGGATCCCTCTTGCCAGCAGGGTACTCTTCAAGTTGGTGGGGGTGGCATTCTCGTCTGGGGACTGTTTACGTGGACTAAAATGCGACCCCTGGTACGTGTGACATCGTCTCTCACAGGTCAACGTTACCGGGATATCCTGGACGACCATTTGCTTCCGTTTTGTGCGTCTTCAACACCCCACTGGGGACCTCATCCTGCAACAAGACAATGCACCGTGCCATCGCTCCCGAATTGTATACGAATGGTTGGATGAACACTCCACCGACGTGACCTCGCATCCTTGGCCAGCTAGACCACCTGATCTCAATCCCATCGAGCACATCTGGGATGCCAGCGAGAGAGATGTTCGAGGCTCTGACCCTCCTCCATCAAATCTTCGTGAACTGTAGGAGCTCGCTCAGGGGTCGTGAATCCGTATGGCTTCCCAACGCTTCCGGTGTCTTGTCGAGTCTATGCCGATATTTCAGACCATATTAATCAAGGATCCCCTCAAATGTTCTTTGCACGCACTGTTTGCCGTACTCTGCATCGGATGGGATATGGCAGCCGAAGGCTTGTTCGAACGCATTTGCTGTCTGCAGTTAACAAGAGAAAACGTTTCCAGTTTGCACAGGAGCACAAATATTGGACAGTCAATAATTGGAAACAAATTATGTGGTCCAATGAATCACGTTTTCAGTTGCACCATGCCGATGGCCGAGTGAGAATTTGGCGGAAACAGCACGAAAGCATGGGCCCCAAATGCATTGCGACAACCCTTCAAGCTGGTGGAGGCAACATTATGGTTTGTGGAATGCTTTCTTGGCATGCTTTGGCCCTTTAATTCGTGTTGATCAACGTCTGACTGGTTTATCCCAATGGCGATGGCTACTTTCAACAAGATAATGCGTCCTGCCATAGTGCTCGTATTGTACAGGATTGGTTTCAAAAACATGCCGGTGAGTTTACTTTAGTTAGGTGCCCCCACAATCTCCAGATCTTAACCCCATTGAGAATTTGTGGGATGAAGTTGAACGAGCCATCAGACAGCTGGATCCACAACCCTGCAATCTCACACTTCTGGAAAGTGCTATTCATCAAGCATGGTCTCAGATTCCACAAACCACCTATCAACATCTCGTGGAGTCCATGCCACGAAGAATCGACGCAGTATTAAAGGTAAAAGGTGGCCCAACGAAGTACTGAGGGGGGTGGTCATAATAGAGTAGCCACTCAGTGTATAAGTCTAATATCAACTGTTTTGAAATCTATGGGCAAACCCTGACAATTGGGAATATTACACGTCTTAGTGCTAAAAAATAGGGAACAGGCAGTGTGCTTTAACAGGAAAGCAAAGAAAAATTGGAGTTGTGTGAAAGAGTAGATGCACAACGCGCGTTAAGGTGGGTGTAAATTGTAAGTTGCTAAATTGGCTTACAATCCTGGAAGGTTTGTGCTGTCAGTAAACAGTAAACACGTGCACGTGTCTGTTCGTTTCTTTCATCTGCGGCGTCATTGTTTTCCTAGAGGCGCATTTTTGAACATTTGTTCCCGCTAAATTGTTTCTCTATGCCTTCAATAAGATACCTGCTACGTTTTGCCGTGATATCTCCGTTTTTCACGTTTCTGAACTCCAGAAAAAAGGGATACTTATATTATAACTACCCGTTAGATATGCAAAATTCCGGGCAGCATCGTTTAAAATACCTTGGATTTGCAGCTGTTTCAAATCACTTCCGAATTATCATGTAAACAGTTTTTGCAGTCAAGTGTTCCTTCAACCGCGAACTGCACATACTCTTTGGATTTGTACTCTAACTTTTACCATTCGCGCTTTCATTTCTCGGTGATGTTGTTAATAGGTCGCAAACTGCGTCGGTCAAGGAGTGCAGTTGCACAGAATATCTACACAATAATCCTCGACAAACCTTCTGATTAACAATGTTCCTACTTTTTTAAGAACAGTCGCAGCTTACTTTTTAAACTGTGGCATCTGGTCACTTAATTTTTATAAAACAAGCATAAAAGATTGTTTCTTTCACATAATATTCTATATGTGCGAAGAAAAAAGGCAGAACCCTGGATAAAAAAAATAGATTCTTGTTCTCTCCTTCTCTCTTTTCTTTTTAATTGTCGATATAATTAATTATCTATCGCTACTAATGAATAAAGTGCGTGTGTTACAGCCTATAATATGCAAAATTTAAGAACTGCGTGTTGTCATACCGGAATCGCAAAAGGGTAATGATAAACGCATAATCATCAAATGTTGAGATATATCTATTGATTTTATTAGTTCCAGAAAAAGATTAACCTTTTTAAAAATAACTTAATCTAGATCAATGTCCCTCGAATTTAAGAGCTGTCATCAATCAGATAATTCTGTTTACTAACGCATTAAATCGATTACTTGGCGATCATTTATTTTTTCATCGATATGTTTGGAGAAATCAAAAAGATATCAATTATGTTTGCATTCCCGCAGACGATCACTTTCCATTACACACATATTCTGCTTAATAAATTGGAAAATTTTATGTTGAACTCGAGTTTGTTATTCATTGGCGGTTGTTTGATACCCATTACGTTATCTTTTCTTCATTTTTTTCCTGCTCAAAGGAAGATAGTCTGAAGCAGTTTTCATGTCATTCTAGCGATGTGCTTTGGTGAATACTTCATCTGCAATTTATTGTAGCTTTTATGTCACTCAAAGAAAGACATTACTCCAGATTAATAATATGCATTTGTTTTGCATCAAAGGGTAATTTCATTGCCAGTCTCATTGAATGCGCTGCGTTTTGATATCAAAGATAAGACTCCATCGTAATCTACAGCGTATTACTTCAGCATTTTAACAGAAATGCAGAAGAAAATAAAGAAATTTCCGTAAATGCGGATTTGCATAAAAATAAGTTCCTCTGCAAAATCACTTACTCAAGTTAGGAGTGTGGAAAAGTAGGAACACACCCAAACCTAATCTCATAAATGCATTTGTCAGTAATTCATCTCTCGATGAGCCGCCCCGGTGGCGCAGTGGTCTAAGGCGCTGGCCTCTGATCATTCGTCCGTCTGGGGTCCGGGTTCGAATCCCGGTGAGGCATGGATGTTGTGTTTGTCTTACGGCACTGGCTCTCTCCCTTCCCTGGAACCAGTGACCCTAAATTAGGGACGGGCGACTGCTTATAGCCCATTGAGTTGCTCACGGTGGTCGTTAAACCTCCAATCAAAAAAAAAAAATCTCTCGATGAAACGCAAGTTTTACGTGAGTACAATGTTCACACTATTAGTAGCAAACGTTACGCATACTTTTTTTTTTTTTTTGATTGGAGGTTTAACGACCACCGTGAGCAACTCAATAGGCTATAAGCAGTCGCCCGTCCCTAATTTAGGGTCACTGGTTCCAGGGAAGGGAGAGAGCCAGTCCGTAAGACAAACACAACATCTATGCCTCACCGGGATTCGAACCCGGGCCCCGTTCGGACGAATGATCAGAGGCCATCCCTTACGCATACTTCTATTCTTCACGTTACTAAGGACTTTAATTGTTGAGAGAAGCTCAATTATACAGTCATACTAAAATATTATTTTACAAATTAAAACTGAATAATAAAAAATATTTCAAGAGTTCTGCATGTTCAAAGTTCCTACCTTGTTGGCATGTTGTCCCGGAAGATTATACTGCTGCTATCCTTTCCTTTCACCCAGCGATATAACGCCTAGGCCTTGAGTGCACCTGCACTAGGTTTTATCCACATACGAATACGTTGGCCAGCTCTGCTTGAATATTAAAATCTTTTCAGAACAGTTTTCAACGTAATGCCGACACAATCTTGAAGGTATATTTCATTAGACTTTAATTTATAAGGATTGCTCGTAAAATAATAATAAAAGAAAATGTCAAACTCAAAGTTAGCTATGATGCGTATATTACAATGATGAGTCACCAAGTACGACACCAAAAGATCCACCGGGTGACACTTGAGCTCGCTCCACTTCCATTCCAGTCCGAGGTCTCGACCACTAAATCTTCACTTGGGGTGACTATCGTACTCATATTTATTAGGTGTGCAACTTAATTCTCGGCAACAGGCACGACACAGCAAATTATAGCAAATTGAATACGTACCTAATCAGGGAAATAATCCCCGTCGTGTTGGATACATTTGAGCCATCGATCAGGGAGTTGCCGAATGCCACTGCGGAAAAACGAAGGCTGTTTCGAGTTGATAAATTCATCAATACTTGTGTGGACCTCCTCGACAGAAGTGAAGTGCGTATCACTCAGGTGATGTTGCAGGGAGCGAAAGAGGTGATAATCCGAAGGGGCGAAGTCTGGTGAATACGCCGTGTGGGAGAAAATCTCCTCATCCCAGGTCGGTGATCGTGTTTAAAGTCGTTTTCTCGATGTGAGGACGCGCGTTATCCTGAAGCAACAGGACCGACCTTCTGCCCTTGCCGGTGTATGGCCTTCTCGCCTCCAGCGCGTCATTCACACGAATGAGTTGCTGACAATAACGCTCAGCATTGACCGTTTCACCAGGTTTGAGCAACTCATAGTGTACGACACCGCGCTGATCCCACCATATGCACAGCAACTACTTCCTGGCATGGATATTCGGTTTGGCGGTACTGGTTGTAGGCTGACCTGGATAAACCCACGATTTGCGCCACTTAGGATTATCGTAGAGGATCCACTTCTCGTCACAGGTCAAAATCTTGTGGAGGAAATCCTTCTTCTTGAATCTGGAGAGCAAGAACACGTCAACATCGTAGCGCCTAGACTTGTTCTCAGCTGTGAGTTGGTGGGGCACCCAACGGCCCTTCTTGCGAATCCGTCCAAGCTTGTGCAGGCACTTTACAAAGGCTTGCCGTGTTACTCCGAGATCCTGGGCGAGCTCTGGCTGTGTGAGATAGGGATCCGCGTCCAACAGTTGTTCCAGTTCCTCATCTTCAACTTTCAGTGGCTGTCCCGGACATTCTGCATCGAAATTTTCCTGCTTAAACAGCTGGAACCACTTCTTACACGTACTGTGGGGCACAGCAGCTTCACCCAAAGCAGCACAGATCATTTACTGGGCTTCCGCGGCACGTTTTATAAGCTGAAACGCGAACAGGAGACAAAGCCTTAAATGTTGCTTCTCGAACGATATTGCTTTCGCCGTCAATTTCTTCCCTTGTGTAACTACAGCTGTGAGCGGTTACGGTTGCCTGGGAAGCTGTTGGATAGCGCTGCAATCAGCCATTATCGCACACAGCTATTTGCATTTGCCGACGTTCTATGATCGCTTGCAGTTAGGGGCCGAGAATTAAGTTGCACACCTAATATTTTGGATGGAAAACAATTACAGATATACCGAACAGCCGAAACAATACGACCACCTGCCAAATATGATGTTGGTTCTCAACGTACTGCCAAAAACAGCTCTTACACGGCAAGGTATAGAGCAACAAGATTTCTAAAAGTATCGTGTGGTATCTGGTACCAACACATTACCAGCAGATTCTTTAACTCCTGTAAGTTAAGTGGCTGAGCCACCGTAGATCGGATTTGCTGTTAAAACACAAACAAACCACAGATGTTTGATTGGAATTTGGAGTCCAAGGCAATAGATGGAAGTCCTGTTCCGCGAACCATTCCCGAACAATCCGGGTAGTATGGCATGGCGGATTATGCAGCTTAAAGAATGCACTACTAGAGGAAAATACCGTTACCAAGAAAGGATGCACCTGGTATGCAATGATGTATAGGTAAGTCGTAAACGTCATAGTCTCCTGCCCATAAATGACTGTATCCAAGGTTTCCCAGCAGAATTTTGGCCAAAGCATTACATATCCTCCACTGGCTTGTTTTTGTACCAAGGTCTATCGTGGTGCGAACACTTCCAGATAAACGATGCACACGTCCCGGGCCGTCCACATGCTGTAACAGGAGACGAGTTTCATCGGGCCAGTCGACCTTTTTTTTTTTTTTGGTTGGAGGTTTAACGACCACCGTGAGCAACTCAATGGGCTATAAGCAGTCGCCCGTGCCTAATTTAGGGTCACTGGTTCCAGGGAAGGGAGAGAGCCAGTGCCGTAAGACAAACGCAACATCCATGCCTGACCGGGATTCGAACCCGGGCCCCTTACGGACGAACGATCAGAGGCCAGCGCCTTAGGCCACTGCGCCACCGGGGCGGCCGACCTTCTTCCAATCATTTAAGTTCCAGTTTTGACGCTCACATGCCCATAGTAGGCGCTTTAGACCGTGAACTAAGGTTAGCATGGGCACTCGAAGCAGTATGCGTCAACGCAGCAGCATGATTCGATATACTCTGCCAGACAATTGCTAAGGACGGATGACAATAGCAACGATAGCAACCATAAAATGGAAGGCAGGAAAATGTGGAAATTAGCATAAATGTGGGATAGAGTAAGACGTGTTGTGCGTATGCAAATTTTGGATTGCCGAACTTGTTCGTGACGTCATAGGGCTGATAAGAGATATAAAGGATTTGACGCGTATTGACCGTTGTTGTTCAAACGCAAAGTTGAAAGGGAAAGAATCAATTGACGAACTTACAATTTTCAGTACGTCTTTCCGACATCACCTAGATGATTTTACGCGTGGCCGTATTATTGGCAAGATTGAAGAAGGGCGAAAAATAACAGATGTTGCCAGGGAGTTCGACGTCAGCCACAGTGTTGTTTCGAAGCTTTGGAAATCATTTCAAACAAATGGAGACTCTAGCAAACGTCACGGGGGAGGTCGTGTTCGCAGTACGACCCCTGCAGAAGATCGGTACATAGTGCTAATAACAAAAAGACATCGGCGCAGCACAGCTAGTGAGGTAGCAAATCAGTTTATGGCTGCTACTGGCAAGCGGATCTCCCGAAAAACTGTCGCCAGAGACTAAAAAAACTGTCGCCAGGGACTATACGCCCGCCGTCCTGTTGTGTGCATCCCATTGTCCAGACGTCACCGTACCGCCCGTTTGCAATGGTGCCATCAACATCGCAATTGGATTGATAACGACTGGTCTGCTGTCCTCTTCTCAGATGAGAGTAGATACAGTCTATCGTCTGATTGTCGACGACAACTGATCTGGCGTGATAGTGGTACTGCATATTGTCCAGCAAACATACAGGAAAGGGACCGATATCCGACATGTAGTGTCATGGTATGGGCTGGCATCATGATCAATGGCCGTACGTCCCTCTATGTGCTTCCAACTGGGACTATGACTGGCCAACGATACATTAATGATGTTCTGCTACCTCATGTTCGCATGTTCCGTGGTGCTGTCGGTGATAGATTCATTTTCATGGAAGACAACGCAACATGTCATCGAACAGTCGCTGTCCAGGAGTGTCTTGAGAGCGAGGATATTCAACGCCTCGTATGGCCAGCACGTTCTCCAGATCTGAATGCCATTGAAAATGTGTGGGATGCTTTGGGGAGGAGTCTTGCTGGTCGCCAATGCCCTCCAATAAACAAGGACACCCTCATCCGTGCACTGACAGAAGAATGGGATAAATTACCCCAACAGCTGCTTGATAATGTTGTGCAAAGCATGACACGACGTGTGGAATCTTGCATCGCCTTCCATGGTGGCCATATCCCGTATCGACATCTTACGCCGGAACGCCTGCGGACGGTAATTGCATTTTCTTCACGTTTACGTATTCTGCACAAAATGGCCTGTTTGTCCCTTGAACACGTTCCAAAGCCTTCTGGATTTCAGAGCACAATAAATTGTCTTTCTTGTAATGTCCTGGCATTCTGACATTATTTTATTTCACTTGGCATCCAACCACACTTACTTTTTTCTGCGCTATATAGCCGTTTATGATCCGTCCTTAGCAATTGTCCAGCAGTGTATTATATGTATGTGACACATTCCTCTCGTCAGCAGTATTCAAACTGCCAGCGAGTCGCGTCACAGTATTCCTTCTGTAGGCTCGTACCATATGGGATAGCCTTCGCTCGCTTCTAGAATTGATGAGTCGTGGTCGGCACTCACCTTGCCGGCAGTTAGCGGTTTTTTCCCTCCTCGGACCACTTTTTGAAGGTACTAACCACGGCTGACCGTGAGCACCCTCAAACCTTGTCGTCTCGTAAATGCTCTTACCTAATCGTCTGCCCATTACGATTTGGCCTTTGTCAGATATCATGAGGATTTTATTTTCGTTCTGTGTGACGTATATTCCAATTTAACTTTCATTTTTAGTTCCTTTTCCTATGTAAATTTCAGTTTGTTCTCTTTTGCACTTTCGAAACTTAACGTCATATCTTCTCTCTCACGTGAATGCGGTTGGCAACACTTTTGAGGTCAGGGAGAGTGACGTATGAATGTGGTAAGAACGATGGATAAAAAGGACGATACAACAGTTGCTCCCGTGGATGTGTGTGTGTAGACGTTCGATCGCTAAGATGAATGTGAAGTTTACCTGCTGTGTCATATGTTGGATTTACTGAAGTAGTGCTGGACCAATAAAAAGTTATCGTAAGTTGACTTCTGTTTATGTTTCGTCTGGCCATAAACTATCGCGTCGTATTCTTATTTAATGTTTTTAGACTTAGCGTAACGTCAATCTTTCTCAGGAAAAAGACATTACGTTATACAATAAAAGGTTATAGTAAGTTTGACTTCTGCATATGTTTCATCTGGCCGTAAAACCTTAATTTGAGCAATCCCGTGCAACTATTGCATCGTATTCACATTTAGTTCAACATTTCCTTAGTCATGGTTTTAGACATAGCGTAACACCAATCTCGCCTACGAAAAACCCTTACCTTATATCTGTTTATTTGCTGAGTTAAAAATTAATTTTATTATATTTTTTAAATAAAAAAAGCGGTTGCGTACTGCTGATATATTTCTCTGATCACTTAATAACTTCTTTTGCGCCGCCCCGGTGGCGCAGTGGTCTAAGCGCTGGCTTATGGCTATTCGTACGAGAAGAGTCCGAGTTCGAATCCGGATAAGGCATGGATGTTGTGTTTGTCTTACGGCACTGGCTCTCTCCCTTCCCTGGAGTCAGCGGCCCTAAATTAGGGACGGGCGACTGCTTATAACCCATTGAGTTGCTCACGGTCGTCGTTAATCCTCCAATCAAAAAAACAATAATATTTCATTTGTACACCAAGAGTCAAAGCAGCATGACCAGCGCATCTTCATGCAAATCGACGCAACTGCAGGTAAACGGGCGGCGCATGTGAAGGTCATGAAACGGTATAAATAACACCCGTACTGAGCTCTGTCAAGCAGGGGCCGCGGGTGGCCTAGTGGTCTACGTTCGTGACTGCCACGGAGAAGACTTCGGGTTCGATCCCAGGCAGGTACGAACGCTCGAGCCACAAAACATCCGCCATACGTCGGATGGGCACGTTGAGCCGTCCCCCTCCCCCCGGAACAAATAAGTTCGTCTTCGTCCCCCTTTCTACCTCGCTTCCGTGTCACTTTCCTATCGAGCTCTCTAGCCCAAATCTCCTAGTTTCCTATTTCAAAGGGTTGTTTAAGACCTGAGGTCAGACACTCCCTTCCTAAAATCCTCTACCTATGATCTGATCTCTGTCAAGCAGTGTTGTTCTTCAAACATCAAACAAAAGTCATCGCTCTTTCCACGTTTTATAAGTGAGTCACGGAAAAATTATCATCGGCCGCCACGCGGAATCGAACCTAGGTTCTTCCAGTTACGCACCGGACATGCTACCACTGCACTACAGCAGCCTCGAATTCTCCAGACTCACATACGACTAACTGCGAAACCACTTGGCAGGTTGCTTCTTGGAGCCCCGCACAATGCTGAGGAGTCACCAAAGATGGTAAGCAGCAACTGAAAAAATAACTGGAAGGCGAATGAATAATTAATACACACAATTGACGTGGATTTGGAACATCAAAGTGAGACCATCGCTCTTTCCACGTTTATAAGTGAGTCACGGAAAAATTATCATCGGCCTCCACCGGGAGTCGGACCCAGGGCTTCCAGTTACGTGCCGGACATGCTACCACTGCACCACAGCGGCCTCGAATTCTCCAGACTCACATACGACTAACTGCAAAACCATTTGGCAGTTAGTCGTATGTGAGACTGGAGAATTCGAGGAAGACAATTGTCTGATTGTCTCGTGTTTACAGTTTGTCTGATTGTCTCTTGTTTGGCGCTCTTTGGCCACACATGGCACTTGCTCCATAAAAATTTAACAACCAACCAACCAAACCACATGGCAGGTTGCTTCTTGGAGCCCCGCACAATGCTGAGGATTTACCAAAGATGGTAAGCAGCAAAATGAACAAATAACTGGGAGGCGAATGAATAATAACTAATGCCCACAATTGACGTGTATTAGGAACATCAAACCGAAGCCATCGCTCTTTCCACGTTTATAAGTGGTAGCTTGCCCGGCGGGTAACTGGATGACCCTGGGTTCGATTCCCGGTGGCGGCCGATGAGATTTTTCCGTGACTCACTTATAAACGTAAAAAAGAGCGATGACTTCTGTTTGATGGTCCTAATTCACGCCAATTGTGTTTATTAATAGTGTTGTTCTTGTTCTTCAAGTGGGGAAAAGCAGAGGACTTTAGCGAGTTTTTTTTTTTTTACTCTTCGATGTGTGACTGAAGTTATTAAGTGATCAGAGGAATATAAAAAACAATATGCAACCACTTTTTTAATTTACACAAGAGATAAAAATAGTAAATAGAAAAACATTAAAATCATCAAGACATCTTTTTTTTTTCTCTCTTCGATACGGCAGTCATTTCAAAAAGACGTCTTGCTACGAGAAAAGTTTTCTTCACTTAGTGTGACTGATTAATTCGGGCGTATGAACGCAGCATTTAAAATATTCAGTTCAGTGAGCGTTGAGTTAATCGAAGGCAAAACTTCGAACTGAGTTCTGAATATTATTTGGTTTTAACTGACATCATCAAAGAAAAGTCAGTCGTGCAAAATTAAGTGATGCAGAGAACTGAACGCGCAATTTTAGAGCTTCATTCGGAAGAGAAGTTCTCCCTCCATCGCAAGAAAAATCAATTAATACTCCCTTTGTTTCCATAGGAAGATTGTTCGGAATCAAGTCACTGGACGGAAACGCGCTTCCACTTAATTTTGCATTATCTTTGATGAAAAAGTTCCTGAAGTTTTGAATCAGCATCATCAGGCGAAGCTCCGTTGTACCTGTTGAAGAAATTGTCTCGTGACTTGGGTTTTGCTTTCTTCATATTTTTTTGCATTAATTGCGCTACGCAGAAAAAATAGTCTTTCCCCAAACTTCATATCTCTCCCATCTCCTGTTAATTAATATTTCATATTTTTTGTCTTACATATCGTCAGCAGACGTTTTTGCATGAATACAACCCCTGAGACCTCCTGCTGTGAATGAAAGATGCAAATTTTCCTATCATTGTTTAAACTCAAAAGCAAAACATTTTTACTGACGAAATCACCGCTCAAATTTCATGAAGTTCTACATTGAGTTAGCTTTGCATTAGGAATACCTACCTAAAAACGCATTGGTACAATTTTCTGTGCAATCACGGCACGCAGAAGCCTAGGAACATATTCTACAATGTGTCGAACATACTCCATGCATAACTTAACCGAAGTCCCCTGGGGCAGCACGATCAGTTCATGTTCATCCCGTGGAGGAGGATCAGTGGCTATCACACCGCGTTCTAGCGTATCCCACAAATGTTCAATTGGGTTATCATCAGGGAGTTTGGGGGCCAAGGAAATGCTGCAAATTGGTTGTCGCATTCCTCCGACAACTCGGTAGTTATGCGAGCCCATGACACGGTGCGTTGTCCTCTTGAAAGATGGCACAGTGGTCCGAGTAAAACTCCAGCAGATGTGGATGGCGATGGTCTGCTAACAGGTAGCGTCCGCCATTTAGCTTTTGTGGAATGATAACCAACGAATCTAGGACTTGCCAGGAAAAAGCTCCCCAGACTAGAACCCTATTCCCACCGGCCTGTTGAACCCCACCTGCGCAAACAGGGAATAAGGCTTCATGTTGTTTGCGGCATATGAGAACCTGGCCATCAGCATGGAGCAGCAGGAAATGGGACTTATAGATGACCTTTTCCCATCAGTCGAGAGTCAATTTCCGACGTTTCTTGGCCCATGCGAGGCTTTTTTCGCTGACTGAGCGTTATCATGGGTACCATGGTTAGTCTCCTCCTGCATTGAGAAAAAAGGTTTGTTTGAAACAACAAATCAATTTTGTTGAGCTGTTTTGTCGATTTATTCTGTTGCTTTAGCAAACTACCATCGGAATTGTTTTGTTGGCTATATTTTGTTAATTCAACAAGATGGAGGGGCACTGAAGAAAAAAGTTTGTTTGAAACAACATAATAATTTTGTTGAGCTGTTTTGTCGATTAAGTTTGTTTCTTTAGTAAACCTCCATCGGAATTGTTTTGTTGGCTATATTTTGTTAATTCAACAAGATGGAGGGGCACTGAAGAAAAAAGTTTGTTTGAAACAACATAATAATTTTGTTGAGCTGTTTTGTCGATTAAGTTTGTTTCTTTAGTAAACCTCCATCGGAATTGTTTTGTTGGCTATATTTTGTTAATTCAACAAGATGGAGGGGCACTGAAGAAAAACGTTTGTTTGAAACAACATAATAATTTTGTTGAGCTGTTTTGTCGATTAAGTTTGTTTCTTTAGTAAACCTCCATCGGAATTGTTTTGTTGGCTATATTTTGTTAATTTAACTAGATGGAGGTGCACTGAGAGAAAACGTTTGTTTGAAACAACAAAATAATTTTGTTGAGCTGTTTTGTCGATTTATTCTGTTGCTTTAGCAAAACTCTATCGGAATGTTTTGTTGGCTATATTTTGTTAATTCAACTATATGCAGGTGTAAAAAAGGTTTGTTTGAAACAAGAAAATAATTCTGTTGAGCTGTTTTGTCGATTTATTCTGTTGCTTTAGCAAAATTCCGTCGGAATTGTTTTGTTGGCTATATTTTATTAATTCAACTATATGCAGGTGTAAAAAAAGTTTGTTTGAAACAATTAAATAATTCTGTTGAGCTGTTTTGTCGATTTAGTCTGTTGCTTTAGCAAAACTCAATCGGAATTGTTTTGTTGGCTATATTTTGTTAATTCAACTATATGCAGGTGTAAAAAAGTTTGTTTGAAACAATTAAATAATTCTGTTGAGCTGTTTTGTCGATTTAGTCTGTTGCTTTAGCAAAACTCAATCGGAATTGTTTTGTTGGCTATATTTTGTTAATTCAACTATATGCAGGTGTAAAAAAAGTTTGTTTGAAACAATTAAATAATTCTGTTGAGCTGTTTTGTCGATTTATTCTGTTGCTTTAGCAAAACTCTATCGGAATTGTTTTGTTGGCTATATTTTGTTAATTCAACTATATGCAGGTGTAAAAAAAGTTTGTTTGAAACAATTAAATAATTCTGTTGAGCTGTTTTGTCGATTTAGTCTGTTGCTTTAGCAAAACTCAATCGGAATTGTTTTGTTGGCTATATTTTGTTAATTAAACTATATGCAGGTGTAAAAACAAGTTTGTTTGAAACAATTAAATAATTCTGTTGAGCTGTTTTGTCGATTTAGTCTGTTGCTTTAGCAAAACTCTATCGGAATTGTTTTGTTGGCTATATTTTGTTAATTCAACTATATGCAGGTGTAAAAACAGTTTGTTTGAAACAATTAAATAATTCTGTTGAGCTGTTTTGTCGATTTAGTCTGTTGCTTTAGCAAAACTCTATCGGAATTGTTTTGTTGGCTATATTTTGTTAATTCAACTATATGCAGGTGTAAAAACAGTTTGTTTGAAACAATTAAATAATTCTGTTGAGCTGTTTTGTCGATTTAGTCTGTTGCTGTAGCAAAACTCTATCGGAATTGTTTTGTTGGCTATATTTTGTTAATTCAACTATATGCAGGTGTAAAAACAGTTTGTTTGAAACAATTAAATAATTCTGTTGAGCTGTTTTGTCGATTTAGTCTGTTGCTTTAGCAAAACTCTATCGGAATTGTTTTGTTGGCTATATTTTGTTAATTCAACTATATGCAGGTGTAAAAAAAGTTTGTTTGAAACAATTAAATAATTCTGTTGAGCTGTTTTGTCGATTTAGTCTGTTGCTTTAGCAAAACTCAATCGGAATTGTTTTGTTGGCTATATTTTGTTAATTCAACTATATGCAGGTGTAAAAAAAGTTTGTTTGAAACAATTAAATAATTCTGTTGAGCTGTTTTGTCGATTTATTCTGTTGCTTTAGCAAAACTCTATCGGAATTGTTTTGTTGGCTATATTTTGTTAATTCAACTATATGCAGGTGTAAAAAAAGTTTGTTTGAAACAATTAAATAATTCTGTTGAGCTGTTTTGTCGATTTAGTCTGTTGCTTTAGCAAAACTCTATCGGAATTGTTTTGTTGGCTATATTTTGTTAATTCAACTATATGCAGGTGTAAAAACAGTTTGTTTGAAACAATTAAATAATTCTGTTGAGCTGTTTTGTCGATTTAGTCTGTTGCTTTAGCAAAACTCTATCGGAATTGTTTTGTTGGCTATATTTTGTTAATTCAACTATATGCAGGTGTAAAAAAAGTTTGTTTGAAACAATTAAATAGTTCTGTTGAGCTGTTTTGTCGATTTAGTCTGTTGCTTTAGCAAAACTCAATCGGAATTGTTTTGTTGGCTATATTTTGTTAATTCAACTATATGCAGGTGTAAAAAAAGTTTGTTTGAAACAATTAAATAATTCTGTTGAGCTGTTTTGTCGATTTAGTCTGTTGCTTTAGCAAAACTCAATCGGAATTGTTTTGTTGGCTATATTTTGTTAATTCAACTATATGCAGGTGTAAAAAAAGTTTGTTTGAAACAATTAAATACTTCTGTTGAGCTGTTTTGTCGATTTAGTCTGTTGCTTTAGCAAAACTCAATCGGAATTGTTTTGTTGGCTATATTTTGTTAATTCAACTATATGCAGGTGTAAAAAAAGTTTGTTTGAAACAATTAAATAATTCTGTTGAGCTGTTTTGTCGATTTAGTTTGTTGCTTTAGCAAAACTCTATCGGAATTGTTTTGTTGGCTATATTTTGTTAATTCAACTATATGCAGGTGTAAAAACAGTTTGTTTGAAACAATTAAATAATTCTGTTGAGCTGTTTTGTCGATTTATTCTGTTGCTTTAGCAAAACTCTATCGGAATTGTTTTGTTGGCTATATTTTGTTAATTCAACTATATGCAGGTGTAAAAACAGTTTGTTTGAAACAATTAAATAATTCTGTTGAGCTGTTTTGTCGATTTAGTCTGTTGCTTTAGCAAAACTCTATCGGAATTGTTTTGTTGGCTATATTTTGTTAATTCAACTATATGCAGGTGTAAAAAAAGTTTGTTTGAAACAATTAAATAATTCTGTTGAGCTGTTTTGTCGATTTAGTCTGTTGCTTTAGCAAAACTCTATCGGAATTGTTTTGTTGGCAAAACAAAATTATTTCGTTGGCTATATTTGGTTAATTCAACTATATGGAGGTAGCATCGACCTTACGCCAAAGCGCACGTGATTACTAGCTACTCCATACGGGCACTACCAGACTCCAACTGACCAGAAGAATCTCGTTTTGCGCTTAAGATTTCGCTTTCAATTATGGCTGACTACGAAGTCA
Source organism: Macrothele yani (assembly GCA_039090855.1). Taxonomy (NCBI): domain Eukaryota; kingdom Metazoa; phylum Arthropoda; class Arachnida; order Araneae; family Macrothelidae; genus Macrothele; species Macrothele yani. Next base: position 21,372,610 of record CM077023.1, read on the forward strand.
GTGCATTGGTAGACGACTGGGAGCTGCCAACTCTGACAGAGACATTCAGAGGTAAGAATTTCTAATATATCTTAACAATTCCGACGTATTTTTATTCTAGTTTTTATTGTGTTAATTTGGCTGGATTCAGTGAATTTTAGTAATAATTTGGCCTCACTTTGTAGACTCATAATTAATACAATGAACACGGTAGAATCCGAATCTTATTAGATGCACAGGGGCACATATTAAATTTAAACCCAGATTTCTGATAAACCAATAATACATTTCTAATGACTGCTTGCGGTTCTTGATCTCAAATAAAACTTTGCCAATGAGGTAATGATAATAGTTGTAATTTTTGTATAGAGCTTGATTTCATACATGTATATAGGTTATATATACAGGATGTTTCAAAATGCGTGCGGCCACCAAAGATTGCATAGTGATACGACCCTGGAACATGGACAAAATAAAATCGTAATATTTTTTTTAACGCTCTATAACCAAAAATGCCAATAATTTGTTTCATCAAAAAACTAAGGAAAACATTTAAAAAGAAATCGGATTTAGAAACATGTTTACACAAGCACCAAAATAGTGTCATTACATCGTTATGTAAAGTACAAATCGTCCGTGAATATTTTAGAATGTAATAAACCCACCTTCATATACTGAATTCGTAGATAAGAATTTGATTACAAGAGCAGGTATAGCCGAGTGGTTAGCACGCTAAATTCCTAAACCATAGGTCTCAGGTTCAAATCCGGTCGAAGAGAGAGTTTTCGCTGGCTCTGAAAAAATTTCCTTGTGACGTAACACCGTCAAAATTCATTTAAACACCACTAGAAAGTAAATACGGTATGGGGGAAAATAGCGGACACCCAGGGTTGAAGGGTACCGCCTAAAATTACGGCACCGGCAAAGTGTTGCCATCGGGAGAAAAGTTTAGGGACAAAGCGGCCCAGCTGCATACTTTAGTTTTTGTTAGAGCAAGAAATTACTGTGTCACGATAGGAATATCTTTGGTTGCAGCAACAAAACGTTTTATCACGATAACAATACATTTCGTTGGATCAAACAAATTCCCAAAAATCGACCTAGGCATTTTGTTAAATGAACAAAATGTTTTGTCATGATAATAATACATTTTATAGAATCAACAACAATTTTCAACAAAATGGATTTGTAAGTTCAAAAAACATTTTTGTTAACTGTATATCGACAAATTGTTTTGGTTGATGCAACAATTTTTTTCCTGAATTAACAATATATTTCAACAAAATGGATTTGTAAGTTCAAAAAACATTTTTGTTAACTGTATATCGACAAATTGTTTTGGTTGATGCAACAATTTTTTTTCTGAATTAACAATAATTTTCAACAAAATGGATTTGTAAGTTCAAAAACATTTTTGTTAACTGTATATCGACAAATTGTTTTGGTTGATGCAACAATTTTTTTTTCTGAATTAGCAATAATTTTCAACAAAATGGATTTGTAAGTTCAAAAAACATTTTTGTTAACTGTATATCGACAAATTGTTTTGGTTGATGCAACAATTTTTTTCTGAATTAACAATATATTTCAACAAAATGGATTTGTAAGTTCAAAAAACATTTTTGTTAACTGTATATCGACAAATTGTTTTGGTTGATGCAACAATTTTTTTTCTGAATTAGCAATAATTTTCAACAAAAATGGATTTGTAAGTTCAAAAAACATTTTTGTTAACTGTATATCGACAAATTGTTTTGGTTGATGCAACAATTTTTTTCTGAATTAACAATATATTTCAACAAAATGGATTTGTAAGTTCAAAAAACATTTTTGTTAACTGTATATCGACAAATTGTTTTGGTTGATGCAACAATTTTTTTTCTGAATTAACAATATATTTCAACAAAATGGATTTGTAAGTTCAAAAAACATTTTTGTTAACTGTATATCGACAAATTGTTTTGGTTGATGCAACAATTTTTTTTTCTGAATTAGCAATAATTTTCAACAAAATGGATTTGTAAGTTCAAAAAACATTTTTGTTAACTGTATATCGACAAATTGTTTTGGTTGATGCAACAATTTTTTTTCTGAATTAACAAAATGTTTTTCTCAGTGTGGAACCCCATACTAAGCAAAGAACTGGTCACGGTGCATGTGGAAATAGGTTCAACTGCACCGCTGTTGTGCTGGTGGGTGACATGGGTGGCTGTTTCACGTCGTTGCGGAGATAACAGTCGGGACACCCAACTCTTACCTCTAATATCAGCCGCGTGTGGCTGACCAATGTGAGCTCTTCTGCTGTATATCTTACATGGTTAATCGCCGGAGTACTTCCGCCGTTTCGCGGTACGAGACTGAGTGCGCGGCTGCGGTGCCCAGACCGCGGATGTTGCACACGTGATTCTAGAGTGTGTTTCTTTTCCAGGTAGGAGACGAGTTCTGGCGCCAGAACTGGCGAAAACGAGAGACCTCTCGATCTTTCTCCCACACCCCATAGCGAGACAGGGACTCATCCAGCTGGTCAAAAAACTCGTAGATAAACAGACGGATTACCTAATCGAAAGGTAATCGAGGAAGAGTGAAGAGAAGAGGATCTGAATGACTCCGGCCCAGAGTCATCACCGCAACACCAGCCCTAGTCCGGCGGAATTGTATATTCTTTGTAAATAATTTTCATCTCTGTGAGAGGGCCCATGAAATAAAGGAAAATGAAATGAGACCCTCAACTCAAATATGCATGTATCTTTGTTTAACCAGGAACCAATAAAGGGCTTTTGTCCCAAAAAAACATTCGCGCTGGTGATCAGATCTCCCTGCCAGAGGCGAAATTTGAGCCAATTCCCATTGGCACACACACTCACGGGCTATGGCGGAGGGGCGAGAAGTGTCGGTCTCGCGGGGGCAGCAGACCCCTGCAGGTCTCTAGACCGATCCTATCAGGGTGAAGGACTGCCGGATCTTGGCGGGATTGCTCGCGTAACGCCGTCACCAACAATTTTTGAGAGAGTCCGTATTTGGAAGGTGCAGGTAATGGTCTCCAGTTAGCTTACATGGTTAATCCAGTCCTGGTGCACCCTTGATACAGTAGTACGGGAGCAGCCAACAAGTGTGGCTGTTTCTGAAATACTGGAACTTGCTCTCCGGGCCCTAACTACCTGGCAGAGGTCAAATTGACTTAAGTCGAAACATTTCCCCATTATTGGCACACGTTTACTGATTACTTACAGAGGATTGGTATGCCCAATTTTCAGTAGCCGCACGTGACGTTGATATCCCGTGGTACTTCGTTATCGCTCCAAGTATGTAAAACGGGAGGGCGTTCCTAATGCAAAGCTACCTTAGTGTAATAGAATCGATTTCTAGATCAACATTTTGTCTAAGCAGGACCTAATCTTCGGAAAGGTGGCCAATTCACGATAACCTTAGAATAACTTAAATTTTAGCAACACCTTTCTTTACACTAGGAATTTTTCAATTTTTTTCAAACAAGTTATAAAATATCCCTTTCCTAAAATGCAGGAGCAGAAATTTTCGTATGTGTGAAAAAGTAAAAAAAAGAAACAGAAAACACGAGCTTGTAACCCACACAGCACAGAATATTTCGTATATGTTACAAGTACGTAACACTGAAACATTGAGACTTTTCAGATACGTTGCGCAATGTAACAGTAATGTTTCAGATACCTTACGGTTACGTCGAAATGTCTTCAAACGTTACATAACTTTGAAACATAACCGATACGTTACAGTGAAAGGTCCTTGTAACTTCAACATACCAACTTCATGTTACTGTTACGTATTTGAAAGATATTTGTAACTTCGTTACATTACTGTTAGGTATCTGAAAGACATTTGTGACATCATCATCATCAACAACCATTATCAATCCACTGCTGGATGAAGGTACCCCAAAATTTCTTCCACAATTGTCTGTCTTGGGCCTGTCTCCTCCATGTCACTCCAGCATACTTTCAAATTTCATCCTTTCATCTCCCACGGGGTCTTCTTCTTGGTCTTTTCTTGTCCCTTGGAATCCAGTCTAAAATTTTGGTTGTCCATCGGTGGTCCGTTCTTCTGGCAGCATGTCCAGCCCATTGCCATTTCAGTGATTTCACCCTGGTCATGATGTCGTCCACTCCTGTCATTTTCCTTATCCACAAGTCCCTCTTCTTATCTTTCCTGGTTACACCAAGCATGCATCTCTCCATGCTGCTTTGAGTTGTCTTCAGTCTTTGTTAGTTAAAGTCCATGTCTCTGCTCCATATGTAAGCACTGGCAGGATGCATTGATTAAACACTTTTCTTTTGAGACATAATGGCATACTGCTCTTAAAAATTGTACTGTTTCTTCCAAAAGTTATCCATCCCAGTTTTATACGCCGATTAATTTCTTTATCAATGTGACCCTCACTCGATATCTGCTGCCCAAGATAAATGTAGGAATCGGTTGTCTTAAGCTTTTCTCTATCAATCGATAAGTCTTCGTTTCTTTTAAAAGCATTGTACATCACTTTTGTCTTTTGAAAGTTCACTCTTAATCCAACTTCTTTACTCTTGTCAGCAAGTTCTTGGATCATACTCTGTAGCTCTGAAGGGGTAGTTGCAAAGATGACTACGTCATCAGCAAAACGAAGGTGAGTTAAGTAATCTCATATTTGTGACATCATTATATTACTGTTACGTATTTACTACGTTGAACATTATAGTTTTAATAAACTTTGTAAAATCACAATAAAAAATATTACACTCGACAACTGTTTCAAAAGTAACAACAGTCGTATTACGAGTTGTTTACGTTTTCACAGGTTCAACGCAGTCCACTGTCCATTGGGAACAGTAGCGGCGTTTATATATTAGTAACAAAAGAAATAAAAATCGGTCCTAAATGTGGGTGTCGAATTTCTATTACACATGTGGAATATACTGTATTTCAGCGGGAAAAAAAAGAAAGAAAATCAAATTCGTCATTTCTCTCAATACCTACCAATACGAAATATCTCAGCTTCAAATAAGAAAAATACAACAACACATCCATCTACTTAGATTTTATAAAATGCTTTTTAGAATTTAAAAATTATAATAATCAAAACAATTACTTACGTTCAGATGATCTTGAATCAGAAAAAAAGGATGAAATATTAAATCAACTAACTAGCTAACTCGAGTGCGACAGTATCACCAAAGGATATTCCAGTAGCACGTAGAAATACGACTAACAGAATGCTTCGGTGAAATGGCATAAATGCGCATGCGCATCCACACCGTTGCCAAGCCAAAAATCTTAAATATCGCCGGAATGTAACATCAAGGTAGCAATTATGTACAATGGAAACTATAAAACAGTGGTATCGGTGAATGCTATTTTTAACGTAACCGTAATGTACAAAGAGTTTTGTTCCAAAATAGATGTTGCTGAAACGTGATTGTAAAAAAGTGTAACGAAAATGAGAGATTGTAACATTATTGATACATATCTGAAACGTTTTGTGCTGTATGGGAAGCGTTTTACAAAAACGAATGGCTTACTGCACAAACAGAAGCACCTGTAAAACATTTTCTTCTTGGACTGCAGAAAATATACAACTATATTTCGTTTCTAATATTAATATTTAAGTGAGCTTCTACTACAATTAGACATCATTCTTTTTGACTAAAATTTTTGTTAAAAATATTTATTTTCACTAAAGGCTATCTGCAGTGTTTTTTCGACACTTACATAAATTGCGTGGGAAATACACTATATGATCAAAAGTATCCGGACACTCCTTTTGAGTAGAAGATTTGTCCATATACGTCACAGCCATAGCCTATACAGCTACAGAAAGACGCACGTGTTCTGGCAAACATCACAGACAAGCATGAACAGTAAAATGAGCCTAACGGCAGAGCTCAGTGATTTTCAACGTGGCATCGTCATAGGTTGCCATCTTGGCAACAAGTCAGTTCGGAAACATTCTGCTCTACTTCAGCTGTCCCGATTAACTGTAGATGATGTTATTGTGATCTACAAAGCGCTAGGGAGCAACTACAGGCCGAAGGTCTCTTAAAATGACAGAGGTGGACCGCCGAGTGCTGAGGCAGGTGGTAAGCGCCTGTCCTTGGTTGCAACACTCACCACCGAGTTCCAAAATGCCTTTGAAAGCAGCGCCAGCACCAGGGGCAGCCGAGAGCCGAAGGTAAGGGATTTCCGTGGCAGAACAGCTGCACACAATCCTAACATCAGCAAGATCAACGCCAAGCGTTAATTGGAGTGTGTAAATCTCGACGCTAGTGAACTCTGGAGTGATGAATCACCCTTCACCATCTGGCAATCCGGCAGACGAGTCTGAATATCTAGAATGACAAGTGAACGCCACCTTCCCAACCCTGTCGTGCCAACTGTGAAGTTTGGTGGAGGAAGCATCATGCTGTGGGACTTTTTTTCATGGTTTGGACTGGTCCATATATTTCCAGTACCCTAGAATCTTAACGTGGAGGCCTATAATGACATTCTCAAAAATTATGTGTTTCCAACATTCTGCCAACAGTTCAGTGAAGGCGTTTTCCTTTACGAACAGGATAATGTCCTCGTCTACAAAGCAAGGTCCGTGCAGTGATGGTTCGATGAGATGGGTGGGGAAGAACTTGGCTAGCCTGCATAGTGCCCTGATCGCAAACCAGTGGAACACTTTTGGGATGAACTGGAACTCCCATCGCGAGACATGCCGAGCCTCCCGACATCGGTGTCGGACCTGCTCTTGTGGCAGAATGGAAGGGAATTCCTGTAGCAACGCCGGGGTCCAATTCTGGACTCCTGTGGTGGAACGTTATTGTTAAAGAAGCATTAAATATTCAATTTGATGACAATGTTAAGCTATTGGCTTATGCGGATGATTTCGTGTTGATGGTATCCGACAGTGGAAGACATGTCATGGAGGAAAAAATTAATTCTGCATTGTTCAGACACACCGAGTGGAGTGTTAGAAACAAAGTGGCCTTTGCGCCAGAAAAATCTAAGTTAATGGTTTTCCCAAAGATAATCTCAATGAAGACTCCTCCGAAATGTCCTTTTCAGGGTCACACAATTAAAGCCGTACAGAGTTTGAAGTCCTTGGGTGTAATATTGGATACTAAATTTTCTGGTTTATTGCACATTGAATACCTTCGTGAGAAATGTTTGGCCTTTACTAATATAATTATCCAAAGTAATCGAGGTAGTTGCCTTCAATGCACGATCTTAAAAAATTTTAAGATCGTGCATTGAAGGCAACTACCTCGATTACTTTGGACTATTTCTGCACGAATTTGAATTCTCCTAATAATATAATTATTTCGATGAAGTTTAATGGAAAAGTACAGAAGGCAATCTCTAAACACTGTATTGAAAGAATGGCAGCTTATGCCTGTGGAGCCTGATATACATCATCCGTCAAAGCGTCGACTAATATTCAACAAATTCAGCGATCGGTTCTCTGGGAATAACGGGATGTTACCGGACAACTGCAACAGCCACTTTGCAGGTGCTTGCTGGTTGTGAGCCCTTGAACATAGTTTTGAAGATGGAGGCAGCATCTTACAGACTTTCTCATGCGGATGATTCAATTTCAGTGTTTGGAGAGAACTTTTATTCGATTGGTTATCAGAAACGATATCGTACGGTGATTATTCATCCTGCTCTTCAGTTTAAATTTTCATGGGATACTAAGATTCCTACACAAACTGGTAAAGAAACTTTCACGGACGGCTCCAAAATTGGAAATTTGGTTGGAGCTGGTTTTTACGCAATTTCCGATGGCAGTTCATGTGAGCGATATCTTCGCCTCCCGGATCGGGCTTCTGTTTTCCAAGCTGAACTCCTTGCAATCAAATCAGCATTGGAGTGGGTTATTACTACCTCTCGTGGGTGTGATGTTCATATTTACTCAGACTCACAAACTTCTCTTGCTGTGTTGTCGGACTATGACTCCTCTGAAGGACTAGTGATGGAGATCCAGGACTTGATGGGCGAACTGGGACATGATTTCTTGCATTTTCACTGGGTTCCAGCTCACCGAGGAATTCCAGGAAATGAAACTTCTGATTTACTTGCCCGAAGGGGCACATCAAAGACGGAAATTGACTATTTTGCAAAGATCTCATTTCGAATTCTTAGGAATCGTCTTAGGGTTTGCCTTCAGGATGCCTGGCAACGTAGATGCTCCCACATTGATAAGAGAAGATATACCTTTTCTATCTTTCCCATGGTTTCCCGTAACAGATATTTAGACGATAAATATTTAAATCAACTATTAACTTAACACAGGTCTTGTCCTGCATACTTCCTTAGATTTGGACTTAAGAAGTCTAGATGTAAATGTGGTACAGCGACGATTTTTCTTTTGGTCTTCGAGTGTTCAAGAATTTCGAGAATAAGATCACTAACTACACTTGGGTGCATTGACAGAGATCTATGTTTCCAATATTCTGGGAAGATCACATCTACGCTATCGTGTGTCAGAGTTTATAAAGTTCCTCAAGTTCAATAAAATGGATGTTCTGGATGTCTCCAGCTCAGAAGACTCTTCCTCTGATTTTGGGATTTAATACCTGATATTCGATTTCTGTTGTGTTTGGTTTTCCCGATCGGGTAGCGGCATCTAGCTTTTGTTGCCCGGAGATTTTCTGGGCTTGTTTAGTGTTGGTGTTTAATTATATATATTAATTAGCTCATTAAAGGGATATTATTGAATGTTGATCAGTTTGTGTTTTTGAACGTTGTATGGTCTTAGGATTTGTATCTGTATTTTTCTGATGTTGTTAAAGCGTTCTGTTTCATTAAGTGTAAAATTGGTGACTATGTATTGATGTATATTTTGTTTTTCAATGATGATTGTGATTTATTGTGTAATTGCATTTTTGAATTTATATATGTTATTGGGGTAGAACTTGTATTTTATGAATTTTTGTTATTCTGTTGTGATTCAGTATTAGTGTGTTTTGGATTTATTATATTGAAGTGTTATTATTTATAGCATAGAGTACCTTGATTTATTCTGTACTGTGTTTAATATCTGAGCTCCGTATTCGGCATGAATTCTGCTAACTTATTAAGTATTGTAAGTTTTGTTCATGTCAGAACCCACTTAAAATGTCAGTGATTACGGGTTTTGTGAAGATTTGAATTACTGAGTTGTTCTGTAAAACTTATTTGTTTGTGTTTGAATATTGCTGTGTAATTTTGCTCATATCATCATTAAAGGATCAAGTTGATCCCCTGGTTTTCGTGACGAGGTCTCCTAGTTTGGGGATGGGTTTCTTCAAAGTTTTGGGAATTATAATGAGTGAGTTATATTAAATCACTGCTATGTTCACGCGGTGCAGTTAATAGACATCGGAACTTACCGTGTGTTATCCCGCTTCCCTGTAGACAGGTTCTGAAGAAGGATTAGTAAGTGAACTTGGTTAGCTTACTTTTGTAATTTTATACTTTCATTTGTCCAGATTGTCCTTTGGGATTTTAGTCCTTCTGTACTTGTTGGGTGTGTGTGTGTGTGGAGAGGGACTTTGATCAATTGTGTTGGAGGTTGACTCTGAAGAAGAAGGTAGAGGGGGGGTGTACTTCTACAGTATTGGTACGACTACGGCGACGAACAGGCACAGCGCAAGACTAATATACAACCAAGGACAGTGGGCATGAATTGGCGTTCAATGTCATCACATCTGAAGATGGGATCCGTTGCGGATTCCGAAAGCCTCGTGCATTTTTAATTTGGAAGTGTTTCAACAGGGTAATTGATAAGTAAAGTTTTTAATCTGTCGGTAATTTGGGATTTCTTTCGTTGTTGTTTTTTTATTGAAGGTTTAACGACCACCATTAGCAACACAATGGGCTGTAAGCAGTCGTCCGTCCCTAATTTAAGGTCACTGGTTCCAGCGAAGGAAGAGAGCTAGTGCCGTAAGACAAACAAAACATCCATACCTCACCGGGATTCGAACCTGGACCCTTCTCTGACGAATGGTCATAAGCCATCGCTTAGACCACTGCGCCACCGGGGTGGCTAACTTGGTTTTCAATTGATTACCATCGTGCAATGTCAGTTAACCTTTTATGCACATAATAGTAGAGTATTGTAGTACATTGAGTTAGCTTTGCATTAGGAACAGCTACCTAATAACGCACTGGCCCACCTTTCTGTGCAGTCACAGCTCGCAGAGACGCCTAGGAACAGATTCTACAAGGTGCCGAACACCCTCCATGCGTAACTTGACATATGACCGCTGTAGCAGCTCTAACAGTTTACGCTCAGCCCATGGAGGAGAATCAGCAGTTCTCACTCCCCGCTTTAGCAAATCCCGCAAAAATTTTCAATCGGGTTACCATCAGGGGAGTTTGGTGGGCAAGGCAATATGGCAAATTCGTTGTCGTGTTCCTCCAGCCACTCAGTAGTTATACGAGCACCATGACACTGTGCGTTTTGCCGTTGTAAGATGGCACTGTGGTCTGGGTAAAACTCCTTCAGATCTGGATGGAGATGGTCAGATATAACAGGTTCCTGTGGCCCCCACCATTCAGTGTTTGTGGGATGATAACCAACGGCCACGGTTTGCCATGAAAAAGCTTTCCTGACCAGAAAACCAATCCCACTAGCCTGTTGAACCCCAACTTTTCAACCAGGGGACAGGGATTCCTACTGTTTACGTTATATGCGAGCCCCGCCATTATCGTGGTGTAGCAAGAAACAAGACTTATCACTCCATGCAGCCTTCTACCATTGGTCGATATTACATTTCCGATGTTCCTCGGCCCATGCGAGGCGTTGGTTGCGATAACTGGGCGTCACCATGGGTACTCTCGTTGGTCTCCGGCTGTGGAACCAAAGATGAAGCAAGATACGGCACATGGCGCAAGTGGAAATAGATCGAACTGCACCGCTGCTGTACTGGTAGGAGATTTCGGTGACTGTTGAACGTACCAGTCGTGACACCCAATGCTGACCTCTAGGATCAACCTCGCGCGACTGACCGAAGTGAGCCTTTCTGCTGGGTGTCTGTGCATGGTCAATCCAGTACTGGTACACTCATGATAAAGTAGTACGGGGGCAAGCAATAAGTGCCGTTGTTATCGAAGTACTACTACCTGCACTGCGGACGCCAAATATCTTGCCACGTTTTCCCATCATAGGCAAAAGTTTACTGGTTACGTATAGAGGATAGGTGTGCACAATTTTTAGTAGCCGCATGTTCCGTTTGTGACGTACTACAGGGATGGAAACAAGTGTCAAGACGACAAATCTGCAGCAAGGCATTCTGTCCGCGTAGCTCAGCTGGGAGAGCGACTTACTCCGGAGTGAGGGGACACGCATTCGATGTCCGTCGCCGACAAACTTCTGTTTTCACATTGGCGCCCGATTGTGGGAACTGGATCCACTGGCAGTTGGGTTCTTCGAAAGATGTGTGATGTTTGTTCCACACATTGTTTGGAATTAATGAAAAATTCCTACTTCGCTTCAAAGGGAAAAAAATTAAGAGGGAGATGATGTGACGAATTACAAAGGTGGGAACATGTGTCATGACGACAAATCTGCAGTGAGACATTCTGTCCGCGTAGCTCAGTTGGGAGAGCGACTTACTCCGGAGTGAGGGGATAAGAATGGAGAGATATGATTCTTGGATGGATATGGAGGGATATATATTCTTCTCGATGCCCATCGCGGACAAACTTGTGTTTTCACATTGGCGCCCGATTGTGGAAAATGGATCCACTGGCCGTTGGGTTCTTCGAAAAATGTGTGATGTTTGTTTCACACATTGTTTGGAATTAATGAAAAATTCCTACTTCGCTTCAAAGACACAAAACAAAAAAAACATTAAGAGGGAGATGATGTGACGGACTACAGAGGTGAAAACGTGTCAAGACGACAAATCTGTTGCGAGACATTCTGTCCGCGTAGCTCAGTTGGGAGAGCGACTTACTCCGGAGTGAGGGGATAAGGATGGATTGATATGATTCTTGGAGGGATATGGAAGGATATATATTCTTCTCGATGCCCGTCGCAGACAAACTTGTGTTTTCACACGTTGATATCACGTAACACTTCGCTATTACTCCGAATATGTAAAACGGGGGATGTTCCTAATGTAAAGCTAATTCAGTGTATAGTGTGGTGTAAGTTGAAAAATATATATTTTATCCTTCTATAATTCAGAAAAGTTTGAAGTCTTTTAATGATGAAAGATAGTTTATCAATTACTTTTTTTCAATTTTAAAATGAACTTAAACCATTGTTTTTTCAAATCTCTCTCCCCTCTCTTTCAAGTTATAGGAATATGTATATTATTTTAACCAATAATAGTCAATATTTTGTCTTGTAATTCATAGAAGCCGTAAAATAATTACTATTATTGAGAAATGAAATATGTTTTAATTAAATGAAAAAGCTGCTAGAAAAAAAACTACTCCTTATCCACTAGCTTATTAGCTCAAGTAAAGAAAAGTCAAACCATGTAATAAAAAGATAAAGGGAACAAAGTCAAGCGAAAGGAAGGTGAATATACAAAATAAAGAAACAGCCTCCAAAACTATCTCGCTATCTGACACTGACTGTTTCTTTTGGTGTATTTGTTTCTTTCGACGAAGCTTCAAAGCTTTTCTGAGTTTTATTCTTTTGCAATGGTGCGTAATTGTTTTAATCCTCAAAGATTACGATACTTTAAAAGAAGACGAGATGTACTCTGAAATTAGCTGTATAATCCACCTATTAATAGTAACTAAATACTGATCATAATTTTTTTTAACCTTACCTTGCATCCTTCAGAGGATATTCAGAGTTAGTGTACTAATCATCTTTGGGAAGTCCTGAAAAAAAGAATTCATTACTTTGCAGTCTCTTTCCATAAAAAATCCACTTTGATATTGAACAGGAATAAAAAACAAAGAAAAATCTATCCAATCCGTATTAATCCGACGTATTCAAAATGCGCAATGTCGCACTAAAGCGGATTGACTAGTTTGTTTATTTGTCTGTTTTTTCATTCTTCTCATATGCGCATCAACTTCACAAATTATTTGTGATCTTGTTCACTCTTATCCTTTTACATCGTAATCTCTTTACAAAATCTGATTTGCATGCATGAAAATGACCTAAATTGCTTTGAAATTCGGCATGGCTTAAAAAATTGTAATCCTTACAGTGAACGTGATCGAATGAAACTAATTTTAAGTTCTGTTTCGGGGAAACGTATTATACGGAATTAAAAGGTTGAAAAGAGCTGGGAAAAGGAAAACAATTATCTACCGGAGATCCTTTCAAATTTCGACTTTCTAAATTTCAACTTCATCAACTTTACTTTATGGGGGGGGGGGGGAAGGAAGGCACGATTTTGGCATTCTTACAAATTCTAATCAAATTCAAAATTTATTTTTATTTTTTAGATATCATAAAACTGTATTCCGTCAGACATAAAATAAGATCAGGAGTGCATTTGCAGTTTTTGCGACATCAGTTGTAATGTGAATCGGTTAAATATGTCACTACTTAAACATTACCTTCGTACCATCAGCCCGTTGTTCTCGTATCGCTGGAACTATGTACTGTTAAACCTCGTTCATAGCCAATTCTTAATTACACACTGAGCTAAATTAGCTGACCTAACTGCCAAAAGATAGAAGTCCTGAAAACACTTACGATCAAATGGTCTTTATTGTCGGAAACTTCACGGCACTTAGGATTCATAACGTATCACAAGTGATTACACCAGCATAATCCAGAATAACTCTGTCAAATTAGGTTAAACTGATGAATTATGATAATTTGATAGTTTTGAATAACTATCAAGTTATCATAATTCATACAGCATAATTCTAAAGCTCTATCAAATTGGGTTCGACGTATTTACATCTAATTTACCAATTACAACAAATAGCTACACTAATCTACCAACAGCACGCCACAAAATCACACCACACGATTCTTTGTCTACTAGCTCCATACATTACATCTCGTTCTTAGCTTGTCGAACGTGTGCACGTCATTCATGAATAACGCCATTCATGAATTCACGTCATTCGTGAATGACGTGTAGTCTTATGAGATCAAGACTGCTGCCAACATAACATTCAGTACGTGAGAAAATATAACGTTGAGGTTGAAACGCTAAAAGAGAACGAACTTGAAATTTACATAGAGAAAGACAACTAAAAATGAAAGTTAATTTAGAGCATACATCATACAATTCATTTAGCATTGCGGGTACAGATCTTCGCCGGTGTTAATTAGGAAAGCTCATCCTGGCAAGACTCAGACTTTCAGACTGTCATTCTGTGTTATCCTCAACTTATTGCAAATAACGCAAGGCTCCCTCTGTGGAAACAAAGCTGCTCTACCTCTGTAGTAAAGGGAATGTAAAGCCGAGAGACGTTCTATTTCTCCTCGGAATTTCTCCCATAAATGAGTTTTAGACCTGACTATCTACCTCGGTTATAAATGTAAACGCATTTCCTTATGCGCACTTAAGCATTAACATCGGAGCCTCGATCCCCAAATACACTGGTGTCCAAAATTAAAGTCCGGAATGCAATAGTGGGCCAATAATCCAAAGCGCTTAATGAAATGCTACTATGTTTACAGGACATATGAAAATGGACACGAGAAACAAATGCCCGCAGTGAAATTTCCAGTGATCAAAATGCTGTCCAATATGTAAAATGAGTTACGTACTTAAAGACAACGAGCGAGGAATAGCACCGGCATTTCTCGTTGACAGCTTGTGTAAGAAGCGTTACGATGGTTGCAAATGCTTTTCTCATGTCTCATACACGTGAAGCCGAAGCTGTACGGTGCCGAGCGATAGGTCGACTAGAAGCAGGCCAATCTCAGGCCCAGGTCGCAGTGGACTTCAATATCCATTCCACAGTAGCTTCACGGTTATGAAACAATTCAACAACAACGGTGGGATGTCATAAAGGCCTGGCCAAAGTCGTTCAAGGCGTACGACACCTCGTGAGGACCACTACGTCGCTTTAACGGCAAGCCTTCATAGGTCCTAAAACAACCCGGAAATTGTCTTCGGAACTCTCTGCTACCACCGGTACTACAGCATCAAAGCAAGAGATATATAGAGGGTTTAATGCGATTGGCCTTTACGCCAGGAGACCCATGGCTTGTGTCTCGCTATCACCATCTCACAGGAGAGCTCGCTTGAATTGGTACAGGCGCATCGGGTTTTTCTGCAGACGATTCGAGATTCAGTCTAGAAACAGATTCTTGCCGGCATTTCATCTGGAGGGAACAGAAAACCCGTAAAGATCCAAATGTACGCGAACGTGACTCCTTAGGAGACAGTGGTTTGCTCGTGAAGGTGGCATTGTGTTCAACGACAGCACACCACTCCACGTGTTCGCAAGAGGCAATATGAATGCTGAGAGCTATAGTGACGAGATCGTAGACCCCTATGTCAGACTTTTTCGGGATGCTGGTGGCCCTCAGTTCATTTTAATGGATGGCAACACTCGCCAGTGCGGGGATAATGCAAAGATATTTCGCACATGGACTGGCCAGCCTGCTCTCTGGTACTGAACCCTATGCAACATTATATGGGATGCTCTGAGACGACACATAGCAGCTCGTTAGCCCCTCCCAGAACCCTTCCCGAGCTACATAACGCCCTCATTGAGAAATGGAATTCTTTGGTTCCAGAGTTTACCTGGTGATGAATATGTATCGTCGTTGTGAGAGATCTCTGTCCGTACGAGGGGATCACATTCCTTATTAAAACATATTTAAGTTATACACAGTGTGGCAAAGAATTTTTAAGACTGGGTCTGTAAAATGAAATAGAAACAAGAAATTATAATTTGTTTTGGTTTGTTATTCAAAATAAGTCCCTCCGGCTTCAATACACTTGTTGCAGCGATTTAATAATGATTCGAATGCCTGCTCCAGTTCACTTAGCGGAATTGCATCCAAAGCACGCGTCGAAGCTGTTTGTATGGTCAAAATATCATCAAAATAACACCCTTTTAACGTCATTTTAAGTTTCGGGAATAAAGAAAAGTCGCAGGGTGCTAAATCAGGCGAATACGGTGGATGATTCAACACACACAGACGTTATTTTTCGCCAAAAATCTACGAACAAGAAGTGAGGTGTGACTGGGTGCATTATCGTGCAACAAACACCAACTGTTTTCATCCCGACATTCTGGACGTATGCGACGAATTCTGCCCATCAAACGCCTAAAAACATTTAAATAAAACACGCCAGTAATTGTTTGTCCACCCGGAAGAAATTCTTTGTGGATAATACCCTTATTATCGAAGAATGTAATGAGCATTGTTTTGATTTTCGACGGAACTTTTCTTGTTTTTTTGGCTTGTGGTGAGTTTTTTGACTTCCATTCCGCACTTTGTCGCTTTGTTTTAGGATCATATTGAAAACACCATGTTTCATCACCTGTAACAATCGATTTTAAGAAGTTTGGATCATTTTCAGCGGCTGAAATGATGTCTCTGCAATGTGCACTTCTCCTTAATTTTTGTTCATTGGTTAACGTGTGTGGAGCAAATTTAGCACAGACTTTTGTTTTGCCCAAATCTTCATGCAGGATGGTTCGAATCGTTTCTTTGTTGATGTTTAAAGACTCTTCCATCATTCTTAGTGACGCACATCGATTGTTTGCCACGAAATCACGCATTTTTTTCAATAATCTCAGGTGTCCTAGATGAACTTGGTCTTCCGGTACGCTTATCATCTTCTAGCGTCTCTCTTCCGTCCAAAAAACGTTTGTGCTACAAGAAAACATTTGATCTACTTAAACAAAACTCACCGTAAACTTGTTTCATCATTGGTACGTTTCCAAGGCACTTTTACCAAGTTTTGCGTTAAATTTAATAACAGCCCTTTGTTCCATCTTAATAATTCAACATGAAAACAATTTTACTTCTCTAATGAACGGCCGTTTCGTTTGAGTTACTTTAACAACTGCGCAGTACTTTTGGTAGAAAGCAAACAAATGGTCACGGTTTATAACGCATTCGCGATTACACTGGTGGTGCCCCCGTAGGCTGAAATCTAGCGCCAGTCTTAAAAATTCTTTGACGCACTGTGTATTCTTACATCTCACCTTAGTGACATTTGCAGATGTGATACGCAAGATGTGATAATATTTTCCTGTTGTTGCAATACGTTTATTACCCTTATTATTGTGTATCTTCACATGCCGAACGTCTCTACCTGCTGTTACGTGTTTTAGTTCAGAATAGAAAACATTCCACGTGTTTTAGTAGCTAAAGCCAACGAAATGCAAACGGAATATGATTTCAATCTATAAAGAAATAAACCGGTCCATTTCAGACTCACATCTTACAGCCCGGCTTTTCAATTTCAGCTGTAATTAATAATCAACTCATCCGGTGGCAGATGCACTTCCATGCCTTCCGTTTCACTCAGTGAGCTTCACCATTTGGTTATTTAACAAATCAAGCTTCGTTTTGTGAGTTGAAAAGTGTTCTTTGATCTAGGAGGGAAATGCTGAAACTTTCAGTTCCGTCCTGGCCTGATCCCGGAATTTCTTACTTAATTGATGAAAAAACGTTTGGGTTCGGGGTTTTCGTCCCGGCCCATAGTTACTTCTAATTGAGGGTCTAAGGAAGCACGTTTTGGCTTTATGCTAAAAAGATAATATCTTTCTTTAATGAAAGTTTACTGTTTTGGTGTCAATTAATGGGTATTTACGCCGATACTATTGCTTTCTTCCCTAGCAACACAAAGTGCTTGTACTGTCAGCGGAAAAACAAAAAGACTTACCTGTTTCTCCAAAGAGACCTATATTAATGTGCTGAGTTCTAGACGAGTGCTAAGATCTATATTTTGATATAACTATCTTCATTTCTAGAAACCATCTTCCCTTAATTGCGGATCGGTAAATCCCTTCAGCTTCACATGACGATATAGCGTGCGGCTGGAAAACGTCGAGATTGTTTTTTTTTTATTGAAGATTTTTTTTTATTTACAATCAACCCTGTTAGATGGGAGATACAGGTGCGTATGAAATACTAGGTACACAAATATCTAGGCGCAGTGGTCTAAGCGATGGCTTCTGATCATTTGCCCAAAAGGGGTCCGGGTCCGAATCCCGGTGAGGCATAAATGTTGTGTTTGTCTAATGCCACTGGCTCTCTCCCTTCCCTGGAACCAGTGGCCCTAAATTAGGGACGGGCGACTGCTTATAGCCTACTGAATTGCTCACGGTAGTCGTTAAACTTCCAAAAAAAACAGCAATAAAAAGAAGAAAAAAAACCTCAGGTGGACAACAGCAAGATGGAGTCACATAGTTCAGAAAAATTATAACCCCGGTATCCCGTACGTCAAACCTACTTATACTCCGCCTGTAGTCTAGACCGCAGACTGATCTTAAACTGCGCTTTAAGCACCTGCTGAGCAAAATGAACACTTGGACTGACAGCTGGAAAGCCATGCGTAAGATAAACGTTAACGGGGAAATGGCATCCAGCTGAGCGTTTACACTTGGACTGACAGCTGGAAAGCGATGCGTAAGATAAAAGTTAACGGGAAAATGGCATCCAGCTGAGCGTATACACTTGAACTGACAGCTGGAAAGCGATGCGTAAGATAAAAGTTAACGGGAAAATGGCATCCAGCTGAGCGTTTACACTTGGACTGACAGCTGGAAAGCGATGCGTAAGATAAAAGTTAACGGGGAAATGGCATCCAGCTGAGCGTTTACACTTGGACTGACAGCTGGAAAGCGATGCGTAAGATAAAAGTTAACGGGGAAATGGCATCCAGCTGAGCTTTTACACTTGGACTGACAGCTGGAAAGCGATGCGTAAGATAAAAGTTAACGGGAAAATGGCATCCAGCTGAGAGTTTACACTTGGACTGACAGCTGGAAAGCGATGCGTAAGATAAAAGTTAACGGGAAAATGGCATCCAGCTGAGCGTTTACACTTGGACTAACAGCTGGAAAGGGATGCGTTATTGAAGCATGTTATCTATAAACAATAGATAACATGCTTCAATAACGTAAAAAGGTAATTACAAACAATATGAGATGAAATATTTTTTTGTAGAAAACAGTAATCAAAAACGGAATGATCATAGCGACAATCCCTTGAAGCACTTCAAACACTGGCTGAAGGACAGGGCACAGCACCTAAAACATGGACAACAGGGCCAACATACGGGCAGTACAGACATTCTGCTGAAGATAGCATGCCGAACAGGTGGAGAACCTCCGGTACAGGCAAGCGCCAGTGGAGGAAACGCCACTGAATGTCACATTCCTGGCGTCCGTTAATAGTGCGATAAACAGCTCGCCAGATCAGCTGCAGTGAGTGTGAGGGAACATCTGTAATAGGAAGCGGTGAGCGGTTTACCGTGAGCAACTCAATGGTCAATAAGCAATCGCCCGTTCTTAATTTAGGGCCACTGGTTCCAGGGAAGGGAGAGAGCCAGGGCCGTAAGACAAACACAACATCCACGCCTCAGCGGGATTCGAACCCAGACCCATCTCGGACGAATGATCAGAAGCCATTGCTTAGACCACTGCGCCACCGGGGCGGCATTTTTCTTTTGCATTCAGTGCAAACAATAATTCCAAATAGAGCTGTCAAGCATTTAAAAATGGTATGTTACGTTTAAAAAGCGAAGTAACGTTACATGAAGTATATCGTTCTTCATGTTCTTCAGCAATTAAAAAAAGGCGTGTAAAAAATTAATTGACTTGCTCTAGAAGCCAATATTTTCTCTTATAAAACAATAAATAGAACTCTTTAAGAATACATACCTATATTTTGTTCGGGAGTTCCGCGTGAGAATCTGAGTCTATAAGAAATCGCTCATTAACAATTTAAAGCCACTGGCTCCAGCGAAGGGAGAAAACTAACACCGATAGGGAAAACAATTCCATGTCTCGCCTCGAGAATCGAACACGCTGTATGAGTAGATAGAAGCCCGCTGCCTTAGACCACTAGAAAACATTGGAATGTTCGATAAGCATATTTAAAACTTCGGGCATTTTGAAATACGAATGTCACATTAAGCATCTTTCAGAAGGAATTGTGTGGCATTTCAAAAAATCTATATATTAACTTTGGTGCACAAACATTCCTGTTTGACTGAGTGTTTTCGGACTCAATACGTCATGGCTGTGTGTGTTCATAAAAGCGCCTCCAAGAGTAATTTGAAACATCCAAAAGGAAAAGAAACAACGTAAACGCTCAGCTGGATGCCATTTCCCCGTTAACTGCTTCTCCAAAATATTCCATGACCGTTTTAGCTTGATCTGTGTTATTAATAAAACCATTTCTTGCAAGCAAATTTGTTTTTGATTGCTTGTTTTGCAGTTGAAGGACCCAATAATAATCTAATAAAATGTGTATGAAACACAAACGAGTAAAAATAAAAGAAAAGCTAAAGTCATGGTTTCTGAGTAAGAGATTGTTAAGACTGAATGCAAGACCATACAAATGGTACATAGACCAAGTGAATAAGTTCGTATGTCTAAAAAGTATGTTTGACCATGTTGCATATTTAGACGAGTGAATTCAGCTTTAAGAGAAATATCTGTTTTAGTAGGATTTGGCAGGACTTATAAGTTGCCAATAATATCCTCTGAGTGGCTATGTATGAAAATGTATTAGGTGTACAAATACGTTTTAAAGCGTTTTAAGACAATGTAACGTGTTGTTTGAGAGAAAACAACAATACCTTTAGAAATCAAAATATTCGCCGTCATTATTTATCACCTTCCGCCATCGGTCGGGCAGCTGACGGATTCCAGCCATGAAGAAAACTTCGTCGTGTGACGCGATGAAGTCATCAACCCATTTTTGCACTTCGTCACATGTCCGGAACTTTACAGCAGACAACCCATGCTGCATCTATCGGAACAAATGATAGTCTGAAGGGGCTATGTCCGGACTATATGCCGGTTGCTCCAACATTTCCCAGCCAAGAGTCAATAACGTTTCCTTGACCGATTTCGCGACATGCGGCCTAGCACTGTCATACAGTAATTTCACAGGACGTAATCCTTTGCCTGTGAATGGACGTTTCCGACAGATTTCCTGGTTCAGTCGCAGCAATTGTTGCTTGAAGCTATCAGCAGTAACAGTTTGACCCTGTTCCAATAGTTTATAATAGAACACACCCTTCATATCCCACCAGATGCACAGCAAAACTTCCTTGGAGTGAGTATTCCGTTTCGGTGTCGAAGTCGTTGCTTCACCGGGATCTACCAAGTGTTTGTTGCGTTTGGGATTGTCGTACCATACCCACTTTTCATCACCCGTAACGATTTTCCACAGGAAAGACTTTCTGTGTTGTTTATTCAACAGATTGAAATACTTCATAACACGCTCATCCTTGTTCCTCTGGCTCAGGTCATGTAGCAGCCATTTTCCTTCCTTCTGAATCTTTGCTATAGCGCGTAAATGATTGGAAACGGTTTGTAGAGTTAACCCCAGTTGTTTAGCTAGTTCTTTTTCGCATTTGAGACGAATCTTCATCCAGCAATGCTTGCGGTTCCTCATGTGCAACCTTCTGCTGGGCGCCGCTACGTTCTCGATCGCTAACATCAAAATCACCTGCTTTAAACCGTCTAAACCAAAACTCACACATGCTTTTTAATACAATATTCTCCCCCAAAACAGAACAGATCGATGCACATGCTTTAGCAACCCTTTTTCTTTGATGAAATTCGCAACGAATGCAGTGTCGAATAAATGCAGTATCGCTTGCCATCTTTCACCTACCGATGTGCAAGTGCGTTTGACTGTTGGTCAAACTTCTGTGTCACATTTTATACTCTGGACCAGTTACGGTCACATGACAACAACGCGGGGGAATGTCGGATATGTAAATTAGCGGTATACGTCACATAAAAACGCTTTAAAATTTATTTGTACACCTAATGATTGTTCTTACCCTGACGCACAGAAATAAAATCTGGGTAGTGTAGAAGAGATACTGCAGTCGTCTGTATGCTGGTGAGATGCGTTGCTCACGTGAGGTTTGTAGCAAAAATCGTTCTTATCATCAGCGGAACTAATATGTGCAACGTGAAGCAAAATGTTAGTTGGGTGGAAAGAAATATTTTGAGGTGGTTTAGCCATGTTTAAAGAATAAGTAATGATTTATTAAGGAAGAGAATTTATTCAGCCCAGGGGGCAGGAAAGGAAGTTAGAGGAAGCCCGAAAAAATCATGGGAAGAATTCTTAAACAGGGAAAGTATGAAGTGCAAAAGACCTTGTGTGAGACATGTGATAGATGTCCATGAGCCGAACTCGAGTTGTGCGCCAAGATCGCTGCAAATGGAGACATTTGACATATCAAGAGCAAGTAAAATACGCATAACACTATCAACATCTTTAATTTGGCGGATGATCATGATTTGAGAAGCTGACCTCTGAATCACAGTAAACACCTTAGTGATGCGTATGTATGTATATACACTAAATTAACAAAAGTCACTGGACACCCCTTTAAAGGCAAATGAACGGATCCGCTGCGTTGTTAAGATGCGCGGTACAGCTTCAAACGGTATACAAACGAGCCTGTACTAGGATCATATCGCACTGTGAGGTTGACTGAAAATGTCGCGGCGGGAGAGAACTGACTTTGAGAAAGGAAAAATTGTAGGGTGTTATATTAGTGGGTTGTCCATAAGAGAAACCGAGAGGCGTTTAAACATACCCAAGTCAAATGTTTTGCATGTACTGAATAAGTGGAATACACATGGCGGGCCTGAAGCAGCGAAACGTATCGGCAGACCAAGGAAAATAAACGATAGAGGACGTCGAAGCCTCAGGAGAGTCGTTGCAGCTAATCGACGGAGTACTGCACAAGACCTCAGTGTACAGGTAAGTAAAAATGCTGGAACCTCGGTATGTACACGTACTATTAGCAGAGAAATTCATTCCATGGGTTACCGTGGTCGTGCGGCTGCTCATAAGCCTTTCATCTCCACTCAGAATGCTGCTCGTCGTTAAGCATGTTGTAAAGAACATTTATCGTCGACCGTAGGTCAATGGAAACGGGTCCTATGGACTTGTGAATCCAGATACACGATCCATTAGTCTCATGGCCGTGTGTGGGTATGGCGGCAGCCGGGGGAACGCTATTTACCACCGTGTACTGTTCCTATGGTCAAGTTTGGAACTGGTAGTGTACTCGTGTTTGGGTGTTTTTCGTGGCACGGTCTCGGCTCATTGGTAATCGTGGACATACCTGTTAACCAGCATGTTTACCTCGATATTCTGGGCAACAATTATGCGCTATCAATTCTGTGGCAATACTATGGAACCGAGCCTTGTTGGTACCAGCAGGATAATGCACCGAGTCATAAAGCAAGGTCTGTTACGGCGTAGTTTGCCGATAATTCCGCATTGTGTGTGTACTGGACAGCACAGAGCCGTGCTCTTAATCCCATAGAGCACTTAGGGAATGAATTAGAGCGCCGCATAAGAAGTTTGGAACCAAGGCCTACTACTAAGTAACAGTTAGCGGCAGCATTGTGTACTGAATGAAGGCGCATACCTATCGCTGTGTTCTAAAACCTTGTCGAAAGCATGTCTCGGAGGGTCAGTGCATGCATTGAGGCCAGAGGTGGACCGACACCGTACTGATGTATATCAATAAATGCTATGTTGTGTTTCTCTTCTAGGTGTCCGTTGACGTTTGTCAATATAGTGTATAACAATCTAAGGTTACAGGGAATCGCTAGTCTCTCTATTTTAGAATTACTGCTTCCAGGGAAGGGACAGAACCAGAGACGTAGGACAAATACATACTCCTTAACTCAACCAGGGCTCAAATCCATGCCCACCTCGGACCTTTGGCCAAAAGCTCAAACCTCTGACCGTTTGGCCTCAGAGAAGACGCAATTACATTTAAGTTGTTTCACCTATTCCACCCAGAAGTACAGTGATGGGTCAAATGAAAGCCAAGGGTGCCAAAACAAAAATTATTCGCTAAGGCCGATTTGTAAATCATGGTAGATTTGCCTATTCAAATTTCAACGTTAAGCCTGAGGATATGAGTTCAATTTGTGTATTGGTAGTTTAGTTGCCTTTGCGCTGTTCATCATTTAGTTATGCAGATGGTCGTTATTATTGTTATTTTAACCATCCACGTGAACTCAAATGATTTGAGGTGCTATCCACCTGCAAGGTTAGGACTACTGGTTCTGGGGAATGGAGAGAAAAGAAGCACAAATGTGAGTGTGTGTGCAAGCATTAAATCTACATCTTTACAAGGGTCCAGAGCATTGGCTTCCGCTGAAGGAGCAGCATCGTACCCATTCGTCCAGTGCATAATTGGTTACCATTAACACGTTGAAGATTCATAGTGGTCACTTATGTAGAAATGTGTTACCAGAGCTGTAAGAACGCACGGTGGTGGTGGTAACTGTGCAAGGGGAGAACAGTTTCAACAGAAGAATGAGTGCGACGATTTAGAAAACCGTAAAATTATTAGTGCATGGAGCTATAAAATTGTGACTATGCAGGTAGTCTGGTTTCAGAGAAAGTTCATTTCTGAAGTGTTACAGGTGACGCATAGCTACAAGTTACATTGAGTAGCACAATCTTTAGGTATCATTTACGGGAGATTCCATTTGAATACCACTGATCGAAAGATCAGATGTATAGCCTGATCAGAACGTAAGGATATTCTACTGCTAAACGTGGGCTAAATGTTCCGTGCCACAACCCTAAGGGAGGGCAAGTAGAATATTTATAACGAGGAGTCTCTACGCATGACCAATTGCTTAATGTGACTTCTGAACCATGGTAGGTGTTTTTATGCGAACATTGTGCTAATCTGTGTTCTGAGTTTATTTAAAGCTCAAAGGAATCTCAAGTCACGGGTTCTCGAAGGTTTCAGGAAATGCATCCGAAAAATGATTGTGCTGCTTTTCTTAATCTCTAATTCAAGAAACTAGATCTACTTACCTTGGATGAGCCCAGTCTTTTCTGGAAGCATATTTCCGCGGAAAATCGATCGAGTCTGAGTGAATATATCTAAAGCAATTAGAGCAGAAGAGAGATACCCACACTTTAAATATTCTTTACACAAGTTATTTTTTTTTCAGGTTTCTCGAGAATGCTCATTTGAGCACAACAATCGCTTCTTTAAAAAAATTACAAATACACCGAAACTTCTGTAACTTATGCAAACATCAAAGCAGAGATTCAGTCATAGAAAAGAGGATCAGGCCAAAATGAATAGGTAAGAATGGTGTGTGTTTTGAGCATTTAGAGCGTTGATAATCCCCAATTTAAGTCACACGTTCCAGGAAAATGAAAGAACCAGTGGTGTAAAAAACGTACCACTTCATCGCGTACTTGTGCTCAGGGCCAAATCAGACCACCAATGAGCAAACACATCTGTGCCCCTGACGACTCAGCCAGCGGGTTAGCTTTTTCAGTGTTAATTTTTTTTTTGCTTTGTTTCAGGGTTTAACAACCCCCGTAAGCGTCTAAGGCTGTGGCGAATCGGCCATCCCTAATTTAGATCTCTTGTTTCAAGGAAGGGAGGGAACGAACACCGTAAAAGAATGTATGGTCCTATGATTTCAAAAGAGACGCGTGTTGTAATCTGTATTTTAACTTCCGTTTTAGTTCCTTATGTAAATTATGTTACCCCTTAGTTGTATTTTCATTCTAAACGGCATTTATTTGTTTGGGAGTTTACACGACCACCGTGAGCAACTCTAAGCGCTATAAGCAGTTGCCCGCCCCTAATTTAGGGCAACTAGTTCTAGGGAAAGAATAGATCTAGTGCCGCAACACAAACATGCCACGCATGCCTCATCTGGGATTTGACTCCAGACGCACTTGAACAAATAGTCAGAAACCAGCACTTAGACCACTGCGCAACCGGAATGGCATTCTGAACGGTGTATCCGAACCTCCAAATGTCTCTGTACGTTCTGGAAACAACTGACAACTAATCTGATTGTAAATAAAGGAAGATATACTCTGAGAGATTCGACGCTTAAATAATAATAATCAAAGGCTAGGAGATAATATACAAAGGAGGTGACAAAAGAATGCAAATTACGAATCAAGAATATCTGATACTTCATTTGTTTGTTATACACGACGAGTTCAATTATGTATAACGTACAAGTTTGTCCGCGCCGGACATCGATTCCGGGTCCCCTCACTGCCGAGTAAGTCGCTCTCCCAACTGAGCTACGTGGACGACCTAATTCGTTATATTGGCGCCCGAACTTCCAGGATGACCCGGCTATAAAGCTTTTCGCAATAATGCGATGTTCTTTTAACACGGTCGACAGGAAAAATGAGAATCCCTTCTTCAGTGCTCCGAAAAAATAAATCATCGTGATGTTACGTTCCACATACCAAATTGTCTGGGATTTATCAAATGCACGTCCTTCATGGGATGACTGTCTACAACGACACGTGGTTCCGGCTGCCCTGTAGGCCATACCCCTGGCCCTCTTTCGGAGAGGGGGGGGTGAGATGTGACGTGCCTGCCCCGCAGGATGCACATGAGATAAAGGCAGATAGCAGTATGACCACATGTCCGCGTAGCTCAGTTGGGAGAGCGACTTACTCCGGAGTGAAGGGGACCCAGATTCGATGCCCGGCGCGTACAAACTTGTACGTTATAAATGTTTCGCGAATTTGTACATCAGAAATTGACTAGTAATAAAGAGAGCTGTGAAGTTTAAGTAAATGTTCTTCCAGACTCACAAACTTTGTCTGTTAGTGTTATTGCTGGACTTAGTATTCGTTCCGTTAGTATTCATGCAACTGTTTAATAGCAAGCTAACAACAATAAAATAACGTAATTATAAATACACCCCACTGTGAATACTCAAGAGACGCAAATAGCGTATAAAATCCGTTTATTTTTGCGTAGTAGTAAGTACAAAGATTCGCCAAGCTTTCGCACTCCACTGGGAGACTTTCTCAAGGCAATGGTAGACATAAAAATGCTGGGAATTGGAACACGTAAGGAACAAAGATGATTTTTGAAAATAACGCGGGTGACATCACGAGCGTATTACACGACTTTTCATCACGCAATTACACGGTATGTCGCGATGTATTTCCATCTTTTAATAACGCATGCCAAGCTCTTGGTAGTTCAGTAGAAACTATATCATTGTACGCTAGTTTGCTGGATAGGATATCGACTGTTTTCCTGATGGCGGTCTCTTTAAAGTTCGTGTATGGGGCAATTCTTCTAATACTATTCCACAGAGGAGCGGCCGATGAATGCATGACTTCTCTGGCCAGGGCTGTATTCTGCATGTCCTGTTTGACACTTCACACGTGCTCTAGTGTCCAAGGATCGCTTTGCTTTGTCATTCCGATATATATCTTTTCCGTGTTGTTGGGATATACCAACGGTATAGCGTACACACCTGCCTTTTCTTTATCACACTGTCTCTTCTTGCAACTTGATATCATATGTGATAACGGAGTCGGGGACTTCAATGCTATCAATATGTTGTATTTACGTAATAAATTACTTAACCAATATGTGAAGCCTGGAACATACGTGATGGATCCTGCTAATCTCACCGTCTTACTAGGTGGTTTCGTTATTGCTGACATTATACGATTTCTTACAGTTCTATGTATTCTGTTTATGTCATTTTTCTTATATCCAGCCTTTAGACCTTTGCTATAAATATTATCAATTTCCTTATTAATTATGTAGTCGGGTTTGCAGACGGTATGTGCTCTATAGAGTCATGCTCTAAACGCAGAAAGTTTGTACTCTTTTGGGCAGTGCGAATCAGGAGGAGCAAGGTTCGGTACTGCGGTCGGTTTATAATAATCGAAGCCGGAAGTTCTTTTTCTTCTGAGTGTGACGTCAAGATAATTCATCGCCCCATCTACTTCAAGCTCCATGGGGAGCTTTATCGTATTGTGTAGTTTGTTTATCTTGAGCATAAAATCATTTAATTCATCTGCTCCGTGTTCCAATATGAAGAATATGTCGTCAATTCTCCAATCGAAGAGTCCTCTACATAGCATAATACGAAAAGTTCAAGCTCTGGCCAGGGACAAAGATCTACTGGAGACTATTAGGATGTCAGCAAAGCTTCCTCCTATAGTGATATAATAGGAAGTTTCGACATAATGTCTTTATATCCATCTATACCTATAACAGAGGCCGTTGCAAACCTAGATGAAATAATCGACACCTCCCGTGAATTCATACCAACTCAAGCAAAGAAAATTGTCGGCGCCTTAAATTTGGTTATTAACCACAACTATTTCAAGTTGGATGAAGGCATCTACGAACAAATAAAAGGAGCACCGATGGGTTCACCTCTGTCTTCAGTCCTTGCGGAAGCAGTACTTAGACGGCTAGAAGACCTCATCCTTCTACATTGTATCAAGAAACCCCGAATATGGATCTGCTACGCTGACGACATATTCTTCATATGGGAACACAGAGTAGATGAATTAAATGATTTCATGCACAAGATAAACAAACTGCACAATACGATAAAGTTCCCCTTGGAGCTTGAAGTAGATGGGGCGTTGAATTATATTGACGTCACACTCAGAAGAAACAGAACATCCGGCTTCGATCTTCACGTTTATTATAAACCGACCGCAGTACCGAACCTTGTTCCTCTTGATTCGCACTGCCCAAAAGAGTACAAACTTTCTGCGTTTAGAGCATGACTCTATAGAGCACATAACGTCTGCGAACCCGACTGAATAATTAATAAGGAAATTGATAATATTTATAGCAAAGGTATAAAGGCTGGATATAAAAAAAATGACATAAACAGAATACATAAAACTGTAAGAAATCGTACAATGTCAGCAATAACGAAACCACCTAGTAAGACGGTGAGATTAGCAGGATCCATCACGTATGTTCCAGGCTTTACATATTGGTTAAATAATTTATTTACGTAAATACAACATATTGATAGCATTGAAGTCCCCGACTCCGTTATCACATATGATATCCAGTTGTAAGAAGGGACAGTGTGATAAAGAAAAGGCAGGTGTGTACGCTATACCGTTGGTATATCCTAACAACACGGAAAAGATATATTTGGGAATGACAAAGCAAAGCGATCCTTGGACACTAGAGCACGTGCGAAGTGTCAAACAGGACATGCAGAATACAGCCCTGGCCAGAGAAGTCTTGCATTCATCGGCCGCTCCTCTATGGAATAGTATTAGAAGAATTGCCCCATACACGAACTTTAAAGAGACTGCCATCAGGGAAACAGCCGTAATCCTATCCAGCAAACTAACGTGCAATGATATAGTTTCTACTGAACTATATACCTAGAGCTTGGCATGCGTTATTAAAAGATGGAAATACATCGCGACCTACCATACAATTGCGTGATGAAAATTCGTGTAATACGCTCGTGATGTCACCCTCGTTTTTCTCAAAAATCATTTTTGTTCCTTACGTGTTCCAATTCCCTGCATTTTTATGTCTACCATTGCCTTGAGAAAGCCTCCCAGTGGAGTGCGAAAGTTTGGCGAATCTTTGTATTTACTACGACGCAAAACTAAACGGATTTAATATGCTATTTGCGTCTCTTGAGTATTAACAATAAAATAGCTTTAAAACACTGTAAACCATAACCACGTCCCACTTCAAACAATTAGCCAAAAGGCTAATTGTTTGAAGTGAAAAACAGCATGTGGCTGAGTAGTACTCTCTGACTACTCAGCCACATGTTTGTAACTGAAGTGTAACATAATTCTTTATTTTTACAGAAATATTGCTCTTCTACCGAGATTAAATAAAAAGGTCGCTCGGTGGCCGAGAGGTCAGAAGCAAAGGCTACTCGTCCGACCCGAGCCCTGGAGAGAAATAGGCGGTGTGCTTGTTTTATGGTGCTGACCCACTGAGCACCAATGGCCCCAAACCATACACAGGTCACTGATCATTGCTCTTAATTTGCGCATAATGATCGCTGAACCGCGAAATGAAAGAAAAACAATAACCGCATTAAAAAAAATAAACCAGCAAGAAAGATTTTTGCGCAAAACTATTTCTCCCGGATGTGATGTAAAACAATATTCATAACCAAAACACAATGAGGCGTTCACAAACTGCCCTTTTTTCACATTCGCGCGTTTTCTATTATTATTTATCGTAAATATACCAAAGTTTTTCATCGTGCCGAGAAAGTTAACTTTTCACCTATTCTATTTATTATTTTGTCTAAGGAATTCTGCTGCAGAAAACTATTAATGAATAAGACATTTGAGTTTTTTTGGTTTAAGAAATTAAACATAGCCTATAAAAGTTTCCCGACATATCGCTGAAATGAACCTGCTAGTCAGGTTCAGCTTACAGAGAACGCGAAGTAAATATGATCTTATAGTTTCTCGTGGGTTGCAGTCAATGCAAGAACAGCCCATTATCTTGAAAAGAAAATAACCTTAATAATCCAGGAAGCCACTTTCATGCTAGGAGCTTTGTCTAAGGAAAACGCTTGCACTTTTCTTGGTTGTAACAAAAAAAAGTTTTGCATTTTTGGAAGCAACCTGAAATCCTTACATGAAGTCCAGTGTTAGCTTTCGTCACCACCACCATAACCTAAGAATTTGATAAACTCCGGAACGTTACACACTCAAAATCATAGAATTATAAGCTTATTGTGATTCCTCTCTAATGTGCTATTTTTTTAGCCAAATTTAGTGAAATCCATGCAAATAGATAATGAGCTTAATTATAACCTTATTGTGATTCTTCTCTAGTATGCAATTTTTGAGACAGTTTAGTGAAGCCGAAGCAAATAAATAATGAGGTTAATTAGAACTGAGCTTCAACCGAAAGGAAATCGGCTGGTGAAACATTTAGAATCAATAAATAGGTTTTTAAGAACACAATTTTCTTCTGGAACAACACTTGCATTAAAACTTTATAAAGAGCAAACCTTATGAAGCTGAACAAAATCTCTGAAAAGTATACAACAGTCATTCATCAGTTCTCAAAAAAAGTAGAAATATAAATTTTCTTCGGAAACCAATGCAGCTAAATGTCTTGTACTTTAATAATGCACACTGCAAGTAATATTTGAAGAAACGAAGTTGTTTTCCTCCTAAACCTGTTCCTTCCCTGGAACCAATGGCCCTAAATTAGGGACGAGCGACTGCTTATAACCCATTGAGTTGCTCACGGTGGTCGTTAAACCCGCAATAAAATAAATAAAAAAAAGAACCTATTTGGGGTGATAAAAAGTACGACTATAAGTAGCATACAAGCTGAAGACAGTAAAATCTAAAGGCCAAAAACGGCAACTTCATTAAATTTAAGTAAACTGGATATTTCATAACGAAAATTTTGCTAATATTATCGTTGGTATACAAATTTACCTCTCCATTATTTTTGTTAAACACACGATAAATGAACAATTTGTAAACTCTTTTAACCCGTAAAGCCGATCAAGAGAACTCTTCTGATAAATGTGAACTCATAGCTGCATATAAACGTTCTCCAAAATTGAAAATAACAATATTTCAGTACAAAAATCACTTCAATTAAGTTCAAATTACCGAATCTGTTTTAAAAGTTTGAGTCAGGGTATTTGAATTTCATATTTCTCTGTTTTGGCGTAAGAAGAAATCAAAATCTCTGAATTAAATATTAAATTTCAAAACGGGTAAAGTTTTTCCTCTGTTAGTAATTACATATACTTATTGTTTATAAAGTTTCCTAACTTTAATATCATAGATATCTTCTATCACATCTTTGAAGATTAAACAAAGTATGAATAAGCAAATGAATAGTTATGTAAAATTCAGGAAACTATACCTGTCAATTATCGGCGCAAATCTGACTATTACACCCGGCCCGCGCACCCTTTTCCGATCACTAAGCGACGAGATTCAGAGAAGTCTGTCCCTACAGTGGGAATGTTCTTCCCACTAGGTATCACTGATCACTTCTGCGATTTCATCATCGACATCGGGCAAGTCTCTTTCCTCTCTGGTCATTACATCGATACTCGCTAGGTGTCGCTCTCACGAAATCCTGTCTCTGAGCTTTTATTCGTCCTCTTTCCGAGGTATGATATTATTCTTGCGCATGAAAATCCTCCGAAGTTTTCGTCTTCTTTTTGGAACATCATCTTGCTGTTAAGAAATTCTTTGCAGTTGGTTTGATATTTCCTGAGGCTCGTATAAGTTTTTCTGCTTCTTATGCTACTTCACAATTCCTCCTGAGAAAAAAATTATTCTAGTCAGCAGAAACATATCAGACAAAGACGGTTTCCAAAAACTAATGTTCTATTGTGGTTTCTACCGCCAAAGACTTGGGAAGGTGGCTGGTTCTTCTAAAGATGTTTTCTTCTTACGAAATACTGATTTCATAACGTAAACCGCCGTGGAAAAAAATATTTTAAATCCTAACAGAAATATAGATCATAACCCATTAAATCACCATTTTTATTATTTCTTATCCTGATGAACATCACTTACTTCGTTAAAGGTAAATGGTATAAATAACATGTTTTATTTGACAAGTTTTATTGTTATGAATATTTTCGAGCATACAATCAATGTTTAGGCATTTTTCGACATTTTACTTACTACTGCGACGTTGTGCGCCTTCGCTTTGTTCCCAAGGCAGATACTCAACGCTATACGATTTTTGTAATGTTAAAACACCTTTTTTTTTTTTTAAGGAAATTAAAATTGTAAAGTTGTTTTTCAGGGTTCGACAGTGTCTTGATTTTTTTTTTTACTTCGGGGTTTAACCACCACCATGACTAACTCTTAAAGTTGTGAACAGGCACCTGTTCCACATTTGTCGCTGCTGGTTCCAGGAAAAGCACAGAGCCACTAGTGCCATCAGACAAACGGCGCCACCCATTTCCTCATCCGGGTCGTATCGCGAACGGCTGTTTGGATGCCAGGGACTCATATCACTGGGTTATCTGGGACGTACAGAAGTCATGTTGTAATACAGTGCTGCCACGAGCAGGAATGGCTAAGACCTCATGAGAACTCATTTCCTTGTGTCTGTGTCGTTTGAAATGTTAAGAACAACACAACATATCAAATAAGAAAATGCTAACTGAAATGCACCCTAGAATTTTTGCGGAAAATCTGAATTCTCTCGTTCAACGTGCCTAACGGACTACCATCTTCGGTTGGCCACTAACAGAAGCTCTGTAAGTTCAGGAAACAAAGATTACTCAAAAAGCTTGTGAAAACACAGTTTTGTCCAAGCCGGAAATCGGGTCCCCTCACTCCGGAGTAAGTCGCTCTCCCAACTGAGCTACGCGGACATGTGCTCTCATTGCTATCTGCCTTTATCTCATGTGCAACCTGTGGGGCAGGCACATCACCCCCCCCCCAAGAGGGCCGGGACAATGTGTCGCTGTAGGCAATCATCAGCTAAAGAACGTACATTTGAGAAATACCAAAACATTTGGTGTGTGGAACGTAACCTCACACTTATTTATTATTTTTTTATTTTTTTTTTTATTTTTTCGAAGCACTCAAGAGGAGATTTTCATTTTTCCTGTCTCGCGGTGTGGAAACAACATCTGCCTTTATCTCATGTGCGTCCTACGATGCAGGCACGTCACAAGCTACTGTATAATGTGTAAAACTCAATTGAGCGAAAACTAGGTTAGCGGTCAAGCACGTATCCAGGATCTTTTTTTTTTTTTCGGTGGTGGGGGGGTGGTCTAGAACAATAGAATATGTACATATGGGTGTGTGCAATACACTCAGGTATCACTGAATTCTGACCACCTACCTAATAATTCGTAGGTCCTCCTTTAGCCCTCAGTACAGCAGCTATCCGACGTGGCACCGACTCAACATACACTGAGTGATCACTGAATTATGACAACCTACCTAATACTTTGTAGGTCCTCCTTTCGCCCTCAGTACAGCAGCTATTCGAAGTGGAATCGATTCAACAAACACTGAGTGATCACTGAATTATGACGACCTACCTAATACTTCGTAGGTCCTCCTTTCGCCCTCAGTACAGCAGCTATCCGACGTGGCATCGATTCAACATGCACTGAGTGATCACTGAATTATGACCACCTACCTAATACTTTGTAGGTCCTCCTTTCGCCCTACGTACAGCAGCTATTCGACGTGGCATCGATTCAACATGCACTGAGTGATCACTGAATTATGACCACCTACGTAATACTTTGTAGGTCCTCCTTTCACCCTCAGTACAGCAGCTATTCGAAGTGGAATCGATTCAACAAACACTGAGTGATCACTGAATTATGACGACCTACCTAATACTTCGTAGGTCCTCCTTTAGCCCTCAGTACAGCAGCTATCCGACGTGGCACCGAATCAACATACACTGAGTGATCACTGAATTATGACAACCTACTTAATACTTCGTAGGTCCTCCTTTCGCCCTACGTACAGCAGCTATCCGACGTGGCATCGATTCAACATGCACTGAGTGATCACTGAATTATGACCACCTACCTATTACTTTGTAGGTCCTCCTTTCGCCCTCAGTACAGCAGCTATTCGAAGTGGAATCGATTCAACATACACTGAGTGATCACTGAATTATGACCACCTACCTAATACTTGGTAGGTCCTTCTTTCGCCCTCAGTACAGCAGCTATCCGACGTGGCACCGACTCAACATACACTGAGTGATCACTGAATTATGACCACCTACCTAATACTTTGTAGGTCCTCCTTTCGCCCTCAGTACAGCAGCTATTCGAAGTGGAATCGATTCAGCATACACTGAGTGATCACTGAATTATGACCACCTACCTAATACTTTGTAGGTCCTCCTTTCGCCCTCAGTACAGCAGCTATTCGAAGTGGAATCGATTCAACATACACTGAGTGATCACTGAATTATGACCACCTACCTAATACTTGGTAAGTCCTCCTTTCGCCCTCAGTACAGCAGCTATCCGATGTGGCACCGATTCAACAAACACTGAGTGATCACTGAATTATGACGACCTACCTAATACTTCGTAGGTCCTCCTGTTGCCCTCAGTACAGCAGCTATCCGACATGGCATCGATTCAACGTACACTGAGTGATCACTGAATTATGACAACCTACCTAATACTTCGTAGGTCCTTCTTTCGTCCTCAGTACAGCAGCTATCTGTCGTGACATCGATTCAAAAAGATGTCGGAAGCAGTTGCGAGGTATGGCCAACCAAGCTGTGTAATGAGTGCTTCAGTGAAGATATGGATGTAAATGGTGTATCCAGACGCCTAATAAGCTATTACATAGTGTCCCTCAGTGCTCTGTGGTATTATATCAGGAGAGTTCTGAGGCTAATTGATATGCTGGAAGTCTGATCTGTGTTCCTCAAATCATTCCTTCACAACATTGGACCTGTGGCTTGGCGCACTGTTATCTTGGAAGACACCGTCGCCATTCGGGAAAAAGTGCAACATTGCTGCAATTCACAATAGTGGGCATGAGTCATACGTTGTTACGCATGCACTAGGGGTCCAAGTTCCTGCCAGGTAAACATGCCCCACACCATACAACCATCTCCACCGGCATGTACTGTGGAGACCATGCAGGATGGATTCAGTGCTTCATGTTGTTTGCGCCGAATACGTACCCTACTGTCAACGGAATTTAGTAAAAAACGCGACTCGTCAGACCAGCATTTTTTTCCATTCATCCAACGTCCAACTTGCATGATCTTTGCACCAGACGAGTATTTTGCGTCGATGAACCGTAGTTAGGAGAGGATGTCGTCGGGGTCGCCTGCTGTTATAGCTCATACGTGCTAACGTGCAACGCATAGTCATTACAGATACTGTTCCTGGTTGATCTCTGCTGATAGCCAACTTTTGAAGAGTGCTGCGTGTCGCCCCTGTGGTGGAATGCCTCACCGGGATTCGAACCCGGGCCATTCGTCCGAAAGGGATCTAGGTTCGAATCCCGGTGAGGCATGGATGTTGTGTTTGCCTTACGGCACTGGCTCTCTCCCTTCCCTGAAAACAGTGGCCCTAAAAAAGAGTGCTGCATCTGTTGGCCTCAGCCTTTCGCCCTGTCTTTTGCAGTTTTGCCTCCGGGTCGTTGTTTGGCCACTTTTACGCCAGTTTTGTATGCACCCGCTTTCCGAGCTCCCACAATCTGTCCTTTCTCAAAGTCCGATAAATCCTTTCGTTTACCCATCACGCTCCGAATTTTACTGCTCCACTCACACCTTATGTATGCTGTGTCGGTCTACTAATCGCGCCCTCTCGGAAATCACGTGGTCAACGGGCCGCATCCCATTTTGATAGGGGTGGTCATAACTCAGAGATCATTCCATGAACACATAGAGAGAAAAAGAGTTATTTCTTCACGCCTTTTAAGAGCTGTTTAAAATCTTACAAAACTACTTCTTGCTTTTAATAGCAACCAATTACCATGTATAAATTTTGTGAACTTTTTATGTACTTACAGGTAATTCAATTAATATTCATAATTTTGTACAGGATTATTTTATACGAAAACGCGAATCAATGAAGTCCAAATATATATATATATATATATATATTTCGCCTATCTCTAACACGTTAATACCGCGGGGGTGGGGCTAATGAAAATATACTTGGACAATGAAAATAAAACCAGAGAACCACAGGGAGATTTTAAAAAATAACTGTTAGGGTACGAATTTCAGCATGACATGGTTAAAAACAAGCTGACCCGTTGAACTACTTCTCATCTTCCATCCCAGCTCATTATGTTCACTTTCTTCGTACCCGAACTCAGACCGATCAGTGAAGACTTTTACATCAAACTATAAACATTTGTATATTTTATGTTTGATGGCGAATTGTGTACCAGACTATGTAATAGTTGCAGAATTGCAAGGTTTGATTTCATCGAATACTTACCTTTGCACTTGAATGTCCGAAGTCTGTATAGTAAGTTAGATGCTTTGGTTTGCTTGCTGCATGATATAAATTACCAATTAGATTTTATATGTGTCTCAGAGACCTGGTACGATGCTGGTTCTGTGTGTAATATACCTGGTTACCAGGTTTTCGCGGCTTCCCGTTCTGGATCCCGGGGGTGGGGTTGCGATATATGTTAAGCGTTCCATTACCGCATTGTTACTTGATAAATACACTGTCATAACTGAAGATTATGAAATACTTTCAATTGTGTTACAACAATCAATAATAAGTGTTATGTACCGTCCTCCACACGGTAATATTGGATCTTTTTTTTTTTATTTTATTCTGGTTTGTTGGATGACATAAATTTCATTGGTAGGACATTCTACTCTTTTGGTGACTTTAATGTGGATATGAATTCCTCTGGAACGGATGCTGCCTTATTTAGAGATATAATTATTTCTTCCGGAATGTTAAATGTAATAACTATTCCCACTAGAGTCACAGATTCAACTTCTTCTTTATTAGATTTGTGTATAACAAATACCTATAGTACATGCTCGGGGGTTCTCTCATTTCATATCAGTGATCATCTACCGATTTTTCTTTTGGCGCACTGTTCAGTAGTACACAGATCTAATTCATGTTCTATGTTAATAAGAAATTATAGTTATGATAATTTACTTCTGTTTCGTGGGGCTTTATCACTAATTGATTGGACTTCTGTACTTCGGT
The DNA here is from genome assembly GCA_039090855.1 of Macrothele yani. Taxonomy (NCBI): domain Eukaryota; kingdom Metazoa; phylum Arthropoda; class Arachnida; order Araneae; family Macrothelidae; genus Macrothele; species Macrothele yani. The sequence continues at coordinate 21,410,152 of CM077023.1, forward strand.
TGGATGATCCAGTTGAGTCATATAATGAATTCTGGAGAATTTTTTGGAATTCTTACGATGTTGCGTTTCCATTTCGTAACTTACGTCGTTCGTCGCGTTGCAGGAAACCTTGGTTTAACCGGAGTTTGTTACGTTGCTTAAATAGAAAAAATTTATTATTTGCTGTTTTCCTCCGTTCCAGGAACCCAATTCATTTGTCTAATTTTCGTAGGTATAGAAATTGGTATAATTCTAAATGAAGACTGGCTAAAAAAAAACTATTATTTTAATTATTTCGGTACTACTGCTGACGGTAGGAAAATCTGGCGTTCAATTAGTGAACCGTTGGCAGCCTCGAGGGATGCCCAATCATCAACTATAATTGAATAAAATGGAATTAGGACGTCTAATTCAGGAGAGGTTGCTGATATTTTTAATAAATATTTTTTGGAGTTGCCGGACATTCTGTTGTCTGAAATTCCTCATTATGCTAAATATTTCTCTCATTACCTACCTCCGTCGTCTGATTCCTCGTTCTTTTTTAAAGCAATGGATGATGACCACTTGAGGGTAATGAGCGAATTGGACCAGTCTAAAAGTGCGGGGCCCGATAACGTACATCCTAGGATTATAAAATTTGTTTCAGGGGAGCTACTTGTTCCGTTGACCCATATTTTTAATCGTATTTTGCATACAGGGTGTATCCCGTTGCCATTGAAATTAAGCCGTGTTACTGTTATACATATAAAGGGATCAGTAACAAATGTTGCAAATTATCGACCAGTATCTGTAATTCCTGTGTTTGCTAAAATTATGGAGAGATTAATACTGATACAGTTGTTATCTTATATTGATAAGAAAAAATATTTTAAATAAAAGCCAACATGGGTTTCGTAAGGGGTTTTCGACAGAAACTGCTATTTTGGATGTATTAAACTATTTACATTTTAGTCTTGATAATGGCACTAGTGCGGTGGGGGTCTTTTGTGATCTTTCCCGCGCTTTTGATACCATTTGTCAAGACACATTGTTATCTAATTTAGAAAATATTGGCATCCGGTGGGTTGTTAAGACTTTATTCCAAAATTATTTAACAGGCCGGAAGCAATTTGTACAAATACAGGGTGTTCGATCTTCTGCTCTTATGGTTCGTCATGGTGTTCCTCAGGGATCGGTTTTGGGCCAGTTATTATTTTTAATTTATGTTAATGATTTATTTACTATTACTTCAAGTGCTACTCCTATTTTATATGCTGATGACACACTCTATCTGAGTTGATCCCACGTGTGAATCTGGAACTTCAGGATTTCTTTCGTTGGTTTTGCTGTAATTCCTTAACAATAAATTTTTTCCAAAACTATTAGTGTACTATTTTCGCGATGTAGGCGAAGAGTGGATATTGCAAATGGGATATTATTTAATGGAGTTCCCCTTGACTTTCAGGCTGTTGTAAAGTTCTTGGGTGTATATTTACAAGATAATTTGAGATGGGACGCACATGTTAGTGAAATTGCGGTTGGGCTCAGATCCCGCATTGAGGTCATTTATAAGATTTCAAGTTTGTTGCTTGCCAGGGTTAAGTTGCTATTGTATTTTTTCTTTTATTTATCCATTTCTATCTTATTGTCTCTTGGCTTGGGGTCGCACAACTATTAGGAATGTTAATAGAATTTATGTTTTACAAAAAAAAATGTTTACTTTGGTGAATCCATCTTTACAGGTACATTCTCTTTTTCTCAGTTATCAGATAATGTCATTTGATAAATTATATAGTTTTCGATTATTACTGTTTATGCATGAACGTATATATGCTAAGAAATATTCAGACCTAATCACCTTGCATTTCCGTTCCCATTATCATGACACTCGTGAAAATACTGGTTTTTTAATACCTAGAGCGCGTACTAATTTATAATTTAATAATATTAACTTGACCTGCGAATAATGGCTGTGGAATAAATCTCGGTCCTGTGCCCTGACCTTTGATCCCATTTCGATAATATTCTACAGAACCGGTTCAGTATACCTCCGAAATAGCATGATAAAGTTTTGTCGCAATGGGAAGCATTTTTACGTAAGTTACGATGCATAAGGGCTATGGAATAGATTCCGCTCCTGTGTCCTAACCTTTGACCCCATTTCGCCCATTTTCAATAGGATTCGTTGACCCCATTTTGTCCATTTTATAGGCAGGCAACTACAACATACTGACATTTCGTCCAAATCGGAGAATTTTTACGTAAGTTATGACGCATAAGAGCAATGGAATGCATCCCGCTCCTATGTCCTGACCTTTGACCCCACTTCACCCATTTTCAATAGGATTCATTCCCAGGTAGTCCCCTATAAAATACTATAATTTCATCGACATCGAACCATATTTACGCAAGTTATGACGCATAAGGACAGTGGAATGGATCCCGCTCCTGCGCCTTGACCTTTGACCGCACTTCACCCATTTTCAATAGGGTTCATTCCCAGGTGGTCCCCTACAATATGTTAAAATTTCATCGAACCATTTTTACGCGAGTTATCGTGCCGACAGACGGACGGAGAAAGTTGGAGCATATACGCTTCTTCAACCTACGGTTGGAAAGCGTAAAAACATATCTATCTACAAGATGCGTATTTAAACATTTCGGGGGGATCCGGACCCCAGGTCCCTTAACCTGGATGTGTGCCTGGGTGAGGTAATTCAAAAATAACATGATCAGCACACGCTTATGTGTGGGCTGCAGCTTTGCTTCTTCATAAGATTTTCTGATGGACTCAAGACTAAATTCCACATGCACATCAAAGCGTGACGTGCATTGAGAATGGTTGAGCTTTACGAAAACGAGAAATGTCAAGCTTTCACCTTGTAAAGAAAAGCACTTTCAGGCGGTGATGTTCGAAACCCCGTCTTCCTACTGCGTAGCTGGATGTTCTTCCACCTAAGCTACGCCGACAAGCCTTATCTCCGCAACTTGCCGGTTTTGATTGATGTTTCACCTTAGTAGTACGTCACAACCTACTTAAGAAAATCCAGGTCTCCACTATTGATTGTCCAAAGTTTGCTTTCCTTGTGAGCTGACCAGCCCTGCAGCATAATTTCAATTGTAAAAGTACAGATTCTAGGACGGTCAGGTTAAGTTTGTCTCATTCCTCTCGTCATAGTTTCCACAATCCGTCGATTGCTGGAGGTCTACGAACTCCAGTAGCTCGTTACAGAAGCCTGCGTGCACAAAACCCTATAGGTGCTGCATTAGGCGATACCACGGGAATGTCACTGAAGCGATTAACACAGATAGTTGCCTGTACCTAACATTTCTAGCACAAATGCGATGGTGCATCATGACCCGTGTCACAAGACCCGCAGTGAGCAGGAATGGTTCGAGGATCATGTCCAAGAATTTTGTGTGCACCATGGCTGCCAAGTTGTCCTGATTTGTACACTATCGAACGCAGTGAAATGTAGCAGTTGCCGTTGCTTCGCGCCATTGTCGAACTGCGAGACGTCATTCTGTCCATCTGGTTCAGAATATCTGAGGACACCATTCGTGAAACTAATGTTTCTGAATACAAAAATTTGCGCTTGTCTCCGCCATTCGAATTGTTCGTGTGCCACGCAGAAGGAAAGGTGTGTCCTAACACAGACACCTTCGAAATCCACCGGCAGATCCAGCTGAGCTTCGCGGCCTGAAGTGCTGGCGTGGACGGCGTGTCACGGAAAGAACGACCGTCGACTCTCGTAGCCTTAAGGGGACCGTAAACAAATTGCAAATTTAATAATCACCTAGGAAACGAAGACGGGTTCTTTTACGGGACCATCAACAAATCTAAATGTGACTTAATACGGCCACACGACAAACCATGTTTCTTAACAAGTAAGTAACCGATTTGCACGGATATGGTCTCTTTCTACTCAGGAACGAATTACCCATGAGATACGATACAGAATTACGTTCCATCCGTCCGCCGTCGGTCCGTACGTCCAAAAAAAATTATCTCCGCCGAGAAACAACCAATTTGCACGGAAATTATTTCTTTCGACTCAGGGACGCCTCACACCTATCAGATACAATACAAAATTACGTTCCATCCGTCTCAAGTCTGCCTTTCCGTCCGTCCGTCCGGAAGTATAAAAACACATAACTCGACCGAGAAACAACCGATTTGCACGGAAATTAATTCGTTCTACTCAAGTACGCCTCACACCAATCAGATATGATAGAAAATAACGTTCCATCCGTCCGTCGTCTGTCTGTCTATTTGTCCCGCAGTATAAAAGCTCATAACCTCACCGAGAAACAACCGATTTGTACGGAAATTATTTCTTTCTACTGGGGGACACATCGCACCTGTCAGGTACGATACAAAATTACGTTCCGTCCGTCAGCCGCATGTCTGTCCGTCCGTCCGGAAGTATAAAAGCACGTAATTCCAACGAGAAATAACCGATTTGCACGGAAACGATTCCTTTCTACTCATGGACGCCTCACACCTATCAGATATGATAGAAAATTTCGTTCCATCCGTCCGTCGTCTGTCTGTCCTTCCGTCCGTCTGGAAGAGTAAAAGCACGTAACCCCACCGAGAAACAACCGATTAGCACGGGAATGACTCCTTTCTACTCACGGAGGCCTCTCACTTATCAGATATGATAGAAAATACTTTGTTCCATTCGTCCGAAGTCTGTCTGTCCGTCCGTCCCGAACAATAAAAGCCCACAACCCCACCAAGGAACAGCCGATATGCACAGAAATGATTTCTTTCTACTCAGGGACGCCTCACACTTACCAGATGTGATAGAAAATTTCGTTCCATCAGTCCGCCGTCTATCCGTCCGTCCAGAAGAATAAAAAAATTACCTCCGCCGAGAAACAACTGATTCGCACGGAAATTATTTCTTTCGAGTCAGGGACGCTTACACCTAACAGATAGAGTACAAAATTACGTTCCATCGGTCCGAAGTATGTCCGTCTGTATTTCCGTCTGGAAGTATAAAAATACATAACTCGTCCGAGAAACAACCGATTTGCACGGAAATGAATTCGTTCTACTCAGGTACGCCTCATACTAATCAGATATGATAGAAAATAACATTCCATCCGTCCGCCTGTCCATTTGTCCCGAAGTATAAAAGCGCATAACCTCCCCGAGAAACAACCGATTTGTACGGAAATTATTTCTTTCTACTGTGAGACACACATCATACCTGTCATATACGATACAAAATTCCGTTCCGTCCGTCCCGCACAATAAAAGCCCGCAACCCGACCAAGAAACAACCGATTATCAGATGTGAAAAAAAATTATGTTCCGTCCGTCGGCCGTCTGTCTGTCTGTCCGTCCGTTCTAAAAGAATAAAAGCCCCAACCCCAAGGAGAAACAACAGATTTGAACGGAAATGATTTTTTTTTTCTACTCAGGCACGCCTCACACCTATCAGATACGATAGAAAATTGCGTTCCATCCGTCGGCCCTATGTCTGTCTGCCTGTCCGTCCGTCCCGAAGAATAAAAAAAATTCCCCGAGAAACAACCGATGTGCACGGAAATTATTTCTTTCGACTCAGTGACGCCTCACACCTATCAGATACAATACAAAGTTACGTTCCATCCCTCCGCCGTCGGTCTGTCCATTCGTCCCGAAGTATAAAAGCACATAACCTCACCAAGAAACAACCGATTGACACAGAAATTATTTCTTTCTACTCGGGGACGCCTCACACCTATCATGTACGATAAAAAAATTTGTTCCGTCCGTCATCCGTGTGTCTGTCCGTCCGTCCCAAAGAATAAAAGCCCCAACCCCAACGAGAAACAACAGATTTGAACGGAAATAATTTTCTTCTACTCACGGAAGCCTCACACCTATCAGATACGGTAGAAAATTACGTTCTATCCGTCAGCCCTATGTCTGTCTGTCTGTCCGTCCGCCCCGAAGAATAAAATCCCGTAACTTCACCGAGAAAATACCGATTTGCACAGAAATTATTTATTTTTACTACGGGACGCCTCACACCTATCAGGTGCGATACAAAATGACGTTCTGTCCGTCCGTCCGTTCCGAAGAATAAAAGCCCGCAACCCCACCGAGAAACAACCAATTTGCACAGAAATGATTTCTTTCTACTCAGGGACGCCTCACACTTATCAGATGTGATATAAAATTACGTTCCATCCTTCCGCCGTCTGTCTGTCCGTCCTTCCGGAAGTATAAAAGCATGTAACCCCAACGAGAAACAACCGATTTGCACGGAAATTATTTTTTTCTACTCAGGGACGCCTCACACTTGCCAGATGTGATAGAAAATTACGTTCCATCCGTCCGCCGTCTGTCTGTCCGTCCGTTCCAAAGAATAAAAACCCCAACCCCAACCCCAACGACAAACAACCGATTTGCACTGAAATGAATTCGTTCTCCTAAGGGACGCCTCACACCTATCAGATATGATAGAAAATTACGTTCCATTCGTCCGCTGTCTGTGTGTCCGTCCATCCGGAAGTATAAAAACTCGTAACCCTGCTAAAAAACAGTCGATTTGCACGGAAATGATATGTTACAAAATTATGTTCCATTCGTCCGAAGTCTTTCCGTCCGACCGAAAGTATAAAAGCACGTAACCCCGCTGAAAAACAACCGATTTGCACAGAAACGATTTCTCTCTACTTAGGGACGCCTCACACTTATCAGATGTGATTGAAAATTACGTTCCATCCGCCCGCCGTTTTTCCGTCCGTTCCAAAACGGAGAAACACATCTTTCATCCTCAATTTTTTATGTAATTCAAGATCTATGACACGTATTCACAATAAATTCAATAGTTTGGCTTTTTGAAGAGGAAAGAGACTGATTACCTTTCTACTGAAATTGCAGAACCGTAATAGGACGTTCGTCCTAGAATTTTTATTGATTGATTTATTCTTTCCTTTTTGTCTCTGTGCAGTTGTACAACCATTGTACCTACGATGACTTGAAACAACACCAAAACAATGAAACTGTTAAAACTGAAACTTATAGCCATAAAATTCACTTCCTGTTATTAGAATTCGTAATACGTTTTAGCTGTTTACCCGTGAGATAGTCTTCCGAACGCCGAGTTGCCCTTAGTGCAGTCTGGCTACTCATTCGAGCTGCGTTTGGCTCCTAGTCTCGGGTGAGACATGGGTGGTCCAATTGCCCTATGCGGCATCCAGGCCCTCATAAATATGCCTACTTTTAGGTGATTTAAGTCAAAAAGCTTTTAGCCGACGTTCAAATTACGGTTATGGGGGTCGAAGGTCGGTAACGACTCCAGCCTCACAGAGGCGATGAGCGCTCTGTACGAAAGGGGAGAGGGCAACGCTAAGTTGTTGACAGAGAAGGAACAAGGCGAAGCCACTAGCCGACGAAAAGAAGCAATTTCAGTCTGCCTCTGTGAAGGGACAGAAGAAAAAGAAGTTCAGTCGGTTTTCGCAGTCCGCAGTGGTAAGACGGCCGCGAGAGACAGCACAGAGAAAGAATATAGGCGATGATACCTGCCTCGCAGAGGTAATACGTAGCTGGTAAGACTAGCAATAGCTAGGTGGCTGTGTAAGACCACCGAAATGTCAAATTGAGGGCGCCAGCGAAATCAAGAGTAAGCTGTCAGAAAGATCGGTTCGTCGGATGTGCTTCTCTTGCTGATATAAAACTCCAGTTAACCTCCCAGCCGTGAAGTGCATTCATAGCAAGCTGTCAGCAGGAAGTTAGGAATGGGAGTCAGTGCTCCAGGTAAAGATCCTCAGCTTCCAGTCCTGAAGCACCACAACGAAAACGCCGTCTTTAGCCAAAGAAAGGTGTAGGTCACCGACCTCCGTGAAAGCGCCTGCAGTTACGCGCTCTAAGCTGCCTATGCATCTCTCTACGGGGTCAAAGAGTGCCAAACCCCAGTTCATCCTGACCGCATCCTCAGCAGCAGTTCTCTGCTCCCCGAAGGAGGTGAAAAGAAGGGTGTGGCCGGCCGTCCGCGCTTGTCACACAGGTGAAAGGGGCTGTTAAAGGCCCTAGAAAGGGCTTTTCCGCGTCAGTGTGTGTGTATGGTGACAGCTCACTTAAAAGATTTAAGCCTTCAGTTATTCCTTGGATTACCAATCCTTCGCATGTATGTGAGTACATGTATGTGAGTACTTTCATTTATTATTGTTTTGCATAGTTGGCGAACTAAAAACCTATCGGTGGATCCCGAACTTTTAGAACTCTGATACGCCTAGTGTGGAAAGACTGTTTTTCAGAATTTAGGGCCAACTTTAGCTATTTCAGAAGAAGGAGAATACCTCCTGTCTGTAATGCCGATGGTATCACCCCGGACAGAGGGTCACACCTATAATGAAAATGCCTAAGTGTTTTACTCTTACTCTCTTTTCTCCATAGGCACTGGTATTAAAATTCCTGTGTTTCAGCGAGCGGAGAACGTTCTCGCTTATACATACCAGCTCCCGGATAGTATGGACGCCAAGCCTCTCGTAATAAACAAAAACCGCTCGGACACGTCTCGATTAAGGCGAGCATTGGAATTTATGCATAACATCGCTCGGCATGATACCGCATCAATTGGTGGTTCGCGGTGGGACCACAAAACCGCATCAATATTTTAATGTATACATCTCCTGGAACAAGATGTTGACAGGAAAACTTGTGACCTGAAAATTTAAGCGCATTGTGTGTTAATAATGAAAAGTTTAATTTGTCTTTACCAGATACTCCAGTCTTTTCTCTTAGTCTATGACCCAGCCCTTCTATTCTTACAGGGAGACTGTCAACGTCTGAGCGGGCTTTCAATCAGAAAAGCAGCACATTTGGATTTGAATGTCAACAGAAATCGCGGATAGCTAAGTTACATTTCCTGAATAGGAATCGGATTACTTTCCTCGCATTTAGTGATACAGCATTCATCATGCTAGTACACATCGTTCCTCTAGACAGAGTGCTTTCGACGGACAACTTAATATGGAAAGAAATTCCATTAGGATTCTTTCGAGACTATCTAGTTCCAAAAACCGAAACCTTCACTTCGATGAGCAGCCAAGAGAAGGCTACTCTGTAATCCAATAACATGTGATCTTTGCGATGCACTTTGCACCCTACAAAAACGTGCCAGATGCAGGGATGGTTTTATTTGGGAATGCAAATACTGCGGTAAATGTTTTTCTGTTCGTAAAGGGTCATGCTTCAATAAAAGCTCGCTTTCTGTCTGGCAGATTGTGATCCTGATGTATGGTTGGAGCGAAGACATTCCTTAACGAGTCATAAAAAAAGAGGCTGAAGTTAAAACGAATTCCGTTGTAAAGTTGTTTAAGTTTTTCTGAGAGATCTGTACTGATGAACTTCGTCATAACAAGGTCGAACTGGGAGGCCTAAACGGAAATGGAACCCAGAAGGTAGTTGAACTCGATGTAAGTTTTTTCTTCCTTCGGAAGCATCACCATCGTGGAGCATGGTGATCCGGAAGATGGGTTTTTGGAGGAATTGAGAGGGAAACCAAGAGAGGCTTCTCCATTGAAGTTTTGGACAGAAAAGCTGTGACCCTTTGTTTAGCAATAGCAGAACATGTTTTGCCTGGCACTAGGTTATTACAGACGGATGTACACCCTACAGAACCATCGGGCATATTAGACCTGGTGGCATTTATACCCAAGACGTGGTGGTCCACCAGAATTTTTTGTGAACCCAAGGGACCCGGAGGTGCATACTAATTGCATTGAAAATATGTGGGCAAGACTTAAAAGGCCATTCAAAAGGAGACATGGCACATCAAGGGCATTATTCACTTCCTATCTTCAGGAATTCACATGCAGGCAGATGAAAAACAGGGAAGAAATATTTTAAAATTTAATTCACCGTATTTCCCAAAATATACCTCTGCGGATTAACACTGGAACACAGACATTATTGCAAATATAATCTTTCACGGTTGACTGACTGATGAAAAAAGTTCTTAATGAAGAATAAAATTTAATTTGTGATTTTACTGTTAAAAAAAACAACATTAAAGTTAAACAAAATGAATCCCATGTCAGGTCAGGTCACGATGCTGTGGATGGTGTGTATCATGAGTTCCTGTTAAATTACTTGTTTAAATTACTTGTGTCAAGTTTATTCAGTGTCGTGTTGCTAAGTAATGTAAGTGCTGGCCTTTAATCTGCTCCAGAGAGACAGAAGGTTAGACATTTGGTTTTGTTCTTCATTGCGCTATATGTTTTATGCTTATTACTAACACGATGTGTATTAGCTGTATGACGTGGGCTACCTACCATTGCATAGTGGTCCCAAATGGGAATCTAGCGAAACAAAATTATTTGTAACCCAAAACTGATAGATCTTGTAGCATAAACAAAGAAAATCTCCGAAATAGTAAAACTGCATGTTGAATTTTATTAACACTGTTAGTTTTGATGACAAATAAAAAAATTAATTTTATCACGGTTTATATCATACTTTAAATTTAAGAACAAATGTAATACATCATAGGAAATAAATAAAACAAAATAATATGGTATATAATGTAATAATAGTATAATACATATATTTCAATATAATAAAATATCATGACATAATATAATGATACATTAAAAATTCAAACATTATTTTCTTATCTCCTGATAAATACATACATACATAACAAATATAACTTCGTATAGTTTTACTAGAACTTCTCATCGCTATCATCAATAGCAGAATTGTTTTCATAATTTTCCTCATCATCCGTTCGTTCTTCTTCATAACTATAATCATCTTCGTCATATTGTTCTTCTTCTGCAGATGCTGTATTTTTCTCCTCCCTTCGTCTTTCTTGCCTTTTAATTAAGTGTGGTTCTTTCAGGAGCGGTGGGACTTCCAAGGGTAAAGTAGATTTCTCCTCCTGGGGTGAAGTACGTACACTGAAGTGCCAGAAAAACTGGTACACCAGGCTAATACTTGGTAGGTCCCCCACGGGAGCGCAGGACTGCAGAAATCCAACAGGGCATGGACTCCACTAGCTTCTGGAAATATGCTGTAGGCAATGCACATCATACTTCCTGCAGATCTTTCCATAATTCGGGTGTATCCCGAGGTCTCGAACCATGGATTTTCGTGTGGCCGTAATAAGTCACATTTAAATTTGTTGATGGTCCCTTAAGAGGACCCTTTTTCATTTCCTAGGTGATTATTAAATTTGCAATTTGTTTACAATCCCCTTAAGGCTACGAAAGTCGACGGACGTTCTTTCCGTGACACGCATTTGCTTGCAAATCGGTTACTTACTTGTTAAGAAACATGGTTTTTCGTGTGGCCGTAATAAGTCACATTCAAATTTGTTGATGGTTCCTTAAGAGAACCCGTCTTCATTTCCTATGTGATTATTAAATTTGCAATTTGTTTACGATCCCCTTAAAACTTCTTTCCGTGACACGCTGTCCTCACCAGTACTTCAGGCCGCGAAGCTCAGCTGGATCTGCCGGTGGATTTCGAAGGTGTCTGTATTAGGACATTACCTGCCTTTCTTCAAAAAGTATGACTACATAGACTTCGAACCATTGATCTGCGCAAAGCCATGGTTTTTTTTACAGTCAAATGTATGAGCTGTTAAATTATCCGGCTTCACACGGAGGAACCATTTTCCGTGTTTTCAAACACTTACGTAGGTGCTGCGCTGTATGTAAATCGTTTCTACCAGTATAAGTCTGAATATATTTCTATAAAATGACAGGGCAAGACTGTCATTATTCAACTCAGTTTGGTGTTAAAAGGAAGGCTACAGGCTGCCCACGTGCATTTACGGAGCCGATTAACACTTCAATAGGAGATATCAAATCAGGCAGCACAGGAGTGTGATAAATTAGGTCGCCTCGTAAACACATTCCTAAAGCACAACATAAATGTCTAATTTTAAAGTGTTTTACTGTGGTAGTGTAAAACGGTGAGTTCAGTCGACTTTAAAAAGTTTTACAAAAGGATGTGTACGGTAGCAGTGTTCACAGAATTTGCGCATTCTGTAAAGTAGCTTCCCTGACAGAAAAATCTTAAGAGCTCGACAAAATCGTAGAATTAACGTAAGCTATTTCAGATGAGCGATAATATAGAATCTTAAGATTGAGTTTGTCCCGCTTCTGTGTAATGTTCTATACCGAATTATCTCTATCTCGTCCAAACATGGTGGGTTGAGTTTCGCAAAGACGACTATGTGCTCTTGAGGATTACTGGCTTACACATCATTATTCAAAATGGGAGCTCAGTTGTTATTCTTCATTATTTAAAAGTTGCAGGAAGTCATTTCTGTTTTATAACTTAATAACAAAACTCCTTAGATCTCAGTCTGACCAAAGAATTTTTTTCTGGATTTATACACTGCCCGTCAAATGTTAAAGTGCGTAAAACAAGCAAAGCACTAGAGGCTTATAAAACATTTTCGTTGTGCTGCTATGATTGAACATGTAAATGGCAGACTTGTTTGATGGTGATTGTCACATATATTAAAATTCAAATATGAAGGCCTGACGAAAGGAACGCGTTGCCCTTGTGGCCAAGTGGTCAGAGTCGTAGCTTTCTGGCTAGTCGTCCGACGCAAGCCCGAGTTCAAGTCTCGGATGAAGCATGGATGGTGAATACGTCTTTCGGCGCTGGCTCTCTCCCTTCTCTTGAACCAGTGGCTCCAATTTCGAGACTGGCGACTGCATATAGCGCTTACACTCCAAGTCAACCTATGAGTGTACTACTGTGGAAGGTAGGGTAGACAAGGGGGCCCCCAAGCAAAATTTCTGTAAAATCAACAGTTTTCAATTTAGAGTCACCAAATTTGATATACTACCTCATGTTATTCTTATTTAGATGGTAGATGGTTTTTGGAACGTGTCGGGGTCAAGCACCCCCACCCTATACAAAATTTTCGTAAAATCTACAGCTTTCAGTTTAGAACCACCAAATTTGGTATACTATCTCATGGTACTCTAACTTAGACGGTAGATGGTTTTTGGAACGGGCCGGGACCAGGGGTCAAGGGGGCCTCCCAAACAATTTTTTTGTAAAATCAACAGTTTTCAATTTAGAGCCACCAAATTTGGTATACTATCTTATGGTACCCTAATTTAGACGGTAGATGGTTTTGGGAACGGGTCGGGACCAGGGGTCAAGGGGGCCCCATAAAATACTTTCGTAAAATCTACAGTTTTCAATTTAGAACCACCAAATTTGGTACACTACTTCATGGTATTCTAATTTAGACGGTAGACGGTTTTTGGAACTGGTCGGGGTCAAGCCCCCCCCCCATACAAAATGTTCGTAAAATCTACAGTTTTCAATTTCGAACCACCAAATTTGGTATACTTCCTTATCGTACTCTAACTGAGACGGTAGATGGTTTTTGGAACTGGTCGGGACCAGGGGTCAAGGGGGCTCCATACAAAATTTTCGTAGAATCTACAGTTTTCAATTTAGAACCACCAAATTTGGTATACTACCTCATGGTACTCTAAGTTAGACGGTACATCGTTTTTGGAAAGGGTCGTGTCCCCATACATTTTTTTTAAATCAACAGTTTTCAATTTAGAGCCACAAAATTTGGTATACTATCTCATAGTATTCTAATTTAGACGGTAGATGGTTTTTGGGACGTGTTGGGGTAAAGGGCCCCCCAATACAAAATTTTCGTGAAATCTACAATTTAGAACCACCAAATTTGGTATACTATCTCATGGTACTCTAACTGAGACGGTATATAGATTTTAGAACGGGTAGGGGCCGGGGTCAACGCGGACCCAATACAAAATGTTCGTAAAATCTACAGTTTTCTATTTAGAACCACCAAATTTGGTATAGTACATCCTGGTACTCTATCTTAGACGGTACGTGGTTTTTGGAAAGGGTCGGGACAGGGGTCAAGGGGGCTCCTATACAAAATTTTTGTAAAATCAACAGTTTTCAATTTAGAGCCACCAAATTTGGTATACACTCTCATGGTACTCTAACTTAGACCGTAGATCGTTTTTGGAACTGGTCGGGGCTTGGGGTGCAAACATTTTCGTAAAATTAACAGTTTTCAATTTAGAAACACCAAATTTGGTATACTATCTCATGGTACTCTAACTTAGTCCGTAGACGGTTTTTGGAAGGGGTCGGGCCCAGGGTCAAGGGGGCCCATTCAAAATTTTCCTAAAAAGTTCAATTTTTTTACTCTTAAGAACTGCAACGCAATTGAGCACTCCAATACCCGACCTAGGGTCTAAGGTAGAGGCCGTAGATAACAATAAAGTGCAAAATTATCCGATTAATGGTGTATTAAAAACACAAATTAATAAACGTTTGCTTTCACCACCAACGGGCGGCTTATCAGGCAAAAATACGATGTAGTGTAAATAGAGTTCCAGATATTCAAAATCCAAAACGGTAATGAAAAGTTTATCAATGACAATGTTAAGTCGCATGCACACGACATCACATAGGTACAGATTTCAAAAAAGAAAAGAAAAAAGAGCCACTCCCTTAATTTTTGAACTATTTGCCACACATAAACAAGTAAGGTATCGTTGGAAAGCACTCGAAGGGAACTATCACGTGATGCGAAGAAAAATGCTAATTAAGCTAATTAACTTGCTATTTAGCTCACTATCTCGGACTTTTTCGATATAATCGGTATGTTGTTTTATGCGCATTCTATTTAGCACATGGAAAAACCCCTAAATTTTAAATGTCGTCCAAATCGGATGATTAATAGCAAAGATATTTACATATGAAGTTAGAGGCAGCATCCATATATCTACATTTGGGAAACACACCTGGAATGTTTCCTTCCCTGCAAGAAGAGTGATACTGCTGGAAAATATGCGTCTTGCCCGAACCTCCGACAAATTGAATGCAGAGTACGGACGAGCAAAGGCCCTGACAGAGTAAGATCTTTTTTTACAAAACGATCTTTTATTACGAAAGACGCTCTAAAAAACAATACCCAATACCACACCAACACCTCAATTTACGGTCCTCCAATACCCATCCTACGGTCTAAGTTAAAAGCCGTAGATAACAAATTTTGTACAGGAGCACCTTGACCCCGGGCCTCGATCCCTTCCAAAACCCGTCTACGGACTAAGTAAGGGAGCCATGATTTAGTATACCAAATTTGGTGATTCTAAATTGAAAACTGTTGATTTTACGGTAATTTTGTATGATGCTCCTGTCCCCGGGTCCCGATCCATTCCCAAAACAGCCTACGGTCTAAGTTAGAGTTCCATAAGACATTATAACAAATTTGGTGGCTCTAAATTTAAAACTGTAGATTTTAGGAAAATTTTGTTTGGGGCCCTTGACTCCGGGCCTTGATCCCTTCCAAAAACCATCTACCGTCTAAGTTAGAGTACCATGAGATAGTATACCAAATTTGATGGTTATTAATTGAAAACTGTAGATTTTGCGAAATTTTGTATGGGGGCCCTTTAACCCCTGGCTCCCACCCCTTCCAAAAACAGTCTACGGCCTAAGTTAGAGTACAATGCGGACATTTTCTAGACCCTGTCGACATTTTTGTTGGCGACGTTATGACCGTGTCGACATTTTGATTGTCGACATTGTGAACTTGTCGACATTTTAACTGTCGGCATTTTGACCCTGTCGACATTTTCGTGTTGACATTTTTACCGTCGATAATTTGTACTACACTCGTTGTAATAATTCGTGACAATTGTAGTCTGGGTTATTTTTAAGTGCATCTAACCTAATCAGACATCGTTTAGTTATTGAGTGTGCTTTTATTGTGCTCGATAAAAGGACTTTTGAAAGCGCATCTAACCTCTTTGAAAGCTTTATTCATTAGTCAAAAGTATCTGAAATTAAATTTTTAATAGTTTGAAATTGATAATTTCAATTGAACATTTTTTATTTCATTTGCTTAAGAATATTATAAATGCATATAATTTTAGTATCGTAAAATTTGTATTTAAATTGCCATCAGCAAGAGTGGATGCACGAATCAGCAAAGTATTACAAATATGTTTTAAAGCGTTTTTTATGTGACGTATACCGCTAATTTGCATATCCGGCATTCCCCTGCGTTGTTGTCATGTGACCGTAACTGGTCCAGAGTATAAATGTGACACGTTTGCCCAACAGTCAAACGCACTTGCACATTGATAGGTGAAATATGGCAAGCGATACTGCATTCGTTACGAATTTCATCAAGTATAAAGTGCTGCAAAAGCATGAGCAACGATCTGTTCTGTTCTGGGGGAGAATATTATATCGAAAAGCACGTGTGGGTTTTGGTTTAGAATGTTTAAAGCAGGTGATTTTGATGTTAGCGATCGAGAACGTAGCGGCGTCCCGCAGAAGGTTGCACATGAGAAACTGATGAATCTCAATTTGATCGCCTGTATTCTGTATATCAACAGTATGTTGCAATATCTGGAGCTGCGCTGAATTCCACTAAAAGTACTGGCTTATGGTGCGGGGCTTGGGCTGCCCGCACCGATGCTCCTTGGGGTGCGCAGTGGACAGCCACTACACAGAAGATCCTCGGTGCGTGTGTTGGATTGCCCTTGGCTTCTGCATCCGCCACCTGGACTGCTCTTCTTCCCCGGATACAACGGACTGCTGCCTACTGGAGTAAGGCCCACCCTTTCACATCGTTCCGTCAACGAGCAGCCGTTGTTCGTCGACAACTTATCTTCCTATGCGAATACTCTTGGATGTCGACGGTTGTGCCCGTGTCACAAATGATGACCATCACTCGCCTCTCAACTTCCGTCATCTGGTCTTCACATCACTGGGTTAAACCTGCCACGCTTCATCTGCCAGCCTCATTAGGTGGCATCCAGCTTCCTGATCCAGCTGTCCTTTATAAAACACATCGCATTATTCATTTCATTCGCCTTGCCACTTCAACTGTTCCGTCCCTTACCATTACCTTGAATGTTCTAGCTTCTTCCCGTGACCCATCTTTCACCTTCCTACTGTTTCTGAAGATGGATGCATACTCTCTTCTCCCGTCCCACCTCCCTCCTGTCCTGCGAGAGGGCTTTTCTCTCTTTCGTTCGCTTCCTCTTCTCCGTTCATTTCCTTCTTCAACCCTTGATCTCCTAGATGAACCTCTCTTCTTCTCTTCTCTTATTCACCCTCCTAACCTCCCTTACTTTTACTTTCCTCATTGGATCCGCTCTGGTGTGATAACTGTCCGTTCTCTCGTGACTTCTGATCTAACCTGGAGACCTCTTTCTTCCCTGTTTCTATCTACAACCATTACTCTTGCTAACGAATATCTTCTCCTTCGCACAGCGCTTTGGAGCCTCTTTCCACTCCTCGCTTCACCTGATGGTCTCTTCTCGGTCCCCTCCGCTCTTCTTTCTCTACCGTTCTTTCTCCTCATTCGTAGCTCCCCGGTTCTAATTACTTCTATCTCCTCCTCTTCTCTTTATTGGCTTCTTCTTTCCCCTCCCGCACTTCCACTTTCTGTGCATTCTGCTCCTCCTTCTCTTCTCCCCGCCATCTGGACAGCCTCTACCTCTCCCCTTTCCTCCCCTCTTGAACTCAATGTCCATTGGCAATTTCTTCACCTTCGTCTCCCCGCCCATCAGTACTATTTCGCATGACTCTTCTCGCCTCTCCGCAATGCTCCTTTTGCCCTGAAGTCAGCGACGTCCAACATCAATACCTATTCTGCCCCATTCTCCTGCCAGTCCTAATCATTTCGTCTTGCTGATCGAATTTGTGCTCGATAGTTACCCTTTCTTGCATATGCTTGGCTACTTCAAACAAAGCATCCACCTACTCACTTGCCTCCTGTGTGTCGTTACATTTTTCTTCTTGTGAAGTTCACTGTCTATGCTTTCCATCTTCAACAACGCTTCCCTGCCCTTATTCCACCTCCTCAGGAGGCAAGTGCTATCATTCGGAGACGCTTCCTAGCACGGTTAACCTCTCGCCTCCAAATGGAGCACTCTCGTGCTGCCTCAACAAACACCGATAGCGTTTTTCAATCCACCTGGGCCCAATCGGCTGGGTGGTTCCATATCCACAATTTGCAGTTACATGTCAACATATAAGTGGGATTTTTGTTGTCGCCCACGTTCACTGTAACAAATCATGTTTTTCGTATTAATTTTGGTGCTTCGCTATTTGTGATTATTCTGTTTTATGTGCCATTGGAGATAGCTCACCATGTTTTCCATGTTCTCTTCGATAATGTTGGATTTTATGTTGTTGTATATAATTCTTCCTTCTGCACAGTTTACTGCCCACGCAATGTCCCCTTCATTATGTTGAATATATTTTTAAAATATTAGTCACTGTGTGTGTAATTTAATGTAACAAGATGCCCTTCTGAGTACATTTAGCGTTATTTCCCCTTGTCACTGAATACTTCTCTACATATGTTGTAAATTTTGAATGTAGCATCACTGTTGCATTTCTGTTTCATGAGAAGCTGCCCTTCTGGGTATGTTTAGCGGCTTTCTTCCTTGTCACTGTATTGTTCTGAACATATGATATGAAACTTGTACATTGCATTACTGTTCGATTTCTGTTTTTTGTAAAGTTGCTCTCCTGGGCCCGTTTAGCATATTTCTCTCTTGTCACTGCATAATTCTGTACATATGATTAGTATTTCTGCTTATTTGTTTCTACCATTACTGTCATATCTCCAAATACTGTTGCACCTGTTAGTTCTTTCTCACCCATGGTCTTTTATGTGAATTAGTACCTTGTGCATGTTTAATCTTTAGTATGGTAGTAATGCTTAATTGGAATTTGTGCATAGTATAGAATCATGTCTTTCCCTGTCTACAATGCTGTAGGTAAACATTTTCATTTGTATCGCTCGTGCTTTATTGTTTGCCTCTCCTTCGCCCTACGTGGCGAAATAATTTTATGATTTTAGCAATATTTTGTTTTACGTTTCACTGGAACTTTCCAGCTGATGTATATACCACTGTATTTATTGGCAGATTCCATTGTCATGTACATAGAAATGTTATTTTACTGAAGAATAAAGGCAATTTTGAAGTGCAAGCATTGCTGGATGAAGATTCGTCTCCAACGCAAAAAGAACTAGCTGAACAACTGGGGGTAACTCAACAAACGATTTTGAATCTTTTACGCGCAGTGGGAAAGATTCAGAAGGAAGGAAAATGAATGCCATATGACCTGAGCCAGAGGAACAATGATGAGCGCGTCATGAAGTGTTCGAATCTGTTGAATAAACAACACAGAAAGTGTTTTCTGTGGAAAATCGTTGCAGGTGATGAGAAGTGGATATGGTATGACAATCCCAAAAGCAAATAAAAACCACTGGGTAGACCGCAGTGAAGCAACAATTTCGATACCGAAACATAATATTCACTCCAAGAAAGTTCTACTGTGCATCTGGTGGGATATGAACGGTGTGCTCTATTATGAACTATTGGAACAGGGTCAAACTTTTACTGCTGATCGCTACAAGCAACAATTGCTGCGATTGATCCAGGAAATCTGTCGGAAATGTCCTTTCACAGGCAAAGAATTGCGTCCCATGAAATTACTGCATGAAAACGCTAGGCCGAATGTCTTGGAATCGGTCAAGGAAACGTTATTGACGCTTGGCTGGGTAGTTTTGGAGCACCCGGCGTATAGTCCCGACATAGCACCCTCAGACTATTATTTCTTCCGATCGATGCAACGTGGTTTGTCTGCTGTACAATTCCGGACATGTGACGAAGCGCAAAAACGTGTTGGCAACTTCATTGCGTCACACGACGAAGTATTTTTCTTGTCTGGAATCCGTCAGCTGCCCGACCGATGGCGGAAGGTGATAGATAATGACGGCGCATATTTCGATTCCTAAAGGTACTGTTGTTTTCTCTCAAACAACATGTTGCGTTGCCTTAAAACGCTTTAAAACGTATTTGGACACCTACCAATATAGCTGTTATTTGGGTAAATGTGGCGTTAATTGGCATATCCTAGTTGCGCTAATTAAGAAAAAAAGACTGATTCAAACATATATATTTCAGATATCGATTATTAATTTGTATGAACCTTATGCTCTCCTCGGTATTATTTCCACATTCGATACGATTACAAGGTTTCGGAAAACGTGCTACAGCGATGAATCCAACTCTTTTCTGTTAACCTTTTCTCGACTACAACGCCCTATGCGCCCGGACATTCAGACAAATACAAACAAGATTAATAGACAGAAATGTTTGCTTATCCCACTTATCTCGCAGTGGAAGTATCGGTCCCTTACGTAGTGACGTCACTGTACAGGACGGATAGACCGTCGATACTTGGTCGATACAACTGAAGCACTTGCGGGAGAAGTGTTGTGAACAATTTTAAATTTAAATACGCTTTGAATTTGAAAACTTACAGCCAAGATGGAATGAAAAAAAAAAAGAAAACAAGAAAGATGACACCGAATTTTCGGGTGCAATGAGCACGTCTTTTGAAGCCATTCAAATGCGAATTAAATTATTCCAAAGCTATTCAAAATCGATTGAACCGGTTTGGAAAACAGTAGAATCTGACCGAAGTAAAAAAAAAAAAAAAAAAAAAAAAAATTTCAATCGAGTTTTTACTCCCACAGATACCCCGCACGGGGATAACTGGTTTTCCAGTTATTTGGGGAGCGGCGCCCCAACGGCCCGAGCTGACCTTGTGACTGGTCAACATCTTATGTCATGCCACCGCTTGTTTTTTATTTTGGTGTTTGCAGGGACGGCTGTTCATCCAGCTGTTGGGGAGTCGCGGCCCCACGATCCCGAGCTGGTCTTGTGTCTCGCTTTTTCGTTTTTCCTTATTTTCTCCACTGGCTAGTTGCCCGTGTTGTGTTCTCTACCTAATCGCTACCACGTTATGTACTAACACCCCGGTCTTGTGGTTTTGTTACCCTCCACCACTAACTGATTTATATTAACCGCTCAGTTCGTAGGTTGCTGAGATTCCGATTAGGTTCCCTGCCAGGATTTGTCTTCTTTGGATTTCTTTTTTTCCTTTTCGCTGGTTTGGGTGCTAGACCTACCTGCATGTTTGCTGCGTGCGGAGACCCGTGAGGCGGAAATGGGATGTCTGGGGGCTGAGGTCGCAGGAGACCGGTTAAGTGCCTCCTGTGTACCAACACTCCTCTTCGACCCCGGCTTCGCTGTAAACGGGAGGCTAGAGACTAACCCACCTCTAGTCAGAAGTCTTGTACCAAGTTGTGTACAGGGCTTTAGCGGCTTTTTTGTCGTATGGCACAGCAGGGTGAGCCCGGGGGCTGTGGGGATCATGCCAAAGGCGTTGGCATGACGGTACCAGGAGGCCGAAGTGTCCGCCGAGTGCGTGTGATCACAGCCAACGGACTATATCTGCAACGTATAAGCTCCAGAACTGTGTCTAGCGTCATTTTCTTGGCTTGCGGACCTCCAGTTCTCCTCAGGGGCTCGGTGGTGGGTGGAGTAGTCTGCAGACGAATCTTCCTTCTTTTTTTCCATGGGTAAACCCAAAAACAAACGCTCCAAATTTAAGTCACCTGAGAAATGATAGTTGCAAACGACTCTCCTTCGTCTTCTCAACCTACCAAGTCTCAAAACCTTAAACGTTCTTTAGACCATGACCTGGACCAAGAATGTACTACCTCTTCTTCGGCAGCTGTACCAGTCGCTCCGAAGCGTCGTCTCCCCTCGATTGCTGTGACTACGCATGCTACTCACTTGCTTGTAGAATCCATCGATCCGCATGAGAGACTGTCCACCAGATCTCTTTTTCATTTCTAAAGCTTTGGACGCTGCGGTTGGCCCCTTGAAGTCTGTGAGGAAGCTTCGCTCTGGGGACCTGCTTGTCCAAACTTGCAGTGTTTCTCAGAGTAACACTTTTCTTGAACCTCACTAGTCTTCAAGGCATTCCTGTAAAAGTGACACCTCACCCGTTTCTTAACACCTCTCGGGGTGTTATTTCGGAGTTTGATCTCTTGCCATGCAGTGAAGACGAATTCGTGACTGAACTTGCTGATCAAGGTGTTATTGCTGCACGTCGTATGATGTTCCGGCGTGATGGTTCCATGATTAAGTCAAAAAATGTCATCTTGACTTTTAACACCCCGAAAGTTCCGACCGAAATCAAGGCTGGCTACTTGGTCTGTGGAGTTCGCCCGTACATTCCCAGTCCTCTGCGCTGTTTCAGGTGCCAGAGGTACGGGCATTCACAACGTTTCTGTAAGAGTTCCGCTCGTTGCGCAAATTGTGGCTCCAGTGAACATGACGGGGAAGGTTGCACTTCTGCGGCCTGCTGTGTTAACTGCGGTGAGGCCCATGCAGCTTACTCCCGAAACTGTATGAAATGGAAGGACGAGATGGCGATCCAGCGCCTCAAGACCCTGGAAGGCCTCTCGTACCCTGCTGCCAAGGCCAAGTTGGGTATACCCACCACCCGACAGCGTACTTTTGCCGCAGTAGTTCAGTCTCTGCCACAACCCGTGCAGCCCTTTGTTCCGCGCCCTGTAGCTCTCGCCGCCCTTGCCAAGCGATCTACAGCTGACCACGCGACACAGGTGTTTTTCCCCGAGCTCGAGATTTTTCGAATACCTGATTCTGGGCCTTCTCTTTTGCTGCCGACCGTCTCTTCCAGTTTCCAGTCGAAAGCCTGCACGTGCGGAAGACCCGGCCCTCAATCCGCAAAGGTGTGCAGTGTCCATCCAACTGTCTCGGCCTCAGCGAGGTCCCCACCCTCAACCAACATTATAGAGGAACATAGGGGGGAGGAGAGTGACAGTTCGTCCCCAGCCTCAAACAACATTGCAGAGGAACATGGGGGGCCGCCCGGTGGCGCAGTGGTCTAAGGCGTTGGCCTCTGATCATTCGTCCGAAGGGGTCCGGGTTCGAATCCCGGTGAGGCATGGATGTTGTGTTTGTCTTACGGCACTGGCTCTCTCCCTTCCCTGGAACCAGTGACCCTAAATTAGGGACGGGCGACTGCTTATAGCCCATTGAGTTGCTCACGGTGGTCGTTAAACATCCAATCAAAAAAAAAAAAAAAAAAAAAAAAAAAACATGGGGGGGGAAGAGAGTGACAGTTCTGTCCCCGCCCTCTGCCAGCATTGCAGAGGAGTGTGGGGGGGAGAGGAGAGTGACTCATCCTTTGTGTAGTTGTGTTTAAAGAAAAAAAATTATAATTATAATAGTAAATTAATAAATTTTTATATAAACCTAATTAACTACCTTGTCTTCACAGCTTTCATCATACTCTTTTTCAACTTTTACCAAGCCTGTCTGTTCTTAATCATTTTCCACGTTTTTAAAAATCTGTGGCTGATAGTTCTTTGTCTGGCGCTCTTTGGCCAAACCTGGCCCTTGCGCCAATAAAATCCAACAACCAACCAACCAACCAACTCCCACAGATATTGTTGTAAACGGAAACGACGCCCTCACGTGGCAGACTTGTACGTTAAGAAAAATTTGAATTTATATAAGAAACATTTCCCAGCGGAAACGCTCTCCAACAAAGAAAGAATTTTTCAAATCGGGCTCTTACAAACAGAGATATCGACAAATATAAGATATGAATCTACGCCCCCTCGCGGAAAAAACATGCATTATTTTAAAAAGGAAGTAATTTTCAAAAGGTATTTCGATGTGAGCGGTATCGGTCCATGAAAGAATTTTTTCAATCGAGTTTTCAGGAGCTCAGATTTTATTGCAAATACATCAGACACAGAAATTAACTCTTACGCTCCCTGGTGGCCAAACCATTCTTTATCAAATGTAAGAAATTATATGCTGAGAATTTCCTATAAGGAGCTGTATCCGGTGCTGAAAGAATTTTTGAAATCCGAGTTTTAGAAGCAGAGATATTGAAGAAAACGCAATTTACATTTACGCCCCTAGCGCAAAGTCTATGCATTACTTGAAAATTTTGAACTTATATGAGCAGCATTTTACACCGGATACGCTATCTAACAAAGAAAGAATTTTTTTCAAATCTGACTCTTAGAAGCAGAGATAATGGCAGAAATAAGATAGATATCTACGCCCTCTGGTGAAGAGAAACCATGCATTATTTCAAGATGAACATATTCTGTAATGTTTATCGACAGGTGCGGTATCGGTCCACGAAACAATTTTTTCAAATGGGCTTTTAGAATCTGAGATTTTGTTGCAAATACCTACGAAGCAGCAGAAATTTGACGTTACGCCCCCTGGTGGCCAAACCATATTTTATAAAAAATTAGATTTCACAATTAAAAGATTTCCCACCAGGAGCTGTATCCGGTGCTGGAAGAATTTTTCAAATCGGAGTTTTAGAAACAGAGATATCGGGGAAAGAGCAATCTAACTTTACTCCCCCTAACGGAAACTTAATGACATATTTAAAAATTTTGAAATTATATTAGAAACATGTCGCACTGAAAACTCTGCCGCCCCAGTGGCGCAGTGGTCTAAGGCGTTGACCACTGATCATTCGTCCGTAAGGGGTCCGGGTTCGAATCCCGGTCAGGCATGGATGTTGTGTTTGTCTTACGGCACTGGCTCTCTCCTTCCCTGGAACCAGTGACCCAAAATTAGGGACGGGCGACTGCTTATAGCCCATTGAGTTGCTCACGGTGGTCGTTAAACCTTCAATCAAAAAAAAAAAAAAAAAAAAAAATCAAAAACTGAAAACTGTGCATGACAAAGAAAAAAATTTCAAATCGGATCATTAGAAGCAGAGAAATTGTCAAAAACAATATATACATCTAGGCCCCTGGCGGAGAAACCATGCATTAATTTGAGAAGAAAATATTCTGGAAAGGTTTGTCTACGTGTGTAGTATCGGTCTACGAAAGAATTTTTTCAATCGAGATTTTAGAAGCTCATATGTCTCTTCAAATACATTAGAAGCAGAAATCAACACTTACGCCCCTGGTGGCTAAACCATTTTATACCAAATATTAGAAATTATATGAAAAATGTTTCCCATCACAAGCTGTATCCGCTGATGGAAAATTTTTGAAATCGGAGTTTTAGAAGCAGAGATATCTGGGAAAAGCAATTTACTTTTACGCCCTCTAGCAGAGAATATATGCGTAACTTGGAAAAGTGATTATGTCTAAAATAATCTTCGACTAGAATGTAATCGAAAAGTAAAAGAATTTTTTGAATTGGATTTTTAGAAGCAAATATATGGATTAGAATGTGTTTTGAATTCGATATCGTCTGCATTTACGCCCTCTAGCGGCGAAATTTTGCATCGTAAAAAAAAAAAACGAAATAAAGGATCATCATTCGCTCATTTCAAGCTTCCTAATGCCAAAAATAAAGAATTTCAAATCGGACTATTAGTTGCTGAGATATCGTGTCTACAGACGGACGGACGGACGGACAAACCGATAACATAAGCACGATCTTTTTTTACAAAAGACGTGCTAAAAAACAGCGTCAACAATACACGCAAAAAAACTGACACCCACGTAAATATTTTACTTATTGTAAACCAAGATTTTAAAGAAAATAAGTATATCTCTTTTTTCAAATCTATTTAATCTAATCAGGATATTGACTGTCATTAAGGAAAAGTGCAAGGATAGCGATCATAGCTTTTAAATTTAATTATATGCAAATGTAGCATTGTCTTCTTTAAATAAATTCGCGAGAAAGAAAAAAATCCATAATATTATGTTAGTAGCACCTCATAAAGGAATCCCTTTATGCTGAACAAATCAGAACTTCGGCAGCGTTCAAGGAACTCGCTTAATTAAAAAGCTGGAAATTAATTCTATTAAATGCTACGTTAATATTTGTAATTAATTGCTTAATTCAAAAGTTAAAATTATATATTTTCAAATTCTTTTCCTTTCTTTTCGTCATATTTTTATCGCTAAATTTTGAGAACTTTAAAAATCGGGACCTTATTTAATGCAAAGAAATACTTTCTTCACTCACTTTGCTATGTTCCTTTGGTAACTATTTTAACCGGTATTCTCTTCTTGGGTTGGTAAGATATTTTTTCCTGAGGATTTGGAATTTAGTTGAATACTAAAGTGGAAAACAAACGTCTCCAGTGGAAAACAAATTCATTTTACTTTTCGTTGCTATTAGGAGAAACAAAAAAACGAGTTTTTCCAGATTTTAACTATGGGTTATTTTAACGTCGGGTTATTTTTGCACCGGGTTATTTTGCTAACGGGTTATTGACGTTGGGTTATTTTGCTAACGGGTTATTGACGTTGGGTTATTTTGCTAACGGGTTATTGACGTTGGGTTATTTTGCTAACGGGTTATTGACGTTGGGTTATTTTGCTAACGGGTTATTGGCGTTGGGTTACTTTGCTAACGGGTTATTGACGTTCGGTTATTTTGACGCCGGATTATTTTGACTGGGGTATTTTGACGCGGGTTATTCTTTCCGAGTTAATTTGACATGTAACCAACCGACAGAGAAGCAGCGATAAGTCTGCCTGTGTAGTTCACTTGGGAGAACAGCCGCTCTGGAGTAGGAAGAAGTTGAATTCCACCATCCGCAAAAGGCTTTATGTATATTGACACCCGAACGAGAGTGAATCCCATGGCCGTTAGGTTTGAAATATTTGTGTGATGATCCTTCTACACAACACACGTACTTATTAAAAATATTAGTTCTATAATGAGATGATCCATGGAATCAGATGATCATTGCATTATTTTCTTTTGTTTCTGGCTCTGGTTGAAAGTGCTTCTTCTTGTTGTTTTTCTGAGAATTCTTCTCTGCTGCTTTTGCGCGTTTGGGTTTTCAGGTCTCAAATTTCTTTAACAATTTTGTTCGTTCATGATGTTTGTTTACAGTTATCATCATCATCATCATTGTCAACCATTTTCAATCCACTGCTGGACGAAGGTCTCCCCAAGTTTTTTCCACAACTGTCTGTCTTGTGCCAGTCTCCACCATGTTACTCCCGCATACTTTCGAATTTCATCCACCCATCTTCCACGTGGTCTTCTTTTGAGTCTTTTCCTGTCCCTCGGAATCCAGTTTAAAATTTCAGCTATCCATCGGTGGTCTGTCCTTCTGGCAATATGTCCGGCCCATTGCCATTTCAGGGATTTTACTCTGATCATGATGTCTTCCACTCTTGTCATTTTTCTGATCCACGAGTTCCTCTTCTTATATCTCCTGGTTACACCAAGTATGCACTTCTCCATGCTTCTTTAAATTGTCTGCAGTCTTTGTATGTCTCTTTTAGTTAAGGTCCACGTCTCTTCACCATATGTAAGCACTGGAAGGATGCATTGATTAAACACTTTTTTTAAAGACATAATGGCATATTGCTCTTGAAAATTTTACTGTTTCTTCCAAACGCTCTCCAGGCAAGTTTTACACGCAGATTAATTTCTTCATCAATGTGACCCTCACTTGATATCTGCTGTCCAAGATAAATGTAGGTATTGATTATCTCCAGCTTTTCCCCATCAATCGATAAATCTTCATTTCTTGTAAAAGCATTGTACATCACTTTTGTCTTCTGAAAGTTCATTTTTAATCCCACTTCTTTACTCTTGTCAGCAAGTTCCTGGATCATACTCTGCAGCTCTGATGGGGTAGTTGCAAAAATGACTACGTCATCAACAAAACGAATGTGAGTTAGATAATACCCATCAATCTTCATCCTATATATATATTAAGACTTCAGAATATCCAACAGTAACCTGAACTCAACAACGAACAGCATGTATGGATATGATTCTGGCTAGCTGCTTTGCGCTACCAGTTACAATATCTTATTTCAATTTCGCATTCAGCAACATTCATTCATTTTCATTTCGCTCCTATCGTTGATTTATATTTTGACTATTGGAGATAGATAGATAGATAGATAGATAGATAGATAGATAGATAGATAGATAGATAGATAGGTTTATCGATTGATGGGGAAAAGCTGGGAGATAACCGATTCCTGCATTTACTTTGGACAGAAGATATCAAGCAAACGTCACATTGATAAAGAAATTATCGACGTATGAAACTTGGTTGAAGAGCTTTTGGAAAGAAACAGTACAATTTTTAAGAGCAATATGCCATTATGTCTTAAAAGAAAAGTGTTTAGTTAGTGCACCCTTCCAGTGCTTACGTACGGAGCAGGGAAGTTGACCTTAACTAAAAAAGGCATACAAAGACTGCAGACAGCTGAAATAAGCATGGAGAGACGCATGCTGGGTGTAATCAGTACAGATAAGAAAAGGAACTCGTGGATAAGGAAAATGACAAAAGTGGAAGACATCATGATCAGAGTAAAATTCCCGAAATGGTAATGGGCTGTACATGTTCCCAGAAGAACGGCCCACCGATGGACAACCGAAATTCTGGACTGGATAACAAGGGACAGGGAAAGACCCCGAAGAAGACAACATGGCAGATGGATGGATAAAAATCGAGTGACATGGAGGAGACTGACGCAGGATAGACCGTTGTGGAGGAAACTTGTGGAGACCTTCATCCAGCAGCGGATTGATAATGGTTGTTAATGATGATGATACATATACCCTATTCTGTAGGCAGGATCTTTTTACCAGAAGTGTTCGAGATCAGTACAGTGTTGTCCAGATTTGAGCCTACATCTGTAAAGTAGAGCTTCAAAATTTAAGACATGCATCTGAAGACAATTAAAAATAGGATTTTGACTGAACAGAGTGCAGATAAACTTCGTCTCTTCCTATAAATCTGCAGTTCAATTAGCACAGCAAAATAGGAGCTTGATATTGTTACAGTGTAGCGTGCTTTTCCTCTAAGGCGCGAATGTTTAACAACTTGCTGTCATGGTCTTCTCGTGGGAAAATATCTCGCAGTTTCCTCGTTCAAGAGGTAGCTTTGCGTCTTATTTCTTTCTCTTCTTCTCTCTCACGTGGACGTGGGATGTCGGGAATTCTTTATCTTCCTTTCTTGCATTTCAGGATGGGATATAACAAAGGGTGAAAAGGAAGGATGGGTAAAACTGAGTAACCGTTGTACGATAGAGTTTCCGAAAGGAAGGCCGCAACACAATGTATTGCACGACAGCCTCGGGAAAAATTGTTGCCACTAGTGTCGAGATGGTAACCTTTGTTTTCTTGTAATTAAATTATGAGTTTGGGGAAACACTTTTCGCTTTCGGTTTCAGAAGTGTAGGCCCGTGCGACGCCATGCGACCTGCTGTCCTCTGTGTTTATGCAGATTTATTTCGCGTAAAGGAAGCGAACTTTCATAAAATGAGCTCTTTGCAAATTGGAGGAAAAAACCGACGAGCTTTCGTTTAAATGGAAAATCCTCTTCATTGGGTATGAGAAAACTTGCTGTACCCAGATCTTCCTTCTTCTGACAATAACGTTCTTCCAAATAATTAAAGTTTCACAGGATCTTTATCCATCGACTGAAATTGATGACGGGTGAAAATGAGCCAGGTTCAATAATTGAGTTCTAGCCAGTGACCTTTGCCTGACCATACAGTGTCGCGATACACACCAGCCACCCAATTTATTAGGACAACTACAACATTTTATGCAAATAAGCTAATGCATTATGGCATGACGTCACGTCACTAAGGCTACTAGTCGAATCAACAGAAACATTTCCAGGAACAGTTCAGAATCTAAAACAATATAATTTCCTTTGTCTGAACGTTTGTCCCATTTTGTTGGCAGAGTGGAAACAGCCAATCGACACAGTGCATGAATGCACCATTTTGCTTTGTCGTCATAGTGGCAAAAAACGATTTTTTACAGCTTCTGGTGTGACGTCATCTCATCCAAATCATTCTGAAATGACGTCAGAGATGCATCACATCACACGATTAAAATCATTTCAGCAACTCTTTAGAAACAAGAAAACGTTTCGTCAAGAACTTTTGTTCAGCTTTATCGTTCCTAAACAACGTACAGAATTTTGCATTTTGATTCCTATCGTACGAAACTTAATTTTAAGATTCGCCTTGTGAACCTAAAATGTTTATTTTAGATTGTCAAACCAGTTTCTTTTCCCATTTAAGTCAAGAAATTGAGAGTTCCAAAACAGTAGGTAACAGTGTACTGTTATTATTTCATGCGTATGCTGAAGAAATATGATTTAGTAAGTTTTATTTTCCTTAAACCACGAAATTCCCCAGAATACAGCTCCATTTTTTTCGCAGAATATAACCAGGTATTCTTTTATTTATATTTATAGAAGAAATGAAAAGGAAAGGAAAAAAGAAAAAAAAAAGAAAAAATACTGTTTGTGCTTCTGCTCATGAACAATCATAATATTTTGTCATTTGCAACTGGCAAATTCTAAGTTTCCGAAAAGGCTTTTACTATTTGAACACCTTTCTGCTATTTGGAAAAACACGAACAAGTGAACATAGTTAGTTGCTTGACATCTGCAAGAAATTTTTTTTATTACAATTAATGAAAATTTAATTGAAGGTGAACTCGACAAACTTTTATGAACTTTGCCAATTTAGTTTCGAAAAAACAACGGGAAGGTTTGGATCTAGGTAGATTCGAAACCAAAACGTTTAGGTGTCAGTTGCATGCTCTACCGATGAGTCCATGCAGACAAACGGCGTGGTAGTCAGTATGATTAAGAGTTAATTGTGAAAGCTGGCTCACTCAAATGTGTGCTTACATGATTTTTACAAGCACTCATGGGCTTCACCACAGTGACGGAGAATGATTACAGCGCCATATGTTGACACCTTTAGGAATAAATAAATGATGAAAAAATTACTGTGCATAATTTATTTTTCCCGTCATTATCGACGGGTTTTAATCTAGTATGTTACTAAATGTTTATAGGGGAAAACATGATCTAAAGGACTTTGAGCTTCGGCTGGAAGTGGGCGCTCGTAGAGGTGGTGAGAGTATCAGCAAAACAGCTGCATTTTTGCAATGTGGACGAGTGACAGAGGTAAGAAACTACACAGAGTTATTCCATCAGTAAACCATGTGGTCGGAAACAGCCAGCAAAGGCCCGTGGCGAGCAGATATTAGCTAGATTTGAATGAGCCAAGAGAGCCTCAAAGAGATGTACTGGTTTCCATAAATTAAGAACCTAATTTTTGCAATGTCTCGATAACTAAAAAGAGTTTTCATATAAAATTTCAGGAAAATATACACTGAAGTGTCAGAAAAACTGGGACACCAGTCTAATACTTGGAAGGTTCCCCACGGGAGCGCAGGACTGCAGAAATACGACGGGGCATAGACTCCACTAGCTTCTAGAAATATAATGGGGCGTCCCGACACTTGTGTGGAGGTACATTGTCCTGTTGGAACAGGCCCAATCCATCAGCATGAATGCAGGACATGAGCGGGTGTATCTCGTCACAAAGGATGTACACATAGCGTTGGCCGGTCACAGACGTTTGTAGACGTACCAGGGGTCCCAGTGAAGTCCAGCTAAACACACCCCATACCATTAAGGACACCCCACCGGTTGGTACAGTTCCCTGTTGACAGGCGGGATCCATGGTTTCATGGGGTTTGTGCCACACACGAATCCTTCCGTCTGCCCGATACAGTTGGAAACGCGACTCGTCAGACCAGGCTACTTGTTTCCAGTCATCAAGTGTCCAGTGGTGGTGTTGCCGTGCCCAAGCGAGGCGCATAGCTCTGTGTTGTGCACCCATCAAGGGGACTCGAGTTGGGCGTCGGCTCCCAAAGCCCATATCGTGCAGGATATGTTGCACAGTCCGGAAGCTGATGCTTGTTGAGGCTCCAGCATTGAATTCCGATGATACCTGCGAGAATGTTGCACGCCTGTCGCGTGAAACGATTCTTGACAGCCGACGATGGTCACGTTCACCCAATGTCTTTTTACGGCCACACTGGTATCGTAGGTTGGAGGTTTTGCCGGAATTCTTGCAGTCATGGTACACCCTTGCAATGGTCGTCCGTGAAAATCTGAACTTCGTTTCTACCTCCGAAATACTATGGCCGATCTCACGAGCGCCAACTATGACACCACGTTGAAAATCGCTTAAATCGTTATTACTTGTCATTCTCATGGCGAAAACACCTCTGACAGCTGGCAAGGCTGTCTATCGCTTTGTATACGCATTAGCGGACGCAACCGAGTACGCGCATAGGTAACGCTGCTATGTATTTTGCATAAGCTCGTCTGTACAAATTTTCTGGCACTTCAGTGTATATTGAATACTTTAATATACTTTTTCATATTATATGTACAAAATGAGAAAACTGTGTAACGCAAATATTGTTTATATTGAATTTTGAGTGTTTCTTATACATTGCAGAGGCGCTGATTCCAACCGTGGTCTTAGTTTTTAGAATCATAAAAACTTATTTAGTTATTTTAAATTTTGTGATTTTATTAATATACTGTCATTCGCCTTTGTTACAGAGGAAAACATGGCCACGACAAGAGGTTGTAAGATCTCCCCAGACACTTTCTGTCATTTTTGTGGGTACTATACTGGTCCTAAGCAAGTTGTAACGTACCAGGAGATGTGACGTACCTGCCCGAAGGACGCACACGACATAAAGGCAGATAGGAATCAGAATAAAACGTCCGCGTAGCTCAGTTGGTAGAGTGACTTATTTCGGAATGAGGGGATCCGGGTTCGAGCCCCGGCGCGGATAAAAATGACGGAGAAATTTACTTCGTTATAAAGTCAAGCATAAAAATACCACAGGAACTAAGTTTTCCATTGCATATCAAGCTTACTTCGGAATGCCTATAGGTGACCAATACAAGGTTTGCGCATCGCATTTTTGCTGTGGTAGTCGCAGGTCGACTTTGGAAGGCTGTCGTGGTGCATGGAAAGCAATGTCATTTGCCATTCCTCGAATTTGGAGGGAACCAAAGAGTCATCTTGATGACTGTTTCTTTTGTATGGTAAATATTTCCAAGTACAAGAAGCCTAGAGACCGGAATGCTATTACACATCCCAACATGCCATCATCTACTACGCCAGTTCCATATTGCTTTGAGCTTCCCATTCCACAACCACCAAAAAGTGTGGAGACAGTAGAGGAAGATGTCCAGGCTGGTGGTGATTGTGAGAACGACAAATATATGGACTTCCAAGGTGAATCTTGCAGTACTCAGCCACATTTTCCAAATCAACAAAAACTAGATCAATTAATAAGGGACTTGGGGCTAACACAATCAAATGCAGAACTTTTTACTTCTCGTTTGAAAGAGTGGAACTTATTGGATCCTATCTGCAAGTTGACCATGTACAGAATAAGACATGAAACATATGCACAATATTATGTTGTGACTGATACTCTTTGCAATTGCTTCGATATAAATGGGCTCTTTGAGAGCATTGAAATTCCTCACATACCTAAAGAATAGAAACTTTTTATAGACAGTTCGGTTAGAAGACTGAAGGCAGTACTATTGCACAATGGAAATATATACCCTTCAATTCCAGTAGCATACTCCATGCACTGTGAGGTATATTCTAAATTAACTTTCCTTTTTAGTTTCTTTCCCTATGTAAATCTTGAGTTTATTCTCAGTTATACTTCACACTTAACGTAATATCTTTTCTCTCCAACGAATACTGTTGGCAACATAATTGAGGTTGAATGAACGTGCTGTATGCCTGTTTTGATAAGAACGAGAGATATAAACTACAACTAAACTGTTGCTGAGAGAGCGCTGTGTTGTGGAGCTGTGTGGAACGTAGCGTTGTTGGTGTGTGGTGTGCTTAATGTTGATACCGATATGTTATGTTACGATGTGTTGGAGAAAACCTTGAATAAAGCATCTTTTCCGTAAGTTTGACTTCTGTTGTTTACATGTTTCGTCTGGCCGTTAAGGTTTAATTTAGGAACTATATCATAGTATGGTGATGTTTTAACATAACGTAGC
The DNA here is from genome assembly GCA_039090855.1 of Macrothele yani. Taxonomy (NCBI): domain Eukaryota; kingdom Metazoa; phylum Arthropoda; class Arachnida; order Araneae; family Macrothelidae; genus Macrothele; species Macrothele yani. The sequence goes on from CM077023.1 coordinate 21,443,855, forward strand.
AGTATGACAAGACTTTTACGTTATAGCACATGAAAGAGTACTGTATCAGTGTCAAGCTTCTTCTAAAAAAATCCAGGATCGCGAATACAATTGGGATGTATGTGCTTATTTTAAAACGATTGGGTTCCTTTTGAGCCTCCAACCTCTTTACAAAGTATCCTTTTGTTTCCTTTGCTTGTGGGACAGCAGAGCAGTGAGCGAACATTACAAAATAGAAGAATGGCATATGAGAGTTGAATTGCAAGCTGGTACATAGAATATCATACACACGCCCTCGTTTCAGTACAGAAAATCTTATTACCCTCGCTGCATATCAAGTTGTGACTGGAGAAGCAGCTTGTAAAATCATTGGATATTGATGGACAAACATTCAAGTTCATTTGCTCAATGTTTCCAAATCTCTCAAATGTAAAAGTAAAAGATGGTATATTTGTGGGGTCACAGATAACCTCAGAAGAACTAGAGAGCAAAAATGTCTGATGTTGAAAAGGATGCCTGGCAGTCATTCCGTTTTGTTGTGACTGAATTTCTTGGAAATAAGAAGAGCACCAACTACAAGAAGCTTGTGTAGAATTTAGTAGAATTGTTTTGAAGAATGGGGTGTCGAATATCAGTGAAACTTCATTAGTTGCACTCCCATCTCGATGTTTTTTTTGGGAACAGTGAGGGATGAACGTAGCGGGAGGTTTCATCAAGACATGCAAAATATGGAAAACAGATATCAAGGAAGATGAGATGAAGCCATGATGGGAGACTATATATGAAATTTGGTGAGCCATGCTAGAAGTGTTAGTAAGAGGTAAAAGCGATCCAAAGTTACTTTTTAGGACAGATATACTTCTTGTGTTTAATTGTTTCAATTCATGCCGTGCATTGATAATATTCATGATTTGTACCCCTTACATACAGTATGTCTTATTGCCTACTGCGCTGTAATACACGTCGTACATTATACAACTGCATAGATTTTGGAGTAGCGTAAATTGTGGTTGAACTATGCCAGAAATAGTGGCAATTTTAAAATTCTCGCGCCAAAATTAATAAAGGAACATCAAAATATTCGGGTAAATAAGTAACTGTTAAGATTTTTTACACAGTGTTATTAAAGAACAAATAGCAAGTAAGCATATCTGGTCACAGAACATGCTTAAAACAAGATAGCCGCAGTGGGGCAATATGTAGTGTGGTCAATCCTCACAGCAATGTATGCTTTTCAGAGACCTTTCATGATCATAATAATGATAGTGTCCAGAAGCTTTCCTGGCAATAATGACCATTGCTCCACCAAATCGCTCGAAACACTTGCAGGCTTTGATAAGTGGTTTGAAAAGCTGCAACAAGTCTACCTAAAGCATCTTAAACATTCCCAACAGAGTTCAACTTAGGAGAACGTTCTGGTCACTCCATACGGTTGATGTTGTGTGCCTCATGAAATTGGCCAACAATTTTGGCTCTGCGAGGACGTGAATTATCACCCTGTAGAATAAATGGTGGCTAACTGCGCCTGCGTAAGGCCAAACAAAGCATTCTATGGTCTTATCCTCATAAATCTGAGCATTCACATGGCCGGTCTGAAGCACGTACAGATCTGTGCGACTGCCCAAATATATACTTGCCCACATCATGCCAATACCATAAGTATCCCTTTCTGAGTCGGTTAAAGGATGATTCCTAGCTATGTGCGCTGTAGCTTTGTCTTGTTACCCAAATATCAAATTCATTGCTTGGCAGAATCGTTTCAGATCTTGCAGAAAATGCTAGATAACCAGCTGTAGATTAAGTGTCTGACTCACCCTTACAGAGATTAGTTTTAATCATATCAGATCCTTTAGGACTATAAGCGGAATTAGAACACGCAACACTGGCTATCCTATCATCATGAGGACGTGCGCAGCCTTATCTGATTTGCTGCGAACTGAGGTTCTCATTTTTTACGCTTTCCAACCGTAGGTTGAAGAAGCGTATATGCTCCAGCTTTTTCCGTCCGTCTGTCTGTCTGTCGGCACGATAACTCACGTAAAAATGGTCCGATTTCGATGAAATTTTAGTATGTGGTAGGGGACCACCAGGGGACGAACCCTATTGAAAATGAATGAAGTGGGGTCAAAGGTCACGCAATAAGAGCGGGATCCATTTCATTGCCTTTATGCGTCATAACATGCGTAAATATGGTTCGATTTCGATGAAATTTCAGTATGTGGTAGGAAACTACCTGGGCACGAACCCTATTGAAAATTGGCAAATTGGGGTCAAAGGTCAGGCAGGGCACAAGAGCGGGATTTATTACATTGCCCTTATGCGTCATAACTTGCGTAAAAATGGTTCGATTTCGATGAAATTTTGGTATGTGGTAAGGAACCACCTGGGAACGAAACCTATTGAAAATGGGTGGAATGGGGTCAAAGGTGAGGACATAAAAGTGGGATCCATTTCATTGCCTTTATGCGTCATAACATGCGTAAATATGGTTCGATTTCGATGAAATTTTAGTATTTGGTAAGGAACCACCTGGGGACGAACCCTATTGAAAATGGGCGAAATGGGGTCAAAGGTCAGGGCATAAAGGTGGAATCCATTCCATTGCCTTTATGCGTCATAACATGCGTAAATATGGTTCGATTTCGATGAAATTTTAGTATGTGGTAGGGAATCACCTGGGGACGAACCCCATTGAAAATGGGCGAAATGGGGTCATAGGTCAGGGCATAAAGGTGGAATCCATTCCATTGCCTTTATGCGTCATAACATGCGTAAATATGGTTCGATTTCGATGAAAGTTTAGTATGTGGTAGGGAATCACCTGGGCACGAACCCCATTGAAAATGGGCGAAATGGGGTCAAAGGTCAGGCAGGACATAAGAGGGGGGTTTGTTCCATTGCCCTTATGCGTCATAACTTGCGTAAAAATGGTTCGATTTCGACGAAATTTTAGTATGTGGTAGGGAACCACTGGGGACGAACCCTATTGAAAATGGGCGAAATGGAGTCAAAGGTCAGGATACTGGAGTGGGATCCATTCCATTGCCCTTGTGCATCATAACTTACCAAAAAAATGTTTCGATTGCGACAAAACGTTATCATGTTGTTCCGGAGGTATAGTGAACCGGTTCTATCGAATATCATCGAAATGGGGTCAAAGGTCATTGCGCCAAAGGAAAATTTATTCCACAGCCATTATTCTCATAACTTGCGTAAAACTGCTTCTATTGCGACAAAACTTTAGTATGTTATTCTTGAGGTGTACTGAACCGGTTCAGTGGAATATCATCGAAATGTGGTCAAAGGTCAGGGCACAGGAGCGAGATTTATTCCACAGCCATTATCCTCATAACTTGAGTAATAATTTCTGGTATGTTGGAAAGCGTATCATAATCAATACATTGCATGATTTTACTAACTTGTTTTACTTATGTTGACGTATCCAGACAACAGTACTTGGCATTTATCATAATGCCAGACACAGCAGAAGAAACTCGAAACTGTCGTCTTTGTTAACATTTGCATAACCAGGTCTATCAGCTTCTGCTTCTCTTGAAAACGGTACCAAAACGCCTCAAACTGTGTGTGCCATTCTTCACACAGATTTCTCTTGGTACAGTATTTGCTGTTGACGTTTTAGTTGTTGTTTGGGATTCAAACGACCTCCATGAGCATCCAAGACTGTACGAAGCCGTCGTTTGGTAATTTAGTGCTACCAGTTCCAGGGTAAGGAGGGAACCAGTAACGGTAATATAATCATAATATCCATGTCTTCCCCCAAAACATTTTTGGAGGATTAACCCCTCTCGCGAACATCTAAGGTCATGTCACCAGTCCCTAATTTTGAGCCACTGGTTCAAGAGAAGTGACAAAACTACAACTGTGGGGCCAACGCACCATGCATGCCTCATTCAGGACTCCAACCTTGTCCTAACTCTGATGATCAGCCAAAGACCCGAGCTTATGATCGCTCGGCCATCGGAGCTGAGTACTGACCCAGCATTGCTTTACTTTGACTTCTCCTCGGTGATCTAAACATTTTGTGAAGCACTTTCCTCATGCCTTCGTCTAATAGTTCTCTTTCCGAACGCCGATTCAAATCAGGTACCACTGTTTGGATCTCTGTGAATGTCTTTGCTAGCAGCAACTTTCGCTTACCTGGAGAAAAGGTTTGTTAAGCCTTTTCTCAAACCTCTTACGCACCATTTTAACGCCTGGTAACCATTTGTGCATAGACTCGTATGTTTGAAGATCGTGCTACGCCATAATGGCCTTCTCTTCGAAATCTAAGTGACATCACGACGTAGCTGCTCAAAGAGCCCTTCTGGTCGGAGCCCAAGACTAGACCACGTCATAGAGAGTCTCCCAGCCCACATGCGTTGATACACGCATACTATTTTGGGGTCATACACCCACAAGGAAAATTTTTAATTACAACTAGGTTATGTTTATGCAGAGGGACCAATGTAAAACTTGCTTTTGTTCTCTTTTTTCGCTTCCTTCGAAACATATTTCCCCTGCGTAACAATCGGTTACACAGAGTTATAAAGGTCGCCCAAAATGAAACTCAGACTGTCGGTTTTTTGACGTAAGGGTTTATAGGTTGGAATATGTGAACATACAGGAAGTAAGAGTGATACATGGGCTACATACCCGCTACACATAGTCGCCTTGTCGGTTCAAGCAAGTGTCTCAGCGCGGCACGAGATTGTGGATACCCTGAGCGAAGAACGTCCGTGGTTGGCGGTGGAACCAGTCTTCAACGGCGTCCCGGACCTCAGCGTCGTTAGCGAACAGGCGGCACTTGGGAGCTTTTTTTTTCAGTTGCCCGAGGAAGTGGTAGTCGTAGGGCGACAGATCGGGGCTATAGAGGAGATGTCGAGGACCTCCTAGCCGAAGCTCCGCAGCTAATCTAGGCACACTGTTGCCACATGCGGGCGGGCGTTGTCGTGCAGCAGAATAACCCCATTTGACAACATACCGGGTCGCTTGCGCTAGATGGCCGTTTTGAGGTTGCGTAACGTATTGAAGTATGTGGTTGCCTTGGCCATAACGCTTGTGTCCAGCCAATCCAACAGCAATGGGCCATTCTCATCGAAGAAAACCGGGAGCATCACTTTTCCAGCTTTTAAGGAGGACTGAGCTTTTTTTGGGCGTGGAGAGTTGGGATGCCACCATTCCATACTCATCCGTTTAGAGGCCGGATCGAAGTGGTTGCACCAAGTTTCATCTGCGGCGACAATCGTGGAAAGAAACTGTACCCCCCTCTGCGTGGTAACGATGCAGATGCTCCAGGCAAGCACCAATTCGCCGAGTCTTCTGCTCCGCCTGGAGATGCTTGGAGACCCATTGTACGCAAACCTTACTGTATCCCAATTGGCGATGGAGAATGGTGTTAACAGTTCCCCTACTCACGGACAATGTTGCCACATGCTCGCGGGTGGTGATTCGACAAATTCTCCTTCACAAGGTTCTCCACGGCAGCAATCGATTCCATGGTGATGGCCACGTGTGCTTGCCCAGGTCTCGGCATGTCTTCCGTGCTCACACGTTCTTTACGAAATTCACTACACCAGCGGAACACTGTACGCCGTGACTGACACGCATTCCCATACACATCCTTCATGCGACGATAACTTTGGTTTCCCCTATCACCTTCTGCCGTCAAAAATTGCAGAACTGCCCGCTGGGCCTCTTTGGACGAATCCATGTCACGACCCTACGTAGTCAACTTGCCTCCGCACATGAATACAGCACACTGAGACGTGCCGCTGATCACAGCGTACTTCCTGACAAGACACGCCATCTACCGGCGCAAATGTACGGCTCTGTGTAATTATACAATGACGCTATTACCCGAGTGTCACTTTCATTTGGGCGACCCTTATATTTACGATTCAAAGTGCGTGAATGTTCGGGAAAAACTGAAAGTAAAACCGCAGCTACTTGTTTAAATAGGAAAAACATTAACCAATAAGCAAAGTTAACGTACGATAATTATGCAGATTGATGTGCTATAAATATAAATGCAAAAGAAAGTAAATGATTTATATAAAATGTTAGGTTGTAACGTACCAGGAGATGTGACGTACCTGCCAGAAGGACGCACACGACATAAAGGCAGATAGGAATCAGAATGAAACGTCCGCGTAGCTCAATTGGTAGAGTGACTTATTCCGGAATGAGGGGACCCGGGTTCGAATCCTGGCGTGAACAGAAATGACGGAGAAATTTACTTCGTTATAATGGCGCCCGAACTATCCGGATGACCCGACCGTTCAAAATCTCGCATTGGTGTGATGTTATTTTCACACCGCGAGATAGGAAAAACAAGAGAATCCATTCTCCAGCACTTCGACAAAAAAAAAAAAAAAAAAATAAGGGAGAGATGATGTAACGTACCAGGAGATGTGACGTACCTGCCAGAAGGACGCACACGACATAAAGGCAGATAGGAATCAGAATAAAACGTCGGCGTAGCTCAATTGGTAGAGTGACTTATTCCGGAATGAGGGGATCCGGGTTCGAATCCTGGCGTGGACAGAAATGACGGAGAAATTTACTTCGTGATAAGGTGCCAACCCGGTGGCGCAGTGGTCTGAACGTAGGCTTCTGAACGCTCAGCCGAATGGGAGGAGACATTGGTGGTGTGTTCCCGGATGAGGCACTTGTGGCGTGTTTGTTTTACGGCAGTGGCTCTCTCCCTTCCCCGAAAGCAGTATCCAACAATTAGGGACAGGCATGTAGCCCGTTCAATTGCTCACGATGGTAGCTAAACCCCAAAATAAATAATTAGCTTTGTTGGACAGTTGAACACACTGGTGGGATACTGCGGAAAACGCAGAAAGAAGTATCCAAAAATTCTACGCATAGCTTTTTACGAGCAGAAAAAGTTTTCAAAATTTCATATCATCATCATCATTTTCAACCATTATCAATCCACTGCTGGACGAATGTCTCTCCAAGCCTATCCCAGTCTCCTCCATATTACTCCCGCATACTTTCGAATTTCATCCACCCATCTCCCATGTGGTCTTCTGAGTCTTTTCCTGTCCCTTGGAATCCAATCTAAAATATCGACTGTCCATCAATGGTTTGTTCTTCTGGCAGTATGTCCAGCCCATTGCCATTTCAGAGATTTTACTCTGATCATGATGTCTTCCACTCTGGTCATTTTTCTGATCCATGAGTTCCTCTTCTTATCTATCCTGGTTACACCAAGCATGCACCTCTCCATGTTTCTTTGAGTTGTGTGCAGCCTTTGTATGTCTCTTTTATTTAACGTCCGCGTCTCTGCACCATACGTAAGCACTGCAAGGATGCATTGATCAGGATGCATTGATCAAACACTTTTTTTAAGACATAATGGCATATTGCTCTTGAAAATCATGCTGTTTCTCCAGGCAAGTTTTATATGCCGATTAATTTCTTCATCAATGTGACCCTCACTTGATATCTGCTGTCCAAGATAAACGTACGCATCTGTTATCTCCAGCTTTTCTCCATCAATCGATAAATCTTCATTTCTTGTAAAAGCATTGTACTTCACTTTTGTCTTCTGAAAGTTCATTTTGAATGCCACTTCTTTACTCCTGTCAGCAAGTTCCTGGATCATACTCTGTAGCTCTGATGGGGTAGTTGCAAAAATGACTACGTCATCAGCAAAACGAAGGTGAGAAATATCATATGCACGGAGTTATTATTTTTTTTTATTTTAGAAACTGTGAGCACCAGCTAGGGAACGGACGTTATTCATGTGACGTCAAAAGTGGATTTCTGCGGACCAACATGGCTGCTGATTCAATGTTGTCGCTATCTTTTATCCCATACTGTTCGCTAATTTTTAGAATCTTAACGCCATGAAGTTTGCCAAGGGTATCAAAATTATTATTTTTTTTTTTTTTTTTTTTTTTTTGATTGGAGGTTTAACGACCACCGTGAGCAACTCAATGGGCTATAAGCAGTCGCCCGTCCCTAATTTAGGGTCACTGGTTCCAGGGAAGGGAGAGAGCCAGTGCCGTAAGACAAACACAACATCCATGCCTCACCGGCATTCGAACCCGGACCCATCTCGGACTAATGATCAGAAGCCATCGTTTAAACCACTGCGCCACCAGGGTGGCAGAAATTAATTTCTTAGAAGAACAAATCAAGGTTGCAAAAATACACCAGGACAATTTTGTGTTCGATGTTTATTTCGCATGACTCAGGAGAACATCGCCATTAGTCATCACGAAGTTCTTAACGAAGAACTTCTTGTACACCGTATATTAAATTTTCATATTTCTTATTGTCATACATTGGCGGAACATCTGAAACATAAACAACCTGGAAACCCTTTTTTTTTTTTTTTTTTTTTTTTTTACAAAAACAAAACATTTTTTAGAAGCCCAGACAGCCGCCCCGGTGGCGCAGTGGTCTAAGCGATGGCTTCTGATCATTCGTCCGCAAGGGGTCTATGTTCGAATCCCGGTGAGGCATGGATGTTGTGTTTGTCTTACGGCACTGGTTCTCTCCTTCCCTGGAACCAGTGGCCCTAAATTAGGGACGGGCGACTGCTTATAGGCCATTGAGTTGCTCACGGTGGTCGTTAACCCTCCAATCAAAAAAAAAAAAAAAAAAAGCCCAGACAAATACGTAATATGGAAACAAACTAAGGTTCGCAAGATAAATAAAAGAAAAAATGTAGATATGTTTGTTTCGTTCTTTGGGGAAAGAACGTAGAACTGAATTCGTAATTTACCGATTCAAATGTGCCATCAGTTTTCTCCAACTTTTTTGTTTGTTTTGGGGGGGGTGAAATTCGAAGGAGCACTACAAAGTCTCAACTTCCTTTGATTCGTAGCGTCATGATATCCAAAATATTTTTCGTTAAATAGAGCAGAACATATTGGAGAATGAACATTCGAATATGAAATCATCGCGTTCCATTTTACACAGCCATTGCTTTAACAGTTTCGTCCTTTTCAGAAAAAAAATATGGAAAGTTATTCTTCCCTTTATACAATTTAGGCGGCACTATTTATTAGCACAACCATACTATGAGCAAAAGTTAGACATCTCGTTAATAAATTTATGAAAATCGAGATTTTCCGGAACCCCTGCAACGTAACGTGTGACGTGCCTGCACCGCAGGACGCACTTGAGATAAAGGAAGATAGCAGCGAAAGCATACATCCGCGTAGCTCAGTTGGGAGAGCGACTTATTCCGGAGTGAGGGGACCCGAGTTCGATGTCCGGCGTGGTCAAAAAATGACGGAGAAATTAACTTCGTTATAAACGTCATGTTAAGCAACGGGAAAACGCATGTAAACAAACTATCATTGGTCCGCGGCCACGAAAAAGCTTTCCCATGATGCAATGTGAGGTAAATAAGGTCCACTCAATTTATTCGAATTCCGTCGTACCGGCAGTACATGAGATACGCTAAAGCAACAAGAAAGATGACCACGAATTTTCGGGTGTAATAAGCACCTCTTTTGAATCCGTTATGATGCAAATTAAATTTAACAAAGCTATTCAAAGTCAATGGAACCGGTATGGAAAACAATAGTATCTGACGGAAGAAAGAAGTTTTTAATCTCTCAGATATTGCTGTAAACGGATCGTGAGCTTACGCCCTCTGGTTGTAGACTTGCGCGTTAAGAAAAACATGAATTTATATGAGAAACATTTCGCACCGGAAACGCTCTCCAACATAGAAATAATTTTTCAAAACGGGCTCTTAGAAACAGCGATATCGACAAAAATAAAATGTGACTTTACATCCCCTGGTGGGAAAACCATGCATTATTTTAGGAAGAAAGTATTCTCAAAAGGTTTTTCCATATGAGCGGTATCGATCCAAGAAAATAAAAATTTAGTCGAGTTTTCAGGATCCCAGATTTTGCTACAAATACATCAGAAGCAGATATTAACCCTTATGCCCCCTGGTGGCCAAACCATTCTTTACCAAACATTAGAAATTAAGTTAAAAATATTTTCCATCAGGTTTTGTATGCGATACAGGAAGAATTTTTCAAATCGGAGTTTTAGGAGCAGAAATAACGCAGAAAACGCAATTTACCTTTGTGCCCACTAGCGGAAAGTCTATGATTTACATGAAAATTTTGAATTTATAGGAAAAACATTACGCATCGGAAACATTATCCAACAAAGAATGACTTTTTCAAATTGGACTCTTGGAAGTAGAGATATTGACAAAAATAAAATATACATCTACGCCCCCTGGCGTAGAACCCATTTATTATTTCAAGAAGAAAATGTTCCTAAAAGGTTTGTCGATATGAGTAGTATCGGTCAACAATCGACTTTTTTCAATCGAGATTTTAGGAGCTCATATTTTGCTGCAAATGCATCAGAAGCGGAAATTGAGACTTACGTCCCCTGGTGGCGAAACTATTTTTTACAAAAATTAGAGATTATGTGCAAATGATTTCCCATCAGGAGCTGTATCCGGTGCAGAAAGAATTTTTCAAATCGGAGATTTAGAAGCAGAGATATAGGGGGAAACGCAATTTACCACTACGCCCCCTAGCGGAAAGTCTATGAATTACTTGAAAATTTTGAAATTATATGGAAAACATGTCGCACTGAAAACACTATCCAACAAAGAAGGAATTTTTCAAATCGGACTCCTAGAAGTAGAGATATTGACAAAAATAAGATATACGTCTACGCCTCCTGGTGGAGAAACTGTGGAATATTTTAAGAAGAAAATATTCCGAAAAGGTTTATCGGTATGAGTGTCATCAGTCCACGAAAGAATTTTTTCAATTGATATTTTAGAAGCTCAAATTTTATGGCAAATACATCAGAAGCGAAAATTAACACTTACGCCTCCTGGTGGCCAAAGTATTCTTTACCAAAAATTTGAAATTATATACAGAAGATTTTCCATCAGGAGGTGTATCCGCTGAAGAAAATTTTTGTTCAAATAGGAGCTTTAGAAGAAGAGTTATCGGGGAAAATGTAATTTACTTTTACACCCCCTAGTGTTAAATCTATGCGTAATTTGAAAAAGTAACTATATCTAAAATACGCTTCGACGTAAATGGAAATGAAAGATAAAAGAATTTTTTTCAATCGGATGTTTAGAAGCAAATATGTGGAATAAAACGTACTTTTGAATTCGACATCATTTGCATTTGCGCCCTCTAGCGGCGAAAGGCGAAATTGTTCATCGTAAAAAAAGAACGAAATAAAGGAGCATCATTCTCATATTTCATTTTCCGAATACAAAAAGAATTTTTCAAATCGGACTAATAGTTCCAGAGATATAGTGGGTACAGACGGACGGGCGGACGGTCAAACCGATAACATAAGCACTGTCTTTTTTCACAAAAGACGTGCTAAAAAGGACACAAAGCACGTGTAGGAGTGTTCACACGAGAAAGTAATGAACGCGCTCACACTGGGCACGTTAAATAAAATGCAATACCAAATGACAAAATGTCAAACGTAGGGAAAAGAGCAATGATAGATGCGTAAAAGTGAAACAGTATGAGAAATAGACAAGTGTCATGGGTCACAGTTTACCACGATAATGACATAACGTGGAAAAAGACAGGGAAAGTATCAGTGAAAACATAAAATGCCCGCGGTACAACATGAAATAACAGCAAACGTGCGGTCGAGAGTGACACATAACAATGACATCAGATATACAGACACATAACAAAGTAAAATCACACAGAATGTAGCAGGAAGGATCTTTACCCAGAACTGCATTACAAGAAACAGCTCTAGAGTCACCACTGATATCTCAGCAACGACGCGCAACAGTCACTCAACTCACCCGCCAGCACAACAGCGGTGCAGTTCGACATATTTCCACATGCGCCGTACTTTGCTTCGCCTGAGGTTTCACAGCCGGACACTAACAAGGGTACCCATGATAACGCCCAGTCATCGCAAACAACGCCTCGCATTGGACAACGAACGTTAGCAATAGACCCCCGACAGATAGATGAATGTTGTTTGAACTAATGAGTCCCACTTCCTCCTGCACCAGGCTGATGTCTCCGTTCGCAAATGGCTTAAACAACATGAAGCCCAATCCTTTGGTTGCACAGTTGGGGTTCAACAGGCGGCTGGAGGTGGCGTTCTGCTTTGGGGAGCTTTTTCCTGGCAAGCCCTAGATCTATTGGTTATCATCCCATACTGAATGGTGTACGCAACAGGGACCTGTTATCTGACTCTCTCCATCCATATCCGCAGGAGCTTTACACAAACCACAGTGCCATCTTTCAAAAGCACAACGCACAGTGTCCTTGGGCTAGTATAAATGCTGTTTCGAAGGTCAAAGGCGTCACAACACGTTGTTAGGTAGGAAGTGTTTTCTAACAATTTGCTACTTCAGTGTAGAGACATAACAAGAAGTAGCAAAAAGTTAAATAAAAGCCTATCACAACCAGTCTGGAAAGTTAGAAATTGCGGTATACGTTACAAAATGTACAAATAATGATGTGATTCTTCTTTGTTCGATAAGTAAATTACGTCGATCTGCAATTTCTTGCCACTTAAGTGCAATATTAATACGAATTATTATATTAATAACATAGTAATGTTTTAATTGTTGCAAAATTATGTTGTGTATTTGTTAAACGAAAAACGAAACAAAGAAATTTGAGAACTGTGTGCTGATATATTTCAGAAAATCAGATCAGATCATATGTAGAGGATTTTAGGAAGTGAGTGTTTGACCATAGGTCTTAAACAACCCTTAGAAATAGGAAGCTAGGAGATTTGGGCTAGAGTGCCCGATAGGAAAGTGACACGGAAGCGAGCTAGAAGACGCCCTTATTTACTACCGCGGGGCCAGTATCCTTGGCCCGACGGCTTAACGTGCCCATCCGACGCACGGCGGATATTCAGTGGTTCGAGCGTTCGTACCTGCCTGGGATCGAACCTGAGATTTCTCCGTGACAGTCACGAACGTTGCCCACTTGGCCATCGGCGGCCCTAGTTCAGAATAAAAAAGGCTCGTGATATTTATCCTTTTATGAATATCTTGAAATTTTCGAGAAGATTCTCAGTAATCATGGAATACAGTGAAACTGTATAAAATCGAGATTTTTTTTTTTTGTCAAAAAACCTTCTCATTAACCGTAGGCTTCAATGAAATCCTTCTTGTTATTATTCAGAAACTCACTGAAGGGAAGAAAAAATTACCATATCCAATTGCAAGTAGATATCAATATTAAACATAAATTACTATGAAGATCGCATCGCCCTTTATCGGTGATCATAAGTCGCTTTTCATCCGAGAGTATAAAGCAAACAAGCTAAAGAATTGTTTTGTTGTAGTTAGGTATCTTCTCTCTTGCCCGAAGCAAGAAAGGCAACGCCGAAATAAGGAGCCGTCTTCTTTCATTCTTAATAAACACAACAGAGGTTTTAAGAAAGTTATCCCTGACAATCACAATCCCTCGGTATTCCCTCGAAAGCTCGCATTCATTCTAAATCTGCTCTTTCACGGAGACAGCTCGAACTTAAATCACTTAATGTTGATGCAGCTGCCGTGCTACAAATTAAAGCCTTGGGTGCTATTCGTTACGGTAAGAGATCTCGGTGAGAGGCAATCAAAGCAATCTCAAAGCATAGATGCAGGGGTCAAGCAACATAAAGTAGGTTTTCGTGTTCAAATATTTGCCAGTTCCTTGCAGACCGAAAATCGGTGTGTTGTGGAGCAAACATATCGGTTGCACAGTAACTGCACGAAAGCAACAGTTAAATTCAACAAATCAGTTGTATCATAAATTTCCAACAGCCTGCTTGATGCCCTTTGACCCTAATTCCCAAAACACGACTCTGTTAATATAGAGAAATCGTCGAGGAAACAAATAAATGGAGGTATGTCGAAAAGTGTTTACCACCATTTTTTCACTCTAGGACAGAGTTTATTAGTACAAACATTTCGCACCATAAACGGGAAGGATGAATCTGTAATGCGTTGCCAATTTCGTTAAGCTGCAACATCACATTAGCCGTTCGGCATTCCAGATTGTCCGCACTGACAAGCCTGTTGTTTCGTATACTTCGTTTTATTCATACATTTATTTGAGGGGCAGTAGTTACGCTGCCTGATACGATATACACTGAAGAGCAATTGAATTTTTTTTTTTTTTTTTTTTTTGATTGGAGGTTTAACGACCACCGTGAGCAACTCAATGGGCTATAAGCAGTCGCCCGTCCCTAATTTAGGGTCACTGGTTCCAGGGAAGGGAGAGAGCCAGTGCCGTAACACAAACACAACATCCATGCCTGACCGGGATTCGAACCTGGACCCCTTACGGACGAATGATCAGAGGCCAACGCCTTAGACCACTGCGCCACCGGGGCGGCAATTGAATTAGAGACAGCTGGCGTTATGCAAATGTGGCGCTGTGGGCGGCCCTGTAAACGGAAACGACATGACGTACGCAGCGATCCGACAATATAAGGAGTGATGCGACGGGAATCAGTAAGATTCGGACGCAGTATGGGTAAGACGAAGGATCTAAGCGCATTTGATCGTGGGCAAATTGTCGGGGCCCGACGAATGGGTCACTCCATCTCGGAAGTCACTGGGATTTTCACGAGCCACTGTGTCACGGGTGCACCGCGGGTACATCGAATCCGGTAAAACCATCCCTGTAAGGGCCAACTGCCGTGGACAACAGCGTGTGGATGAGCAGGGTCATCGTCTGCTAGCTCGCATTGTAACAGCGGATAGACGGGCCACAGTGAAAGAAATCACTCCGCAATTTAACGCTGGTGCACAAAAACATGTAAGCAGCCACACCATCCAGAACCATCTCCTCGCTATGGGGTACAGAAGCCATCGTCCCACGAGGGTACCGCTGCTGACCGCACATCACAGGGTGCAAAGATTAGCATGGGCGCGGGAACATCGCCACTGGACCCTTCACATGTGGAAAAATGTTGCCTGGACTGATGAGTCAAGATTCACGTTGGTACATGCAGATGGCAGGACCACATGCAGCGATGGATCCTTCTTGCCAGCAGGGTACTCTTCAAGCTGGTGGGGGTGGCATTCTCGTCTGGGGACTGTTTACGTGGACTGAAATGGGACCCCTGGTACGTGTGACATCGTCCTTCACATGTCAGCGTTACCGGGATATCCTGGACAACCATTTGCTCCCGTTTGTGCGTCTTCAACATCCTCCTGGGGACCTCATCCTGCAACAAGGCAACACACTGTGCCATCGCTCCCGAATTGTATCCGAATGGTTGGATGAACACTCCACCGACGTGACCTCCCTTCCTTGGCCGGCTAGATCACCTGACCTCAATCCCATCGAGCACATCTGGTATGCCATCGAGAGAGATGTTCGAGGCTCTGATCCCCTCCATCAAATCTCCGTAAACTGTGGGAGCTTGTTCAGTGGTCGTGGATCCGTATGGCTTCCCAACGCTTCCGGTGTCTTGTCGAGTCCATGCCGAGATGAATCGCCGCCGTCATCAGGGCGAAAGGTGGTGCTACACGTTACCAGACAGGTATCTCTAATTCAATTGCTCTTCAGTGTGGTATTGGGTGTGTGCAAAAGTTCTACCCATTTTTGTAATAGATGCAAATTGCGATCGATGTAGTTACGTCACAGATGACGCTACGATGCCAAATTTTCGGCCAATAAAACGTGGAGCAGTAGAGCATATAGAGGCACTAGGTTTGTCTGAGTAAGTCATTTGTAACTGAAATCACGGACGGTGTAACATGGCATGCGATAAGGAGCACATTAGACATTGTTTACTGTAGGAGTTCGATAGCTGTACTGCAGACGCGGCTTGTTGCAACATCTGTCAAGCGTATGGGGAGGATGCAGTTGGTGATAGCACATGTCGCCGTTGGTTTCAGAAATTCCGAGACGGAGACAGAAGCTGTAAAGATCAACCACGTCCTGGACGTGTATCCGTGGTTTCTGACGAGGATGTGGGCCAAGCCATAACAAATGACTCACATCCAACCGTTCAGGAATTAGCGGAAACGTTTTCGGTACATAGTACAACAGTCGAAACATGGACGCATGTGCTTGGGTTCATCACCAAGTTCGATACTTGGGTTCCACACCAGCTTTCTGCAAAGCAACGAGAGGAGATAATTCGTACCTGTGCTTCTTTGCTTTCTCGTCACAGAAATGAACCGTTTTGGGGACGAATTGTAACTGGTGATGAGAAATGAGTACTATACCGTAATGTAAAGCGTTGACGGACTGTGTGTCAAGGTGCGGAGTCTGCTCCATCGACCTCAAAAGCAGGACTTCATCCGGAAAAGCTTTTGTTGAGTGTTTGGTGTGATGTCCAGGGAATAATCCACTGGGAGGTGTTGACACCTAACCGAACGATAAATGCTGACCTCTACTGCCAACAGTTGGACAGATTGCGAGAACAACTGACATCGAAGCTGCCAGCACTCGTCAATCGCAAAAGCCGTGATCCTTCATCATGATAACGCCAGACCTCATGCTGCTTTAATCACTCGGCAAAAATTACTGGACTTTGGTTGGGAAGTGTTACCTCACCTGGCGTATTCCCCTGACCTGGCACCTATGGACTACCACCTTTTTCGATCGTTACAGAACGCCTTCGATCTCCAAACCTTCGATAATATGGACGATGTGAAAACGGCATTACATGACTCTTTTGACTCTAAAACACTGGAGTTTTTCCGACGTGGGATTCACCTACTCATAGACAGATGGCAATTATGTGAACTTTTAGGTATATTATTTGGTGTGTTCTCCTTCTTCCTTTGTAGCCTACAAAAACGGGTAGAACGTATGCACACACCCAATATGGTATTACATCTATTCCATAAAAACCCATATTTTATCAGTTTTCTAGAAGCAAAGATATAATGATAAGTTCATACGCACGTGATATTTGCTTCACCATCCATAAATTACGTGTTGGGAAAACTGTGAAATGCAGAAAACATTCAAGTCGCATTTAGATCCACACTGAAATGGCAATTCATACTCATGTCCATAAAACACAGAACACCTGACAGGAGTCGAACAACGACTTCGATTTTTACAAGATGTGCGAATCGGGTAATAAAGCAGAAATGATTAGCATTTCAGCGTCATAGGTACATGCGTACCTACCGCATCTAGGTAAATCAGATCACTCATTTTTTTGTGACAAAATATGAAACAAATAAAGCCTACCTCCCTCCCAATCCCGAGTGTGGGGAGGCTTGAGCCTCGAGGGCCATGAAGGCCACTCACAAATCGCATTTTTTCCTTTTAAACAGTCATTTGTGTTGTTCACACGAAGAAGCGCACGTTAGAGATGAGCTCGCGCTCGGACGGGCTCAGAATTCATTAACTACCGAAAAACCCGGGCCCGGGGAGGCTCCGGGCTCTGAATTACACGTCTTGAATTGCATTACTGTAATTAATTCAACACGTGTAATTCCGAGCCCGGTTGAATTACACGTGTTGAATTTCATCATGGATTTGTTACCATGGTGGAATGATTTTCAATTTCCTAAGCTAGCTGCCATTGCAAGACAAATTTTGCTTAGCAAGACTTGCATTATGCATTGTCCAAAGCTATGGCCCAAGCAAGGATTAGTTTAAGGAGGTGTGGTATCGAAAAACTGGGGAAAAAATCACATTCCCATTTTTTGTATTTTATTAAAAATCAAGAATCTTTAAAATGACGTATTAATTTCCAATATTGTGCAGTTAGAAGTATCGTTATTTATTTTTTAATATTTCCTCACTCCCGCGATTTTTGGGATGACGTTGGTTTTTAGTGCAGCAGGTCGAGTTTTAGAGAAAAGAAGATCAAGTTGAAGCGCTGAGGCATTAGATGCAATTCTCTCTCTCTCTCGCTCTCTCTTTTCGTGATGAACTTGATCTGGAAACTGCACACACATATGATAATATTGTGATTATTATACTACTAAGCGCAAATCTTTGTTAATGTTACAAAATGCAGAATAATCTGGTCTGAAATGCTCTTACGTTCTTTTTTTTTAAATTTTGGAAATTTCCCTACATGCTTTTTTTTATATTCCACTACATCACTCTAAACTACCTTTACCAATTAGCATATATGAAAATTATATTGCAAAGAATAGTTTTCTAGAGTCAAAATTTCAAACACTTGCAACTGTCTGTACGGTGTTGTACGTTTTATAATGCAATTTATTCAAAATAAAAGTAAATTTAGAAATCAAAAAGAAATAACGAATGGAATTTTTTGTTTCTAAACGATTTTCTTTTCTTCAGCTTTTACCAAAATTACTGATTCCCCTGATGCGGTCGAAGGGCACGTTGATTATTTATTTACTTTCTAATCCACATTTCAGAACATTTGGCTTTATGCGTAGTATTTCTAAAAACATATTAATATTGTGAAGTGGATTAACGGAACTAAACTGTTTAAACTTATTATTTTTAAACTAATCCTTGCTTGGGCCATATATTTGGCCAGTGTATAATGCATAAATGCAAGCCTTGATAAGCAAAATTTTCCAAGAATCCGGGCCCGGGCTCAGTAAACACATGTAATCAAAGAAAGCGGGCCGGGTCCGGGCTCCTAAAATTGAGCCCGAACTCATATCTAGTGCACGTATGTTTATCACTGGGATTTGCCCATCTGGGCTACTTATACACAAATCCTTTCAATCGTCGCTGCTTAAAAAATAAAACTGACAGGGGCCGCATATCGGCATTTCTGTCCGGTGTGTCATTTTGTCTGGAAACGGCGCTGGTTGGTTAATTTATTTCTTCTGTTTTAATTTAATTTTCGTTGAATAATTTGTAGAATGAGGAAGAAACATTTTATCTTTCAGCACCCAGTAATTTGCTAAGCAACGAAATGTGAGTGCATTTGGTACACTTCATGGAGTTCTACAATTTTTGTCATGTACCATTTTTCATTCAAGTGGCATTTAAAAAGTTACTGTGTAACGTACCAGGAGATGTGACGTACCTGCCAGAAGGACGCACACGACATAAAGGCAGATAGGAATAAGAATAAAATGTCCGCGTAGCTCAATTGGTAGAGTGACTTATTCCGGAATGAGGGGATCCGGGTTCGAATCCTGGCGTGGACAGAAATGACGGAGAAATTTACTTCGTTATAATGCCGTCCGAACTATCCGGATGACCCGACCGTTCAAAATCTCGCAATGGTGTGATTTTATTTCCACACCGCGAGATAGGAAAAATAAAAGAATCCCTTCTCCAGCACTTCAAAAAAAAAAAAAAAAAATGTGGGGAGATGATGTAACGTACCAGGAGATGTGACGTACCTGCTTGAAGGACGCACACGACATAAAGGCAGATAGGAATCAGAATAAAACGTCCGCGTAGCTCAATTGGTAGAGTGACTTATTCCGGAATGAGGGGATCCGGGTTCGAACCCCGGCGCGGATAAAAATGACGGAGAAATTTACTTCGTTATAACTGGATATTGAATGTTTCTTCTCATAGGGATAACATGGTGATGGTAAGGATGTGTATAATAATTATCATACGTTGCATGCGAGGTCCGATCAAAAAGTTCCAAGACTAGGCCGATATACAACAAAGTACTTACGTTACTTAGGTCTGGCTATGATCTCCCTCAAAGTAGTCTCTTTGGGCAGCGATACACTGCAGCCAGTGTTTTTCTCACTGTTGGAACGCTCCCTGAAAGTCCTGTTCACGAATCGTGTCAAGGACCGTCTGCGATTTGCGCTGGATCTCGTCCACGGCTTCAAAACGGCGACCCTTGAGCTTCAGCTTCATCTTCGAGAACAGAAAGAAGTTGCAGGAGGCCAAATCCGGCGGGAAAGGCGGGTAAGGAAGGGTAATCATGCTGTTGCGGCTGCAAATCCGGCGTGTTACTAACACTCTGTGAGCTGCTGCATTGTCGTGATGGACCAGGAAATGTGCGGCGAATGTCCTCCCTAAGACGCCGCAGGACATCGCGGTAAAAAAAGGGCGGTGACGGTCCGGTCCAGGTGGGACGAATTCACGGTGCAATACCACACGAATGTCGACATTTGTCCACATTTTCAGGGGTTTTGCTCGTGGACGGTCGCCCTGACCTCTCGTCGTCTTCCAGTGCCGTTCTGCCGCTCTTGAAGCTCGAGTGCCACTCAAACCACCTCGCACGACTCATTGTTTCATTGCCATAAGCCTGCCGCAACATTTCATGCGTCTCCGTTACCGAGTTTGACGCAGAATTTGATGTTCTCTCGCTGCTCTAGTTTGCAGTCCATACCGAAATCGCAGCTGTCTTCTTCACGTGGTCACCAAACATCGTGTAGCACACCTCCTGATGTTCGCAGAACGATGCCACTCGGCACAATGACTCACTGCCTTCGACCGCTGTTGGAGCGCTACGTACCTAGTCTCGGAACTTTTTGATCGCGCTACGTATATAACCGTACGTTGTATATAATGTAATAATGCCATATGTGAACAAAAAGAATAACCACATATTGTAATAATACCATATGTTGTATATATTCTGTTACAGCAGCGGTTTCAGACAAAAAAATTGGGGGGGGGGGGGCACAATTCCTGCATGTGCCCATAATTTATCAAAATAATATACATATAATTCCCAAAAAACGGTTATATTTGGGGGGCTAGAACCGCCGCTGGTTCTATATAAATAAGATCAGGAGCCCCAAAAAATATGACGGCACAGGGCCCCCAAAAGTGTTAAGACCGCACTGGCCCCATTGTCTTTTAAGACAGTCGTACAGTCACATCAGCAAGTTCTACAGAGGTCGCGTTACCGGCAGGAGAGATGGCAGTGCTACCCTTCAAGAGATTGCCGGTCAAGTGGGGTGCAGTGCGTCTGGGGTGGCAAGAGTGTGCAGGAAATGGTACGAAGAAGAGCGTAAGACACAAAGAGAAGGTTCTAGATGTCGTACACTTACAACTCCCCGGGACCACCGTCATCTCATAAGGATGTCTTTGAGTGACTGTTCTGCGTCATCAACGGCGTTGGCGCAGAAGTGGCGAACTGTGACGCATTCTCCCAAGTCAACTGTAAAAGTACATCGCCGGTTATTACAGTTCGGACTGCAGGCTCATCGGCACCGCCTCAGGCTGCCCTTGACACAGCAGCAACGGACTGCCAGGCTGCAATGGTGCATCGAACGAAGGGAGCCGCGTGACGAATGGCACATTATCATGTTCTAGGACAAAACGCGCTCCTGTTTAGATGAAACGGATGGCCGCTTCTGTGTCCGCCGACAACAGGCATAGAGGCGTCGGGAAGAGCTGATTCGCACCAGGAATACAGCACCAACACGAGGCATTATGACCTGAGGTGTTATCGGGTAGGAAATCAGATCACCTCTCGTATGGCCGCTTCTGTGTCCACCATGCCGGGTACCCATTAGCCTACATCAATGACATTCTACGGCCCGTAGCGCTTCCGTACCTGTCCCAAGGGCCCCATTTCAGAAGGACAATGCCACACCGCATGTTGCAGTGATAACACGTGCCTTCTTCAGAGATAACTACTATCAAGCTCTACTGTGGCCGGCTAGATCTCCGGATTTATCACCCATAGAAAATCTCTAGGACATGCTCAAATGACAGGTGCAGCGGTACGATCGCCCGCCAACGACTATTGATGAATTTTGGAAGCGGGTCAAAACAGCCTAGATGGCTATACCACAGGACACCATTCACACATTATTTGGTTCGATGCCTCATCGCATACAGCAAGCGATACAAGGCAGAGGTGGCCACACCGATTATAAAGAAGAATATGGTATGTATGAAACCAAGATGCTAATCGTTTGTTCTCTATTGCCCAATGAACATATCCTGTAAATATCAAAGTCGTAGCTCAACTTCTTTCAGGTGGCCTGTTTTTTATGAGCATGAGTGTATTAGGAACACCTACCTAATGTGTTGAGTCGCCCTTGGCTTTCAAAACCTCCTCGATTGGATGAAGCCTAGATTCAACGAAATGCTGATATCGATCTACTGGTATGCTCGGCCAGGCAGGTGTGACGGCGGCCGTCAATTGCCCAATGTTCTCTGGAAAAGGATCTCTGTTGAGACCCCGTAGCCAAATCACGGCGACGAGCGGCTTACGTCGCAGATTTTAATTTTTTTTTCTGGTCCTGCAGACAAAAACTATATCCCTGGAACCCTATTAAATCCTCTTGCAGACTCCCGATCATTGATGCAAGTTACGTCTCTCAAAATTTCTAAAAACGGAAGTTAGACGGAGTGAAGATTTATCTCCTAATCTTAATTTTCTTTTCCCGCGATGTTCCCTCAATGTTCCAAGGGAGGATTGTCTGGTATTGTTGTTAAATATCATTTTATAACATAAATGTTGGTGTTTCAATTTGAAAATGTAGGCAACGATTTCCGAAAACGGAAGTTAGGCGCAGCCTTGTAATCTCAAATTCTTTTTCTCGCGATGATTCCTCTCCCCCGTATGGTCGCTAAATATCATTTTATTAGATAGAAGATTGTATATAAGATTAGAAATGGAGGAAAATTTTCCGCAAATGAAAGTTAGACGGAGTGAAAATTTCTCCCGTAATCACAAAATGAAGGCAAAAACTTTCGACAACGGAAGCTTAAGGCAACGAAGACCTCTCCCGAAATCGCCCCTGTATTACTGTTTAATCATCATTTCATAACATAAATGTTTGTTTTTGAGATTGATAAAACATTTTCCTAAATCGGAAGTAGGACGGAGCGAAGATTTCTCCTGTAATTGTAATACTTTTTCTAGGCATGCACCAGTCCTTTATTGGTGTAAAATATAATTTTATTCCATAAATCTTCGTGTTTCATCTTGAAAATGGTGTCAGAATTTTGGGTAAAAAGGAGCTTGATCCTACTTATCATTACCATTGGTATAGTACCTAAGTTAGGCCATTTTCAGTACTTTTCTCTCTTCTTTTAAATTTTTACCTGTGCAAATTTTTATGGTTTTCCGCATCTAGTAGTTATTTTGCTTACTGACCACCCGCAGAATATTTTGTGGCCCCATATTATCTGTCGCAGACTGACGAGGAACTTTCTGCTATGGGGTGTTAAGAATGGCTCTCTCAATCTCGTCTCACAGGTTTTCAACTGGATCTAGGGATTGTGGCTGCTAATTTAACACTCTAAAGTCACTATCGTACTCCTGGAACCACTGTGTGAAGTTCCGTGCCTTATGGCATGGTGCATTCATTATACTGCAAGAAGTATCCCTCTCCTTCAGGAAACACTATGCACCTGTATGGGCGCGCATGGTACGCAGAGATGTTAATATAAACTGAAGTGCCAAAAGCCATGGAATAGCAGTATGGAAATTTTTAACTGGCGCTGCCGTCGTATAAAGGCTTCGACGCACGCCACGATTTTTATCAGTAGCGAGGTGTTATCTCGTGAGTCAGGCTGAACAACCGCCAGTAGGATTATGGCAAGCTGACGTGAATTGTCGGAGTTTGAACGAGGCATGGCAGTGAGAGACAGACAGATGGGAAATTCAATTTCCGAAGTTGTGCGAACGTTCAACATTCCTCGATCGACGGTGTCCCGTGTGTACCGAGAATACCTCATGAAAGGCATTACCAACCACCGTGGACGGCGTGCCCGACCACGGGTGCTGAATGCCCGTGAACAGCGGCGTCTGTCGAGGATTGTCCATGCTAACAGACAAGCGACATTATCGACATTCAATGCAGGAGGTACCAGATACATATCCATCAGGTCAGTGCAGCGTAATTTAGCGTCCATGGGGTATGGGGAGCAGAAGACCTTCCAGAGTGCCTTTGTTAGCACCACGACATCGGACACAGCACCTCACTTGGGCTCGTGAACACGGTAATTGGATCCTGGAAGACTGGCAATACGTGGCGTGGTCCGATTAGTCAAGTTGCCATTTGTTACGAGCTTATGGTAGGGTTCGGGTGTGGCGCAGACCACATGAGGCCATGGACCCAAGCTGTCAACAAGGCACTGTGCAAGCTGGTGGTGGTTCCATACATGTGTGGGATGTCTTTACGTGGCACGGTTTGGGTCCTTTGGTCCTCGTAAACACGTAATAAAGTCGCCTTGTTGCTCTGCTGGGTGACCATTTGCAGCCCTTCATGGACTTCGTGTACCCCAACAACGATGGGATTTTCCAGGCGGACAATGCACCATATTACCGGGCCCAAGTTGTCCAAAATTGGTTCGACGAGCATTCTGGACATTTCAGACGAAGAGTGTGGCCACCACGTTCGCCCGACATGGACCCAATAAAGCACTTATGGGACGTAGTGGAAAGGTCCATTCGCACTAAAGATCCTGCACCTACAAATGCCACGGAACTGTGGGCGACTGTTCAGATGGCATGGCTCAAGATTTCTCCAGATGTCTTGCGGCCACTTGTCGAATCTATGCCAAGTCGAGTTGCTTCACTTCTCCGGGCTAGAGGGAGTCCTACACGATACTAGGTACGTATCCCATGGCACTTCAGTGTATAATGTCGCATCCAAATGCTGTTCCAAATGTATTGAGGAACGCAATTCCTGCCATATGATCATATGTAGAGGATTTTAGGGAGGGTGTGTCTGACCCCAGGTCTTAAACAACTCTTAGAAATAGGAAGCTAAGAGATTTGGGCCAGAGTGCCCGATAGGAAAGTCACACGGAAGCGAGGTAGAATACGCCCTTATTTACTACCACGGGGCCAGTATCCTTGGCCCGACGGCTTAACGTGCCCATCCGACGCACGGCGGGTATTTAGTGGATCGAGCTTTCGTACCTGCCTGGGATCTAACGTTTCCACTAGGCCACCCGCGGCCCTCAATTCCCGCCATGAAAGCAGACCACAGACTATTACAGCACCTCCACCTGCTTTAACTGTTAACGTTCTGCAGTTGGGATCCATCGATCGTACTAGTGCCGTGTTCTTGGCCTTCCCATCGGCGAGTATCAACTGAAAAAATGTGATTCATCGAACTAGCTGACTTTTTTTCCAGTCCTCAAAAGTCCAGTTTTTGGTCCTCCTGTGCCCATTGCAAACAGATTCGTCGGTTTTGAGCAGAGGCGAGTGATACGCGAAAGGAAATACTAGTGTTATAGCTCATTCGCGCCAAAATGCGGTGGGCTGCGTATGCTGAAATTTTTGTTTCCATTCCTTTGTTCTACGACCCGGTTACCTATACAGTGCAGATCGTCCGTTACCTTATGCAAACCTCTCTAGATTATGTTGCCATTAAACACCGAGCAGTCATTTCCGTCCACAGGAAGACCGCTGACTGTTTTGTCCTCTGTGCACTACTCTTTGCACACCCTTGGTTCTGTTGTTCTTGAATAACCCAGCAGGTTTGCCGTTTCTGAGTTCTTTGCGCCTGCCCTCCTGCAAACAACTATCACGGCTCTTTTAAAGTAGCTTAAAACACTAGTCTTGCGAACATTGCCGCCATCGACACACTTCGTACACGTCAGAATCCTTTTCAATGAATGGTTTATTAGGTGTGCAACTTAATTCTCGGGCACAGGCACGACACGTTGACAGCAAATTATAGCAAATCGAATACGTACCTAATCAGGGAAATAATCCCCGTCGTGTCGGATACATTTGAGCCATCGGTCAGGGAGCTGCCGAATGCCACTGCGGAAAAAAGAAGGCTGTTTCGAGTTGATAAATTCATCAATACTTGTGTGGACCTCCTCGACAGAAGTGAAGTGCGTATCACTGAGGTGATACTGCAAGGAGCGAAAGATGGGATAATCCGACGGGATGATGTCTGGAGAATACGCCGGGGGGGATAAAATCTCCCATCCCAGGTCGTTGATCGTGTTTAAAGTCGTTTTCGCGGTGTGAGGACGCGCGTTATTCTGAAGCAACAGGACCGACCTTCTGCCCTTGCCGGTGTATGTCCTTTTCGTCTCCATAGCGTTACTCACACGAATGCGTTGCTGACAATAACGCTCAGCATTGACCGTTTCACCAGGTTTGAGCAACTCATAGTGTACGACACCGCGCTGATCCCACCATATGCACAGCAACAACTTCCTGGCATGGATATTTGGTTTGGCGGTACTGGTGGTAGGCTGACCTGGATAAACCCACGATTTGCGCCACTTAGGATTATCGTAGATGATCCACTTCTCATCACAGGTCAAATTCTTGTGGAGGAAATCCTTCTGCATAGCGCCTAGACTTGTTCGCAGCTGTGAGTTGGTGGGGCACCCAACGGCCCTCCTTGTGAATCCATCCAAGCTTGTGCGGGCGCTTTGCAATGGCTTACCGTGTTACTCCGAGTTCCTGGGTGATCTCTGACTGTGTGCGACAGGGATCCAAGTCCAAAAGTTGTTCCAGTTCCTCGTCGTCAACTTTCTGTGGCTGTCCCGGACGTTCTGCATCACAGAGACCGAAATTTCCCTGCTTAAACAGCTGGAACCACTTACACGTACTGTAGGACACAGGAGCCTCACCCAAAGCAGCACAGATCATTTGCTGGGCTTCCGCGGCACTTTTGTTCAGCTGAAACGCGAACAGGAGGCAGTGCCTCAAATGTTTTCTCGAATGACATTGTTTTCACCGTCAACTTTCGTCCCTTCTGTCACTACAGCTGTGAGCGGTTACGGTTGTCTGGAAAGCTGTTGGATGGTTCTGCAATCAGCCATTATCGCACACAGCTATTCGGATTTGCCGACGTTCTGTGATCGCTTGCGGTTAGGGGCCGAGAATTAAATTGCACACCTAATATACATATAAATCCATCTCAACGTCACAATTGCATATGTTACTGCAAAAGCCCTAAAATTGGTAAATCCTAGGTTTGACCGGTGAATCCTGGAATTTACCATACTAAGGTGGTAAAAGTCAGAAAAATACTTGTAAACGCTTTCATTTCGGGCTTTTACCAAACCATTTCAGTATATGCCAGCATTTACCAACACCAATTGGTAAAAGTCTGAAATAAGCGATGAGTTTGTCAGGGATAGTCAGCCTTATCTTTCTTATTATTCACTGATTCACTCAGAAGATCGTAAAACTTTTTCCGCACAATATCGCATAAACCCAAATGAAAAACGAACGTGCGTAACAATGGAAGTGGAGACGAAAATCAAAATGAAAAAATAGACCCAGAAGCATTAAGTAAAACCCCTAACATGACAACTGCGACTACCAGCAGAGATGAAAAAGTGAAAATGCTCCGAGAGGCTGTCAGAGAAGGACTTGAGTAGCATGCAAAGAAAATGAAAGCATCTTCCTCAAAAAAGTTCGAAAAACTTACTCTCAGACAAAATGATAGAATAAAAATATCAGATATTGATAGAGCGCAGATGGATCCAAAATCAATAATAGCCGTTATCACAGATATTAAGGACGAAGAATTTTATGAACTTGGTAGTAAGTTCGGTAAACTAAAAACGTTGTAAACAAGAAACCAATTTTACCTTGCGCAAAGAAAAATTTTTAAGTATCGAAGAAGTCGGAAAGGAAAAAATAAGTGCACGTGCAGTGGTTAATAAGCTCTCTTTAGTTGGTGGACAAGGGTTCAAAAAATGCAACTGTTCAAGAAGTACACCACAAAGATGTGTTTGTGCAAATCCGCCAACCTACATTTGTAACTCAAAATGTCATAACTACTGTAACAAGTAAGTTTAATTATAATCTGATAATTTTGAAGTAAATCCTGATTAATAAGTTACTTTTATTTCATTAACATTTTCCTGTTATACATTGAATAAATGTAGTAAAATAATAAAGCAGTCATGTTTAATGTTATTCTGGACATTATGTTTGCAATTTAAATTGACAAAGGCAAATTATTATAATACATTAGTTTAATAGTGAACATATAGAATTTCATCTCATAATGTAAGGCTATTCTAATTTCTTATTCTAATTTACACACTTTTTAAATAAACAATGATGATTAAAAATATGGGCCCAGTACAACAGATATATAAAAAAATTACGCAACATAAATGACTGTTTCAATATTTTAAAACTTACAAACAAAACGCACTTTTACAAATTGGTGTTGGTAAATCCTATCATTTACCGAAATGGTTTGGTAAAAGCCCGAAATGAAAGCGTTTACAAGTATTTTTCGGACTGTTACCACCTTAGTATGGTAAATGCGAGGATTTACCAATGTTCGGGTTTTTACAGTCACACATACATAAGTAAGGATGCACGCATCTGGCTGCTATTGGGTGTCCTCCTCATAATTTGCTACTCCAGTACATATCAAATAGAAACGATTTTTTAATCTGTCTCATAAAAGCAGAGGTGCTACACCAAATAAGAATATGTATTTATACCACCTATGAGAAGACAAGAAATCCTAGAATGCTTACAGAAAATCGTCTGCCTATTAGGTTCGTCACCAAGAAGGAAAACTGACAAAAAAGGGGAAGTCAAAATAAATGGACACGCACCAC
Source organism: Macrothele yani (assembly GCA_039090855.1). NCBI lineage: Eukaryota > Metazoa > Arthropoda > Arachnida > Araneae > Macrothelidae > Macrothele > Macrothele yani. The sequence continues at coordinate 21,472,204 of CM077023.1, forward strand.
AGAAGACCATCAAGAAATAATCTTCAATCCCAGTAGAAGGCAAAAGAAGTAGGGTAAGAACCGGCAATTTCGTGATAATTTCAGAAATTTTCATTTTGACCCAGTAGCGGCTCGTGGTACGCTGAGATGAAGGGGGGGGGGGCGGCTGCATCCTAATTTTACAGATATCACTTTATAACGAAGTAAAATTCTCCGTCATTTTTGTCCACGCCAGGCATCGAACCCGGGTCCCCTCATTCCGGAATAAGTCGCTCTCCCAACTGAGATACGCGGACGTATGCTCTCGCTGCTATCTGCCTTTATCTGATGTACGTCACATCCCCCCTCCGCCCCACCCCACCGAAAGAGGGCCGGGGCCATCATGTATCGCTGTAGGCAGTCATCCGCTGAAGAACGTACATTGGAGAAATCCCAGTCAATTTTGGTGTGTGGAACGTTAAATCACACACATTTTTATTTTTCGAAGCGCTGAAGAAGGGATTCTCTTATTTTTCGTCTCGAGGTGTGGAAAGAACATCACACCATTGCAAGAACTTTTTTTTATTGGAGGTTTAACGACCACCGTGAGCAACTCAGTGGGCTATAAGCAGTCGCCCGTCCCTAATTTAGGGTCACTGGTTCCAGGGAAGGGAGAGAGCCAGTGCCGTAAGACAAACACAACATCCATACCTGACCGGGATTTGAACCCGGACCCCTTGCGGACAAATGATCAGAGGCCAGCACCTTAGACCACTGCGCCACCGGGGCGGCGCAAGAACTTTAACGGCCAGGTCATTCTTGAAGTTCGGGCGCCAATATAACAAAGTAAAATTCTTCGTCATTTTTGTCCCCGCCGGGCATTTGCATAGTGATGTGCCATTTTATTGTCATTGCGTCGTCCTATTAATGTTTCCCATGCTTAGAAATCTTATGACGTCACACTCTCGCGATTGAGATGTTAAGGCGCGGTCACGCCATCTACCTCGTTACGTCAGGCGTGGTGTGTGGATCCTATTAAAGTTTTAGGAAGTCACACTCTCGCGACCATCTGCCACATTACGTCACGCGTTATGTGCGTACTACGCATTACTTCGATTTTCTTCTAGAACAGAAAGCGAGTTGTGCCAGGTGCTTAGAGTTGATGCATAGTACAGTATAAGCAGCGGAACGCTGATTTCGTGTGTTTTTTCCCTTCAAAAAGTAAACTGTTAATACAGCAATTTTTTGGATAGATTTTTGAATAGTCACTTGATGACGAGCGTATCCGCTGTGCTAAAGTATGATTAGTTCATTTTTGTTAATTACTATTAACAGAGTGTCACGTGGAGGATAAAACAATATGAAAAAATATAGCTGGTCGATCCCTTACGAAACATGGACGTTTCAACTTTAATAAGAAGAATTATTCTAAATTAATTTGTCTCTAATTCGTCTATCATTATTAATGTTGATGGTTTAGACTTAGCATTACAATACTTGGAAATAACATTTCACAATATAAATTTTTTGTGCCCTCATCTCCCCTTTAACCGAGCGATGCACGGTGTTCCTCATATTTTGCTTATAAAACACCGAACTGCTTTGTGAAAATTTGTATGTATATTTATATATATAAAAGTTCAATTTTCGTATACTAACAATGAGTTAGAATTCCATTGCATAATTGGGTCCTGTTCTGACGAAAGTTCTCGGCGAGCTCTTGGTTGAAAGTTCTAGTCCACTTTGGCAAGGTCTCAATGCAGACGTGCATTCTCTTAGACAGACGTCATTATCAATCACAGGAAAGGGTGACAGGACCTCAAAATAACTAACAGCCTGTCCTTTCCTATTCGGATAGCCACCAATAGCGCTGTTACCTGCGAAATGAATTTTGCATAGTGATGTGCCATAAATGCTTGCCTCTGCGTTTAGATGTTGTAGATATATGCGTGTTGCCTAAATTTGCTCGGCCTTTTATCTCTTCCACATGCATACAGCGTAGCAGAATCATTTCACGTCTCCTCTCTGCAAGATATTTTAGCTTTAGCGTATTACATCAACACCTTCCGTTTTCAATGACAAACGAATATCGACACTTGCACTCTCTGAGTTACATGAACAGTTTCACGTCTGCAGTATTGATCTCTTACAAGTACTCATGCCAATAGGTCACTTTTCAGGCTATTTTAGTGAGTCGATTTCGGTACAGTGTTTATTACTAGAGTATTTCAATGCATGCTATCCTAGGTTTTCAGTGGATAGGTGTGGACGAAAATATTTACTGAAATTCACGTTAGACCCTCAAGGTGTTGTGCTATTTTTCTTATATGCTCGTATGCATCAGTTTCTTTTGCATCCCCACATGGAAACGTCTGGAAACCTAGTCGTTCAGGGATTAGCTTCCCGTCTAATTAAACATTCCCGTCTATTTTTGCCAAAATCGTCCTGTACTTAGAAGTTTTAAACAGCTTATAATACACATGCCATGAAAACTGACAAACTTTACTTTCTTCTAAGCTATTTTTTTTTTGCTGGACGGGTTGATGCAATGTGTCACTCTTGCAGCAACAAATCTTTTTACTCACTCACTCTACTCCTTGGTAACGAAATTTTACCATCTGTAAAAAGGGGTACATTTTTCTGAAATGATCGTGAACATTTCACACAAATTATCAGCATAAAGTGCAGTGGCATGACCGTTACTGAATGCTGGCAAGGTGGTTGCAAGGAGGCATATAAATAGTCGTCATCAAAGCGTCTAGTGAGCGTCCGCCGTGTGATTCCTTCTAACCTTCCGATTTTGTTGAATTTTGACTTGTGTAAATTTGTATTGCTTCTTGTTATACACTATCTACCGACAAGTAATTAGACACCCCTGCAACCGACGATATCTGCGGTCCTGATACACGTCACTGCCGCCGCCGTTAAATATCGTGTAGGAAACAACAACGCAACCAGTCGCATGCAAGATGCCACGCAGTTCGGAGCTCTCTGATTTCGAGAAAGGTGTAATTGTCGGGTATCACAGAAATGACCGATCCATACGTGACATATCCAGCTAGATGAAGTACCCAAAATCAATCGAAAGGGGCCTACGTGATTGGCAAGTGGAAGATGAAAGGTGACTGTCGGAATGTGCCCCGACCCGGCAGACCCACAAAACTGGGAGTTATAGACCGACGGGTGCTGGCCAGAGAAATTCGGAAGAACCGCACCACATCGATGGGCTACATCCGCGAGGAGTTTCAGCAGGCATCCGGGAGTGTTCTTTCGGTGAATACCATCCCTAAGGAAGCCCATCTGCTCGGTTATCATGGACGTGCTGCCGCCCACAAGCCTTTGATTACCAAGTTCAATAGCGCTACTCAGCTATCGTGGTGCAAAGAACGTCGACAGTGGACCGTTGAACAGTGGAAACAGGTTCTCTGGAGTGACCAATCAAGGTTCACTCTCTACCGTTCGGATGGCAGGGTCTGGTTTGGCGTCTGCCTGGAGAACGCCTCCTGTCGGAATGTATTGTGCCAACTGTGAAGTTCGGCGGCGGTGGAATTATGCTATGGGGGTGTTTCTTCTGGTATGGCACAGGACTCTTAGTCGCAATTCCTGGTAGACTCAACGCCGAGACCCACTGCACCATTTTGGATGACCATGGGTTTCTACGTTGTGGCAGTTTTACGGGGTGGACCCATGTTACTTTCAGGATGACAATGCCACCTGTCATGTTGCGAGGTCCACCATGGCTTGGTATGGTGACAATGGGGTTAATCGAATGGACTGGCCTGCGCAGAGTCTGGACCTTAACCCTATCGAGCACTTCTGGGACGAGTTGGAGCGTCGACTTAAGGGGTGCCCCCACCGTCCGAAATCGGTGAAGAGACTCACCTGTCTTCTCCAAGCCGAGTGGAAGAAAATACCGCTAGCCGTCGTACAACGCCTGGTTGAGAGTATGCCCCGGAGGGTCACAGCTGTAATCGCCGCTCGTGGAGGCTCCACCAACTATTGAAGGTGAATAAACTTCGTTTTCCTTTGCTATCACAGGTGTCCAATTACTTGTTGGTAGATAGTGTATTTTTCATTCTGATCTTCACGTCTAAATTTCCAAGGGTATTTATTTTGTGGGCTATGACTGGTGGTCAGCGAAGTCAGGATTATTGGTATAAGTACGAGGACCACTCAACTTGAAAAGTTCATGCTGACTAGATACTCAGGCTCTGGCTAAAACAACCGGGAGTCCAGGGCCAGGAAAATAATGAGTCCCCCTATGGAAACAAAATCCTTCGCCAATGTATAGAGCTAGAGTTGTCACTTGAAACCCACGACACACTATGACTAAATACATAAATACAGCAAAGTCTCGATAATTCGAGGTAATCGGGACCGGAACCAACTCGAATTACTGAAAACTCGGATTAAACGGAATTTTAAAACACAAGCGCGATACTGAACGACGGCTGTTAAATATGAACCTAAAACTCGTAGAAACGATTTTTAATGATCAATGAAAATGTTAGCAAAAATGAATTAAACAAAGACTATGACTTACATCATATTAACGACGAAAAAAATTATCTAATGTCTTCTGCATTTTTTTAAGCATCTTGCTTTTTGCAGCGCTATCTCTCCATCTTTTTAGAAAAATAACATCAGCTGGCGATGATTCCAGTTGCTGCTCTGCGTATCTAAAGGAAGTCTCTAGCGCCACCGTACCTTCCCCATGAAAACTATTATTTTCTTGTGTATAGTCAGTTCCTTCTTCATCCGATTCCAAATCCTTTTCATTAGTAACTACACTGAAGAGCAATCGAATTAGATACAGCTGGCGTTATGCAAATGTGGCGCTGTGGGCGGCCCTGTAAACGGAAACGACATGACGTATGCAGCGATCCGACAATATAGGGAGTGATGCGACGGGAATAAGTAAGAGTCTGACGCAGTATGGGTATGACGAAGGATCTAAGCGCATCTGATCGTGGGCAAATTGTCGGGGCCCGACGAATGAGTCACTCCATCTCGGAAGTCTTGCAGGCACTGGGATTTTCACGAGCCACTGTGTCACTGGTGCACCGTGAGTACATCGAATCCAGTAAAACCATCCCTGCAAGGGCCAACTGCCGTGGACAACAGCGTGTGGATGAGCGGGGTCGTTTTAACAGCATTGTAACAGCGGATAGATGAGCCACTGTGCAAGAAATCACTCGGCAATTTAACGCTGGCGCACGAAAACGTGTAAGCAGTCACACCATCCAGAACCATCTCCTCGCTATGGGGAACAGAAGCCATCGTCCCACGAGGGTACCGCTGCTGACCGCACATCACAGGGTGCAAATATTAGCATGGGCGCGGTAACATCGCCACTGGACCCTAGACATGTGAGAAAATGTTGCCTGGACTGATGAGTCGAGATTCACGTTGGTACATGCGGATGGCAGGACCACATGCAGCGATGGATCCTTCTTGCCAGCAGGGTACTCTTCAAGGCGATGGATGTGGCATTCTCGTCTGGGGACTGTTTACGTGGACTGAAATGGGACCCCTGGTACGTGTGACATCGTCCCTCATAGGTTAATGTTACTGGGATATCCTGGACGATCATTTGCCCCCGTTTGTGCGTCTTCAACATCCCACTGGGAACCTCATCCTGCAACAAGACAATGCACCGTGCCATCGCTCCCGAATTGTATCCGAATAGTTGGATGAACACTCCACCGACGTGACCTCGCTTCCTTGGCCAGACAGGTCACCTGGCATCAATCTCATCGAGTACATCTTTGATGCCATCGAGAGAGATGTTCGAGGCTCTGATCAACCTCCATGAAATCTTCGTGAACTGTGGGAGCTTGTTCAGGGGTCGTGGATCCGTATGGCTTCCCAACGCTTCCGGTGTCTTGTCGAGTCCATGCGAGACGAATCGCCGCCGTCATCAGGGCGAAAGGTGGTGCTACACGTTACTAGACAGGTATCTCTAATTCAATTGCTCTTCAGTGTATATGAATAATTGCTTCATCTGTCATTTCTCCCTGGTCATCGCAGGAGCGCCAATCGGTCACGCAATTTTCTGATGCATTCTCGCATCCGGGTTTCTTTGAAACTGGGTTTCTGAGATCGTCTTTTCCAGTGTTTTCTTTATCATACAAGTCATCCTTTTCTTTTTCATTTTTGAGCAGATTACGCCAATATTCCTTTTAGGGGTCTCTCCTGCCCTTTCGACTTCCAAGTTGGCATTAAATTTTATTCTATTTTTCTTTTTACGAATGGTCTTCAGCTTCAGCTGTTTTTTCCAGGGTTTCACATCGTCAGGGTTGCACATTTTTTCCCTTGGCTATCTTTCAACAGTCCCTGGCATTAGTTCCTAAAATTACCCGAAAAGGGCCTTTTTTCAACTCTGTTTCAAAAAATTTCACGTGCAAATCGCCCGCAATTTTTTATTAAGATTTTTTTTTTTATCATGTATACTTTTTTTATGTTTCATCTCCAATGACCTCGGATTAAGCGGAACTCGATTTACCGGGACTCAGATTATCGAGACTTCACCGTATTTCCTTCTGTTTAACTTTTGCCTCAAATGAATAAGATATTTCACTCTATATAGGAAATTTGATTCTGTAATAGTGGAGAAGTCCCAGAATTTCATTAACAGCCTACGTCCACTGATGAGCTATTACATTATGACCACCCCCAGCCTAAAGAAATGAGCGCGCCTGGAGACCGAACGGTGGCGCAGGTGAAGTTCACAGAGAAGTATATATACGACACGAGGACCGGCTTTCGGTTAGTAGAGTGTTCGGAGTGAGAATGAGAAAAGCTGCCGATTTATCATATTTTGATACAGGACAAATCTTACCATCTCGGAAACGGCGCGGCCTGTGTGTTGTTTACGTGACGCTGTAGTGAGTACGTATCAAAAGTGGTTCACAGATGGTCGAATGACGAACCGTTGTTCAGCCATTTGTCGTCCACAGCTCACTGATGCCAGAGGGGAGCGGAGACTTTCGCACATTGTTCGCAGCGACCGCAGGGCCACAGTGCGACAAATCACCGGCAGGTACAACATTGGTGGTCAGGGTAATGTGTTACAGCACACAGTTCATCGCAGCCTTCTGCGCATAGTCCTGCGTAGCTGAAGACCCAACCGGGTCCCCATGCTCACCACACGTCATCGCCAACAACGGATGTAATGGGCCCAAGATCATCGAGATTGGTCCGAGGATTATTGGAACAAAGTAGCCTGATCTGACGAATTAAGATTCCTGGTGCATCACGTAGACGGCAGAGCGCGGATACGCCCGTTACCAACGGAGGCTACGGCTCCTGGATGCATTGTTGGGCGGAAACAGGTCACTGGCGGCGGCGGTGGTGTTATGCTGTGAGCGATGTTTGCTTGTAACAATTTAGGTACCATTATCCCAATAGCACAATCCCTGACAGCTGTTAGGTATCTGAACATCGTTATGGACTAAGTTCACCCATTCATGGCAACTGTGTTCTCTGCTGGTGATGGCCATTACCAGCACAATAATGCGCCATGCCACACTGTCAGAATCGTCAAGGAATGGTTCGAGGAACATTCTGGTGACTTTCTGTAAATGCCCTTGCCCTCAAATTCCCCTGAAATGAACCCAATCGAACATTTGTGGTTCCACTTGGAAAAGCGGGTTCGCGCTAAATCGCCACCACCCCGAGATGTACGGGAACTGGAGGAGCTCCTGTTGACATTATGGTATCAGATACCCCAGGATACCTATCGCCACCTCATCGAATCGATGCCTCGCTGAGTGGCCACTGTTTTGAGGGCTAAATGGGGTTTTGGAGCTTATTAGTTTGGTGGCCGTAATGTAATGTCTCATCGGTTTATTTGCAATAATGATTTTTAATAATCTGTTTTTTTTTTGTTTGGGTGCTTAACCACAACCGTAAACGATTCTGAGGGCTATAAGCAGACGCCCGTTCGTAATTTCGAGCCACTGGTTTCAGGGAAGGGAGAGAGAGCCAATGCCGTAAGACAAACACTCCACCAATGCCCCATCCGGGACTCCAACCGTAGCCCTCTCGGATGAAAGGTCAGAAGCTAACCCATAGACCACTGCGCCACCAAGGGCGGCAATAATCTTGGAATCACACACAATATAATTTCCTTTGTCTGAACGTTTGTTCCCCTTTGATGGCACAGAGAGAAAAGCGCTTGCCTGTTTTAATTGGCGAATCCCTGCCTCAACCAATATACTTTTTTTTTATTGTTGTAACGTTCATGAAACATGCTTTCACATTTAGACACCACAAACAAAAAGAATACCATGTTATTAAAAATTACTCTACAAATCTCATTTTCGGCTTAAGCGTGGCGCAAAAAAGATGATGTTTTCTATAGACTCGTTTCCTATGTACAAGTACGACGTTCGTCACCCTATAATGAATATAGCTTTTAACTAAGCTAATTATAATGAATTCAACTTCTTCAATTAATGCTTCTTCTACTACTAATAATGCTTCTTCTAATGGTTGTTGTTTGTTAATTAAATCATGAATAAGCTTTCCTGCTAGTAGTGTAGTAATAATAATGAACAAGCTTTTAACTGCTAGTAATGTTGTAGTAGTAATTAAGATGAATAAAGTCTAATGCTGGTTGTTAATAATAACACTAAATGAAATAAACCTAACAGCCAGACAGAGGTCTGACAGTACTATGAACTGAGAAAGACGTACTTACTTAAAACTCTTTTATTAGATAAACTCTTGAATCATCCAAAACACACACACTAATCGTATCACAATAATGAAGAAAAAACCTAATCACATAGAACGAAGCTCTCCCTACGCACATCAACAAAAAGCTCTCTCACGTAACACAAAAAGCTCTCTACGCACGTAAACAAAAGCTCTCCCTACGTATCGTTGAACGCGCCTATTTATACTGGCTACCACCACGTCATGACTTACACTCATTGCCAGATCTCATTCAGCGGGTGAAATAACATCTCGTTCAGTAAGAAGATAATTTACATAGTAAAATAAAATAACCAGATATAGTAAAAATCAAAAGGAAAGTGAATCTAGAGTATACGTTACAACCCAGCTTGCGTCGTGCCACAAATACTACATTGAACTAATCAAGTAACACTACTGTTCATCGCGTATTCCAACTTCGAACTGATGCATTCATTCCTGATAACAGATAATCTTCCTGTTCAAGCGTCTCTTTATTAAAACGTTTTGCATTACTTAAATTTCGGAGAAACTCTAGGTACTATGCCAGAATCAACCCTCAGTCCCCATCAGAGCACATGGACTTTACACTTGATAATCAACGAATGCCGATGGAACAGAAAGACAGGCTTTGGCATTTAATAAATCTGCTACCTGGCCTTGTCTCCACTTATCCTGGCTTCAGCCAAGAAATTGCTGAAGAATCGCTTCCTGTAACACCACTGATACAGGAAGCGCTTCTCCAGCAATTTCTAAGCCTTTTCCTTGTTCCCGTCATGAAAAGCTGAAATCAAAAGACAAATCGAGGACATGTTACAGCAGGAGGCTATCCAAAAATTCACAAGTGCATGGCAGTTCCAGCATTCCTTGTGTCAAAATGGATGGGGGATTTAGATTTGTTATTGATTAACCGAAATTAAATTATGTAACTTAGCCCTTCAATTACTCCCCCGCATGTTAAAAATGATATTTTGCAAGACTTATATTCTACCCAACTGTCGTTTAGAATTGATGTGGCCTGAGGAAATTGGTATGTAGCGGTGCAACGGGATTCCATAGATAAGACAGGTTTCACTACACCTTTTAGAGCAAATTCATTCTTAGGAACGCCGTTCTGTCATGCTGCTACCCCAACTACATTCCGACGCTTAATGGACACTGCTTTACGAACAGTTTTGAGGGGCTAATGTTCACATTTATATAGATGATGATATTGTTACTACTAAGACATTTGAACTCAAGCCTAGTAGACGCAGCTTCGAGCAAAATGAACTTATTTATCTTGGATTAAAAATCACTCCGCAGGTGCAAATTACCAATGACAGAAAAGTGAAGGCCATCATCGAATTTCCACTTCCAAAGAATTCAGGGGAATGGTCTCGCTTCCAAGGGATTACTGGCTGGTACACCAATTCATAACAAAAAGGTGCAACTCTGTGTGATCCCTTACATTAATTAAATTGTAAACAATTTTTGTGGTCAGAGGGCAGAAGATGCATTCCAACAGCACAAACAGTGTTTAATTTCGCTTCCTTCTCTAGCATTCCTTGACTACACTCAAACATTTCAATTCTACACAGCGTGATAGTCTCGATGTTGAATTAGCGAAAAATAATCAGCTTTTTCTGTACGCTTCTAGTACTTTGTATAAGACTGAAAAGAAATATTTGGCAACAGAACGTGAATGCCTTCCCATCATTTTTGCACTACACAAGTTTTGTTCCTATCTCAATGAGATACAAGTTGTGTAACGTACTAGGAGATGTGACGTACCTGCCAGCAGGAAGCACACGACATAAAGGCAGATAGGAATCAGAATAAAACGTCCGCGTAGCTCAATTGGTAAAGTGACTTATTTCGGAATGAGGGGATACGGGTTCGAATCCTGGCGTGGACAGAAATGACGGAGAAGTTTACTTCGTTATAATGGCGCCCGAACTATCCGGATGACCCGACCGTTCAAAATCTTGCATTGGTGTGATGTTATTTCCACACCGCGAGATAGGAAAAATAAGACAAGCACTTCGACAAAAAAAAATAAGGGGGAGATGATGTAACGTACTAGGAGATGTGACGTACCTGCCAGCAGGACGCACACGACATAAAGGCAGATAGGAATCAGAATAAAACGTCCGCGTAGCTCAATTGGTAGAGCAACTTATTCCGGAATGAGGGGATCCGGGTTCGAATCCTGGCATGGACAGAAATGACGGAGAAATTTACTTCGTTATAATGGCACCCGAGCATTTCAATTCTACACAGCGTGATAGTCTCGATGTTGAATTAGCGAAAAATAATCAGCTTTTTGTGTACGCTTCTAGTACTTTGTATAAGACTGAAAAGAAATATTTGGCAACAGAACGTGAATGCCTTCCCATCATTTTTGCACTACACACGTTTTGTTCCTATCTCAATGAGATGCAAGTTGTGTAACGTACTAGGAGATGTGACGTACCTGCCAGCAGGACGCACACGACATAAAGGCAGATAGGAATCAGAATAAAACGTCCGCGTAGCTTAATTGGTAGAGTGACTTATTCCGGAATGAGGGGATCCGGGTTCGAATCCTGGCATGGACAGAAATAACGGAGAAATTTACTTCGTTATAATGGCGCCCGAACTATCCGGATGACCCGACCGTTCAAAATCTCGCAATGTGGTGATGTTATTTCCACACCGCGAGATAGGAAAAATAAGACAAGCACTTCGACAAAAAAAAAATAAGGGGGAGATGATGTAACGTACTAGGAGATGTGACGTACCTGCCAGCAGGACGCACACGACATAAAGGCAGATAGGAATCAGAATAAAACGTCCGCGTAGCTTAATTGGTAGAGTGATTTATTCCGGAATGAGGGGATCCGGGTTCGAATCCTGGCATGGACAGAAATAACGGAGAAATTTACTTCGTTATAATGGCGCCCGAACTATCCGGATGACACGACCGTTCAAAATCTCGCAATGGTGTGATGTTATTTCCACACCGCGAGATAGGAAAAATAAGAGAAGCACTTCGACAAAAAAGAAAAATAAGGGGGAGATGATGTAACGTACTAGGAGATGTGACGTACCTGCCAGCAGGACGCACACGACATAAAGGCAGATAGGAATCAGAATAAAACGTCCGCGTAGCTTAATTGGTAGAGTGCCGCCCCGGTGGCGCAGTGGTCTAAGACGCTGGCCTCTGATCATTCGACCGTAAGGGGTCCGGGTTCGAATCCCGGTCAGGCATGGATGTTGTGTTTGTCTTACGGCACTGGCTCTCTCCCTTCCCTGGAACCAGTGACCCTAAATTAGGGACGGGCGACTGCTTATAGCCCACTGAGTTGCTCACGGTGGTCGTTAAACCTCCAATAAAAAAAAAAAAAAATTGGTAGAGTGACTTATTCCGGAATGAAGGGATCCGGGTTCGAATCCTGGCATGGACAGAAATGACGGAGAAATATTACTTCGTTATAGTTGAAGTTATTACTCCTCATGCGACGCTATTGCATTTTAATGCAGCAAGAAGTCTGTCAACCAGACCTTTGAACTGGGCTTTAAATTTACAGGAATACATTATTATTTCTTATCGAAGTGGGAAGTTTAATGATCTCCCAGAGGCAATATCTTCTCGGCCATGCAAAAAGAAGAAGAAATCTGAAAATCTCAACGATGAGCCAGTCTTTATTTACAGTGTCTGAAATAACCTGAAGAGATCCAATTATTGCGTCCTTACCGTCATATCCTGACTTTGAGTGGGGGGGACTACCCATCATTACTCACTAATTTGAACCACATTATCTGGATAGTCTTCCTATTTCGAAATAATTTATGGGCTGTTGTTTTACTCCAAAGGCTTTAAAAGTCGTGAGGAGTTTATGACTGTCATCCCACTTCGTTGAATTCCATGATAAACCTATCACTGTCCATTTAGACATATGCAAAACCCGAACGAAATTGCGTTACGTCACTATTGGCATGGTCTGTATGATAGTTTGCTCATGTACGTCTGCTCATGTGATATTTTTCAGCACTATATTTATAATAATAAAAGGCCTGCCACGAATGTACACTGAAGTGCCAGAAAAACTGGTCTAATACTTGGTAGATCCCCCACGGGAGCGCAGGACTGCAGAAATACGACGGGCATGAACTCCACTAGCTTCTGGAAATATGCTGTTGGCAATGCACACCATACTTCTTGCAGAGCGTTCCACAAATCGGGTGTATTCCGAGGTTTCTGATTCCTGTGTACGATAGCGTGTTGCATGGTATCCCAAATGTGTTCTATCACGTTCAGAACTGGTGACTTGGGTGGGAATGGCAACACCCCAAACTCAGATGAATGCTCCTCTAACCATAATGTGGCGTCCCGACACTTGTGTGGAGGTGCATTGTTCTGTTGAAACAGGCCCAACCCATCAGCATGAATGCATGACATGAACGAACGGGTGTACCCCGTCAGAAAGGATGCGCACATAGCGTTGGCCGGTCACAGACGTTTGTAGACGTACCAGGGGTCCCAGTAAATCCAGCTAAACATACCCCATACCATTACGGACCCCCTACCCCCACCCCACCAGCCGGTATAGTTCCTTGTTGACAGGCGGGATCCATGGCTTCATGGGGTTTTCACCACACACGAATCCTTCCATCTGCCCGATACAGTTGGAAACGCGACTCTCAGACCAGGCTACTTGTTTCCAGTCATCAAGTGTCCAGTGGCGGTGTTGCCGTGCCCAAGCGAGGCGTATAGCTCTGCGTCGTGCACCCATCAAGGGAACTCGAGTTGGGCGTCGGTTTCCAAAGCCCAAATCGTGCAGGGTAGGTTGCATAGTCCGGACGCTGATGCTTGTTGAGGCTCCAGCATTGAATTCCGATTATACCTGCGAGAGTGTTTCACGCCTAACGCGTGAAACGATTCTTCACAGTCGACGATGGTCACGTTCATCTAGTGTCTTTTTACAGCCATACTGGTATCGTAGGTAGGAGGTTTTGCCGGAATTCTTGTAGTCACGGTACACCCTTGCAATGGTCGTCCGTGAAAATCCGTACTATGGCCCATCTCACGAGCGCCAACTATAACACCGAGTTGAAAATCGCTTAGATCGTTACTACTTGTCATTCTCATGCCGATAACAGCTCTGACAGCTGGCAAGGATGTCTATCGCTTTATATACGCACTGGCGGACGCAACCGAGTACGCGCATAGGTGACGTGGCTATGTCTTTTCCGTAAGCTCGTCTGTACCAGTTTTTCTGGCACTTCAGTGTATTTCAAACTTTGTCCATTGATGTATGTGGAACTTAGTTTTTTCTATGAAGACTCGCAGTCGTTATCGTTTAGTAATTACTGATACTTTCTTTAGGTGGGTTGAATGCTTTAGTTAAATATTGGCCACAGCCAAAAATATTTGTATTATTTTAGTCAGTAATATTTTTTAGCAAATGTGGGGACCCTAGTACTATAGTCCCCGATAATACAGTTCAGTTTATCAGTGAGACCTTTGAGTAGATGTACCAGGAACTTTCAATTCAACATAAATTTATTATTACCCCTTACCATCCTTAAGCTAATCCGATAGAAAGGGTTCACCACAATCTGATTAAAATTATTGCTTCATATGTTCAAAAGCATCACGAACGCAAGGATGAACGTTTGAATCCTTTCGGTTACGCTATCCGTTCTTCAGAGCGTAAAAGCATCGAGAATATACCTCTAGAATTATTTCTTGGCAGTGATATTAGGATGTCATTTCAAGCCTTAACTTTGCTTGTGGACGAAGAAAACGAGAGGCCAACACCAGAGAAAATTGAATAATTAGCATTCAAGTTTTGAAGATGTGAATCCGCTTTTGGTGTAAGTATGACATCGATGGTAAGTCAGACAGTATACGAAAACTTGAAAATTTCATCGTCCTGGAGGGATAATCGAATCCTCGTCTCCTGGCTCCGTAATCGAACCCTCGCTCGAGTATGCTAACCCCTACATCACCCAGAACAACCAAATCTCAAGTTTCCAATTAATTTGAATATAAGCATCACAGGATTCGCTAATCGAGGCATTCACATCCTCAAAATTTGTATTGTATGGTGTAATCCCCTATTTCATTCATCATTACCATTCAAGGTTAAATAAAGTCCCACTCTACCCAAGCCAAGTATTATAACCCCCGACGTCAAGTTACAGATCAGAAAGTGTGAGGTCATACCAAACTCGCGACGCATTTTCACCCATCGGTCTCTCATACTTTCATTAAGCAGTTTACGCCATTGTTTGCGAGAACCCCTTTCAAGATGTTGACTTCCTTTAGTAATAATGTCTTGCATAAGGGGGAAAAACGAGGGTATTATCTCAGTATCTGTAGAGCGATTCAGCAAATATTATTTCATAGATATTTCCGAAGTCACTTCGCCCTACCCCCACTCCCCCGGTGGCGCAGTAGTCTAGTCTAAGCGATGGCTTCTGATCATTCTCCAGAGATGAGTCCGGGTTCGAGTCCCCATGAGGCATGGATGTTGTGTTTGTCTTAGGGGCAGTCCATAAAGTACGTCGGGGAGATTACATGGGGAGGGGGGGGGTTCCTCACAACCGGACCAAATATGACATGGCGGAGGGAGGAGGTTTAGTAATTCGGACGTCCAGCGGCAAAAATATAGTGGATGGTATTTCTTCGCTTATTTTTTTTTGTTTTGTTTTGTTTGTCTTTCTTTCACGCTTTCCAACCGTAGGTTGAAGAAGCGTATATGCTCCAGCTTTATCCGTCTGTCTGTCCGCACGATAACTCGAGTAAAAAAGGGTTTGATTTCGATGAACTTTTAGTATGTGGTAGGGGACAACCTGGCGACGAACTCTATTGAAAATGGGTGAAATGGGGTCAAACGTCCGGACATAAAAGCGCGATCCATTCCATTGCCCTTATGCGTCATAACTTACGTAAAAATGCTTTGATTACGACAAAACTTTATCATGTTGTTACGGAGGTATACTGAACCGGTTCTTTTGAATATTATCGAAATGGGGTCAAAGGTCAGGGCACAGCAGCAAGATTTATTCCACAGCCATTATCCTCATAACTTGACTAAAAATGCTTCTATTGCGACAGAACTTTAGCATGCTGTTTCGGAGGTACACTGAGCCAATTCTGTTTAATATCATTGAAATGAGGTCAAAAGTCAGGGCACAGGAGCGAGGTTTATTACACAGCCATTATCCTCATAACTTGAGTAATGATTTCTGGTATGTTGGAAAGCGTATCATAATCAGTGCATTGCATGATTTTACTAATTTGTTTCTTATTTTAATAGTTAAAAAAAGGTATGAAATATTTCAGATTTCTGATTATATTTAGGTAAATCAGAGTATTAATATTAAGTTCTCGTATTTTTACTACCAAATCTATCGTGTTTTGCAGATGGTATAATCGGTAGTGTTGCAACGTTGAATGCGTGCGTTCATTTGTAGATCTTTATTTCAGAATGATAAAGTTCGGGTAGCATTTGGGAATAAATTAATGCCCAAATAAAAACTGTTTTCTGAAGCAAACGTGTAAATATACGGAAGATTCCCTTAAATAATTACATGTTTTCTTTCTTTTTCACAACGGACTTCTAAAAGCAGTCGTCAGAAATAAAGGGTGTTGCGGGAATTAGGACGTACTTTTTAGAGGGAGGTTGTCAACAATCGGACAAAATGTGACATAGAGGATGGGGGAGTTTAAAAATAGTGCCGTCTGGTGACGTAGTGGTCTAAGCGATGGCCTCTGATCATTCGTCCGAAAGGGGTCCAGGTTCGAATCCCGGTGTGGCATTGATACTCTGTCTTACGGCACTGGTTCTGTCCCTTTCCTGGAACCAGTGACCCTAAATTAGGGACGGGAAACTGCTTATAGCCCACTGAGTTGCTCATGGTGGTCGTTAAACCTCCAATAAAAAAAGCAAAAATCACGGACGTACTATATGGACAGCCCCTTACGGCGCTGGCTCTCTCCCTTCACTGGGACCAGTGGCCCTAACTTAGGGACGGACGACTGCTTATAGCCCACTGAGTTGCTCACGTTGGTCGTTAAACCTCCAATAAGAAAAAAGTCACTTAAAAAATCCTACACTAAACGCTTGTGAAAACCAACCTACATCTGAGCTTCCTTATTTGACAGGCTCCAGTTCTTCTCAGCCTTTGAGAAATTCTTCAGAGTCGCGTCCTACGAGTGAATCTCAACACTTGTTGTTGGTTGCTTCATCTTTTGTGTCTTATCCTTCAAGTGCTATTGTGATACTGCCTGATGCTACAAAGTATCTCAGAGGTTCAGCTGCTTCTCCTCGCCCAGTATCTTCGAGAACAATTGTGTCACCGCCTGATGGGACAAAATCTTAACGGTCTACTGGACAATCTTCCAGTGCCATCGTACCTTCACCATCGTGCAGCATCGGATTGCCGTCCTTTCCAGGGGGTCACCGCACCTCACTCTGCCAACTCTCATACCAAAAAGGGACCAAAAATGCGTCCAGCATCCTGTTCTGGTAGCCAGCCTGCCAGACGGAATCGACCTTCATCTCTGCACTCCCCTGGGTTTCGACCTTGGAATCTGATATCCGTACGCTCACAGCCTGTACCCACCAGTACTTACCGTCAAAGGAAACGTACGTTGTCTCCTACTATGTCCTCCAGCTTGCTTCACCCAACAAAGCGTCCGTTGATGCCGGTTACGTAGAACCAAATGGATGTCTTCCATCCGTCACCATCATCACCACAACAATATTCTTCGGAGTCAGTACTTTACCTACATGCCTTACATCTCTGCATTTCACCATGAGAACGATGTAAGTGACGAGGCCCTTCGACAGTGTCGTCACTGTTCCGATCGACGATACGATGTTATCCTACAAGGTTTTTATACAGGTCATCTCCAAATAATTAATTTTGTTTTTCTCTCTGGTCACAAAGAGCTACGAGCTAATATTTTTTTTTCTTAGACAGAAATATTTTTTTCTTTTCCACCGATCTTCCAGGATTTGTTTTTTCCTTTTGGCTCCAACATATGGACTACTTTCATGTGCTTTGCTGCCGTAATATTCGAAATTCTCAAAAGACGACAGTGCTAATTCTTCGAACTGCCGCATCACCACTTATTACCTTCAACGTATGAGGCCACACCGATGGCGCAATAGTCTTAGCGATGGCTTCTGAACATTTTTCAGAGATGGCTCCGGGTTCGAATCCCGGTGAGGTATGAATGTTTGTGTTTGCCTTTCGGCACTGACTCTCAATGTTTTACTTCTCCAACACTGGCTCTCTCTGTACATTGGTCATTTAGCATACTGTAAAACCATGTTTGATGTGTACTTGTTCATAATGTGTTACTTGATCAACACTGGGTCTCTGTGTACATTGGTCATTTAGCATACTGTAAAACCATGTTTGATGTGTACTTGTTCATAATGTGTTACTTGATCAACACTGGCTCTCTGTGTACATTGGTCATTTAGCATACTGTAAAACCCATGTTCGATGCGTACTTGTTCATAATGTGTTACTTGATCAACGCTGGCTGTCTGTGTACATTGGTCATTTAGCATACTGTAAAACCATGTTGGATGCGTACTTTTTCATAATGTGTTACTTGATCAACGTTAACTCTCTGTGTACATTGGTCATTTAGCATACTGTAAAACCATGTTCGATGCGTACTTGTTCATAATGTGTTACTTGATCAACGCTGGCTCTCTGTGTGCATTGGTCATTTAGCATACTGTAAAACCATGTTCGATGTGTACTTGTTCATAATGTGTTACTTGATCAACACTGGGTCTCTGTGTACATTGGTCATTTAGCATACTGTAAAACCATGTTTGATGTGTACTTGTTCATAATGTGTTACTTGATCAACACTGGCTCTCTGTGTACATTGGTCATTTAGCATACTGTAAACCCATGTTCGATGCGTACTTGTTCATAATGTGTTACTTGATCAACGCTGGCTGTCTGTGTACATTGGTCATTTAGCATACTGTAAAACCATGTTTGATGCGTACTTGTTCATAATGTGTTACTTGATCAACACTGTCTCTCTGTGTACATTGGTCGTTTAGCATACTGTAAAACCATGTTTGATGTGTACTTGGTCATAATGTGTTACTTGATCAACGCTGACTCTCTGTGTACATTGGTCATTTAGCATACTGTAAAACCATGTTCGATGCGTACTTGATCATAATGTGTTACTTGATCAGCACTGGCTCTCTGTGTACATTGGTCATTTAGCATACTATAAAACCATGTTCGATGCGTACTTGTTCATAATGTGTTACTTGATCAACGCTGGCTCTCTGTGTACATTGGTCATTTAGCATATTGTAAAACCATGTTCGATACGTACTTGATCATAATGTGTTACTTGATCAGCACTGGCTCTCTGTGTACATTGGTCATTTAGCATACTGTAAAACCATGTTTGATGCGTACTTGTTCATAATGTGTTACTTGATCAACGCTAACTCTCTGTGTACATTGGTCATTTAGCATACTGTAAAACCATGTTCGATGCGTACTTGTTCATAAGGTGTTACTTTATCAACGCTGGCTCTCTGTGTACATTGGTCATTTAGCATACTATAAAACCATGTTCGATGCGTACTTGTTCATAATGTGTTACTTGATCAACGCTGGCTCTCTGTGTACATTGGTCGTTTAGCATACTGTAAAACCATGTTTGATGTGTACTTGGTCATAATGTGTTACTTGATCAACGCTGGCTCTCTGTGTACATTGGTCGTTTAGCATACTGTAAAACCATGTTTGATGTGTACTTGGTCATAATGTGTTACTTGATCAACGCTGGCTCTCTGTGTACATTGGTCATTTAGCATACTGTAAAACCATGTTTGATGTGTACTTGTTCATAATGTGTTACTTGATCAACGCTGGCTCTCTGTGTACATTGGTCGTTTAGCATACTGTAAAACCATGTTTGATGTGTACTTGTTCATAATGTGTTACTTGATCAACGCTGGCTCTCTGTGTACATTGGTCGTTTAGCATACTGTAAAACCATGTTTGATGTGTACTTGGTCATAATGTGTTACTTGATCAACGCTGGCTCTCTGTGTACATTGGTCATTTAGCATACTATAAAACCATGTTCGATGCGTACTTGTTCATAATATGTTACTTGATCAACGCTGGCTCTCTGTGTACATTGGGCATTTAGCATACTGTAAAACCATGTTCGATGCGTACTTGTTCATAATGTGTTACTTGATCAACGCTGACTCTCTGTGTACATTGGTCATTTAGCATACTGTAAAACCATGTTCGATGTGTACTTGGTCATAATGTGTTACTTGATCAACGCTGACTCTCTGTGTACATTGGTCATTTAGCATACTGTAAAACCATGTTCGATGCGTACTTGTTCATAATGTGTTACTTGATCAACACTGGCTCCCTGTGTACATTGGTCGTTTAGCATACTGCAAAAAACGTGTTTGATATGTACTTGCTGATGTGAAACATCAGTTTCCTGTTTCTGTCTGCCTGTTTGTCATGTCTCTGTAGTACCAGGTCCAATAAATATATTTTTTTAAACTTCCAATAAAAAAAACACTTATGAGTTAATGTGAATTGTATTATGTGGGCAAATTCTGCAAAATGTATTCAAAGTATTATTTGCTATTAACCTTATGCGACGCAAAAAGAATCCTTCAATTCGGACTTTCATAAGCAGAGGTATCGGGAAGTATGCGATATATATATTTGCTACGTCTGTCGGAAAAACTGTACATTATTTGAAAAAGAGACTGCAAAATGGTTGTAAACGACTTTGCTGTGGCAACATAATTAATTTTTGTTTATTTACGTAACCCAATGTAAAACTGTAACACGGTATACTTAAGCTGATGTTTGCATTCCTGGAAACGGGCACCCGCACACAGAGCCAGGGGTGGGGTAAAAATAACCTTGCCCAGCGAAGTGGTTCCGCCTGAGGAAACGCAAAGCTCTCTCAGGGAGGAAAAACGGGAATTGTGGATGGAAGAGGCGGACTCGCAAAGCGCCGGCTAGGACGTTGAGGGATGAAACCCCGTAGCAAAGGGACGTGACGCTGATATACACTATATTGACGAAAGTCAACGGAAACTTAGGAGAGAAACACAACATAGCATCTATTGACATGCATTAGTACGGTGTCGGTCCCCCTTTGGCCTTAATGCATGCACTGACCCTTCGAGATATGCTTTCGACAAGGTTTTGGAACACAGCGATAGGTATGAGCTTCCATTCAGTACATAATGCTGCCGCTAACTGCTGCTTAGTAATATGCCTTGATTCCAAACTTCTTATGCGGCGCTCTAATTTATCCCATAGGTGCTCTATGATAGGGTTCTGTGATGGCCAGTCCACACACGATACGGAATTATCGTCAATCCACGCCGTAAAAGTCGTTGCTTTATGGCTCGGTGCATTATCCCGCTGGTACCAACAAGGCCCAGTTTCATAGTATTGCCACAGAGTTGGTAGGGCATAATTGTCCAGAATATCGAGGCAGACGTGCTGGTTAACAGGTTTGTCCACGATAAGCAATGGGCCGGTATCATACCACGGAAAACACCCCTACACGAGTACACTGTCAGCTCCAAACTTGACCGTATGAACAGTACACTGTGGTTAATAGCGTTCCCCAGGCTGCCGCCATACCCACACACGGCCATCGGACTGATGGATCGTGTATCTGGATTCATCAGTCCATAGGACCCGTTTCCAATGATCTACGGTCCACGATAAATGTTCTTTACACCATGCTAAACGACGAGTAGCATTCCGAGTGGAGATGAAAGGCTTATGAGCAGCCGCACAATCACGGTAACCCATGGAATAAAGTTCTCTGAGAATGGTACGTGTACATACCGAGGTTCCAGCATTTTTACTCACCTGTACACTTAGGTCTTGGGCAATACTCCGCCCATTATCTGTAACGACTCTCCTGGGGCTTCGACGTCCTCAATCACTGATTATCTTTGGTCTGCCGGTACGTTTTGCTGCTACAGGCACGACATGTGTTTTCCATTTATTCAGTACATCCAAAACATTTGACTTGGGTATGTTTAAACGCCTGTCGGTTTCTCTTATGGACAACCCACTAATATAACACCCAACAATCTTTGCTTTCTGAAAGTCAGTTCTCTCCCGCCGCGACATTTTTACCCAACCTCATATTGCGATATTATCGCGGTCAACTGCAAGCTTGTTTTTATACCATTTGCAGATGTACCGCGCATCTTAACAACGCAGCGGATCCGTTCATTTGCTTTTGAAGGGGTGTCCGGTGACTTTTGTTAATATAGTATATGTTGCGGCTTGAGAGCCTGAATCTACGACGATTGTAGTTCTAAAGTATTAATAAGTATTGTTCTTTACATAATTCGGATGTCATTTAATGGATACGGGTCTTATGTTCGGCATCAATTTTCTTGCCTCCCTGCAACAGTATAATAAAGACTCAGGGAAAGCGGTAGAGCGAATCTGGGGATCTGATTAGAAGGTTTCCTACAATGGACTTCGCAGTAAAAGCTATCGAAGCTAAAAAGGAGAACTATTTCTATCAGATTTTTGGAAGCAATCATGTGGAATAAAATGTATTTTGAATTCTATAGCATATGCACTTACCCCAAGTTGTTCATCGGGGAAAGACCAAAAAGGGAGCGATCATCGTCCTCACAGTTCAGGCTTCCCAATGCGAAAAGGGTTTTTAAATCGTTCTAATAGGTACAGAGATTTGGTGTCCACAGACAAACGGACGGACGGACCGACTAGCGGATATAGTGATAACTTAAGCACGTAATTATTTCAAAAGATGCTCTAAAAATGAAAAGAAAAAGGCATCATAACCGCATTCACATAATTGAAATTCCCTTCTGTTTTGCAGCAGTTCTTTTGCACAGGAATGTGCGCTATTTTACTGCTTCAAGCTTTCGTTGAGTACTGGCCGGAAAATAATTAAAATATATTCTTCAGCAGCAACATGCATGCCCCGTTCGACTGGTATGGCGCAAAATTCGAAGAAAAACGCATCGCACCAGCTTCTGTCGCAAGTTTAGAAATTAATATGCGTAATGAATGTTTGAATTTCGTTCACTAACTTCCAGGAAATGTACCGAAACCAGTGGTGGTGAAAAACTAGAAGTGCATACTTCTGAAGGCTTTTTACTGTCTGACAAATAAGAACAGGACCTTTCTGTTTTCATAGTTTCACGAGAGTTAGAGGTAATTAAAATATTCTCTCTCTATCTCTCTCTCTCTCTCTCTCTCGCATTCACCAAATTCATCGGATTTCCGCTTCTTCCTGAAGACTACATTCTCACATCTTCATACACGATACGAAAAAAAAATGTAATCATGTAAAATTTAATTAAGATTCGAGCATGAAACAGTACGTCCAAGACCAAAAACACCGTTTTTATGATATTACCTCTCAGTTCGTCCACTTGTGAACGTACGTGCTTGACTGGAAACTTGGAAATGATTTAATCTGCGAATTTAACACTATGTATTCCGAATTTCTGGATTACTGCTTAATCAGATTAACTGGTTGCAAGGTACTCCTAAACGGTTTAGTTCATCAGATTTCAACTTTTTTTTCTTTGCTGGATCAACCAGAAGGTTAAAAAAACTCTTACAACGCTTGAAACAGTTAAATTCTTACGTAAAAAGTCAGCGAATGTGAAAGTTCTCCTTTCATTTCGTTAGCTAACTCTTGTTTCAGCGCATTTGCGTTACTAGACAAACTGAATGAATGAATGTATTTAGTTGCAGTTTATTCTGCTTCTGTTCAAAATATTTGGTAGGTTTCCCTAGAAGACTACTTCCAAATATTTCACAAATAAGGGTATGACTAAAAGATTTCTCAGATAAGGTAACATAGTGTAAGCAGGGCTGCAGACGGGGGAGGGAGCGATGGGGCTCAGCGTCATTACTCTCTTTGAAGGTGGGGCGCCGCCCGGGAACTTTTTCTGAATGTAAGATGAGTCCCATTTCTTCTGCGTGTTCCCTTTTCCTATCACAATCATTCCATACAAAACTCTACACTGCTGCTCATAATTATAAGGGCAGTCGTATTGTGCATATAAATACACAGTAATCGTACATTGATGTACACTGAAGAGCAATTGAATTAGAGATACCTGTCTAGTAACGTGTAGCACCATCTTTCGCCCTGATGACGGCGGCGATTCGTCTCGGCATGGACTCGACAAGACACCGGAAGCGTTGGAAAGCCATGCGGATCCACGACCCCTGAACAAGCTCCCACAGTTCACGAAGATTTCATGGAGGGGGTCATCTCTCTCGATGGCATCACAGATGTGCTGAGGTCAGGTGACCTAGCTGGCCAAGGAAGCGAGGTCACGTCAGTGGAGTGTTCATCCAACTATTCGGATACAATTCAGGAGCGATGGCACTGTGCATTGTCTTGTTGCAGGATGAGGTCCCCAGTGGGATGTTGAAGACGCACAAACGGGAGCAAATGGTTGTCCAGGATATCCCGGTAACGCTGACATGTGAAGGACGATGTCACACGTACCAGGGGTCCCATTTCAGTCCACGTAAACAGTCCCCAGACGAGAATGCTACCCCCACCAGCTTTAAGAGTACCCTGCTGGCAAGAAGGATCCATCGCTTCATGTGGCTTGTGCCGTACTCGTATCCTGCCATCCGCATGTACCAACGTGAATCTCGACTCATCAGTCCAGGCAATATTTTTCCACATCTCTAGGGTCCAGTGGCGATGTTCCCGCACCCACGGTAATCTTTGCACCCTCTGATGTGCGGTCAGCAGCGGTACCCTCGTGCCACGATGGCTTCTGTACCCCATAGTGAGGAGATGGTTCTGGATGGTGTGGCTGCTCACACGTTTTTGTGCACCAGCGTTAAATTGCCGAGTGATTTCTTGCACTGTGTCCCGTCTATCCGCTGTTACAATGGGAGCTAGCCGACGATGACCCCGCTCATCCACACGCTGTTGTCCACGGCAGTTGGCCCTTGCAGGGATGGTTTTACTGGATTCGATGTACTCACGGTGCACCCGTGACACAGTGGCTCGTTAAAATCCCAGTGTCTGCAGGATTTCCGAGATGGAGTGACCCATTCGTAGGGCCCCGACAATTTGCCCACGTTCAAATGCGCTTAGATCCTTCGTCTTACCCATACTGCGTCCGACTATTACTGATTTCCGTCGCAGAACTGCTTATATTGTCGGATCGCTGCATACGTCATGTCGTTTTCGTATACAGGGCCGCCCACAGCGCCACATTTGCATAACGCCAGCTGTCTCTAATTCAATTGCTCTTCAGTGTATTATGCACATGTTGTGGAATACCGAAATTACATGAGTTTCAGACGTGAGATTTTGAACCTCAGACAAGTTTTATAAAGGTAGTAAAATAACTATTATGTTTTTTAAGGTGTCCATAAATATAAGGACACGAAAAGAAGTTCCAAGAAAAACGAATAAACGTCCATGATATGCATGTGTTATGCAAATAAGAGCAATATCTGCATAGGTGACCGTGTTCTCGAAGACACTGCGTCGTTTTGTGTAATAACAGAATGCCTCGTGGAAAGTAGTTAACTGCAGTAGAGGTTCGAAAGATATGGAAACTTCGCACTGAAAGGAAATCATATCGTGAGACACCTTTTGCAATTAAAAAGTCAAAAGGTGCGGTAGAAAATGCAACGAAATCAAGGAATCCGTTAAAACGCTTTCCGGTCGCAAACTAAAGCTGTTGTCACGGGAAATTCGACGCATCATGGCCATGGAAATCAGGAAAAAAATGTCTTGTAAAGAAATTGCTGGCTGCATACCCGTCAATGTTTCCCATCAAACTGTTTCACGTGTGCTGCACAGCTCAACTGTCACCAAAAACTTGAAAATGAAAGCGAGGCCCACCCTCTCCAGAAGACAAAAAGAGATGAGGAAAGCGGCTGTACTCCAGTGGATGCAGAATAACATCAGGAGGGATACAATTATTTTTTCCGACGGGAAACCTTTTAATTTAGATGGCCAAGACGACCTACATTATTACTGGCATGATCTCCGCAAAGAAAAAATTTGACATTGAGGCGACATCAAGGTGGTCCGTCGTTAATGTTGTGGGGTGGTGTTTCTGCTAATGGGAAGACCTATTTAGTCCTGATTCCGTTAAGTATGAATTCTGAACGATATATCCAAGGGTTAGATCAACACCTGTTAGCATATTCGTGGCCTTTAGGTAGTGATAATTTCATCTTTCAGAAGGACAATGCCCCATTGCACACATCGAGAGTTTGTAAACAATGGTTTTTGGACAATAACATCCATGTTCTGAACTGGCCACTCAATTCTCCAGACTTGAACATCATTGAAAATGCTTGGGGTGCAATGGCTAGATTGGTATATGCTAATGGCAGACAATTTTCCATTTTTCCCGAGTTAGGAAAGGAAGTCTTGGCAGCATGGGATCAGATCATTCCTCAGTATTTACCGAAACCTGTTGAAAGTATGCTAAACAGAATGGCTCAGTGTCTAGCAAACAAAGGTGGCCATACCACCTAATAATGGTAATAATATAGTATAATTAATTATGTTTACACATGGAAGGCCAAGCTGCCCTTATAATTTTGGACCTGTGTCCAAATGGCATTTGCTTTGTTTCTTGTAATTATAATGAAAAAAAAACAAATACAGAATAACGCTTCTGCTATGTTGTGTCATCAATTACGTAAATACACTGACGGGAAAAAAATCCCAACACCAAGAAGGGGTTGTGTTAGATAAACGACAGTTGGTAGGCGGTGAGAGTACATCTGTAAGATGACGTCTATGCAAATTTCGCGCTCGGCGCATACGTGTGGCGCTAGTAGCGCCCCTCGGAACATGCAAAGCAGGTTTGCCTAAAATACGCGCTGTAACGTTCGTGAGCGTTAGTTATCGTTGAGATTCGACGTAGGGTGTTGATGTTAGTCAAGAATGCCTTTAAGAAGACAAAGAAGCCATTATCAACAGCTCATGGAGTTTGAACGAGGTCGTGTAATAGAGCTACGAGAAGGTGGATTTTCTTTCCGCAATATTGCAGAACGACTTGGCAGGAATGTAGCCACTGTGCATGATTGTTGGCAGCGGTGGTCAAGGGAAGGTACTGCCTCAAGAAGACCGGGTTCAGGCCGGCCACGTGGCACTACTGAGAGGGAAGACCGCCGTGTACGGCGTATGGCCGTGGCGCATCGTACTGCATCTGCGGCAGCAATTCGAGCTGCAGTTGCCACCACAGTGACCCAACGAACTGTTACAAATCGGTTACTTGAAGGACAGTTCCGAGCCAGACGCCCTGTAGCGTGTATTCCACTTACTCCAAACCACTGCCGTTTGCGACGTTAGTGGTGTCAAGCTAGAGCTCATTGGAGGACGGAGTGGAGATCTGTTGTGTTTTCTGATGAAAGCCGGTTCTGCCTGGGTGCCAGTGATGGCCGTGTGTTGGTTAGAAGGAGGCCAGGTGAGCGCCTCCAACCAACCTGTCTGCGGCCGAGACACACTGGACCTACACCTAGAGTTATGGTCTGGGTAGCAATTTCCTATGACAGCAGAAGCACTCTCGTGGTTATCCCACGCACCCTGACGGCACAGTTGTACTTCGGTCTGGTGATTCAACCTGTTGTGCTGCCATTCATGAACAGCATTCCAGGGGGTGTTTTTCAACAGGATAACGCTCGCCCGCATACCGCTGTTGTAACCCAACATGATCTACAGAGTGTCGACATGTTGCCGTGGCCTGCTAGATCACCAGATCTTTCACCAATCGAGCACGTATGGGACATCATTGGACGACAACTCCAGCGTCACCCCCAACCAGCATTAACCGTCCCTGTATTGACCGACCAAGTGCAACAGGCATGGAACTCCATCCCACAAACTGACATCCAGCACCTGTACGACACAATGCATGAACGTTTGCGTGCTTGCATTCAACATTCTGGCGGTTACACCGGTTAATAATGTACCAGCATTTCACATTTAAAATGGCTCTTCTCGCGCTTACATTAAGCTGTGATCTTGAAACCTTAATCGATTAAATATGTTACCTATACAAATGTATTGCCGCCATTTCATTCCTCTACAACTATTTTTTCGTGGTGTTGGGATTTTTTCCGTCAGTGTATAAGGTTTTCCTGTTCCTGCAGTTATTTTGTAATGTGCATCACCAGTATTTATGGTGTCCTTATAATGTCCTTATAATTATGAGCACCAGTGTATGTACCGCAGTGGTCCAAGTGCTGGCTTTTGATTATTCGTCCGAGATGGGTCATGGTTCGAATCCCGATGAGGCATGGATGTTGTGTTTGTCTTACGGCACTGGCTCTCTCCGTTCCCTGGAACCAGTGGCCCTAAACTAGAGCGGGCGACTGCTTATAGCCCCCCGAGTTGAGCACGGTGGTCGTTAAACCCCCAAACAAAACAAAAAAAAATGTCCTAAAAGCAAATCATATCCGAAGATGCAAAAGGGCCGCCCCGGTGGCGCAGTGGTCTAAGCGATGGCCTCTGATCATTCGTCCGAAAGGGGTCCGGGTTCGAATCCCGTGAGGCATGGATGTTGTTTTTGTCTTACGGCACTGGCTCTCTCCCTTCCCTGGAACCAGTGACCCTAAATTAGGGACGGAGACTGCTTATAGCCTATTGAGTTGCTCACGGTGGTCGTTAAACCTCCAATCAAAAAAAAAAAAAAAAAAGATGCAAAAGGCCAGGGCTGCAGCCTGCAGTCGGGGGAAAATGTGGGGTAACGTCGTCTCGCTACTTTTCCTGATGATCCGACGCGCTTTATCTCTGCTATACGTTCTCTTATCCTTTCGCATTCTTTTTTACATAACTCAAAAAACGTTTCTTGGAGTATAAGGAAGGACGTAAGGACTTTTTAAAATCCCCAAGAATAAAATGACAGAGCGGTTAGTAATGCCAGGATTGTGTGCCTGTACTTTTAACGTATGAAGACTATTCTTAAAATGCCGATGGTTGCCCAGCGTCCCACTTCGTTTTCAGATAGGACAGCAGCACTGCTTGTAAGGACTCATTATTACGTTCAGAATTAAAACTAAGCTCATGAAACAGTTTCTTTTGTAGTTCATTAATTCTCCTTGAGAAGTTCCTTATCATTTGTCTTTGACATTAGCGACACTTTTCCCCGGATCGGTTGGCTATTTCTTGAATACATAAAAAACGAACGACGTAACCATGTTTCCAATTGATAAATCATCATGTGAAAACACATGTTGGTCCGCGACGGGCATCGAACCTGTATTCCCATACTCCGGAGTAAGTCGCTCTCCCAACTGAGCTACGTGGACAGAATACCTCGCTGCAGATTTGTCGTCTTGACACATGTTTTCACCTCTGTACTACGTCACAACCAATTAAGAGTTAAAATAAGACAAAAAAAAATAACTGAGTGCGGATTGTTTTGTTGGAAGCTCTAATTATCAAGAGAACAGAACAAGTGCAAAAGGTGGACTATGCACAAGACAAGTTGAAAAATTTAAAGGAATACGCTAAGGTTATACAAAAATGATACGTTTGAGCAGCGAAAATAGTACTCCCTAAACACTCCAGCAGCCCAAGTGATTTACTGTATAACTTGGCTCTTCAGTTAGATTTAAATTGCACGGATTCTCTCCACTCTGGTGGTCCTTGCCGACATTATTCTCTCCACTCTGGTCGTCCTTTCCGACATCATTCTCTCCACTCTGGTCGTCCTTTCCGACATTATTCTCTCCACTCTGGTTGTCCATTCCGACATCATTCTCTCCAATATGGTCGTCCTTTCCGACATCATTCTCTCCACTCTGGTCGTCCATTCCGACATCATTCTCTCCACTCTGGTCGTCCTTTCCGACATTATTCTTTCCACTCTGGTCGTCCTTTCCGACATCATTCTCTCCACTCTGGTCGTCCTTTCCGACATTATTCTCTCCACTCTGGTTGTCCATTCCGACATCATTCTCTCCAATATGGTCGTCCTTTCCGACATCATTCTCTCCAATATGGTCGTCCATTCCGACATCATTCTCTCCACTCTGGTCGTCCTTTCCTACATTATTCTTTCCACTCTGGTCGTCCTTTCCGACATCATTCTCTCCACTCTGGTCGTCCTTTCCGACATTATTCTCTCCACTCTGGTCGTCCATTCCGACATCATTCTCTCCAATATGGTCGTCCTTTCCGACATCATTCTCTCCACTTTGGTCGTCCATTCCGACATCATTCTTTCCACTCTGGTCGCCCATTCCGACATCATTCTCTCCAATATGGTCGTCCATTCCCACGTTACGATGTGGGAGTGGCGGCGCTCACCTCTAACATCAACGGGCGTTTATCCAAACGTTTTCTCCTGCAGCCTCCGCCTTTGACGTAGTCCCGGAACAGACGTGAGGAGATGCAGTACTGAAGATCTGTCCATATTAAGCTCCCTCCGTTCCACATGTTTACCTACAGTATCTTCACAGTCATGGATACGTATGTGACCTATTTGTAGCATAATCCGGGTTTCAGCTCGCCACTTTATTAAAGGGACTGGGAAGGTTTGTGGAAGGATACGGTGTGTGGTGATATAGCTCTAATTTAACCTTCCGTTTGGGTTTCTGTATTCTTAATATTTAAATTTGGTTTCTTCTCGTTAAACGTTTTTCTGGCGTAATGATACAATATCTTCCCGATGAGTTTGTAAAGTTGAAATCACTGGCAATAATCCAAAGGTCAAAATAACGATATGTAGGGTGCACTTCAAAGTGGAGCGAAGTGCAATTTTTGGAGGACAGAGATTTCTTCTTAATGGTAAGAGCAGTCCTTTTGAGCTAACCATTTGTTAAATCCTTTATGTTAAAGACTTTATAACGTACAAGTTTGTCCGCGCCGGGTATCGAACTCGCGGACATGTGCTAGCACTGCTCTCTGCCTTTATCTCATGTGCGTCTTGTGGTGCATGCACGTCACAGCTTGTTGAAGGGAATTTGGGTAACAGCTTGGTATCGTGTGTTTTCAACATAACAATTTAGTAATTTGAAGTGAATATTGATAGCAGCATTCGTTATTGTGAAGTGATTGAAAATCAACGTTGTGCTACGAGTACTACCAGTACGTTCAAAAAGTTCCGGAACTTTTTATATTAAAAAAGAATGAGTACATATAATACCTGTTTGTGCGGTGTTTCCTTAAAAGTAGTTACCCTGTGCAGCTATGCATTTTTGCCAGCGCTCATACAAAGATTTAAATGCAGATTGCAAGCCTTCTTTTGCCACATCTTCCAGTGCCTCCGTCGCAGCTCGTTGCACTTTTTCAGAACTTGAGAAGCGTCGGCCCTTAAGCAAATTCTTCATCTGCGGCGGAAAAAGGAAAAAGTCACATGAAGCAAGATCAGGGGAATAAACCGGTTGTGGAAGAACAGGAGTGTGATATTTGGACAGGTACTCGGACACCAGGAGGGTTCTGTGAGCCGGCGCATTACGGAGAGCCCAGAATGCCTGTAATCACGAACTACGTACATACGCTGTACGTGCTGCATCTGGATCAAACCGGTTCTGGCTGGTCGGTCACATGATGCTCTTCGCTTGCTCCGCTGGGAATCACGTAATTCACTGATATTTGGCAAATATTCAAAACGTTCTGGAACTTTTTGAACGTACGAGTATGATGCGCCAATAAGAAGAATAAATTAGGACATTAAAAGTGTATGTACTGTTTGCTGATTCGTTGACTCTGGTACGTTTAGTATACACTGAAGAGCAATTGAATTAGAGATACCTGTCTAGTAACGTGTAGCACTACCTTTCGCCCTTATGACGGCGGCGATTAGTCTCGGCATGGACTCGACAAGACACCGGAAGCGTTGGGAAGCCATACGGATCCACAACCCCTGAACAAGCTCCCACAGTTCACGAAGATTTGATGGAGGGGGGTCAGAGCCTCGAACATCTCTCTCGATGGCATCACAGATGTGCTCAGTGGGATTAAGGTCAGGTGACCTAGCTGGCCAAGGAAGCGAGGCCACGTCGGTGGAGTGTCCATCGAACCATTCGGATACAATTCGGGAGCGATGACACGGTGCATTGTCTTGTTGCAGGATGAGGTTCCCAGTGGGATGTTTGAAGACGCACAAACGGGAGCAAATCGTCGTCCAGGATATCCACGTAATGTTGACCTGTGAAGGACGATGTCACACGTACCAGGGGTCCCATTTCTGTCAACGTAAACAGTCCCCAGACGAGAATGCCACCCCCACCAGCTTGAAGATTACCCTGCTGGCAAGAAGGATCCATCGCTTCATGTGGTTTACACCGTACTCGTATCCTTCCATCTGCATGTACCAACGCGAATCTCGACTCATCAGTCCAGGCAACATTTTCCCACATGTCTAGGGTCCAGTGGCGATGTTCCTGCGCCCATGCTAATCTTTGCACCCTGTGATGTGCAGTCAGCAGCGGTACTCTCGTGGGACGATGGCTTCTGTACCCCATAGCGATTAGATGATTCTGGATGGTGTGACTGCTTACCCATTTTTGTGCACCAGCGTTAAATTGCCGAGTGATTTCTTGCACTGTAGCCAGTCTGTCCGCTTTTACAATGCGAGCTAGACGACGATGACCCAGCTCATCCACACGCTGTTGTCCACGGCAGTTGACCCTTGCAGGGATGGTTTTACCGGATTCGGTGTACTCACGATGCACCCGTGACACAGTGGCTCGTGAAAATCCCAGTTCCTGCACGACTTCCGAGATGGAGTGACCCATTCGTCGGGCCCCGACAATTTGCCCACGATCAAATGAACTTAGATCCTTCGTATTCTGCGCCCGACTCATTGATTCCCGTCGCATCACTCCTTATATTGTCGGATCGCTGCATACGTCATGTCGTTTCCGTTTACAGGGCCGCCCATAGCGCCACATTTGTATAAAGCCAGCTGTCTCTAATTCAATTGATCTTCAGTGTAATAATATCCTATGTTCAAAAATATTTCGTTAATGACTATTACAAGTACATAGTGTAGCCTGGAATCTTACGGGTGGAAACCTCTTCGAGCTAGAGTTAAATTAAAGGTTTAACCTTCAACAAGTAACTTAAATTTTCATATTTCCACAGTGACCAAAATGCACTCTTTGAAAACAAAAACAAAAAAAACGAAGCACCCAGAAGGATTCATCCAATCGGTACAGTATATAGGAAAGGATTTTAAATATCTCTTTAATATGTACAAGGGATACAAGAGGACGTGCAAGCTGGCAGCGTCACAAAAAAGAACTCAAAGTTGAGTATTATATACAATGAGAACAGATGAGTATCTACAGTGAAATGATGATGTATAACATATGCAGGCAAAGTCAATCAGCAGCAAGTAAGAGTCAACCAGTCATGGCATGTGAAGATGGTTGCACAACCCTGGCTGGGTCGCGAGACAGGAACAGCACGAGGCGAGAGCTAAATTAAAAGACGGAGGTTGGCAGTCGGCCCGGAGAACCACACTGAGTGAGGAGACCAAAGTTAGAGGAAGGTGTCCTCACGACCACGTGAACTAGCCATAACGTACTCGTAGTATGTGAGCCGATTGCGATAGAGGTGACAAAGAGCATCCGCCGCCTGCAGCAGTGATGGCACGGAAGAAGCAGATCGAAGGTGCTGATGGTAACAGTACACTACATGCTTGACCATAACAAAGACATATGCACAGGTGGCAAACAGAGGTACAGGCGGGTGGGTACTCCGGAGAAGAGTTGCGTATGATGTAAACGGCAAATCTAAGGCGCAAAGGTGATGCTCTGTAGCGAAGGCGAGATGCAGCACTGTGAGGAGTACCGGGCAATAAAGAAACATATGCTCAACATCGGCAGGGCCGGAGCAGAAGGGACGAGCGACATGCGGCGAAGGACAGCAAGAGCAGGCACTCGGCGGTGGAGAAACAATCAGTGTGTATTGCGCTCCAGATATAGGAAAGGAAATGATTACAAATCCTGAACAGTTGGGCCATTTATTCGGATTAAACAGCCACACGAGCGAAACAAGTCCGGCATAACATAGACGTCAGATGGTGTGAAATTGCGGACCAGTTCGCCGACATTCCGGAATGGGTGTTGGTGGCAGCCCATCATGCTCCAAACATGTTTAATCAGTGAGAGATCGGGCGATCGGGATGACCGTGAAAGGGTGTGGACACTACGGAGGCAGGCCTGAGAGAGCCGTGTCATGTCTGGCCAGGCATTATCCTGTTAAAAAATTGCTCGGTGGTGCTGCGAAACGAATGCCAACACAACAGGTATAATGTCTTCGACGTACCGTCTAGCCGTGAGGGTGGTACGCAGAACTACCAAGGGTGTCCGGCTATCGCAGGAAATGACTCCCATTCAGTCACTCCTAGCGTGTGAGCCGTGTGCCGTTCCACGGTTAAAGGCAGGATTCGTGGGTTGGCCGGCTCTTCTCCAGCCACATATGAGCTGGTCATCAGCGCCATATGCAAACCGTGACTCATCACTGAAGACAACAGGACGTCACTATACACTGACCCACGTTGATCGGGCCCGACACCACTGCAACCGTTGCCGGCGATGCTAGCTGGTCAGTGGTAGGCGGTGGAGTGACCTCCTCGAATGTAGTCCCCGTACCGCAAGTTGTCTGGCAACGGCACGGATGGCTACTTCCGTACCTGTAGACGACGCAACATGGCCACGGATGAGCGGCGAATTCGGTTCTTCTGCTCGTGCGGCTCTCACAATCACTCGATCATTGAGTTCTTTCGTTGCCCTCGGCCGTCCATTGCTCACGCGCCACTGGGTTGTGCCCTTATCTACTTATTGGCGCCAACATATGTAATAGTAGTAATTGTGAAAAAACCTTTAATAATAGCGTAATGGAACGGGAATGTTTATTTCATGAAATGTAATTATAACGAAGTGAATTTCTCCGTCAATTTTTCTCCGCGCCGGGGTTCGAACCCGGGTCCACTCATTCCGGAATAAGTTGCTCTACCAATTAAGCTACGCGGACATTGATTCTAATTGCTATCTGCCTTTATGTCGTGTGCGTCCTTCTGGCAGGTACGTCACATCTCCTGGTACGTTACATCATCTCCCCCTTATTTTTCTTTTTTTTTTTTTTTTTTTTTTCGAAGTGCTGCTCATATTTTTCCTATCTCGCGGTGCGAAAATAACATCACACCAATGCGAGATTTTGAACGGTCGGGTCATCCGGATAGTTCGGGCGCCATTATAATGAATTAAATTTCTCCGTCAATTTTTCTCCGCGCCGGGGTTCGAACCCGGGTCCACTCATTCCGGAATAAGTTGCTCTACCAATTAAGCTACGCGGACATTGATTCTAATTGCTATCTGCCTTTATGTCGTGTGCGTCCTTCTGGCAGGTACGTCACATCTCCTGGTACGTTACATAATGTAATGTAAATATCTTTTAATTGTTTAATATGATTTTTGAGTTCGATTTGGGAGAGCCAGTAAGCCACGGAAACTATTAGTTATCGGTGAACTTCCGGAAGTGGACAAAACACAGGATTTCGTGTATAGATAGCTATTATAGAAGAAGGCTGTTTTTAGAGTTTTAAAGCGACTCATTAGGAAGGAATTCCGTTCTCAAGGAAGACGTGTCCTTCGGGGAGGTGATTAGGAATATTGACGGAATGGGAAGAAGGTGTTCGGACAGAGGCTTCAGGCTCGTTTTTTGGAAGTAGTGCGGAAGACAATAGGAGAACGAGAATCAGATGGTAGGATTGATGACGTGTGTTAGGGGAGGAAACGTCTGACGTGGAGAGAGCGAAGTCGAGACGTTGAGGAGAAGGAGTAAAATTTTGAGAGGGGAGCTTGTCTCCGCGTACGAGCGGTAACCAGGAATGAATAGCGAGGAGTTATGGGGCATGAGAGATGGCCTATTCACAGGTGACCAGGAGTAATAATTAAATTAAGCAAAATCACGACAATAAAGAATTTTATCAAATGTCAACTCTCTTCTGTTAAATGATCTAATAGTACTCTATTAATGTGTACAGTGCTCAAGGAACCTGTCAATCTTCTGATTCAGACCTATTTCGGTTATATAAGGAAAGAGATAAAACAGCACTGCTACACATAGGCTGATCATCGCGTCGCTCCGACCCAAATGCCTGGAGATATGGCGACTTGACCAACCGGCGTCTCTCAGCCCAATTGAAAGTCCTTTCTTAAACTCGCTCAACTGCTTGTATTGTGCACAGATCCGACGTCGAGGCATCCTCACAGTTCATGGAGGTTCATGCAACCGTAATCCGCTGTCCTAATTGTCCCTGCAGGCGAGCTTTGCTGTTGATATACCCTCCTTAATGCGCGGTTCCCATGCGCCGTGACGCGCCGCTGTTTCTCGGGGCGCTTTGTTTTTTGTTTTTGCTTTTTTGCAAAGAGTGTAACATATTTTTATAGTATTTAGTAAATTATAATTTCAGTATAATACTATTCGTCACATTTCCGGAATGAAGCACCTCCATATAGTTGAATTAAGAAAATATAGCCAACGAAATAATTTTGTTTTGCCAACAAAACAATTCGGATGTAGTGTTGTTAAAGCACAAAATAAATTGACAAAACAGCTCGGCAAAATTGTTTTGTTCGTTTCAAATAAACCTTTTTTCTCAGTGTACCCCAACCCGTCATTGGGGCTGATCAAAGGTGTAGGTGTCGCCACTCATGTGATAATATCCAGCATTTTTGGTCATTAATTGTGACTCCTCTTCTTTCAATTGCCACACCACATTTCGCTTTCCTTTTCACACAGTGATATGGGTAAGATAATATTCATCATTCATCATGTGTATATATTGTATCAATACTTTTTTCGTTGTAGAATAAAGAACATTTCATTCCCATTGAAGAATTTGAGGCTTGTTTATTTTAAACAGGAGCAATTGACTGGGAACTGATTTAACACACCTTTTTCGCATTGACAACCAGAGTGAGAAGTAATGTTAGAAAAAGTGGTTCATTCAGTTTTGGTGTTACCGGCTTCAAGGCTATTTGAGGGTAACAAAGACACAAAATATTCATTCTTCAGGTGGAACTCCAGATCTTACTACTGTATAAAGCGATGTCGATTATCCCGTATGTAAATCAAGGACCACACGACATAAGCCTGTATAGCATTTACTTCAGAACTCACGACTATTAAAATACTTGCATGCATCATCCTTTCATGCGAAAGACTAATGTATCAGCTGAGTATCTTTCCCTGTAGAAAGAAAAGGCAATCAAATTTATCTTGAATTTCCGATAGACAGCCATTCATTAAAGGCAGCCGTTCTTTCCAAGTACTTCATCCCCAACGGATATCAAACTTCCGTCTTAATGGGACGAAATCTCTCCTGTTACAATAAGATCGAGAAAAGAACCTACTTTTTATTGCAAAGGGAATAAACCTAAACCTGCCGCACTTTGATATCGAAAAGAAATCCATTTCTCCCCACAGAAATGATCATTTGCTGGATACAGTTTCTTCCATTTCCAAAACGATTTGTTATGCGCCTATAATGTAACGGAATTAGAAACGTTTATGCCAACGCACATAAATGTCACTTACACAACGAATATGTAAAAGACGCGGTCCCGTGCGTCACCACGTGATCTAGGCAACTACTTAAGACTGCTGCTCGTCAGTAGTGTTTATCACAACGGGGAAAAAAACAAAGGACCTTTTTGAGTTCGATAAAAAGCTTATTGTGAGTGCCCGTCTGGCTGGAGTGACGATTTTGAAAACAGCAGATCTGTCTGGTTTTTCAAAAAGTGAGATATCCCGTGTTTTTAATCAGTGGAAAAATAACCTTTACATATTCGTTGTGTGGTCTAAGAGGTGTGACTCTGGCGCGACGACAATCTGTCAGAAATGAGATCGCCGTCGTCTGAGAAGGCTTGTTCGGAGAAACAAGACTTCCTGTGTGCAGCGATAGACTGAAGCATTCAATGAAGGCTGTTCTCGATCCATATGTCAGCGAACTATGCCCAGGGAATTGAAGACGATCGGTATTCATAGTCGTATGCTTACACGGAAACCATTGCTTTCTGCGAAGAAACGGTAAGTTCATCTACAGTAGTTGTTCTATACCGCCGGTAGGCAGATAGTTTGCTGTACCAAGCTTGCCTTGTAAACACAACTCAAGGTTTTGGTGGTGGTGTCATGGTGTGGGGTATGTTCTGTTGGTATGGAAAGTGTCCTCTGTTAGTGATGGAATTTCGGGTATCCTCCAAGGATTACTTGAACATTGTTGGTGATCAAGTCCATCCTGCAATGTTGACAATGCTGATGGTGTTTCATGGACGACAATGCTACTGTCGATCGCGCAAGGTGTATTCATCTGTGGTTCAGTGAGCGTGACAGCGATTCCCACCATTTTCCGGGCCACCACAATGCCCGAATCTGAACCCCACTGAAAATATATGGGACATCTGCGAAAAACATATCCGGGAGTAATGTCCTCTTCCGTTAAATCTGAGTCAGTTAAAGGTGTATCTGTGAACGCCTGGTATGCTATAGATTAGTGGTGTCTACAACATACAAAAAAAAACGGTGTGGGGAGGGTTTAGCAAAAAAGAAATGTCTTCCCAGAAATAGTATACAGGCGATTTCTTTAAAAGGACGATTATTCAACCTCTTAATCGACTAACGAATTTTAATTAATCAGTTAAAATTTTTAGTAGATTAACACCCCAACAATGCACGCTATACGCTAACTTAAACGTTACTCATAAACAATGCCCCCCATTACAGTATGAAATATTTATTTCCTGACTTCAAACGTAACTCAGCCGTTCCGGTGACGCAACGGCCTAAGCCCTGACTTCTGACCATTCGTCTCAGATGGCTCTGGGTTCGAATACCTGTGAGGCATGGATGTTGTGTTTGTATCACGGCACTGGCAATCCGGCTTCTCTGGAACCAGTGATCCCAAATCAGGACGAGCTGCTGCTTATAGCCCATAGAGTTGCACACGGTGGTCGTGAATTCGACGGGCTGTCTTAGGTAGTTCATCAAGTAGTGCATCATTTAAAATCGTGTTATCTCTATGTACACCGCTGGCCACCCAAAATGCAAAACCAAGAAGGACACGAGATAGCAAAGCCAGATTTACTGGACACATAACAACAGATACAAAGATGAAACGATTGAGCTTACAGGCCCGTGCGACTTGCTGAACACGCGGACATAAATAGTTCGTGTGACCCCCATGGCTGGCAATAACGGCCGCTACACACCGCGGCATCGAACGAATGAGTCTTTGGATGTGGGCTTGGGGTATGTCGGTTCAGGCTGCTTCCACACGTTGCCCCAGTTCATCACGGGTGGTGCTTGCCGGGCCACAAGGTTGCCGATCAGCGACCAGACGTGTTCGATGGGCGACATATCGGGAGAACAGACGGGCTACGGCAGCAGTGACACATGGTGGGCCGTGAAGAATGGTTGCACGATGCGTGCCACGTGCGGGCGCGCATTGTCCTGTTGAAACGTGGCCGCTGGCAGGTCCTGCAGGTAAGGGAGGACTACAGGCTCCAAAACGTCGGAGATGGTGCTGAGGCTGTTGATTGTACCGGCGATGCGTACCAGAGGAGTGCTGGTGTCATATCCAATTGCGCCCCAAACCATAACGCCAGGCGACGGACCGGTATGGCGATGCATAATGCACGCGTCATACAGTCTCTCGCCGCGGTGTCGCCACACGCGGATCCGACCATCGTGGTGTTGTAGGCAAAAGCGGGATCCGTCGGAGAAGACAATGTCGTGCCATTCCGTAGTCCAGGTGCGGCGTTCAACGGCCCACGGCCGCAGCAATCGCCGGTGATGTGACGTCAATGGTAATCGGACCAATGGGCGCCGTGCGACAAGTCACCGCTCCTGCAGACGACGTCGAACGGTACGTTCTGATACAGGTTGTTGCGCAACACACCCTAATTCCTGCGCTAACGTTCGTGATATGGCGGTGCGAGCCGTTAATGCCCGCCGCACAACATGCCGGTCCTCTAGTTCGGTGGTGTGCCGCGGCTGCGGCATCCACTCACGTCGGTCCATCCGTCCCTCCTAAACTCACCGAATTCATACTCGCCTCACTGTGGCTGGATGTCGTCCCACACGGGCGCCGATGTCTCGGTACGATAAACCGATGTCACGATAAGCCACTATTCGTCCTCTGTAGAACTCCGAAACGTGCTGGAATGATTGCCGTATTCTGAGACGAGGCCTCAGGAAGCTTTCCACGCACAGGTCCGGCAGCGCAACACACTTCCACTGCTTAGACCCTGCCTTCTGTGCACCCTTCTTATAGTGCTTCTCGGTGGCGTGCCGGGCGCACATGATTTGCATATGCCCGGCAATGCTAGTCGTTTGCATGTTCTCTCGCGGGCGGCGCATGCTGCGAATTTCAGACCAATCGGATGCTTCCTTCTTGGTGTTGCATTTTGGGTGGCCAGCAGAGCATAGTTAATACTGCGAATCCATTTAGTCGGTGTTCACTGATTGTATTTCGAAGATACGTTTTGAGTCGTCGTAGTGTTGAGAATAATCGTTTCCCGCGCCGGTGGCGCAGTGGTCTAAGCGATGGCCTCTGATCATTCGTCCAAAAGGGGTCCGGGCTCGGATCCTGGTGAGGCATGGATGTTGTGTTTGTCTTACGGCACTGGCTCTCTCCCTTCCCTGGAACCAATGACCCTAAATTAGGGACGGGCGACTGCTTATAGCCCATTGAGTTGCTGACGGTGGTCGTTAAAAAATCATCGTTCACTTACTGTGGTAACTTCTACATGGCAGTGATTCAAGTATTTTTAGAAGTTTTCTTACTCTCGGAAATACATTCTCATCGCATATAATAAATACCACGATGAGCCATTGCATTACGACCACCTACTTAATAAGCTGTAATAAGCTGCACCCTTTAGCCCGCAAAACAGCGGCCACTCGGCGAGGCATCGATTCAATGAAGTGGCGATAGGTATCCTGGAGTATCTGGTACCATAATGTCAACAGCAGGTCTTCCAGTTCCCGTACACTTCGGCGTGGTGCTGATTTAACTCGAACCCGTTTTCCCAAGTGGAACCACACATGTTCGATTGGATTCATGTCAGGTGAATTTGGAGATTAACAGAAAGGCACCAGCATGTTCCTCGAACCACTCCTTGACGATTCTGTCAGTGTGGCATGGCGCATTATCCTCTTGGTAATGGCCATCACCAGCAGGGAACACAATTGCCATGAATGGGGGAACTTGGTCAGCAACGATGTTCAGATACCTGACAGCTGTCTGGGATTGTGCTATTGGGATAATGGGGCCTAAAGTGTCCCAAGACAACATCGCCCACAGCATAAAACCGCCGCCGCCGGCCTGTTTCCGCCCAACAGTGCACCCAGGTGCCATAGACTCCGTTGGAAATCGACGTATCCGCGCTCAGCCGTCTACATGATGCACCAAAAATCTTGATTCGTCAGACCAGGCCACTTTGTTAAAATCATCCACGGTCCAATCTCGATTATCTTGGGCCCATTTCATGCGTTGTTGACGATGACGTGCCGTGAGCATGGGGACCCGGCTGGGTCTTCGAACGGTGGAGCAGGTGAAGTAAATTCCTGTGAATTTCACCTGCGCCACCATTCGGTCTCCAGGCTCGCCTATTTCTCTGGGCTGGGGGTGATCATAATGGTGTACGTCGTGACCATTTCTCGGAATGTTTTCAATATTGAGCATATGCCACCACCATAGCTTTAGCTTTCGGATATCTTCCTCTATATACTACAATCAAAAATTCTTCCGTGCTTTTCGATAAGTTTTTTTTCGCGCTATTTTTTTCTCTTTGGTAAAACCTGTTTATATTAAAGCCTTCATGTCGTTTGACGTACCTGACAGCAGGACGCACACGACATGAAGGCAGATAGCAGTCAGAACGAACGTCCGCGTAACTCGATTGGTAGAGTGACTTATTCCGGAGTGAGGGGCCCCGGCGTGGAGAAAAATGACGGAGAAATTTACTTCGTTTTAATGGCGCCCGAACTTTCCGGATGACCCGGCCGTTAAAGATCTCGCAACGGTGTGATGTTCTTTCCACACCGCGAGATAGGAAAAATAAGAAAGTCCCTTCTCCAGCGCTTCGAAAAATAAAATGTGTGTGACGTTGCATTCCACACACCAGATTGACTGGGAGTTCTCAAGTGCACGTTCTATAGCGGATGGCTGCCTGCAACGATTCATGGTCACGGCTGACCCGTGTGCCATGCCCCCAGCCCTCTTTCGCGGGGGGATGTGACGTACCTGCCAGCAGGACATACACGGCAGATAGCAGTCAGAACGAACTTCCAGCCCGGCGTGGACAAAAATGACGGAGAAATTTACTTCGTTATACTGTCTTATTTGGCAAAAGACATAAAACTTGGCAAATTCGTTTTGTGCTTGAGTAGTGTGGGCCGTGAATTTGGTTTGTGACAGAATCAAGAAAAGAAATGAAGGTTGGAATGCGGTTAATATTCCTCTTGAATGTTCTTCATAATATTACAACGATGAATTTGCCTTCCAGATCGACGTGGGATATGTACTTCTGCCTCGTGGCAGACTTCCCACTGTCCCGGTATTGAACCGATTAAAAAAATCAAACTGAATTCCTTTTTTATATTTTTCACTTTAGTTTAAATTGTGTTAAGTTCATGAAAGTTTGTGTGAACTTCGCATTTCCACCAAACAGTAATACTTTTTCGAAATTTAAATTTCATTTTTTTCTATCAAAACTTTTATTTTTTTTAAAATAAAAACGTCGAGTCGTAAACCAAGGGGCGCAGGCGTGTCTGACCCCAACTGACCACTATGTGGATACGCCACTGCCGTAGACGTAGATACACTCCAACAACTTGTGGCATCTGTGCCAAACCTCATACATGCTGCAATTCGGCCTAAAGGAAGTCCAACCCGTTATTGAATAAAAGTTTCTAATTCAGTCGCCAGCGTGTGTGTATCTGTCCTATGAAATAAGGAAAACGAATTACAGAAAACGATAAGAAAAAGTGCAACAAAGCTGTTTACACAAACATCAAACATATTCGTTTAAGGTTCCTATGTTTTGACCAAAAAAAAAGTAAACAAGTTAGTAAAATCATGCAATGTATTGATTATGATACGCTTTCTAACATACCGAAACTCATCACTCAAGTTATTACTCAAATTATGAAGATAATGACTGTGGAATAAATCTCGTTCCTGTGCCCTGACCTTTGAGTCCATTTCGATTATATTCAACAGAACCGGGGTTCAGTATACCTCCATAACAACATGATAAATTTTTGTCGCAATCGAAGCATTTTTACGTAAGTTATGACGCGTAAGGGCGATGGAATGGATCCAGCTCCCATGTCCTGACCTTTGACCCCATTTCGCCCATCTTCAATAGGCTTCGTCCCCAGGTAGCGCCCTATCACATACTAAAATTACATTGAAATCGAACCATATTTACGCAAATAAAGTCTCGTAAGGGCAATGGAATGCATCCCGCTCCTATGTCCTGACCTTTGACCC
This sequence comes from Macrothele yani, assembly GCA_039090855.1. Lineage (NCBI taxonomy): Eukaryota > Metazoa > Arthropoda > Arachnida > Araneae > Macrothelidae > Macrothele > Macrothele yani. Next base: position 21,515,412 of record CM077023.1, read on the forward strand.
CATTTCACCCATTTTCAATATGGCTCGTCCCCAAGTGGTCCCCTACCACATACTAAAATGTCATTGAAATCGAACCATATTTACGCACGTTATGACGCATAAGGGCAGTAAAATGGATCCATCTCCTATGTCCTGACCTTTGACCCCATTTCGCCCATTTTCAGCAGGGTTCGTCCCTAGGTGATCCCCTATCATATACTAAACATTCATCGAAACCGAAAAATTTTTACGCGTTATTGTGCGGACGAACGGACAGACGGACAACGCTGGAGCATATACGCTTCTTCAACCTACGGTTGGAAAGCGTAAAAGATACACTTATGAGTTAATGTGAATTGCAGCCGCCCCGGTGGAGCAGTGGTTTAAGCGATAGCTTCTGAGTCTTCACCCAACGGAGGGGTCTGGGTTCGAATCCCGGTTAAGGCATGGATGTCTGTGTTTGTCTTTCGGCACTGGCTCTCTCTCTCTCTCTCTCTCTGTTATTTGCAAATGCTGTATCACATGTTGGATCTATACTTTGATGTATTGCATAATATTCGTACCCTGTGACGCACAATACTGTATGAGTTAACCATGACCACTGTATGAATTCAAGTTGTATGTGTTATCTGGGACCAACAAATTATTAACAAAAACGCTAATAAATAAAAAAGAAAAGAAACTGCAATTCGAAAATATAAAAATTTCTTTTACCACATTTTTGGACTCATCGATTCATTATTTCCACATCAGTTCGTTCTCATTTCCTTTTTCTCAGGATCAAAGGGCAAATATTTCCTACATAAAAGCGAGCTCGTAGTTACTGTCTTATGATGTGAAACATATCTCTATTTCTTAAAATAACATAAAATAAACGCATTAAAATGAACCAGCCGCCCAGGTGGCGCAGTGGTCTAAGCGATGACCTCTGATCATTCGTCCGAAAGGGCCGCCCCGGTGGCTCAGTGGTCTAAGCGATGGCCTCTGATCACTCGCCCGAACGGGGTCCGGGTTCAAATCCCGGTGAGGCATGGATGTTGTGTTTGTCTTACGGCACTGGCTCTCTCCCTTCCCTGGAACCAGTGACCCTAAATTAGGGACGGGCGACTGCTTATAGCCCATTGAGTTGCTCACGGTGGTCGTTAAACCTCCAATTAAAAAAAAATTCGTCCGAAAGGGGTCCGGGTTCGAATCCCGGTGAGGCATGGATGTTGTGTTTGTCTTACGGCACTGGCTCTCTCCCTTCCCTGGAACCAGTGACCCTAAATTAGGGACGGGCGACTGCTTATAGCCCATTGAGTTGCTCACGGTGGTCGTTAAACCTCCAATTAAAAAAAAAATTCGTCCGTAAGGGGTCCGGGTTCGAATCCCGGTGAGGCATGGATGTTGTGTTTGTCTTATGGCACTGGCTCTCTCCCTTCCCTGGAACCAGTGACCCTAAACTAGGGACGGGCGACTGCTTATAGCCCATTGAGTTGCTCACGGTGGTCGTTAAACCTCCAATTAAAAAAAAATTCGTCCGAAAGGGGTCCGGGTTCGAATCCCGGTGAGGCATGGATGTTGTGTTTGTCTTACGGCACTGGCTCTCTCCCTTCCCTGGAACCAGTGACCCTAAATTAGGGACGGGCGACTGCTTATAGCCCATTGAGTTGCTCACGGTGGTCGTTAAACCTCCAATTAAAAAAAAAATTCGTCCGAAAGGGGTCCGGGTTCGAATCCCGGTGAGGCATGGATGTTGTGTTTGTCTTACGGCACTGGCTCTCTCCCTTCCCTGGAACCAGTGACCCTAAATTAGGGACGGGCGACTGCTTATAGCCCATTGAGTTGCTCACGGTGTTCGTTAAACTTTCAATCAAAAAAAAAAAAGTGAACCACTTTTTAACTACGCACAAAGCGAACAAATTTAGCACTGCTTCCTAAAACAAGTACGTTCTTAAGTGTGTCCTTTTGCCAGTCGACTTGCAGATGTGGACCTATTATGTCTTCAGGCTGATGACATAATAGGTTCACATCTGCAAGTCGGACTTGAACTACTATGTTTGTCGGATAGCGAGTACCATGAGGACGATGATTCAAATAATCTGAAATTTCTGTTACGCACAGTTTCCTCAGTAGGTGGGGTAAGGACATTTTTATGTTTGGTATAATATCTGTACTTCTAAAAGTTCTTAGATACCATAGATATTAAAAATAACTTCGGTTTAAGGCGGGAGTATTTCTTGATACCGCGACCCTCTTTAAAATAATAATGAATTCGGACGACATCAACGAATAAAGCTGGCTGGTCTACAACATTTGGGATTAGGACTGAGTAAGAAAATAAATACGCTTCTTTCTTTAGATCTCGATTTATACCACATAACAGCGATCAAAAGTGCATGGAAAAACATTTCATTTCCCACGCCCATTCCACACATCGCTAACGAGAAGGGGCAAAAACAAAGGACATCGCAATTTCCTCTGTCCCATTTTCTTTCCTCATAATTACAAGAATGATAAGAGTACGTTCCTACGCTGAAGAACTTCCTATCCGCTATCAGGAGAAACATTTCCTTCCCTCGGAATCACCTGTAATAAGATATATATATATATATATATATATATATATATATATATATAAACAGAATGCATGGCAGTGAAAGGGTAAAACTTCGTTGGAGATACACTGCTGGCCATCCAAAATGCAACACCAAGAAGGACACGAGATAGCAAAGCCAGATTTACTGGACACATAACAACAGATACAAAGATGAAACGATTGAGCTTACAGGCCCGTGCGACTTGCGGAACACGCGGACATCAATAGTTCCTGTGGTCCCTATGGCTGGCAATAACGGCCGCTACACGCCGCGGCATCGAACGAAAGAGTCTTTGGATGTGTGCTTGGGGTATGTTGGTCCAGGCTGCTTCCACACGTTGCCCCAGTTCATCACGGGTGGTGCTTGCCGGGCCACAAGGTTGCCGATCAGCGACCAGACGTGTTCGATGGGCGACATATCGGGAGAACAGACGGGCTACGGCAGCAGTGACACATGGTGGGCCGTGAAGATTTGTTGTACGATGCGTGCCACGTGCGGGCGCGCATTGTCCTGTTGAAACGTGGCCGCTGGCAGGTCCTGCAGGTAAAGGAAGACTACAGGCTCCAAAACGTCGGAGATGTAGCGGTGGCTGTTGAGTGTACCAGCGATGCGTACCAGAGGGGTGCGGGTGTCATATCGAATTGCGCCTTAAACCATAACGCCAGGTGACGGACCGGTATGGCGATGCATAATGCAGACGTCATACAGTCTCTCGCCGCGGTGCCGCCACACGCGTATCCGACCTTCGTGGTGTTGCAGGCAGAAGCGGGATTCGTCGGAGAAGACAATGTCGGGCCATTCCGTAGTCGCCGTGTGGCGTTCAACTGCCCACAGCCGCCGCACTTGCCGCTGGTGTAACGTCAATGGTAATCGGAGCAATGGCTGTCGTGCGACAAGTCCCCGCTCCTGTAGACGACGTCGAACGGTACGTGCTGACACAAGTTGTTGCGCAACACACCCTAATTCCTGTGCTAACGTTCGTGATGTGGCGGTGCGAGCCGTCAATACCCGCCGCACAACATGCCGGTCCTCTCGTTTGGTGGTGTGCCGTGGCTGCGGCAATCGCTCACGTCGGTCGGTCCGTCCCTCCTGCACCCACCGAATCCATACTCGCCTCACTGTGGCTGGATGTCGTCCCACACGGGCGCCGATGTCTCGGTACGATAAACCGATGTCGCGATAAGCCACTATTCGTCCTCTGTCGAACTCCGGAACGTGCTGGAATGACAGCCGTATTCTGCGACGAGGCATGAGGAAGCTTCCCACGCACAGGTCTGGCAGCACAACACACTTCCACTACTTACACCCCGCCTTCTGTGCATCCTTCTTATAGTGCTTCTGGGCGGGGTGCCGGGCGGAAATGATTTGCATATGCCCTGTAATGATAATCGTTTGCATGTCCTCTCGTGGGCGACGCATGCTGCGAATTTCAGGCCAATCGGATGTTTCCTTCTTGGTGTTGAATTTTGAGTGGCCAGCAGTGTATAAAGTTTTGAAACTCTGCATTTCAGGCAGAAAATGATCGATAACTTATTTCTCTTTTGTTGAGCTGGTAAATATTTTACGTTTAACAGCTCCAAGCTGGACTACAGTGCCTGAGGTAAACGAAACAAGAGCCAATTAGTGGCTGACCTCCAAGCCACCTGAGTGCTCCTAGGTATTTCGTTCCAATATCTAAGGACCCCTGGCTAAAGAGAAAATTTCGTTACACAGATTTAGAGAATTTTACATTGTGAAAACATAGATTTTTCGCGCCCCCTCACTCCGGAGTAAGTTGCTATGCCGACTAAGCTACACTGACGTAATGTATCGCTGCAGATTTGTAGTCTTGACATGTGCGTAGTACGTCATGTCTCCCTCTTATTTTTATTTTTTTTTATTTGAAGCGAACAACGAATATTTCGTTAATTCTAGACGATGTGTGGAACATACGTTACACATTTTTCGAAGAACCCAACGGCCAGTACATCATAATTAATTCATACACATCGACGTGGATCAGGAAAACCAAACAGAAGTCATCACTCTTTCCACGTTAATAAGTGAGTCACGGAAAAATTCTCATCGGCCGCCACCGGAATCGATCCCGGTGTCTTCCAGTTACGCGCCGGACATGCTACCACTGCACCACAGCGGCCTCGGAATTCTCCAGACTCGCATACGACAAACTGCTAAACCATCTGACAGGTTGCTTCATTGGAGCCCCGCACAATGCTGGGGATTCACCAAACATGAACAGCAGCAACTGAACAAATAACTAGAAGGCGAATGAATAATAAATGCACAGTTGACGTGCATCAGGAACATCAAATAGAAGTCATCGCTCTTTCCACGTTAATAAGTGAGTCACGGAAAAATTATCATCGGCCGCCACCAGAATCGATCCCGGTGTCTTCCAGTTACGCGCCGGACATGCTACCACTGCTCCACAGCGGCCTCGAACTCTCCAGACTCACACGAGATTAACTGCCAAACCACATGGCACGTTGTTTCATGGAGCCCCGCACAATGCTGGGTATTCACCAAAGATGGAAAGCAGCAACTGAACAAATAACTAGGAGGCGAGTAAGTTAATCTCATGTAAGTCTGGAGAATTCGAGGCCACTGTGGTGCAGTGGTAGCATGTTCGGCGTGTAACTGGAAGACACTGGGTTCGATTCCCGGTAGTGGCCGATGAGAATTTTTCCGTGACTTACTTATTAACGTGGAAAGAGCGATGACTTCTGTTTAGTGGTGGCCAGTACATCCACTAATTTTTTTTAATTGGAGGTTTAACGACCACCGTGAGCAACTCAATGGGCTATAAGCAGTCGCCCGTCCCTAATTTAGGGTCACTGGTTCCAGGAAAGGGAGAGAGCCAGTGCCGTAAGACAAACACAACATCCATGTCTCACCGGGATTCGAACCCGGGCCCTTTTCAGACGAATGATCAGAAGCCATCGCTCAGGCCACTGAGCCACCGGGGGCGGCCAGCCACTTTTATTTTCGGGCGCCAATGTGAGAACACAAATTTGTCCGTAACAGGGATCGAACCCGTAACGGACAAATACTCGCTGCGTAGTAAGGCGCTCTCCCAACTACGGTATACGGACAGCAAGTATCGCTGCAGATTTGTCGTCTTGACATGTGCTTTACCTCCGTAGTACGTCACAATATTTATATGCCGCAGAATTATTATTTATTTGTAAGGAGCTTGCATAAAGTACACAACATTTGTATTTTCAAATAATGGATGTAGAAAAAGTGGAAGCACATATGTATATACATCGAAATGTAGAATCAGGGATTTTCCTTTAAGCAGGTCCGTCAGCTGCCCTTAAAGGCACTATATTTTCAAGCGACAGAATTCTTTTATGTTCTGATTGCTTTCGAAAGATTCGAGAACACCGTCGGCGTCCATGGAGTGTTTAGTATAAGGTCTTACTACTGCTAGCTTTACCTTTTCCGCCTGTTTGGCTCTCTTCATTCCAGCTGCCAATATTGTCCTGCGAATGATGTCTTTATCCGTCGTTTCCCCACTGCTTAGTACGAAGTTATCCACGGGAAGAAACTCGAAGGGAGAGAAGCCCTTTGGAATCACTGATTCCTTTACACGTAGTGGGTCAAGAGAACTACCACCGTGTTCAATTACCTCGGGCGCTGCTGTTACTCTCTGAGTTTGGAGCAGGAAGACAGAAAACCGCATCGGTCGCGGCATCAAATTCAGAGGCTTACGGCCAACCAAACCCAGCGTGGCGAAAATAGTTTGAAAACGTCTCCGCACTGGTCGAATCACTGGCGGCTGTAGATCACGTTCCAGACTAACCATAGTTTCAGTCATTTTTGAATTTTATAAGCATCGTTTGCCAGAATGATTTTCGGTAACATACTTTAAATGCTTGGATGATCCCCATAGGCGGATTTTGGAAGACTAATTTGGGGTTGCCGGTTGAGTTGTGGGAAGGGGGGTTTGCAGAGGTGAAATTTAAAACCTCGTAAGAAAGTGCAATATTTTGATTGTATTGAGAAACAAGAAAGATGACACCGAATTTTCGGGTGTAATAAGCACGTCTTTTGAATCCGTTCTGACGCAAATTAAATTTATCAAAGCTATTCAAAGTCAATGGAACCGGTATGGAAAACAATAATATCTGACGGAAGAAAGAAGATTTTCAATCGGGTTTTAAATCCCTCAGATATTGCTGTAAACGGAATCGTGAGCTTACGAACTCTTAGAAACAGAGATATCGACAAAAATAAGATGTGACTTTACGTCCCCTGGTGGGAAAACCATGCATTATTTTAGGAAGAAAGTATTCTCAAAAGGTTTATCCGTATAAGCGGTATCGGTCGAAGAAAAAAATTAGTCGAGTTTTCAGGAGCCCAGTTTTTCAACAAATACTTCAGAAGCAGAAATTAACACATACGACCCCTGGTGGCTAAACCATTCTTTACCAAACATTAGAAATTATGTGAAAAATATTTTCCATCAGATCTTGTATGCGATACAGGAAGAATTTTTCAAATCAGAGCTTTAGGAGCAGAAATAACGCAGAACACGATATTTACCTTTGTGCCCCCTATCGGAAAGTGTATGATTTACATGAAAATTTTGAATTTCCAGGAAAAACATTTTGCATCGGAAACACTATCGAACAAAGAAGGAATTTTTTTAAATCGTACTCTTAGAAGTAGAGATATTGACAAAAATAAGATATACATCTACGCCCCCTGGCGTAGAAACCATGCATTTTTTCAAGAAGAAAATTTTCCTAAAAGGTTTGTCGACATGAGTAGTATCGGTCAACAAACGACGTTTTTTTCAATCGAGAATTTAGAAGCTCATATTTTGCTGCAAATACAACAGAAGCGGAAATTAAGATTTACGCCCCCTGGTGGCCAAACTATTTTTTTACAAAAATTAGAAATTATGTGTAAACGATTTCCCATGAGGAGCTGTATCCGGTGCAGAAAGAATTTTTCAAATCGGAGATTTAGAAGCAGAGATATAGGGGGAAACGCAATTTACCGCTACGCCCCTAGCGGAAAGTCTATGAATTACTTGAAAATTTTGAAATTATATGAAAAACATGTCACACGGAAAACACTAACCAACAAAGAAGGAATTTTTCAAATCGGACTCCTAGAAGTAGAAATATTGGCAAAAATAAGATGTACATCTACGCCCCCTGGCGGAGAAACTGTGGAATATTTTAAGAAGAAAATATTCCGAAAAGGTTTATCGATGTGAGTGGTATCAGTCCACGAAGGAATTTTTTAATCGATATTTTAAAAGCTACGATTTTGTGGCAAATACATCAGAAGCAAACATTAACACTTACGCCCCCTGGTGGCCAAATTATTCTTTACCAAAAATTTGAAATTATATGCAAAAGATTTTGCATCAGGAGATGTATCCGCTGAAGAAAAAATTTTCAAATCGGAGTTTTAGAAGAAGAGTTATCGGGGAAAATGTAACTTACTTTTACGCCCCCTAGCGCAAAATCTATGCGTAATTTGAAAAAGTAACTAAATCTAAAATACTCTTCGACATAAATGGAATCGAAAGATATAAATTTTTTTTTCAATCGGATGTTTAGAAGCAAATATGTGGAATAAAACGTATTTTTAAATTCGACATCATCTGCATTTACGCCCTCTACCGGCAAAATTGTACATCGTAAAAAAGAACGAAATAAAGGATCGTCATTTGCATATTTCAAGCTTTCCAATGCAAAAAGAATTTTTCAAATCGGACTAATAGTTGCTGAGATATTGTGGGTACAGACGGACGGACGGACAAACCGATAACGGAAGCACGATCTTTTTTTACAAAAGACGTGCTAAAAAGCACAAACAAAAGTCCTTCTGTCGGACCTAATTCTGGCTAATTTAAATAAGTTTGCTGGACACTCTTTAGATAAGTTTAGATTTCATAACATTTACTTAGGCCTAATAATGATTAGGACAACTACAGTACATGAAACACTTAAGTATTATTATAATTTTGATTTTAAAACATTTTCAACCCTCAGAAAACTATTTAGGGCATAAAATCTGTACTTACAAAAATTTACCAAAAATAGATTTGCTCTTTTCACGTTTGGCAACGCACAGCAACCGAAAAATTGTTATTCGGCCGCCGCCGGGGAAATGAATTCCGGATCTCTCGATATCTAGCCGATCGCGTTAGCCTTACACCACGGTGGCCAACTATATTGGGAGATCCGGGATCTAAGTCCCCGGTGGCGGCCGAATAACAATTTTTCGGTTGCGGTGCGTTGCTTTACGTGGAAAGAGCGATGTTTTTGTTTATTCACTGACACCACGTATTTGGAGGATTTTGCCCTTTGGATTCAACTGCTATAATTAATATATAGCCAGTGCCGTTAATGCCCACCAGATGGAGACGTCTCAGTGGCTGAGCCCATCTTACGGATTTATAATGTCAGATGCTGACAGAAAAACACACATAGCGCCGTGGATTGTTGGCCACCGTGGTGTAAGGCTAACGCGCTCGACTAGAAATCGAGGGATCCGGGATTAAATTCCCCGGCGGCAGCCGAATAACTATTTTGCGGGTTCTTTGCGTTGCTAAACGTGGAAAGAGCGATGTCTTTTTTATTCACTGACGCCACGTATTTGAAGAATTTTCACAAGATTTGCTTTTTGTTCTAAGTTTATTTAGGTCACGGTCAACGGCAATAAAGCAGGTACTATTGCAGTGCAGTTCTCTCGGAGCTGCTATCAGCTTGCCACCGCATTACTACACTAAGCAGGCTGTCAAAAGGACAGTATGCAAAAAAAAAATCTTTATGATGTTGCGGGTAAAGCATTATGATCTTAAAAACGGTGGTAAACAATTGTACAAAATTTAAACAAATAATAATTTATAAATGTTGTCATTTTTAAATTTTTATTGTAATCTGCCACTTATTCGTCTAATAATAATGATAATAGTAATTTCTTTTTACTTTGCCGTATACCTTGCAATACATAGTGTGGTACTTTTCTTTTTTTTTCTTCAAATTTTTCCCACACTTTTTGTAATATTTATGTTTTTAAAGTTATATTACTTCTTTTTCCCCCACAAATCCTCGGGGATGCCGGACAAGCCCTGGCACCCCCGTAAATCCGCCAATGATGATCCCTGATCTATGGATTTGATCCTTAATGCAGCCTTTGTAGGTGAAATCTCAGTTTTCGCTGGAAAGAGCCTTTAACACGCTCACTACATTTTCTTCTTTTTTTGGATTAGAGGTTTAACGACCACCGTGAGCAACTCAGTGGGCTATAAGCAGCGCCAGTCCCTAATTTAGGGTCACTGGTTCCAGGGAAGGGAGAGAGCCAGAACACAACATCCATGCCTCACCTAGATTCGAACCCGGACCCATTTCTGACGAATGATCAGAAGTCATCGCTTAGTCCACTGCGACACCAGGCGGCCTCACTGCTATATCTACTGCTGGGCCGCCCGGGGGCTGTGTGGTCAGAGGCGTAGGTTTCTGGCTAGTCGTCCAAGCTGGCTGCTGGTTCGAGTCCCGGATGAGGTATGGGTGCTGTGCTTGCTTTACGGCATTGGCTCTCCCACCTCCTTGGAATCAGCAGCCCCAAATCAGGAACGGGAGGCTGCTTATAGCAACCAGAGCTGCTCGTTGTGGTCATTAACTCCTCTTCCTGTCAAAAAAATATTCGCTGTGTTAACCTCTGTTCCAGCCAATTATTCGCTGTGTGGACAGTTTTCTTTTTCCGCAAAAGTCCAGTAATTTCAAATATTCTTCAATAAAAAAAAAAATCAAGAGAGTACCCTCGTACTCTTTGTAGATAAGTTATGCAATGCATATTTCGCATGCCAAGACCTTGTGAGTGTGAAATAAAACGAGTGATTCAAGATCATATATCTACACTGACGGAAAAAGAAATCCCGACAACAAGAAGGGGTTGTGTTAGATAGTTGGTGAGGGTACATCTGTAAGATGACGTCTATGCAAATTTCGCGCTCTGCGCATACGCGTGGCGCTAGTAGTGCCCCTCGGAACATGCAAAGCAGGTTTGCTGTAAATACGCGCTGTAACGTTCGTGAGCGTTAGTTATCGTTGAGATTCGAAGTAGTGTGTTGATGTTAGTCAAGAATGCCTTTAAGAAGACGAAGAAGCCATTATCAACAGCTCACGGAGTTTGAACGAGGTCGTGTAATAGGGCTACGAGAAGGTGGATTTTCTTTCCGCAATATTGCAGAACGACTTGGCAGGAATGTAGCCACTGTGCATGATTGTTGGCAGCGGTGGTCAAGGGAAGGTACTGCCTCAAGAAGACCGGGTTCCAGCCGGCCACGTGGCACTACTAAGAGGGAAGACCGCCGTGTATACGGCGTAGGGCCGTGGCGCATCGTACCGCGTCTGCGGCAGCAATTCAAGCTGCAGTTGCCACCACAGTGACACAACGAACTATTACAAATCGGTTACTTGAAGGACAGCTCCGAGCCAGACGCCCTGTAGCGTGCATTCCACTTACTCCAAACCACTGCCGTTAACGACGTCAGTAGTGTCAAGCTAGAGCTCATTGGAGGACGGAGTGGAGATCTGTTGTGGTTTCTGATGAAAGCCGGTTCTGCCTGGGTGCCAGTGATGGCCGTGTGTTGGTTAGAAGGAGGCCAGGTGAGCGCCTGCAACCAACCGGTCTGCGGCAGAGACACACTGGACCTACACCTGGAGTTATGGTCTGGGGATCAATTTCCTATGACAGCAGGAGCACTCTCGTGGTTATCCCACGTAACCTGACAGCACAGTTGCACGTCGGTCTGGTGATTCAACCTGTTGTGCTGCCATTCATGAACAGCATTCAAGGGGATGTTTTCCAACTGGATAACGCTCACCCGCATACCGCTGTTGTAACCCAACATGCTCTACAGAGTGTCGACATGTTGCCGTGGCCTGCTAGATCACCAGATCTTTCACCAATCGAGCACGTATGGGACATCATTGGACGACAACTCCAGCGTCACCCCCAACCAGCATTAACCGTCCCTGTATTGACCGACCAAGTGCAACAGGCATGGAACTCCATCCCACAAACTGACATCCAGCACATGTACGACACAATGCATGAACGTTTGCGTGCTTGCATTCAACATTCTGGCGGTTACACCGGTTATTAATGTACCAGCATTTCACATTTAAAATGGCTCTTCTCGCGCTTACATTAAGCTGTGATCTTGAAACCTTAATCGATTAAATATGTTACCTATACAAATGTATTGCCGACATTTCATTCCTCTACAACTGTTTTTTCGTGGTGTTGGGATTTTTTTCCGTCAGTGTATGTACGTACAACACATTGCATTTGTTCGCGTCTCTCACGACCACGACGAGCCACAGTCCGGAACATACTAAGCAGCACTAAATCGTAACAAGTTAGTAAAATCATACAATGCACTGATTATGATACGCTTTCCAACATACCAGAAATCACTATTCAAGTTATTACTCAAGTTATCATGATAACGGCTGTGGAATAAATCTCGATCCTGTGCCCTGACCTTTGACCCCATTCCGATGATATTTAACAGAACCAGTTCCTTATATCTCCGCAACAACATACTAACGTTTTGTCTCAATAGAAGCACTTTTACGTAAGTTATGATGCATGAGGGCACCGGAGTGGATCCCGCTCCTATGTACTGACCTTTGACCCCATTTATTCCATTTTCAATAGGGTTATTTCCCATGTGGTCCCGTACCACATACTAAATTTTCATCGAAATCGAACCGTTTTTACGCGAGTTATCATGCGGACAAATAGACGGACAAAGCTGGAGCATATACGCTTCTTCAACATACGGTTGGAAAGCGTAAACAACAAACAATAAGGTTTACTAATTCCTGATATTGAGTGGCACTTAGATTAATCAATGTTATTGTCGTAAAACTAATGAAAGAAGATATGTGAGTCACAAAAATAAATATTTACAAAACTATGGTGGCAGCAATAGTATTTCGACTGTTTAGTTTTTTTCAAAAACAATATTTATTTGTATTATTATACACTGACGGAAAAAAATCCCAACACCACGAAAAAATAGTTGTAGATTAATGAAATGACGGCAATACATTTGTATAGGTAACATATTTAATCCATTAAGGTTTCAAGATCACAGCTTATTGTAAGCGCGAGAAGAGCCATTTTAAATGTGAAATGCTGGTACATTAATACCCGGTGTAACCGCCAGAATGTTGAATGCAAGCACGCAAACGTTCGTGCATTGTGTCGTACAGGTGCTGGATGACAGTTTGTGGGATGGACTTCCATGCCTGTTGCACTTGGTCGGTCAATACAGGGACGGTTAATGCTGGTTGGGGGTGACGCTGGAGTTGTCGTCCAATGATGTCCCATACGTGCTCGATTGGTGAAACATCTGGTGATCTAGCAGGCCATGGCAACATGTCGACACTCTGTAGAGCATGTTGGGTTACAACAGCGGTATGCGGGCGAGCGTTATCCTGTTGGAAAACACACCCTGGAATGCTGTTCATGAATGGCAGCACAACAGGTTGAATCACCAGACCGACGTACAACTGGGCCGTCGGGGTGCGTGGGATAACCACGAGAGTGCTCCTGCTGTCATAGGAAATTGCTCCCCAGACCATAACTCTAGGTGTAGGTCCAGTGTGTCTCGGCCGCAGACAGGTTGGTTGCAGGCGCTCACCTGGCCTCCTTCTAACCAACACACGGCCATCACTTGCACCCAGGCAGAACCGGCTTTCATCAGAAAACCACAACAGATCTCCACTCCGTCCTCCAATGAGCTCTAGCTTGAAAACACTGACGTCGCAAACGGCAGTGGTTTGGAGTAAGTGGAATGCACGCTACAGGGCGTCTTGCTCGGAGCTGTCCTTCAAGTAACCGATTTGTAACAGTTCGTTGTGTCACTGTGGTGGCAACTGCAGCTTGAATTGCTGCCGCAGACGCGGTACGATGCGCCACGGCCATACGCCGTACACGGCGGTCTTCCCTCTTAGTAGTGCCAGGTGGCCGGCCGGAACCCGGTCTTCTTGAGGCAGTACCTTCCCTTGACCACCGCTGCCAACAATCATGCACAATGGCTACATTCCTGCCAAGTCGTTCTGCAATATTGCGGAAAGAAAACCCACCTTCTCTTAGCTCTATTACACGACCTCGTTCAAACTCCGTGAGCTGTTGATAATGGCTTCTTCGTCTTCTTAAAGGCATTCTTGACTAACATCAACACCCTACGTCGAATCTCAACGATAACTGAAGCTCACGAACGTTACAGCGCGTATTTACAGCAAACCTGCTTTGCATGTTCCGAGGGGCGCTACTAGGGCCACACGTATGCGCCGAGCGCGAAATTTGCATAGACGTCATCTTACAGATGTACTCTCACCGCCTACCAACTGTCGCTTATCTAACACAAACCCTTCTTGGTGTTGGGATTTTTTTTCCGTCAGTGTATATTCAGATCTATTCAAAAGTAAGTAACGATCTTGACATCGATGAAATGTGATGAGGCTACGAAAGTCCATCTGCGCATGCGCAAGCTAAAATCTGACTTCAAGATAGAGAGTAAAAGCTGAATCGCAAGTGTGTTATGGAGGGGGTTGCTTACTTTTGGTCTAGGATATCTATAGGTTGCACCCCATCGTGTTACATATCATTCTGAAGCTCTCGACAATAGCAGGTAGCTCCCCTTAAGGAAATCGAAAGGAAGCCAAATTTCGCTACGATGCACAGTTTTCAAAGTAACAAAAAATGAATTTTTGTAATGGCTTTTATTATATTTAGCATCGGGTTCTCGTAACTTTTTTTTTATTTTGATTGGAGGTTTAGCGACCACCGTGAGCAACTCAATGGGCTATAAGCAGTCGCCCTTCCCTAATTTAGGGTCACTTGTTCCAGGGAAGGGAGAGAACCAGTGCCGTAAGACAAACACAACATCCATGCCTCCCCGGGATTCGAACCCAGACCCCTTTCGGACGAATGATCAGAGCTGTACCGGACGTGTATGCCGCTGGCAGTGAAGTTATTTTGTGCTTTGGAAGTTAATGTCTCGAAGTAAAATATCGTGTGGGAAATCATCGTGTAAGGAAAACTGATTTCGAATGTTTCCCAATTCGTAGTCCTGTACAATTTCTTTCAGTACATCTTTTTAAGAGTACGCATAAACTTTTCCATTTTTAGAACCGAACTTCTGAAATTGAAATCGCACTATTATTTTTAAGTTCTAAAACTAACTATCCGAAAATCTTATCGTCTCATCAAATTCTTATGCGCAAAGCAAATTCTTCGACTTGGGCTTTTAATATATTGCCATCGGAAAGAAACGTGACTTTTGGAGTTTTAAACGACTTTCCAATTGCAGCCTTCTATTTTCGCTTTCTCGTTCGCTTTTTCTTTCGGCGTAATTGAGCAGCTAAAAGACTGGATTTGGGTGGAAGAATAACGCAATAAAATTTCACGCTTTTGGGTTGGCAAGCAACTGTAAGATCCTTTCACTGATTATTTGGTTTCAACGCCAAGAAAGAAAAGTGTTGTGCAGGGTGTGGAAAAAAATTACGAGGAGAAGTCAGGAAGTAAGGTTCTCTATTTTTAAATCTAGGAAATATACAAGGTACAATAAATAACACAAATAACACTTGGGTCACATACAGAAACATTTGCAGTTTGCTTTTCGACGTAATTGGCAAGTCTGTTGAGATACGCATCACATCGAGATATCAAGGAGTAAAAAACCTTGGTGGTAACAAGATGGGTCCTGCAGACGTTTGACCTTCGCATAGACGTGGTCATCAGATTGAAAACGTTGACCTGGAAAGTACTTCTCCGATTTCGGGAAAAGGTAAAAATCTGATGTTGCCAAATAAATGCTATAGAGGGTGTGGAAGAATTTCTCAGTGCCAAGCGTTAAAGAAATCCGCCGCTGTTTCGTCGGTGTGAGCTCGGGCGTGTGCAATACTCCCTTTGACAACAATATAGGCCTTTTTTTCAGCAAACAGCCGCTTTCACTGTGGTTAGTGCGACCTTATAAGCACCTGCACTAATAGTTGCACTACAAGGAATACAATCCAGAAAGAGGGTGCCTTGTAAGTCCCAAAACACCTTCGCAAACAACTTTCCTGAGCTGGGGAAATCTCTGTAATTTCTTTGTAACAGCGAAGCCAGGATGTATTCATGTCACTGATTTGGCTTTACTGTCTGAATGATAATGAACACCCTAGTCTCATCTCTAGTAATAATCCGCCTGACAAGTACTTTCTCTCCTCCACGCACAGCTGTAGAACTGTCAGTTATGTAGCCATGCGTGCTCTTTTCATATTTTCTGTCAAATTTCATAGGAGCCCATCTGCTTCAGACCAATCACGAACTGTGACGCTCGTGAACAATGTCAAACACTGGGCTCTCTGAAAGCTGAAATCGCTGTTCCAAAGTACACTGCTGGCCACCCAAAATGCAACACCAAGAAGGACACGAGATAGGAAAGCCAGATTTACTGGGCACATAACAACAGATACAAAGATGAAACGATTGAGCTTACAGGCACGTGCGACTTGCGGAACACGCAGACATCAATAGTTCGTGTGGCCCCCATGGCTGCCAATAATGGCCGCTACACGCCGCGGCATTGAACGAAAGAGGTTTTGGATGTGGGCTTCGGGTATGTCGGTCCAGGCTGCTTCCACACGTTGCCACAGTTCATCAGGCGCAGCCGCGGGTGGTGCTTGCCGGGCCACTCGGTTGCCGATCAGCGACCAGACGTGTTCGATGGGTGGCATATCGGGAGAACAGGAGGGCCACGGCAGCAGTGACACCTGGCGGGCCGTGAAGAATTGTTGCACGATGCGTGCCACGTGCGGTCGCACATTGTCCTGTTGAAACGTGGCCGCCGGCAGGTCTTCCAAGTAAGGGAGGACTACAGGCTCCAAAACGTCGGAGCTGTAGCGGTGGATGTTGAGTGTACCGGCGATGCGTACCAGAGGGTGCGAGTGTCATATCGAATTGCGCCCCAAACCATAAGACCAAACGATGGACCGGTATGGCGATGCATAATGCAGGCGTCATACATTCTCTCGCCGCGGTGCCGCCACACGCGGATCCGACCATCGTGGTGTTGCAGGCAGAAGCGGGATTCGTTGTAGAAGACATTGTCGTGCCATTCCGTAGTCCAACCCACTGCCGCCGCACTCGCCGCTGGTGTAACGTCAATGGTAATCGGAGCAATGGGCACTGTGCGACAAGTCCCCGCTCCGGCAGACGACGTCGAACGGTACGTGCTGACACAGGTTGTTGCGCAACATACCCTAATTCCTGCGATAACGTTCGTGATGTGGCGGTGCGAGCCGTCAATGCCCGCCACACAACATGCCGGTCTTCTCGTTCGGTGGTGTTTCGCGGCTGCGGCAATCACTCACGTCGGTCCGTCCATCCCTCTTGCACCCACCGAATCCATATTCACGTCACTGTGGCTGGATGTCGTCCCACACGGGCGCCGATGTCTCGGTACGATAAACCGCTGTCGCGATAAGCCACTATTCGTCCTCTTTCGAACTCCGAAACGTACTGGAATGACTGCCGTATTCTACGACGAAGCATCAGGAAACTTCCCACGCACAGGTCCGGCAGCACAACACATTTCCACTACTTACACCCAGCCTTGTGTGCACCCTTCTTATAGTGCTTCTCGGTGGCGTGACGAACGCACATGATTTGCATATGCCCTGCAACGCTAATCGTTTACATGTCCCCTCGCGAACGACGCATGCTGCGAATTTCAGGCCAATCGGATGCTTCCTTCTTGGTGTTGCATTTTGGGTAGTGTAACTAGGCCGCTCCGGTGTCGCAGTGGTCTAAGCGATGGTTTCTGATCATTCGTCCGGAAGGGGTCCGGGTTCAAATCCGGTGTGGCATGGATGTTGTGTTTGTCCTACGGAACTGGCTCTCTCCCTTTCCTTGAACCAGTGGCCCTAAATTAGGGACGGGCGACTGCTTATAGCCCATTGAGTTGCTCACAGTGGGCGTTAAACCACCAATAAAAAAAAAGTAATTAGAGACCCACGTTTGACTTCCTGCAATGTTATTGAGATATCATCAACATGTTCAGGGAATACGGATTGTCGCCCACTCATTTGTTCAATCACTGCGTTTGCCCAACCATGTCCCATCACGCTTCGCTACTCACTCTCTCATTAAATCAGTACCGCAGACGTCCACTATCTCACGATTGATTTAGACAGGCTAACTGCCCTTAGCCCATAAAGAAAGGATTACTGATCTCATTTCTTCCTGGAATCAGTACGATCGCCATTACTACAAACTTTTCGTACGTCTGCTTGGTTGGCGGTACTGTCCATTCGTACCATTAGGTGGGAAGATCACGTACTGTCTAACAGAGCAGTCTTCCCCACGCGGTGAGTTTTACTTTGCCAGAAATAAGATAAGGAATCATAATTTCCGACTTAGCTTCATACATTGCATACACTTATTTAAAATAATCTTCTTACGCCCAGAAAAAATCATCTTTTAAACATAAAGCTAATGCCTGCTCTTGTTGTATTACAGAGGGTGAGGCGAACGTTTTGTAATATTTGGATCACTTTATGTCTTCATACGTACCTTTAAACACGTGACATACCTAGTTTAAACACGTGACATACCTGCCGCAGCACATGGTTTATGCAAATATTGCCAAACTTTCGACTTCCCCTCTGTATAATTAATTCCAGTGGTGCAGTTTGATCAACGAGAGAAAAATCATGGATAAAGTAGAGGCCAAAGAACTGCACTCTTGAATTAAGCTGTCAAATTGTACGTTAACTTGTTTATTGGTCTACATGTTAATTACATCGCACTGCGACATTTAGGGGTGGGCAAAATTCCTTCGAACAAGTTCCTGACTGATATTATTCACATTTTAGGAACTCATACTGAGACGCGGAGGTGTATTTACGGTTCCTAAATCGTACAGTACTCTGGAGTCAAGTATAGCACAGCGCTCTCTCAGTAGAAACGTCTCGTCTCTCAATAGAAAGCTCGCAGCTGGTTTGCGTGGGGTTCGAACGCCGCTTAGTCCGTCGCCATCGAAGATAGAGGGAGTCAGCAACCTCGCGGGTCCTCACACAACGTCTAATACGATTCTGATCAAGAAAGCATCGGTAAAGAATTGAGAACTGTAAGAGCAGACGAAGCGTATTGGGATTTAGGAAACTTAGGTAACGTATCAAGATTGAGAGAGCATCAGCAATGGACAAAGAAGTAAAAGGGTGCAAACAATGGATTTGGAACTAAAACAGCATAGGTAATAGATTGAGAAATGAGGGAATATTTCGTGGCCTGGTAAATAAATAACTTCTGATTACCTTTGGTGGAGAATTTGGGATATGTAAGTATGTGTCTTCCAACGTCTTTACACCAGAGTTGGGCAAAATCTTAATTGAATTAATTGGCAATGCATTAAAGCGTAATGGTATTGGGAGCAAGAACTTAGCGTTACCATTACATTGTAATTGTAATGACATGTAGCAGTTACCCATTATAATCGCATTGGTTAATGGTTAACTATATGTTGGTAATTAACCAATAACTTTTTGGTAACAATACAACGTGAATAAACCAGCAACCAGTTCACCCTTATACGTTGTGTAGGTAGTTTGACAATTGTTCCTACACTCGGACCTCAAATGCATGTGTGTAGGTATTGGAAATTGTACGTGTATGACATGAGTAGTTACCCCGTCTTTGCCGCAAGTAAAGTGATTTGAACGAAATAATACGTATGAAGTAAGTACGAATGGGATGTTTATTTCGGTTAGAGATACTCATTTCGTCCATCTCCAGTCCATTACATACGTTTCACTGTCCAAAATAATTACTCTACTATAGCCACAAGCACATATTAGCGCTACACTCACAGTTCAGCAACTCCAGGTGCACTACCGAATATTACAGAAATTTGCAAACTCTGGACATTTTTGCCGTACTTCTCAAGTGTTGTTGTCCATTACTTGTCCGATACGAAAACTGGACTAGCGAGCGACTGACTCCTTTATATATACTTCCCGACAGGACCTGAACCTTCTGGAATATTCTACATAAAGCTCTCCAACTTCCCATCATTCTGGAACATTCTACAAACGTCTAACTCATTCTTACCGCTTCTAGAACATTCTACAACACTTCGGTCTTTGTCTGCTATGTTACATGGCCGACTTTTCTAGACATAGCTTTTGGCACACGTACATTTCTATAAACTATTAGTATGTAATTATTATCTGCAAATTGTGTAATTTCATTATCAAATAATTCCATTGCGTTTGAATGGCATTATTAAATAACTGAATTGTATCCGCTTCATTGTAATACACTGCCGGACAATTGCTAAGGACGGATGACAATAGCAACGATAGCAACCATAAAATGGAAGGCAGGAAAATGTGGAAATTAGCATAAGTGCGGGATACAGTAAGACGTGTTGTGCGTATGCAAATTTTGGATTGCCGATTCGTGACGTCATAGCGCTGATAAGAGATATAAAGGATTTGACGCGTATTGACCGTTGTTGTTCAAACGCAAAGTTGAATGGGAAAGAATCAATTGACGAACTTGCAATTTTCAGTATGTCTTCCCGACATCACCTTGATGATTTTACGCGTGGCCGTATTATTGGCAAGATTGAAGAAGGGCGAAAAATAACAGATGTTGCCAGGGAGTTCGACGTCAGCCACAGTGTTGTTTCAAGGCTTCGTAAATCATTTCAAACAAATTGAGAGTGTAGCAAACGTCACGGGGGAGGTCGTGTTCGCAGTGCGACACCTGCAGAAGATCGGTACATAGTGCTATCAACAAAAAGACACCGGCGCAGCACAGCTAGTGAGGTAGCAAATCAGTTCGTGGCTGCTACTGGCAAGCGAATCTCCCGAAAAACTGTCGCCAGACGTTTGCATGAAGGAGGACTATACGCCCGCCGTCCTGTTGTGTGCATCCCATTGACCAGACATCACCGTACCGCCCGTTTGCAATGGTGCCATCGCCGCCCCGGTGGCGCAGTGGTCTAAGGCGCTGGCCTCTGATCATTCGTCCGTCTGGGGTCCGGGTTCGAATCCCGGTGAGGCATGGATGTTGTGTTTGTCTTACGGCACTGGCTCTCTCCCTTCCCTGGAACCAGTGACCCTAAATTAGGGACGGGCGACTGCTTATAGCCCATTGAGTTGCTCACGGTGGTCGTTAAACCTCCAATCAAAAAAAATGGTGCCATCAACATCGCAATTGGACTGATATCGACTGGTCTTCTGTCCTCTTCTCAGATGAGAGTAGATACAGTCTATCGTCTGATTGTCGACGACAACTGATCTGGCGTGATAGTGGTACTGCATATTGTCCAGCAAACATACAGGAAAGGGACCGATATCCGACATGTAGTGTCATGGTATGGGCTGGCATCATGATCAATGGCCGTACGTCCCTCTATGTGCTTCCAACTGGGACTATGACTGGCCAACGATACATTAATGATGTTCTGCTACCTCATGTTCGCATGTTCCGTGGTGCTGTCGGTGATAGATTCATTTTCATGGACGACAACGCAACATGTCATCGAACAGTCGCTGTCCAGGAGTGTCTTGAGAGCGATGATATTCAACGCCTCGTATGGCCAGCACGTTCTCCAGATCTGAATCGCATTGAAAATGTGTGGGAAGCTTTGGAGAGGAGTCTTGCTGGTTGCCAATGTCCTCCAATAAACAAGGACACCCTCATCCTTGCACTGACAGAGGAATGGGATAAATTATCCCAACAGCTGCTTGATAATGTTGTGCAAAGCATGACACGACGTGTGGAATCTTGCATCGCCCTCCATGGTGGCCATATCCCGTATTGACATCTTACGCCGGAACGCCTGCGGAGGGTAATTGCATTTTTTTCGCGTTTACGTATTCTGCACAAAATGGCCTGTTTGTCCCTTGAACACGTTCCAAAGCCTTCTGGATTTCAGAGCACAATAAATTGTCTTTCTTGTAATGTCCTGGCATTCTGACATTATTTTATTTCACTTAGCATCTAACCACACTTACTTTTTTTATGCGCTATATAGCCGTTTATGATCCGTCCTTAGCAATTGTCCAGCAGTGTATATTACAGATTAATTCCATTATCTTGTGCAAACCATTCTTGGGATTACCTTGTAATGCATTACACGTTAATTGTAATCTGCACTTCCATTACTCTGTAATGCATTCCTTCCCAACTCTGCTTTACACTCACCTGACTAAAAGGCGCTGTTTAGCACAGGAGTTTGAATAAAAAGGCAGCTAACCGGAGAACAGATTCGAGTGAAAATGACGATCCGCTTGGAAACAAGGTATCACTTGGTGGTACGTGTGGTGATAAGGTTTTTTTGGGCATGGAAAACTCTGCGGAAGAGGAGCTAATTCAATGGTCCTCGTGTCATCAGTGTTCAGAGCATGTGTTGATGGGTAAGAAACGCGGTCGCACACCTTCAACATCGACGACAGTAAGCAAGGTGTCCTATGTAAAGCTCTGGTGCAAGAAGACAGAAAGGCGACTGCTTCAAATTGTTGAGAATACGCGTACTACAGTACAGCGCGTCACATCTTTCAGACTAATCACCTCGCGTGCCCCCAGTGAAACCATGTTTTCGGGCGGGTCGTCACTTGCATTTAAATCTGTTATCTGACATATTACCGTTTCTTTCAGACTCCCGTTTCAAACAATGCCCTCTAGACAGAAGATTATAATGACGTTGAGAGACGCCGATTTACATATCCCTAATCCGTCTCCAAAGGTCATCGGAAGTTACTTATTGATCTGTCTTTGTACTTATGGATCGTAACAGAGAAAGCATAAGGATTGGGAACTGAGAACACAAAGCCTGGGGTGGGGACTAATAGGTGATACGTAATGGATTCGGAATTGAAAAAACATAGGCAAAGTATCGGTATTGACGAAGAATAAACATTAGACTGGAAACTGGGGAGAAGATACAGTGATTGGGAACTGACAGAACTGAAGCAATGTGTGAACTGAAAGTGCTTTTCCACCTCCCAGCACAACACACATTTATACGCTTTTACTTAGAGTCTGTGCCTTAAATCGTCCTGTTCAGACGTTCGTCTCAAAGCTCCTGTGATTTAATGATTTCAGTAATAGTTTCTTTAATTTTAGAATACGTTCACCCTTACACTGAGCATTAGGAACAAAGGCAAGAATTATACAAGTAAGAAAACATGATACAGTAAAGCATTTTAAAACAATGCAGGTGTACCTATTGTCCTGCATGATGGTGGTCCTTGCAAAGCTACTTTACTACTGTCGTCTCTAAGTGAAGATAATCCAGTTTCCTGTTTTCCAATTTTATATAGCTGGGGTTTTTTTTTCAGAAGCTGAGGTGCATGTGGGAAATATTCGTAAACAGGTAAAAATCCACAAAGCGTAATCTAAAGTACAGTCATAATAAAGATACAAAGTAAAAAAAACATTCTTGTGGTAAGTGTACTGGAACGCACAGTCTGTATTTACGTCATTTGATACGAGAAATCAGTGTCCCAGAAGCGACTTCGTCTCACACTAAACTATTCTAGAACTCAATCTTTCGAGTTTTTGGAGACTGGGTACATTTCAGTAAAAAAAACAACCTGCAAACTTGTAAACGTACATAAAAAAAAATTTATGGCTCCACACATTCGGTTCGATGTAACATTTTTTTCGTTCCCTTAAGTAAGAAATAAAAAAAGAGCACAGTTTTGATATTTCGAAGCAATTAGGCAAGATGCAGACAAGCAAAACTGGCGACTACGAACGTTGAGCTTGAAAAATGCTTTAATAAGCAGTAAAAAGAAAAATGATGGAGAAACCTCTATTTTAGAGCTCATCCTCTAATACACTGACGGAAAAAAATCCCAACACCAAGAAGAGGTTGTGTTAGATAAACGACAGTTGGTAGGCGGTGAGAGTACATCTGTAAGGTGACTTCTAAGCAAATTCCGCGCTCGGCGCATACGTGTGGCGCTAGTAGCGCCCCTCGGACATGCAAAGCAGGTTTCCTGTAACGTTCGTGAGCGTTAGTTATCGTTGAGATTCGACGTAGGGTGTTGATGTTAGTCAAGAATACCTTTAAGAAGACGAAGAAGCCATTATCAACAGCTCACGGAGTTTGAACGAGGTCGTGTAATACGGCTACGAGAAGGTGGATTTTCGTTCCGCAATTTTGCAGAACGACTTGGCAGGAATGTAGCCACTGTGCATGATTGTTGGCAGCGGTGGTCAAGGGAAGGTACTGCCTCAAGAAGACCGGGTTCCGGCCAGCCACGTGGCACTACTGAGAGGGAAGACCGCCGTGTACGGCGTATGGCCGTAGCGCATCGTACCGCGTCTGCGGCAGCAATTCGAGCTGCAGTTGCCACCACAGTGACACAACGAACTGTTACAAATCGGTTACTTGAAGGACAGCTCCGAGCCAGACGCCCTGTAGCGTGCATTCCACTTACTCCAAACCACGGCCGTTTGCGACGTCAGTGGTGTCAAGCTAGAGCTCATTGGAGGACGGAGTGCAGATCTGTTTTGTTTTCTGATGAAAGCCGGTTCTGCCTGGGTGCCAGTGATGGCCGTGTGTTGGTTAGAAGGAGGCCAGGTGAGCGCCTGCAACCAACCTGTCTGCGGCCGAGACACACTGGACCTACACCTGAAGTTATTTCCTATGCCAGCAGGAGCACTCTCGTGGTTATCCCACGTACCCTGACGGCACAGTTGTACGTCGGTCTGGTGATTCAACCTGTTGTGCTGCCATTCATGAACAGCATTCCAGGGGGTGTTTTCTAACAGGACAACGCTCGCCCGCATACCGCTGTTGTAACCCAACATGCTCTACAGAGTGTCGACATGTTGCCGTAGCCTGCTAGATCACCAGATCTTTCACCAATCGAGCACGTATGGGACATCATTGGACGACAACTCCAGCGTCACCCCCAACCAGCATTAACCGTCCCTGTATTGACCGACCAAGTGCAACAGGCATGGAAGTCCATCCCACAAACTGTCATCCAGCACCTGTACGACACAATGCACGAACGTTTGCGTGCTTGCATTCAACATTCTGGCGGTTACACCGGGTATTAATGTACCAGCATTTCACATTTAAAATGGCTGTTCTCGCGCTTACAATAAGCTGTGATCTTGAAACCTTAATCGGATTAAATATGTTACCTATACAAATGTATTGCCGTCATTTCATTCCTCTACAACTATTTTTTCGTGGTGTTGGGAATTTTTTCCGTCAGTGTATTTGGGAGACAGTTTGAAATCCAGAAGCTAAACGGAACAATATATCAATATATATTTGTTATGCGTACGCATAACAAATATATATTGTTCCCATACGTATGCTTCTCTGTAACTACTTTTCGTTCTCCAAAGTTAAAAACAAAACTTCGGTGGCCAAGTCGTCTGAGACACGGGCTTCGAACAAGACGTCCGAGGTTGGACCGGTTACTAATCTAGAATAAGACATGAGCGGTGTGTTTGTTATATGGCGCTAGCTCTACCCGTTCCATGGAAAAAGGTTGCCCCAAATTAAGGACGGGCGACTGCTTATATCTCATGGAGCTTCCCATGGGGGCAGTTAAACCTCAAAACCACAATAAGCTAAAAAAACTGGATGCAAAAAGAAGCAAAGGAATGGTTTAGATAATTTGGAAGCGACTGAACAAAATGCACGGTCGAGTCACATAATTGTAACAACAGCTAATATCCACAGTAACCGCCGTCTGCAGCGCGGATAACAGCTAGACGGGCTGGGAGTGATTCAATAAGGTGCTGGAAGGTGTTATAGGTATGTGGAGTCATGCTGACTGCAGTACATCTGACAGCTGCTGGAGGGTGTGTGATGCAGGATCCATAGAGCGAACAACACTATCAAGATGGTCCCACAGAGGCTCAATTAGGCTTACGTCTGGGGAATTAGGAAGCCAGAGAAGTACTTTGAAATCTTCATCGTGCTCTTCCAACCTCTCTCGGACATTTCTAGCTGTCTGACACGTCGCACTGTCATTCTGGAAGATCCCATCCGCCCCAAGGAAGACAATCAGCATGTATGGGCGTACGTGGTCTGCAATTCGTGATGGATTCATCACGAATTCGGTCTATAGCACCTTCCACGGGAATGAGTGTACCCATGGAATGACACAAAAATATTCCGCAGACCATAATGCTGCCCCCACCAGCTTGTGTTCTTCCAGCAATGGTTGAAGAGTGTTTGTTCTCCGATGTTTTATACGCCAACGTCCATCCGTTCAATGAAGCAGAAAACGTGACTCATCGGAGAAGGCAATCCTTTGCCAATCAGCGGAGGACCAATTTCGATGCTGCCGTGCAAATAAAAGCCTTTTCTGCCGATGCACCTTCGTTAGCGTAGATGCAGAGACCATCTGTCTGCATCGGAGCCCCATACGCAGCAGGGTTCACTGATTTGTCGTTTTAGACACACGGTAGACCCCTGGTTCATTCGGCCAGTGAGTTGCTTCACTGTAGCGTGTCGATCGGCCCTCACGCACCTTCGAAGCCGACGTTCACCTCTCACATGAATGGCAGGTGATGCTCCGCATGCAGTTTCCAGTCGCTTATTCGCAATGGTGCCATTTCTCCAATCACGATACACTTTAACCACAGCAGCCCGCGAACAGTTCACAAACTGCGCTGTTTCAGAAATACTGCCACTCTTGGCCCGAAAGCCGATAATCATTCCGTTTTGCAAAACTGATAAATCGATCCTTCTATCCATGACGGCAACGAGTGATATGTTTTCAAAATGCTTACAGCACACCTTATATACCCTCCAAGCCAGCTCACGACACATGCCTTCTTTCATTGGCTACGTGCTGTTGACGTCAAAAGTAGGAGGTTGTCACAATAATGTGACTCGATTGTGTACAATCAAGCGAATCCGGCGACTTCAGATGGTTCGAAAAGCACACTAAAGTAAAAGAGAGTGTCACAGAAGTGACTCGAAGTCAGGTCTTTGGGGTCACTGGGTTTTATTCCTGAAATGGCACAGTCGAAGACATAATACCACTACAGCTAGTTTTATGGATTGACGAACAAGGATTTGACAGCATAGAAGATAGCACAATCGTAGTCGACGTAAATACTTGCGTCAGCAAGGAACCAAATCTGCCAGACCTTTTAGAATCAATTTGAGCCTGAACAGGCCTTTGGACCATGTATAGGAAACGGAGGCGACATGGAGGTGTGCCAGAAGACACTGACAGTATGGTTTGGAAGATAGGGGAGCTCAGCAGGCAAGCAGTGAAGAGGGGCAAGGAGATGCGATGATGCCCATATTTGTAATTTAGGGTCCGTAATCCGAGCCGACCGCATGGCGTGCTGTCCGCGGCATTGTGGATATTTTAAAGTTAAACAGCAGCTGAAATCAAGCCCGAGACCATCCGGTTTTGAGACAGCCACAGGGCTCTCCGCCACCCATCAGACCTTTTAGTTGCATTGTCCCTGCATTTATATCAGTTAGCATAACTTGACTGACAGTCACAGCCCAAACGGCAAAAAATCAAATGAGTTCGGACGTAACGTTCAATATGGAAAGTACAATGAGAAGTAATCAAAATTCCCATAAGTGAAAGGTCAACAAGAAAGATGACAACGAATTTTCGGGTGTAATGAGCAGGTCTTTTGAATTCTTTCTGACATGAAAAATATATTTCAAAGATTTTTAGAAAGTTTAAAAATTCCGTAAAAAAGAAAATACACTTACATCACCTAGAGAAAAAACTTATAATCCACATCAAACAGAAGTCATCGCTCTTTCCACGTTTATAAGTGAGTCACGGAAAAATTCTCACTGGCCGCCACCGGGAATCGAACCCAGGGTCTTCCAGTTACGCGCCGGATATGCTTCCACTGCACCACAGCGGCCTCGATTTCCTCCAGACAGTGGAAGCATATCCGGCGCGTGGTGCAGTGGAAGCATATCCAGCGCATAACTGCAAGAGCCTGGGTTCGATTCCCGGTGGCTGCCAATGAGAATTTTTCGGTAACTCACTGTGTCCCAAACAAGTTCGATCAGTGAAAAGTCAGGCGATCGGGCTGGCCATGGAAGAGTGTCGACATTACGGAGGCAAGCTGGGAGAGCCGTGCCGTGTGTGGCCTGGCATTATCCTGTTGAAAAATTGCTCGGTGATGCTGCGACAGGAATGGCAACAGAACAGGTTGTAGAATGTCGTCGACGTACCGTTGAGCCGTGAAGGTCGTACTGCGGACGACGAAGGCTGTCCGGCTATCGTAGAAAATGGCTCCCTAGACAGTCACTCCCTGTGTGCGAGCCGTGTGCTGTTCCACGGCAAAGGCGGGATCTGTGCGCTGCCGGTTTGTCTCCAGACACGTATGCGCTGGTCATCGGTAGTAAGTACAAACCGTGACTCATCAGTGAAGACAACACGACGCCTCTGGATATTACCCCACGTTGATTGGGCCCGACACCACTGCAACCAGTGCCGGCGATGTTCGCTGGTCAGTGGTCGACGGCGGAGCGGCCTCGTCAAACGTAGTTGCCGTGCAGCAAGTCTTGTGGCAACGGTCCGGATGGCCACTTCCGTAACTATACACGACACAACATTGCTACTGATGGTTGGAAGCGACGAATTCGGTTCTGTTCGTGCGATCTGTCAAATCGCTCGATCCTCGCGTTCTGTCGTTGCCCTCGGCCCTCCATTGCCCACGTGCCGCTAAGTTGTGTCCTCCTCGACCCATTGGCGCCAAGGTTGCCCGATTGCGGCGTCGCTCCGACCTAAATACCTGGAGATAGGGCTACTTGGCCAACCGGCCTCTCTCAGCCCAACTGAACGTCCTCTCTCAAACTCACTCAACTGCTCGTATTGTGCACTGATCCGACGTCGAGGCGTCCTCACAGTCCGTGGAGATTGAAGCAACCGCAATCCACTGTCACAATTTTTTCCGGCGTGCCTGCTTTGCTCTTAATATACCCTCCTCGATACGCGGTTCCCATGCGCTGTGGCGATCCACTATTCCATCGTTGGCCGTTATTTTTTAATCATTTGCATATTCGGCCCAGAGGTACTAGCTTTACTTGCATGAGAAGTTTCACCTGTATGGATTTTTTTGTTTCTTTAGTTTTTTGGCAAAGAGTACACACTATATTGACAAAAGTCACCAGACACCCTTTCAAAAGCAAATGAACTGATCGGCTGCGTTGTTAAGATGCGCGGTACAGCTGCAAACGGTATAAAAACAAGCCTGCAGCTGACCGCGATCATATCGTACTGTGAGGTTGAGTGAAAATGTCGCGACGGGAGAGGAAAGATTGTTTGGTGTTATATTAGTGTGTTGTCCATAAGAGAACCTGAGAGGCGTTTAAACATACCCAAGTTACAAATTTTGAAGATGACAATCCGTTTTTTGGCGTAAATGTGACAAGGATGGTAAATGTGACTTACCATCCTTGTCACATTTACGCCAAAAAACGGATTGTCATCTTCAAAATTTGTATTATATGGCGTAATCCCGTATTTCTTTCATACCCAAGTTAACTGTTTTGGATGCGCTGAATAAGTGGAAGACACATGGCTTTCCCGAAGCAGCATAACGTACCGACAGACCAAAGCAAATCAGTGATAAAGGACGTCGAAGCAGCAGGATAGTCGTTACAGCTAATCGACGGAGTACTGCACAAGACCTCAATGTACAGGTGAGTAAAAATGCTGGAACCTCGGTATGTACACGTACCATTCGCAGAGAACTTCATTCCATGGGTTGCCGTGCTCGTGCGACTACTCATAAGCCTTTCATCTCCACTCGGAATACTACTTGTCGTTTAGCATGGTGTAAAGAACATTTATCATGGATCGTAGATCAATGGAAACGGGTCCTATGGACTGATGAATCCAGATACACGATCCATCAGTCTGATGGCCGTGTGTGAGTATGGCGGCAGCCGGGGGAACGCTATTTACCACAATGTACAGTTCCTACTGTCAAGTTTGGAGCTGCCAGTGTACTCGTGTTTGGGGGATTTTCGTGGCACGGTCCCGGCCCATTGGTTATCGTGGACAAACCTGTTAACCAGCACGTCTACCTTGATATTCTAGACATATATGCTCTACCAACTCTATGGCAATACTATGGAACCGAGCCTTGTTGGTACCAGCATGATAATACACCGAGTCATAAAGCAAGGACTGCTACGGCGTGATTTGGCGATAATTGCGTATCGTCTGTGGACTTGCCAGCACCAGAGCCCTGATCTTAATCCCATAGAGCAGCTATGGAATAAATTAGAGCGCCACATAAGAAGTTTGGAACCAAGGCCTACTACAAAGCAACAGTTAGCGGCAACATTGCGTACTGAATGGAAGCGCATACCTATCGCTGTGTTCCAAAACTTTGTCGAAAGTATGTCTCGAAGGGTCAGTGCATGCATTAAGGCCAAAGGTAGACCGACACCGTATTAATGTATGGCCATAAATGTTGCGTTGTGTTTCTCTTCTATGTGTCCGGTGACTTTTGTCAATATAGTGTATGCCAACCAAACTTCTGCAATCGATAAAACATCCAGAAACTTAAATAGCTGTTTGCACCCACTAGCGGCTCAAGCATACATTACAAAAATTAACAAATTTCGTAAAAAGAGTTACTCGTAGTGGGAGGAAGATGTCAGAGAAAAGGGGTTTTCAAATCGAACAGTTAGAAGAGATGTAGAAGAAAACATAATATAACTTTATGCGCCCTGGCAGAAAAGCTCTGTGTTCTTAAAGAATACAGTGGGTTGAAAATAGTCTTCATAATGAAGAGTATCTTACCAAAAAACGGATTTTCTAAGAGATTTTTAGGATCGAACTTACTCTTCCAAATAGAAATACACTGTGACGCCCCTGTGCGGCACAATGTTGAATAATGGAAAAATAGAAAACATGCGAATAGTATTCTTCATAGCAATAGCTATGCTAAGGAAAAAGAACTTTTCTAATACGTGTCTAAGACGAAGAGACAGTGAGAAAAAAGTTTTGACATTTACGCCCCATAGACAAAAAAGAACTGTGCCTTATTTAAAAGGGATAATGTCCCCTATCCTTACCACAACGAATGGCATGCAGTAAAAATTTTTCAATAGGACTGTTAGAAGCGGAGATACGGTTGCAAACATAAATACTTATACACACTAACACCACCTAGCGCCAGAACTCTGAACTAAAAGTTTCGCGAGTACAT
This sequence comes from Macrothele yani, assembly GCA_039090855.1. NCBI lineage: Eukaryota > Metazoa > Arthropoda > Arachnida > Araneae > Macrothelidae > Macrothele > Macrothele yani. Next base: position 21,546,206 of record CM077023.1, read on the forward strand.
GTAAAGTGTTCCACAAGGTAAATCGTACCTGGTGTTAAAACAATTTTCTAAATCGGGCTTTTAAAAGCAGATATATCAAGAAAAACATATTAAATATTTGCGCCTTCTAGCGGGGATATAGTGCATCATTTTGGGAAGGAAATGCACACCAAATGCTTTCATAATTAGTAGTATCTGACCAAAAGAGAATTTTTTCAACCGGGTTTAGATGCGCAGATATTGCTAAAAATATGCTGTAAACGGAAGTGAACGCATGGCCTCTAGTGGCACACTTATGCGTTAAGAAAAATTTTAAATTATACGCACAATATTTCGCACCAAACACGCTCTCAGACAGAGAAATAATTTTTCAAGTCGGGCTATTAGAATCAGAGATATCGAGAAAATTGAGGCATACAACTTCGCCCCCTGGCGGAAAACCATGCATTATTATAGGTATTATTAAAAGGTTTGCCGGGGTTAGAAGTATCTAATCACAAAAGCATTTTTTTCAGTCGAGTTTTCAGAAGTGTAGATATTTGCTGCAAATACATTAGAAATAGATATATGCACATATGCCCCCCTACTGGCAAAACTGTTCCTTACCAAAAATTAGAAAATATATGCAAAACATTTCCCACCAGGAGCTCTACCCGATGCAAAAAGAATTATTCGTATTGGACTTTTAGAAGAAGAGCTATCGGGAATATCGCAGTTTCAGTTTACGCCCCTAGTGAAAAAACTGGGCACTACTTGAAAAAGAAACCGTACCCAAAATGTCTTCGTTATAAATAATATCGATGACAAGAAAGGATTTTTTCAGTCAGAAGCAATGATATGGGATAAAGTGGACTTTCAATTAGATAGCATCTGCATTTACGATCTCTAGCGGCAAATTTATGCATTGGAAAACAATCAGATAGCAAGGATCATCATTCTCACATTTCATGCTTCCCAGTGCAAAAAGGATTTTCATATCGTACTGATTGTTGCAGAGATATGGTGTCCCACAGGCGGACGGATGGAAAGACAAAGTGATACCATTAGCACGTACCTTTTTGCATACCAGAGATGTGTTAAATAGGCAGAATGTGTTACACACCCAATCAGTACCAAAAAGAAAAATGAACTGCAGAAACTTCTACTTTAAAGAAGATTAATCTTCCTTTCCCATAAGAAAATTATCTTCCTTTTCTCCAGAATGAAGAGTACTCTATAACGTAAATGTCTTTTCGTACTACTTCGTTATTTTAAAACATCACCATACGATGAAAAAGTTCCTAAATTAAACCTTAACGGCCAGACGAAACATTTAAAAACAGAAGTCAAACTTACGGAAAAGATGCTTTATTTCTCCAGCACAGATGCAGCATTTCACATAACAAATCGGTGTCAACACTCCACATTAAACACACCAACAACGCTACGTTCACAACGCTCCACCTTAATCGCTCTCAAAGCAACAGTTTACTCGTAGTTTATATCTCTCGTTCTTATCTAATAATAGGCATACGTCACGTTCATTCCACCTCAATTATGTTGCCAACAGTATTCATTTGAGAGAAAAGATATCACGTTAAGTGTGAAGTATAACTGAGAACAAACCCAAGATTTACATAGGGAAAGAAACTAAAAAGGAAAGTTAATTTAAAATATACGTCACAACTCATTTATTTATTTATCGTAAGTTAGAAATACTAATGGAAACACAGAAAACAGTGAGGTAAGTGTCTTGAAACTGCTTAATGCAAGTGCATGTACAGAGTCTAATAGTAATTCTGGCACATTGGACATTTCGCACAGTAATCAGTTTTATAACTATTGTAATTCATTTATGGGCGCATTCTTGTTCCCGGAAATTTTGACACTTGTGATTTCAGGGGAACAAAAAGAACAATATATTTTGCAATTAAGGTGCTGGGGTTATTTTATTTAGCAGCGAGGAGACTGAGCTTCAAGGCAATGTATCAGTTTCCGGTAGTGTTATTCCATATCACCTTCTTGAACCACGAAAGAGAAGTTGAAATCCCTACCGACTCATTCTTAAGACGTTTTCCTAACATTTGTTCTTGTTACGCCCAGGAACTTTTACGCTTGTATGCCGTTTTTCAGAGAGTAATATTACCTTCATAAAAAATCGTTCCTGACGAAACTCATTCCATTATTAACGAAAGTCGAAGCTATACCAACATAAGTAAGACAAGTGCGTTTTCCAAATACACGAAAAAGAATTTGAAATGTTTGCACATAAGCACTATTTATTCATTACTGTATTGTCAAACGTTCTGTTGATTTACTAGGTAATCCATGTTTACCTACTTAAAGAATTTCTTAAACAGCTTGCTTTCGGTTTCGCGTTTTTCACGTCTTTGTGAAATATGGAGAAGCTGGAATATGCTTACGTTGTCTGCTTCTCGATACGTGTATGCAATTTATCAAAACCACTTGGCACAAAGCTGTAATATTCAGAAAGGCAATAACTATCCCGAAAAAAACTAAAGGCAATTTGGATGTTTAATTTCTCTATGAATATAAACTCATAAAGTTGGAGGGCCGTCGGTGGCTTAGTGTGCAACGTTCGTGACTGCCACGGAAAAGACCCAGGTTCGATCCCAGGCAGGTACGAACGCTCGATCCACTAAATATCCGTCGTGCGTCGGATGGGCACGTTAAGCCGTCGGACCCCGTGCACTAGCCCCCCGGTAACAAATAAGGGCTTCTTCCTCCCCTTTTCTACTTCGCTTCCGTGTCCCTTTCCTGTCTGGGCATTCTAGCCCAAATCTCCTAGCTTCCGATTTCTAAGGGTTGTTTAAGACCTGGGGTCAGAGACTCCCTTCCTAAAATCCTCTACATATGATCTGATCTGATCTGACTCATAAAGATGAGAACATTTAACAGAAGTAATCGCTCTTTCCACGATTATAAGTGAATCGCAGAAAAGTTCTCATTGGCCGACACCGAGAATTGAACCCAGGGTATTCCAGTTACGCGCCGGATATGCTTCCACTGTACCACAGCGGCCTCGAGTTCCTCCAGACTCACATACACTAACTGCCAAGCCAATTGACAGATTGCTTCTTGGAGCCCCGGACAATGCTGGGGATTCACCAAAGATGGTAAGCAGCAACTGAACAAATACTTAGAAGGCGAATGAATAATTCATTCGCCTTCTAAGTATTTGTTCAGTTGCTGCTTACCATCTTTAGTGAATCCCCAGCATCGTGCGGGGCTTCAAGAAGCAATCTGCCAATTGGCTTGGCAGTTAGTGTATGTGAGTCTGGAGGAATTCGAGGCCGCAGTGGAAGCATGTCCGGCGCGTAACTGGAAGACCCTGTGTTCGATTTCCGGGGCCGGCCAATGAGAATTTTTTCGTGACTCACTTATAAACGTGGAAAGAGCGATTACTTCTGTTTGTTCCTAGTCCACGTCAAATGTCTGTTTTAATGAAAACATTTGTTGTTTGTTATTTAACCTCTTAAAATTCCGGTAGGTATTAGATTTTAGTTAGTGAAGAACTGATAAAACTTCTTATTCATGTATAAACTGGTGTTCAAAATTAACTTAACAATACAAATTCCAGGATATGTCCACAACGAGACGACTGATTGTAAAGATATTTCAGAGACATGTGCAAGAGGAAACGCTAAGTCAACGTACCCAATCAACATTGTGATAGCACTTATGAAAATATGCAAATGACGACAGTACGTCATCGAGCTGGAAGGTACGCTACCTTGATATGTTCTGATATAACTGTGGCAATTGAAGCTTGAGTTGGACTGTTAGTAGAAGAATGGCTACGCACCATCGCTCAAAAGACTCTTTACGGTGGAGAGCGATCGGTAGATTGAAAGCAGAGCAATCGTAAACTGAGGTAACAAGATGGCTGAATGTGTCGAGGCAAGTGGTCTCCAATCACTGGAGATAGCTTCAGGAAACCGGAACAATGACCAGAAGGCAGGGACATAGACATCCACGAGTCACAAGTCAAGACCACCGGTACTTGTCTCTAACAGCTCACCGCCATAAGGAGTCGACAGCCAAGCAACTCTCGCAGGAGCTCTCCTATGCTATGGAAACCGTGATATCGAGGCAAACAGTTTACAGAAAACTCCACAAGAGAGGCCTATATGCAAGAAGGCCAATGGTCTGTATCCCACTCGCCACATCGCACAGAAAGGCCGGTCTGAATTGAGCCCGACAGCATCATTTCTGAGCCTTTGCTCAATGGGCCTCTGTTCTCTTTAGTGACGAGTCGAGCTACAGCCTCAACCGGATTGTTGACGTGTGTACATTTGGAGAGAAGCGGGAAGCCGAAATATTCCCTCCAACATTAGGGAAATTGACCACTATGTCGGTGGGGGCCTCCTGGTTTGGGATGGCATCATGTTAGATGGACGCATGTCGCTGCATGTGTTTTCGTGAGGCATCTTGACTGCTGCACGCTACAGGAATGGCATCCTAGAACCCTATGTACGGCTTTTCAGCGAAGCTGTTGGCACCAATTTCCTTCCTATGGACAATAACGCCCGTCGCCATAGGGCTCGACGAATGCCTGGATTGTGAGGATATTCATAGGATGGAGTAGCTTACGAGATATCCAGACCTGAACTTGATAGAGCATGTTTGGGATGCCCTAAGAAGAGCAATAGAAAGGCACCAGCTCCCTCCCAGAACTGTCCCGAAACTCCGACGCACCTTGGTGGAGGAATGACACTTATTGTCCCGAACTGTCATTCACAGCCTTGTAAATAGCATGAAGGCTCGTTGTGCGAGCCGTGTTGCTGTTCAGAGTAATCACACTCCCTATCAGCCCTTCGAAATCCGCGCCACTTGCTACATCACTTTTGGATTGTCATGCTGTCATGCGCATGCTTTGTCCTCATGTGGCGATAGCGTTCCTTTTCTGTTGAGTATTGCTGCGTTATCAATATATGTGCGTCCGTTACAACTGTTATTAAACTCTGGCATGTGGATTTTGCATTATTCATGATTTTGTGGTTGCCACTTTAATGTTGGACCCCAGTGTATTACAATGAGTACAGAGGAGGAAAGTTTCCTATCATATTATTCGGTATATTCATTATTCATCAAGTCGATGTTATTTCTATCTATAAAAGCATGTTAAATATGTAGAACAAGTTTCCCTCTGTAAATATTTTACAGAGCAAAAATTAACTAAGCAGTGGAAAGGTAGTAAAGTTTTCGTTATTTCAAAAGAGTACTATTCGTCATTAGAAAGTCTTTCGTTTCCACAACTGCATGTGTGTAAAGAGAATTTCATCGCTCTTAGTCATGTCTCTATCCTCATTACTGCTGTTTTAGCTTTTAGGATTTTATGGCAAAGAGGGCAGGCTTGATTAAAAAGTTTCAGGAACGAGACGTAGCACCAGAATCGGCAGTTCAGATCATCGGGTCGCCTTCCACCCAATCAACGGACGAGCCAGCACACGCCATCCCTATGGCGGCGCAAACGAAGAATTTCAGTGAAACTACTCGACAGGTGAATGTCCCAGATACTTTCCAGGGTACCTAATGAGACGTATTCAATCCTTTGAATATTAAGGTTTCTCCTGTTTCTTTGGTATATCGTGACGGTGTGAACAGTAGGATATATGCGAGGGTTGTACCAAAAGTAACGCAAAAGTGGTCATAACTTTTTTATTAACTGACAGAAGTCGTCCAAATGGCACATGTTGGTAGAGTAACTCTTCCTCTATAGCGGTGGTCTCAAACTCAGATCCTTGAAAGGACCACTTTCCAGTTGCTGTTTTTTTGTTGTTTTTTTTTTTTTTTTTTTTGGAGGTTTAACGACCACCGTGAGCAACTCAATGGGCTATAAGCAGTCGCCCGTCCCTAATTTAGGGTCACTGGTTCCAGGGAAGGGAGAGAGCCAGTGCCGTAAGACAAACACAACATCCATGCCTCACCGGGATTCGAACCCGGACCCCTTACGGGCGAATGATCAGAGGCCAGTGCCTTAGACCACTGCGCCACCGGGGCGGCCCTTTCCAGTTTTGAAGGAACTTAGGGGACCGCATGAATATTAATAAATTCCTTATGAATAAATAACAGTTTTACAAAACTACACCAATTTCTTCGAGCTAGATTGGAATATTATTTCTAATTATCGGTAAATAATAAAAACAAATGAAAACAATCACTTTTGCGTAACAATTGTTTTCACTTAAATCTTAAAACAACCACATTTTACCAACTGAACACGGTACAGAAAGTACTATGTGTTCTGACCAGAAACTTGGGCTATTTGGAATAATGTCCTTTGAACATGCTACTTTTAAAAGTGAGCATTAGTGACTGTAACTTAACCTATTCCTTTCAAGACATTTTACTTGGTTCATTCTTGAAAACAACTGCTCACATGAGTATGTTATTCCGAACATAGACAGAACCCGTGCAGCTAGTTTATCAATGTTTACGTACTTGTCCTTTGAAAACTGGTAAACTCTGTTAGATTGCACCTGTTGAATTTTTCTTTTAGGAAAGAATCACACTGAAAGTCTATTAATTCAAGCCGAAGTTCTCCAGGTGCGCTATCAGCATTATAGGAAAATGGAGACTTGAATATATTTACAAAATATGTTCCACGTCTTTGAAACATTCAAACCGCTTGTTGAAATCCTCTTTTAACATAGCTGTCTTCGTAGAAAATTCACCAAAGTTGATTTCTTCTTGCGTGTGAAGCAACCGATGCAGTCGGACGAAACTAGCTACCAGCTGAGCTGGAGGGAGCTTTTCAAGATTGATCAGTGTTGCCAACGCTTGATTTCAATTCTGCGCAAATAACATTCCCATTTCAGACGACGTCACTTCGTACAGCGACACAGCGTCCAGTGCTTTTGGATTTTTTTTTTTTTTTTTGGTTGGAGGTTTAACGACCACCGTGAGCAACTCAATGGGCTATAAGCAGTCGCCCGTCCCTAATTTAGGGTCACTGGTTCCAGGGAAGGGAGAGAGCCAGTGCGGTAAGACAAACACAACATCCATGCCTGACCGGGATTCGAACCCAGACCCCTTACGGACGAGTGATCAGAGGCCAGCGCCTTAGACCACTGCGCCACCGGGGCGGCCTCGTGGATTCGTAGACAGTACCTCGGGGGAAGACATCTGTACCGTTTTCGCATTCCTTTCGACATAACAAAACGCATGCTTAATACAGTTATTTTCTTCATAAATAAACTTGTTACTTATACAGAGGATGGCTTTGCAAAGCATTACTATGTATATATTATACACTGACGGAAAGAAAAATCCCAACACCACGAAAACATAGTTGTAGAGGAATGAAATGGTGGCAATACATTTGTATAGGTAACATATTTAATCGATTAAGGTTTCAAGATCACAGCTTATTGTAAGCGCGAGAAGAGCCATTTTAAATGTGAAATGCTGGTACATTAATAACCGGTGTAACCGCCAGAATGTTGAATGCAAGCACGCAAACGTTCATGCATTGTGTAGTACAGGTGCTGGATGCCAGTTTGTGGGATGGAGTTCCATGCCTGTTGCACTTGGTCGGTCAATACAGGGATGGTTAATGCTGGTTGGGGGTGACGCTGGAGTTGTCGTCCAATGATGTCCCATACGTGCTGGATTAATGAAAGATCTGGCGATCTAGCAGGCTCCGGCAACATGTCGACACTCTGTAGAGCATGTTGGGTTACAACAGCGGTATGCGGGCGAGCGTTATCTTGTTGGAAAACACCCCCTGGAATGCTGTTAATGAATGGCAGCACAACAGGTTGAATCACCAGACCGACGTACAACTGTGCCGTCAGGGTGCGTGGGATAACCACGAGAGTGCTCCTGCTGTCATAGGAAATTGCTCCCCAGACCATAACTCCAGGTGTAGGGCCAGTGTGTCTCGGCCGCAGACAGGTTGGTTGCAGGCGCTCACCTGGCCTCCTTCTAACCAACACACGGCCATTACACTGGCACCCAGACAGAACCGGCTTTCATCAAAAAACACAACAGATCTCCACTATGTCCTCCAATGAGCTCTAGCTTGACACCACTGACGTTGCAAACGGCAGTGGTTTGGAGTAAGTGGAATGCACGCTACAGGGCGTCTGGCTCGGAGCTGTCCTTCAAGTAACCGATTTGTAACAGTTCGTTGTGTCACTATGGTGGCACCTGCCGCTCGAATTGCTGCCGCAGACGCGGTACGATGTGCCACGGCCATACGCCGTACACGGCGGTCTTTCCTCTCAGTAGTGCCACGTGGCCGGCCGGAACCCGGTCTTCTTGAGGCAGTACCTTCCCTTGACCACCGCTGCCAACAATCATGCACAGTGGCTACATTCCTGCCAAGTCGTTCTGCAATATTGCGGAAAGAAAACCCACCTTCTCGTAGCCCTATTACACGACCTCGTTCAAACTCCGTGAGCTGTTGATAATGGCTTCTTCGTCTTCTTAAAGGCATTCTTGACTAACATCAACACCCTACGTCGAATCTCAACGATAACTAAAGCTCACGAACGTTACAGCGCGTATTTACAGCAAACCTGCTTTGCATGTTCCGAGGGGCGCTACTAGGGCCACACGTATGCGCCGAGCGCGAAATTTGCATAGACGTCATCTTACAGATGTACTCTCACCGCCTACCGACTATCGTTTATCTAACATAACCTTTTCTTGGTGTTGGGAATTTTTTTCCGTCAGTGTATTTAATATACATTATTATAATATACTTGAAAAAACGATGATTTATTTTTATTTTGTAATCATTCATGCTGGCCGCAAGACAGTTAGCGACGGGCCGTCAGTTTGAGACCACTGTTCCATACTAACCCTTCTTCTTCATTGCAGGCAAATAATGGATTCCAAGCAGAATGCAGTCATTGAGTTTTTGACGAAGGAAGGGTGCAGGCTGTCCGACATCCACAGAAGGCTACAGAATGTTTACGGAGATGACACCACTGATTAAAGCAATGTTCACAGATGGATGAAGAAGTTTAAAGAAGGGAAAACCAGCATTGAAGACAAACCACGCAGTGGGAGACCATCATCTACGACCACTGACACGAATCGTCAGCGAGTGGATGAATTGATTCGCGCGGAGAGACGAGTCCCAATCCGTGAGCTTGTTGCACAACTGGACTGTGGTAATAATGCCATAAAAAAGATGGTGGAAGATTTAGGGTATCGGAAAGTGTGTGCAAAATGGATACCTCTGCAGTTGACACACGATTTGAAGGAGAGAAGGGTGGAAGTCTGCTGTGATCTGCTGGAAGCGTTTGAAGCCAATGAAGACACGCTTTTTTTTTTTGATCTGGTGACAGGGGATGAAACGTGTGCGTATCTTTCCGATCCGGAAACAAAGAATCAATCCATGGAATGGCGTCACACGTCTTCACCAAGGCCTAAGAAGTTCAATAACCAGCGATCAGCACAGAAATTCATGGTGACTGTTTTGTGGAATGCCAGGGGTGTCATTCTATTTGATTTTCTGTAAAGTGGCCCTACCGTGACAAGCGAGCGGTACATTGAGACACTCAAGAAGCTTAGAGAAGCCATAAGAAGGAAGAGACCGAACAAGAATCTCAAAAGGATTCACATTCACCATGACAATGTGAGATCACACACATCTTTGGCAACAAATCAGGCGATCAGCAAATTAGGCTGGTCGGTGGTCAAACATCCTCCGTACAGCCCAGCTCTGGCGCCCACCGACTTCCACCTGTTTGGTCCAATAAAGGACAATCTCCGGGGACAACGAACGATTTTATGACACAGACAAGGTGAAAGTGGCTGTGAAGAATTGGATACAACAGTCCACACCTGAATTTTTTCAAAGAAGATTCGAGAGTTGGGTTCAACGATGGCGCAAATGCATCGCTTGTGATGGAGACTATGTTGAGTAGCACCTTCGTATAGAGAAAGAGTTATTTTACCAACATGTGCAATTTGAACGACCTTTGCTTGTTAATAAAAAAGTTATGCACACTTTTGCATTATTTTCGGTACAACCCTCGTGAGTACAGTAAGTCTGTGACGTATACTCTAATTTAACTTTCCTTTTTAGTTTCTTTCTCTATTAGTCCAGCCAACGAAGGCTGAAAATGGGAAAATATAAGAAATAAATATGAAAGTTTTGAAACTTGGCACACTTGTTTATACACTGGCGGAAAGTGAAAAAAGAACACCAAGAAGGAGACGTCTGATGCCAACGAAATTTATACAGCATAATAACGGAACACAGAGGATAACGTGATCAAAACATTATGGCAAAATACAGCTGTATTTGCTGGTAAACTGAAAAATAACATTTCCATCTAACATGGTTAGTACGAGGTTGAACCGCCATGAACTGCGTCACACTGTGCAATTCTGGCATGGAGTCTGTCGTACAGATGTTTGATGTAAGTTTAGGGTATTGAGTTCCAAGCATCCTCAACCTGGACGCGTAAATCGGGGATGATCGTGGCTGGCCGTGGAGACCGGATAAGTCGTTGTCTCATAAAATCCCACACGTGCTCAATGGGGGACAAATCCGGTGAACGTGCAGGCCATGGAAGTTGTCTCACACCGTGAAGTGCATGTTGCGTTGCACGTGCCGTGTGTGGGCGTGCGTCATCTTGCTGGAAAACACCACGATGGACCGACCTTACAAATGGCACAACAACGGGCTGAATGATGTTGTTGATGTAGGAGGTGCTGTTTAACGCACCCGGTACAAACACTAGTTGTGTACGGGAGTGATAGCTGATCGCTCCCCACACCAGGAGACGAGGTGTAGGCCCTGTGTGTCGCTGGCGGATGCAAGGAGGGTGGAGATGCTCCCCTGTGCGTCTGCGAACACGCACACGACCATCGGAGGCTCCCAAGCAGAATCTGCTTTCATCGCTTAACACGACAGATCGCCATTGCGTTCTCCATTGCAGACGTTGGCGACACCACTGCAGCCGTTCCTGACGGTGGGCTGGAGTCAGAGGTACACATGCCAGAGGCACACGTGCACGTAGTCATGCATCCAGTAGACGGTTGCGGACTGTTCGCACAGTCACCTCAGGTGCAACGGCAGCTCGGATTTGCGTCGCAGTGGATGTTCTGCTTGACAACGCCGCTCTTCTTATGCGTCGATCGGTCCGCTCATCAGTCCGTCTGTGACTCCCGGTTCCACGTCTTCTCGTGTGGGAATGTTCCTCGGACCATCTGCGCCACCATCGTACCACCACCGATACTTCCCGTCCAATTCTCTTCGCAATACGACGATACAACCACCCGGCCTCGCGGAGTCCGACTAGAGACCTAGCTCAAAGTCCGATAACTGCTGAAATCGTACACGTCTTCCATGTCCAGGCATTGCAGCTTCTTCAGGGTCTTCGCACGTGTCCGTACGCCGACGACTGATTACATTCACTTCGCCGTACTCCTTAAACACCACCGACGATAATTTGCATATTATGCCGTGCTGTGGCGTAAGCGCTCACTGGTTGATCCCGAAATTAACATCACACCTACGTAAACTCGACCCCATAAACATATGTAAATTTCATGATCGTCCGCCAATTCCTTCTTGGTGTGTTTTTTCACTTTCCGCCAGTGTAGGTATCTAGTGAAGATTATATCAAAAGTCCTGACGAATCAGAGGTGAGCTCTAACCGCCATCTTGAAAAATAGGTACTTTTTTTTTGTTTTTCGGGAATTTCTCAAAAATGGTTGGTCGTAGCCCAAAAATACTTGTTGCAAATTGAAGCTTACAAACTTTCCTACAAAAAGATTCTATTCCCTTTTTTTGTATTTCTAATAGTTTCTGAGATAATTGGGTGTCAATGTTGTACTGTTTTGCTGATCGCTACGTTATCCCTATGGTTTTTCATACAAATAAGCTAGTGATAACGTAGCGATCAGCGAAACAGTACAACATTGACACCCGATTATCTCAGAAACTATTAGAGATACAAAAAAAGTGAATACAACTTTTTTGTAGGACATTTTGCAAGCTTCAATTTTGTAACAAGTATTTTTGGGCTACGAACAACCGTTTTTGAGATATCCACAAAAAACCGTACTTCTTTTTCAAGATAGCAGCTAGAGCTCACCTATGATTCGTCAGGACTTTGGATATAATTTTCGCTAGATACCTATAAACAAGTGTGCCAAGTTTCAAAACTTTCATGTTTATTTCATCTGAAACCCCTATTTTGACCGGACTATATGTAAACTTGAGTTAACGTGATATCTTCTATCTTGGAAGTATGACGAAGGAAATTTATCTATCATTATATGCCAGGGGCAGGACTCGAACCCACAAATCCTGGCTCCGGAGCTGCGAGTGCTATCCACCATATTATTGGGTTGTCGGAAACGTCATGACGTATTTTGGCACCGGATGGCGATTGTGCTGTTTTGGAAGTACTAGAGGCATGCGCAGCTCTGTTATCGCTATAGCATTCGACAGGTGCCAGTTCTATCTGCAGTCTGAAAGGGAAAAGTGAGCGATTTGGTTGATTTGCGGAGATTTGACATCATGTTGAAGATGGAAGACCAAACTGTGCATTTTCTCCATATTTTACTCTTTTACTTCCGTAAAGGTAAGAACGCGCCTCAAGCTTGTGAAAAGTTGCGTAAAGTGCACGGTGATAATGCTCTACAAGAACGTCAGTGCCAGCGGTGGTTCGCAAAATTCCGTGCTGGTGATTTTGACCTCAACGATGCTCCTCGGTTCGGGAGGCCCACCGAGGTTGATGACGACCAAATCAAGGCATTGATCGAGTCAAACTCAGGTTACATGGCACGAGAGATTGCAGACACATTGGACATTAATCATTCAAGCGTTCACGACAACCTGAAGAAGCTGGGATACGTAAGCAAGCTCGATGTGAAGGTTCCTCATGAACTAAAGAAGCTCAATTGACGGCGCGTATAAACATCTGCGATATGCTCATTAAACGTGAGGAAAACGATCCTTTTTTGAAGCGACTGATAACTGGTAAGGAAAAGTGGATTGTGTACAACAATGTGCTGCGCAAACAGTCTTGGTCCCGACGTGCTGCTTCATCTCAAACGACATCCAAAGCAGACATTCATCAGCGGAAGGTTCTGGTCTCAGTGTGGTGGGATTTGAAAGGTGTCATGTTTTTCGAGCTCCTACCACGGAACCAAACAATCAATTCGAATGTGTACTGTCGGCAATTGGACAGTTTCAACAAATCCATCATTCAGAAACGTCCAGAGCTCGTTCATCGTAAAAGATTCGAGAGTTGGGTTCAACGATGGCGCAAATGCATCGCTTGTGATGGAGACTATGTTGAGTAGCACCTTCGTATAGAGAAAGAGTTATTTTACCAACATGTGCAATTTGAACGACCTTTGCTTGTTAATAAAAAAGTTATGCACACTTTTGCATTATTTTCGGTACAACCCTCGTGAGTACAGTAAGTCTGTGACGTATACTCTAATTTAACTTTCCTTTTTAGTTTCTTTCTCTATTAGTCCAGCCAACGAAGGCTGAAAATGGGAAAATATAAGAAATAAATATGAAAGTTTTGAAACTTGGCACACTTGTTTATACACTGGCGGAAAGTGAAAAAAGAACACCAAGAAGGAGACGTCTGATGCCAACGAAATTTATACAGCATAATAACGGAACACAGAGGATAACGTGATCAAAACATTATGGCAAAATACAGCTGTATTTGTTGGTAAACTGAAAAATAACATTTCCATGTAACATGGTTAGTACGAGGTTGAACCGCCATGAACTGCGTCACACTGTGCAATTCTGGCATGGAGTCTGTCGTACAGATGTTTGATGTAAGTTTAGGGTATTGAGTTCCAAGCATCCTCAACCTGGACGTGTAAATCGGGGATGATCGTGGCTGGCCGTGGAGACCGGATAAGTCGTTGTCTCATAAAATCCCACACGTGCTCAATGGGGGACAAATCCGGTGAACGTGCAGGCCATGGAAGTTGTCTCACACCGTGAAGTGCATGTTGCGTTGCACGTGCCGTGTGTGGGCGTGCGTCATCTTGCTGGAAAACACCACGATGGACCGACCTTACAAATGGCACAACAACGGGCTGAATGATGTTGTTGATGTAGGAGGTGCTGTTTAACGCACCCGGTACAAACACTAGTTGTGTACGGGAGTGATAGCTGATCGCTCCCCACACCAGGAGACGAGGTGTAGGCCCTGTGTGTCGCTGGCGGATGCAAGGAGGGTGGAGATGCTCCCCTGTGCGTCTGCGAACACGCGTACGACCATCGGAGGCTCCCAAGCAGAATCTGCTTTCATCGCTTAACACGACAGATCGCCATTGCGTTCTCCAGTGCAGACGTTGGCGACACCACTGCAGCCGTTCCTGACGGTGGGCTGGAGTCAGAGGTACACATGCCAGAGGCACACGTGTACGTAGTCATATATATCTTATATATAAGATGTATATCTTATATAAGATGTATATCACGTGTACGTAGTCATATATATCTTATATATAAGATGTATATCTTATTTTTGTCAATATCTGTACTTTTAAAATTCCGATTTGAAGAATTCCTTCTTTGTTGGATAGTGTTTCCGATGCGAAATGTTTTTCTTATAAATTCAAAATTTTCAAGTAAATCATAGACTTTCCGCTAGAGTGCACAAAGGTAAAGTGCGTTTTCTGCTCCTAAAACTCCGATTTGAAAAATTCTTCCTGTACCGCATACAAGACCTGACGGAAAATATTTTTCACGTAATTTCTAATGTTTGGTAAAGAATGGTTTGGCCACCAGGAATCATAAGTGATAATTTCTACTTCTGATGTATTTGTAGCAAAATCTGGGCTCCTGAAAACTCGACTAAAATTTTTTTCTTGGACCGATACCGCTCATATGGATAAACCTTTTGTTAATACTTTCTTCCTAAAATAATGCATGGTTTTCCCCACCAAGGGACGTAAAGTCAAATCTTATTTTTGTCGATAACTCTGTTTCTAAGAGTTCGTAAGCTCACGATTCTGTTTACAGCAATATCTGAGGGATTAAAGACCCGATTGAAAATCTTCTTTCTTCCGTCAGATACTATTGTTTTCCATACCGGTTCCATTGACTTTGAATAGCTTTGATAAATTTAATTTGCGTCAGAACGGATTCAAAAGACGTGCTTATTACACCCGATAATTCGGTGTCATCTTTCTTGTTTAACTAATGTTGTTGAAGACTGAGTCGTGCTAAAGGAATTTTTGCTGAATGAAGACTAATAGTAAGTAACTTTTTCTGAAGTTATTTGAGTGACTCCTGATTCGCTTAAAAGTGAAGTTATTAAGAACTGATTTGTATGGTGTTCAGACAGCCATATTTCCACGAACATTACAAGTCTTCGATTTGTATGTGAGGGTTGCGTTTTGAGAAAACCTCACATAAATTGAAATCGCGTATATGGAATGCATTAATACTGTACATAGTGAAAAGTGAGGTGCGTGTAGCAATGTAAAATATAATTTCTCAAATGCATTTTAACCACATTGAAATCATGTTAATGCATGAAAAATGTGAACACAAAAGTTGACAGAAACATTATTTTTACTAAACTAATTAACATTGACCAAGATAAGCAATAAAACTGAATCTGGGGCAACTTTTAATAATTGAGGAAACTTGCCAAGAACTTCATGATCAGCCACTGCAGTTCCTGCAGTAATTTCAAGCCGTGCAGGTTTTAAGGTCTAATAAACCTATCCAACCATCCTTTGTTTGCTAGAAATGGCTCGGGTTCAGCAAAACTTTCTTCTCAAAAAAGACGCTCATAAATCTTGAGAGCTTTGGACCAAAGCGCTAAGTTGCAAAGAATTAACTTCTTCGTTTCGTGTTCAATGTAGAGGGATAACATTTTCCCATCTTCTCGATTAGTGGGTTTCTACTCTTCGTGGTTATCTTGACAGACAGCAGTACGAATTTTGTCAGAATTTTTCCTTGTTTCGCATAGTTGACTCACCCAGATTGAATGGATTGATTCGTATAGTTGACTCACTCAGATTGTCCAAGTGTCCATGACCCTTCAGCAGCATCAGGAAGTCGTAAAATTTTTAACTTCAGTTCTAAAGTTGGAGAGGTTCTCTTCCAGTTTATGTACTGCTCCATCAGTAGTAAAAGCACTTGCAGGACATTTGGAACACATAATAATCAAGAACATGAAAGCAGGGTGCAACAAACAAGATGGTAAGTGGTTTGTCCGTAGTGCACAACATCACAGATGCGAGACTAAATAATCCTTATTGTATAGCAGGATACCTCCCACGTGTCCCAGCAAGGCCACCCACATTGTAATGGGTACGCAGCAGGCAGGTACGGAAGCGTCCACTCCCTCTGTTCTCCACCACACAGAATCGCATAACAGCAAAATTTCTCTCTCGTATATTAGCAAAGTCGTATATGAAGAACTCGCGTAAATCGAGGTCTAACTCTACTTGCAATTATTAGGACAATATGGAGTAAAGAACATTCTTTCTCCCTTGAGTTATCAGGTATTGAAAAGTTTCCATGTGTTCTAAAGTTAAACATTTTTTCAAAAGCTATACAAATGCCGCGCACATAATACGTACATTTACACTGATGGTGTAGGTTCCGTAAGCCCGAAAATACAAAACAGCTTGTAAATACAACTAAATACGAAAAGCATTTAAAATATGTGTTCTTCGGCGCACGTAAAGTGATTTTGTGAAAGAATGCCTTCAGGTCAGCAAGTGGGACATATGGTTTTAAGCTTTGTGGTGTTTCGATGTATCTTCGCGGGGATTTGAGACGTTTTAAATCACTGTATGTTGAAATGCCATTAAATATTACCACCACACTTATTAACGGTACAAAGATCGATAAGCAAGAAATGTAACTTACAACCTTTTAATAGCATTCTGGCTGTCGATGTGTGTGACGTACTACAGAGGTGAAAACATGTGTCAAGACGACAAATCTGCATTGAGATATTCTGTCCGCGTAGCTCAGTTGGGAGAGCGACTTACTCCGAAGTGAGGAGACACAAGTTCGTTGTCCGTCGCGGACAAACTTGTGTTTTCACATGTGCACTGTTAGTAACGATTTCTATTTCTAACAAAGATATAACACTAAAGCCCAATCGTGCCAAGACGATTGCAATTTTTGTGTATATATCAAGGTTCAAACTGGTTTGTTGGCTGATTTGTGTTTGTTCCGGCAAGGGCCAACGAGTGGCAAAAGAATCAAATTGGAAATGAAATACCAATTCTCTACTTCAGAGTTCTAGTAACAGAAGAAGTAGACATCTCTGAAGTTAACAGTAACCTAACCCCGTTATGAAAATCGTAAATAAAATACTCATACCGGACACTGAATTAGAAACTTTTATTCAATGCCAGGTTGAACCTCCTCTAGTTCGAATTGCACCATGTATGCGGTTTGTCATAGATTCCAGAAGGCGTTGGAGTGCATTTACGTCTAAATCAAACCAGGTGTTCACCATACAGTCCTTTAACTGTCTCATATTTGACGGAAGAGCACTTTCTTCCCGGATCTGTTTTTCTAAGCATGTCCCGCGCATTTTCAATAGTGTCCAGATCTCGGCTTTGTCGTGGCCCGGAAAGATGGTGGAAGTCACTGTCATGCTCGCTGAACACATCTTGCGTGATGGACAGTAGCATTGTCGTCCATGAAACAGCCGTCACCTGCTGAATAAAAAGTTAATATTGCAGGATAGACTTGATCGGCAACAGTGTTCAGGTAATCCCTGGAGGATACCCGAGCTTCCATACCATTGATTTCCTATTAGCCGCAAAAATAATTTTTGAAATATCTCTAAAATCAAAAAGTTCGATGTGCACGGACAGACAAAATTATTACACTAGCACTGTTTCTTATAGAACGTTCTAAGAATAGGAAACGATAGCATTTTAAAAAAGTGTAAAAATATTTTTCATGACTCCCCCCCCCCCTCGCTTTTTTTGTCGTTAATCTGACGGATGAAAATTTCTGAAGGGATAAGAAGGGGAGGGGGCCCCTGAACCTTTTAGCGCCTAGGGCCCCAAAAGATCTAAAGTCTCCTCTGCTGGTTGCTGACTTGCGCGTTAAGAAAAATTTGAAATTATATGAGAAACATTTCCCATGAGAAGCTGTATCCGCTGAAGAAAAAAATTTCAAATCGGAGTTTTAGAAGTAGAGATATCGAGGAAAACGCACTTTACTTTTACGCCCCCTAGCGAAACATTTATGCGTAACTTGAAAAAGTGAGTTTACTTAAATTACTCTTCAACATAAATGGAATCGAAAGATGAAAGATTTTTTTTAATAGGACGTTTAGAAGCAAATATATGAAATAAAATGTATTTTGAATTCGATATCATCTGCATTTACGCCCTCTAGCGGCGAAACTGTACATCGTAAAAAAAAAAAACGAAATGAAGGATCATCATTCGCATATTTCATGCTTCCCAATGCAAAAAGAATTTTTGAAATCGGACTAATAGTTGCAGAGATATGGTGTCTACAGGCGGACGGGCGGACAAACCGATAACATAAACATGATCTTTTTTTACAAAAGACGTGCAAAAATCCGTGGAAGGTTAAGATGTATCTTTTTTTAAATCACTCCGTCAAAGCTTATGCGAAATAATATAACGGTACCACCCCCCCCCTTTTTTTTTCAAATTATAAATGTTTTGCAGAACGTTGTTTTTTACTTGGCTTTTCTTTTTTTCGATTAAAGAAATAAAAACTAGCTTCGAACTTAAGGATAAAAACTAGCTTTCTTTTTTCATAAGAAAAATAGTCTTTTTTTTTTCTTTTTTTTTTTTTTTAACGCACGAAAAATTTAGTGCTCCAGGTGAATCCGTCCCCTCCAGCAGGTGAATGTTTTAGGCCAGACAGGAATAGGCGAATCAAGAATTCTTTCCTCGCCTAAAATGGCGGAACCCATTAACTTTCGACGTACGAAGAATAAGCCAAACAAGAATAGGCGATAAATATATATATATATAAAGATAATACGCCAATGGATATACCAAAAGTTTGGAAAAACCATGTCGCCGTTTTGAACTTTAAATTATAATTTTAAATAGATTTAATAAAAAACAATAACATGTAAATTAGACATTTTAACTGTGCAACACAATCTGTATTATGTGTAACAAAAGTCTGAAATTGTGTCTATTGCTCAGCTGCGATGGCAACACCTTAGCCTTGTGACGCCTGAGAACTATACCATGGTGCATTGCTGCGCTCCTATATCATCATCATCATCATTGTCAACCATTATCAATCCATTGCTGGACGAAGGTCTCCCCAAGTTTCCTCCACAAAGGTCTGTCTTGTGCCAGTCTCCTCCATGTCACCCCTGCATACTTTCGAATTTCATCCACCCATCTCCCATGTGGTCTTCTTCTGGGTCTTTTCCTGTCCCTTGGAATCCAATCTAAAATTTCTGCTGTCCATCGATGATCTGTCCTTCTGGCAGTATGTCCATCCCATTGCCATTTCAGGGATTTAACTCTGATCATAATGTCTTCCACTCTTGTCATCTTTCGGATCCACGAGTTCCTCTTCTTATCTCTCCTGGTTACACCAAGTATGCACCTCTCCATGCTTGTTTGAGTTGTCTGCAGCCTTTGTATGTCTCTTTTAGTTAAGGTCCACGTGTCTGCACCATACGTAAGCACTGGAAGGATGCATTGATCAAACACTTTTCTTTTAAGACATAATGGCATATTGCTCTTGAAAATTATGCTGTTTCTTCCAAAAGCTCTCCAGGCAAGTTTTGTACGCCGATTAATTTCTTCATCAATGTGACCCTCACTTGATATCTGCTGTCCAAGATAAACGTACGTGCCTGTTATCTCCAGCTTTTCTCCATCAATCGATAAGTCTTCATTTCGTGTGAAAGCATTGAACATCACTTTTGTCTTCTGAAAGTTCATTTTTAATCCCACTTCTTTACTCTTGTCAGCAAGTTCCTGGATCATACACTGCAGCTCTGATGGGCTAGTTGCAAAAATGACTACGTCATCAGCAAAACGAAGGTGGGTTAGATAATCTCCATTAATCTTTATCCCCTTGTTTTCCCAGCTCAGTGACTGAAAAACACCCTCCAATGTGGCATTAAAGAGCTTCGGAGATATGGTGTCACCTTGTCTCACTCCCTTTCCAATTTTTACGTGTGTTGTATTTTCAAACAGCCTAATCTTTGCACTTGCATTTTCATAGATGTTATTAATAATATTAATGTATGCATCTTCAATACCGCAGGATTTCAGAGCCATTGTAACTGCTGATGGTTTCACCGAATCAAAGGCTTTTTCATAATCGATAAAAGCCATGCACAATGGAAGTTCATATTCCCTCGCTCTTTCAATTTGTTCTCTCAGTACGTGGATATGATCTATTGTGCTGTAGCCACTCCTGAATCCAGCTTGTTCTCTCGGTTGAGCCATGTCCAGTGTTACCTTCAAGCGGTGTGAAAGAACTTTAGTGAAGATTTTATAAACTACTGATAGGAGGCTGATAGGTCTGTAGTTTCCGAGATCCTCAATGTCACCTTTCTTATGTAGCAGGATCATTGTAGCGGTGTTCCAATCCTCAGGAATCTTTCCTTCATTAAGGCATCGAGTGAAAATTTGGGCGAGTACTGTTTCGATTTCTCCACTTGCTTCTTGTATGATGTCTACAGTAATTCCATCTTCTCCTGGAGCTTTTCCCCGCTTCATGTTCTTGATTGCATGTGCAACTTCTGCTGGAAGGACTGGAGGAACTCTGGTACTGGTATTTTTCATGATGTCTGGAGTGCATGTATCATCCCTTTCATATAATTTGGAGTAGAAATCTTTCACTCTTGTCAAAATTTCGCCTCTATTTCTTGTTACAGAACCATCTTCTTTTCTCAGTGCCATAATCTGTTTTCTTCCCTTACTGAGATGTCCCTTTGCTATCTTTAGGCTTTGGTTGTTTTCAATTGCTTTCCTCACTAGTTCACAGTTGAATTTTCTTACGTCTTCAGTGATACTTTTTCTTACTGTCTTGCATAGCTCTATATATTCCACTTTGGAAGTCACATCTTCTTTAGTTGTCCTCATCTCTCTTCTTTTTTGCATCAACATTTTCGTTTTTCCTGATAATTTATTTACATGCAACTTGTTCTTAGACCCAGCTAATTTTGTTGCTGTTTCCATAAGAGCTTTGGTTTCTTTTCTGTTAACTTCAGAGATGTCCACTTCTTCCGATGTTAGGCCTTCTAAAGCAGAGAACCTGTTCTTCAGTTCCAACTTGAAGGTATTATGGTGTTTTTAAAGGTTGGTTATGTCAATAGATTTTGTTTGTCTTATGAGCTTGCCACGTTCAAGTTTAGTGTTGAGGTGCATCTTACATCTCACCAATCTATGGTCACTACCTGTGTTGAACTTGTTTAGCACACTGCAGTCTTCTATGACGAATTTTTTGTTACACATAATAAAATCAATTTCACTTGTCGTCCCATTTGGATGTCTCCATGTCCATTTCCTGTGTGGCTTTTTCTTGAAGAAGGAGTTCAAGATGAAAAACCCTTCTGCCTCTGCAAACTCAACGAGAGTATTTCCACGCTGGTTTCTGTTGCCGTGACCGAATTTACCTACTGAAGTTTCATTCTGTTGCCGTTGCCCTATTTTTGCATCGAAATCTCCCATAATTATTTTCAAGTGCTGTTTACCTTTATTATTTAGATGACAAATTTCCTCATAAAATTCTTCAATTTCTTCTTCAGGATGACTTGTGGTGGGTGCATAAGTTTGAATAATCTGAGCCTGGTATCTTTTCGAGAGTTGGATAACAAGTCGTGCAGCTCTGTCAGAGGAACTTTCAACTTCTTCAACTTTATCCTTCAGTTTCTTGTTTATTATAAATCCAACACCACTAGTTCTGCCAGTATCTGTCCCACGATAGTAGAAGAGATGTCCACTTTTCAGTTTGATGAGATCTTCTCCTTTTCTCCTTACCTCACTTAGAACCACGATGTCCCACTTGATCCTTTGTAGTTCCTCTTCCAATTCAAGAAGCCTTGAATCAGAAGATAGGGAGCTTCCATTATACGTAGCCAAGGTCAGCATCAGATGGCAGCCTAGTCCGGTCCTCCGGGGATTCTTAGCAACCTCTGCCTTCATGTCGCACTGGACGCTGCCTTGGCCAGGTACATTCCAGCTGCCGGAGACTGAGGATCAAGATTTAAGTTGTGGAATCATTTTGGAGGGGTTTGGCCATAACTCACCACGCTGGCCAAGCGGGTTGGTGAGTGTGGGATAGAATTTCCTCTAATCCCGATGGTATAGTTATACCGCTATTGGCGGTCGTCAGAGCCCCTTTAGTGGGAACAGGATGCACCACGAGAAGGCGGGGTTGACATTTGTCAAGGAGAGGCTATGATGTTACGCATCACCTGACCTTACATCCCGCGCTCCTATATATGTGTACGCAAGTACTGCATTAACCTCTCTGTTCCACCTGATGATGGGGTAAGTGTTACCCCGAAAGTGCTAGTGGAGGTTTTTAATTTGTAAATAGATTTCATCTTTTAATTAAATATCGTACATAGACGGTGGTGTTTGTTTTTATGACATATTGTACGAATTGTGCTTTTCCTACAAGAATAGTCGAATCAAGAAGTAACCACTCTAGGGACATTGAAGAGAACTGCTCAAGACAGACAGTTGTAGAAGAAACTTAGGGAGACCTTCATCTATCAGTGGATCGATAATTGTTGTTCATTATGATATAGCAAGATAGCATGAGTCAAAATGTACTCTCAGTTAAGCATCACTCGTCGTACTTCTACCATTATACTCAGTGTTTAACGCACTTTTACACTCTCCACATAGATTTTATTTACCCTTTGAACCACTGTCTATGTTAGAGGTCTGCCCGGGCCTAATTTGGTGAGTCCGGCCCGGCCCAAGACCGTGCGTTTAAGGCCCAGCCGGTTTCAAATATCAGACACTCGACCTGGCCCGGCCCGAGTCCGTCAATTGCAGCTCTTATTTAGGCCCAGCCCGGCCCTTGATGTGCTATTTGGTACTATTTTGTCTTTCTATTGTATTTGATTAAAATGTAAAAATTAAATAATGAAATGAGAAAATATTGAAAATATTTGGTTGAATGCAAGCCTAAAAATATTAACTAAACTTTGACAATTATTGAAAAATATAACCTTTAAAAAGAGAGAAAAAGGAAGAATAAGCGCGTTTAAAATCTCCCTTTCTCGGAACTAGTAAGAGGTAACACTACAAAAGGCAATCCCTTATACAGATTAGAGACAGAAGAAAAAATCCATGTCGTCCCACTCTCTCATACAAACACACACACACACACCCTCACCCCACTACAGACACGCTCCGTCCCCCACTCTACACAACACACCCACTCGCTCGGAGTCGAATCTTTTTTGTTGACAACAAGTCCCAAAATGGTTTTGACATCTTAATACCTACAGAATGGTAAAAACACTGAGTGCCTCTAGGAACAGTTAGATAAACAGTTAAACACACCAGGAAATCGGGGAACACGACTTTTTTTCT
Source organism: Macrothele yani (assembly GCA_039090855.1). NCBI lineage: Eukaryota > Metazoa > Arthropoda > Arachnida > Araneae > Macrothelidae > Macrothele > Macrothele yani. Next base: position 21,569,696 of record CM077023.1, read on the forward strand.
TTCTTTACCATTGCGATAAAAAGAATGAGTCGACTTTGCCCGGCCGTAAGTGTCTGGGCAAAAGCCCGGCCCGGTCCGCTGCTTTGTTCTCTAAACTAAAAAAAAGCCCTACCCGGCCCGCAGGCCGGGCTCGGGGGGGCTAGTCCCGCCCGTGCAGACCTCTAGTCTATGTTGCTAAAACGTACAAAGAAATTCGAGGAAGTAAGGGAGTGTTGTTGAAAACGAAGATCAAACGGAGAAGTAAAACATTTTACATAAGAATAAAAACTCAAAAGGAAGTCAAAATTAGAGACACGCGTCTGAGCTTCAGCACAGGGTTCCATGTTCCCAATACAGACGCTCCCCGCACATACGTGTAATGCCGTTCCCAAACACAAGTATTAGATAATCTTATTACGTTCTTTCTTGGTAGTGAATCTATGGTTATTAGTGTAAATTGTTGTGGTATGAAGTACAATTAGACAAACTATCAGAAACACTGGATATGCTGTAGAAATTGAAAAAAATGGAAACATAATTCTAATTTACTGTACTGGCACTTACCTTAGATCATTCAAGCTAGCTGGAGGCCGCATTTATGTTGTGAATAACGAAAAGTATATTGATAGATGAGGAAGAAGGAAATTTTGCAAGCGAAACGATATCATCATCAAGATCAGGGTCAAAAGCTGGATTGTTGGAAGATAATTTTGTGCTGTAGAAAATTATGGAGACGTTGAATGCTGTTGTAATGTGGAAAGTTGTGACGGGGTACAAGGTACAAGCCTTTCGATCTTCCTGACGAATTTCTCGAGAAATGACTGGACCTCAGCTGTTTTTTATCTTCGGGAATCTCTCGATAACCGACTAACATATCACTCCAAGGGCGCCCATAAGAGGTGGCAGGGCATTCCCCGCCGTTGGTATAGCCAAATTTTTGATCAATTTAAAACACTAAAACACACGAAACCTTTTTTTAAAGCATTTTTAAAAATAATAAGATATTAATGATTGATTGCAATTATCAAATTTCTTTATTTTTGTTGTACTTTAGTATCTTGTACATTTACTAAAATGTTTGATAGCCTTGAAATAGGTAAGGATTTTTCTTAACCCCTCCCCCTAAAATTACTCATATGAGCGCCACTGAATCACTCATCCCTTTTTGAACTTTTAAGAACCAAGGGGCATTGGAATCAATCTTTTTAAATCACGCCATTGCTCATACAGTTCTCACGGAATGCAAAAGCCATCTATTTTGTGATGAAACATCGTAGTTACGGTATACTTTTGGTTCTTGAGAGGTCACAGCCTGAGTTACTTCTGCAGACTTCGCTGCTTTAAAGTCAATAGTCTTCTTGCATTTGACAATTCGATCCCATATAATTCAATTAACCCTCCCACATCGTTCGCATAAACCTTTATTGCCAACTGCTTAGTAAGCTGCACAGTTTTACTGCCACTTTGTAAATCTCGTACAGTACACAAATTGGAACTTGCAAGACTTTCGGTGAAAACTGAACCTAAACTCGTATTAACGCAACTTATGGGGGAAATTGCATTAATCATTATTGCGTAAATCATATAGCGCAGGTCGCGAAATGCCTGTGTGTACTACCGTAAGCCTTTGCTCCGTCATGAGGAGGCTAACCGTAACTTCCCAGTACATACACTGTGAAAGCCAGAAAACTGATTTTTCTCTGAACACACTGCATCGTTCTCTGCACCGGTTGGAATACCGGAGTCGACGTCATATTGGACACCGTGTGTCTCAGTGGTAGACGCAACAAATTGCCACAGAACGACACTGCTGAGACATTCATGACTGCCAAATGATCTACTAATCTGATGAGTCCTGATACCTATCTCATCATGCAACGTCAGGATCCGCATTGGAAGCAGGATGAGGTTATGGATCGTGAGTGCAAAGCTTTCACGCACATAATGTACACGTTACGTTGTAGGGAGTCCTATGCTGGGAATCTTTAGGCCTTTCAATTCATACCGAAGGTCGCCCCGAATTGTGAAGGTTATAGTGGTATGACTAAGAATCATTTTTACCCATTCCAACTCATCATATTTTCTGCAACCAGTAGTGTGTTACAACAGGCAATGAACATTGCCACAACATCCTTTGTGTCCAAGCACATCTGAAAGAACATTTTGATGATTTTTGAGTCGTTTCTTGGCCTCCGAACTCCCTAGATTTAAATTTCCTAGAAAATCTTTGAAATAAGAGCTCTCAAAGGGTTGCTATTCTCTTTTTCATTTCACCAACGGCGCATTATGGAAGGAACTCTCCAATCTGCGTAGATGAACTTGTGGTTAGATATGCTCGGACGTCTCATCCAGTATATTTCATGACAAACTCTCGCTGCTGTTTGGGTCAAAAGTAGCTCCAGAGGTTATACCTGGTAAGTGTTCGAGTTCATTTTGTTGAGCGCATATATCAGCGAAGTTCAATACCAAGCAGAGCACTGATATTACCGAAAAAACCCATAGATATTAATGTTAACTCATAGACAAACACCCTTTCAAAAATTCGAAAATCCTATTTTTCGATCTCCTCAAAGCAACAAGAATCACAATAGTTTCTCTGTACTTCATCATTGAAAAAATTAAAAGGGTACAAGCTAGGGGTATAATGTGAAAATTTTCTTGTCCTTTTTCGTTGATATCTTTTCTACATTATCTGAAAAAAAAAACATTCAATGAGAAGAAGATTCCACGGCTGAATTAAAGAAATTCGTAATTAGGATGTTGTTTTCCTAATAACATCGTTTAAAATACGCCATTATGGCTTCTGGGAATCACCTGGCACGTGGTTTTGATGGCCTAGCTGTGTGATGGCCTTATTATTACTGTCACTTGAGATGATCGAGTCATTTGGTGACAGCCTCGTTACTCGCGCTCTGTGCTCCGACATCTCCCATCAGTGCATGTCAGGAAACGGCAGTGTTAAAAGCTGCGATCCGCTTTTAGACACTTGGGAGAGGTGGCTTATTGTGATGATAGCAACCTATAAAGTACAGTCACTTTTAATTTGCCATTCCATTGAATGTGGTCGTAAAGTGAGACGCCCAACGTCTTTGGTCAATGGATATTAGTAGAACGTGATGTTTCGTGAAATACCAATTTCAAACTAGCAGATAGGATGTTTACGAGGCAGTAATCAGGAAATAAAGTAAGAAAACAAAGTAGTGGTTGGATGCCACGTATTTCGATGACGATGTCTTTTGGTGGATTTTTTTTTTTTTTTTTTCGTTATCCGCATTAAATCCGAAAACCATTCGCTTTAAAGAAAAGTATCATTTGGAATTTTCAGAACAGTTTAACTCTTATGAACTAGATATATAGCTTAATAGCTACTTTCTCCTTTGTTTTGATTAAAAAGTGGCTTAAAACAAAAGCTATAAGTAATAGAAGACAAACAGGGAAAAAGTGACGCAAATCTTATTTTTCGGAATCATCTCTCGAAGCATTGTTTTCTCGGAACGTGCGAGCAAACATTGTAGTTTAGAACAAAAACTCATAGACATTTCTCTTTGGTAGTACCGCGCAACCATGCGCGGTACTACCAAAAAGAAAGGTCTATGAGTTCAAATGCAAAGATTTATAAAAAAAATATTCAGTGAAAATGTTGAAAGGGAAAGAAGCTTGTCTACCCACACAACGAAAAGAATTGGGGGTTGCTTCTATCAGAGCTGAAAAGGGCTGAGCCCGGACCCGAATCGGGCTCGGGGCTGTAGAATATTTTCTGCGGTTCGGGCTCGGGCTCTTAGAGAGAGGGAGAGAATTTTTTTTTATTTCTAAATGGGATTTTATATGATTTATATATAAAATCACACATAAATTATCATATGAAATCACGTTTATATAAATGTGATTTTATGATTTTTATAGAGAATTTTTTTTATTTATAAATATGATTTTAGATGATTATGAAAATGATCCAAAAGACAGAGAAAGTCTTTTTTCTAGAATGCCGTCTTCGGAGTTTTGGGAGTCCACGTGACCGTGTACTGTAAATGTGCCAGAGTCCATTGCTTCCACGGCGCTTACATTTCTCAGAAGAATCACAGAAACAATAGCTACACTAATAAAAGTAACGCTTACTTTTATATTCCTGAAATAATGACATGTCACCGCTAAAGAACGTGCGACATAAAACTACTGAAAGTTCAAACCATAAGCCAATAATGGAACTGAATCAACTAATTACACTAACACAGAAAACTTTTGACAAATTGCAACTTCAAACTATTGTTCGGCAGTCCTCTGAGTGCTGAGTCTGATAACTGAACGTTTGGAGAGAGCGCATGCTCAAGTTAGTGGCTTTAGCCTTGAAACTTTCTTGTGTGGTTCTGCCTTAGGTGCCGTGCAAGCGTTTGGAAGAATGCTTCCTCACGCTCTGTGCATAGCATTACTGGCTGTGATTGGCCACTCTGCGGGTGGGCATTCCGTGTTACTGAGGTTCAGCTGGATGCATTATCTGCGTTGCTTCCAACGAGCGACTTACGTACGAGACTTTGTTCTTGTTTTCGTAAAAATACAAATACGAATTTGCTTTCTTAAAAATAAAAGATACTGAAAAAAAATGTCCGCTGCGTTATGTTGGTTGGATATTTTTATTTTATTTTAATGCTACTTATTTTTAATTTACGCAAAAGAAAGCGCATGAACGAAAGGGCAGCAATGCTTCATTTTCTTCCATTGACGCTTCGCCACTGGTAAAAATGTCCTCGCCTTACTACAAGCGTGTTTGTAATCATTACAGTGTTACCTGAAAACGTATGGTGTTTTTTTTTTTTTTTGATTGGAGGTTTAACGACCACCGTGAGCAACTCAATGGGCTATAAGCAGTCGCCCGTCCCTAATTTAGGGTCACTGGTTCCAGGGAAGGGAAAGAGCCAGTGCCGTAAGACAAACACAACATCCATGCCTGACCGGGATTCGAACCCGGACCCCTTACGGACGAATGATCGGAGGTCAACGCCTTAGACCACTGCGCCACCGGGGCGGCTAAAATGTGTAAGCCATTCCGCTGCCATTTGGTTTCAATCTCTTAGATTATTTAGATTAGCAAATAGTAGTAAAAAAACTAACTAACCGTTTAGATGCCAGTTTGAGGTGCCTCGATTTTTTTTTTTTTTTGTCACAGAGTATAAACCACCACCGCCAGAACAAAAGGAAAACCTTATTATGGGAACAATTTCTAATAATTTACTATTGTTAAAAATTAAGTAGCAAATATTTTGTTGTATTGGAATCCCTAATGTCACGTTAGCTACACTGAGGCTTAACCGTATACATGGAAAGTCGGCATCCAGAAGACTGAAATAAAACTGAATGCTAGCTTCCAAAATACATACACAGTGCGTCAAAGAATTTTTAAGACTGGGTCTGTAAAATGAAATAGAAACAAGAAATTATAATTTGTTTTGGTTTGTTATTCAAAATAAGTCCCTCCGGCTTCAATACACTTGTTACAGCGATTTAATAATGATTCGAATGCCTGTTCCAGTTCACTTTGCGGAATTGCCTCCAAAGCATGCGCGTCGAAGCTGTTTGTATGGTCGAAATATCATTAAAAAAAACACCCTTTTAACGTCACTTTAAGTTTTGGAAACAAAGAAAAGTCGCAGGGTGCTAAATCAGGCGAATACGGTGGATGATTCGACGCACAGGCGTTATTTTTCGCCAATTCTGCCCAGCAAACGCCTCAAAACATTTAAATAGAAATCACCAGTAATTGTTTGTCCACTTGGAACAAATTTTTTGTGGATAATACCCTTACTATCGAAGAATGTAATGAGCATTGTTTTGATTTTCGATGGAACTTTTCTTGTTTTTCTGGCTTGTGGCAAGTTTTTTTACTTCCATTTCGCACTTTGTCCCTTTGTTTTAGGATCACATTGAAAACACCATGTTTCACCACCAGTAACAATCGGTTTTAAGAAGTTTGGATCATTTTCAGCTCCTGAAATGATGTCTCTGCAATGTGCACTTCTCCTTGATTTTTGTTCATTGGTTAACGTGTGTGGAACAAATTTAGCACAGACTTTTGTTTTGCCCAAATCTTCATGCAGGATGGTTCGAATCGTTTCTTTGTTGATGTTTAAAGACTCTTCTATCATTCTTAGTGACGCACATAGATTGTTTGCCACGAAATCACGCATTTTTTCAATAATCTCAGGTGTCCTAGATGAACTTAGTCTTCCGGTATGCTTATCATCTTCTAGCGTATCTCTTCCGTCCAAAAAATGTTTGTGCCACAGGAAAACATTTGATCTACTTAAACAAAACTCACCGTAAACTTGTTTCATCATTTGGTACGTTTCCGAGGCACTTTTACCAAGTTTTGCGTTAAATTTAATAACAGCCCTTTGTTCCATCTTAATAATTCAACATGAAAAAAATTTTGCTTCTCTAATGAACGCCCGTTTCATTTGAGTTACTTTAACAACTGCGCAATACTTTTGGCAGAAAGCTAGCAGATGGTCACAGTTTATAACGCATTCGCGATTACAGTGGTGGCGCCACTATAGGCTAAAATCTAGCGCCAGTCTTAAAAATTCTTTGACGCACTGTGTATGATGATGTATTGCTGTGCAAACATCTCTACTCTGTGGAATTAGGTTTTTATTGCTGAAGTAGTCCAAAGTGTCAGTGTTTGAAAAATTGTCCCTTCAGCGAGGACGGTTAATGTTTTGTTGAAGGATGATAAAAATTTCAGACTGAAGTCCATGTGGATGTTTTTTTTTTATTATTATAATTATAATATTTTCCTTCATTTCCTTAATTTTTTTTAAATTAATTTCTCCAAATTTTCAGCTATCTGTATAAACGAACATAATTAGACTAAATATAAGGGGAGACACACAAAAACCTACGGGGGGCGTTCATGGACTTTCGGGGGGGGCTAAGCACCCCCGAGAATATGCCTGAATACATTACTGGTAGCAAAGCAATTTCACTTCATTTAATCACCTTATGCATTAATTCCCAAAAGCAAGATGCACTTACGGCAGAAGTGTCCTCCAAAGGGGCAGCAAAGCAACCTCACTTTCTTTAATCGCCTTATGCAATAATTGCCAAAAGCAAGATGCACTTAAGTCTGAACAGTCTTGATTCACACTTAAGTGCATCTTGCGTGATGTCACAGACAACAGATTATGAACCCAACATAACTGTCTTGGTTAGCAGCATTCATCAACAAGTTTCACACTGATGTAATTATGTAAGTACGGTCTTTCAATTATCTTCTAACGAATGAAATCAAGTTCAAATTGAAATTGTCTTAGTCTTAAAACGCAATTACTCACCTATTCTGTTATTGTCATTTTTATGGTATTCGCAAAAAAAGTTTGATGACAAAATGTTGACTAAAAAAAATGCAAACAAGAGGTGGCACACTAGACACTTGAAAGCAAACTTTAAGTGTCACACTAGTTGGAAAAGGTTTGCCATCCCTTCCCTAGTGGGTTTCTGGGAGGACCAGTAACCGGGTTCCGTTGGTTTAACGTGCTCGTCCGAGATTCAGTGAATTTCAACATTCGTTACCACCTACGACCGAACTCTCGTCCTTTTCAATTAGTCACGAGCATTAACCACTAGGCCATACGCGGCCCATTGTGGGTGCTTTTTTTTTTTTTTTTTTTCTTTTTTGATTGGAGGTTTAACGACCACCGTGAGCAACTCAATGGGCTATAAGCAGTCGCCCGTCCCTAATTTAGGGTCACTGGTTCCAGGGAAGGGAGAGAGCCAGTGCCGTAAGACAAACACAACATCCATGCCTCACCGGGATTCGAACCCGGACCCCGTTCGGACGAAATGTGGGTGCTTGACACATGGGTGACTATATATACGCATGAGTTACTATCGCGAAGGTGGTACAGGAATTGCAGTATCCTCGTTCGACAGTATCGAGAATACGCCGTTTCCGGAATAACATCACATCATAGAGAGTGCTGTTGGCGGAGAAAAGTGGTGGAAGAATGTGGGCCATCGACGTCTGTCTCGCACAGCTACAAGACAGCTTTTCATGAATGGAATCACCTAGCATTTTGATAGTCGCCCTGTCTGATAAGTGGAGAAATAAATTGTCTTCTAATAATTCCTGCTAAAAACTTAAAATATTCCAAAAAGAAGGAAATTTTAGACACTGTTATTTGCGTTACAAATTTGATCAGAAATGTACATGAGTTAGTCAAGGTGCATTTAATCCCGGTTTTCATATTACTACGACCGAATTACTCCACCTCCCTCTTTAAATATATCGCCCTGTTGAATGTTTAGATATTTTGGAGTTCGAGGTTTGATGATCCCTATGGATGACTCCTTTTTTCTGCACAGGGGGAAGAGGGGTTAACGACTACCCTGAGCAACTCAATGGGCTATATACGTATAAGATATCGCCCGTCCCTAATTTGAGACGGCTGGATCCAGGGAAGAAGAGGGCTAGTGCCGTAAAACAAACACAACATACATACCTCACCGGGATTCGAAACCGGACCCATCTCAGACGAATGGTGGGGCCACTGGTTCCACACAGGGGACAGAATCAGTTCAATCAGACAAACAGACCTTCCATGCCGCTTCGGGGAGTCGAACCCCGGGCCGATCTTGGACGACTGATCCAAAGCCAGCGCCTTTTAGACCATTCGGCTACATGGGGCGGTATTTCTGATTGATTCATTTATTTTGTTTTTGTTTTTGTTTTTTTTTTGATTGGAGGTTTAACGACCACCGTGAGCAACTCAATGGGCTATAAGCAGTCGCCCGTCTCTAATTTAGGGTCATTGGTTCCAGGGAAGGTAGAGAGCCAGTACCGTGAGACAAACACAACATCCATGCCTCACCGGGATTCGAACCCGGACCCCGTTCGGACGAATGATCAGAGGCCATCGCTTAGACCACTGCGCCACCGGAATTTATATGAAAAATAATGCACTTAGTTAAATTGGCATTGAATAAATTTTATAGTTTTAAACTATTATGTGAAAAATCATGCATTTGATCAGAAATGGTTAATGCTCGTGACTTAATTGGCATTCATTTGCGCATTTCGTGCGGATAACAAAAATTTCAACCATACGCGCCGATTTCTAAAATTTCTAGAAATACCCAAATTCAGAAAGCAGGTACCGTTCGTAATGTTGAAACGCAGTGGTCTAAGAGATGGCTTCTGATCATTCGTCCGAAACGAGTCCGGGTTCAAATCCCGGTGAGGCATGGATGTTGTGTTTGTCCTACGGCACTGGCTCTCGCCCTTCCCTGGAACCAGTGGCCCTAAATTAGGGACGGGGGACTGCTTATAACCCATTGAATTGCTCACGGTTGTCGTTAAACATCCAATCAGAATCAGAATGTTGAAACATCGGTACTTAGCTGTTATCGTCATGCTCTACAAAGCACACCTTGCGAAGTATGTTGCAATGAATTAATTAAACGACATAATGAGAAAATATTAATATTATTTACTTAACAGAATTTCATACGAATTTTGTTTCGAGGGTGAATTCATTTGCTTTTGACACCTCAGAGTGGTATGTTGTTTTTTGTTTTTTGTTTTTTTCTTGGTCGGGGGGGGAGGGTAACAACCAGCGTGAGCAACTCTGTGGGCTATGGGTAGTCACCCGCGTCCCTAATTTAGAGCCATTGGTTTCATGAAGGCAGAGAGGCAATGTGCACAATCGCTCCAGTAGCGCAATGGTCTAAGCGCTGGCTTCTGATCATTCGTCCGAGGTGGATCCGGGTTCGAATTCCGGTGAGTCATGGGTATTGTGCTTGTCTTACGGCATTGTCTCTCTCCCTTCCCTGGAACCAGTTGTCCTAAATTATGGATGGCGACTGCTTATAACCAATTGAGTTGCTCACGGTGATCGTTAAACCCCCAAACAAACAAATAAAAAAGTTCCGTTAGACAAGCACTCCACCATGCTTCATCCAGGACTTGGGTCCGGACTCGTGTAGGGTGAACAATCAAGTCAGTGCTTAGACCATGCACTTCACTAGATCTTATGCTTCCTCTCCGTATAAACACGTATTGTATAAATGCACTTCACTAGATCTTATGCTTCCTCTCCGTATAAACACGTATTGTATAAATGCTAATAGAACATAATGCGCTTTTCACAAAGTGATGTCTCCGGGTCTATTCTCGTCTCGCGTCGAATACCCGATTATCCGATCGTATGTGTAAGAATTTCGGAAGGAAGTGTCTGACCCCAGGTCTCAAACAGCCCTTAGAAGTAGAAAGCTAGGAGATTCGGGCCAGAGTGCCCGACAGGAAGTCACACGGCAGTGAGGTAGACGCAATTATTTATAACCGGGGGCCCAGTACCCGGGATCCTAAGGGCCGCGGATGGCCTGGGGGTCATCGTTCGTGACTGCCATGGAGAAACCTCTGGTTCAATCCCAGGCAGGTACGAACGCTCGAACCACTAAATATCCGCCGTGCGTCGGATGGGCACGTTAAGCCGTTGGACCCCGGGTGCTGGTCCCCGGTAATAAATAAGAGCGTCTTTCTACCTAGCTTCCGTATCACTTTCCTATCGGGCACTACAATCCAAATCTCCTAGCTTCTTATTTCTAAGGGCAGTTTAAGACCTGGGGTCAGACACTCCCTACCTAAAATCCTCTACGTATGATCTATATAACCCGGGATCCTAAGGCTTAGCGGGTCATGTATAATGTCTGACAGTTGCAGGACACTCCGTGGTAATCGCATACAATAGTGGTCGTCAACCTGGTCCCTACCGCCCACTAGTAGGCGATTCAAGCTTTCATGGTGGGCAGTGGGGCGTTTTGTCCATTCTTACAAGTTTTGTTCTTCCGCCATATATCGAATACATTGCTAACAACTTCGCGAGTTTGACTTTTTAAAATATGCTTTTGCAATTTTATTTTGAATTTCATCTCTAAACTATAGATAATAATTAAAACAAAGTAATCCGAAAATACAGTGTGTTGAGGATAATACAAAACACGTTTTATTAATGATGTAGGTCACGACCAAAATAATATAAGAAGAAATTAAATGCAAAAACACTTTTTCTCTTCTTGCAGAGAATGTTATCTGCAGAGCTAAAACAACACAACGTTTAAGGTCGACGACACAAACACCTGTGTGAAAGCACTTAAAAATAACACATAATTCCTGTACAATTTTTATCGCTACAGAAGAGCAACAATATAAAAGCGTTTTCCCTTTGACATAGTAGTATACGTGTATAAAAAAAATGCCGGCGTAATAAAATGAAAAATAAAAAAATGCCTGCGTTATATCCAAATATGTGGAAAATGATATTTAATTTATTGATACATTTCCCTACCTCATGTCTTGTAGAATCAGGCTTTAGTTCTGTTAATCATATTATCACCAAACAAAGAAACCGTCTGAATATCACCTAAAGAGGAGACCTTTGTTTGTTCCTCACGAAAATCGAACCATATTTAGTCTCGCAGCATCAGCCTCAAGGATTTCATTAGTCATTAATTAAAGGTAATTTCAATGAGCTTTAGTGTTTTCACATTTAACTTTCATTTTCTTCAATTTGAGCAGTTGTAGCACTAGTAGGCGCTGTATCGATGGAGATGCAGAAATTCATTAAATTGAAATTGAAAGATACATAAAGTATAAATAAAAAGATAAATTTAAGTACATATTTTTTACAAACCCTCCCCTCAAAAAATTACTTCGCACTTGCTCTAAATTGGGTTACTGAGGCACCGGTGGGCGGTAAGGAAATTTTACCATCAACAAAGATACAAAAGTGAGTTGTAGGTATTAAAGGGTTGACGACCCCTGGCATGCACGGTCCCTTATGTGACGTCTCTTATTCGACCAATAAGAAGCGTTGTTAGAAAAGGTTCTCCTGTGGTTGTAATTCTTTCTATCCTGACGAAACTTTATGTTTTTGACAATTTTACATCTTTATTCCGTATTTTAACTTGGAATATTTCATGAGAGAAATACGGGATTACGCCATATAACAAAAATTTTGAAGATGACAATCCGATTTTTGGCGTAAATGTGACAAGGATGGTAAGTCAGATAATATCCGAAAACTCGGAGTTTTTTTTTTTTTTTTTTGAAAATGTTCATCGTCCAGGAGCGGGACTCGAACCCGCGTCTCCCAGAAAACGCCCGGGTATGCTAACCACTACACCACCCAGAACGACCAAGTTTCAAGTTTCCGATCAATTTGAATGTAACCATCACAGGATTCGCTAGTCGAAGCAACCGGCACTCATGTTTAGCGAATCTGGAGGTTAAGAATCTTATCCCCGTGTTTGCCCGGAGAAGCCGATAAATCATGAGAGAAGATAATATCCGAAAACTTGAAAATTTTCATCGTCCTGGAGCGGGACTCGAACCCGCGTCTCCCAGAAAACGCCCGGGTATGCTAACCACTACACCATCCAGAACGCCCCAGTTTCAATTTTCCGATCAATTTGAATGTAAACGCCCAAGTTTCGGAAACTTGAAACTCGGGCGTTCTGGGTGGTGTAGTGGTTAGCATACCCGGGCGTTTTCTGGGAGACGCGGGTTCGAGTGCCGCTCCAGGACGATGAAAATTTTCAAGTTTTCGGATATTATCTGATTTACCATCCTTGTCACATTTACGCCAGAAATCGGATTGTCATCTTCAAAATTTGTATTGGAATATTTCGTTTCATTTTCAATTTTCCGTTAGAAATTCTTATTCAACGGTTTCTTAACGTTGTTCAGATCATAAAAATGTTTGACATTGCATGCCTCACAGCATCGTTTAGCAATATTTCTTGAATTTGTGCTTTATTTACCGGCTTAGTCATCAGCATTTCGCATTTAGGCAGTCCAAAATATCGATTCTAAAATATCCGAGTGCCTCCATTGGTGCCTTTCTTACTTTCTTGAAATCCTTTTTTCCTAGATCCTGAATATCTGGGGAATGCACACACGCACTAACGCCAGGGCCGGATTAAGGCCTTGGTGGGCCCCTAGGCTACAGCATTTGAGTGGGCTCCAAGGCTAAGACATCGGTGTCGTGCTTTTTGTGGACGTGCCACTTGCGGACAGTGCCAGATGCGGACAGAGCAGTCCACAATGGCATTAAGGGTCATTCTTACTACGACAGGTGGCACCGTATGCTACCACAAAAATCTGTGAGTATACGTTAACGTGCTTCTGTACATTTGTGCTGACAACATCAGATTTGTATTCCTGCCTGATCTGTGTTTTTATAACCATGGAATCTTTGTCAGTTGAATTATTATCAACAACAGAAAACAAGCCTTCTTTAGTTGTAAACGGTTACCATCGTAGAATGCATAGGAAAAATGAAAAGTGCATTTCGTGAGTGTGTTCAAAAGATAAAGAAGAACAATGTGAGGAAGTGTAATAACAGATTTTGAGCATAAAGTGATAAGCATAAATCTGACCTATGTCTGCAATGTTAACATTACCGGTGTTTGGTGTCAGTGTGTTCCTTATTCATGGATTACTCAAGGAAGAAGACTCGTAACTTGAACATATCTTCTGAGTTTTTACATTGTCGTTATTTTTTGGAAGGGCGGACTTTTGTAGTTGGAACTTATAGCACTTAGGAAATCTACCACTCAAGGAGGTTAGAATAAGATATCTGGAGATACCTTTGTTAATGAAGCAGTACCACTTTGCGTGAAGCATATAACCACGACGGCCGTCAAAGAGTGGGAAAGCTGATGGTTTTCAATGCTATTGCAATGCATTTTGTGTTGGCCGAATCGCCTTCTTTCGTCGCAAAAGTTTCCAATTCCGCATCGTAATTTGTTTCCAATGTGTGAGAAAATGCTGAATTTATAGAATTCTTAATTATTTTGCGGCTCCTTCCCATTTTTATTTTAAATTAAAATACACGAACATGGATGCGAATTCTAAACAGAACATAATGTTAAAATTGTAGACTTTACTCGTGTAAGAAGTATAATTCATTCCGGTTTGATATTAACACGGTTTCTGCAACCAAAAACCACACAATTCCAAAATACAAACAGATGAAATTTCATAGGTATCATGTAAACAATAGCAAATTCCCACACCTTGCGGCTTCACGGTTAAGAGACCAGGGCATCTCCAGAAATATTATTCTAAACTCCTTGCTACCACTAAGGAAAACAAAAGCGGTGCAAAAAAACATTTCCGTAAGATGTATACATCTTATGGAAATGCTAAGCCGTTAAACAACTGAGATAGCTTTACCAACAAAACATATGCATAACAAATTCTCTGCGTCACCATGGCAACAGGTGACGGGACCCAGAACTTTCCTGTGTGGTTATCGTGAAGACAGACGAAGCCATTCGTTCCTTTCCTTTGCGTCTTTAAAAACTGCTTAAAAATCAGAAAATGACTTTTTCTTTTCTTTTTTTTCTTTTTTTTTTTTTTTTGTAAAAGAGGGATGATAGTTATGAGTTTATGTTGCAAAAATTGCAATGCGTTATGATTTATAGTTTGACATATATACGTTTTTTTAAATGGATCCCATCGCGAAATGAAGAACTTTGTGAAATTTAAAGATTTAATTTCTCGTAAACTAAATCGAAATTCAAAAAAAGGACGACAAGGTGCAAAACTTTGGCCATGCCCCTACATGCCTACAAAGTTTCGTGGTTCTGTTGCTGCTAGTGTGTCCGAAACGCGAACTGATAGCACTTTTTTGCTTACCTTAACTTTGAAATACAATAGCTCTTGAAATATCGCCAGAATCGGAAAACGGTTTATTTCAGCGTGTGTTCCAAACAATTCTCTACAAACGATGTAAATTTCAAATTTTTGTGTTCAATATTTTTGCGCTGCGAGCTAGGAAAGCGCGAGTGTCGCGAAATTTCTAAAACAGCGGCGGCAGCAGTTACTTTTTTTAGAATAGAGAGATTACTGTACACAAAAAATAGCTTAAATACTTAGCAAGACATGGTACAAGAAATATCCTCTGCTTTCCTTTGTAATCATCCTGTTTCTTGACACAATTATTTGTTAAGAAATCATTCGGCAGCGACGAAAAATTTCCTGAAAAATATATTTAATTTTTACAGTAATCAAATTCTTGAGCTGCGTTTTAATTCTTGCGACTAAATCATCCCTAATATGAAAATAAATATTTAAGTATAAATTCAGTGCATCGCACAACAAGAATTTTGAGGGGTGCTCAAGCCCTTTAGCACCCGAATTTAACACATTAAGATGTTCATTTTCAATATGTGGTATTCATGTATGTTAGAGATGCTTTGCTAAATATAAGGTACCATCAATGTTTAAATGCTGAAACTTAATATATCTAACGAAACACAAATTTACAGCCAAAAAACTGAACAAGAAAGATGACACCGAATTTTCAGTTGTAATGAGCACATCTTTTGAACCCTTTGCGACGCGAATAAAATTTAACAAATTATTCAAAGTCAATGGAACCGGTCAGAAAAAAAGCAATTGGATTTCTACAATCGATGAAACATCCGAAAATACAATAGAAACAGCTACTTACTTCCACCAGCGGCTAAAAACTATGTCGCGAAAACTAACAAATGGCGCACAAAGCGTTTCTCATAGCTGAAGGAAGGTATCAGAGACAAAGAGATTTTCAAATCAAACATTTCAACAGCTTTTGAGATAGCAGCCTTATTACGAGTGAAGCTACGCTAAAGTCCAAACGAAATTGTAAATAATCTATCCGAAATACCTAAATTTAGCCTAAATTAAATAATAAAAGGAAATATGGAACTTACATGATATGAGTTTTCCTGTCTCCTAAATTCGACGAAGCTTCGAACGACCTTTTGAAAAAGCTGGTCGCACAATATTCAAAATCGCACGCACTGCATATTTCTCGGTTTGATTCACGTGATTCTAAAACACGCTTTGAACTTTACAAGTGAACGTGAAATTCATTTAAGTTATCTCCAGGTATGTCGGAATCTAGTTCTCTAAATACCCAATCGAAAAAAATTTCTGGACACGCCACTGTCTATATACGGACACACTATCATTGCGTGCTTGCTCATTGCAGAGGGTTTAATCGTCTGTCTGATGACTTTTCTATTGAAGATTGTGTAAAGAACGATCGCATTTTAATCCTGTTCCATGTAGGAGCAATTAATAATTTCTCAAAAAAATGCAGTGTTTTGCATTGCTTGCTTTACACTTTTTGTGTTTTCTTTACATCTAGCGGCAGAAGACCGCTTTGTCATTCCTACGTATAAGTTTTCTGTTGTTGGTTGTCAACGTACCTTAGCGGCATAGCACAAACCACTTTGTCATTCCTACGTATAAGTTTTCTGTTTTGTCAGAGTACCTTAGCGGCATAGTACAAACCACTTTGCCATTCCTACGTATAAGTTTTCTGTGTTGTCAGAGTACCTTAGCGGCATAGCACAAACCACTTTGTCATTCCTACGTATAAGTTTTCTATGTTTTCAGAGTACCTTAGCGGCATAGCACAAACCACTTTGTCATTCCTACGTATAAGTTTTCTGTGTGGTCAGAGTACCTTAGCGGCATAGCACAAACCACTTTGCCATTCCTACGTATAAGTTTTCTGTGTTGTCAGAGTACCTTAGCGGCATAGCACAAACCACTTTGTCATTAATACGTATAAGTTTTCTATGTTTTCAGAGTACTTAGCGGCATAGCACAAACCACTTTGTCATTCCTACGTATAAGTTTTCTGTGTGGTCAGAGTACCTTAGCGGCATAGCACAAACCACTTTGCCATTCCTACGTATAAGTTTTCTGTGTTGTCAGAGTACCTTAGCGGCATAGCACAAACCACTTTGTCATTAATACGTATAAGTTTTCTATGTTTTCAGAGTACTTAGCGGCATAGCACAAACCACTTTGTCATTCCTACGTATAAGTTTTCTATGTTTTCAGAGTACCTTAGCGGCATAGCACAAACCACTTTGTCATTCCTACGTATAAGTTTTCTATGTTTTCAGAGTACCTTAGCGGCATAGCACAAACCACTTTGCCATTCCTACGTATAAGTTTTCTGTGTTGTCAGAGTACCTTAGTGGCATAGCACAAACCACTTTGTCATTCCTACGTATAAGTTTTCTATGTTTTCAGAGTACCTTAGCGGCATAGCACAAACCACTTTGTCATTCCTACGTATAAGTTTTCTGTGTGGTCAGAGTACCTTAGCGGCATAGCACAAACCACTTTGCCATTCCTACGTATAAGTTTTCTGTGTTGTCAGAGTACCTTAGCGGCATAGCACAAACCACTTTGCCATTCCTACGTATAAGTTTTCTGTTTTCAGAGTACCTTAGCGGCATAGCACAAACCACTTTGTCATTCCTACGTATAAGTTTTCTGTGTGGTCAGAGTACCTTAGCGGCATAGCACAAACCACTTTGTCATTCCTACGTATAAGTTTTCTGTGTTTTCAGATTACCTTAGCGGCATAGCACAAACCACTTTGTCATTCCTATGTGTAAGTTTTCTGTGTTGACGGAGTTCAAGCTCCCAAAGTTATTTGTATATACTAATGTTTTTATTACACATTAATGTGGCATATGCCGAGTAAAGCAAATGCAAGTTGCACGTGGTCACCACGTACCGATTTTTCCTTTGTGTTCCGGTTGCGGCCGCATGTTAAGCAAAGTCAAACAGGCGTGTCGCCCAGTGGCGTACCCAGAAATTAATTTTGGGGGTCGCATATCGTCGCCGCAAAGTCAAAACCACGAATGCGAAATTTGTAGTTTGAATAATCTCTATTTAAAAATTATATTTGATCAAAGAATCACTTTTGCAATTACATCAGACTGTTCAAGCACTATACATACTGTAACATTTACATCAAGTTGCATTTGTATTTTGTATCAGTGAATAAAATTTTATACACTATCTGCCAACAAGTAATTGGAAACCTGTGATAGCAAAGGAAAACGAAGTTTATTCACCTTCAATAGTTGGTGGAGCCTCCACGAGCGGCGATTACAGCTGCGACCCTCCGGGGCATACTCTCAACCAGCCGTTGTACGACGGCTAGCGGTATTTTCTTCCACTCGGCTTGGAGAAGACAGGTCAGTTCCTTCACCGATTTCGGACGGTGGGGGCACCCCTTAAGTCGACGCTCCAACTCGTCCCAGAGCTGTTCGATAGGGTTAAGGTCCGGGCTCTGCGCAGGCCAGTCCATTCGATTAACCCCATTGTCACCATACCAAGCCATGGTGGACCTCGCAACATGACAGGTGGCATTGTCATCCTGAAAGTAACATGGGTCCACCCCGTAAAACTGCCACAACGTAGGAAGCGCATGGTCATCCAAAATGGTGCAGTAGGTCTCGGCGTTGAGTCTACCAGGAATTGCGACCAAGAGTCCCGTGCCATACCAGGAGAAACACCCCCATAGCATAATTCCACCGCCGCCGAACTTCACAGTTGGCACAATACATTCCGGCAGGAGGGTTCTCCAGGCAGACGCTAAACCCAGACCCTGCCATCCGAACGGTAGAGGGTGAACCTTGATTCGTCGCTCCAGAGAACCTGTTTCCACTGTTCAACGGTCCACTGTCGACGTTCTTTGCACCACGTTAGCCGAGAAGCGCTATTGGACTTGGTGATCAAAGGCTTGTGGGCGACAGCACGTCCATGATAACTGAGCATTTGGGCTTCCTTAGGGATGGTATTCATCGAAAGAACACTCCCGGATGCCCGTTGAAACTTCTCGCTGATGTGGCCCATCGATTTGGTGCGGTTCTTCCGAATTTCTCTGGCCAGCACCCGTCGGTCTATAACTCCCAGTTTTGTGGGTCTGCCGGGTCGGCGCACATTCCGACAGTCACCTCTCACCTTTTACTTGCCAATCACGTAGGCCACTGTCGATTTTGGGTACTTCAACTGGCTGGATATGTCACGTATGGATCGGCCAATTCTGTGATACCCGACGATTACACCTTTCTCGAAATCAGAGAGCTCCGAACTGCGTGGCAACTTGCATGCGACTGGTTGCGTTGTTGTTTCCCACACGATATTTAACGGCGGCGGCCGTGACGTGTATCAGGACCGCAGATATCATCGATTGCAGGGGTGTACAATTACTTGTTAGTATATAGTGTATGATATAAAGTCAACAATAGAAAAATTCTCACATTCTTGGTTTTATCATTGCAGCTACGATATCATTCCTTCCAAAAGAGATGAAAAAATGTGCATGAGAACAAGCATTTTTCTCAGATACTATTAATTACAAAGTAATGTTCGTTCTACGTCTTTGTTTTTCTGCTATGGTACGTACTAAAGATAAAAGGCTTACCCCCCCCGCCCCCAGGCCAGGCCCCAGCCTCACCATTCATTAGACTGACGCCCTGACCACTACAACATACACCAGTAACCAGTTTGATATTTTCTTTCTTTGGTGGCATGCAAGTGGAAAATGCGCACGGGAGGGGGCGTTAACAATGGGCGTATGTGACTTTGTCGGACCATTCCAAATAAAGAAGTAACTAACTGCAATTTAAGGAAGACTAGAATGGCGACACTAGCAAAATAACATCACTGACAATTTTTAATACTAGACAATATTATTTTGAGGGGTGCATATGGCCCTTTGCAACCCCCCTTCCCGGTACACCATTAGTGGCGCCTGCAGCAATACGACCGGATGTGTTCTACCCGACGACCTTGACCTTGGTCCTCCAGATTGGCAATGTAAAATGTCAAGATCGCCGGTTCCGACTAATGTTGGCTGTCCTCCATCGAGGGATGGCTTCAAGAGGCGGGGGGGGAGAAAAGCAGGGGTATGAAAGTAGCGAAGCGGTTAGCTCGCGGCTCATAGGGCCGCGGGTTGCCCAGCGGGCAACGTTCGTGACTGCCATGGAGAAGACCTCAGGTTCGATCCCAGGCAGGTACGAACGCTCGATCCACTAAATATCCGCCGTGCGTCGGATGGGCACGTTAAGCCGTCGGACCCAGGATACTGGCCCCCCAGTAATAAATAAGGGCGTCTTCCTCCCCTTTCTATAGTGCTTCCGTGTCACTTTCCTATCGGGCACTGTAGCCCAAATCTCTTAGCTTCCTATTTCTAAGGGTTGTTTAAGACCTGGGGTCAGACACTCCCTTCCTAAAATCCTCTACATGTGATCATATGCTCGCGGCTCATAGGGCCGCGGGTGGCCTAGTGGTCAGCGTTCGTGACTGCCATGGAGATAACCTCAGGTTTGATCCTGAGCAGGTACGAACGTTCGAACCACTAAATGCCCGCCGTGCATCGGAAGGGCACGTTAAGCCGTCGAACCCCGGGTACTGGCCACCCGGTAATAACTAAGGGCGTCTTGCTCCCCCTTTCGACCTCGCTTCCGTGTCACTTTCCTATCGGGCACTCTAGCCCAAATCTCCTACCTCCCTATTTCTAAGGGTTGTTTAACACTCCCTTCCTAATATCCTCTACATATGATCTGCTCGCGGATCATGGAGCCGCGGGTGGCCTAGTGGTCAACATTCGTGACTGCCACGGAGATAACCTCAGGTTCGATCCCAGGCAGGTACGAACGCTTGAACCACTAAATATCCGCCGTGCGTCGCATGGGCACGTTAAGCCGTCGGACCCCAGGTACTTGCCCCCCGGCAATAACTAAGGGCGTCTTGCTCCCCTTTTGACCTCGCTTCCGTGTCACTTTCCTATCGGGCACTCTAGTCCAAATCTCCTAGCTTCCTATTTCTAAGGGTTGTTTAAGACCTAGGGTCAAACACTCCCTTCCTAAAATCCTTTAAATACGATCTGATCTTACCTGCTCGTGGCTCATTCCTCCGGCTCGTTTCTACGTTTGAGTTTTTCGTCTTCGCTCTTGGACCTGCGCTCTCGGTGTAGCGTTTGGCGTACGGAGAGGCTGGTTAAGCCCTCGGGACTTGTGCGTTTTGACTGACATTGGATTCAGCAGTTCGGTGATCAGAGGACGACACCGATAAGTAAGGGAGACTCACGCTAGCATAATGAGTGGGGAATATCTTCCCCGCGAACTGTGAGGAAAAGTAACAGTATCTGGTAGCCAGTTTCCTTGAGGAGCATCCGATCTACCGGAGGTTATTTTCATAACCATTAAACTTTTATTAAGTTTTAAATAAGGACTAAAGTTTATTGGTTTTCTTCTTTGACTCTGGGATCAAGAAATATTCCGCCACAAGATCCGGAAACTCAGCGATCGCGACCATCCATTTATACATTGAAAAGAATCTACGTCGGGACCGTTGGGAATTACGGAATTGTCGGGCTCAGTAGCAGACGAACCCAGCGGATTCCGTCACCCTCGTTTTCTCTTTTGCCTCCCAGTGCAGTACGACAGATCGGCTTTACCAATAATCAAGGATTTTGATCTGTACTATTACTGTTTTAAAAAATGCTGGGTATACTTTTGGCGTTCTGCTAATGGGCGTTCATTCGGATGTTGTAAACTTTTCCGTTTCCAATATTCTGTACTCATGTGGCTTCTAAAAGTAATTGAAAAATTAGCTCAAACTTTTTTTATCGCGGGTAGTTATCATAATATACGACTATTGCTTAGGATCATTTATCACAAAAAAAAAAAATCCCCGGATGTACTAAAGATAACAGATCCTAGGCAACTGCAAAATCAATCAGTGTTTAACGAAAGTGAAAAGTGCCATAGCGCCGCTAAGCCGCGCTATGGCTCGTTTTCTACATCACTGCTCATAGCATTCCAAAGTTGCTCAAAAAATGAGGAACTGGAACCCCCGATTGCCCAACCACCAAGTTATAAGTACAGTAGAACTCCAATTATCCGGACTCTAGATAACCGGAACTACAATTATACAGAACTCCAATTATCCGGAACTCCAATTATCCGGACTCTGGATGACCAGAACTCCAATTGTGCAGAACTCCAATTATCCGGACTCCAGATATCCGGAACGCCAATTATCCGGATCGCTTGTTCCTCTTTCAAAGACAAGTAAAATTAAGATTTTTGTTGATTTATTTACGTGTTTTTAGTTTTTTCGTTCATTTAAATAATACAGAATGAAAATGTAGTACAGTAGGTAAACTATATAACATTTGTTATTATAAAATACGATAAACGGAAAAATTAAATTCCCTTACTTCAATTAATAAGTACGTATTTGGCCTACAGAAAAAAAGACAACCAAATTATTTGGATTTTCCGAATATCCGAATGGGCTGTGGTTTGAGTTAATCCGGATAATTGGAGTTCTACTGTATTTGATACTGACTTTCCTAGACAAAGCGCAGTTCGATAGGTGCAACGAAAGATAAAATTAAGTTGAAGTCCTGTGCCTATATTTTTGTCAATATACGTATTACAGTAGATTCCGGTAAATTGGTCCATCGGTTAATTGGGATAGCAGTTTATTTGGGACAATTCTTGAAGAACATCTCAAATTAGCTCTTTGGGATGAAGTTTCGTATAATTGGGGCATCCGCTTAAGGCTGTCTTTGAATGAGTGTAAGAGAAATTCTATCCTATATCTGCAATGTAAATTCTTTTGTACACATTTTCTCGAAGACTATTTGTTTGTAGTGTTCGAAATTTTGAGCACAAATAAAAACGACCCGTAGCTAATATGTGCCACAGTTATTGTTCCAAAAAATTGTTAGAACTTTTTTTAAAATTCAATTTATCTGACTGGAAAGTACTCCAATTTGGACGCTAGATGGCGCGATAAGTTAGGTTAGTAGTATTTCTGTCTGGAACAAACGAAATCTCTGATTTCTGTCTGATTTTTTTTTAATTATCTAGGCCAAATAGAAATAATTAAATGGGCCCAAAAGTGAGACTGGAAACCTGTTCCCCATAAATCATCTTAAATCCTACTGTACGTTCATTTTTTGAAAAGAAAGTGTGCATTTGAGACAGAAACTACGCCTACCTACTATACTCCACCCCCAAAGAACGCCATTGGTTAAAACGCAACAGAGCGTATTTTGTCTTTTCATTGTGGAGCCAACGAGAGACAGCTTCCATTCTGACTATGGTAAGGTCTGCGGTGATTCGCTGACGCCAACTTCTGGGACAGTCCCTCAAGACGTAAAAGCAACGCCCAAAGGGTGATATTTTGCGCCATCTATCGCAGAAGATAAACCTAACACTCATTCAATGACAGCCTCAATTGAGCCAAAGTGTTCTAGCTCCGATGTGCATTAACTGGAATCTACTGTAGTCCCTTTGGAGTTCTAAGAAGTAAGGTACACCGAAGAGGCAAAACATTATGACCAGCGCGTCTTTGAGCAAATTCAAGCATCTGCAGGTAAACGACGGCGCGTGTGAAGGTCGTGAAATGGTATAAGTAACACCTGCTACGGAGCTCTATTAATCAGTGTTCTTCTTCTTCTTCTTCAGATGGCAAAAGCAGCGGACTTAAGCGAGTTTGACAAAGGCCAAATTGTAATGGCCAGACAACTGGGTCAGAGCATTTCCGAGACTGCAAAGCTTGCGGGGTGCTCACGGTCAGCCGTGGCTCCGGGTACTGGCCCCCGGTAATAAATAAGGGCGTCTTTTTTCCCCTGTCTACTTCGCTTCCGTGTCACTTTCCTATCGGGCGCTCTAGACCAAATCTCCTAGTTTCTTATTTCTAAGGGTTGTTTAAGACCTGGGGTCAGACACTCCCTTCCTAAAATCCTCTACATATGATCTGATCTGATCTGATGGGCACATTAAACCGTCGGACCCCGGGTACTGGCCTCCCGGTAGTAAATAAGGGCGTCTTCTACCTCGCTTCCGTGTCACTTTCCTATCGGGCACTCTAGCCCAAATCTCTTAGCTTCCTATTTCTAAGGGTTGTTTAAGACCTGGGGTCAGACACTCCCTTCCTAAAATCCTCTACATATGATGATCATGGTCAGCCGTGGTTAGTACCTTTAAAAAAATGATCCCAGGAGGAGGAAACCGCCAACCGCCGGCAAGGTGTGATCCGACAACGGCTCATCGATGCAAAAAGTGAGCAAGGCTATCCCGTATGGTATGAGACAACATAAGGGATACTGTGGCGCAACTCACCGGTAATTTGAACGCTGATGACGAGAGCAATGTGCCACAACACACAGTAAGCTAACTGAAGACCCATTACCTACACCGTCCAAATGCGGACTCTGCAGGGGTAGGAAGAACTCTCTCAAAGATTAATACTGACGGTGTTGCGCCAGCAATCCTGCCGCAGGACCCGGCAGTTCTTCACCCTGACAGGATCGGTCCAGCGACCCCCATGAGACCGACACTTAACACCCCTCCGTCATGGCCCGCGTGTGTGTGCGTGCCATTTTAGGCAAAGGACATTATTTTCTCCTCTGGTCGTCAGCGCGAATGTGTCTTTGGGGCAAAAGCCCTTTATTAGTTCTGGGTAAAAAGTACATGCACATTTATACTGAGCGTCTCATTTTGCGGAAAATAAATCCTTTATTTAATCAGCCCTCTCACAAAGAAAATTATTTACACTTCCGCAGTGTTCGATGTACTGTGTGTTGATCACCTGTTCTGCGGTGATCAACACACAGTACATCGAACACTACTGAAAATAGTACGGCGTAGCAGCAGGCCGCTCCGAGTGCCCATGTTAACCTCGGTTCGCCGTCGAAAGCGCCTACAATGAGCACGCGAGCATCAAAACTAGACCTAGAAGGATTGGAAGAACTTAATCTGCTCCGATGAATCTCGTTTCCTGTTGCAACGTGTGGACGGCTGGGTACGTCTGCGTCGTTCACCTGGGAAAGTGTTGGCACCATTTCTTACATTTATGTTCTTTTGTTTAATTAAAAAATACTAAATGTGTTTCCGATTCTTGCATTTTAGTTTCGCATCCTTAAAAAATCCGTTATTATAAATTATTGGAGTGGGGCATCAAAATCAGGTTGCGCTTGGGACCACTAAATGCTTAATTCGCCACTGATTCGGGGAACCAGCTAAATTATTGGCTTCATAACGTAGTGATTTGCAGTCTAAGTAAAAGTTCGTGGAACACTTCAGAATGTCAGTTTCATGAAATATCGCTTATACACTGGGTGCTAACTTAATTATTACCATGTTACATCCCGGCCAGTAGCAAGACAAGCAAGTAGGTGGAGTGGCTGATGATTGAGATCGGGCGAAGGTATTAAGTGGTCGAGCTAAAGATGTGAAAGAGGTCGGGCACTATACTGTTGTGTAGGTCGCTAGAACGTGCAAAAGGAAACACAGGTCGAGCGCCACCCGGCCTGGCCCTCGCCTGGCTACGGCCCTGGTTACATCTAATAATAGCATAATGAGAAGGAGGGCGTGGCCTGTAGGCTACAGCGGTGTATGTGAGAGATTGGTGGTTTAGCTGGGAGCGAAGTTACGGACGTGATGGATAAACCAAGGATTTATCGGAGTTTACGAAAGGCCAAATTGTGAGCGCTCGATGAGTTGGTGCGTGCATTTAGGAAACAGCAACGCTTGTGGGTTGTTCGAGAGCCTCCCTGGTGAAAGTGTACTACACTGCTGGCTTCCCAAAATGCAACACCAAGAAGGAAGGATCTGATTGGCCTGAAATTCGCAGCATGCGTCGCCCGCGAGAGGACATGCAAACGATTAGCATTGCAGGGCATATGCAAATGATGTGCACCCGGCACGCCACCGAGAAGCACTATAAGAAGGGTGCACAGAAGGCGGGGTGTAAGTAGTGGAAGTGTGTTGTGCTGACGGACCTGTGCGTGGGAAGCTTCCTGATGACTCGTCGCAGAATACGGCAGTCATTCCAGTACGTTTCGGAGTTCGATAGAGGACGAAGTGGCTTATCGCGACAGCGGTTTATCGTATCGAGACATCGGCACCCGTGTGGGACGACATCCAGCCACAGTGCGGCGAGTATGGATTCGGTTGGTGCAGGAGGAACGGACGGACCGACGTGAGCGATTGCCGCAGCCGCGGCACACCACCGAACGAGAGGACCGGCATGTTGTGCGGCGGGCATTGACGGCTCGTAAAGCTGTTCATGAATTTTAGTTTGTAACCTGATAAGGAATATCAACTTTTTAAGTTATGAATTACGAAAAGAGTGTCTTTCTGCTACTTCACCAGACTTTTGCTCAGAGGACTCCCTCGATTTTTTTTTTTTTTTGATTGGAGGTTTAACGACCACCGTGAGCAACTCAATGGGCTATAAGCAGTCGCCCGTCCCTAATTTAGGGTCACTGATTCCAGTGAAGGGAGAGAACCAGTGCCATAAGACAAACACAACATCCATGCCTCACCGGGATTCGAACCCGGACCCCTTTCGGACGAATGATCAGAGGCCATCGCTTAAACCACTGCGCCACCGGGGCGACTCCCTCGATTTCATGGAAGCCGCCCCGTTAGCGAGAAGAACGAAGCCTTGGCTTCCAATCCTTCGTCCGAGATGGGTCCCGGTTCGAATACCGGGTTAGGCATGGATGCTGAGTTTGTGCTATGGCGCTGGCTCTCTCCCTTCCCTGGAACCTGTGGTCCTAAATTGGAAACGGGCGACAACGTATAGCCCATTGAATTTTTTTGTTGGGGGTTTAACGACCACCGTGAGACTCTCATTGGGCTATAAGCAAACGCCCGTCCTGCCGCCCCGGTGGCGCAGTGGTCTAAGGCGCTGGCCTCTGATCATTCGTCCGTCTGGGGTCCGGGTTCGAATCCCGGTGAGGCATGGATGTTGTGTTTGTCTTACGGCACTGGCTCTCTCCTTCCCTGGAACCAGTGACCCTAAATTAAGGTCGGGCGACTGCTTATAGCCCATTGAGTTGCTCATGGTGGTCGTTAAACCTCCAATAAAAAAATAAAAAAAAAGATGTATGATAAGTCAGGTGATACAACTCTCCGTGCTGTCAACAGTTTGAAAAACGGACTGGCCGCCCCGGTGGTGCAGTTGTCTAAGCGATGGCCTCTGATCATTCGTCCGAAAGGGGTCCGGGTTCAAATCCCAGTGAGGCATGGATGTTGTGTTTGTCTTACGGCACTGGCTCTCTCCCTTCCCTGGAACCAGTGACCCTAAGTTAGGGACGGGCGATTGCTTATAGCCCATTGAGTTGCTCATGGTGGTCGTTAAACCTTCAATAAAAAAAAAAAAACCGGACTGTTTATGTCACAGCTCGCCAGGGGCGTTCAGGAGTTGTGGGCCGATCTTTCACGCTAACCATCACAGGATTATATGGTGTTTATGATTTCATCAGTGTAAAATCTGTATTTATTTATTACTTTGTGTAATTATATTGTCTGGAGTTCCAGAAAATTTGAAGTTTCTATACAGAATGTAAAGTACGTCAACTCTGTTTTTACTTAACGGGAGATAAATTTATAGTGTAGCTAAATGTCGGACTACAATCTGTTTAGTTCTGTTTTAGGTATGGGCGAAAGTGTTTTGTACCGAACTATAGGTTATCGGACAGGTTATGCAGCATATAAAGAACTTGTATCAACCTTTATTGACCCAACTGTAACATACGTAATAAAGAATTACTAGGGACTTTGGGGGTTGTGCAAGAATGTATGTATGGTAATGGCGGAGTTGTTATGAGGCGGACGAATGATTGTTATTATGAAATAAAAGTTTATGTTCTCGAATGGAGTTCGTTATTGCTTAAAAGTAAGTTCGTGTCTCTTATTAAGGCTTGATATGTAACACCAACAGAGTTAGAAAAAATGCCGGTAAGCATTCGGATGTGACGCATTTTTCCACAGCTTACAATGCGGAAAAATTTTACGTTAAGAGCATTAACCTTTGTTTAAATGTAGCATCACAAATTTTATCCCTTGATATCAAATACACTGAAGTGCCAGAAAAACTGGTACACCAGTCTAATATTTGGTAGGTCTCCCACGGGAGCGCAGGACTGCAGAAATACAACGGGACATGGACTCCACTAACTTCTGGAAATATGCTGTAGGCAATGCACATCATACTTCCTGCAGAGCGTTCCACAATTCGGGTGTATTCCGAGGTCTCGGATTCCTGTGTTCGATAGCGCGTTGCATGGCATCCCAAATTTGTTATACCACGTTCAGATCTGGAGACTTGGGTGGGAATGGCAACACCCCAAACTCAGATGAATGTTCCTCCAACCATAATGTGGCGTCCCCACACTTGTGTGGAGGTGCATTGTCCTGTTGGAACAGGCCCAACCCATCAGCATGAATGCAGGACGTGAACGAGTGTACCTCGTCAGAAAGGATGCGCACATAGCGTTATCCAATCACAGACGTTTGTAGACGTACCAGGGGTCCCAGTGAAGTCCAGCTAAACATACCCCATACCATTAAGGACCGCCCACCAGCCGGTACAGTTCCCTGTTGACCTGCGGGATCCATGGCTTCATGGGGTTTGCGCTACACACGAATCCTTCCATCTGCCCGATACAGCTGGAAACGCGACTCGTCAGACAAGGCTACTTGTTTCCAGTCATCAAGTGTCCAGTGGCGGTGTTGCCCTGCCCAAGCGAGGCGCATAGCTTTGTGTCGTGCACCCATCAAGGGAACTCGAGTTGGGCGTCGGCTCCCAAAGCCCATATGGTGCAGAGTACGTTGCACAGTCCGGACGCTGATACTTGTTGAGGCTCCAGCATTGAATTCCGATTATACCTGCGAGAAACGATTCTTGACAGCCGCGTGAAACGATTCTTGACAGCCGACGATGGTCACGTTCACCCAATGTCTTTTTACGGATACACTGGTATCGTAGGTTGGAGATTTTGCAGGAATTCTTGTAGTCACGGTACACCCTTGCAATGGTCGTCCGTGAAAATCCGAACTTCGTTTCTACCTCCGAAATACTATATGGCCCATCTCACGAGCGCCAACTATGACACCGCTTTGAAAATCGCTTAAATCGTTATTACTTGTCATTCTCATGCCGAAAACAGCTCTGACAGCTGGCATGATCATGATCATATGTAGAGGATTTTAGGAAGGGAGTGTCTGACCCCAGGTCTTAAACAACCCTTAGAAATAGGAAACTAGGAGATTTAGGCTAGAGCGCCCGATAGGAAAGTGACACGGAAGCGAAGTAGAAAGGGGGAGGAAGACGCCTTTATTTATTACCGGGGGCCAGTACCCGGGGTCCGACGGCTTAACGTGCCCGTCCGACGCACGGCGGATATTTAGTGGATCGAGCGTTCGTACCTGCCTGGGATCGAACCTGAGGTCTTCTCCATGGCAGTCACGAGCGTTGCCCACTCGGCCACGCGCGGCCCTCTGTGACAGCTGGCAAGGATGTCTATCGCTTTATATACGCACTGGCGGACGCAACCGAGTACGTGCTTAGGCGACGTTGCTATGTATTTTGCATAAGCTCGTCTGTACCAGTTTTTCTGGTACTTCAGTGTATGTTCATCGTACTACATGCACGCAGGTCGGGAAAAACTTCGCCGAGAAAAAGCAGCCATTTTGCCGCGATGCACTTTCTCTGCCGTTATCGCCAGCACAGATGGAGGCAGCACCTTATTCATTAGTATGATTAGGTAAAAAAATAAAACAAATGTGTAAGATATATTGTTTATTGCTAAATGAAAACATCATTAGTGAATGATTTCTCGAGCTGAAGATTAATCAAAATTATTTTTTGCAAAAATTTCGGTAAGTTTTCAAAATCAGCAGTTTCCGTTAACGATGCTCAAATGACTTACGCAAAAACTGATATTCCATGTTAAAATTGCTCCTCCGAATGTACAGCACCATCTAATTTTACAAGAAGTACAATTTTTTTGTTGACGATAAAGGGTCTATTCTCTATTGCCTCAGTAAAAAAACTCAGCATCGTCTGCTCGTAAATCTTCACGTTAGAGTACTCACTGTGGCCAATATATATATATTATATAACGCTTATTTGACGAATTCCATGTGATAGGCACAAAAGTGCATGTTTGCGAAGCGTTCCAGATTATTGTTTTTTTTTAATTCCAAGCAAAATAGTATTCGTAAAATACGAATGTTTCTGCCGCTTCTTTTTTTTTTTTTTTTTTGATTGGAGGTTTAACGACCACCGTGAGCAACTCAATGGGCTATAAGTAGTCGCCCGTCCCTAATTTAGGGTCACTGGTTCCAGGGAAGGGAGAGAGCCAGTGCCGTAAGACAAACACAACATCCATGCCTGACCGGGATTCGAACCCGGACCCCTTACGGACGAATGATCAGAGGCCAACGCCTTAGACCACTGCGCCACCGGGGCGGCCTCTGCCGCTTCCTCCCATAAGAAAGCATAGGTTGTATCAAATCATCGGACCGCACGTTCGTCTCGCCATCTAGTGACAAGTGACATTAACGGGCGATTTTTGTTTCCAGAGTCATATCACCTGACTATCATACACCGTGCTCACGCGATTCGAACCCAGACCCCATCTCGGACGAATGATCAGAAGCCGTCGCTTAGACCACTGCGTGAGCGGGGTCGGCCCTGTTGAATTACTCACTATGATCGTTAAAGTCCCAAACAAAACAAAAATTTTACAGAATAGTACACACCACTACAGTTAACCGAAAATTCACAAAATTTCTGTGTAGCATTTGCCGATAACGAAAAATAGTAAAAGTGAACGATGTGTTTTTTTTTGTTTTTTTTTATTGGAGGTTTAACGACCACCGTGAGCAACTCAATGGGCTATAAGCAGTCGCCCGTCCCTGACTTAGGGTCACTGGTTCCAGCGCAGGAATAGAGCCAGTGCCGTAAGACAAACACAACATCCATGCCTCACCGGGATTCAAACCCGGACCCCTTTCGAACGAATGATCAGAGGCCATCGCTTAGACCACTGCACCACCGGGGCGGCCATATGGGTTTAAACTATACGGGTCCATATTGAATTCCTTACTACGTGAGAAATCAGTATGCAGCGGCATATCTTTTTTTTTTTTTTTTTTTTTTACACAATTCTTGTTACAGGATCTGTCTGTTAAATAAGACATTCATATTTAAGTGCATCCCAATCAAGTAGAATTCAGATGCGCTTAATGGTTCTTCAGCTAAGCATACAGTATATTCACTATATTATCAAAAGAATTCGGACACTATAAAACATTTGCCTAAGTGCAAACAATGGTTGCGCAGGAAGGTGCGCTTCGAGTGGGGAGGTACATGTATAAAGCTGAGATGTTCTGTTGTGTTATCAGTAACTTGGAAGCGGATATGCCGCGTCGACGTGAATTTACCGAGTTCCAGTGTGGGCTGGTCATAGGATGTCTTTTGTATAACGTTTCCATACGGGGCATTGTAGCTAAACTAAACATACAAAAATCGACTGTAAGTGATGTCGTGAAGAGATGGAAAGACGGAACC
Source organism: Macrothele yani (assembly GCA_039090855.1). NCBI lineage: Eukaryota > Metazoa > Arthropoda > Arachnida > Araneae > Macrothelidae > Macrothele > Macrothele yani. Next base: position 21,600,918 of record CM077023.1, read on the forward strand.
ACGCAGTGGCGGTTCTGGGCTGGGGGTCCAGACCCTCAAATATAACCGGTTTTTTTTTAATTATATATTAATTTTGATTAATTACGGACACACGCGGGAGTTGTGCCCCCTTCCCCCAACTTTTTTGTCTAGAACCGCCACTGGAAGTAGAACGGTGCAACTACAGCAAAAAGAATTTCAGGAAGGTCGCACAAACTGACGGAACGTGACAGAAGATCCATAGTAAAAAATGTTAAGAAATCCTGTTCTTCCTAATACTTCTGGAGATACCCTGAGTTTCTTAAGCGTGAAGCCGCAAACTGTGGGGATTTGACGTTGTTTACATGATAGCTATGTAATTTCAACAGTGTGTATTTTGGAATAGCATGGTTTGGGGTTGCAGAAACAGTGTTAATGTCAAACCGGAATGAATTATACTTCTTATAAGAGTGAAGTTTTCAATTTTAATGTTATGTTTTGTTTAGAATTCGCACTAACGTTCGTGTATTTTAATTTAAAATAAAAATGGGAAAGAGCCTCAAAATAATTAAGAATTTTATAAATTCAGCACTTTCTCACGCATCGGCAGCAAGTTATGATGCGAAATTGGAAGCATTTCCTACGGAAGAAGGCGATTCCGCCAACACGAAATGCACTGCAATAGCCTTGAAAACCATCTACACTTTGACAGCCGTCTATGCTTCACGCAAAGTGGTACTGCTCCATTAACAAGGCCATCTTCAGATATCTTATTCTAACATCCTTGGTCTTGGTTCTTCTTCTGCCGTTTCCATCGCTGCTGTAGTAGGCAATGCTTGTTATGGCTCGTTTTTTTTTTTTTAGGTTTAACCTTTTAAGCGGCCGGTGTACCTGAACCAAATGGTGCCAAAATTTTCTGCGCTACCCAAGTAGAAGTGCTCACATAGCGGCGGAGTTACACAAAAGCTTTATGGCAACACTATTCCTTTTACCCCATTTATTTCAGCAGTACCTATCACAAATCTGTCGCTGGTGAGACGTGCTCTCTTATAGTCCCTAGTCTTTTATAGGCTACAGTCTAATTCCCTTATAGTCCTTTGTTCCAAGGAATGATTGAGAAATGCTAGTTGCCGCCCCGGTGACGCAGTGGTCTATGCGATGGCCTCTGATCATTCGTCCAAAAGAGGCTCGGGTTCGAATCCCGGTGAGGCATGGATGTTATGTTTGTCTTACGGCACTGGCTCTCTCCTTTCCCTGGAACCAGTGACCCTAAATTTCGGAGTTGCCCACGGTGGTCGTTAAACGTCCAATCAAAAAAAAAAAAAAAGTGTTACACCCGCTGACACAGACATCATGCCATTGGGTAAAAACAAGTGACCCAAACATCTTTTCTTTATCTTAGGTTCGTCGCTATTTTTATAGCCTTTACAGCTGAAAAGGTAATCAGATAAAAAGGGTTAATGACAATCATCCACCCAAAATGGTCACTTCGAATGACAAACTAAGCAACGCTTTCTGATGCTCAAAATTCACTCGTTTCAGTCGCGTTCGGCCCATTTCTTAGACAGCAAATACAGTATATTCGTTCGAGTTGGTTTCAGCCGGTTTCGCTAACCCCGAGTTAATTCGTTCCAGCCGGTGAAAGGGTTAACTACCACCGTGAGCAACTCGATAGGCTATAAGCAGTCGCCCGTCCCTAATTTAGGGCCTGGTTCCAGGGAAGGGAGAGCCAGTGCCATAAGACAAACACAACATCTATACCTCACAGGATTCGAACCCGGACCCTTCTCGAACGAATGGTCATAAAGGCTCGGTCGGCAACATAAATATTAGAAGAGAGTTGCACAGTGTGGATTACTATGGTAGAGCAGCGGCACACAAGCCACACATCATCGCCGTAAATGCGAAGCGCCGTTTTGAAAAGCGTGACTCATAACTCCAAAGAACAGCTTTCCAGTCGCCCACAATCCGTCGTTCCTGGATTGTGGGCGACTGGAAAGCTGTTCTTTAGAGTTATGAGTCACTCTTTTCACTCTTCCAATTTGATGGGCGTGTTTAGATTTGGCGACAGCTCGGCGAACGATTTTCGTCGGACTGTGTTCTTTCAACTGTTAAGCTCGGCGGAGGCACCATCATGGTACCGTATGGAGCTGTTTTTCGTGTGTGGGACTTGGCTCATCGGTTATTATACCACAAGCCATGAACTCTGAAATGTACCTCGACGTTCTGTCCTACTAACAGTGTGACAGTATTATGGAAATGACCGTTGTCTCCTCCAACACGATCGAGCTTCTTGCCACACTGCATGGCGTGTGCAGGACTGGTTTCTTGAAAATGAGATGGAATTGTTAGACTAACCTGCTCACGGTCCTGATTTTAATACCACAGAACACCTCTGGGATGAACTGGAGCGACGGATACGAAATCGACCACAATGGCTGCGTTCTCCACTCTGCAGCAAGGGCTTTAGATATATCTCATGGTATAAGGTTGGGCTCGCTACGATGTCAGCCTTTCATTGGCTGCTGAAATGACGTCGGCGTAGATGCTGGACGCATGGCAGCTTTGAGCGTCTTGTGGCGTGGGGTTACGGCATACGAAACGATTGTGATTATCACACTTATTATGATAATAACGAAATAAAACTGCGAAAAACTGCTCACACATAAATAAATCTCATAAATTCAAAGCATTTATCTTCCTTCAAGCGCAACATTTCCAAATTTATTTGCATATATGTGAACTCACATTTTAATACTTACTGAATAACGAAATTGGTAGCCAAGCCACTATAAATAAAACAGCTACAAGTATTAAGGTTAGACACTGATACTTAAATTAGTTCTGAAACTTACTTCATCAAAAAATGCCAACAAAGGCGGCAATACGTATTGCAGCTATATCAATCACTTCAGTACTAGGAACAACACGAAAACTATTCTGTCTCTCTTTCTCTCTTCATACATTCACTCTTGAAAGATTTTTCAACATTCCTTCATGGTGTGTATGTATATAACACATAAGCAGGCTACAAACAAATTTAAGCGTAAGAAACCCAAGATACAAAGAGAGAGTTAAGTGTTATTATATGCCTTTTTTTTTTCAAAATTATTATTTTCCTGTAGTGTTTAATAAGCTTATTTTGCTCAAAGTTTAAGAATGTGGTTTTCACTTTAAACCTTTTCTACCAGTATATATGCTAGATGGTTGTTTTAGTAGTTAACAGGTTTAGTAGAATTTAATGTTCAAGGATTTTATTAACTTACAAAATTTGTTTTTAGTGCACTTAAGCAGATGCATAATAATATAGCAGAAACCCACTTTCAGGTCTTTGTAGAAATGAGAGAGGTAGCATTTCTGTTAGACCCTGAAGAAGCTATAAGTGATTATTCTCAACATGTTTTACATTACAAATTTGTACATGTCTCCTTTTATGAACTCAAAATTTTATGGGTTACTGTTTTTTAGTTTTTGCCCTCATCAAAGGGACAATATAGATTGGTGAATTGGTTCTGATATTCTTCTCATACATATATATATATATACTTAAGAGCAAAACTGAAGACTAAGGAAAAAATTTTAGAATTTAAAACGAAGGGTGCAAAATAACCTGAAAATCAAAACGCGCAACGCAGCAGTTTTGAAAATTCAGAATTCACATACTATAAAGATACCTAAGCAAAAAAATACATATATAATTTTGACTCACACCTAGTACAACATAGAAAAGGTTATGTATCTACCTGTGTGAGTAAAAGGAGAAAAGAAAAAAATAAAATAAAACAACTGAATGTAGAAGGTGTCGAGAATACTGAGCCTTGGCTTTATCAAGAACCAGCAAAAACTCTGCATTTTCTCACTTCCACAAAGACCTAGTGGGAAATGGGTTTCTGCAAGGCCATAGATGCAAGTAACATTCCCACCTAAAATAGTTTAAAAAATATATATATAAGTCATGTCCTCCGTAGAGTAGCATGACCTAGCACTAGTTAACAATTTCGCTTGCATCCATTAACCTTCATGGCCCGACCCATGCTCTTCATCTGTTACTATTAAACAGAGAGAAGAAGATTAAAGAGAACTCAAGCTGTGAGAGTGACATAATAAATAGAAATGATTTTCAGCTATAACGAAATTCCAAGTTCGTTTGAGAGAGAATTTAAACCTGAAAAACAAATTTTACATTGCAATTAAAAAAGGAAATGTTAATTTATAACGAACAGATTTTTGAAAGAAAACTTGAGTCTAAAACCCCCTACTCTACAACTTATGACAGCACGAAAACGAGAATAAGTTAAAGATAATAATTAACTAAAGAAAACTTTGTGAAAGTTATATACCTTAAACAGTTAGTTGCAATATGTACAAAGTATTTCAGCAGTGCTTTAAGTGCATAATTAATTAGTAATTAAGAACTTAACTACTTTGAAAAACAGCGCATAGACAGCGCATAGAAAAGGAACAAGCTTAGCCATCTTCTGTTCCTAGGTACCACAAAAGACGCTCAAAGTTACAAAGAAAAGTAAGAGTTAAAACCCTAAATGTTAACAGACAAACCAATGCTTAAAAGCTGAAAAGCTAAAAAACGACAGAGAAAAGGTACATGAAGTACAAACATTGAACTTATAAAACCTAGAACCCAAAAACAAGGAAGAGAGCTTACCTCTTGAGTTACAAAAACTTTTCTCCTCACAAGAGGAGAACATGGCTGACCTCTTCCGCCACTCCCTAGACGCTGGGGGGCAGTGAGGGTGGGGCTGATGGCCTCCTCATACAGCAAGAAACCAACGCGCGGAGATTTTAACCAGAGAAAAAAATATATAAACTTAAGACTGTGGATCTGTATGATCAGAATGAGCAGAATTAACTCTCCAGAATACATGAGAAATATTATAAAATACACGAGCAGTTTATTTAATAATCTTTGCATGTATTAAATCACCTTAGTGAGCTTCTATAGATTAATCAGAATCTTATTAATTTTAATGTTGGTTTTACTATTTTTAGTATAGCTATCCTAGTGATGAATAACTAGTTTTCTTTTTTATTTGTTTTTATTTTCTTTTATAAACAGATTTTTAAGCTTTTTTGTGATTTTGTTTATATTATTTAATTTTTTTGTTTTAATAGGACCGTCATATCCATAGCACTAAGGTTCCTTTAGGTAGTTAATAGGCATCCTCTAGCCAACTTCCTTACGGCTTTGATTGGTCAGAATCATATTATTAACTGTGTAGAAAATTAAAGCAGATCTGCCAACCTTACTCTATTATTCAGAATAATTTTTCTTAAAGTTCTTTTGATGAAAGAAGAAGGAATTTCGTTCTCTAGAAAACTTTCTAATAGTATATTAATGTGGTAATTGAAGTCCAAATTGTTGCTGCAAATTCTTGAAATTCTTAGGACCTGAGAAATTAGTACATTCTCAATTACTTTGGTTTGAAATGTTATTATTCCAGTGTAGATATTTAATTACTTTGAAAGGAAAATTAACTCTTTTATCAAAGAGGCTAATAGATGGGTTACCTCTGTTGAGCTTAATGCTTAAGTCTAGGAACTCAAGTTCCTGATTACTGTGGTTGGTTTTACATAAGTTAAGAGAGCTAGGATAGATATTATCAAAATCACTCTCTATAACTTCGGAATTATTGATACACAGCAGATCATCAATATATCTAAAAGTGTAAAGGTAGTTATCTGAGCAGGTGGGGTGATTTTTAATGAATTTATATTCCTTAAAGAACAGGAATAGATTAGCGATATTCGTGGACGTTGATGTTCCCATTGGAATACCGTTCACTTGCTTATAGAGAGTATTATTATATAAGATATGGTTATTTTTTATGCAGCAATTGAGATAAGAGTTCCAAGTTCCTACATCAACAAATTGGTTAAGTTTAAATTCTGCATACAGCTCTTTAAAGGTAGTGATTATATCTGATAGAGGCAGATTAGTATATAGGTTTTCAAAATCATAACTATTAATATCTAGGGGACACACTTTGAGTATAGTAGAAATTACTTCTGCATTATTATTAATTATCCAAAAATCTCTGTACATCAAGTTAGAACAGTTTCTAATGTGTTTCAAAACCTTCTTTAAGACATCTTCAAAAGCAAGATCTATTTTCTTTTTATGACTCCTTACTCCACTAGCTATGAACCTGAACTTCACAGGATCCTTATGAAACTTAACCGCTGCAAAAAGAAATGGAAATTCAGGCCCATATCTTCTAGTTTGCGGAATTTTAAGTTTCTTGAAGAATGCCTTAAACCGATTTTCTAACTGCTTGGTAGAATAACTTACGGGCTCGTATGTTACTCTATTATTGAGTTCCATAGTTAACAATTCAAAATAGAACTTCTTACAGATAATTGCAAAATTATTGCTAGCTTTATCCGTAGTGGTAAAAATAAATTGGTCTTGTAGTTTGGAGAGTGACCTTTAGCTTCTCCAGAGAAAAAGAGATTTCTGTTGAAACAAAGTCCAGACCTGCCAACTCACCGGTGAAGCTATTGATTATATTATATTTCCATTCTGCGAAGGCCTCAATAGGCTGATTGTACGTTAAACTGGTTTTTACGATGTACTTATTTACATCTTGAGTGAAGCTCTCAAGAATCCTTTCTTTGGAAATTGTGAAGGAAGGTCTTAGAAAATCGGTTTAAGGCATTCTTTCAAGAAACTTAAAATTCCGCAAACTAGAAGATATGGGCCTGAATTTCCATTTCTTTTTGCAACGGTTAAGTTTCATAAGGATCCTGTGAAGTTCAGGTTCATAGCTAGTGGAGTAAGGAGTCATAAAAAGAAAATAGATCTTGCTTTTGAAGATGTCTTAAAGAAGGTTTTGAAACACATTAGAAACTGTTCTAACTTGATGTACAGAGATTTTTGGATAATTAATAATAATGCAGAAGTAATTTCTACTATACTCAAAGTGTGTCCCCTAGATATTAATAGTTATGATTTTGAAAACCTATATACTAATCTGCCTCTATCAGATATAATCACTACCTTTAAAAGAGCTGTATGCAGAATTTAAACTTAACCAATTTGTTGATGTAGGAACTTGGAACTCTTATCTCAATTGCTGCATAAAAAATAACCATATCTTATATAATAATACTCTATAAGCAAGTGAACGGTATTCCAATGGGAACATCAACGTCCACGAATATCGCTAATCTATTCCTGTTCTTTAAGGAATATAAATTCATTAAAAATCACCCCACCTGCTCAGATAACTACCTTTACACTTTTAGATATATTGATGATCTGCTGTGTATCAATAATTCCAGTTATAGAGAGTGATTTTGATAATATCTATCCTAGCTCTCTTAACTTATGTAAAACCAACCACAGTAATCAGGAACTTGAGTTCCTAGACTTAAGCATTAAGCTCAACAGAGGTAACCCATCTATTAGCCTCTTTGATAAAAGAGTTAATTTTCCTTTCAAAGTAATTAAATATCTACACTGGAATAATAACATTTCAACCAAAGTAATTGAGAATGTACTAATTTCTCAGGTCCTAAGAATTTCAAGAATTTGCAGCAACAATTTGGACTTCAATTACCACATTAATATACTATTAGAAAGTTTTCTAGAGAACGAAATTCCTTCTTCTTTCATCAAAAGAACTTTAAGAAAAATTATTCTGAATAATAGAGTAAGGTTGGCAGATCTGCTTTAATTTTCTACACAGTTAATAATATGATTCTGACCAATCAAAGCCGTAAGGAAGTTGGCTAGAGGATGCCTATTAACTACCTAAAGGAACCTTAGTGCTATGGATATGACGGTCCTATTAAAACAAAAAAATTAAATAATATAAAACAAAATCACAAAAAAGCTTAAAAATCTGTTTATAAAAGAAAATAAAAACAAATAAAAGAAAACTAGTTATTCATCACTAGGATAGCTATACTAAAAATAGTAAAACCAACATTAAAATTAATAAGATTCTGATTAATCTATAGAAGCTCACTAAGGTGATTTAATACATGCAAAGATTATTAAATAAACTGCTCGTGTATTTTATAATATTTCTCATGTATTCTGGAGAGTTAATTCTGCTCATTCTGATCATACAGATCCACAGTCTTAAGTTTATATATTTTTTCTCTGGTTAAAATCTCCGCGCGTTGGTTTCTTGCTGTATGAGGAGGCCATCAGCCCCACCCTCACTGCCCCCAGCGTCTAGGAGTGGCGGAAGAGGTCAGCCATGTTCTCCTCTTGTGAGGAGAAAAGTTTTGTAACTCAAGAGGTAAGCTCTCTTCCTTGTTTTTGGGTTCTAGGTTTTATAAGTTCAATGTTTGTACTTCATGTACCTTTTCTCTGTCGTTTTTTAGCTTTTCAGCTTTTAAGCATTGGTTTGTCTGTTAACATTTATGCGGGTTTTAACTCTTACTTTTCTTTGTAACTTTGAGCGTCTTTTGTGGTACCTAGGAACAGAAGATGGCTAAGCTTGTTCCTTTTCTATGCGCTGTCTATGCGCTGTTTTTTCAAAGTAGTTAAGTTCTTAATTACTAATTAATTATGCACTTAAAGCACTGCTGAAATACTTTGTACATATTGCAACTAACTGTTTAAGGTATATAACTTTCACAAAGTTTTCTTTAGTTAATTATTATCTTTAACTTATTCTCGTTTTCGTGCTGTCATAAGTTGTAGAGTAGGGGGTTTTAGACTCAAGTTTTCTTTCAAAAATCTGTTCGTTATAAATTAACATTTCCTTTTTTAATTGCAATGTAAAATTTGTTTTTCAGGTTTAAATTCTCTCTCAAACGAACTTGGAATTTCGTTATAGCTGAAAATCATTTCTATTTATTATGTCACTCTCACAGCTTGAGTTCTCTTTAATCTTCTTCTCTCTGTTTAATAGTAACAGAGGAAGAGCATGGGTCGGGCCATGAAGGTTAATGGATGCAAGCGAAATTGTTAACTAGTGCTAGGTCATGCTACTCTACGGAGGACATGACTTATATATATATTTTTTAAACTATTTTAGGTGGGAATGTTACTTGCATCTATGGCCTTGCAGAAACCCATTTCCAACTAGGTCTTTGTGGAAGTGAGAAAATGCAGAGTTTTTGCTGGTCCTTGATAAAGCCAAGGCTCAGTATTCTCGACACCTTCTACATTCAGTTGTTTTATTTTATTTTTTCTTTTCTCCTTTTACTCACAAAGGTAGATACATAACCTTTTCTATGTTGTACTAGGTGTGAGTCAAAATTATATATGTATTTTTTTGCTAGGTATCTTTATAGTATATATATATATATATATATATATTGTATTCTGCCAGTGCGACATGAAGGCAGAGGGTGCTAAGAATCCCCGGAGGACCGGACTAGGCTGCCATCTGATGCTGACCTTGGCAACGTACAAGGGACGCTCCCTATCTTCTGATTCAAGGCTACTTGAATTGGAAGAGGAACTACAAAGGATCAAGTGGGACATCGTCGGGCTAAGTGAGGTAAGGAGAAAAGGAGAAGATCTCATTGAACTGAAAAGTGGACATCTCTTCTATTATCGTGGGACAGATACTGGCAGAACTAGTGGTGTTGGATTTATAATAAACAAGAAACTGAAGGATAAAGTGGTAGAAGTTGAAAGTTCCTCTGACAGAGCTGCACGACTCGTTATCCAACTATCGAGAAGATACCAGGCTCAGATTATTCAAACTTATGCACCCACCACAAGTCATCCTGAAGAAGAAATTGAAGAATTTTATGAGGAAATTCGTCATCTAAATAATAAAGGTAAGCAGCACTTGAAGATAATTATGGGAGATTTCAATGCAAAAATAGGGCAACGGCAACAGAATGAAACTTCAGTAGGTAAATTCGGTCACGGCAACAGAAACCAGCGTGGAAATACTCTCGTTGAGTTTGCAGAGGCAGAAGGATTTTTCATCTTGAACTCCTTTTTCAAGAAAAAGCCACACAGGAAATGGACATGGAGACATCCAATTGGGACGACAAGTGAAATTGATTTTATTATGTGTAACAAAAAATTCGTCATCGAAGACTGCAGTGTGCTGAACAAGTTCAACACAGGTAGTGACCATAGATTGGTGAGATGTAAGATGCACCTCAACACTAAACTGGAACGTGGCAAGCTCATAAGACAAACAAAATGTATTGACATAACCAACCTTAAAAAACACCATAATACTTTCAAGTTGGAACTGAAGAACAGATTCTCTGCTTTAGAAGGCCTAACATCGGAAGAAGTGGATATTTCGGAAGTTAACAGAAAAGTAACCAAAGCTCTAATGGAAACAGCAACAAAATTAGCTGGGTCTAAGAACAAGTTGCATGTGAACAAATTATCAGGAAAAACCAAAATGTTGATGCAAAAAAGAAGAGAGATGAGGACAACTAAAGAAGATGTGACTTCCAAAGTGGAATATATAGAGCTATGCAAGACAACACGAAAAAGTATCACTGAAGACGTAAGGAAATTCAACTGTGAGCTAGTGAGGAAAGCAATTGAAAACAACCAAAGCCTTAAGATAGCAAAGGGACATCTCAGTAAGGGAAGAAAACAGATTATGGCTCTGAGAAAAGAAGATGGTTCTATAACAAGAAATAGAGGCGAAATTTTGACAAGAGTGAAAAGATTTCTACTCCAAATTATATGAAAGGGATGATACATGTACTCCAAACATCATGAAAGGTACCAGAGTTCTTCCAGTCCTCCCAGCAGAAGTTGCTCATGCAATCAAGAACATGAAGCGGGGGAAAGCTCCAGGAGAAGATGGAATTACTATAGACATCATACAAGAAGCAAGTGGAGAAATTGAAACAGTACTCGCCCAAATTTTCACTCGATGCCTTAATGAAGGGAAGATTCCTGAGGATTGGAACAACGCTACAATGATCCTGCTACATAAAAAAGGTGACATTGAGGATCTCAGGAACTACAGACCTATCAGCCTCCTATCAGTGGTTTATAAAATCTTCACTAAAGTTCTTTCACACCGCTTGAAGGTAACACTGGACATGGCTCAACCGAGAGAACAAGCTGGATTCAGGAGTGGCTACAGCACAATAGATCATATCCACGTACTGAGAGGACTAATTGAAAGAGCGAGGGAATATGAACTTCCACTGTGCATGGCTTTTATCGATTATGAAAAAGCCTTTGATTCGGTGAAACCATCAGCAGTTACCACGGCTCTGAAATCCTGCGGTATTGAAGATGCATACATTAATATTATTAATAACATCTATGAAAATGCAAGTGCAAAGATTCGGCTGTTTGAAAATACAACACACATAAAAAATTGGAAAGGGAGTGAGACAAGGTGACACCATATCTCCGAAGCTCTTTAATGCCACATTGGAAAATGTCTTTCAATCACTGAACTGGGAAAACAAAGGGATAAAGATTAATGGAGATTATCTAACCCACCTTCGTTTTGCTGATGACGTAGTCATTTTTGCAACTACCCCATCAGAGCTGCAGAGTATGATCCAGGAACTTGCTGACAAGAGTAAAGAAGTGGGATTAAAAATGAACTTTCAGAAGACAAAAGTGATGTTCAATGCTTTTACAAGAAATGAAGATTTATCGATTGATGGAGAAAAACTGGAGATAACAGATACATATGTTTATCTTGGACAGCAGATATCAAGTGAGGGTCACATTGATGAAGAAATTAATCGGCGTACAAAACTTGCCTGGAGAGCTTTTGGAAGAAACAGCATAATTTTCAAGAGCAATATGCCATTATGTCTTAAAAGAAAAGTGTTTGATCAATGCATCCTTCCAGTGCTTACGTATGGTGCAGAGACGTGGACCTTAACTAAAAGAGACATACAAAGGCTGCAGACAACTCAAAGAAGCATGGAGAGGTGCATGCTTGGTATAACCAGGAGAGATAAGAAGAGGAACTCGTGGATCCGAAAAATGACGAGAGTGGAAGACATCATGATCAGAGTTAAATCCCTGAAATGGCAATGGGCTGGACATACTGCCAGAAGGACAGACCATAGATGGACAGCCGAAATTTTAGATTGGATTCCAAGGGACAGGAAAAGACCCAGAAAAAGACCACATGGGAGATGGGTGGATGAAATTCGTAAATATGCGGGAGTGACATGGAGGAGACTGGCACAAGACAGACCGTTGTGGAGGAAACTTGGGGAGACCTTCGTCCAGCAGTGGATTGATAATGGTTGACAATGATGATGATGATGATATATATATTTAGGTTTTTTCTTTTTAAAATTATTTGCACACACACACACCATGAAGGAATGTAAAATTTTTCTGAAAGTGAAGATATAGAAGCTGTATGGAATACTTAAAAAATGACATCTTGAAAAATATTCCTATCTATCTATCTATCTATCTATCTATACTTAAGAGCAAAACTGAAGACTAAGGAAAAAAATTTTAGAATTTAAAACGAAGGGTGCAAAATAACCTGAAAATCAAAACGCGCAACGCAGCAGTTTTGAAAATTCAGAATTCACATTCTATAAAGAAGATACCTAAGCAAAAAAATACATATATAATTTTGACTCACACCTAGTACAACATAGAAAAGGTTATGTATCTACCTGTGTGAGTAAAAGGAGAAAAGATAAAAAAATAAAATAAAACAACTGAATGTAGAAGGTGTCGAGAATACTGAGCCTTGGCTTTATCAAGGACCAGCAAAAACTCTGCATTTTCTCACTTCCACAAAGACCTAGTTGGAAATGGGTTTCTGCAAGGCCATAGATGCAAGTAACATTCCCACCTAAAATAGTTTAAAATATATATATATAGTCATGTCCTCCGTAGAGTAGCATAACCTAGCACTAGTTAACAATTTCGCTTGCATCCATTAACCTCATGGCCCGACCCATGCTCTTCATCTGTTACTATTAAACAGAGAGAAGAAGATTAAAGAGAACTCAAGCTGTGAGAGTGACATAATAAATAGAAATGATTTTCAGCTATAACGAAATTCCAAGTTCGTTTGAGAGAGAATTTAAACCTGAAAAACAGTAAAAAGAAATCCAAATTTTACATTGCAATTAAAAGGAAATGTTAATTTATAACGAACAGATTTTGAAAGAAAACTTGAGTCTAAAACCCCTACTCTACAACTTATGACAGCACGAAAACGAGAATAAGTTAAAGATAATAATTAACTAAAGAAAACTTTGTGAAAAGTTATATACCTTAAACAGTTAGTTGCAATATGTACAAAGTATTTCAGCAGTGCTTTAAGTGCATAATTAATTAGTTATTAAGAACTTAACTACTTTGAAAAAACAGCGCATAGAAAAGGAACAAGCTTAGCCATCTTCTGTTCCTAGGTACCCCAAAAGACGCTCAAAGTTACAAAGAAAAGTAAGAATTAAAACCCGCATAAATGTTAACAGACAAACCAATGCTTAAAAGCTGAAAAGCTAAAAAACGACAGAGAAAAGGTACATGAAGTACAAACATTAAACTTATAAAACCTAGAACCCAAAAACAAGGAAGAGAGCTTTACCTCTTGTGTTACAAAAAACTTTTCTCCTCACAAGAGGAGAACATGGCTATGAGGAGGCCATCAGCCCCACCCTCACTGCCCCCAGCGTCTAGGGAGTGGCGGAAGAGGTCAGCCATGTTCTCCTCTTGTGAGGAGAAAAGTTTTTGTAACACAAGAGGTAAGCTCTCTTCCTTGTTTTTGGGTTCTAGGTTTTATAAGTTTAATGTTTGTACTTCATGTACCTTTTCTCTGTCGTTTTTTAGCTTTTCAGCTTTTAAGCATTGGTTTGTCTGTTAACATTTATGCGGGTTAATTTTACTTTCTTTGTAACTTTGAGCGTCTTTTGGGTACCTAGGAACAGAAGATGGCTAAGCTTGTTCCTTTTCTATGCGCTGTTTTTTCATAGTAGTTAAGTTCTTAATAACTAATTAATTATGCACTTAAAGCACTGCTGAAATACTTTGTACATATTGCAACTAACTGTTTAAGGTATATAACTTTCACAAAGTTTTCTTTAGTTAATTATTATCTTTAACTTATTCTCGTTTTCGTGCTGTCATAAGTTGTAGAGTAGGGGGTTTTAGACTCAAGTTTTCTTTCAAAAATCTGTTCGTTATAAATTAACATTTCCTTTTTAATTGCAATGTAAAATTTGGATTTCTTTGCATTGTTTTTCAGGTTTAAATTTCCTCTCAAACGAACTTGGAATTTCGTTATAGCTGAAAATCATTTCTATTTATTATGTCACTCTCACAGCTTGAGTTCTCTTTAATCTTCTTCTCTGTTTAATAGTAACAGATGAAGAGCATGGGTCGTGACCATGAAAGGTTAATGGATGCAAGCGAAATTGTTAACTAGTGCTAGATTATGCTACTCTACGGAGGACATGACTTATATATATATTTTTTAAACTATTTTAGGTGGGAATGTTACTTGCATCTATGGCCTTGCAGAAACCCATTTCCAACTAGGTGCTTTGTGGAAGTGAGAAAATGCAGAGTTTTTTGCTGGTCCTTGATAAAGCCAAGGCTCAGTATTCTCGACACCTTCTACATTCAGTTGTTTTATTTTATTTTTTTATCTTTTCTCCTTTTACTCACAGGTAGATACATAACCTTTTCTATGTTGTACTAGGTGTGAGTCAAAATTATATATGTATTTTTTTGCTTAGGTATCTTCTTTATAGAATCTATCTATCTATCTATATATATATATATATATATACGCACCATGAAGGAATGAGGAATGGTGAAAATTAAAATGTTTCATCTTTTCAATTTTTCATTTTTTTAATTAAATTTTGCATCTTTTTTTTTCTCTTATATATATATATATATATATATATATAATTCACCTTCATTTTGCTGATGACGTAGTCATTTTTGCAACTACCCCATCAGAGCTGCAGAGTATGATCCAGGAACTTGCTGACAAGAGTAAAGAAGTGGGATTAAAAATGAACTTTCAGAAGACAAAAGTGATGCACAATGCTTTTACAAGAAAAAAAGATTTATCAGTTGATGGAGAAAAGCTGGAGATAACTGATACCTACGTTCATCTTGGACAGCAGATATCAAGTGAGAGTCACATTGATGAAGAAATTAATTGGCAAATAAAACTTGCCTGGAGAGCTTTTGAAAGAAACAGTATAATTTTCAAGAGCAATATGCCATTATGTCTTAAAAAAAGTGTTTGATGAATGCATCCTACCAGTGCTTACGTATGGTGCAGAGACGTGGACCTTAACTAAAAGAGACATACAAAGGCTGCAGACAACTCAAACAAGCATGGAGAGGTGCATGCTTTGTGCAAACAGGAGAGATAAGAAGAGGAACTCGTGGATCAGAAAAATGACAAGAGTGGAAGACATCATGATCAGAGTAAAATCCCTGAAATGGCAATGGGCTGGACATATTGCCAGTCCATCGATGTACAGCCGAAATTTTAGATTGGATTCTGAGGGACAGGAAAAGATCCAGAAGAAGACCACATGGGAGATGGGTGGATGAAATTCGAAAGTATGCGGGAGTAACATGGAGGAGACTGGCACAAGACAGACCGTTGTGGAAGAAACTTGGGGAGACCTTCGTCCAGCAGTGGATTGATAATGGTTGACAATGATTATGATATATATATATATATATATATACTCGTATATGTGTGTGTGGTGTGTGTATTTAATTTTTTATATTAATGACTAGCAAATAAGTTGGTATATTCCTTACCACTAATACTGTGTTAATTTAATTCTACAACTTTTCCGTTCCAGATTTGATCTTTAAAACAATGTTCCCATGACAGATGTATTTAAATAAAACTTTTCTTTCTCACATAAGCATATATAAAAGCCATCAGAAAAATTGCAAATATTTGCATACATTCATACAAACAATGAAAAATTGAAATAAATAAAAACTTAGCTTTCTGATGGCAAAATTCCATGGCATCATTTCTTTGATGGGTTTTCCTATCAAAAAAAAAAAAAAAAAAAAAAGGGAGTAGCAGGTGGTACCTGAATACCTGCAGAGTCTAGTAGTGTAATATCCCAAATCTTTTTTTCCCCCCAATATTCCTCTTCTTTGGAAATTGATTAACAAGGGTTTCCAATGCACGCTTCCAAATTC
The DNA here is from genome assembly GCA_039090855.1 of Macrothele yani. Classification (NCBI taxonomy): domain Eukaryota; kingdom Metazoa; phylum Arthropoda; class Arachnida; order Araneae; family Macrothelidae; genus Macrothele; species Macrothele yani. The sequence continues at coordinate 21,616,981 of CM077023.1, forward strand.
TACGGTCATGACATCTAAGTGCAGTTGGAGTGCAGTCTCAGATCCTAAAATGTCAATATTGGTTCTCGTACTTACCTTATTAATACTAGTATTATTGCTTGTGGGAATGTTTAATGTACGTACAGCATCAGGTTTCAACACTTTTCTGCTAGTCACCCGAAGTAACCCTGCCTTTAAGTCACACTCGTAACATGTGTGAAATGTTGGGAACACACTCTTGCATTAGAAACTTTGAAGGAATCCTGACAATTTTTGAAGAGATAAATCCTTGGGAAATACATGGTGCATAATGTCAGCATTCTTGATAAAACAAAATTTCACAATGATTTGAATGTTTACGCTCCATTCGTCCTGATGATGTCGAGCCAATAGCTCTGCAAAACTATAGCCAATATATAATAAGCCTTTGATTGTGGTAAACGTTGGTATTTTTATTTTATCTCAAAATCACAAGTTTTGTAGTCATAAATTATATATAATTTTAGGTGTCAACTGGACCTTAGACTACAATTTGGTGTGTAAGTATATTAAGATATCCTACAACGGGAGACGGCAATATAACATCTTGCTTCGCTTTCGCTTTTGGACTTATTTAATACGGATATAGACTTTTCCGGAACATAAAACTTAGTTCCTAATCTTGATTATGACGAACTCAATCTATGTCAGTGTTCTTGGTTTTCCTATTGCACATAGTAAAACAGGCCACTACACAACCCGGCATTATTGCGTTTCTTACGAAATACTCAAACAATGAATCTCAGTGGTAAATAAGTATCAAAATAAACACAACATAAACATCAAACTAGAGATACAAACTTCAAACAGTTGCACATCAATTACGTTCATAGCAGAAACTGCATCACACCAATTGTAAACAAACAGTGATGCGGGAAGCCAAAAGACTGAGCGTCCACGCCTATGTCATGTGCCGCTTCAAATTAACCGCATCGGATACTGCGCAGCTCAAGCGGGACCCTCCTGACTCTGCAGGAAATTGGTTGATAGCATGCCCGGATGTGTTGCCGCTGTCATATAAGCAAAAGGTGGATCGACTAACTACTAATTGTGATAATAGAGCCATTTGTCTCAAAACATTGTGGTGTCCGAATACTTTTGATATTATAGTGTATGTTGGCTAAAGCAGCATGGCTATAGAAAACTTACTATTTCAGAAGCATAAGTAAAAGGGTTAAATGTGCAACACTATTTTCATGAAAAAGAAATATACATTTACTGTGCACTGAAAACGGGTAAAATTTTCAGTTTAAACAATTTCTCTAAAGTCTTGAAGCTAAGTAAATGTCAGGAACAAACTCATGTAAAAAAAAACAGCATGACAAAAGTGTGCAGATGCCTGTTCACTGATTTTTTTTTTTTTTTTACCAATATGTTACGCATTCTGATTCTTCACCTTGTAGACACTGATACTGAGCTAAGTTTTTACACTAAAATGTCTCACTGGAATATTGAAGTTCTGGGTTAATAATCATAGTTTTTTTGGTTTTTTTATTGAATGTTTCACGACCACCATGAGCAACTCAATGGGCTATAAGCAGTCGCCCGTCCCTAATTTAGGGCCACTGGTTCCAGAGAAGAGAGAGAGCCAGTGCCATAAGACAAACACAACATCCATACCTCACAGGGATTCGAACCCCGACCCATCTCGTATGAATGATCAGAAGCCATAGTTTAGACCACTGCCCCACCGGGGCGGCAATTATAGGTTGTATACACATACAATATTTGCAAACCTCTAAACACATACTGTTACAGATAAATGAAGTTGAGTTAGACATTTTTATTAACTTTTGGTAGCATGCATATTAATGTTCAATACATAAATATTGCTGTGTGCAACTTTAAAAGTATATTTTAGATTACTTAAATCCAAATATTCATTTTTACCTATGAAATCATTAAAAACTTTCATGTTTTTTGTAGGCTACTTTTTCATTCAGTTTTATTATGTACTATCGCTGACATTACTTTTCATATGTTTATTTTTGCTTGCGTCACTTTTCGACCATGTTACTTGTTATGAAATTTGAATAAATATTTACTGCTTGCTGTAAAATATTTATTTCTTGCATGTACAAAAAAATCAGCTGCAGTAAACAGGAAATGCAATGGTTTTCTTCCTTAATTTACTGTCTGTAGACAGTATCATGCAATCAGTTTGGCATACACACTTCAAACTGTAACTGATGATGAGCAAAGGTTATTTTGCCTAAAATGTTGAAATGTGTACTATAACTAGCTATATATATATCCCAATCAAATTTTGTAATGCAGACATGTTTGTTTTGATTAGTAGCTTGTAACTTAGTGTCGTAAAAATGTAAAGAAGAAAAAAAAAAAAAGAGAGCGATGTACTTCTAGTAAAATTGTCCTCTGAACAATAGTTTATGTGTTATCATTCACCCTAATGTAATTTACCCGCTGTACACATGCCATTGTTCCTGGTAAATACAATGCAAATCAGTTTGTCGAACAACTGCTATTTAGTATATGGAACTGGGAAGTAGCCAATTCATTGGCAGATCAGGGGATTCAAAGTTACTGATAACATGACAGAACATCTCAGCTTTATACATGTATCTCCCCACTCACAGTGCACCTTCCTGCACAACCATTGTTTGCACTTATGCAAATATTTGGTAGTGTGCGAACACTTTTGATAATATAGTGTAGATGAATATATATATATATAGACTTGCCAGATGTCCTAGTTTCACCAGGACAGTCCGTGTTTCAGAAGCATGTCACACTGTCCCAGCTGGTTTGTAATTTTGTCCCGGTCATCATAAACTTAAATTTATGCAAAATTTGGAAACCAAGTGAGGAGTGAGCTTATTTCATACTCATCGATAAATAATCAAGGGTGATGATGGTATGAATAGAAGAACCGTTTCCTCGTCTGTCAAGCCAATGAGTCACTATTTCCGGCACTGATGTTGCTGGGAGGAGGAGTAGTAGAAGTTCTAACAAAGTTGCAGAGTAATCTAAAAAAAGGAAGGAATACTAAGTTGGAACACTCTAAGAAAGAATGACGGATTCGATGTTATGCAAATAGAAGAGGACTTTAAACTGCTTTAAGATCAATGTCTAGCTTACATTGAACTGTGGGAAAACTGCTGTGGTGATGTGCGTCTACATTTGTTTGGGTGAATGAAAATGCCATCGCCTGGTAAAATTTTCTAAAGGCATCAGAGATGATAAGCGAGAAACTCAACAAGAACAAGGATATCATGAGCCAAGATCAGCTTTTCGATGAAGTCGTACTGGCTAAGGAATTTTGGTGATCAAAAGTTGAAACATGGCAGAAGGAAGAGAAAGAAGAAGAGAGAAGAATAACAAGTGAAGAGAAGTGGGTTCAGCTCTTTCACCACTTCAAAGATAACGACATTTTTTAGTATCAAATCTGCAATTAATAATGGAGTATATCTTTTCTATGCCAGGAACTTCAGCTCCAGTAGAAAGTGTTTTCTCACTGATGAAAAATGCTTGGTCGGATGACAGGGGCTTAATATGGATGAATCTACTGTACGAGGCCTGATGGTTTGCAAGGTAAACTTCGGAGTTACCTGTAGTGACTTTTATGACTAAATCAAGACCAACAAAGTGTTTCTAAAACAACAAAGTTCATCAAGTGAAAAGTATGACAAATCAACTGGTATTACATTACAAACAATAAATTAATTATTGTATTGGCATTGCAAGTGACGCTTAAATTTTTTTTGCATTTAATATTTCTTTGTACAGTTTTTATAATAAATGTGTATATGTTTGTTCATAATCACAAATAATACTTTTGTTATAATAACCTCTGAAACAATATTCTCAACAATTATATTATTTACATTTATTGATTGTTATTACTTATTATAGGCACAAAACACAAGCTGCGCGTATGGCAGCATATGCTGTAGTGTTTAATTTATGGATGGGGGGCAGGTATTGGCCAGCTCCAAAAATGTCCCAGTTTGGCTTTTCCCAAATCTGGCAAGCCTATATATCTACATCTTCATTTAATGTCAGAGGGAAATAGTATTTATCAGTTCCTTCATTCTTTACAACTGTGAAGTGATATTACTGTATGCATCTTTCTGGTCATGTGTCAAGCCTGCAGTACTGATAGATGCTGCAGGCTTGACACATGACCAGAAAGATGCATGCAGTAAATAAATAGAAAATTATATATATAACTGAAAAAATATACACACTGAATGAGAACATCAGTCTATGCAGAAGCAGTTTGCAAGAATGAAGAAAACTTCATCTGCAGCAGCCAGGATCTTTCAGTATTACAAACGACTTTAATGCTTTCTGAAGCTTTAAGCTGATGTTCATGCTGAGACTTCAAAGCATTCAGTAATTTTTTAGATAATTCGTTACACAATATATAAACATTTGAACATTTTAGCTTTTGTATTTTTGTGGCTGATATTTTGTGTCAGCACAGCATAAAAAATATCCTTGGTATCAAGTGACTGTCAAATTAAAAAAAAAACACTTCTCAAAGGGATAATTACCTGAAACAAAAACAAAAACAGAACTAAAAATATTCTGAAGAATGAAAAAAATTCGAAATACTAAGCTATATTAGCACAAGCTACAACACAAAATATACTTCCTCATTAAAATTACAGTATAACTGATCTGTTAAACCACTAGCTACACAAAACTGCTCTTCCATGTCAAGATACTTTTTCCACAGTGAGAAAGTATTTTTATATCATTGACACATTGCCATTTTAATAACAAAGAAGAGCAATAATCATATGCAAGAGGAGATATGAAATGAAAAATACCATACCCACAATACCTCAAAAATAATGTCTTGCTATTGATTACTCATGGCATTCATTGGATGGTGCAGCCTGTTTGCATATGAAGTTCAAGTCACAAGTGTATGTCTAATCTTAAATAGACAAAGAAAACTCTAATAATGTGTATACAGGTTTTCATGATAAGACTTAAAATTTTCCCACTTAAGCTCAGGTTAAAGTTGTAGGTTAAGCGTAATATACAATGGTGTCATTCACAGCCTACTTTACAATTTGATCAGTGCTGTAACTTCTTTACATGTAGCTGCTTTATATAGAACAGGGGCAAAATGTGCTAATACCCAGTGTTACCATTGGAAGCAGTTTTAAATAAATAAAAATACTTTATTCAAATAGGAAACTGTGATGCAATGCAAATTACCTATGAAGTCATTTAATCCACATAGGCCATCAGAAGATATCATGCATCAGTCAGCATTGTGAATGAGCAGATAATGGAGCCCCATTGGAAAGCTGAGGCATGTGTGTTTCCACTTCTGATAGTGGTTACAAATCACTGTGAGTTCTGTCAATGGCACTTGTGTGTAAAGTCAAAGAGAAAATGCATGAGCTCTCAGATAGTCTCTAACTACAGAGTACATTTTTGCTGTCGCCATTCCAGGATTTGGTTACACGGCATCTTTTAAGTAGTGAATCATTTTATTCCCCTTTGATTTCAGTGCTTTTCTCATGTTTCTTTTACAAGCTACTTACTGCATATGGACAACTGTTTTGAAATATTAAGGTGGCAAACAGAATAGTAAATGCCTAGCTTACAGTTCAACATGTAACATTACATCAGGAAACTTGACAATTACATTGTCCTGGAGAGGGAGTCCAATCTGCATCTTCCGATTTCTGTTCAAGTGTGCTATCCATTACACTGCCCAGGACAAAGGAGTTCCAAGTATCTGATGATTAAGAATCTGAACAATTTCAGATTTTACACCAGTCAAAGTAAACTGATGCTTCCTTGTAGCATTTTTAATAAATCACCAGTACCTCAGATATGGGGAGTGTGGAAGAAACATTCTCCACAAATACAGTGGAAGCCTGTTATAATGCTGGTATATGGAGACAAGGTGATAACTGTGCTATAGATGCCCACAGTATACCTGAATATGAGTACTATTTATTTGTCTGTGCATGTATTTTGTTTGGGAGACACAATCAGACCCACATTATATCCAATTCCATGGTATAACTGATCGTGCTATATCTGGCTTCCACTGTACATGGAATGACTGCAGGATTTTTAAGGCAGTAAACAGAATAGCCATTGTCTAGCTTATTGTTCAACTGCACCAGAAAACTTGAAAGTTACATCACCCTGAAGCAGGAATTGAACACGCATCTCTCAATTTCTGTTTGAGTATGCTATCCGTTACACCACCCAGGACAATGAACTTCCAAGTATCTTATAATTAAGAATCGGCACAATTTCAGATTTTATGAAGCAATCTGATGCTTTCTCATAGTGTTTTTAATAGATCACCAGTTTCTCAGACAGGGACGGCTGGACTATAGGGGCAACCCCGGACAGTTGCACCGGGCCCCATGCCTTCAGGGAACCCATCAATTTAGAAAAAAAATTACCTACTTTTTTTTGCAACTTTTGGTGCGAGAGGCCCTTCAAAGGTATTTCTTGAAGGTTTTTTGTTTTTTGTTTCTAGTCTCCCAATTTTTTGAATATGTTATCCCCATTTGTCGTAAGGACACTGAGGTTTGCAGATCCAAATGATTATTATAACCACCTCAATCTTTTCCGCATTCATGAAATAGCAAATTTAATTTCATCATTTTGTGATCCCCTACTTTTATATATCCAACAATTTGTGTCCAAACCAGATACTTAAATTTAAGAAAATAAAAAGGACAATATCCAAGTTAGTTGGATTACATATGGAGGCCACTTTTTCAGTGACTTTAAAAACATTACAAGAAACTAGAGAGAAAAAAAAAAAAGGTAACTTTCATATATGTGCACATATAAAAGTTTAGAATGTCACTTATTTGTCAGTTACTCCACTGTGCATTAAAAATCAATCACAAAACAAACATGTATCAGGGGAAAAACTGTTTATACCAATTAATTTTGGAGGGATCTTAATTATATTTCCTACACAAAAATATTCGTAATGCAAAAATATTCGCTATGCTGGTATCTTTTTATCATTTTGTAAATAAATTGTTCTAAGAGTCACAACACAATCTAAACCCCTTCTCCTGGGAAAAAAAATGGTAGATTTTAACACTTTACTCTCTTTATCTCTCTCTCTCTTTCTTTATCTCTCTCTTCTTCTCTTTATTCTCTCTCTGAACTTTCAATCCGTATTATGGTTTTTTTCTTAAGCTTAAAGCAAATACTTCTTTGAGATAATCATTTTAACGACTTTATTAAAATATGAGATTTATTTTTTAGTGCCCACAATGAAATTTTGCTCCTGACCCCGCAATGAAATTTCGCCCAGGGCCCCACAGAAGCTCCATCTGCCCCTGATTTCAGATTTGTGAAAAATATTTCTTCCACAATTTGTATTTCTGACTGTAGTTGTTCAATGTATTTGTGAAGAATATTTCTTTCACAATTTCTACAGCTGTTTTAATATTATTTAGCAAGCTATTTTTAGTCAGTGTTAGAATTAGAAATAAATCTTTTACTGGTCCAGCAGACCACCAGAATTTGCACGGCACTGGTCAACCAAAGTCCCTACTGGTCCATAAAAAAAAAAAAAAACTTAGACATTTACAATATATGTAGAAAATAATTATCATTTCAATGGAATTATCTCCAATATTTGTTTTTAAAACACATAATTTGAAAGTGCAACTCACAGGACGAAGAATGTTTCCAGAATAAGATTCCAGTGGATTGGTGATATCGAAGATCAAGAGTGCATTTTCAATCTGTTTTAGTCTTACTGCTCATTTCTCCTACTTTTCCAGTTAGTTTTAGACCCCCATTGAACACTATTTCATGTGAATTGCACTTTTGCCAAAATTACTTTCACTCATGCAATTGACCTCCTCTGCTAGTGTGTTTTCTTGGGCAGAAACAAAAGCTGGCTTGTGCCTGGTGTCAGTATCTGCTACATCCACTAGGGTGAACGAATCCAAGCAAGAGTAGGATTTTATTTTGCTTACTTCTGCTCATTACAAATGGTGGAGACGGCAGTAACAAAAAACGGCTGTTGCCATTACAAGACAAGGACTGGGAAACTGCCTTTCTGTATTTGTAGTTTCTTCCACTCTTTAAAAATCATGAGGGATATAAAAAAATAGCTGTTATCCAATAACTTTAATGAACATATCACTAGTTTGCAGCCGAAAAAGAAAACTGTAAAGCAAGGTAAAAGAAATAGAAATTAATTTTTTTAACTTGTGACAAATTAGAAAAATTTTTTAATGGCCATCCAGGCCAGTAAAATCAATAGTTCTGTGGTCCAATGGAAGTTTTACTGGCCAATGGCCAGCAGACCACTGGGTCATTTGAACGCTGTTTTTAGTTATTCCTATCCTCAAGCTGTGTTTGGAACAACCAGCATGAATGGTAGTGGTTCATCTATGTTGTACCCTTTGAATATTAATTACATGAGTCAGGGCGCCTTTGTAGTTGTGTTTTATACTTTTCTAGAGATAAATTGAGTTCTCAAAAATAAAAATATGGAGATTTAAGTTTGAGAAATAAAAAAAAATTAAGGGAAGCAACATAAAAAGAAATTCTGCAGATAGAAGAAACTCTTAGCTTAGTGATTAAAAAAGAACTTAACATGATAATAAAGTATCATATTAACAGCATTTCCTTATCATGCATTATTACTTCCTATCCTCCCTGTTGTAGGACTGGTAAAACTACCAAAAAGGTCTTGCCTAACCACTGATGTAGAGCAATGCATTTGAAATGATGGAGATGTAACCAATTGTTCAGCAGTCTTAGATGTAGCTTTTGTACATGTGAGCAGAGTGGTATATACAAGTAGTATTCTTGAAAGATTCTGTAATTGCTCTACATACAACATATATAGTATTTTTTTTCAGTTGGTATCAAAACTGTTTATAATGTTATTTGCATCTTTTGCTGTAGATAGGCAGGGATAGCCTATAGCATGGCAAGAAAGCTAGTTGCCTCAGGCAGACATTTCTAAGGGCCACGGATTTTAATCATATGCAGGGCCTGATTTATGCCTAGGCACGCAAGACACATGCCTAGGGCCCTCAAATTGAAAGGGCCCCAAAATCTTGGTTAAAAAAAAACTTTCCCTTTTTCAAAATATTTATACGTGGGTAGATGTGATGTGGAGTAACTATATATAAATCGCTGGCAAAACACAAGCAAGTACTGGCAATATAATATGTGTTATTTCTAGTTAATATCAGTAACATTTTCCAGATAATTTGAGGAGGGTTTTTGTGTGAGATTAAACAAAAAATTGTCGTGTTGTGTAATAAAAACTAGCAGTATGTGTATGTTTGTAATTATGGCTTACTAAGATCAATTATATACTTCAATTTCAAATACTGCATGGTTCTGAAGCAATTTTTAAACATTTTGACATTTTAGCTCTCAAAAGTTATATTTGAAATATCTTTGGACTTAATTTGGGCAGGGTTTGAATCCCCCCAAACCTCTCTCTTAAATACATCCCTGGTTAATATGGTAATAATATAGTTTAGACACACCTGGCAAAAAATCCAATGTCCATTTGAATTTTACCCATCATATGGCTTTGTCACACACAACTGTTTTATGGATGAAGGTTCAAGTCTTTTCAGATGCAAATCAGTAGGACAGCATAAAAATCTAGGAGAAAACAATATTTTTACCAGGTACTACCATAATTTAATGTCAGTCTTATAAATGTATTGTGTTTATTAAATTATTACGCTGGATTGTAATACAGGCGCCCAAAATGGTCACACTACCTACTCGACTCCGTAAAGTAAATGTCGAGTGGAGGGGGCCTCATTTTGGGTTGTGCCTAGGGCCCAATTCCGTGTAAGTCGGGCCCTGATCATATGCTGACTTTTTAGCAACTGATTTTTAATCTACATTATTGTTGAAAAAAAAGAAGAAATAAAATCACTAAAAAGGTAAGCAGCCGGAATACTGCTAGGTAGAATGTAGTTTCTCAATTAAGATTGATGATGATTCAAGAAAGGTTAGTTGGACCATCATTAATAACAATTGATATTAATTTTATTTTGCCTTTGGACCTACCTCAAAAGAACTAGCAGATTTTACTACCAAAACAGCAAGAAAAGTTACTTTCTAAAACAAAATTTCTTTCACATTTCTTGTAAAGCATTTTACATTAAAATATATTCTGAAATTTAGGTTAAAATGATTTTGTTTGATGAATTATAAATATTTAACACTCAAGGAAAGAACATTTTTCTTGTTTGAGTTTTTTTATACTACAGTTGTGAACAGCATATTTAATTACTAATCTAAAGCAACTATTATGGGAATTTTACTAGGAAAGAAGGAGAAGAGTTTTCTCCAAAAATTTGCTATTTAAATGAAAAAATTTCCTAGTAAAATTCCCATAATAGTTGCTTAGTGACAACAACAAGACAGCCTGAAGAAGGAGAAGAGTTTTCTCCAAAAATTTGCTATTTAAATGAAAAAAATTCCTAGTAAAATTCCCATAATAGTTGCTTTAGATTAGTAATTGAATTAAGAAACTAGGAAGCCATTTCTCAACATGAGCTTTATTCAAAGCATATTTAATGTTTAACCTTCAGTTATGTTACCAAAAGTTCATGCAGTCCTAATCATGAAAGCAATGTACAATGACACTTACAAATAAACATACTGTAAGCAGTGTTCAGAGAAGTTTAGTGAATTACAGACAAGTCTAAATTAAGTCCATACATACAGTAACTTTTAAAATATTTTTATTTTATTTTTTTCTTACTGAGAAAAAATCTATTACTGAAATCTGATAAAAAATTGACATTTTAAAGATTAAGAATCATTCACGTTTTTTCATTAGAAATATTATTATGACTTGCTAAGTCAATCTTTGCCTAGGGCCAATGAAGTACTAAGGCCAGGGTTGTTAATAGGTCCTAGGTTTGGCTATCATGCTGATCATCTGATAGCTTTATCTTAAACTCGGTGCTAAGATCTTGTATAATGAGAAAAAAGCAGTGATGAAATATTGGTAATAGATATGTAATTATGAACATAACATGTTAGTGAAAAACATCATTATGAAAAAAAAAATCATGAAACCTGGAAGCTTCTATTTCTTCAGTCATTTCAACTAAAAGCATTAATGAATTTATAGGTGTTTACCAGTGAGGGTTTAGTGACTCATGATTATCTAAGGCCAAAGAAGCCACCTAAACCTAATTTCAGGACATTGATTTCAGGAAGGGGTGAAACCCAGTTTAGTAAGGATAAACACAACATGCATACTTCATTTAGGATACGAATCTAGGCAGAGCTCTACCAGCAACCAAAAGCCCATGCCCAAAGCACTTTAACATTGGCCAACCAGGTACTTATTAGGTTTTTAAGAGTGATTTCCAAATCAGTTGGATAGGTCAAGAATTTCTCAACCAAATCTGCAACTTATATTCTTCTTTACATATCTTATTATGTAGAAATTGGTCTTAAAAACCTACATAATAAATTCATTTTTATAGATCTAGCAATTAACTGCAAAAAAATTTCTACTTCCACTAAGAAAGACTGAAAAATGAATTGAAAGTTTCCATTTAAAACATTGATTAAATATTGTACCAATATATACACTTGGTGACAAAACATTAGAGATAGAATATCATTAAAAGAGCCAATCACTTACCCGAAAGTTCTTGGTCACTTTTTTCTTTACACTTCATGCACGTCGATTATAACATCATGTAATGTTGTTGGCCTTCAAAGATTGAAAAACGCCTTGCTTATAATATTCGTTCTTCCGGTCTTGAAACATCGTATTTTTTAAAAAATTTTTTTTATTCACAGGACAAAAATCGCTGATTTCATTCTGCCGTCTGAGATGTAATAGAGCTCGTCATCTCCATAAAAACCACTCAAAGGTACACAACATACAACACATTCATACACACTCAATTAAAACCACTATGTACATAATTACACTATTTACATTCCCTGGCAGTCAAACCCTTGTAAACTGTGACTAAAGTAGTGCTCCATCTGCCCCAAACACCGTACAAAACATACCACAAACGCCAACCTCATTCAGCCCATCATACACAGATGGAGCAGTACTTTAGTCACAGTTGACATGGGTTTGACTGCCAGGGAATGTAAACAGTGTAATTATGTACATAGTGGTTTTAATTGAGTGTATGAATGTGTTGTATGTTGTGTACCTTTGAGTGGTTTTTATGGAGATGAAGATCTCTGTTACATCTCAGACGGCAGAATGAATTCAGCGTTTTTTGTCCTGTGAATAAAAAAAAAACCCAAAAAAAAACCCGATGTTTCAAGACCGGAAGAACGGATATTATAAGCAAGGCCTTTTTCAACCTTTGAAGGCCAACAACATTACATGATGTTATAATCGACGTGCATGAAGTGTAAAGAAAAAAGTTACCAAGAACTTTCGGGTAAGTGATTGGCTCTTTTAATGATATTCATTAATGACTTGCACGTAAATATGCGCATTTTGCTGGTGTTTAATACCTTTAAAGATGCAAATAATATGATTAGAGATAGAGGTGATGGGCAGTTGACATGGGCATCCACCATGCAGAGTGAAACAGACCCAAACTGAACACAGGTGATAAATAGGTGGACAGCAGGGCTTCCCAACAGTGTATTGCAATCAACGAACATGGGTAAACATGGTGATCTGAGCAACTTTGATCATGGATGCATTGTCATACCCTGGGCTATGGTAGCTAATGCTTTACTCGTGTGCTACTGTTTACTGCTCATAATCAGACATTATGCTTCACCTGGTGCCTGGAACATCAAAATTGGACCTCTGCAGAGTGGCGCCACATCATGTGGTCAGATGAATCCCATTTTCAGCTGTACCGGGTTGACCGGAGGGTGCAAGAGTGGGATCGACAGCATGAGGCTATGGCCCCCTTCGTGCCAGATCGGCGGTGTTCAAAATGGTGGTGGTTCTGTGACAGTTTGGGAAGCCTTCTCAAGGAACACATTAGATTCCTTAGTGTGTCTAGAGAGGTCCTTAACCGCTGTGTGCTACCAGCATGTGCTGGCTGATCACCAACACGCTTTCATGGCCTTCGCACATCCTGCAGCCAATAATCTGTTTCAGCAAGGCAATACACCGCCCCACAGGGTAGCAACCACCCAGCCATGGCTCGAGGAACACTCATCTGAATTTGGAACCATCCAGTGGCCCCCAAGGTTTCTAGATTTAAACCCTGTGGAAGGGATGCCGTAGAGGGAAACATCAGATCCATGGATACTAGACCAACGTATCATGCGTAGTTGTGAATAATGCTGCAATAGGAATGGCTAACATTACCTCCTGAAACCCTTTGGCATCTGGTGGAGCAAGGCCTCAGCGCGTACTGCCTGTTATTCACACTAGAGGAGGACTAACACATTATTCGGTAGGTATCTCTAATGTTTTGTCCATTGAGTGCATTACATATTACAACTGTTAAATAATAGCATAAATTAAGCACATCTTTAATTCTTTAATACCTGATAAACAAAATAAGCATGCAGTGTGGAAAAAAATAAAAAAGGACTAATTTTATTTATAGTGTACTCATTAAAATTAACCATTACATTCAAATGATCCATTGCACTAAAACATTTCCATTCCCTTTAAAAAACAACCACAATGAACATATCATATACCGTATTTACCTGAATATGAGATAAGGTATTTTTCCACATCTTGTTCTCCCAAAACCATCTTATATTTGCATACTGGAAATAAATTCTGCTAGGGTGAATGTTTTTACATATGATAGCAACTAAATAGAAACTGACTTTGTTTTTGATACTGATAGAATCATTATTCGATATTTAAATCACATGCTGTGTTATAAATAGAACTTTAAAAAAAAGTTAGGTTTTCTTTTTTTGTGATTTGGATTGGCAGTTTGATTTAAGAATTAAGTTTATATGTACCCATAAGTCTAATGTAAGTTTCTCCCTGCAAGTACCAAACACTACATAATTTTAGGGTATCATCTTATATATACAGGTAAATACGGATTTTAAACACAAAATGACGTGAGCTGTAAAATATTCATTTAAATTTTCAAAACATCTGATTGGATTTAACATGCTACTTTTCTATTTTGTACTTCAAGAATACATTTAATAAACTAATAAGGAGAACAAGCCTACTCAAGTATACACTGTTCCTTAAATAAGGAAATCCATGAGATATGTGTATATGTACTTCCTTAAATAAGGGGGGAGATTGCATTTTTTGAAAAAATAGGTTCAATCATACAAAAAGATGCATCCAGGAACAACCACGTGTAACAAGTAAATGAATTTAAATCATTAAGTTAAAGTTTTGTACTAAATTACTAAACAACAACCTGCTATTTGAGTCATATTTTGAATTTTTATTTTCATATGAGAAGTACATGTGGGTATTTACATACTGGAGGTAAATGTCACACTGAAATTTTTAAAACAGATCCCTTTTCTGCTGGAGCAAAGTGCAATAAAAGCACAAACTATCTGGTGGCCAAAGAAGGCCACTAAGATGTACTGTTATGTAGTTAAAGTAGTCTAAATACAATAGAATGGAAAGCATCATTGTTTGCTCATCTAGGCTTTTCCAGTCATTGATCTAGTGCCATGTCTTTCATAATGTGTGCATGTACTTCAATCATTCATGTTGCATCTTGGAAAGTTTGTGGCAAACAATAGTATCAAATACTCTAAGGTCACAGAAAGCACAATATTGCTGACATAAATAAGAATATGGGACCATCAGGAGCATTATCTGTCTGGAAAGTACAACAGTTACACAATAGTTTAACTCTTGCTCAAACAATTTTATATACATTTTTCATTCTTTTTTATCATGCAAATTTTGTGATACCGTCTTACATAGAAAAAAGTCAATTGGTAGTATGATTGCAAGGAACAGCATGGAAATGTTTCATGTCTGACTGATAAAATGGAATTACTTACAGACTGAAGTCTGATTCACAATAAGCAAATTGTGAAAACAATGAAGAAAGGTGTTGCTGCTAGTGCATTTCAAGGAGTTGTAATCTTTTTTTAAAAAAGAGAAGGAAATAAACTTGAAATTATGGATAGAAAGTTAATCCCATAAAAGTTTTTCAGCAAATCAGTCATCTCCGGAGTAGGCTGTAAGAATTTTGCAGAAGTTGAGAATGTAAAACACAGAATTCCAATACAAAAGTGATCAGTTACCTTAAAATATGCTTTTGTCGCAAAATTGATCAGACTAAGGAATCTACATCAACCAGCCACAAAGTTGCAAGGGAGCTAAATATTTAACATTACACAGGAATAAATTTAAAAGAATTAAATGATGTTATGGGCAGAGTTGTATAAAAATAAAATGTATCTGCATACACAACCATTGAAACAGAAAACTTGCTGCAAGCCCGCGAAGTGCGAACCACGATAAAAAAAGAATAAGATAATTTAAAGAAAAATTAATAAAACAATAAATATTTATTAGAACACTACAGATTCCAATGAGAACAAAATAAGTACATTACAATTGAATGTGCAGCAATGTGTATGAAATGGATCTTTATGGCAAAATATTAGACTATAAACCTCATAATAGCAAGAGACTAATTAAAGAAAATTTTTATATCCAGAAAAACAGTTTCATTAATGAACCTTCAGAAAATATAAATGGCATTTTCAACAACTTCATTGAAAAACAGTAGACTTACAAAGTACATAAGGAGAAGATTTTAATTTAATAACTGGCAACTGCAAGAAGAATCTGGCAATAAAATTTAAAGTCTTTCTGTGTAAACTGAAACTGTGGATAGAGTTCCTATTCATTGAGAACAACAGGCATTGATAAAATCTAGAGGCCAAAAACAGCTGTAAAAGCAAAAGAACTCGGAAGATGAGAAAAAATAATTGAACGTTCTTCAAGTCAAAATAGAATTAAGGATATTAATCTGAGTAAAGCCTTGAGTAAGTGTTTTACTTACAGTAAATAACATTTTTTAAATCTAACATGCAAAAACTATCTGTAAAATCTGCTAATAATTTGGAAACTATCTGCGTACAGCATATGTCTACATTCTGCTACTCTGGTTACGGGGTTTTTAGTGGTTACAACAATATTTAATTTGTGTCAATTTTTTAAGTATATCCTAGTTTATCATTAGGACTATGTCATCAGAGTAGTTTTGCCTGCCATTTGGCAGTGCCCAACCCCTGTGATCATTTAATATGGCTCCTCTTCTTCTACCTATATTGCTAAACCTTTCTCTAGTTTTAACTTTAAACCACACGGCTGGCAAGAAATTATTCTTACCTAGTTCTAATCCATAGTATCCGGTTGTCTGAACAACCCTATCTAAACCAATTGAGGTAAACTCACCTTTACGGGTTTATTCCTCTTATTAACATTTCAAGCATGTGTATCTTCAGCAGTCTTGCCACTACTCATAGAGCTTCTGTGGTCATTACAACTGTTGTCCTCTCGTAGCATCATGTGTTTCCTCTGCTGGTCTTGGAGTCTGTTTTTCTTAATTTCTACTTTTTAGCCATTTCATACAGTTACAAGATTACTTAATTTTTTTTAATACTATTTATAAACTCACCTACCATACAATTATTTTGCAACACAGTATTACATTCACATACCCTCATATTACAACTCATTAATAACAACCTTTATATACACTATTTACAATTACATTTATTCTCAACTTAACTCATTCATACTCAGCATGTTCTTATACTCCATAAGCCTTACAGAGTCCACCAACGTGAACTTTGATGAATTCCACCATCGATGTTTTAACCCTAATCTTCGTGACCACTCCACCTCAAGCGCTTTCCACCAGGCTCCGGCCATCATCAGGAGGCATGTTCTACACCCGCTCCTCTCTGGTACCGCAGATGAAGTGATTCAATCAGCCTTGGCCCCCTTCTCTCTCGATGTTTCTACAGATATTTGCATGTGGCATCCTCTGTTCCTCAATCTGGGAAATAAAGAAAGAACAGACTCCAAGCCCGGCAGAGAAAACACATGGCGCTACGAGGACAATAGTTGTAATGACCACAGAAGCTCTATGAGTAGCTACAAGACTGCTGAAGATACACATGCTTGAAATGTTAATAAGAGGAATAAACCTGTAAAGGAGAGTTTACCTCAACTGGTTTAAATACGATTGGCACTTTAATGAAGAACAATTTGAGAATAGTATATTTTTGACTTGTTGCAATTTATGTATTCTATCCAAACCAGTTTTGTTAGCAACACTTTATGGCTACTTTGTGTTCCACCCCAAGGTTTTTCACTTCTTTTTTTTTCTACTGTGTAGCTAAGCCCACATTTACAAGCTATACTACAGACAACTTGCAGCAGGATCAGGACCATAGCTACAGGGAGGGCAGTTGCCCTCCCAGAATAGTCATACCATGGGTTTAAATTCAAGCTCTGAAGGGTGAAAAAAAAAATTGAAAAGCAAAATGTGTGACTAAATTTACTGAAAAATGTAACTGAAAAAGTATGTTATATACTTAAGTATTTTCTTTTTTATACAGGCTGCATATGAATCATAACCTAACATCTTGTTAGTAATGCTATTATTGGCATATTTTCACTGTATTCCATGAAACCACTTCCTTCAGAAAACTTTTCCCAATTGTATATAACATATATCTTGTTAGTATTGGTGGCTATTTTATACATCTGTGTGAATATTTTTCCATCATCTTCACCTGTGGAGATGACATCATCCATGTATCTAGTACAGGTACAAAAGAGTGAAGGCTGCACCAATATGTTTGTTTCCAGTTTACTAACAAAACAACAGTCTGCCAGTAAAGGAGTTAATGGAGAATGCATTGAAAGATTTGATATCTGTTTGTAGAATTTTCTTTCAAATTAAAAGAGATTATTTTTGAAAGAAAATATAAGAAGTTCACCTATTCCTACCAGGAACTCTATTACAATATCTAGGTTAACGTTTGTGTGCATTGACACTATATCTAGGCTTGTCATGATTAGAAAAGTATAAATTTTGTCTTTAATGTTATGTATTAATGAAGTCAGACATCCAAATGGGACGACAAGTGAAATTGATTTTATTATGTGTAACAAAAAATCCGTCATAGAAGACTGCAGTGTGCTAAACAAGTTCAACACAGGTAGTGACCATAGATTGGTGAGATGTAAGATGCACCTCAACACCAAACTTGAACGTGGCAAGCTCATAAGACAAACAAAATGTATTGACATAACCAACCTTAAAAAACACCATAATACCTTCAAGTTGGAACTGAAGAACAGGTTCTCTGCTTTAGAAGGCCTAACATCGGAAGAAGTGGACATCTCTGAAGTTAACAGAAAAGTAACCAAAGCTCTTATGGAAACAGCAACAAAATTAGCTGGGTCTAAGAACAAGTTGCATGTAAACAAATTATCAGGAAAAACCAAAATGTTGATGCAAAAAGAAGAGAGATGAGGACAACTAAAGAAGATGTGACTTCCAAAGTGGAATATATAGAGCTATGCAAGACAGTAAGAAAAAGTATCACTGAAGACGTAAGAAAATTCAACTGTGAACTAGTGAGGAAAGCAATTGAAAACAACCAAAGCCTAAAGATAGCAAAGGGACATCTCAGTAAGGGAAGAAAACAGATTATGGCACTGAGAAAAGAAGATGGTTCTGTAACAAGAAATAGAGGCGAAATTTTGACAAGAGTGAAAGATTTCTACTCCAAATTATATGAAAGGGATGATACATGCACTCCAGACATCATGAAAGATACCAGTACCAGAGTTCCTCCAGTCCTTCCAGCAGAAGTTGCACATGCAATCAAGAACATGAAGCGGGGAAAAGCTCCAGGAGAAGATGGAATTACTGTAGACATCATACAAGAAGCAAGTGGAGAAATTGAAACAATACTCGCCCAAATTTTCACTCGATGCCTTAATGAAGGAAAGATTCCTGAGGATTGGAACACCGCTACAATGATCCTGCTACATAAGAAAGGTGACATTGAGGATCTCGGAAACTACAGACCTATCAGCCTCCTATCAGTAGTTTATAAAATCTTCACTAAAGTTCTTTCACACCGCTTGAAGGTAACACTGGACATGGCTCAACCGAGAGAACAAGCTGGATTCAGGAGTGGCTACAGCACAATAGATCATATCCACGTACTGAGAGAACTAATTGAAAGAGCGAGGGAATATGAACTTCCATTGTGCATGGCTTTTATTGATTATGAAAAAGCCTTTGATTCGGTGAAACCATCAGCAGTTACAATGGCTCTGAAAACCTGCGGTATTGAAGATGCATACATTAATATTATTAATAACATCTATGAAAATGCAAGTGCAAAGATTCGGCTGTTTGAAAATACAACACACATAAAAATTGGAAAGGGAGTGAGACAAGGTGACACCATATCTCCGAAGCTCTTTAATGCCACATTGGAGGGTGTTTTTCAGTCGCTGAGCTGGGAAAACAAAGGGATAAAGATTAATGGAGATTATCTAACCCACCTTCGTTTTGCTGATGACGTAGTCATTTTTGCAACTACCCCATCAGAGCTGCAGAGTATGATCCAGGAACTTGCTGACAAGAGTAAAGAAGTGGGATTAAAAATGAACTTTCAGAAGACAAAAGTGATGTTCAATGCTTTTACAAGAAATGAAGATTTATTGATTGATGGAGAAAAGCTGGAGATAACAGAAACGTACGTTTATCTTGGACAGCAGATATCAAGTGAGGGTCACATTGATGAAGAAATTAATCGGCGTACAAAACTTGCCTGGAGAGCTTTTGGAAGAAACAGCATAATTTTCAAGAGCAATATGCCATTATGTCTTAAAAGAAAAGTGTTTGATCAATGCATCCTTCCAGTGCTTACGTATGGTGCAGAGACGTGGACCTTAACTAAAAGAGATATACAAAGACTGCAGACAACTCAAAGAAGCATGGAGAGGTGCATGCTTGGTGTAACCAGGAGAGATAAGAAGAGGAACTCGTGGATCCGAAAAATGACAAGAGTGGAAGACATCATGATCAGAGTTAAATCCCTGAAATGGCAATGGGCTGGACATACTGCCAGAAGGACAGATCATCGATGGACAGCCGAAATTTTAGATTGGATTCCAAGGGACAGGAAAAGACCCAGAAGAAGACCACATGGGAGATGGGTGGATGAAATTCGAAAGTATGCAGGGGTGACATGGAGGAGACTGGCACAAGACAGACCGTTGTGGAGGAAACTTGGGGAGACCTTCGTCCAGCAGTGGATTGATAATGGTTGACAATGATGATGATGATGATTAATGAAGTCATGGCAAAATCCTAGTAATGAGATATCTTAACAGTATAATTTAGCAATATGGGGTTAAAAATAACAGTTATCCTTCTGCAATGATTGAATTTTTTTTAACAAAAATAGTCAAATTGTAAACAATTAAGCAATAACATCAAGTTTACCAGAAAGGTCATTTATCATAAGGGTTTATTTAAAAAGCTTCAGATTATTACCTTAAAATTCCATGTTCAACTTGCTCCAGACCTGAACAATAAAACTACAAAGTTCTTCCCTCCCATTAAATAAAATGAAAAAAATGTCCTACTACAAGGAGTGGTCTACAGTGTACACTGCAATTGTGGTACTATAATTTTTGTTGTATAATCCACGGATTATCTGCTAAAAAAGTTTAAAATATAAGTCCTGCAGATTATATGCCGATTTAAAGAAAAAAGTTTTACGGCCCTTTGATTTTTAAAAAATCTGCAGGGTAATTGTGCAGGAGAGGGGGTATACTTGAAAAAGGAACTCCCTTGGAAAATTTTTCCTCAATTCAGGAGTCTGTACAGAGCGGAGAGGAGGGGTGTTGTAATATGAAAGATCGGGAAAGTTGTGGGGTGGGACAGTGGGTGGGGGTCATTTTGTATTGTTGAGAAGGACAACCCTGACTGTTGTGCCATCTCTGTGTTTGTCAACCAGTCAATGAGAATGTACGCACAGCGCTTGCTGCACGAACCTGTGCGTTCCTCCTTTAGATCTTGTGTGCTGTGCTTTGTGTTTAGTTCATCCTTCGCCGTTTTGACCAACATCTTTGCTGCTGTTTTTTCCTTCATTGCTATTCATGATGTCTTTGAAAATGAAATGTTTCAGTTACACTGCCAAATTTAAACTTAAAGTGGTGTGCACAGTTGAGGATATGATCGTGTCACTGAATGATAGTTTTGAGAAGGTCAGAAAAGAATCGTGCAGTAACACACCGAAAGCAGTTGTGCCGCAGTCTAAAACTAAAATGCCAACCTTTAAAATCTGAAAATCGGATTTTTACAGCTCATAAAATCACATGAGCACTATTTTTATCGACATTTTCCAGACGTAGGAGCAGTTTTCCAGGGTAAACGGTAAAAATACCCCCGGAGAAAATATCCCTGAAAACTAAAAAGCAGAAAAAATGCCCCCGGAAAAAATACCCCCGAAAACTGAAAAGCGGGAAAAATGTCCCCGGAAGAAATACCCTCAGAACAAACGGTTCACTGTAAACTGCCACACAGGAACACTGATGTGTGGCAGTGTTCCGGTGTGGCAAATTTACCGGCAACCCTGCCAAACATCTTTCAGCAACTTGGCCACAAAAGTTCAAGGGGGAGGGGGGAGCTATAAAGATTGCCCCGTTTCTGGGCCTATATTGAGAACTGAATTGGGAACTCCAAACGAATTTCGAGAAGATGTTCCATGTAAGCCAAACGAGAATTGTACTTTAATTTGAAGAAATAAATTACCGAGGATCCAAGGTACTTTTGGTTAGGGGGGCACCCCAACTTCCGTAATATTATATTCTGAGCCGCTGAAGCCTGTCAGTGTATCCAGGCTGTTCCCCTTGAAGCGTCCGCAAGGTCAGTGAGCTAGGGGGAGGGGGAGGTCCCCAAAATGTTAAAATGGACGTAGAGCTGTAAGCATTAGAACCACGCTTTACATAATGATTCTGTACACGACCACACATTTTCAGGAGGGTGGGGTGCAAGTTTCTAAGAGCGCAGACAAGTGTTCAAGGTAAGGGATTTGCTCGCAATTTCTATGCTTCATTTTGTGTTTAATGTTAAGCTATGTATGCCCTTCCTCCCTCCCCCAGAAATTTGGTGAAGCCTGTGAAAGGGATACGAGATGCTTGGTTTGGAGGGCTCTACCCCCAACTTCCGTAATTTTATATTCTGGACCTCTAGAGTCGGTCAGTGTATCCTCGATGTTACCCCTGCATAGCTCTTAGAAACGGGGGGGGGGTGTACCCCACCCTCCTGAAAATTTTTGGTCGTGTACAGAATCATTATATAAAGCATGGTACTAATGTTTACAGCTCTACATCCATTTTAACATTTTGGGGGAATCCCCCCCAAGATCATGGACCTCACGGGCACTTCAAGGGGAACTTCCTGGTTACACTGACAGACTCCAGCGGCCCAGAATATGATATTACGGAAGTTCAGGGTAGAGCCCCCCTCCCCCCAACCAAGTGTACCTCGAATCCTCGGCAATTTATTTCTTCAAATTAAAGTACAATTATCGCTTGGCTTACATGGAACGTTTTTGCAAAATTCGTTTGGAGTTCCCAATTCAGTTATCAATGTAGGCCCAGAAACTGCAATCTTTATAGATCCCCCTCCCCCCACCTTTGAACTTTTGTAGCCAATTTGCTGAAAGATGTTTGGCAGGGTTGCCGGTAAATTGCCACACCGGAACACTGCCACACATCAGTGTTCCCGTGTGACAGTTTACAGTGAACCGTTTGTTCTGGGGGTATTTCTTCCTGGGGTATTTTTTCCAGGGGCATATTTTCCACTTTTCAGTTTTCAGGGGTATTTTCTCCGGGGGTATGCTTACCTACATCCGCTTTCCAGATGTGGTATTATTAGTCCACTGAAAGTTCTGGAGGAAAAACCCCAGCATGACCCCCCGAAATTTGTGTTTCGGTACCTTTATTCCACAAGATAATGAAAACCTAAAATGGCTTGCTTGTCGTTATGTTGTTGTAACAAATAAAATAGCTGCCAACTATTTTTTTCATTTCTTCTTTAGGTTGTGCACGAAGGCGACAAAAAGCATCATACCAACATCACCTCTTGTTACAAGGCAAGGCCAACTGTAACTTACTCCCTTTTGTCGTTATGTGAACTACTCAACTGTTTATCATCATTTAGAATATGCGCGGCTCTGTTGAGGCAAGGGGTTGAAAGACTGAACCGAAAGAAGGCAGAGCAGCTCCCAACTGTCAATCAGTTACTGACCTTTCCTGGCATTCTTATGCCAGAGTAGGTGAGCTCTTTGCTGAAAGTGTTGTACGACAATCAGACTGGGAGAAAAAATTTTAAAGCAAATTTTTTCTGCCCCATCTCAGATGATTGGTCTGAAGCCAGCGCTTAGACCACTGCGTCACCCGGGTGGCTTTCTTTCTGCAGTTAGGAGAGAAAAAGTACGAAATTGATTACTGTAACGCCGCCTTGCATCGATGCAGAAAGAAAAAGATTTCACAGGCGATTCTAAATCATAGTGGTTAATGGAATTTTGATCATCCCCACGGCTAATTCTCGGTGAAAATCAGAAAAATTTGACATTCATCCAGAGGGCAGGAGGAAGGGCTGAAAAACAGGAGCCTCCCGCCTAAATCTGGAGAGTTGGCATGTCTGAAAATGTAAACAAATCCGTCAGTAAATTCTGCAGGAGAATTTACAAGCCCTATTTTTTATTGGCCTACATATAAACCAATCCCCCAACTCTGAAAGCAGGATTTCAGTAACACAGTATTTGTCATTTTCTTGTAGGAGTTCCATCCACAGTGAGTAGAGTTTAGGTCCCAGCCACCTACAGCGAGATCGCCTTTTGGGCAGGACATAGAAACGGAAGGAATGAGAGCAAGTCTAGCGACTTTGACAGAACAGTTTGTAGTGAGATTAGAGTGCAGTAGAGGGCACCACCGTACAAGTACGATGTTGCACATAGAGGGGGGCGAGAATTTCAGGGGGCATAGGAAAGGATACCCATTTAACCAGTGGGTCCAGCCTGGAGGCCGTCACTTAACGTGTTCGTCCGATGCACAGCGGATATTCAGCGATTGTTAGTAAATCACACCATCTCTGAAAGATCAGCCCAGGTTCGAAACTGAGGACCTTGCATTAATAGTCAAAAGCAGGATTTCCTCAAAAATCTTTCAACTTATATGCGAGTGCAGATAGATGGTAATTCTACTTCTTCTTCTGTATCAGTGTTTTGTCATTGGCAAGGTGTAATGCAGTACTCTGGAGGTGCATCAGCATGATCTATGGATCTCAAGCCACTGAGCTTTATCTCCTCCCCCCCCCATCAATTTATCCACCTTTAGATACTTCATGATGGAATAACCAGAATTTATGTTAGCTGTATTGTACGAGTAATTAGGGGTTAAATCATTACATTGAACTCTTTCAAAGGTGAGTGTCAACAATGTATTTATTAAGTTAAAGTAAATTTTTTCACCTATACTTTAATGACATTTCATATGTAGGTCTAGTTTATAGAATAAAATCTTGTTCTACATAATCTTGATTTGGAAGCAGGAACATAATAAGTCTACAGTTTCCATTTAATCACAAACTGATCCAAAAACGCTCCTCTTTCCGTCCCTGTTTGATATGAAAATCTTTGCCACTTTGTCCAGCTCAACAGTATCGACTATGTTCTGGTGGACATAGCACAAAGCTACATGGTTAAGCCGGGATTTTTTTGTTTTTGTTTTATTGGAGGTTTAACGACCACCGTGAGCAACTCAATGGGCTATAAGCAGTCGCCCATCCCTAATTTAGGGCTACTGACTCCATGGAAGGGAGAGAGCCAGTGACGTAAGACAAACACAACATCCATGCCTCAAAGGGATTCGAACCCAGACCTTCTTGCACGAATGGTCAGAAGCCAGCGCTTAGACCACTGCACCACCGGGGCGGCGAGCTGTATTAGTGTAGTTAGTACAGTAATAAAAAATTCTCAAGGTTTTAATTGATTTGTAAAAAATATTCTCAATGTTTTAATTGATTTAAAAAAAAAAATTCCCATGCCAATGTAGCCTGCTTCTTGGTTTCCCATTTGGCAAAATATTGGGGGGACACGTCTCTGAATCCCCATAGGCTGATCCCCATAGGCTGAGACGCCTGTGCACACACACACACACACACACACACACACACACAGGAAGAACATTTCTATGCTCTGGTGTGCCCGATTCTGGTTATTTGGCATTACTCATTTCTCGGGCTGAACATCATTAAAAAAAAAAAAAAAAGAACACTCACCTCAGTCTTTCAAATTAAGATTTTCATTTCACACTGAAAACTCATTTAATGAAAACCAATGACAGCATTAATTAAGTTTACACAAAACCAACTAACCCCACTTCTATAATTCCTTCAGATTTCTACATTCTCCAGACCTACAGAGCAGCAACTTAATGTTCACTTGTAAACATTGTTCATATTTTGTACCATAAAGAAAAAAGTTCAGAGGTAAAGAAATATAAAAACAAATACAGTAACACTTTCCTAACATAAGGGTTTCATCCATAAGAAATTTAAGGCAACTGAAGTCTCAATTCTATCTATTACAATCCCTCAAACATTTATTTGCCACTTATATTAACTTAAAATAATGACATTGAAGTAAAGACAGTTCAATGTACTGTATGTTGGAAATGATATTCTATGCATAATATTTAAATGAGTTCCTGTAAACATACAGGTTCACACTTCATGTACTGCATGAAACTTTATGTTTAGGTACAGATAATTACAACCGATTTTCTAGTTTTTTAGTCTATTTCTAGGAAATAAGACTAAAAAATGCTGATTAAACTTAAGAAGTATTTTCTGTTTATGAACTTATGGATTTGAACCTAACTTTCACATTTTACTTTCTTTTGTTATACACAGTGTGCCTCTTTTATATATATATTTTTTTCTATTGTCTAACAGCTTTTGAGAACATCGGAGGCTATAAGGAGTTATCTGTGCTTAACTGAGACCTACTGGCTCCATAGAAGGGGCAGAACAAGTATGGTAGAAATGCCACAATGCCCATGTCTTCTCTGGAACTCAAACATTGGCCCAACCAAAGAATATCTAACTCGAAGCGTTTATATTGTTTGGGCCCAACCTGGACCAAGGTGTGGCCCGTCAGATGAGGCACCGCCTCAGAAATTTTTCTATGATGAAGAAAATTTTACATCCATAAGGCACCTTTTATGCAAGCATTTCTTGCCGCGCGTTTCGGAGACGGCAAAAAACGTCCGTTCTGTAAAGCAATGGGGACAAGCTATTCCTTTTATGCACTGACGTCGCGTTTTCTTGCGGTCGCGTCGTGAAAAACATGCCGTCGTGTTCTAGAGAACGCCGGGCAGCAAAAAGACCCTCAACTTTTCCAAGTACATGGTGGGGAGTGGGACAATTTATGCAGACGTCGCGTTTCCTGCCGTCGGCTTGTAATAAATCAACCTCCCCCATCTGCAATCCAAGGGTCGCTGACAACCGGTCTGCAAAGTGTCCACTGTCCATCAGTCCATCAGTGTTCATCGCCGTGGGATTACATTGTGCTAGTTGAAGAGATGCTGTTATATTTTGTAAGAAATGGAAGATGTTGAAACAGAACGTTTTATAGATGCTATTAAAAATAATACAGCAATTTGGGATTCATCATTGGAGGACTACAAAAATAAAAACCTGAAAAAAAAATCAGTGGATCGAAGTGAGCACTCTATTTAACCCGGAGTTCGAAGGATTGGATGTTAAAGAGAAAAATATAGTCTTGGTTAGTTCAAACTGTTATTATTATTGTTTAATCTTAATGTTATTTATTACTAGCTTTTAGCCCGTCGCTTTGCTGACGCTGTTTCAGATTTGAATTAAAAAAAGTACACTATTGCGAATGATGTAGATGTAAATGTACTTCTCTTTTAATTCATCCAGCGTTCGAGTACGATTTCGGTGCAAATTGCCAATGAAAATAATTGCTGTTTAAAGAATAGCTTTTTCATCTTTTACATGCAATGTGTATGTAAAAGGTGAGAGAGAAAAATCCGGGAGAGTCAAATTACAGTTATTTTACTTGTGACAATACCATGTATAACAAAGATATTAGACACAATAAGAATAAAAAAAATTAACGTATCCGTTGGGGGTAGAAAACTCGAAAGTACCCAAGACGTGCATCACTGCAAATTTTTAAGCCTCAAGTGCCCCAGTGGTGTTGGAAAAAAAAAAGTTTTGCGTCTTTTACAAGAATCTTTACAAATTTGAACTGCCCTGGTAATAAAAATCGGAAATAAATCAAAAAATTAAATTGAAAAAACAAAAATCAAAAATTTTGGGCATCATGTTCAAGTGTTTTGAAAGCACACAGATTTTGAAAGATTTTGAAAAAAATATTAAATTAATGAAATAACTGCTGAAAATGTTTTTGTCTTCCACAACAGGTTGTGATATTTTGGGCTGATATCTATCTAACAGCCTTAAAATCTAGGTTACATACAGACTTTTTGAAAAAAGTTAGTCTGCATTTTATTTCCAAACCTCAACGCCCGCGGGGGGAGGGGGGATAAGGAGTCTTTTCTATTCTCGTACTCCATGTTATTGTTATGTGCTTGTGCGCCCATTGGATTTCTGGAAAGTCGGCGCCCATGGTCCGCAGTTTTATTCCAAAACAAAATGCAAAACATTTACAGGGTTCGCCAACGTAGAAAAACCCCGTAGGGTTTTTCAAGCTGGGCCCAGCTGAAAAAAAAACACCTAAAGGGCCACCTGGGTTTTCTCAAAATGGATTCCATTTTTTTTGCTTCTGCAAATTTGTAAATTTAATGAGCACCCAATATAATATTTTTTTCACAAGTAATAATAATATGAATGATAAAGTTTTCTCAGGGGCGGATTTCCATTAAGGCGCGCGCCTAGGGCCTCGCTGTTTGAGGGGCCCCGAAAACATATAATTGGATTTTCAGTTTTGGTTTTCACGGACCAAAGCAAATAAATTCTTAAAGCGACTACTTTGTATTGTCAATTGATATTTTACTTTCTCATATTAATAACATATTTTTTCTTGCTGTTGTGATATTCCAAATTTTCGAGTTCTTATCGATGTACGTATTTTGAAAGTAACTGTTAAAATAATTTTGAGTTCCTTGTAGTGGTTGGTAAAGAAGGTGTTCACGCTTCCCACACTTTTCATTGTTTAAGGCGAATCCTTAACTGGCCTGCTGTGCTATAAATTACTTTCATGCTACTTCCAGCCAAAGGAACACATCTGTGTTGGAACCTTCCCACCTTCTTCCCGAGTTACGATGAGGGGTACTTGTAAAAATTTTCCTGATGATCGGGCGTGTTTGCTGTTAATAGTTTATTTCCTTCGTGGTAGGATAATCAATGAAGAAAGAGATATTTTTCTTAGGACAATCAAGTTCTTTCTCAACCCTAATCCCTTTAAACCATCTGAAACCAAATGAGTTATTATTATTTAGGCTGAAAAAATAAAGAAATTTGAGAACATCACACTATCTCATTTAATAGTGTTAAAAGTAATTTATATTGTATTGCAACAACATTTTCTCATTACTTTCTGCTCCCTTGGGTTAATACTGATAATTATCAAGTATTCTCACCTTTTCTATTCCTTAAATCGACTTAAAAGTAGCTTTTGAAAAAGCAATAAAAAGTTTCAACGATACTCTTACTCAAAAACCTGCATTTCCTACTTTTCCATTTATAAACTGGATCTTTTGCATTTAATAGAGTCACTGGCAGCACTGACTACACAATCTGCCGTTGTCGAAGCGTGCGGCACGAAACCCCTGCATAAAAAGACAGGCAACGACGGCAAAGAACGCGACGTTTTTTGCCGTCCGTAAAACGCGCCGCAAAAAAAACGCCTGCATAAAAGCACTTTAACATATATATTGTATATCTAAACAAAACATTGAAATCCCTATTCTGATTTGTTAATTTGTTTTAAAAAATTATTCAATTGGGGAATGAATCCTTAAATTATGAGCATTAAATTTATAAAGTTTGAATGCTACTTTTACTAAGAGATTGAAATGAGCATGCTTCGAGCGCGCATGAGAGGCAGTTGCGGCAAACCGCGAGAACATGGACCAAGCCTGTTCCCAGATCATGACTTCTTTTTTTTTTTTTTTTTTGATTGGAGGTTTAGTGACTACCGTGAGCAACTCAATGGGCTATAAGCAGTCGCCCGTCCCTAATTTAGAGTCACTGGTTCCAGGGAAGAGAGAGAGCCAGTGCCGTAAGACGAACACAACATCCATGCCTCACCGGGATTCGAACCCGGACCCCTTACGGACGAATGATCAGAGGTCATCGCTTAGACCACTGCGCCACCGGGGCGGCGATCATGACTTCCAGCAAGGTCCTGAGGACACAGTCCATGCCGCTTAAAATCGGCTGGCACCTTTGTTTCTATTGGAGGATGGAATCCAATGGGAGCGGACAGACCTGAGCTGATGAGGTCGGCAAAGTCACTCTTTGAGGCGACAATGCATTTCACCTCAGTGCGCTGCGAGTACATACGTTACTACTTTCATGCCCACAAAGATTTTTAGTCAAGTGTGCTTTCTACTTGTATATTGACTTTTGGAATGTGTATCTTTGACCGTAGCTAGTTAATTTAGAAATGCGCTGAAATTTTTATTTTTACCAATAAATTTAGATTTATTTGCTACATTAAAACGATAATTATTTTTATGATAAAGCTCATTCATAAAAAATAAACTGAATGCACTCTGGTGATAATCTGTTTTGATTTCTTCCATGCTTCAGTTACTTGATCTGTTTTTGCGAGATACAGAAATGCACTTCCAGCTTCACTTCTCCTGCACACCTTTACCACAGTCCAGGCCTTAATTTTCTGGCCCGCGTTGCATGCAGGATGCATCTTCACTGGCAGACCTGTGACTTTTATTCTGGACTCCAAAACATTTTGTGAGAAAGTACATTTTTAATTAAAAATTATTTAATTTAAAGTTTTTTGAGGGGCAGACATTCGATTGGTATTGTGCATGATGACCACTCATTTACGATCGCTAGACGACAAAATTGAGCGCAAAATGTGTGTTTCCAACCCGGAAGGACAACATAATAGTAAACAGGCGAACCATTTCCTCCTCTACAGTTTTTTCCCTGAAATATGCGTTTTTCCCTCTGAAATCGTTTGCATATTTTCAAGTCCACACCCTTCCCCCTCCACCATGCTTCATGTCTTCCCACAATTTTGTTCATTTATCGTCAAATAATATATAAAGATCCATTAGTATACATAAACATCAAATCACTTCACTGCAAAATTTGGCTTTTTCTCTTTTATCTCTTCTACACTTTATATCTGATAACATATACACACGTTATGGGCTGGGTCTTCATCTCGCCATTTTACCCTACGAGCAGCCACTGATTTGGACAATTAACCAGAAGCTTGCATCTATGATGACTCAGCTAGCTACCAGGATAGCCCTATTTTTCTCCTAAGAGTTGGCAATAAAATGCTATTTATTTCAGTATTTTATCCTAAATAGTTCAAAAAACACAATATAATTCATGTTGAAAATCACAATAAATTTATACAACCCAAAACTAAATTCTCACAGCTAGAGTCACTTAGGTGCAATTTTTAATCTAGCACTTAAAGGTTGATTTAATCTGACAATAAATGTGTGAGTTTATTCTGGCATTTAAAGAGTTTAAAACAAGACGGCCAATCGATATATGTGCAAGGTACTGGGGTTAAGTTAGATAAAAAGGTATGCAGAAAGAAAATTTTATATACTAAAATTTACTGTGTGCAAAAAGATTATTGCAATGTATAAATGCATCTCACAGTCCAAGAACAAAAATTAAAAGTCTCATAAAAGCTTCCCCTTCACCTCAAGAGTAGTACCAACACTGTCAAACATGAAAATAAGTTAGTAAAATCATGCAATGCATTGATTATGATACGTTTTCCAACATACCAGAAATCATTACTCAAGTTATGAGGATAATGGCTGTGGAATAAATCTTGCTCCTGTGCCCTGACCTTTGACCACATTTCAATTATATTAAGCAGAATTGGTTCAGTATACCTCCAGAACAACATACTAAAGTTTTGTCACAATAAAAACATTTTTAGTCAAGTTATGAGGATAATGACTGTGGAATAAATCTTGCTCCTGTGTCCTGACCTTTGACCCCATTTCAATGATATTCAACAGAACCAATTCAGTATACCTCCGGAACATGATGAAGTTTTTTCACAATCAAAGCATTTTTGCCTAAGTTATGACGCATAAGGGCGATGGAATGGATCCCGTTCCTATGTCCTGACTTTTGAACCCTTTTCACCCATTTTCAATAGGGTTCTTCCCCAGGTTGTCCCCTACCACATACTAAAATTTCATTGAAATCGAATCATTTTTATGCGAGTTATTGTGCGGATGGACAAATCTGGAGCATATACGCTTCTTCAATCTATGGTTGGAAAACATAAATGACACTGACTTATCATATGAGCCTGTACTTGAATCCTTTCTGACATAAAAATAATTTTAGAGCATATTTTTGGAAAAATAAAAAAAAATGAGAATGCATTTATGCTTCTAGTGGAAAAACAATACATTTAAAATACACAATGTGTGTAGTGTTCTTTACAGTGAACAGAACCTTTTTTTTTTTTTTTTTTGTAATTTCTAATCAGATTTCAAGAATTTGCAAAACATTCACAAATACAAATAGCCACTCATGGCCACAAGCAGCAGAAATGCGTGTTACAAAAAGTCAAATTGTACATGAAATGTTCCTGATAGTGAAAGATATTTAAGGTAAATGGTTTTTTTTCAAATCAAACAATTAAAAGATGACATGTGAAAGAAATTGTGGTGTTGTGATATCACTTTATGATCCTTAGAGGGGAATCTGAGCATTATTTGAAGATGACAGGCACAAAATACATGTATTTGGTGCAGAGTAGGGTATTCTAACCAGAAAGGATTTTTTCACGAAATTTCTAGAATCAAAGATATTCTTTTAAATAGGCACCTGCTGACAGCCCAGGCCACAGACAGAACCGTGAATTGCAAAAAAGTAGAAAATATGCAAAAAAACTTTCTTCATAGCAAAAGACAGTGAAAGCTACATGATGGAAAAAGAATTTTACAGTTACAACTTCTAGAAGAGAGTAAGAAAAAAAAATTTAATATATATATTTTTAGGACATGCAAAACTTTTTAGTTTTTTTCTGTGAAGGCTATTTAAATATATTATTTTACTTTTACGCAAAATGAAACCCACAGGGGTGCAACTGCCATGTCATGAGTCATTACATCATTTACGCTTTCCAACTATAGGTTGAAGAAGCCTATATGCTCGAGCTTTGCCCATCTCTATCTCTGTCTGTCCGTCTGTCTGCACGATAACTCATGTAAAACTGGTTCGATTTCGATAAAATTTTAGTATGTGGTAGGGAACGAACCCTATTGAAAATGGGCGGAATTGGATCAAAGGTCAGGACATAGGAACGGGATCCATTCCATCGCCCTTATGCATCATAACTTAAGTAAAAATGCTTCTATTGCGACAAAACTTTAGTATGTTGTTCCGGAGGTACACTGAACTAATTCTGTTTAATATCATGGAAATGGGATCAAAGGTCAGGACACAGATCCTCATCACTTGAGTAATGATTTCTGGTATATTGGAAAGCACATCATAATCAATGCATTGCATGATTTTACTAATTTGTTTTGATTATTTTTCTAAGTGAAAGTATGTATCTGTGATTAACCATTGAAGAGATAAAAGCTTGTTTCAATCTTTTTGAGACACCCAATACACAGGGCTTGAAAAATGTCTGAAAAGTTACAAGCCCAGCTGGACATGTGCAGAAATTATCTACCTGATTAGATAGTAAAAACTGGATGTCCAGGAAAATTTTTGTTTTAGGGTAACAAATCAGAACCTTCATTTTTTTTAAGTTAAAAAATGTGATGAATTTTTTATACATCTTTTGCATTGCCATTTTAATGGTCTGTATTCAAAATGCTTAATGCACAAAGGGGTATATCTCAAGTTTTAAGATGATGATGCTGGAATTGGTGTGAAACAGGGTCGCTAGACTTCGAAATCTGGATGGGCGACAGGTGGGCGAGCATTAGTTTTGGTGGGGCAAGCTAGATAGCAAATTTTTTTTTACGAAACACTGAAAGAACTCATTTTTAATGCTTTTCAGTACCCACTACAAAGGAATACGTGCAATCCTCACCCCCTCGACATGGAAACACACCCATACATGTATCTGACTAATTACGCCACTGGTGTAAGATACAAGTGTTACTAGAATGTTGCCTTTGACTTTTTGCTTGCTCTGAATGCATTGTTTTAAATTGTTTTTCAAAATATTGCATTTTTGCTTACCAAAGTAGTACTGTACTTGAACAATTTAAAGGAAAATGTCATTTTTGTTTATCTAAATAAAATTTTAATGTTGTGCCATGCTGACACAATACCTTCCTCCTCTTTAACTCTCTTCCTTGAAGCCAACGACTTTGCCTTCCACTCCTCTCCTACAGCAGTCTTCAGCCACTTCCTGCACTTTCACTCTCCCGAGGCAATCTTAAGAGCACCAGTATCTCTGTGATGTACTACAGAGGTAAAGCATGTGCCAAGATGACAAATATGCAGCGATATATTCTGTCGGTGTAGCATAGTTGGTCAGAACAACTCACTCCGGAACAAGGAGATACGAGTTCAATGTCGCAGCCAAATTGTTTTTTCACAGCTCCACTTTCCGTGTTGGAATTCCTATTTTGTAAAGAAAACAAACAGAGCAATTTCTCGAAATTTGTTTGGAGTTCCCATATTCAGTTTTCAATATTTGGGGCAAAACTACATGTGGCCCCAAGTTAGCATTGGCACTTCCGGTGATTTCCAGTGAAATGAAAATCAACATGCAACGACTGTCTTTTTTCTTGTAGTAGGAAATTCCATTCCAAACTTTTTATTTTTAAATCTAGTTACCGGGCAACTAGGATTTTTTTTTTTACCTGTAATGTCTTTGGGCTTCTACAAGGTTCTGCACACACACACACACACACACACACACACACACACACACACACACACACACACACACACACACACACACACACATTCTTTCCATGCATAGAAACATTTTTTTGGGGAAAAGGCTAAAATCTTTCTATGTCTTTCAGTGATTCAAATTGCATCCTGTTAGTAATATTTTGCCTTATTAAATAGGGAGCAGTATCACACAAAGCTAAATATGTTAAGGCATGTAATCCAAAACAATAACTTTTGTTTGGCCAAAAGGTGTCAAAACTCAAATTGGTAGTGCACTGTATTTTGGAGAAACCAACCATCATTCTATAATTCTAGTCAGGGGCGTATATAGAATTTTTTTACGGGGGAGGGGGCAAAGA
Organism: Macrothele yani; assembly: GCA_039090855.1. NCBI lineage: Eukaryota > Metazoa > Arthropoda > Arachnida > Araneae > Macrothelidae > Macrothele > Macrothele yani. The sequence goes on from CM077023.1 coordinate 21,651,446, forward strand.
AATGTGGAAGTTTTTGAAAATCCACGGGAACAAAATTAAAGTAAAGGAAAAATTAAAGCATTTTTTTCTAATGTAAGTTGATGCATTTTTATCAAATTAAGTCCTTAATGTAAATTGCATTTTAACCAAAAAACTTCAAAAAACTAAACACTTTCAGGGGGGGGCAAGGCCTCTTTTGCCCTACCTCTAAATACACCCATGATTCTAGTTTTCCTTCAAATTTTTATCCTGCAACTTCAACAACAGCTCAGTACATTGTTCAATGAGGTAGTATTTATCAGCCAGAAAATTCATTGCATACTAAAGGAAACAACAAGCATAGTCTTGATTTTGGGATTGGATTCTTATATTTTTATGTTAATTCTTGAATTGATTATTACCATATTAAGTGCTGTTTGATTTCTATGTTGTAAAGAGCTAAGTTCCATTACAACTGGCTCTAATGAGAAAGTCTGGATCAATTTTTATGAAAAGTTTTTGACAAATGACATTCAGATGGTGTTCTTCTCGTCTGAAAGAGGAAACAGCCAGTGGTGAGCTTATTAAACAAAACTTTCCTGTGAGAAGGAACCACAATCTATCGTCTATCTATCCAGCATAATGGCTGTGAGCAACCAGGATATTGTCAGACATATACACTGCCAGGGATCAACTTATAGACAATTTGGGGCCATGGGCAAGAGGTTTTCAGCCCCTCCCCCCTCCAACATCCAATGTGAATCAGTTTGATGCAAAGTAATAACTAACTATATTTTAGAGGCACCCTCAAAGGTCATGGATGTGGGCATGTGCCCCCCAAATGCCCTCCCGTAAATCAGGCCCTATACACTGCATGATCAAAAGTATCCAAACATCCCTTTAGAGTAGTGGGTTTGTCCATGTATGTCACAGTCATAGCCCATACAGGTATAAAAAGATGTATTTGGCTTGGCAAACATCATAGGCAAGCATAAACAGTAGAGTGGGCCATGCAGCAGAGCTCAGTGATTTTCAACACGGCACGGTTGTAGTATGCCATCTTAGCAACACGTAAGTTTGGGAAATACATAGTGCGATCAAAAAGTTCCGAGACTAGGTGCATAGCGCACCAACAGATGGCAGTACGCAGATGCGCGAGCAGTAGTAGAGGGCAGTGACTTTCATGAGTCATTATGCTGAGTGGCGTTCTGTGAGCATCAGGAGCTGCGCTACACGATATTCGGTGACCACGTGCAGAACATAGCTGCGATTTCGGTATGGACTGCAAACTAGAGCAGCAAGTGAACATAAAATTCGGTGGCAAGTCGGGAACAGAGACGCGTGAAATGTTGCGGCAGGCTTATGACAATGAAGCAATGAGTCGTGTGAGGTGTTTTGAGTAGCACTCATGCTTCAAGAGTGGCAAAACGGCACTGGAAGACAGCGAGAGGTCAGGGAGACTGTCCACGAGCGAAACCCCGAAAATGTGGACAAAATTAGGGAACTGGTGCATGAGGATTGTTGGAGAACCAATCAAGACATTGCTACCATCGTCAATGTGCCATACGAAACAGTGCAAGGAATTCTGACATCAGTTTTTAACATGCACCGTATTGCTGCAAAGCTTGTGCCAAAGATTCTGAACCCCGAACAGAAGGGGCTCCGTGTTGAACTCTGTCAAGATCTTCATCAGCAGGTGGTGAATGAGCCAACATTCCTGTCGCGGGTCATCACTGGGGATGAGACATGGGTCTATGGTTACGACCCGGAGACCAAACAACAGTTGTCGCAGTGGAAGAGCCAGCATCTCCCCGACCAAAGAAGGCCTGACAGGTCTGGAGCACAACCAAAAGCATGCTCATCGTGTTCTTCGACATTTGTGAGGTTATGCATCGTGAATTCATCCCCCAGGGCTAGATCGTCACCACCCTTTCTTACTGCGATGTTCTGCGGCATCTCAGGGAGAACATTCGTCGCAAACAACCTGAAATGTGGCACAGGGACGATTTTCTGCTCCATCACAACAATGCAGTAGCTCATAGAGCGTTAGCAATACGACAGTTTTGCAGCCGCAACAGCATGACTATCTTTCCTCACCTGCCTTACTTGCCAGATTTGGCCCCCTGCAACTTCTTTCTGTTCCTGAAGCTGAAGCTCAAGGGTCGCCGTTTTGAAACCGTGGACAAGATCCAGCGTGAACCGCAGACGGTGCTTGACACAATTCGCGAACAGGATTTCCAGGGAGCATTCCAACAGTGGCAAAAATGCTGGCAGTGGTGTATCGCTGCCCAAGGAGACTACTTTGAGGGAGATCATAGCCAGACTTAAGTAACGTAAGTACTTTGTTGTGTATCGGCCTAGTCTCAGAACTTTTTGATCGGACCTCGTATCTGCCTTGATCAACTGTAAGTGATGCTGTTGTGAAGCATCAGGTTGTAAAGTAAGTATCTGGAAGATATAGAAGCATGTACTGCATTTCAAGCTTAAAAATCATACAAAACATTTCTCTTTACGGGATATTTTCTTTACATGCATATATACAGGGTAATTCAAAATGATTCATCTGATTTCAAATGACTGTATTTTATGTGTTTCTAAATATACAGTGATTAAATGTACATAGGAAAAAGAAAAAAACTGTCCAAATTTTGTTTTCATTCCTTATAAATGTTCTATGTGATTTCCGTTGGTCACACGAACTACTTTGAGGCGATAATCAAATTCCTGCCACACGTGATCAAGAATGTCTGTTGTCAATGATTGTAGAGCACTATGAATGTGAACTTTGAGTTCATCTAACGTTGTTGACAATGGTGACACATATACATTATGCTTAACATATGCCCATAAGAAAAAGTCGCAAGGGGTCAGGTCCAGAGACCTGGCAGGCCACCTATAGAGTGCCTTGTCGTCGTGTCCACAGCAACCAATTCAGCGGTTAGGAATCTGTTTGTTAAGGTAATGGTGAACATCCAGATGCCAAAGTGGAGTGCTCCACTGAGCTGAAAGATGTAGTCACATGAATCTTCATTTAATTGCAGAAATAGCTATATCTAAATATGAGTGTCTTGTTACTGTTTGTTCCTTGAAAAAGAAAGGGCCGTAAACCTTTGCATGACAAACCACACAGAACACATTGAGTTTAGGTGAGTTGCACTCAGTTTCAATTACTGCGTGTGGGTCTGCGCCATCTAGCGGTTACATTCGTAAACTCGGCGTGTTTATCTTCATTTTAATGAGTGGTATGCTATTATTACCTTGATTTTTACAGAGCTATGATCTAATGACATCGGAAGAATCATTTTGAGTTACCCTGTATTTATGCAATCTATTTATCTTTCAATTATATTTTTTTCATTTGCCATGCATCCTTCGAAACAATAAAAAAATAAAACCTCAAATGAAATATTACACCATGCTGCTTTCACAAGAAAAATATTTGATGCTACGTGTTTTTTGTGATTTTTGAGATAAATGTACATACTAGAGAGTAAAAAGTAGGGGGTAAAAATAATGTTACATGGTTTAATATATCTAAAATGAAATATAAAATGTTTCAAGATTTTTAAAATTTAATTTTCAGTTTCAGTCATAAATTTTCCCTTAATTACTGCAAATAATGCTGATGATAATAATAATAATTTATTTTTAGGTTCTGTACTTTGATATTGAAATTGCGTGCCCCTACTCAGCAGCTAGCCCCACCTAAGAAGCACACTGACTGAATGCCTGTGATGTAATATATCAGTGTCTGGATATCTGAATGAAGTTTCTAATTCACATGCTGATTTTACAATCCTTCATAGGACTGTTGATTTTGCATATGTGGCTGTGCAGCCAGTGTGAAAACAACCTCAATTGACAGTACAAACGTTTAAAAATAGTTCAACAGTGTGGCCACTAAGCAATGAATAGCCTAAACCTGATCATAATGCTTCAAGAGGATGGGACATCAAATGGTGTATTATCTCACTGCTTCTGCTCTACCAGGATGGATGCAATCCAAGTATTGGTATGCAGATAACATTGCTGATGCATGGTTATGCAGAAAAACATATACATAAGACTGGCAATTGAGGTTGCAGTTTTGTTGGTCCATATATTTCAACAATTGATCAATAACGATTTTACCTCAAAATATCTTCGAAAACTAATATATATATATTCATTACTGTTACCCATCATGATCTCAATTACTGTCTTTATATTTGTTTATCAACACTTAGGATTAGATATTAATCTCAGTGCTATTCATCAAAACTAAAACAATTACCATACTCTCATTCTCCATACATAGAAATAAATATCCATATTGAGTGATACATTATCCAAACAGACAGACACACACACACACATATCCATTTCACACTTAAGTATCTCATTGTAATTTCTGATACAAAGATGTGGGCAAATGCATGAGATCTACTATCCCTGTCATCAACTTAGTAGAAACACTATACCTCTGAACAACCTGTTGGTGAAAATCAATGTCTTGGGATAAAAAACAAACAGAAAATACAAATTCTGAACTCACATGAAAAGAGGTGCTATGAAATACTCAGAATTGAATAATCTGCTGGATTGTTTGGAACACCATTCAGCGTTCCAATTACCCAGTGGTCCGCTGGCCATTGGCCAGTAAAACTTCCGCCGGACTACTGAACTATACATTTTACTGGCCCAGATGGCCAGCAAGTTTTTTTGTTTTTTTTTTCTAATTTGTCACAAGTTAAAAAATGAATTTATATTTTTTTTTCCTTGCTATATGGTTTTCTTTTTAGGTTGCAAACTAATGATAGGTTTATATTGGAGATAATTCCATTGAAATGATACCTTTATTTTCTACATGTATTGCAAATACCTTTAATTATTGTATTTTTTTTAACGACCAGTTAGCATTTTGTTCGACCAGTGGTTTGCAAATTCTAGTGGCCCACTGGGCCAGTGAAAGATTTATTTCTAATTCTAACACTGCCATCTTGTTGACAAACTGTAAGTAACATTATTGACTTTTTCCTTTCCCTTTGAGCATGGTCATGTGAGCAGGTTCGAGGAGAGAGAACTTTTATTCCCCATTTCCATATTGCAGTTATTTTATGTAGGTACTTCATAATACGCAGTTATCATTATACTTTTGTTGGGTGCAGGAGAACTGGCTGTAGGAGAACTGGTCCCCGGAAAACTGGCCTCAAAGATATTAAGGGACCATATACAAATTGTCCTTTTGACTGCTCCATGTAAACATTCTCTGTTGTGACTCATAACAACTCTAAAAATTATGTGTTTCTTTTAATTGAGTTATTTTTCCTGTATTATTCTATGCGGTTTGTCCCAAATGTGAAATACAAAGAAAAAAAGAATGACAATTCTGATCTCTGCCAGATTTTGAGGATTTTCAAAATACAACTCGACAAAAGCTCTAGAACGTCCCATACATTCGCAACCTTTAAAGATCAGAGGGAGCGGGGGGGGGGGGGAGGAGCATTTTGATTAGGGTAATATTAGCATATTATATGGGTTTATAAATTTATAAAGTAAAACTCAACAAATTCCTTGTGACCATCGGCTACCAGTACAAATTGTGTGGGGGGAGGGGGGTAATCCCAAAGATATAAAATATAATTAAGCCCATCAGCAACAGATTTTCAGCTTTTACAAACTCCACAATTCAACGAATTCTGGCAAACCTGTGTGTAGGAGGGGGGCTTAATACCAAAAATATAAACAATTTCTTGACCAATCAGGAGCAGATTTTCAGCATTTACAAACTACAACTCTACAAAATTTCTGAGGGCATTTGCTACTGCAGGAAACCTGTCTGCAGAACGGGGGAGGGGGATTTAATACCAAAAATATAAAGAATTTGTAGCCTAATCGGAAGCAGATTTTCAGTGTTTACAACACTACAAAATTTCTGCGATCATCTGCTACCACAGGAAACCTGTCTTTGGGAGGGGGATACCCCTTCTCCTGACAAGTTTCCTGCGTTACCACATGACCGCAGAAAATTTGTTGAGTTGTAGTTTTTACATGCTGAAAATAATCCGACCGGACCAGAAATTCTTTATATTTTATGTTTTTGGCATTAAGCTCCCCCTCCCCTGAATGTACATGGAGTTGATGCAGTAGCAGGTTGAGTTGTAGTTTGCAAATGCTGAAAATCTGCTTCCCATTTGGCTAGAAATTCTTTATATTTTTGGTATTAAGCCCCTTACATACACAGGGTTCCTGCGGCAGTGGATGCCCACAGAGAATATGTTGAGCTGTAGTTTATGAACCCTGAAATTCTTTTGTTGAGTTGTAAATTATAAGCGTTTTGTATATAGAATTGCATTAAATATCACAATTAATAAAATACAAAATTGTGGAAACTTTATGTGAGTCAGATAACCAACCTCTGGGGATGACGTGGTGATGAAACAGTCAAGAACACAATTTTTATACTGTCCCTTAAAATTTTTGTGGCCAGTTCTATGCTTTGTCTTTAGCCCAAAAATCATGGAAATGGCTAAATTTCTTATTGAAAATGAAATATAAAAATAATATATTTTGCAAACAATAGTTGCTCAAGTAGTGGGAAATAAAGCCACATGATATTTATTTATGCAGAATATCAATAATGAAGAAAATTTCATGCACGATTTATTATGCACTAAACTTTAGGAATAGTCAGATTAGTAAGATCTTTTGGCTGCAGCATCAGCCTTGTTTACACTAAAAGCAAGCACTCATGTGGTTGACATCATTTCTTTAGCTGTTGCCAGTAGAGATTTCCAAATTATCGGAATATTGAAGGGTGCATCCAAATTGCAAATCTGACTATTCCTAAAGTTTAGTATGTAATAAATCATGCGTGAAATTTTCTTCATTACTGGTTTCTTCATATTATGTTATGTGAAATGTTGCCTTTCTACCAATTATGCAGAATAATTTTATGGCACTGAAATTGCATTGTGTCCAGTTCTCCGGTGGCCACTTCTCCATACCCATGTTTTGTTGAATGTTTTTGTATGTGTCTGTGTATTGAAGTAACTAGAGGATTTGTAGATCTATATCTTGTCACACACTCTTTTGAACAGAGAATGAGAATAGTTGTCTCATAAAGACAGGGTAAAAAAGAAATGCACAATTGCTGACAAATGCATCAAAAGTTAGGATATCAGGCATTTACATGCATTGATTCTAGTGCTAATAACTAACTCTAACTGAACAGATAAGAATAAACTTTATAAAAATATGTCATTCTTAGCATAAAACTGAGTGATTCCAATCCATTTGTGTGAATTTAAAATTTTAATGCTTTTCGTTGAAATGAAGGTCTAGCAGATGGGAACTAAGGATGAACCAGTTGAGAAACTTCCTGTTTGGGTCAAAGAAGATACAATGCTATAATAAATAACTACTCTCACTTTTGTTAAAAGTCAATAAAATTTTTAGTTTTAGGCATAATTCAACTAGTATTAGAATGGGGAATGCGCTGAAGCATATACACAAAGGGTTAAGCTTGACCAACAGAAAAAAAATAAACAGATGCAGAAATATATATACAACAGTCATGCTAGAGACTGTTGAACTTAGATATTTGAAGAAAGAAGTGACTGACACATCCATTTAGGTGAAATACATTTAAGTAGTCTATCATCATCATGACACATTAATTGCTGCTCTCAAAGTAAGACCAAAATCTTACCATTCACTTGAAATTATGGGTTTGATAGATGGATAGAGAATGCACAAACATTTAATCCTAAAGACACACCATTGAAGAGTGATCACAGAACCCAAAAGGACAGGAAATCAAACCACCGCTTTACTAATCATATTAAGAGTAACAAGAAAACAGCATGTTGGTACTACAAAAGAGACAAGGAATATAAAAATGCTCCAGATAAACATTGATAACACAGGGAAGAAAAGTTACTGCTAACAATGATGAAAAAATTCCAAGTACCTGATGTAAGGAGAAAAAAAATGAGTTCTCTTTTGAAACAGAAGCACAGCAGCTCATACAAAAAACATGTGGTCTATAGATTTGAGGCAACAAATCAAATGACCAGTGTAAAGAATGTTTTTACCAGACTTAAAAGGTAAAACATGAGAAATACGTAACTGCATAATACATACATTGAAAATGGATAACATTCTGTAAGCTCCAAATCTAGAATTAAATTTGGTATCAGTAAAGAATTTAACTAAATGAGGGTTACAATGAGTTTTCAAAAACAATCAGTTTCTACAAAACATGAAACAATAACTGCACTAGATGTACCAGACAACAGTGGCTTATATAAGCTTGAGATTGAAGAAGAAAATGCCCTGATTGTGGAACCCAGTAAAAAGAAAAACTGTGAATTTGTGAGATGGACAATAACAAACCATGAAGCCATATATATGTGCAGTAGGAAAAACAACTTAATATAAAATTACTCAACCACAGAAAAGCTGCCAACCAGAGGCAGATACATGATTTTCATGTGTGTGGGGGGGGGGGGGGGCAAGTGTCGAAAATAACCGGGGACCTTTGATATTTTACCTCAAAATGAAAAAGTGTTCTTACTATGTCTATAAATTCTTCCAATTAATTAAGGAAAGTATTATACTTTTAAGTAATACTTTCTTTCACAAAAAAATTATTCAATTTGTTATTAAAACCTAACAAATTGAAGCTTTTCCTTGGTCCTGAGGGGAGGGTGCATGCCCCCTCACCCACACCCACCCCTCTGGATCCACTTCTGCTGCCAACAGTAAAAACTGCATAATAGGTAAACTAACATGAACCTTATCCAATAAACACAAATTAAAGACATATGGACAGTAAACACAAACTGAAGGCATTACAACTGGAATCAGTAGTCTGGTGCATTTAAGCCAAAAAGTGCTATAATACCTAGCAGGTACAGATACTGTATCACTTTCATAGATGACTACTTTATGTCTGCTCATACACAGAGTTGTAACTAGGGCAGAGTGGGTGCCCAAGGTGGAGCTCAAGAGAGTGTGCAAAAATCCCTGCTTACTGTCAGATTAAAACTGTAATTGAAACTTTTGCACCAGTTCCTAGTACAGTGTTTTAGTGCTGTATATTGTCATTTGTCCATTTCCAAAATTTGCTTATACATAATATGTTTTGCCAGATTTTGGTAGCTTTGGCAGCATAAGATTTGCATTTCTTCCTTTAAATATTCAGAAGATGTTAGTTACTCACATTCAGAAATGAAGGCACAGTCCTTCCAACTAAAGAATCACAGCCTTTTTTGACAACAGTCAGTGGAGCTACAGTTTTTCTTTAGTTGGATAAACTATATGAACACAGTCATATCAAAATAATATGACCACCTACCTAATAATGGGAATAACTACCCTTGGCCCAGATGGCAACAGTGAGATGACGTGGCATGGACACAATGAGGCTCTGGAAGGTTGCCCAAAACATATGTGCCCATTCGGACTGCACCAGAGCATGGAGGTCCAGGAGATGACATGGTTGTGGGTTGGCACACCAAACTTGTCAATCCAAATAGTCCCACAAGTGTTCTATGGGATTCAGGTCGGGCGATTTCGCCAGCCAAGGGAGAATGGAGACATCACTGTCGTGTTCCTGGAACCAATCACACACCACCTTAGCAACGTGGCACGGCACATTGTCTGTTGATAGACACCATCACCACCAGGGTAAACATCCAACATGTAGGGATGCGTGTTGTCAGTGAGGATGGACATGAAGCCATTGGCTTTCAGGGACCCATACAATGGTACCAGTGGTCCCAGGTCATACCAGGAAAACATTCCCCAGACATGCACATTGCCACCTCCAGCAGCCTGTACTTGACCAACAAGCGTGTTTGGGTATTGGTTGTCATGTGTCTGATGCCATATCTGCTACTACCCATCACTTCTGTGGGGTAGAAACCTCAGTTCATTGGAGAAGGTAGCCTTTTCCTGCTCTTCCATTATCCAATGACGGTAGTCCTATGCAAACTGCAGGAGTCATTGCCAATAGACCTGGGTTAACATGGGCACTTTGACGCAGCATCGACTCTGGAGACCCATGCACAACAGGGTTCATTCTACTGTTATCAGGGACATGTACCTGGGTGCCCCAGCATCCATTTGCATGGTCAATTACTGCACTGTTGTGTCTTGATTGCCCTTTACTAGTTGACAGAGGTGACATTTTCCTCTGGGGTCAATGGCCTTTGGGGTTCCACAGTTATGACTTCAGGAGGTACTCGTTGTGCCAGCAGTCCATTCTTCATACACCCTTACTACATCACCTGGCAAACAGCCCATGAAGTTTCTGAGATGTTTCTGAGATGTTTCTGAGATGCGTCCATCCTTGGTGCAGTAACTGATGGTCATTCCTTTTTAAATGTCCATCAAATCACTACTTCTGCCCATTGTGTTCACTTGACAAACTATGGCTCATCTGTCCTGGCTTGCTGCTTATATCTCCGTATGGTCAACCTTGTCACATGCACTGTGTGATGCACCTGGGCAGGTACACTGTGATTCTGGGGGTGGTCATATTATTCTGATACGATCGTGTAAGTTGCAAGATAAGAATGATCATATTGTTGAAAATTATCTAGGGTCATGTGTTGTATGGTCTGAACTCTGAAGCAGTTGGCAAAAGCTGTACAGTTACAGTTTGATATGACGTTAAGCCTCTGCTCATATATATTGTATCTATTTCACTCTATAGATGAACTTCAAATAAACATAAAGAATGTTGAATAACAAATATAAAAGGAAACCTATTATCATTAGCTTAATAGAAATAACAGCAATTATTTACTGAGAGGTGAATCCTCACAAAGAAATAATTCCATGTTAAAAATGACATTCAAATGTGCATGCCATATTCTGGAAATATGAAGAGCCATTGTTTCATGAATTTTTGAAAATTGGGAAGTTTTTGCAATAATTATATTAGAATGACCTTCACTGGAAACAGTTTTGTTTATGCCAAAGTATAGCATGCATAAAGTTTAATAGTTAAAACATTCCTATGTCAATGTTTTAAACAACATGTAATTTGAATTTTCCACATGTTTATAACTCTGCTGCAAGTTTGTGAGCAACTTGAACTGGAAAACTTAGGAATTGATTAAACACTCATTTCAACCATATTTGAAGTTTTGCATTCATGTTTACACTAATTTATAATGAAGTTCATGGTTTCTTCCTCAATGAAACAAAACTACACAAAAGGACTCACCTTAAAAATCAACTTCAAGAAACATATGCATGTATAATTGCACATTAAAACTGTTTAAAAATCCTCTAATGATCATTTTCTTCTATTTACATTAATATTATTTAATTCTTATGCATAATTATTAAAAAGTGTTTTAAAAGGATTCAGGGGTGCCGACTTCACCAAATTATTAGGGGGGCAGGTGTGAAAAGATCAGATGTGGGAGGGGCACGTCTCTTCCATATTGAGGAGGAAAATTAAAAACAAAAAAGGGCAAAAAGATTAACTACGAGGTTTGACGTATATTTTAAAATGCAATTGCTCATCAGCAAATGAACAAGGAAACAGAAATATACTTTTGGTGAATATTAATATTTTTAGAAATAAAATTCAGCCTGTGATTTTATAAAAATATCTAGAGAGAGATTTTATTTCCAAACATTTATTTAAAAAAATGAGAAATAAACTGGGTTACTTAAACAGAGAACAAGAAGCGCAAAAAATAGATAAATAAAGGCAGATTATGCGTTTCTGTATTTTTATTTATTTTATTTTTGATAATTGTTTTAAACATTTATCCATTATTGGCCATAAAAGGCCATTATCAAAGGTTATTTATTGTTTTAAACAGGCTAAAGTGATTATTTTACTAAACAGGACGAAAAATATTGGGTGGGCACTGCTCCACAGTAAAATTATTGGAGGGGCAAGATTCACCTTGCCCCCTATTGTCGGCATCTATGAAAGGATTACAATTTTTAACATCTTCTGTTCATGCATTCTTTCAAATGATGTTTTTTTCACTCTATTCATTTTTTTTTTCTGTTTCCATTCCTCCAATCTTTGTGCTTTTTTGAGAACAGAAAAGCACAAAGGACAGAGTAAAAAAACAACCTTGTGGCTTGAAAGAATATCTAAATATAAGATATAAAATTTCTAATCCTTTTAAAACACTTCAATAGTTATGCATAAGAATCTTTTCATACATAATTTGCTTTGTAATTCAGTAAATTAATGTTGTGCTTTTTTGCCACAGCAACAAAAACTGTTTTAAAACACCTACGTGAAATCACGCTGTAACATCCCATCCAAAGAGTTATCATGTTATAACGGAGATGTGTTATGTCACATATATGCATTCTACTTTGTCACTCATAAACAACCTTTGAGCAAAAAACACATGGATTTATAAATAGTTTCAAAATAATATGGATTTGTTATCTTGAAACTACAACTCTTACAAATACTACTTCTCAAAAAATACATCGATTTATAATTTACTTCTTTTGTAGCTACACTTGGGGGAAGGGTTGGGGTCAATAAATATGATGAAATAAGGTTCATATGTGTTTTTAATAAAGTTATCTTGAAACTACAACTCACTCACTGTGGAACTAAATTTTTAAAAAGTATTTGACACAAGGCTAACCAATGTTTTCCTTATTTGTTTATTTACGTATGTATTAATTCATTGTAGATACATTGACTTAATAGTACATAAGATTTATCTAATTTCATTATAACCACTAATAATAAACATACTGTATTGGCTAACCTTAAAAAACACCATAATACCTTCAAGATAGAACTGAAGAACAGGTTCTCTGCTTTAGAAGGCCTAACATCGGAAGAAGTGGACATCTCTGAAGTTAACAGAAAAGTAACCAAAGCTCTTATGGAAACAGCAACAAAATTAGCTGGGTCTAAGAACAAGTTGCGTGTGAACAAATTATCAGGAAAAACGAAAATGTTGATGCAAAAAAGAAGAGAGATGAGGACAACTAAAGAAGATGTGACTTCCAAAGTGGAATATATAGAGCTATGCAAGACAGTAAGAAAAAGTATCACTGAAGACGTAAGGAAATTCAACTGTGAACTAGTGAGGAAAGCAATTGAAAACAACCAAAGCCTAAAGATAGCAAAGGGACATCTCAGTAAGGGAAGAAAACAGATTATGGCACTGAGAAAAGAAGATGGTTCTGTAACAAGAAATAGAGGCGAAATTTTGACAAGAGTGAAAGATTTCTACTCCAAATTATATGAAAGGGATGATATATGCACTCCAGACATCATGAAAGATACCAGTACCAGAGTTCCTCCAGTCCTTCCAGCAGAAGTTGCACATGCAATCAAGAACATGAAGCGAGGAAAAGCTCCAGGAGAAGATGGAATTACTGTAGACATCATACAAGAAGCAAGTGGAGAAATCGAAACAGTACTCGCCCAAATTTTCACTCGATGCCTTAATGAAGGAAAGATTCCTGAGGATTGGAACACCGCTACAATGATCCTGCTACATAAGAAAGGTGACATTGAGGATCTCGGAAACTACAGACCTATCAGCCTCCTATCAGTAGTTTATAAAATCTTCACTAAAGTTCTTTCACACCGCTTGAAGGTAACACTGGACATGGCTCAACCGAGAGAACAAGCTGGATTCAGGAGTGGCTACAGCACAATAGATCATATCCACGTGCTGAGAGAACTAATTGAAAGAAGCGAGGGAATATGAACTTCCATTGTGCATGGCTTTTATCGATTATGAAAAAGCCTTTGATTCGGTGAAACCATCAGCAGTTACAATGGCTCTGAAAACCTGCGGTATTGAAGATGCATACATTAATATTATTAATAACATCTATGAAAATGCAAGTGCAAAGATTAGGCTGTTTGAAAATACAACACACGTAAAAATTGGAAAGGGGGAGTGAGACAAGGTGACACCATATCTCCGAAGCTCTTTAATGCCACATTGGAGGGTGTTTTTCAGTCGCTGAGCTGGGAAAACAAGGGGATAAAGATTAATGGAGATTATCTAACCCACCTTCGTTTTGCTGATGACGTAGTCATTTTTGCAACTACCCCATCAGAGCTGCAGAGTATGATCCAGGAACTTGCTGACAAGAGTAAAGAAGTGGGATTAAAAATGAACTTTCAGAAGACAAAAGTGATGTTCAATGCTTTTACAAGAAATGAAGATTTATCGATTGATGGAGAAAAGCTGGAGATAACAGACACGTACGTTTATCTTGGACAGCAGATATCAAGTGAGGGTCACATTGATGAAGAAATCAATCGGCGTACAAAACTTGCCTGGAGAGCTTTTGGAAGAAACAGCATAATTTTCAAGAGCAATATGCCATTATGTCTTAAAAGAAAAGTGTTTGATCAATGCATCCTTCCAGTGCTTACGTATGGTGCAGAGACATGGACCTTAACTAAAAGAGACATACAAAGGCTGCAGACAACTCAAAGAAGCATGGAGAGGTGCATGCTTGGTGTAACCAGGAGAGATAAGAAGAGGAACTCGTGGATCCGAAAAATGACAAGAGTGGAAGACATCATGATCAGAGTTAAATCCCTGAAATGGCAATGGGCTGGACATACTGCCAGAAGGACAGATCATCGATGGACAGCCGAAATTTTAGATTGGATTCCAAAGGGACAGGAAAAGACCCAGAAGAAGACCGCATGGGAGATGGGTGGATGAAATTCGAAAGTATGCAGGGGTGACATGGAGGAGACTGGCACAAGACAGACCGTTGTGGAGGAAACTTGGGGAGACCTTCGTCCAGCAGTGGATTGATAATGGTTGACAATGATGATGATGATGATTGGCTAACTTATGTCATACAGTTACTATGTCAGACATTGACATAATTTCATCTGAGAAGCAATCTCCAGCCACTGAACACCTGCTCAAAACAAGAAAAGCTAAGTGTACACCTGCTCAAAACAAGAAAAACTAAGTGTACACCTGCTTAAAACAATAAAAGCTAAGTGTTTTATACTGCTGGTAATAGGTTGCAATTTTTAATAGTAACTATGGTACATATTATTAAATATCTCAACATTTCCTATAGACTCAATAACATGAAATAAAAGTATTTTTTTTTTTTTTATGAATCATACACTGACCTTCACATGATTTACAATATATTATTTACCTATGACTAAATTTGGCACTCCCTTTTTACTGGTAATGACAATGAAGGCTTTTTTTATCTCAACTTTTTTATACTGCTGGTAACAAGTTGCAAATTTTGATGGTAAATATGGTGTGTATTACTAAATATCTCAACATTTTCTCTAGACATGAATTTTTTTAATTCATGTGTAGAGAAAATGAGAAAATAAATATAATTCATACCTGAGATAATAAAATTAATTTTCTCAATAACATGAATTTTTTTATGAACAAAACTGACCTTCATGTGATCAACAATAGATTGTTTACCTGTCATTATGTTGAAATTATTGAATGCATCAGATTTTAGAAAATATGGGGGCCATGTCCAAATTATTGATCAGTATGTAATAAAAATTCCTTTGCTTGTTATAACGATGTCCCCATTGCAGTAATGCCCACATCACACTTTCCCCTACCCATGGACAAAGTGAGTAGGAGGCAGTGACAGCAGCTGAAGAAACCAGATGTGGAAGTGGAAAGCATGCTAAGATGGAATTCACATATAGGGAGTAGATTTCTTTTGTGAAAATACAAGTTGTCCACTGAAGAAATGCTGCACAGTGTGCAAAAGGATTACGAGAAGCATGTGGTGTTAATGCATTGCTATATTCAACAGTACAAAGGTAGGTGTTGCGTTTAAGAAGGGTCGTGAAGATCTTGATCATCACTCTGGTGCCGGAATACCTGTCGAGGTTACCGATGACAGGCATTTGGTGTTAGTCTGGGAATTGTTGAACATTGACCAGTGATGGACTTGCTTGGAATTGTCTTGTGAGGTACAAATTTCTTCAAAGACTGCTCACAGGGTCTGGGAATGAGGAAAATCGCCAGCAGGTGAGTCCCTCACCATCTGTCGGACGTTCAAAAATGGCACTGATTCACTGTGGCTGAGATGCTTTTGAATCGATATAGACTGGAAAGTAAAGCTTTATTGAAACGCATAATCATAGTGAATGAAATGTGGGGCTATAGCTATGAGCTGGAGCTGAAACATCAATCGTCTGAGTGGCAACATCTAATTTCCCCTTGACCGACATTTTTTTTGCCAGTCTCCCAGTAATGTCAAAGTGTTGCTTGTTTGAATATGAAGATTTCGTACTTGATAGATGAAAATGAGGAACATAAGTTTGCTGTCTGTAGTACAATAAGTTAAAACAAATCCCTAAAACTGCCGAATAAAACTCAATTTATTTACAATTTTAAAAACCTATTTACATAGCTAGCACTTCCGGGGCTTGCATGGCCCCATTTTCAAACCCAAAAGCCCCGGTACACATAGAGGCAACGACTATATACTATAGTATATAGTCGTTGTCTTTATATACTATATACTATAGTATATACTACAATGACTATATACTATAGTATATACTACAATGACTATATACTATAGTATATAGTCGTTATATATATAGTATATAGTCATTGCCTCTATATACTATAGTATATAGTCTATAGTATACTATAGTATATAGTCGCTGCCTCTATGTGTTCCGGGGCTTTTGGGCTTGAAAATGGGGCCATGCGAGCCCCGAAAGTGCTAGCTATGTAAATAGGGTTTTTAAATTATAAATAAATTGAGTTTTATTCAGCAGTTTTAGGGATTTGTTTTAACTTATCATACTACAGACAGCAAACTTATGTTCCTCATTTTCATGTTGCGTGTTGTTGCATTTGACTAGTTTGGGATCATTTTCACACATGCTGTGCCTTATGGGACAAAAGTTAATGCACAATATAACAAGAAATTCCTAGAACACCACTTATGACTTGCACTTCACTGCAAGAGACTTCAAGTTCTGAAAGAACACCTGATTTTGCACAACATTGCTCGTTACTATACAGCTAGTGTGGTAACAACACTACTGCAGAAATGGGGTTGGGAGATCCTTGACTACTGCCCTATTCACCTGACATGTCTCTCTGGGATTTTGACTTGTTTAGGAAGCCTTTGGGAGGTCAAAGATTCCCAATGAGAGATGCCATTCTAGCTGCAATAGAGACGTCAATGCACTTTTTTCATAAAAATGACTCTGCTGATGGAGTATGACGCCTGCAGGGGATTTGGGAGACAGATGCAAAACATGGCTAGAGACTATGTGGAGGGCCTATAAAAACATTGGTTAAGTACTGTACACTCCACTTCGTACTTTTTTATTCATTAGTGATCAATAATTACACTGGCAGAAAGTGAAAAAAGAACACCAAGAAGGAGACGTCTGATACCAACGAAATTTATACAGCATAATAACGGAATACAGAGGATAATGTGATCAAAACATTATGGCAAAATACAGCTGTATTTGCTGGTAAACTGAAAAATAACATTTCCATGTAACATGGTTAGTATGAGGTTGGAACCCCCATGAACTGCGTCACACTGTGCAATTCTGGCATGGAGTCTGTCGTACAGATGTTGGATGTAAGTTTGGGATATTGAGTTCCAAGCATCCTCAACCTGGACGCGTAAATCAGGGATGGGCGTGGAGACCGGATAAGTCGTCCCATAAAATCCCACACGTGCTCAATGGGGGACAAATCCGGTGAACGTGCAGGCCATGGAAGTTATCTCACACCCTGAAGTACATGTTGCGTTGCACGTGCCGTGTGTGGGCGTGCGTTATCTTGCTGGAAAACACCACGATGGACCGACCTTACAAATGGCACAACAACTGGCTGAATGATGTTGATGTAGGAGGTGCTGTTTAAGGTACCTGGTACAAACACTAGTTGTGTACGGGAGTGATAGCTGATCGCTCCCCACACCAGAAGACCAGGTGTAGGCCCTGTGTGTCGCTGGCGGATGCAAGAAGGGTGGTGACGCTCCCCTGTGCATCTGCGAACACGCATATGGCCATCGGAGGCTCCCAAGCAGAATCTGCTTTCATCGCTGCACACGACAGATCGCCATAGCGTTCTCCAGTGCAGACGTTGGCAACACCACTGCAGCCGTTCCTGACGATGGGCTGGAGTCAGAGGTACACATGCCAGAGGCACACATGCACGTAGTCCTGCATCCAGTAGACGATTGCGGATTGTTCGCACAGTCACCTCAGATGCAACGGCAGCTCGGATTTGCATCGCAGTGGATGTTCTGCTTGACAACTCCGCTCTTCTTATGCGTCGATCAGTCCGCTCATCAGTCCATCTGTGACTCCCGGTTCTACGTCTTCTCGTGTGGGAATGTTCCTCTGACCATCTACGCCACCATCGTACCACCAACAATACTTCCTGTCCAATTCGCTCCGCAATACGACGATACGACCACCCGGCCTCGCGGAGTCTGACTAGACGACCTCGCTCAAAGTCCGATAACTGCTGAAATCATACACGTCTTCCATGTCGAGGCATTGCAGCTTCTTCAGGGTCTTTGCACGTGTCCGTACGCCGACGACTGATTACATTCACTTTGCCATACATACTCCTTAAATACCACCAACGATAATTTGCATATTATGCCGTGCTGTGGTGTAAGCGCTCACCGGTTGGTCCCGAAATTAACATCACACCTACGTAAACTTGCCCCCATTAGCATATGTAAATTTCATGATCGTCCGCCAATTCCTTCTTGGTGTTCTTTTTTCACTTTCCGCCAGTGTATAACATAGCCCTCGTATTAGCCAAAACATATATGGATTAACAATTTCCTACACAATTTTAGGCTTTTTTTAGTTAAATCCTTGCATGACAAAAGCCAGTGACATTTGGACTGCTGAAGTACAATTCCATTTCATGACTCATGCTTTCGAGTATAGCAATTTTTTATGCTGCATTTTATTGGTGAAGTACCTTTTGCTTGCAAAATCTAAAAATGTTTTGCAAATAATGTCCTTATTTTTTCATTCTCATCAATAGTACACTTATTGACCAAATTTTCACAATTTGTTCTCTGAACTTTGAGAAACAAAAAATAATCATTATTTACTGCAAAGACATGCAAGCTTTGTATTTTCTTTTTACTCCTCTTTCATAACTTGCAAAATGAAAATGTTTACTTTTGTACATCATGTATATCTCAAAGTTTTAATGAAAATGACATGAAGTCAGTTCTATATTTTGTTTGTATATAAAGCAATCCAAAAAAGGAAAAAAAAACATTGAACATTTCAGTGAAGCAAGCTGAACAATTACCTGATGCCCGTTTTGCAAAGATGAAAGTTTTTCTTTCTCTGTTTAAAAATTTCCATTACTCAAACCAAATAAATGAAAGCAGGCATGCTATGTAAAATGAAGATACAAACCATAGCTTGGAGAACTCTGAATGTGGGGGGAGGGGAGAACTTGTTCAATGATGCATGATTAGTTAACTTTTTTGTAACTAGTTATTCTACACAGTCGAGTCACATTGTGACCACCAGCTAATATCCAGAGTAACCGCTGTGTGCAGCGCGGACAGCAGCTAGACAAGCTGGGAGTGACTCAATAAGGGGCTGGAAGGTGTTCACAGGATGTGGAGCCATGCGGACTGCAGTGCATCTGACAGTTGCTGGAGGGTGAGTGGTGGAGGATCCATAGAGTAAACAACACGATCAAGGTGATCCCACAGATGCTCATTTGGGTTTACGTCTGGGGAATTAGGGGGCCAGGGAAGTACTTTGAAGTCTTCATCGTGCTCTTCCAACCACTCTCAGACATTTCAAGCTGTATGACACGTCGCATTATCGTGTTGAAGATCCTCCCCAGGGAAGACAATCAGCATGTATGAGTGTACATGGTCTGCAAGGATGGATTCATAATGAATTAGGTCCATAGTGCCTTCCACAGGTATGAGTGGACCCAGAGAATGCCAGAAAAACATTCCCCAGACCATAATGCTGCCCCCACCAGCTTGTGTTCTTCCAGCAGTGGTTGAAGATTGTTTGTTCTCTGATGTTTCCTGCCTTATACTCCAAACTCCAACGCCCATCCATTCGATGAAACAGAAAATGTGCCTCATCAGAGAAGGCAATCCTTGGGTAATCAGTGGAGGTCCAATTCCGATACGCTGCCCTGGTAACGTAATGGTCTAAAAGATGGCTTATGACCATTCGTCCGAGAAAGGGTCCGGGTTCGAATCCTGGTGTGGCATGGATGTCATGTCTGTCTTACGGCACTGGCTCTCTCCGTTCCCTGGAACCAGTGGCCCTAAATTAAGAATGGGCAACTGCTTATAGCCCATTGAGTAGCTCACAGTGGTCGTTAAACCTTCAATAAAAAAAAACATTCTGATACTGCCGTACAAATGTAAGCCTTTTCTGCCGATGCACCTTCGTTAGCATAGGTGCAATGACCATCTGTCTGAATCAGAGCTCCATATGCAGCAGGGTTTACTGAACTGTCATTTTAGAAACACTTCCTGTAGCCCCTGGTTCATTCGGCCAGTGAGTTGCTCCACTGATAGCATGTGGATCCGCCCTCGCGCGCCTTCGACACCAACATTCACCTTTCACATCAATGGCACGTGGTGCTCCACAGTTTCCACATCGCTTATTTGCAATGATGCCATTTCTCTAATCGTGATACACTTTAACCACAACAGCATGTGAACAGTTCACAAACTGCGCTGTTTCAAATATACTGCCGCCCTTGGCCCGAAAGCTGAAAATCATCCCTTTTTGAAAATCTGATAAATCACTTCTTTGATTCATGGCAGCAACGAGTGGTATATTTTCCGAATGCCTACAGCACACCTTATATACCCTCCAAGCCAGCTCACAACACATGCCTTCTTTCATTGGCTACGCACTGTCGCCGTCAAAAGTAGGAGGTAGTCACAATAATGTGACTCAACTGTGTATTTAGAGACAAATTTCTAACAAACAACACATTTTCACCATCAGACCTACCCAAGACACCCATGAATTCATTCATTAAGAACTTGTTTTCCAATAAGGCCTAAGAATGATACCTATGTGCTTTTGCGTTGTATGAAGAAATGATTTTGCTCTGTCATCAAATACGTGTTCTTACCTAGGGGTGCCGGAGGTTTAAAATTATTGGAGTTGTCAAATTTTTAGGATTTGAGGAGCACAATATAGATTTCAGAGGTTCATATTCCCATTTTTTAACAAAAAAATTATGACCAATTGGATCTACATATAAGAGACACAATCCACAGTGGCATTTGTTACATGCTGCAGCTCCTAAAATGTAGAACTACATGTATGTTAATTAAAGAGCTTAGTGGCAAAATATATATACAGTATATGATGTGTGTGTGTGTGTGTGATGACACCTGATACAGAACTGAGTGAACTTTGTAAAACATTCAATGGAACTGGCCGCAGAAAACAATTCCTACTCACATTACTAATACTGCAAGAATGGTAGTCAGTTCCTACCATTTGCTCTTTTATATCCAGATGGACATGAAGCAGCCTTTCTTTTTAAGAGTGAAAAATGCAGCATAAAAGGTGCATTTACAATGTGTGCAAGCATACTGACATTTCTGCCAGCTAAAAAAAGAGTTGCTGATGACATGAGGAAGGCATTGCTACACTTATTTTCATTAACTGCATGCTGTCATAAAATTTAATTTGCATGCTATTATGGGTCATTCCATCAAGAATCGCCCAATTATAAAAAAAAAAAAAATAGTTGCATCACCATTTTTAAAAAATCTAGAATAAATATACCAGGTTGTTCAGAAAATAATGGCCGGTTTGCAGGGTAAAAATGAAAGAGACATACCTCATAGCACATAACATTGTTTTATTTGAAATAGGTGGCCACAGCAACTACACACCTCTGCCAGTGAGTGACAAGTGCTTCAGTGCCAGTCCAGAAGAAATCTGGCTCCCTAGAGGCAAGAAAGTCCTAGAGTGCAATTTCAGTTCCTGAAGGTCCTGTCATTGAGGTAATTGCTAAAATGCAAGAAAAGGTGGACATCAGAAGGGGCCAAGTCAGGTAAATAGACTGGATGTGGGAGGATTTCAAACCTCAGTTTGTGTAGTTCCTGTTTTGTCATTTGTGATACGTGTGGTCTTGCGTTATCATGGAGGAGGATAGGACCCTTCCTGTTCACCAAATATGGCTGTTTGGAACACAACTTCTGGTGCATTCAGTCAATTTCTTCACAGGGTATGGCTGAGGTAATGCTTTCACCAGCATTTAAGAACTGTGGTGCATGACATCGTGAACAGTCCACCACACTGTCAATAAAACCTTTGGCATCAGCCTTGGTTTAGGATGTTGCTTCGGTGGTTCACCATGGTTCAGCCATTGTCCAGATTGCTTACGGTTGTCTTATAGCACTCATTTTTATCACTGGTTGCAATGTGCTGAAGTAGGAGCTCCTTTTTGTTGGGAAGCAGAAGGTGAGTGCACATCTCAAACTGTTGCTGCTCCGTCAGTTCATGTGGGACCTACATATCGAGCTTACCAATTTTGTGGAGATATTTGGAAATGGTTGACAACATATTGTACTATGTAATCAAATATTATACACCCATATCTATGAATAAATAACTTCTGTAGTTAGGTGTAACTAATTATTTATTTATTAGCCGAGCTTTCACACCTCAACAGAGGGCTTTTTCAAGTCTTCATACAACTGCTAAGAATAAGTTTAGCAGTTGTATGAATACTCAGTTGTATGAAGCCTTGAAAAAGCCCTCTGTTGAGGTGCAAAAGCTTGGCTAATAGATAAATAAATAATTAGTTACACCTAACTACAGAAGTTATTTATTCATAAACACATTGTACTGTTTGGCGAGTTCTCCGAGTGTGACGCAAGGATTTGCCTCCACATTGAACATCATTATCAATGACTAAATGTCGTCCTTGGCCCTCCTCATCTTGTAGGCTCGTTTCACCTGAACAAAACTTTTTAAACCACCGATGAAGAGTACGTTCAGAAGTTGCCTCCTTATTCCATGTCTCAACACCACATTACGGCAGGTTTGTACCGCATTACAACCCATTTTGAACTCATGAAGCAGAATCACCTAGAACTCGCTCTTTCATGACATGTTGTACAAACCACTCTCACATGAGTAGCAAGGACTGCAGCTCAACTGATTATGGCATGTACGTGGCGTCTGAGTCGCCCTTCAACTCGTATAAATGGCCTTGTGAGCAGATTGGTCTGCAAGCATTGTGGGCGAGTTCAATGCGGCACCTCAGAAAATTGGCCATTATTTTCTGAATGGCCTGATATGTTATACCCTCATACTTTAGAAGAAAAGAAAAAACAATTTTTAACATTTTTTTTATCTCATTTTTTGGGGAGACAGCCCAAGATTTATTAAAAATTAGTACCCAAAACCTCCCCAATGAAATCTATAGGGCCCCTTAATCTACTCATATAAGACTTTCAAATTTCAGATTTTTAAATTAACACAGTTTTGAGCAAATGGGCTTCAAAAATTGCAAAAAAAAATTTATTCCCATTTTTGATTTCTGATAATTTAAAAACATTTTTTCTCCATCAAAATTTCAAGGTTTTGAAGCTGTCCTACCAGCACACTTTACATAAATGAAAAATTAGGAGTGAAGAAATAACCTACTTTTCAGTTATAGGCAACCAAAGTACCCAAAACGTGAGGGAAAAAAAAATTCCAATTGAATTTGTATCACCTTCATAACATAGATCAGTAATCTTAAGTAGATGGTTAGAAAGATCAGTTTTTACTGAAGAAAATCGCATTTGCCCGATCTGGATTGAATGAATAGCTTCGAGAACATCCAAAACCAGAGAAGTACTGTTTTTACAAAAAAAAATTGCATTTTGTTATTACTAAGAGGCCCCTTCCCCTAAAAAATACAAGAGATATAACAATTTAAAAAAATGTTTTATACTTACAAAGTATGAGGGTATAACATATATTTATTTTAGTTTTTTTTTTTAAATGGTGGTGATACAGGAATTGAGTGAACCATGGTGGAATGGCCCTTATATGAAATTAAGGAACTTTCCAAACTGCTCCTCCCTCTGCCACAGCAAAACATGTTATTTCACTAAGCTGCAGTTTCTCTTGCTGATTACTCTATGGAGTCATTGCCTTTGGTCATAACTCAGAATTCTCAGATAATAAAAAAATCTTCTTGTGCATAACCATGCTACATTATACTCTTGAGCTCTTCTCAGAAATGCTGCTCCCTTCTTAACTATCTTACCTATGCTTAGCACAGACTAAACTAGTGTTCAAATTATTTAGTGGTCTGCTGGCCCAAGACAACTGAAAGTAGTCAGACCACCTAAATCAAAATGACGGTAGTCCAATGGCCAGTCAGATTTTTCAAGAAATGTCATTTCAGAGACACTCGATGACATTTTTTAATCTTTGGTAAAAGGAAATTGCAAAACACTTTTTGCTCATAGTAGAAGAGGGTTGTAATAACTACAAAGTTATTACAACCCTCTCTTAAGTGGATGAATATTGTGTAGTCCATGCATTCATGAGGGTAATCCCTCATATGTCAAAAGTGAGCAGCAACCTAGGCAAATGCTAAAAGTAGTCAGTTAAATACATTGTTGATAAGAATCTCAGTCACACCATCAGAATATTGTGAGGAGAGTACAGTAACTCTAACTTCAGTGCAAAAGGCCACCCCAGTGGCGTAGTGGTCTAAGCGATGGCTCTGATCATTCGTCCAAGATGGGTCCGGCTTTGAATCCCGGTACGGCATGGATGTTGTGTTTGTCTTATGGCGCTGGCTCTCTCCCTTCCCTGGAACCAGTGGCCCTAAATTAGGGACGGGTGAGCCCATTGAGTTGCTCACAGTGGTTGTTAAACCTCCAATCGCCGCCCCGGTGGCGCAGTGGTCTAAGGCGCTGGCCTCTGATCATTCGTCCGTAAGGGGTCTGGGTTCGAATCCCGGTCAGGCATGGATGTTGTGTTTGTCTTATGGCACTGGCTCTCTCCCTTCCCTGGAACCAGTGACCCTAAATTAGGGACGGGCGACTGCTTATAGCCATTGAGTTGCTCACGGTGGTCGTTAAACCTCCAATCAAAAAAAAAAAAAAAAAACCTCCAATCAAAATTTTTAAAAAAAGTGCAAAGGATCTTAGGAAGGAAAGTGTGCTGCGGGGGCAGACTAGGAAGCATCAGTTAAAACAGCAGCATTCCAGGGTTACTTTGGCATTTGTAAGTAGTAATCAATTAGATTACATTAACATGTGGCATTATGGTGTCAGTTCCAAGCCTCAACCCCCCTTTTCCACTCCCTCCCTTCCCAAAATAAAAATGTAAATCCAAAAGTACTGAGATAGAAAATATTATCGGCACTACGCCCAAACGACGAATCTGCATTTTGGGCCATTTTCACTTAACTGCAGCTGCTGAATGAGTATATGCCTCTTTACACTATGCCAAAGGCGGAAACGTGAACTCTAACGCAAAATTGGGCAAAAACGCATGTATGATTTCGCATAACTGCAGAATTTTAAATTTTTCAGTGAGCTGTGTCTTTAGACACGATTTTCTCCTAACTTGTATTTTGCAGATTCGTGGTCTTGCTGTAGTACCGACGATATTGTGTTCAGCAATGTTGTGCAACCCAGCAGTAGTCCCTAAAGACTTAGTTGGCTCCAGCATGATTCCAAAGGACATAAAATGTTTTGTTTACTTAGTAAAACTTTTAAACTTGCTGATCAGCAGTCAACATTTATTACTCGAAGTGGTAACTTCGAAATTGATTCCATCAAGGTATGTGCATCAAATATACCCCATGATCAGGTAATAAATTTTAACACAACTTCCAAACAAGCATCAGGATTATCTGAAGCCATCAATGCCTTATTATCTCTGCAAGAGAATGCCAAAGAGGTAGTGTGATTAATTTGTTTTGTACTGCTGCCAAATATTCTAGGCCATTGACTGATTTTACATGAAGAATGTGGATGTTGGGCAAACATCCTAGCAGATAAAGCTTGTAAAGAATTTATATCATTCATCTCAAAGATGTGTCTTCAACAGTTTATTTGTGATATTAATGATGTCACATGTTTCTTCATAATGTGTCATGAATCTACCAACTCAGGTATATAATTGAATAGCTACTAATTATTTACATTGTGTTTTTCAGTAGATAAGTTTTCAATAAAGTTTTTAAGTATCTGTCCTTTTAATAAGCCAATGCTGAATAATATCTTTAGCCTTATATGATGCATGCATTAATTTACTTCAGAGTGTTCCTAATCCATTTGTTAAGATTTTTCTGTTTTGTTGTAAGTCTTTAAAATTATTGCCTTGCATAGTCTACAACAATGCAAGGCAATAGAACAAGTGTAGGGCAAAGGATTATAGAGAAAAAGCCAACAGTGATAAAGCTTCACTGCATGGCACATAGGATAGAATTAGCCCTTAAATGTACACTGAAAGCTTTTACAATGCATTATAATGTGGAAGAGTTTCTCTTACAACTTTTCATATGTTATCAGAACAGCCCTTCAAATCAGTTTCAGTTAAAGAAAGGTGCAAGTCTTTAAAAATTAAATTGATTTGGTGGAACCCAATGGCTACCACATTTAGATAAAAACTGAATAATTTTAGAAAAATTTTTGATGCTCTGAAATTAGAACTGAAAAACTGCTATTTGTCATCCTAAATAAAATCTGCATCTGTTGCTGGTAGTTTGCTAAAATCCATAACATCAAGGACATTTATTTGTGCTGTAGCAGAATTATCAGAGGTCGGCTGCTGTCTACAAAAAGTTTCCATAACCTTACTGCATTGACATACCACACTATTTCATGTATACACTACTGCATTTGCAGCGATAGAAGCTCTCAATGACCTGGAAGAAGTTCCTGAGAGAATTAAGAAAAGAATGTGTGTTCTAAGGCCAAAATTAAAATGTGATACAAAATGGAAAGTGGAAGAGAGTAAACATTTCCCCCAGTGAGCAAATAATTGAGCAACTAAAATCTAGGCATCCTGAGACTGATGGAAGTTTAATTGCAGTGAGTATGATCCTATCCTTGTCTGAGTTGTCACTGAAACCATATCCAGCAAACTTTGAATTGGAAGAAATCAAGAGGGCACTGACTGATAAGTACAGTATAATGATATATTGCAGAAATTCAAAGTTCATAAAGCCAGTGCAGAAGTTGAATGGAATTAATGATTTTTTTAGAAAGGTCACTTTATATAGGTTATATCTCCACCAGGAGATATAACCTATACAGTGTCCTCCCCCCCCTCCTGGTGGGGATATATCTTCACCAGGGGCGTAGATATATCTTACTTTTGTCAATATCTCTGCTTCTAAGAGTCCGATTTGAAAAATCCCTTCCTTGTTGGATAGTGTTTTCAATGTGAAATGTTTCATATATATTTTCAAATAATGCATAGACTTTCTGCTAGGGGGCATAAAGGTAAATTGCATTTCCCCCTATGTCTCTTCTTCTAAAACTCAGATTTGAAAACTTCTTCCTGTATCTGATACAGCTCCTGGTGGGAAAAGTTTTGCATATAATTTATAATTATTGATAAAGAATGGTTTGGAATCCAGGGGGTAGGTGTTTATTTCTGCTCTTCATGTATTTGCTGCAAAATCTGAGTTTCTGAAAACTCGATCGAAAAAATTCCATTGTGAACCGATACTGCTCACCGTGGAAAACCTTTTGAGAATACTTTCTCCTTAAAATAATACAGTTTTTCTACCAGAG
This sequence comes from Macrothele yani, assembly GCA_039090855.1. NCBI lineage: Eukaryota > Metazoa > Arthropoda > Arachnida > Araneae > Macrothelidae > Macrothele > Macrothele yani. The sequence goes on from CM077023.1 coordinate 21,679,163, forward strand.
GGCATTGATGTATATCTTATTTTTGTCAATATCTCTGCTTCTAAGAATCTGATTTGAAAGACTTTTTCTTTGTTGAATGAGCATTTTTGGTGTGAAATGTTTCTCATATGTTAACAATTATAAAAGGCAACTTACCTTTATAGGGCTTCCTTCCTTTAATGGCATTTCCTACATGTACTTTCTGAAGCCTGTGTTACATCTTGCGGGCTAGGGGTCTCGTTCATCTTCCCATGTGCCAGTGTATGCATGTCTGTATCGGTCAATGATATTGACACTGTACTTGTTGATCTACTGTTTGCATTGATATACTTTTTGTCATGCTCTTGAGAGAATGTTTATTCGAGAACACTTTCTACACATTCTCTCAAGAGCATGACAATAAGGATATCAACACGAACAGTAGACCAACAAGTACAGTGCCAATATCAATGACCGATGCATACACTGGCACATGGGAAGATGAACAAGACCTCCAGCCTGCAAGATGTAACATGGACTTCAGAAAGTACATGTAGGAAATGTCATTACAGGAAGGAAGCCCTATATGGGTAAGTTGCCTTTTATAATTGTTAATGTACAATTTTGCACGTGAATTAAATGACAGCATGGATAGCATTGAAGTCCATAGGGCTGTGATAGTTTGTTTCTCATATGATTTCAAATTTTTCTTAATGCACAAGTCTGCCACCAGAAGGCGTAAAGACACGTTTCTGTTTACAGCAATACCTGCAGGACTAAAAATCTGTTTCAAAAAATTATATTTTGGACAGATACTACTAACTATGCAATTCTGTGTGTGTACTTTCTTCCCAAAATAATGTACAATTTCGCCACTAGGTGGCACAAATGCTTAATCTGTTTTCTTTTTACATGTGCGATTTAAAAAATTATTTCAACACTGGATGTCATTTACCTTGTAGAACACTTTAGGTTAGTATCTGAAGATTTTTCTGGTTCACAGTTCTGTTGCCAAGTGGTGTTTGTGTATTTCAGTTTGCAGCTGTATCTCCGCTTCTGAAAACCCTATTGGGAAGTTTCTTCTTTACTGCATGTCATTCGCTACAACAAAGATGTGGAGCATTATCCTCTTTAAATAATGCACAGATTTTCCACTAGAGGAGTATATGCCAAAACCTTTTTCTAGCTATCTCTGCCTTGGGAGATGTATTTGAAAAGTAATGAGTATATGACGTTAGCAACAGGAATTGCTTCTGTGCCAACTGTCAACAATAAACGTGCAGTTACCAAACAATATATAAATACTGAGTATATACCTATTTTGCAAATTTCACACCTACCAATGGTATCTCAAATACTTTAAATACATTTCTTGCACGTAGTAATGTGCGACAGAGGTTCCGAGTAATAAACATATGTAAATAAGACAACACGTCCATATGGAGAAAGGCCTTGAGCTGAATAATTTAGGACCAAGAACCCGATGTCATTTTTAATGGCTTTTAAGACTGTTCATAACTTCATTGCCATAAGTTATGTGAGTTATGTGTTTGGATTATTACAGTGAGTTTGAAATTCCTTTGTTCTTGACTTGGTTTTCAACTGGCTTTTGGTGAGAATATAATTTCTTTTGGTTGTTTTTAAAGTGAATTTTGTGGTTGGTTTGGTGATTTTCTGTTGGTTTCTTGATGTGAATTTCGTGAGAATTCTGTAGTTAGTTATTTCGTGTAAATTTTGCTTCAAATTTAGATGTATTGTCTTATTTACGTATGTTTATTACTCGGAAGCTCTCGGTCACACATTACTACATGCAAGAAATGTATTTAAAGTACTTGAGATACCATTGGAAAGTGTGAAATTTGCAAAATAGGTAAGTACTCAGTATTTATACATTACATTTGAAAAGTTATTTTTCCTTAGCATAGCTTTTTCCATGAAGAATATTTTTTGCCTATTTTCAACCTTTCCATTATGCAAAATTCTGTTGCTAGAAGGCATAGAGTTATATTATTTTTCCTTCTATATTTCTACTTTTAACTGTTTAATTTCAAAATTTCTTTGTCTCCAATACTTCCTTATACTACAAGGAACTTTTTGTGTGCCATTTATTAATTTTTGTTACATATTTTTTAACTGCTGGTAGAAGTAAGTAGCTGTTTCTGTTTCTGGATGTTTTACTCTTTGTAGAAACCAGTTACTTGTTTTTCTAACCGGTTCTATTGACTTTGATAAATATAATTTACATCAGAAAGGATTCAAAAGACATGTTCATTACAACCGAAAAATTTGGTGTCATCGTTCTTGTATTGTTTTATTTTTCAAGTGGTGTATAGTTTTCGTGTTAGGGGGCTTGAAGTTAAATTGAGATTTTCCTGATATCTCTGCTTTTAAAAGTCAGATTTGATTTTTTTTTTAATTTTACATGGGATTAAGCTCATGAAGAAAAATGTTCTGCATATAATTTAATTGTTGGCAAAAAAACCCAGTTTTGTCACTAGGTGATGTAAGGATATACATGATAGAGTCACATTATTGTGAACACCAGCTAATATCCAGAATAACCGCCATGTGCAGCGCTGACAGCAGCTAATCACTCCCAGCTCGTCTAGCTGCTGTCCATGCAAGGTGCTGGAAGGCGTTCACAGGTATGTGGTGCCATGCTGACTGCAGTACATCTGACAGCTGCTGGAGCGTGTGTGGTGGAGGATCGATAGAACGAACAACACGATCGAGGTGGTCTCACAGATGCTAAATTGTGTTTAAGTCTGGGGAATTAGGGGGGCCAGGGAAGTACTTTGAAGTCTTCATCATGTTCTTCCCACCACTCTCGGACATTTCTAGCTGTGTGAAAAGTCGCATTGTCGTGCTGGAAGATCCCATCTGCCCCAGGGAAGGCAATCAGCATGTATGGGTGTATGTGGTCTGCAAGGATGGATTCATGATGAATTCAGTCCATAGTGCCTTCCACAGGTATGAGTGGACCTAGAGAATACCACAAAAAAATTCCCCAGACCATAACGCTGTTCCCACCAGCTTGTGCTCTGCCAGCAATGGTTGAAAAGTGTTTGTTCTCAGATATTTCTCGTCTCATATACCAACGTCCATCTGTTTGATGAAGCAGAAAACGTGACTTATCGGAGAAGGTAATCCTTTGCTAATCAGCGGAGGTCCAATTCTGATATTGCCATGCAAATTTAAGCCTTTTCTGCCGATGCACATTCGTTAGCATAGGTGCAGTGACCATCCGTCTGCATCGGAGACCTATACGCAGCAGGGTTCACTGAATTGTCGTTTTAGATACACTTCTGGTAACCCCATGGTTCATTTGGCCAGTGAGTTGCTCCACTGTAGTATATCCGTTCGGCCCTCACACACCTTCGAAGCCAACATTCACCTCTCACATCAATGGCACGTTGTGCTCCACAGTTCCCACATTGCTTATTCGCAATGGTGTCATTTCTCCAATCACGATACACTTTAACCACAGCAGCACACGAACAGTTCACAAACTGTGCCGTTTCAGAAATACTGCCACCCTAGGCCCGAAAGACGACAATCGTCCCTTTCTACAAATCTGATAAATTGCTCCTTTTATCCATGACAGCAGCAAGAGTTATGTTTTCAGAATGCGTACAGCAGACCTTATATACCCTCCAAACCAGCTCACGACACACGCCTTCTTTCATTGGCTATGCGCTGTTGATGTCAAAAGTAGGAAGTGGTTACAATGATGTGACTTGACTGTGTATTTCTGGTTCCAGCGTATTTGCAACAATATCTGTGCTTCTGAAAACTCAATTTCAAAAATTATTTTATGGTCAGATATCGCTCACCATTAGAAACCTTTTGAGAATACCTTCTGCTTAAAACAGTGCATAGTGTTTCTGCTAGGGGGCACACATATATATCTTATTTTTGCCCATATCTCTACTTCAAAGAGTTTCATTTGAAAACTTCATTTTTTGTCGGAAAGCGTTTCTGGTGTAAAACGTTTTGAACATAATTTCAAAATTTTCTTAAAAACAAGTGTGCCACTATAGGGTGTAAGTTCACAATTCTGTTTACTGCATGTTTATTGCAATATCTATGTGTCTAAAAACCTGATTGAAAAAAATATTTTTTGGTCAGATACTACTTACTATGAAAGCATTTTGTGTATTTCCTGCTCAAAATTATGCACAATTTCCTTCCTAGGGGTGCAAATGTTAAATTTGTTTTTCTCCATATCTCTGCTTCTAAATGCTGCTTTAAAAATTATTTTAACATTGTACACTATAAACCATTATGAAACACTTTGCCTGTACTTGTGCAAATTTTTGTAGTTCACAGTTCTGTTGCTAGGTGGTGTCTGTGTGCTTCTTTCTGTTTCTTGCTGTATCTCTATTTCTAAGAACCCTGTTGAATTTTTTTTTCACTGTATGGCATTCCCTACAATAAAAATGCAGAACATTATCCTCTTTAAATAATGCACAGTTTTTCTGTTAGGGGGGCATAAATATCAAAATCCTTTTCTTGCTCTGCTTCCAGGTGTATTTAAAAAAAACTTTTTTGGTTAGCAAGCTTTTGCTATGAAGAATGCTTTTCACAGATTATCAAATTTGTCATTATGCAAAATTATTCTGCTAAGGGGAGTAGATTTATATCATGTTTCCCTCTATATTTCCTTTCCTAACTGTTTGATTTGAAAATCTCTTTGTCTCTGATATCTTCCTTCTGCTATAAGAAACTTTTTGTGTGCAATTTGTCAATTTTCGTAACATACTTTTCATTAACTAGTAGGAGTAAGTAGCTGTTCCTATGTCTGGATGTTTTATTGATTGTTGAAATCCGGTTTTTTTTTCTAAACAGTCCATTGACTATGAATTACTTTGAAAATTTTTATTTGTCAGAAAGGAATGAAAAGACGTGCACATTACATCCAAAAATTCAGTGTCATCTTTCTTTTTCTCCTTATACCTTTTTGATGCTGAACATATATATTTACTGTCTAAAAAGATCACATAATGAAAGTGTTGTAACCACAGTCAGATACACATTTGTGAAAATGTGGAAGTAAATATTTCCTCTCAAAAGATGTGAAGAAAATTGTGCTTCCACCTGCATGCGGTTTAATAAAGCATCACTGTGTATTGATACTTCATAATATTGCTCACAGGGCAAGAAAGAAATGATTATCTTCTCATTTCCAATTTTGTTCAGAGATATGCATCTACATAATACACATTACACTTTGAAGTACACCATCTTAAAATCCATTGAGTAAATGCAATGTTTTTGTTTGTTTTGGGCTTTAACAAAACCAAATCTAAGGGCTAAATGCAGTCACTTTTACCTATTTAAAGTCACATGTTCCAGGGTGGTGAGAGAGCCAGTGCCATCATTAAACACACCATCTACCCATTCTTCATGCGCGACACAACCCTGATCTTTCTCAGATGAATGATACAAAGCCCGTTTGGCCACCGGGGTGACATTGTAGACAAGAATGCATATGTTATACAGAAAACTATAAAAGCCAGATGATGGAAAAGCTGCCCTGGTGATGAAGTGCTGATTTCTGACCATTTGTCCGATATGTGCCTGCATGAGGCATGGGTCATTTGTTTGTCCTACAGCACTGATTCACTACCTTCCCTGGAACCAGTGAGGCCAAATTAGGGACAGGTGACTGTTTACGGCCCTTGGAATAACTCATGCTCTTGTTGTTAACCCTCCCCCTAAAGAAAAAGTTTATGAATAACTTAATATGTGATGTCCAAGAGATGCACCTTTCTATCAGTGTTTTTACATACATATTCTGACCCTCAGAAATCTGCAGTTTCTGTATTAATACATTAAAATGTGTTACATATGGCGAATGCAGCTAATAGGCAAATACAAAGATAAATTATTCATGTAATTTGCCTTATTTTGCCCTCAGTGTCATATGTGAGAATGTACATACATAAAAACATCACCCTTAGAATTTGTACCTTTAATTTATACCTAAAGATAAAAAAGTAGCTGAAAAGTAGTGTCACTAGCTACATTTCAGAAAAAGTAGTAGCAGCTGTAGCAAGCAACTTCTTCAATAATGTAGATGTATCAGTAGCTAACAACTTATAAAAAGTAGCTTTCCAATCACTATGTATGTGACTGCTATGATTAGACTGCTTTACTGCTGTTAATAAGATTTACATACTGACACCTTAAATACACATCTTCAGTAAATGAAAAATTCCACGGTTTTTCATCATTTTAGGCTTAAACCATCATGTAAATGTACCAAAAGGTTGGCAGCAAACATTTTTTGTAATTTGCTTGACAAGAGAGAGAGAGAGATGCTCTACGAAAAATACATAATGTTAAACCATTAATATGTCCGAGACAAAACCTAGAAATCGCAAGCATTTAACCGACATGCTAGAGACAACAGTGAATAATACAATGATTTGCTGGTATGAAAACTATGCACATAATTTATTAGTTTGAAGAATGCACAACATATTAATTTCACAAATCCAATGCATATTGCTAGAGCTTAGTGCTTTATTGGACTTCATAGCGATTCCCCATCATCAGTTGTTTGGGGGCTCATTAAGCCCTTAATTCGGCTCTGCTATAAAAAGTTGTCCATATCTAATTTGAGGCCACAAGTTCCAGGGAAAAGAGAGAGCCAGCATCATAGGACAAGCAGGACTTGTACCTGGGCCCAGATGAGGTGACTAATCAGAAACCAGTGCCTCTGACCAATCAGCCATGGAAGTAGCTTGATATTTTGAACACATTTTTTTATTTTATCAGAAGTCTAAAAGGCTTTACACGTGTGTCACCCTCTTGCACATTGCCCCTTAGTTTGTGTCATAACTTCTGTGACCAGACAAGAATTCTTTAGAAGTGTCTCAAAACTTCACAATTTAATAATTTCTTCTTGCAAAGGGTGTTTTTGTAATTCTATTTTGTATATGTAGAGGTAAAAAAAAATTTCACCTTTTTTTGAACCTTGAAAAGTTTTCAATGCATTTTTATTTAAAACCAATAAAAAAAAAATTACAAAAATCAGAATTTTTAAATTTTGTTGTAAAATAAAAAAAAAATGTTGTGGATAATATCACGAAAATTCCACTGAGTACTCTCAAAAGTTTTATGAGTGTGTCACACTCTCAGGTATCACCCTTCTGTGTCTTAACTTCTGTGATCAGACGAGAATTATTTAGAAGTTTCTCAAAACTTCTCAATTTGGTAAACCTTTTTTTGCGAAGGGCGTTTTGTAATTTCATTTTATATATATGTGGAGTGGATAAAAATTTTAACCTTTATCTCTACTTTTGAAAAGTTTTCAACACCTTGTGTTTTATTTTCAACCAATCAAAACACTTTTACAAAAATCAGAATTATTTTATTTTTTGTTGTAAAATAAAAATGCTTTTGTTACAAATATATCACTAAGACAAGAGAATATATATGTATAATTTATTTTATTAGAATAAAATACATTTTTGTAGCAATTTTTTTTGTTTATTCATCAATGCTTTACTAAATAAATAATAAAACACTGAAAATTATCTTTTCTCCCAAAATGTAAATTTGAGAAGGCAGAGAATCTATACCATTTTCGTGATCTGCTTCTGGAAGGGCAGGGTGAAGGTCTGCATGGGCCTGTACTGGAACGTTTAACATTTTGCTTCTCGATTAAAGAACAATGTTTCGACTCAAAAAACAAAGACTGCCTTGTTAAATAATCAGACTGTGAATATCACTGAGCTAAATGAAAGACATGGAAGTGCATCCACTACCTGATGCATTGATTAACTACAGCTGAAGTCAACAAGCCTGGCTGTAAGACGAGAGTCTGAAATGTGCTACTTCATTTCTTTAAGGGTCGAAATTAAATTCCATTTTCACTTCATTGGCTTCAATTACCTTTGACACTATGACCACAGAAGTGGTTGGGATTTGAGGAACTACCAAAAGCACAGTTTTTTGCACATAATGCAAGTACACCATGACTTTGTAGGATTTAAAAAAAAATTCATATCTGGAAAGAAAACTCGATAATAACCACTTATACCTAGAACTGCAGCAGCGGTCAGTGTGACTGTTATAAAGAGTTCATGCGAAATGTAATAATCACTGAGGAGTTGATATTAGTCAGGGTCTTTGGATGTCCTACAACACCTGACTCTCATTTCCAAGAGATGTTTATATATCCAGAGCTAGTGACTAAAACACGTGGCTTTTTCCTTTTCCAAGCAATGTATACATTAAACAGACTTTTCAGCTTAACGAAACCAGATGACCGAGTTTCTGGTGCGACACTTTGCTACAACAAAGATGAGAAAGTTCTGAGTATTTATTTACATACATTTTGGGAATTGAGGCTACCTTGTTTATACTTAAGCGAGGGAAAGGAAATGCATTTACATTTGTAACAGAAGTAGATAGTTAGGTCTAAACTTCATCTGGCTTAACTTATACCTAGGGAGATTAAGGCTAAGTTAGGTCTCTGCAAGGCCTTTTCCTTGATCTTCTCTGCTGTCAGTTTTAGGCTTATATGCAACTGTTTAGAATTATTACATTATGTAACAGCAAGATCAATAAATGAATTGAATTCCTACCAGGAATGGTATGTCTCCCAGGGTTACATTATCTGATAGAGAATGTGGAAATAAAAGCCTGAAATGAGCCAGGCCTGGCCTGGCTGAGCCTCCAAAAGTTCTGGTCCTGGAAAGGGATTCCAAAAATTAAAGCCCACGCAGACTTCTAGTTTGGAGGATCTTATATTTTAATGGCAGTGTACTTAATTTCTAAGTTTATCCTATCTAAGTGCAACGATAGGGATGGCTGAGAACCCCACTTTCTGCCACAGCAGGATAAGTGACTTGTTTTTGATTGGTGGCACTAATCTATGTTATATAATCAGATTTTATTTTATTAAAGGGTGAGGACAAAAAGGGCTGAGAATCTATTTTTTGTCGTAACAGGAAAAGTGACCTTTCTTTTTGTTATGAATTAAAAAAATAAAATATTTTGAAAATATTTATAAAACACATTCTAAAAAGTAATATTTAAATTTAGAAAAGCAGAGTATACCTAGTATGAAAAAAACAAACATTACCTGAACAAGAAATTAATATACAGGATAGTTCAAAATGACTCATCTGATTTCAGAAGAGCATAATTCCTGCCTCATGCCACCATTGCCTACAACCCTGGACGAGCTCAAAACACGCATTGTTACTATAGTAGAGTCGGTGACAATGGATAAGCTGGAACGAGTGAACCTGCACATTCAAAAGGTTGCATACAACTCTGGAGCTCATCCAGGGTTGTAGGCAATGGTGGAATCTACAGAGTGCCTTTAACATACCCCCAAAAGAAGAAGTTGCACTGTGTAAGTTCTGATGACCTAAGTGGCCAGCTGTAGAGCACCAAGTCATGAGATCCACTGCGACCAATCCAATGGCAAGAGAGCCCTTTATTGAGGAAATGGTGAATAGCATAATGCCAAAGAGGTGGCCCCACAGTGACAGTGGAGCTCTCTCATGGTGACCTACAAAAACTAGATTTCCTCTTTCATTTGGTGTATGCCCAGGTCATACACAGTTGATAGGTATGGAATTATGCTCTTCTGAAATCAGATGAATCATTTTGACTTGTATATTACTGAGAAAATGCTAACAATGATCTTATACAAAGACCAGCAACACTTAATTCTCAATCTCAAAATCTGAACTGAAACCAAATACAGTGGAAAAACTTGACTGGCTTCTAAAATTGAAGCAAGATCTGACTGGTTGGTACATAAGGGTAAAACAAACCAAAACTATTTCCTCGGAAAGAAAAGTTCTAACTTTTGAAAGTAAATTTTTTTTTCATTTTAAATAAAACAAGAATAATCGACCTTCATCAACATAAATTGATTAAGAAATTAAGCATTAAAAGTGGTACTGATAAAAATAGATTTCAGATGGTATTAGACCCTTTAATTGGCTTCAATGAATGAACTTGAGGGTTAGCAAAATCAGCTGAAATCAGTTTGAATTAATATATTTGCTGTCTAAGAAGCTGATCGAGCATGGCTAGAGCAAATTAGATTGCATGTCAGAAAGTGTTGCTTTCCCCTTAGTTTTGTTATTCAAAGTGGCTATTTAGGTAGATGATTGGCACTAATTCTTTCTTACTGATTCCCTGCTAACAACACTGGCAACAAATCTAAAAGAAAAGATATTTGAATCACTTGTTTCTGCCCAGTAGTATGATGTCCGTGTTAAGGAGACTAGCCCTTTCCCATTATGCCGTGGGTCATGGGGCAGAGAATAAAATACAAGAAGAGAGTAGCGCATATAACCAGTGACAAATTTATGGTCACTACTGCTAAAATAAGAGTAGGGAAAAGGGATTGATTTGCCTTAGCATTCATAAAACCTGGCCGCAATGTGAACATATCTGTTTGGGAAGCACAGGAAATTTTGGGCACTAATTAGTTCAGGTACATCAGCTACTTAAAGGATTAAATGTCAATGCTTTATCCATGCACTAGTAAAAGATAGATTGTGATGGAAAAACAATTAGGAAATCTCAAATTTCCTGGCAGTTTCCCACGAGGACATAGCTTTTTGTTTTGCAGAACATTTTTATTACTGAAGTGCCATAACAAAAATAAAGACATAAATGCAGACTTTAAGTTAACATTATTATAAGACATTTCAACTTTTTAAAACTGCCAGTTTCAGAGAAAATATGGTACTTCGGAAAAAAATAAATCTTAAAACTTTACCAATTTCCCCCAAAAATTCTACAAATATTCACATTTTTGTTTGTGTTATCATTTTTAAAAATTAAAAATTTTCAAATTCTTAATTTTGGTATTCTATGGGAAGTATTAATTTGAGAAGTGCCAAAGTTTGAGATTTCTGGAGTACTGAGAGCATTTGTACTTATCATACAAAGTTGGTAATAATCCCTACCACTTTATTGCTGACAAAAAAATAATTCTTTATAACTTTTGGTCACTTTAAGTTGCCATTTCTAAATTTTTTTGAATGTACCAAGGAAATCAAGAAGTTTAACACACAGTTTCTCGAATTTTTTTTTTTTAATGTCACTTTTAAATTTGAAATCTTGGTAAAAATTGTGTGTTAAGTTGTATACCACACACACACATTAAACCTTGTTTAATCATTTTTCTACTGACACCAAGATTGGTTTGAAAACATAGGTCCCAAAATATTAAAAGGTGAGTTGTTTGTACATTTTAAAAAAATGCAGAGCAATTCAAATTTCTTTTTTTTTCCATTTTTGATACCATCTAGCAGGTAATTAAAAAAAATGTGTTTTTGCTTGAGTACCTTCTCACCAGCTTTCATTAAAGTCAGAGATGTGAAGAATTGAGTGCAGTATTGAATTGAAATAACCCTAATAGGAAAATTAATTATGAGGAAAAGAAAAACTTCTTCAAAAGGGACATTCATCATGTGACGTCACAGTCAGGGGTTGTAGACCAACATGGCTGGTGACTCAATGTTGTGATTATTAGATTACCCCCCTTACCACTCTGATTAGTGATGGACCAGTCATGAACAAGTGACTCTTACTGTGAATAGTGAATGTTCTCACCACTGTAAATGGTAATTTAATCTACCATTACTGCAACACACACTGAAGTTGCAGCACATTAACTTTCTTTGACACCATGAGTTCAGAAATGAATTTACAATAAGAAAAGTAATGTTGAGAATTAATGAGTGTTAACCATCATGTGAGTGAAAAATGAGCAGCCATCTAGGAAGTATGCTGAGACTTGAAAACGGGAGGGAATGAAATGGGAATGCCATTCATTTGAATGGTGTGAACAAACTTTCCAGTGAGCGGAGATTCATTCATGAACAAATGATGGATGGCTCTCCTAAACTCTTGCTCTTTTGGGCAGTTTGCCAAAAATCATTCTTTGCTCAAAAGTGCCTGCAAGTGCAATGCCAAGCAGAAATTTTTTTAATGTCTCAGCAAAGAATGATTTGTGCAGTGAGACAAATGGGAGTGGAAAGTGAATGATCATTCATGAATGATAAATGAATTCCCAAGAATGAATGATTTATACCATCACTACTGCTGATTTAACTTTGAGAATCTTAACATCTTGGAATATGCCAGCAAATTAGAACTACAGGACCAAAATTAGTCTTTTTAAAAAAGCAGATCAAAGGTGCAAAAATGTAACAGGACAACTTTATTTTTTTTATGTTTGCTTATTCTTGCATAAATCATTTTGATGAGTCTTTTGAACTACCATAATACCCAAACTAGATAAGTATAGCACAATCAGGCATTGACTTAATATAAAATATGACATTGTAACAACATTAAGTTAGGCATTGCATAAAACAGCTGCACATTTATCACACATCATATGCTGACATTTAAACTACTTGAAGTCCAATATACAAGTATGTAGATCAGAAATAAACACCTTGAAGGTATGTTTCTTGTTGTTTTGAATTGGTGAAACACATCTGAAAAATAAATCATTCCAAGCATTTTTTCAAAAACCAAACATTTATAAAGCCAGACAAATGCACTGCATGAAAGCAAACCTGAAGAGAGAGAAATAAACAAAATTTGCACTCATGAGCTGCACATCCTACTACTACTTGAAGTTCCATGTCCATACAGAGACATTGGTAGTTTATCATCATGAGCTGTGCACAGTCATTGGGGAATACACCAAGATGGTTTCCTGTTGCCTTTCTTAACAAGTGTCATGGGGGAAACTTTCAGAAATGTCTAGAGCTGTCTGGGAGGCCAATTTTAAGGATATAATGTGTGAATACACGTTCACATCACTAGATCATTCAAAGCAGTCAGAATTGTGCACTGAACTGCCTGTAGTTTACTGGTTTTCACGTAACATCTCCTCAGAAAACTTTAAAATTACAGTGCCCTGGAGCTGGAATTGAACCTGCATCTCCCGATTTCCGTTTGAGCATGCTATCTGTTACACAACCCAGGACAATCAAAGCAATCAGAATTGTGCACTGAACTGGTCTCCACGTAACATCTCCTCAGAAAACTTTAAAACTACAGCGACCTGGAGCTGGAATTGAACCTGCATCTCCCAATTTCCGTTTCAGCATGCTATCCATTACACAACCCAGGACAATGAAGCTTCAAGCAACTAAGGCTAAGCACTTATAGCTTAGGAATCTGAACATCAGATTTTTGCTAGTTGAAGCGATCCTGCTTCATCACAGCATCAATGACCCTTTCACATTCACCCACGGATATAGGTCTTAAATTCACCAGTATTTCAGATATAGAAATTAAGGAAGAAGTGTTCCTCAGAAATACATATGAAATTCACTAGATCATTCAAAGCAATCAGAATTGTGTAGTGAATTGCCTGTAGTTTACTGGTCCCCATGTAACATCTCAGAAAACATGAAAACTACAGTGCCCTGGAGTGGAAATCGAACCCATATCTCTCAATTTCTGTTCAAGCATGCTATCCATTACACGAGTGCTTTGCCTTATTTGCTTGGAACTTCATTGTCCTGGGCTGTGTAATGGATAACATGCTCGAACAGAAATTGGGAAATGAGGGTTCGATTTCCACTCCAGGGCACTGTAGTTTTTAAGTTTTCTGAGATGTTACAAGGAAACCAGTAAACTACAGACAATTCAGTACACAATTCTGATTGCTTTGAATGATCTAGTGAATATCCCATGTATTTCTCAGGAATACTTCTTCCTTAATTTCTACATTCCCATTACCTTTGTAGAAGTTCTGAAAAACAGCTAACTGTATGGTTGGCTGCATAGGATTTGAATGAGCAATAGGTGCTCACCATACAGACATCAGATGATGATTAGCCAACTCCTCCATGCTGGTGGTGCGTCCTACTTAAAACATTAAAAAATGTGCAATATTTATAAAATTACAGGTATGTTTCATACTTTGGATACAGAATGTAGAAATTGGTTCATAACACACTAATCCAAACAGAGTCGTTTCTAGACATTTCCGCGCCCGGGGCAAACCACAAAATATTGCACCCCTATCTGCCTTTTTCTGTTTGTTTTTTTGTTTCCAAAATTCAATGACCACTGCAAACAACTACAAGGGATATAAACAGTCGCCTGTCCCTTATTAAGGGTCCCTGGCTCCAGGGAAGAGACAGAGCCAGTGTCGTAAGACAAACACACCACCTATGCATGCCTCATCAGGACTTGAACCCGCACCCACTGTGATGATAATCTAAAAAACAAAATGAACGATAGACCCCAATGGCATCCCTACGCAGGACGGACAATCAAATTGTGTCATTTCAGTGGCCAAGTGCTATGGGGGTGGCTTAGCTAACCATGCGTCCTAAGTAAAGCATGGATCGTGTATTTGTCCTGCACCACTGGATCTCTCCCTTCACTTGAGCCAGTAGCCCTAAATTAGGGACAGGCTTATAGCTCAATGAGTGTCTCACTGTAGTTGTTATACCCCCAAACCAAACACACAAACAAAAAGAAAAACTATCAAATTATGACTGTTCATGCAGCTTTTCCCAACTGGTTTGGACCTTTGGTACCATATCAAATGGGCCAAATGCATCTTGTAGTTATGTCTCGCAGCTTTAGTAATGTTAGAATTGCCCCAGACATTCTGAAGTACGTCTTTATCTTGCAACATATGCACAACTGCTCCTGCATTTCCAAATGTGAGCAGCTAACATCCCCTGAATATTTTGAGGTAGAATGGTTTGTGAAGGCTACCAAAACTGACAAAACATTGTTATAAGCAAATTTTGTAAATGGACAAATGATAAAGTATGGCCCAAAAAAATATGTATCAGAAACTGGTGCAAAAACTTCAATTCCAATTTTAATCGGATTGTAATCAACGAGTTTTGAGCTCTTTCTTGAGCTGCGTACATGCAGCAGTCCTGCCCTAGTTACGTCTCTGGATCCAAATATGCAATGTTTCTCTTTCTTCCACATTTCTGGAAACCAAATACTGTGGGAACACTGCCAGGTTTCAACTGCCTTCAAATTGTAGTTAAATGATATATGCAATCTTCCTTGTTAAAGTTGGAGGAACATATTCTGGAATACCCACTGGGATGGAAATTTTCCCATTTTGTTTTTCACAGCCATTCTTTTAAAAGTTCCAGCCTTTTGAGAGAAAACTTATGAAAACTCTTATCCCCTCTATCTCTATATTTTAGTTGGCAGTATTTATTCCCACAATCATAAGCTTAACAAAACATAGGCATGATCTTGATGAATATAGTAAAAATCTTAAATTACCTGAACAGCTGCAATGGAACTATTTATTAATCAATGCTAAAATGGATGTAAACAAACTGTTAATATGAACTTCCTTCCCATGATGCAATGCAAGGAGAATACGGTTCATTAAAATTTTCAAAAGTTCAGTACAGAATTCCTCAAATATATAGAATAATGATATTAAAGAAAGAAAACTTTCCAGTGAAACCAATAGATACAATGGCATCTTTTCTTTCCAACTTAAACACACACAAACTAAACTACACTACCTCTCCACATACATAAACTACCTTTGCAAACACACTAAGCTGCCTGTAACTTCATCCTCCAAAATTATAAACAGAACTAAAGAATTTTCTACTGTGGCAAAAGATTCTGAGATAATAACAGATGTACCACGTCAGCTTCCAAAGATGGGAGAAATTTCAAAATGGTTTTGATGTAAATAGGCATTAGTTTGTCTCTACTCATTGAAATTTTACTGGGTGACTTGATTAAACTGGTGGCTTTACAATATACAAAATAATAATAATAATTGGCATTTAGGAAGCACCGTATATACTCGTGTATAAGCTGAAAGTTTTTGGAAGCAGTCCTGCTTTCAAAGTGATGTGGGTCAGTCAGTGGCACACACATGGGGTGGGTCCGCAGGGTACGGTTATCTCCAAAGAATGCCCTTGTCATTCATTCATTGGATGAAGGAAACAAATGATGTTCTTTCAAAATACATTATTCCAACTACTACTAAATAAAAAAAAAATATCTTACTGCAGATGGTTTTATTATAAATCAAACATTTTTGTTACGATCAATTATTTTTGTGTGTCTTAGTTCTAGTTTTTGTAACAGTCATTATTTTTCTGTATGTCTTAGTCCTAAAATTATCAAATTTGTCTAACATGTTACCAAATTTGTCTCTCAAAAAGTATTTTTTCTTTTACCTGAGTACACATCAATGTTGATTTATGTCAACATTCCATTGAAAAAGCACATACATTCATTTATATATTTACTGTTTTTAATTTTGCCGCAGTCAGGAGTAGGTATATATGTACTTAACGCATTTGTGCTTGTCCCGTGGATTTGTTGTTGTACCCCTCAATTGAAGAAATTCTGTGTGCGCTACTGGGGTCAGTTTATGTGCAGGTCAGTAAAAAATAGGGATGGACTTCCAAAGTGTTACACGAATTCTAAAAGTGGAATTTGCTGGTGTGTTTGTTAACATTTTAGACCCTGGCTCTAAGTGAAAGTTTTCTGACCTTCTGTCAGTAATATATCCTCAACTGTGCCCTTCACTTGGGGAGGAGGGGTGGGGGTGGTCAGCTATGAATACTAATTGGCAGATACAGCAATCCTGCTCTCAAGACATCATGGAGGAACAAGGCTCCTTCCATCAGCCAATAGCATGTATGCGATGCAAAAAGAGACACTGATTTCACACCGAAGAAGAAACTTATGATTACAGAGATTTTTCACATTCCTACCTATGTATTTTACTTGTTTATGTTCATTGAAATATACAGTATATATGTATTCTTAAAAAAAAATCTGATCCTGTTTTGCACTTCACTATCTGTATCACCTATTGGAACACCGAGAGCTGCAATATCAAATTAAATTATCAAATTAAACAAGTTGCTGACAACTGCAGCACAGGGGGATTCATGTAACACTTCTTTGGAAGTACTTCCAAAAATTGAGAAAACAAAAAAAAACGAAATGTTTTTTCACCCACAGCAGGATTATTACGGGAATAGGTGCTGCTAATATGATATGTGCAAAACCTAATACCGTTTCAAATTGAGACCCTGGAATTTCCTGCTTCCAAACAAGAAGGAATACCTCATTATTACCATTGTGCAACCGTGGGACACTATGTTTCAAACTGAACATGCAGTGAGCCAGACACTAGATAACTCACTTAGCTGTTGGGGACCCACACACAACCAATCGGGCATCTCTCCTCTCCTGAGTTTCGACAGCAAGTGTGGGCGTGCATGGTTTTCGGCCCTTGTGCTGACAAAGCTGGAAGAAGCCATCAGTGAGGTCAGCACTATGGAAGAGCACAGACACAATGTTTTATGAAAGGCGGTAACTTGAAAATAGTTGGCATTGGCCTTGTTACTTCTTGGGTGAAAGAACTGTAGGATACAATTTCACCAGAAATAGTTATAAAGTCTTTCAAAAAATGCTGAATAAGTAATGCCATTGATGTTACAGGAGTTATTTGGAAACTCCGATAGCAAATCATTCTTTGAAGGTTTTTACAGCAGATAATCTCAGAAATTTGAATAATTCATTTCACTTAAATGTTTTTCAAAATCTTGAAATTTAAGGTCAGCTTACATGCAGATCAAGGGTTTTCACAAATTTTTAGCTGCTGAATAGGGGAGTCAGCTTATATGCGAGTATATACGGCACTTCTCTTCTCTCTGAACAATATTTGTCTTCATTTTGATAATAAATTTTTCATAAAGAAATCCAAACTAGCAATAGGATGACGCATATGGCTCACATGATGACAGCTGTGGCATTAATGGGTTGGGAAATACTCCTTCAATTTAGCTCCTCTCCAAGTCTTCCAACATAATAGCCTGCCATTACGAGAAAGTGGTGATCAGTGGCGCATTGGCCCAACGGGACACCAGGAAGTCTCCCGGCGATGCACTTGGAAAATGGCTCGCTTTTTTTTTATTTTCTTTGAAACGAGTGAATAATTATTTTAGTCATCATCATCATCAGGAGTTTCCACTACCAAGTGGATTTCCTTGACCATATAATTCACCAGGGTCTTCCTCCACCTCTCTCTATCCAAGCCATTACTTCATCCAGTCCATTATTTTTTAAATTCGATTTAATCTCCTCCATCCACTTTCTCCTCGGTCTTTCTCTTCCCCGTAGCCTCCCACTCCATCAGAATTTTTGGAAGTCTTTCTGATGACATTCTCCTTACATGACCAAACCATTGCGATCTCTGCATCACAATAGTTTGAATAATGTCTACTTTAACACTCATATCAAGGATTTTTATATTACGCTCTTTTTCATATCTGGATTTTCTTGCAGAACGCCTCCAAAAGTCCATCTCTGTAGCTGATAACCTTTGTTGATGTTTTTTATTTAATGTCCACATCTCCGCACCATATAAAATGATGCTCTATACAATTACAGAAAAAAATTTGTCTTTTTACTCTTGGAAATACATTGCTGCTCCAATGAACAGGATTCAAAACAGAAATAGTTTTCCTGCCCTCCACAATTCTCCGATCAATATCGTGATGACATGTACCATCCTGATGTATTATGAATCTGAGGTATTTAAATTCCTCAACTGATTTCAATGTAATATTATCAGATATTTGGGACCATAGAACAGTGCTCAGTTTCATTTTCATTAATTTTAAGTCCCCAATGGTCATATTCAGAGATCGTATAAGCTACGACATCCTTCGAAGAAGGATTGAAGAACAGTATGAAGGAATTGAGGAGCAGAGTAGATTCATGGTTGATAGATCATGCATAGATCATATATTTGCAATGAGACAGATCTTTGAAAAACAAGGAGAGAAATTGAGAGCTATGGAATTAATGTTCATTGACTTGGAAAAGGCTTGTACGATAGCGTTTCTCGAAAACTATTTTGGAAGACTTTGAGGATGGCAAATACACTGCTGGACAATTGCTAAGGACGGATCATAAACGGCTATATAGCGCATAAAAAAGTAAGTGTGGTTGGATGCCAAGTGAAATAAAATAATGTCAGAATGCCAGGACATTACAAGAAAGACAATTTATTGTGCTCTGAAATCCAGAAGGCTTTGGAACGTGTTCAAGGGACAAACAGGCCATTTTGTGCAGAATACGTAAACGTGAAAAAAATGCAATTACTGTCCGCAGGCGTTCCGGCGTAAGATGTCAATACGGGATATGGCCATCATGGAGGGCGATGCAAGATTCCACACGTCGTGTCATGCTTTGCACAACATTATCAAGCAGCTGTTGGGGTAATTTATCCCATTCCTCTGTCAGTGCACGGATGAGGGTGTCCTTGTTTATTGGAGGGCATTGGCGACCAGCAAGACTCCTCCCCAAAGCACCCCACACATTTTCAATGGGATTCAGATCTGGAGAACGTGCTGGCTACACGAGGCGTTGAATATCCTTGCTCTCAAGACACTCCTGGACAGCGACTGTTCGATGACATGTTGCGTTGTCGTCCATGAAAATGAATCAATCACCGACAGCACCACGGAACATGCAAACATTTGGTAGCAGAACATCATTAATGTATCGTTGGCCAGTCATAGTTGGAAGCACATAGAGGGACGTACGGCCATTGATCATGATGTCAGCCCATACCATGACACTACATGTCGGATATCGGTCCCTTTCCTGTATGTTTGCTGGACAATATGCAGTACCACTATCACGCCAGATCAGTTGTCGTCGACAATCAGACGATAGACTGTATCTACTCTCATCTGAGAAGTGGACAACAGACCAGTCGTTATCAGTCCAATTGCGATGTTGATGGCACCATTGCAAACGGGCGGTATGGTGACGTCTGGACAATGGGATGCACACAACAGGACGGCGGGCGTATAGTCCTCCTTCATGCAAACGTCTGGCGACAGTTTTTCGAGAGATCCGCTTGCCAGTAGCAGCCATAAACTGATTTGCTACCTCACTAGCTGTGCTGCGCCGGTGTCTTTTTCTTGATAGCACTATGTACCGATCTTCTGCAGGTGTCGTACTGCGAACACGACCTCCCCCGTGACGTTTGCTACACTCTCCATTTGTTTGAGATGATTTCCAAAGCCTTGAAACAACACTGTGGCTGACGTCGAACTCCCTGGCAACATCTGTTATTTTTCGCCCTTCTTCAATCTTGCCAATAATACGGCCACGCGTAAAATCATCTAGGTGATGTCGGGAAGACATACTGAAAATTGCAAGTTCGTCAATTGATTCTTTCCCTTTCAACTTTGCGTTTGAACAACAACGGTCAGTGGGGGTCAGCGTCATTTTCTTGTAGGACTTCCGTCCACAGGTAGTAGAGTTTAGGTCCCAGCCACCTACAGCGAGATCGCCTTTTGGGCAGGACACAGAAACGGAAGGAATGAGAGCAAGTCTAGCGACTTTGACAGAACAGTTTGTAGTGATATTAGAGTACAGTAGATGGCGCCACCATACAAGTACGATATTGCACATAGAGGGGTGAGAGAATTTCAGGTGGAGAAAAGGAAAGGATACCCATTTAACCAGTGGGTCCAGCCTGGGGGCCGTCACTTAACGTGCTCGTCCGATGCACGGCGGATATTCAGCGATTGTTAGTAAATCACACCATCTCTGCAAGATCAGCCCAGGCTAGAACCTGGGGACCCAGCACCGATAGTCTGAAACACTAACCACTAAGCCATCCGCGGCTCACAACAACGGTCAATACGCGTCAAATCCTTTATATCTCTTATCAGCGCTATGACGTCACGAACAAGTTTGGCAATCCAAAATTTGCATACGCACAACACGTCTTACTGTATCCCACACTTATGCTAATTTCCACATTTTCCTGCCTTCCATTTTATGGTTGCTATCGTTGCTATTGTCATCCGTCCTTAGCAATTGTCCGGCAGTGTATTTGTGAAGAAACAATCAGTGTTATTCAAGAGATATATAGTGACAATAAATGTATTATTTTAGTACTTATGGATAATAACTTAATACCTAATTTAACTTGTGCTTTATTTCTATGCGGAAAATCCTTTTGAAAGAAAAAAGTTACCTCCTGTCTAAGTTGGGTGTTAGCTCTGAAATGACATAGCAAAATTCTGTACTTATGTGTGAAAAGTGCTGTTGGACTAAGCAAGCTCTTATAAATTAGAATATTCAAAGCAAACAGAATATAAATTCTGAATTTGCTTGTAACACTTACTTGGTCATCCATGTAACACCTCTCAGAAAACTTGAAAATTTCATTGCCCTGGAGCGATGTTACATGGATGACCAGTAAGTGTTACAAGCAAATTCAGAATTTATATTTTGTTTGCAGGGGGCGCCAAGGGCATTTGCCACCTGGGTGCAAGCTCAGATTTGCTGCTCCCTTATATGAGAGTATTTTTCCATTTTTATTCGTTTTTACACGAAATAAATATCTTAGCAACATTATTTTATATTTCTTGTAAATTAAGAGTTTTCATAAAACACAATTGCCTCATATAAACCTGAAGTAGGGGGGATCCATAAAACTCTAGATCAGATGATGCTACGAATAATCCAAGAAGTGAGCTTCCTCTCTCTCTGTCAGTTTACAGAAAAGTCCACTTTACCGGTAAAAAAAAAAAAGAGTTTCGTCATGTACGATGATAAACATATTACTGCTTCTCAATGGAAGGGGGACACATGTATATATAAATAAGAAAGATAAGAGGAGGAACTCGTGGACAAGGAGAATGACAAGAATGGAAGACATCATGATCAGAGTAAAATCTCTGAAATGGCAATGGGCTGGACATATTGCCAGGAGAACGGACAACAGATGGACAACCGAAATTTCGTATATATAACATTGAACATGACGGGTATCTATTTAACTATTCTAACCAGAAATTCTAATATAATATATTGTGGATTACATCGAAATTGTATCCCAGTACTCGTTACCTTTATTGTATCGATCCTGTTTTCCCACCTTGTTGCATAGCATGGTTTTATGGTCAATGCTGAAAGTTCTTTCATTAAAATTTGCCAACGATAAGGCGATTCAGAAAAGAAAGCATATATTTCTTGAAAAATGCTGAAAATGTTTACAATCTGTGGGGAAATTTTTTCGTCGTTACGACCAGATTTAAAGCATGAGCCACTCAAAGTACGTAAAATGCATAAGTGTTTTAAGTCAAAAACTTATGTTTTTTGAAGTTCATTGTGTTCTTCCTTCATAATGGCCCTATTGTCATAGCGCTGGCCACACATATCATAAATGCTGAAATCTTCAAGATTTAAAAGGAAATTTAGAAAATGAATTTTTAATCCTTCGCCAGCGGTATTCGTTACTGAACAAAACAGTAAAAATTATTCTCTGGTTTTCAAGACATTTTCTGTTGAATTATATAACAAATTATGTTTACTAAAAAAAATATACGTGCCACATAGCATTATGATTTCTCACAGTAAAACATTTTCTTAACTTCTCCCACATCACTGATATTAATTTATCAACCGAAAAATTTGATTGGGCCATGCATCCAGCCACCCCTAGAATCTGGCGCACGGGTGCTTCGCACCCGTTAAACCCCTGCTTGGCGCATCCCTGTCTGTTTGCTTTGAATATTCTAAATGGAAATGGACGATGTCATCGCTCTTTCCACGTTATTTTTTAAACAACGCATTACGACTGAAAAATTGTATTCCGGCACCGCTGGGATCGAACCCCAGAACTCTCGATAACTAGTCGAGTGCGTTCGAATTTACGCTACGGCGCCAACAATTCTCAGCGCCATGCGTGGTTTATCAGTCAGCATCTGACTACACGAATACGTATTGATGGTCTCAGCAACTGAGATGTCGTCATCTGGTGGCATTTAACGCAACAGCTATTTAATTGTAGCTGATAAATTCAAAGGGCGGTAGAAATGGTTAATATATATCAAATACGTGGAGATAATGTAAATGGACGATGTCATCGCTCTTTCCACGTTATTTTTTAAACAACGCATAGCGACTGGAAAATTGTATTCCGGCACTGCTGGGATCGAACCCCAGAACTCTCGATAACTAGTCGAGTGCATTCGAATTTACGCTATGGCGCCAACAATTCTCAAATACGTATTTGTGTAGTCAGATGCTGACTGATAAACCACGCATGGCGCTGAGAATTGTTGGCGCCATAGCGTAAATTCGAACGCACTCGACTAGTTATCGAGAGTTCTGGGGTTCGATCCCAGCGGTGCCGGAATAAAATTTTTCAGTCGCTATGCGTTGTTTAAAAAATAACGTGGAAAGAGCGATGACATCGTCCATTTACATTATCTCCACATATTTGATATATATTAATTTGAATATTCTAGCGATTTCCCATGTATTATGAAGAATATTTCTTCCTTCATTGATTTAACTTATAAATTAATTAAGCTAAATCTAACTACTGTTAGATGTAGGTTGTTGGACTTGGAGCCCAGGGTGATTGGTAGGCCCAACAATCCTTTTGTAATTTTGAAAAGAAACACTAGCACCCATTGCGATGGCCCATCATCCTCACCCCTTATCCTCAGATAGACACAGAGTACAAAGTGATTCTTCGGCAGAAATATTCTGAAATCAGTATCCCACTCACATTTATCTTAAAAGAAACAACATTTTACCAGTACTGGTTTATGGGTTGAAATAATGGGTATACTTCAAAAGTAATTTCCTCAAGTGGGAGATTCCAATACCACTGTGCAGTGCACAATCAGTGAGTGACCCAATAAATATAAAAATTGCATAAAAAATCTATGTGGCATCTGCCCATTTCAACTTTCGAAATTACCATGGCAATTTAGTTGAAAATAGAGATCTTCAAGAGATATGATTTTTTTTTCAAAGCCAAATTTTTAAGGAAACCAATTATCTGGTTCAACACCCCATTTTTAGGGTTGTTTGATACCAAAAAGTAATGCTGCAACAGCTGAACCAGTTTTGGGACAAAGGTAACCATAGTGTGATGCATGAAACTTATAAAAATATGATGCAATTATGTACCATACTATGGTATCCAACCTGAATGGGGGAAGTTGCACCCACTATGCCATATTTTTGTATGTTTCAAGTGGGGCAGCTGGTGTAGCACTGCTTTTTGGTGCAACCTACAGCAAATTTTTTAACAGTGTACATTAAAATATGGGCATATTTTAAAAACTTTTTCACCATTAAATTACTAAGGTTTTTTTCTTTGGTTGGAGGTTTAAATGACCACCAAGAGTAACTCAGTAGACTACAAGCAGTCGCCCATCCCTAATTTACAGCTACTGGTTCTAGGGATGGGAGAGCCAGTGCCGTAAGACAAACAGAATATCTATGCCTCACAGGGATTCGAACCCGGACTCATCTCTGACAAATGGTCAGAAGCCATCACCTAGACCACTGTGCCACAGGGGTGGCTAAAATTTGTTCAAGACTGAATTACTTTTACAATGTATATTTCAGAAGTTCTCTTTTATCCAGAATCTAATATTTGTTTTTCATGAAGAGATTTGTGAGGTGTTCTACTGTAGATACATGTTTTTACAGTGGGATGAAAGACTAAAATTCCCAGCCTTGTTTGGTTGTCCCAATCCGCCCCTGGTGGTGATGAAACAGAATGGCCTACTTAGCCAATTTTCCTGGCATCTGCTAATGGATGGCAGATTGAGGCTTCTCTTTTATGAGGGTAGCATAATAGTGTACATTCATTGTTCCTCCCTGTGCAAGAAAATCCACTAGGAGAGTACACCTTTTGCATTCCAGAATACAGTAGCCATTACCTTTCCAGCAGACAGCATTACCTTGAATTTCTTTGTCCGAGGAGAACTCTTGTGGTGCTATTCACAACTGGTTCACTTGGTTTAAGATGCAAAATAATTAACCCATCTCATTACTGGTTCCAAACTGCTGCAGAAATGCATCTTCCTCAGACTTAAAGTGATGCAAAAACTCTATGCAGATGATGACACGAAACAACTTCTGATCAAATGTCAATATCTTCAGTAACGAATGTTCACACACTTTTCTGAACAGCAAGTGTTTATAGATGATTTCCTACACACTATCAACACTGATGTTGACTATTGCAGTTATGCCATGTGTGAGAGAGAATTGGGCAACAACACATAACTTAAAAAAAGGATATGAAGAAAATAGAGGAACGTTATATTTTTGTGGAATAACTTTTTTACGGGTCTTATAGAGGTTATTTTTCATGAAAGTTGGTTGTCAAATTTTCGAACTAAAGCCTAGTTCGTCATCAGGACTATGTCACTGGAGTAGTTGCTGCCACTCAATTGGAAGAGTCCATCCACAATTATCGTTAATTGTGGTACTTCTTCTTCTTGCTATTTCGATCCCTTCTTCTAGTTTCCTCTTTACTAAGTTTGACTGGTGGGCGATTATTTTCACTGAGTCCCAATTTATGGAGTGTCCACTTGCTTGTATATGTCTGTCTAGCCCTGTTTTGTTCCCAATGTTCCTAATAGCTGCTTGGTGTTCTTTCATTCGGACCTTAATACTTCTCCCTGTTTCTCCAATATAGCTGAGTCCGCAGTTACAGTCGATGCAGTAAATTACTCCTTCCTGCAATTGGATGTTCAATTCTTTCTGCTTTAAAGCTGGCAGGAACTTCTTTATTTTGTTGTTAAGATCTGGAGCTAGCCTGATATTATATTTTGCTCCGATCCTTTTCAGTTTCTCGAAAAGTCCCTTGTGGTACGTAATTTTGCTGGTGAATTTGAAGTTGTTTTTTTTCCCCCGCTTCTTTTTTGGCACTTGTTTAAATATTTTCTCAACATATGGGGAGGGGTAATTGTTTTCTGCCAATATTTCCCTTAATTAACTATGTTTCGAACTATCTTCACAGGTCACATGTATCCTTTACCCCTCCTGTTTTCCAAAATAGCCTGTTGCACATGATCAATGTTCACTTCTATCACAGCACTAGCTGACACATATCCATGAGGTTCATTTGCTACTCCTCAGCCTTTAGAAAATGTGTTGCACCAATAATAGACACTTGCCTATGGCAGCATAATATCCTCACACTGTACTTGCAACTTTGTGAAATTTCAATGGGTTTCAATTTCTCCTTCACAAAAAATTTAAGAGTATAATGCTGTTCCACATTCACTGACAACTCAACAGACTCCATGCTCCCCACTATGCATCTCACACATGCTGCATGGATGAAACCACTACTGGTCCATGGAGGAGAGGCTCAAATGTATTTATCACACAGATTCTATTGCAACTGATGTAGAAGATGGAGAGTTACAATATAAAAAGTTCCATTACTAATCAAAAACGTCTATTATGGGAATTCTTACTAGGAAATTCTTAATTTTAATTGCAAATTTTTGGAGAAAACTTTTCTCCTTCTTCAGACTGTCTTTTGTTGTCACTTTTTTCCGTCACTATCGTGGTTATGGTTAACCTTGACGGTTATGGCTATTTTTCATCAAATTCTGCCAGATGTTAGGCAGGGATAATCCTCTGCAGTCATTGATGATGGAATTCTGATTTTTCTCAATTTCCATTCCTTCTTTTACCTTGATCCACCCATATATTATTATCTTCAGTGTTAACAGCAAAGAAAAAATTTACCACAAAAATTTCTTAAAATTTCAACTGTTCTGCAGTTTGGTCTTAAAACATTAGAAGTTCAACTGATGAAAGAATAATTTGTTTTCGATTTGACTATTTTTATATCATCATCATCATCATTGTCAACCATTATCAATCCACTGCTGGACGAAGGTCTCCCCAAGTTTCCTCCACAATGGTCTGTCTTGTGCCAGTCTCCTCCATGTCACCCCTGCATACTTTCGAATTTCATCCACCCATCTCCCATGTGGTCTTCTTCTGGGTCTTTTCCTGTCCCTTGGAATCCAATCTAAAATTTCGGCTGTCCATCGATGATCTGTCCTTCTGGCAGTATGTCCAGCCCATTGCCATTTCAGGGATTTAACTCTGATCATGATGTCTTCCACTCTTGTCATTTTTCGGATCCACGAGTTCCTCTTCTTATCTCTCCTGGTTACACCAAGTATGCACCTCTCCATGATTGTTTGAGTTGTCTGCAGCCTTTGTATGTCTCTTTTAGTTAAGGTCCACGTCTCTGCACCATACGTAAGCACTGGAAGGATGCATTGATCAATAGCAGACAAAATTCTTATTTGACTATAAATAAAGACCATGAACATCAGATTATTACTGGATTACAACTGATACCACCCTAGTTCTATCAAAACAAATACAGGATGGCAAGTTTTTGATAAAAAAGTTAGGTCACCTCCACTGAAGGAGTTAAGGTCCACTACATTGAAAAGGTCGTTTTGGGCCTAATTTCACATTTTGTAAAAATGTGTTAATTTTAAAGCCCCATTCTTTAGGATTCCAAAACTGCTTTTGTTTCTTGTCTATGATGAATAGATATAGAGTTACAACAATCAGAATATCTAAACCCAGGTGTCGAACGAACGGGAAGTGACACTTGAAACGAGTTTTTTTTTTTTTTTTTTGCAGGACGAGATTTTCGTCCTGAACTCTTTACGGAAAACCTGATAACTGCAAAAGGTATGTAAATAAATTGATGAAACTTGGTACACATCTTTCTTACAATGTTGTGCATGCAATGAATTAAAAGTTTTTCTGTTTGTCAGTTCAAAGTTAGGTTATAGCTATTTACATTCAACATAGTGAAGAAATGTGTCGAAAATTCACACTAATGCATGTAGGAATGAGTGTATCTTAGCAATGTTTAGGAACATCACTTACCTTTGAGTTCTTTGCATAGATATTAGTCATGCGCACATACTGATGCAAAAAATGCCATCATATATCTATAACGCTTTTATTTAGAGCATTTACCGTAACCGACATATTTCCTTAAATTATTTCACAAATTTTTCATTTTCTTGAAAATTTATATTGTATCACCTTTTTTCAACATTTATGTGAGTTAGCCTTCCTAAAAAAAAAATTACCCATTCTTGCATTTTTTCAGAAAAAAAAAATAATAATGCTCGTAATGTAGTGAGATGCTTTAATATAAGAACTGAAAATGGTTTAGTTCTCATAATTAAAAAGGTATGGGTATTACATATCAAAGAACACTTTAAGGTATAGATCACAAGAAATCACTTACCTCAAATAATGTAGATTACATATATCACATGTGTTATTCACTGAAGCCAGCTATTTCTCTGTAATGCTATTTTTTTATTTAAATTTTCCTATTATTGAAAGTTAGCTTAACTTTTAATATTTTGAGAACTTAAATAAAAAAAAGAGTATTATAGAGAAATGGCTGGCTTCAGTGCAAGGCTGTTGCTCAAATTTCGAAGGCCCTGTTCCAATAACACCCAAGGAGCCCCCTTATATGGATGGACAGAGAAAAATCAAGGTAATTTAAGAATCTGATGAGACGTAAAATGTTCTTTACAACAAAAATAAAGTAATAATAAAACAAAGAAAATTAAAGACAATCAAACAGTTAAACAGAGTAACATATGTGAAGCTAATGTTGAAAATTGTCTGACTAAAACTTTTGCCTTTTTCATATTAGGATTTTGGTCTACTTTCAGAATATAATTAATATCTTACATATTGACTGGGAAACTGTCAGAGAACTTCTGAAGTTGCGACAGTCCAACCTGCAACTTTCTCTTTGCCCGGCCCCACCTAGCTCAACCCCCCCTGCAGGAAGGACTGTCTTAAATAAGTTGACACTTTTAAGTTAAGTAAATAGTGACAGTGCACAAAATTTAACAACACAATTCAAGTTTAACTGTTTAATGTAATCACAATTAGTTAATTCCAAATTATCACAAATTTTCTTTAAAGGTTAAGAATGCATTTACCTTGAGACGTTCTAGCATACAAAGGAAATATTCACCAGATCCAAAGAGGTCATAGCTTAGAGTAAATATATACCAGTCCTTGGGTTAAACAACACATACACAAAACTGGCACAGGAAGCAACAGTCCAGCAGAAGTCGTCGGTGAAACCAACCTCAGCGGTAACTTAGCGTAGACACCCCTCCGCTGCACCGTTTACCAGCAAGTAGAATTAGAACTGGAACATAAGGCAATAGTCCAGCAGAAGCTGTCAATAAAGTCCACCCGACACACATGGTGGTTCGCATCATCATCAATGAACCAGTGTAGACACCTCTCCACTGCACTGACATTCACCGGCAGGTAAAAGAAGCAGCACTGGAACATGAGGCAATAATCCAGCAGAAGCCGTCGACAAAGTCCATTCAACACACACGGTAGTTCGCATCACCCACAGGGATTTGGCATAGACATCCCTCCGCTGCACAGACATTCACTGACAGGTAAACAACTGGAAAGGTCCATTTTAACATCCTCCCATCAGCTACAGGCTTACACGGCTGCATAACCTACAGCAAGTCAGCAATCTAGTCAACAAGCAGAAACTGAACAAAAGACAGAAGCAACAACCTCTGACAAAATGCGGAATGCAACAGCCTCTCGTAGAAGAAGAAAGAGAGACGACTCTATAGTATGTGCTCTTTTATCTCACTTTAGAACAAAGAACCCAGGCACACGCATTCCAAGAATATGCAAATGTCCAATGAAAGGGTAGTGACCGAAGAAGAAACTCCCAAGGAAATGCCTTTAGGCCTTTAATTTTTTCATGTGCTCCTATCAAATTACCCGTAATGTGACAAAGTGCTTTAAACAAAGTTTTTGTGAAAAAAAGCTTCTTTTACACTTTTTCTTTTAGCTAATAAATTGACCAGCCCTTTTGATCAGTGGAATAATTTTACAGCCAATACTTCCACCAATCCAGCTAAAAATACTACAATATGAGTAAATTTAAACACACATTGTGTAATTTAAGACTTACCTACTTTTTGAGAAAGAGCAATGTCCAATATAAGATAATTTGTGTGATATCAAATAAAGATGTAAAACTATGAAAACATTTCAGATTATAAACATTGTTTTTCAAATGAAGTGTAATATTTTTGTTGCAACAGTGGCAAAATCTTCTACTTATCAGTACAACAAACTTCAGTTCCTCAATGTGTGATTTCTCACGTAATTTATTATACATGTGTTGTTAAGAATGTGGGACACAGTTCACTCGAACCAATAGAACTGCCTTTGCAACAGCTCTGCTTTAGTGACTAACTTTAATGTATGAACATATGGAAATCACATTATTTAAAGTAAGTGATTCCCTGTGATTCTCTGCCTTAAATGTTCTCTAAAATCAAATAAAGGATTGAAAAAATCTTACAAAATGGAAGAAACACTTTCAAAAAATAATTATCTAGTTACAGTTACTAAAAAACAGTATTTCATAAGAAAGAATAAAATAAAAAGAAATAAAACTCAACTGGAAAAAAGTTTCTTTCATTTAAAAATAAAAAAGAAAACTCAACTGGAAGAAATTACTTATGACAGAGCTCAATTTGAATCTGAAATTACTTATGACAGAGCTCAATTTGAATGAAATTACTTATGACAGAGCTCAATTTGAATGAAATTACTTATGACAGAGCTCAATTTGAATGAAATTACTTATGACAGAGCTCAATTTGAATCTCTACAAAAAATAATAAAAAGTTTAACATAAGATCTGCACTAGGTTAAAATAATAAAATAAAATAAAATATCCACACATTAAATAGGCCACTCTGGTGGCACAGTGGTCTAAGCAATGGCTTCTGACCATTCGTTAGCGATGGGTTCGGGTTTGAATCCCATTGGGGTATGGATGTTGTGTTTGTCTTGTGGCACTGGCTCTCTCCCTTCCCTGGAACCAGTGGCCTTAAATTAGGGATGGGTGACTTCTTATAGCCCATTGAGTTGCTCACAGTGGTCATTAAACCCCCAATAAAAAAAAACAGTACAACAAAACCCATTAAAGAGATTGAAAATGCCATCTTACTTACACAAGCTGTTATTTACTTCAAAGAATACAGCTGTGTAGGCTTTCATATATTGGAGAGATGGGCTTACAACTAAAAAGTTATTTGTCTGAACAAAAATAAGCAATTAAAACCATGCCTAGTAAAACTGGATTAAAGTAACCTACAAGAGAAATTACCACAAAATAAACAATAATTCAACAACTAAAATTATTAGCATTTGGCATGGTACTGTGAAAAGAAAATTAAAGGGGCTTCCACACTAAGAAAGACTGCACTGTTTTCAATCACATGGACTGGTCCCTATTGCAAGAATGGTTCAATAAACCATAGCCACAGCAGTCACTATAAGTTACAATAAGGGTCTAGCAAAAAGGTAGATTTATCCTCAGAAATTTGTCCACAACAAAAATATTCCAGTAAAAAAATATATTAAAAAACTACATTTATTTATTTAATTGGCAAAATTCATTTTTAAAGGTTGTTTTACATAAAATTTCTATGAAACTGATAGTAAGAAGAAATTTTTGTTTGAATGATATGGCTTTTCAAAATTGCAGTTTCTGAAAACCCAAGTCACTAGGATAAAATAATAATGATAATAAGTAAAACACACTAAAATAATAATGATAATACGTAAAACACGCTAAAATAATAATGATAATAAGTAAAACCAATTTATAAAATGTTTAAAGCCATAACTTGGTTTAGTGAGAAAATCAGGACATGATATTAACAGTCAGATTTAGTTGTTGATCACAAATGCAACATCTTATGCTCTAATGAATTCCAACCAGTTGATTTTGTTAGTAAATAACAATACACAGATACTTTTCAATTACAAATCAGGTTTTTGGTTTAAAAAATTTACAAAGCTTTTCTTATCATAAATTCAGTTGGGTTTTTTAGTATTATTGTGTACCCCCTACTGGTTTCTTTATGTACCAAAAATTCTATTTTTGTCATAAAATCTTTAGTAATTAGTTTCCAAATTTTAAAGAAGACAACTGTATCAATAAAAAAAATTGAATTCTTTTCTATTACAGTATTTCTAAAAATATTCCCAATTCAGTTTTATTGTTGTACAGTGGATGTCATTATTGTCAGTCTTTTTTTGGTCATACAGCACTATAAAAAAGTGAAGCACAGCCAGAACAAATTTTATTCATCAAACCTGAGAGAAAAAGATCACTGCAATAAAAATATTCCATCCTATTTCAAACTTAAACAATAATTTTTAGCATTGTTCACCAACAAATGACTAAGTTATACATTAAAAAAAAAAAAAAAGGACTATTCTTACAGTAAAAAAAAAAAAAAAAAAAAAAAGGGATATTTTTTGACTCAACAACAAAGAATAAATGCAAATAAGGAATATTTTTAGGCTCTACAACAAAAATAAAGATAAATAACTAAGACTTTTAGAAATACCGTAACTTAAGAAAAAGCACCCAAAAGAATTTTCTTTTAAATTAAGATCTTTAAATAGCTTGGCTTTGGTATGTTTGTATTTGTATGTGTTAAATTTAGGAACTAATCACTAAAAATATGACAAAAATATAATAAAATGTGCAGTACAGAAAGAAACCTGTGCTGAATTTTCAAAATCATTAAACTTTTCGTGAATTATCTAAATTTTCAAAATACTTTTCATGAATTACAAGCAATTCATTTGTTAATCTTTTCACTTATGCCATGTCTCATAATAACACACTAAGACATTTCAATAAAGATGGTGATTAGGAGCGCCAAAACTGATTTCAGAGACTGTAATATATTTAGAAAAAAACTGATACAGCAATAGTAACTACAAACATTTTCAGATACTTTATTTGAAATAAAGATAAATGAAACAACATTCAATTTTGAAATACAATTTTTATAATGCTTTTACATACTTAGATAATAAAAATCCTATTACTTTTTTTGCTCCTTGTTAAATTCTGCAGTGCACTTTAGTTCAAAAAACGAATTTTACATATGAATAACATTTGAAGAATAAAGTATTCTCACTGGCATGTTTTTTCTGATATCCATTAAGTATCAAGCTGACACAAAAGGGCAACACCACGCATTACCCAGTGTCTTTCAGGTTTATCAGT
The DNA here is from genome assembly GCA_039090855.1 of Macrothele yani. Taxonomy (NCBI): domain Eukaryota; kingdom Metazoa; phylum Arthropoda; class Arachnida; order Araneae; family Macrothelidae; genus Macrothele; species Macrothele yani. Next base: position 21,712,110 of record CM077023.1, read on the forward strand.
CGGCAGGCGCATAGATATAACAAAATTAGTTGAATGTCCTGTAGTGGATAAGGTTCCTCTTCGTTCACTTGTTTTATAAACTGGTGATAAATAGCTTGGCTTTGGTATCAGGTCTGTTTTCTTTACAGGTTTCAGCCATACAATAGGCAGACTCTCATATAAAACTTTAGGAAGAGATTCACCAAGCAACCAGGTGTCTGGATCCCAGCGAGCACCATCAAGAAATAGTCCACGAACATACACCCCATCCACTGGGGCCTGATCATAAGGTTTGTCCTCCAATATTTCATAATCATAAACCAACAAATCAACTGGGATTGTGTATTTTCTCGCATAATTTTGCTGTCCACCAGTTAAAAATGCTTGAGTGAAATAAAATCCAGAAATCCAAAATACATTGGGTGGACCAACATTATACCAGTCCTGAAGAAACTTTAATCTTTGCAAAAAATCAGTAACATAGCTTCCTAAAGGCTTCAAAGATGGATAGGATTTACCCATCCACATAGCTGGTATTTTACCCTGGAGTATGCTATTTACTACTTGCTCTAATTCAGAAGACATAACAACAAGACCCTTAATAGCTTTTCTAACATTAATTAAAGATGATCTGATGGTTGACAAAAGATTGTTGAATCTTCCCATTTCTTGAACTAACACTGTGTTCATGCTTTGTTCATAGGAGGTTGGATATTTATTTTGGGCTGCAACTAGATCAAAATTGTTTGGAAGACGACACAAGATGTCAGCAGATACACTTAGTACAACATCTTCTGATGACTGTGCACCACCACCTGATACTCGAGCTTGAGTTAACATAATGCTTTCAAAGAGAAGGTTTGTTTCTCCCTGATCTTTTGTAATTTCAGCATTAGGATGCATTCCAAAAACATCTGGTTCAGCAACAAGAGGAAGTGTATTAGTATACTCTATATATGACTGATGATTTCCTTCAGCAGGAGAATAATAAATCCCAACTGTGTCAAATGAATAATTCTCATCAACCACAACATCCTCACAATAAAACTTCTCCAAAAGCGTGTTCAAAGCTCTTCTGTCCCAATCATCAGTTACACGTCCACCATAGTTGCACTCTCCAGTAAGATATCTGAGTGCATCAAATGGAATGTCATCATACTGATTAAGAAACATTGCCAGCTGTTGAGCACTTATCCTGAGGTCTGTCTCATTAAATTCATATGGAATATTCCACCCAAGAGGCCCAAACTTTCTCCTTTCTTGCACCAAAGCATGGAAGAAACTCAGACCAAACAATAACTTTTTAAATGCTTCAGGCTGCTGTGACCCTTCAAAAAATTCTGCTTCACATATTGGATCACTCAAATAGGACCTTGCAATATTTGCTTTTAAGCCTTTGGGAGGTTCATTGGTCATCTTGACTCCATTTTGCAAAACAGAAACAGGAAAGTGTTCAGCAGGATATGAAGTAAGCCACAGACGAAAATCTTGATGTGTATTTTCAACAGCAAATTCTTCACACACCTTTTCTAGAACTGGCATCCAGGATTTGGCTAAGTGACAGTTTTGTAAAACAACCCAGGTACCATCCTTTTTCCCATCATCAATTAATTTCATGGCAATTGGACCTTGACCTTGACCCAGTGAAAGTGAATTCAAACGGCTTCCACCAAAACCCTGATCATCAGCAAATTTCAATAATGCAGCAGTAGGATCAGCACCAGGAGACAAAACAAAAATAAGTGGGGCACAACTGGTGCTATCAAGGAAGGCTTTCCCCAAGTCAAAAGGGGGTGGTTCAATAAATGATCTTCCAAGGTTTTCCAGTACAAACTTTTGCACTGCAGGAATCATTTTGTCAGGACGTATGCATCTCATGACTAACAGTTTTTGAAAACCACTTAATTTTGTTTCCCACTCTCCTGGAATAAGCTCTTCATGAGGAGTCATACTATCAAAAATTTTCTTAAATCCCACTTCATTAGCTGTGGCAGATTCTCTAAGGCCATTAAAACTTGCCATATCATCAAGACGGCACAGCTCATCCCATGACTTAACAGGAAGCCATGAAAAGAGGTTATCATATGGATTTCCCAAACCAATTCCACCAGTTAGAAGAAATCTCCATTCATCTTCATCAACCAAACCTGTAGCTTTCAGGATGTTAATGCACAAAACAAATGAAAATAGTAACTTATCTTTCTCGAACAAACTACGACACACATTAACATACAACGAATCTGTAAAAAAGACTTTTAAGATCTCTAGCCTCTTATCTAAATTGGCACAAGGCTCAGAATTATCAATAGCACTAAGGAACAAATTTACAAACCAAGGCAATGAGTATTGATACATTGGATCAATGTTTGCAAGGTCAGCAATGGTAAAGAATAATATAGAGGAATGCACTGCAATAGGTTTATATCCCATTCTGGTACGATCAATTTGTTCTTCAGTTTCCTCTGCAAAAAGCTGCTTTTCTTGAATCTCATTAGAAAGCTCTTTACTAGAAGAAATAATTTTCACAGCTGTTTCATCCTGAAGAATGTCAGAGCCTGATGTTAACAGTTCAAGAATTTTATCTTCAATATTTTTCAACAGTCTTTTATTTTCAGCTCCTAGAAGAAGAAGGCTATTTTTTTGTTCTTCAAGTTCTGGTTTTTCCCTGGCAACAACTATTCCTAGTAACTGGTCCTCTAAGCCCTCAGGAGTAATCATAAAGTTAACAAGAGTTACTTTGACAGCAGTCTCTGGTAAGTAGTGGGGATTTCTTAATTTTGTGGTCATATAAAAGCGAAAATCTGGTGAATATTCAACAGTAGAATCTCCAAGTTTGATACATACAGCTCCTCCTTGTTTAAAAGTTTGTTTTAATAACAGAGGTTCTAATACTGGGTCTAACTCTTCACCAATATTTTCCATAAGAACTGGATTTCCAAATGTTATACAGTTCTCCAGAGTTCGTACAAAGTCAGCATCACTAAGTTTGATAATTTGCATTTTGTTTGCTTTCTCCATATTTTTTATCCATCTATTAGCTTGACCTTGTGGATCTATAAGTAATGGCCATCGACGAGCCTTACTCATAATTATGCCATTCTCTACAGAGAAATTGTCTGTGGGTAATCCAGCAATATTCCAATCACGTATAAGAACAGGTTCTCCCAATGTATGTATAAGTGAAAAATCACGAGAACACGCAATTCCTGCCTTTAGACATTCAGTTACCCAGGCTGCACACTGATCCTGTCTGAAAGCTGAAGTGAATGCACCAAGGTAAGCAACCACAGCAGAAGCGATCAAAATGTCACCAGTAAGGTTGTCATATTGTATTCCAAGTGAAATAGCTGATTGATTCCAGCGATCTTTTTCTCCCCCAAGACCACCAATTAATTGTTGAGCACGTTCCAATTGCATTGAACACATTTCAACTTTCTCCTCAAGTTCTTGTTTTTCTTGCTGTGCTTCCTCTAACTGCTTTTGTAAGGCAGCAAGCTTATCTTGTACTTCTTTCAGTTGATCTTGCTTGATTTTTAATTGACCCATAGCTACAGAAAGGTCTTGTTCTGCTTTTGCTAAAGCTTCTTTTTTGGGGGCAACAACTTTAGCAACACGATCATAGGAATCCATAGCACAAACCCACTTGCACAAGCCTTCAGCAGCTGTTGATGCACTTTTAATTTTCTCAGGATCGAACTCAGGATTGGTTCTGTATTTGTCACGGATTACCTTGATAAGCTTCCCAGGTATACTATCTTTATCATAGCTTCGCAGGCTGTCAAGGAACTTCATATCTCCAAGCAGTCTTTTAGATGGGCCCCAAAAATCTTCGACCATTTTACCAGTTCCAAAAGGGTCTGGACACCTATCTGGTTTTAATCCCTTCAGAACACAGATTGCTTCCAGTACCAGCTTTACACCTGATGGAGGAGTTTTCATTGACTTTACAACAGTAATGTCAGCTGGTGTTAAAGTGTTAAGTGCACTTAAGGCAGCATTAAGAATAGGTATGGCTTCTGCTAGGTCTGAGTCACATTCATCTTTAATGGCCTTGGCAGCTGCTGCTTGTTTATTGGCCATCAGCTCGTCTTCTCTAACAACCTTTTCAACTTTAGCTACAGCAATTGATTCCTTCTGGACAATAGCCATCTGCTCTTCCACACGTTCCCCTGCAACAACTAGAGTAGGCTGAAGTTCAGTCAGTTGTTCTTGCATTTTTGCCACTGCTTCAGAAGCTTTTTGCAGTTCTTGAAGACCGGTTACATACCTCTTCTTCTGTTTCAGCACATGCATTCGTTTTCTATCCAGAAGGTTTTTGAAAGTGGAAATTAGTTCAAGGAAAGAAGTAGGAGTTACATAGTTATGTCTCTGCAGCTCACTGTAAAACCTCTCCGATAATTTTTCGGTTGAAGTGTGAAAATTTTTGCACATAAAAATACAGCCTTCTCTCTCACTGTCTGACATTTCAATATCTTCAAAAGATCTTCTGGCAACAGCTTCCAAAGCATCATCAGGCCATGAACGAAACCAATCAATAGTACAACAATTAACTAATGATGGAAATTTTCTCAACCTGTTGCGGAAAGAATCCCCAATGGGACTCATTGCCAGAACTATATGTAACTGATCTCTCACTCTCTGGATAAATAAGTTGAACAATGCAACAGGTGATCCATCTGTTTGTTGAGACTTTTCTCTTTGCTTATCAATTTGACGCATTTTCTCGCAAATTTCTTGCTTCTCATCTGCAGGGAAAAGATTGGGGACCTCACCAGCATTCAACAGATTATTGATATCCTCTAGGAATGATTCATCTTTGATCTGGGTGTCAGAAAACAGAAAAACACCATGCTGGTCAGTAGATGTAGATCTGCGTAAAATGATTTTTAAATCATCTCTCCACTCCACCATGGTGTAACTTTTGCTAATCTCAACCTGGAAAAGATCATAATCACAGATGTGAGCTGCCAAATGGGTGAGGGACTGACGTCCAGAGCCACCTACGCCCACAAGCAAAGCGTGGCTACGAGGCTGTTTGATAACTCGAGCAATACGGCACAAATGCTCAATAGCAAACCTGAACAGAACTAAATTCATTGGTTTTTTACTCATGTTGTTAAATTCTTCCATGAAACCATCAATTATAGTTTTCAATGCATTAAAATCATGAACTTCCATATACTGACGACTATCGGATTTAGGATCAGCAAAGTCGCAGTACATTAGTGATCGCATATCATCTTCTGTAACAATTCCATCATTATCAGAATCAATGGATGATAATAAGGAGTGAAAATCTTCATGCAGATTTACCTCACAAACATTCACAACGCATCGGTACAACCACAGACGATCTCCATCATCAACTAATCTGTCATAGAACACACGATACACCTCATGAATCCATTGTCTTTTCAAAGCTGATGGTGTCTCTATACTCTCAGGAGATGAGAGAAGAATTCCTTGAATGACTCGTGAGAAATCTCTCAAGTTAAAAAGATAATGTGATTTGGCAGGGGTTGGCAGCAAATTCAATATTGATTCTTTGTAAACTGTAAGAGTACCACGCACAATTTCACTAACACAAGGATCAAATTCTTTGCTGAAGCCCTTTGTGGTAAAATGCCATGAGAGAATTTTTGAGAAAATTGTTTTCATGATGTCATCATGGAATTCATTTATTGTCAGATCATTAAAATGGCGTAGAAAACGGGGTGTGATAATATTACGTCCCCCACCTGGAGGACCCATAGCAGCAAGTACTTGAACATCTACCAATTTCATTGGTACAACTTCTTTCAAATCATACCAAGTCCAATGATCTAGCCACTGACGAAGAAGTTCAATAGGTGGCTGAGCTCCATAAGTCTCTCGCACGGGCATATTCAAATCGTCCACAAACACTATCATCTTTTGTCCCACAGGTGGACCATATAAACCTTTTCTTCTTTTGTCAAGCTTTCCCATTATGATATCTTGAGTTTGGTTGGCACTAGTCTGTGCAGAGAAGTTGATCATCAGAGGCTTGTATTTTTCATTATCTACCTTATTCAAAAGAAAATCTGTGATATAAATGGATTTTCCAGTACCTGTAGGTCCAACAAAGAGAGCAGGTTTCTCATGAGTGACAAGCAGATGCATTAAGGCTGTATAACGAATGGTGTCTACAGTGCAAACAATGATCTGATTCACTTGTGCATCTTTAGGAATAGGTGGTGCTCGAGAAACATCATCTCTCCAGAGTACCCACATGCCAGGATCTGGTGAATCTTCAGTGACTTCCTTTTTAATAAATTGGTAATCAAAAATGCTCCCTCCTTCAGGAAGAGGATACTTAAATTTTATATCAGTCTTAACTGTAGTTCCTTCAGGCAATCTACATATTTCAGCAGATGTCAAACTTAAATGGCCAGTGAGCAACTCTCTGAAGATCAAGTTCATTCCCTTCCTTCCTTCTTCATTAGTTGTTCCACAAAGAGACCATATGGCACCAAATAGGAAATAAAATTCAAGATATGCATAGATATGATCATCTGGAGTTTCACTCATCATCTTCTCATCAAAGAAATCATCAAACTGACAGTCCATTAAGTTCATAAGGGATTTCACTCTGTTAGTTTCTGTGGTGGGTGATAGCTCTTTACCTGATGCTTTAACAACATAACCTAACAATGGGGGACAAAAATAATCAAAAAGTTCAGTTAAAAACTTTTATGATCATCTTTTATTGTTGGTGGCAAATCATTCAGCCAGGATACAAGCAAAGGAGACCAACCCAAAGCTGTAGGCTCCATATAGATCATTCCACATCGGGAAACTGTGGCAGGGGAAGCTGCTTCTAAGTCCATTGGTTCAAAAATCAGGTTTGTTGTTGGTGCTAACTGTATAATTTCCCCACTCATCAGGCATAGTTTTTTATTATCATCCAACACAGTATTCATGTTTTCAATCCATATGGCATCAACTGGACCATCAAACATAAGCCATTTGCGATCTGGTGTTGTAGACTGAGAAAATGCTCTGTAGCTAACAGCAAGTATTCCATCTGACCATTCATGTGATATAGGATCAAACTGTCCATATAACTGACCCATTGTAATGGCTTTTGGATTTATCACTGTTATCTGAACACAGTTTTCATCCATTAAACCTTGTTCATGAATAATAGCAAGAGCACCAGCTAAAACTCTGTAAGCAGTGGTTTTACCACCAAATGGCATTCCAACGATCATAAATCCATGACGAACAATCATCATCTCATAAATCTGTTGAATTTTCTCCAAGAATACTGGAGGACACTGAAAATTTTGTTCTTCACAGTATTTCACAACAGCCATATTTATATGCTGATAATCTGGAGTTGGTAATACAATGCCAGGAAATAAGTCTGAAGTAATTCCTGCAAATAATGGGAGATCATGTGTCAGAAACTTGGGAAGATTAACATCTATGATGGAACGAAGAACTAATATATCTTCACTTTCATCAGGATATTTCAGTTTTAAATTTCCAGCTGCAGTGAGAACAGATTTTACAGCTCTCATTCCATAATCATAATGACTTTGTGATGACAATTGCTCAGAACACAGTCGGTATGTTGCAACAATTTTCACTGCAAGAGGTCTGGCATTTACAAATCCACAGGAATAGAGAACTATTTCTGCAATTAAGGCATAATCAGGCACCATCATGGCTACAGGACGAAAGAGAGCTTTTAAATTGTCAGGTAATTCAGAGCGGCCAGCATAACCTGGGTTCATGGTGATGAATACAGAGCAAGTAGGATCTAACTTAATCTCAGAACCTTCAAAAAGAAGAGTTTTGGCTCCAGCATTTATACCTCTTTGGATTGTCAAAATCTGTTGAGCAACAACAGAAAGAACTTCTAAATCAATTCGATTAAATTCATCAAAACAAGACCATGCTCCACAGGATGCTAGCCCTTTGAAAAATTTTCCTAAAGCAAGGTAATCTAAGCCATCTGAACAGTTGAAAACCACACACTGCTTAGCAACTGCTTTTGCCAGGTCTTTGGTAGTCTCTGTTTTGCCAGTGCCAGCTGGTCCTTCAGGTGCTCCACCTAAATGTAAATTAAGGGCTCCATAGAGGGTGCGATAACAACGATCTGTCAGGGGAGTTATCACCAAGCGTCCAGTGTTACCAAGGTATTCATAGCCATAGTCCAAGGTAGAGTTAATCATTTTAGTAGTCATATCATTTTCTATCCAATAATATCTTAGCTGGCTTAACCACTGAAAATCTCCATCAGAAGAAATTTTTATTTCAACTAGTTCCTGAAGAACATCTCTGGCATGCACATCTAATACTACTAAGGCTCCTAGTGTAGTTCGATTCTGCTTTGAAAGCTTGCCACGAACCAGTGCCACAACTTTTTCTATCTGGGAATTATTCTGTTGCAAATATGCTTTCAAAGTTGCTTCACCATTTCTTATTACATCATGCATTTCTGCAGTCCAGAAATTTTGTGAAGCACACAGTACTGCTTGCCCTGGCCAATCTAAGATCCACTCCTCACGACACTTTGTTGTGTATGCTTCCAGTGCAAGAGACACAACTTTATGAATGCTTGTTCTCATATATGTTTCCAGTTCCAGAAGCCATTTCTCAACTTGACCCCTAGCTTTATTTGGAGAAATGATATTTGTAAGCTCTATCAATTCACCTTCACTGCTTTCCATGTGGGTAATATCCATGTTCTCCAAGAATTTAAGTTTAGCCACACCTTCAAAACATTTCTTTAAATGAGGCTGCACCCTTTTTGGATCCTTAGTTTCTGACAAAATTTCTAGGAGTTCATCATTAGAAAGGAAGAAGAATCTAGGAAAATATAAACGTTTCTTCTCCAAGTAATTGTTTAAGCCCTTTTGAATAAGGTCAAGAAGCTCATTTGATTTTTTCAGCCTTTCTAACAGTTTATCAATATGGACAACAACAAGAACATGTGTATCTACAAGGGCTGCCTTCATGATATCTCTCCAATTCTTATCGACTGTATTGAAACGCCTTGCTTCTTCAGGCATCTGAGCCATGATATCAGGGGAACTAAATATGGGTTCAAGATACAGCCATGTTGCTTGTACCTTAAGCCATTCATCAATTATTTCTTGAAGCAGTATAAGTGTTTTTTCCCAGTCCTTTACGGCAGCTTCAAAAGGTTTAACAGAAGGTGATCCCCTCATAGTTTGCGTTTTAACTATGTGATCATCTAATAACAATTGGATTTCATCAATTGACGATAAGATATATGTTCCAGATTCACGAAAAGGTACGACAGCAAATTCTATTGAATCCCATTCTTCAATCATTTTTTCAAGAGCTTTTTCCAACTTGTGCTCCTTGCTTGCTGATTCACTTATGACTTCAAACTGAGGAACAAATTCATCAAGATTAAGATCTATCAACTTTCCAAGAGTAGTTGTTTCATCTGGTCTTAAAGGAAATCCAATAACTTCTGATATCTGTTCCCAGTGTCTGTCTCGTAGACCAGGATTACACAATGTTTGAACTAAGGGAATATTCTCTTTAAACTTTTCTACCGAATACTTCACATTTGTAGCAATTCTTTTTGGTGCAGGTGTATCTCCAAAGGATTTTTCCAATTTGTATATTGTTCTCCAAATTATGCCTATTTCAGAATCAACTGTATCAGGGTTAACAGATTCCAAAGGTCCTACCATCCAGTCTTCATGTTTAGTATTGAAGTCTACTGCAGCCTCGTAAAGTTGTATATATGGTTTCATTTCATTGAGTAACTTTGTTCTTAAAGGATAATTTGTGACTTCCCATTTGTATGCTTCTTCTTCCATATTAAACAAATCAATCACATCCCCAGAATCAATTAACCACTTTTCTACATGCTTGGCATGTTTCAAGTACTTTTTTACTTCAGAAACATCTCCCTGATTAACCATATCAGCTACTTGTTCAGCATAATCATCAAGGTCCTCTACAAAAGTTTCTCGCCGATTTCTTAAATATTTGTGAAAATCTACTTCCTTTTTGTTAGCCATTTTCTTATGTGCAGTAATAATTTTTGGTATTTTAGCTCTCCAATGAAAGGCTTTAGCATTCACAGCCAAATCATCTACAGAGAGGTTAAGAAGACCAGTAAGGTAAAAAACACGGTATGTTAGCTGCAAAAGCTTTTCATCTAACTGGCCCAATAGAACACTTTCTGCATTATGGAGATATTGCTTTGCTTCCATCAGTTCCTTTGTATTAGATGGTTCTGAAAGCAATCTGTCAGACACAGCTTCATATTCTGAAATCAAACTTTGAGATAACTTCACGTGAACAGAAGAAACATAGTTAATCAACCTGTTGTACAGGGACTTCACAGAAGAAATTATAATATCAAAGAAGTCTGAGCATTCAATTATAAATATTCCTATATGAAGCACTTTATCTTCTCGGTATGTTAAATTATTTATTAAATCTTGATATTTTTTGACCTCAGCTTCATAGTCTTCAAACTCATGTTCAACTGCCAAAAATGCATCTAGATTATCACTGCCTTCCTGTGTCACTAATGGAATAAAACAGTCAAATTGGTCAGTGTAAGCTCTTGCTGCAGTCCACTGCTTGAACATAAACATTTCCACGAAATCAGCCACATCCTCAACAACATCAGGACGAATTATAGGAACAAGTGGGCGTTTAACTTTTTTCGGAGGCAGCTGGTGGAGACACGTTTCTACTCTTGGGATAGTAGATACTACACCCATCATAGTAGTTAAGGCACTTTTCATAGCTCTTTCTATTGAAAAGCGATTAGGTTTAAGCCTGAAACACGCTCCAGCAATAATAAGCTGAAGTCTAAATTTTCCAAAATTCTCAAAATTCTCAATAAATCTTTGATATTCATACATTGAATCCAAACAAAATTCTTGGAGCTGGCAAGTCATTACAGTAGCGATACACTCAAAGAAAGATGCTTGAAGTGCTTCATTTCCCTCACCACCAGGTATCCAATTATTCTTTTGTCCAATCAGAATAGTCCTCTGTACTGCCGGAAACCATTTAGTGTGAAGCACGTTTTGTGATGATTCCACTTCCTTGATTATTGCTTGTTTAAATGACTGCAATTCATATGGTTCACGACTCTTCATCTCCGACGGGTTAATGAGGTACAGATAATTACATTCTTGATACCATACTTCCAACAGCCTGTGACAGCACTTGTTTAATAAGTGCAATTTACTAAACAGACGAGTCTTTGAGATGTTAAATTGTCGTTTCCACTCTTTGGGAATTTTCAACAATTCCTTGTAAAATGGGGACATCTGGTCTTCTGCACTTTTTCTAGTAATACTTGGATTATGGAGCACAAATTCAACTCCTGCTTTTTTGACATCCAAAATATACTGCTCATTAAAGTTTGAAACGGACCTGATAACTTCTCTTTTCAGTCCAGCCTTCAGTTTCTCGGGGACCCAAGACATTATTTGCTGAATAGTAGAATCTTGAAGCTCAGCCACATGCTCAGTACCAATGCCCTGCCTGATATAATACTGGAAACGCAGAAAATCATTTTCAACTGGAGACAGCATATAATGCTTGTCAGCACTACTCACAGGACACATTTCTCTTTCTCTAGCTTGACTGCGAGGCTTAAAAAAACTGACCAAAAACCGACGATATTTCTCTCGCTTCTCAAGCATATTCAAGTACTGTCGCCTAGAACGCTCTCCATGACTTAACTTTCTCTTCTTCTTTGGAGCTCTGTTCATTGCTTCAGCCAAATGTTTTGGCATGACACAGGTGACCAGCATATTACATGCCTCTGGTAAAGGCGGATCACAGGTTGGAGTGCCTAGATATGATATAACTTTTCTCCAAATAGGCCTACTTGGACTATACGATGCAGGAACTGATCGCAACAGCTTCTTATCTAACTTGGAGCTCATATTTTTCTTTTAAGTTTTGCAAAACAGTAATAACCTATATTTTCACGCAAGGTTGTGTTATAACAATGTATTACATTTATAGAAATGGCTGTTAACTCACCTCAATCCAATGGTATAATGCACTGAAAGTTGTGAATGCACACAAATTATTTTACTGTACAATTCACATCAATAAAAGAACCTCTTCTTAAATTTAGTGATAATATCACAAGAGTTCTAATATTAACGATGTTTTACGGATAGAAACTTAGATGAATGCCACCAGGAAAGTTACAATCACTGCACAGTTTTTGTACCCAAAGTATCCATCTTTAAAACGTTTTCTTCGCAATAAGTGTCCACAAAAACTTAGTCATTCCTACATTTCGCATAAAAATCTAATGACACGCAACGGAAATTTCATAATCAAACGGTACAATATCGAACCAGAGTATCTGAAAGAACCAAAACATAACATCCACTATCCTCTTGACGACCATAGCAACCACTGTTTGTCACAACACCTGAACCGTAACTAAGTAATTATTGCCAGATTCTATATACAAACTACAGCGTTTTTTGTGTGTGCAGCTGAAAAAAAAAATCTATTAAGATGTGTCTTCCATGATCATATTACACTTTAATAAGACACCAGTTTCACGAAATCACACGAACTGTGCATACGAAAAAAAAACCCTGATAGTCGTACATATAAATGGAAATGCATATCCGTTTAGGACAGACTTCAGCGTGAAACGGAAGAAAGGCAATATTTTGTTCAGAACCGAACAACAATAACAAAAAAGAAAAGCATAAATTACTAACTAAATATACGATACATATAGGGCGAAAACCAAAAATTCTCTACAACATATACAGACACAAACAAATTTGCATCGAGCACGAAAAAATGGTAATACAGCAAAAATTTCAACGTTAATGGGGCACAGGGACAATATCACACATACTGTTTGTAAGAAATTATGAATTTTTGCGGGCTGACATGCAAGAAAGGCCAGTGTAAACAATAAGATGATGTTGCCATCCATCACAAATAATGTTTCTACCAATTAACTAAAAAATAGAATTTCAGCAATGAACGCCAGTAACTTGTAACATCCTTTAACTTGTGATTAAATTTTTAACAGTCCAATAGAGGGAGGATGAGTGGAGGGGGTTATGACGGCTTCCAACTCTGTATGGTGAGACGTCAATTTTCCCCGAAAGAGAGGAGAACAGCTTTTGGAACGCTGAAGAATTTACATTATAGGTGCGCGTGACTGGAAACGCTTTTTTTTTTTTTTTTTTTTTTTTTTTTGGAGGTTTAACGACCACCGTGAGCAACTCAATGGGCTATAAGCAGTCGCCCGTCCCTAATTTAGGGTCACTGGTTCCAGGGAAGGGAGAGAGCCAGTGCCGTAAGACAAACACAACATCCATGCCTCACCGGGATTCGAACCCGGACCCCTTCGGACGAATAATCAGAGGCCAACGCCTTAGACCACTGCGCCACCGGGGCAGCAGGAAACGCTTATATATATATATATATATATATATATATATATATATATATATATATATATATATATATATATATATATATATATATATCAATGGGCTATAAGCAGTGGGCTATAAGCAGTCGCCCATCCCTAATTTAGGGCCACTGGTTCCAGGGAAGGGAGAGAGCCAGTACCGTAAGGCAAACACAACATCCATGCCTCGCCGGGATTCGAACCCGGACCCTTTTCGGACGAATGATCAGAAGCCATCGCTTAGACCACTGCGCCACCGGGGTGGCCTTTCACCATTTGGAGTCATGATGCGCTGGGCGGAGATCGTGGGATACATGATCGTCTGGGTCTGCTGTTACTGAATGCGTTGCCTCTTGGATATGAAAAGTTGCGTTTGTCACCCTTGTAGTGCAGTGGTCTAAGCGATGGCTTATGATCATTCGTCCAAGAAGGGTCTGGGTTCGAATCCCGGTGAGAGATGGATGTTGTGTTTGTCTTAGGGCACTGGTTCTCTCCCTTCCCTGGAACCAGTGGCCCAAAATAAGTGATGGGTGACTGCTTATAGCCCATCAAATTGTTCACCGTGGTCGTTAAACCTTAAAAAAAGTTGTGTCCTTCCTCAGCGACGATACTAGAAGTATTTCAAGGATCAAGAACTCCGTACAGTTATTCGGCAAAGTAACTCCAAGTGACTCCATCACAGCTTCTTTCGCCGCCCCGGTGGCGCAGTGGTCTAAGGCACTGACCTCTGATCATTCGTCCGTAAGGGGTCCGGGTTCGAATCCCGGTCAGGCATGGATGTTGTGTTTGTCTTACGGCACTGGCTCTCTCCCTTCCCTGGAACCAGTAACTCTAAATTAGGGACGGGCGACTGCTTATAGCCCATTGAGTTGCTCACGGTGGTAGTTAAACCTCCAAACAAAAAAAAAAAAAACAGCTTCTTTCTTTCTTTCGTTTGGGTTTTTCTTTTTGATTGGAGGTTTAACGACCACCGTGGGCAACTCAACGGGCTATAAGCAATCGCCCGTCCCTAATTTAGGGTCACTGGTTCCAGGGAAGGGAGAGAGCAAGTGCCGTAAGACAAACACAACATCCATGCTTCACCGGGATTCGAACCCGGACCCCTTACGGACGAATGATCAGAAGCCATCGCTTAGACCACTGCGCCACCGGATGGCCGTTTGGCTGTTTAAAAACCGCCGTGAGCAACTCAGTGGGCTATAAGCAGTCGTCTGTTCTTAATTTAGGGCCACTGGTTCCAAGGAAGGGACAGAGTCAGTGTCGTAGGACAAACACAACATCCATGCCTCACGGGATTCGAACCCGTGCCCTTCTTGGGCGAATGGTCATGCCAGCCCTTAGACCACTGCGCCATCTGGGCGGCGTCCACGTTGGTGGCTGCTCGCTTGCTTACAACGACATGTGGAGTTAAGGAGCGTTGCGTGCCCATTTAGGTTGGGTGGTTTTATTATTTTTTTTTTGAGGTTTAACGACCACCGTGAGCAACTCAATGGGCTATAAGCAGTCGCCCATCCCTAATTTAGGGTCACTGGTTCCAGGGAAGGGAGAGAGGCAGTGCCGTAAGACAAACACAACATCCATGCCTGACCGGAATTCGAACCCGGACCCCTTACGGACGAATGAACAGAGGCCAGCGCCTTAGACCACTGCGCCACCGGGGCGGCAGGTTGGGTGTGCTCAGTGGCGTTGGTCAGAGACTCGATATCGAGTTTGTAGCAGGTCCAGCAGGGGCGATTGAAGCTATCGCCCCCTCTAAAACCAACTTTTCCTTTTTAAGTGGCCAAGATCGTAAACGATCGACCTATTTTTTTCGGCAGAAGTATAGTAATAAATGGACAAATTTTCCTAACAGCTTTTATAAATAAAATTAGCTGTGGATTTGGCGATTAAATATTCTGTTCTAGCTTCAGGGAAAAAGGGAGAAAGAGAGAGCAAACAGAAAAAAAAGCTAGAGTTTCAGAAACAGAGGAAGTTGACAGCGGTAGGAAAAAAGATTTTAATTTATCCTAAAAAAAGCAATAGGTGTGTTTCGTTTAATGTAATATTTCCAGAAACTTTCAAGGAAAAATCTCTAGTAGGACAAGGAATGGCGTAGGAATAACTTGATGAAGTGAAGTAAATGGAAGTTGCTGTCAAAAGAAGTGGGAATCATGCATTGCGATAGAATAAAGGAATATTTTAAAGACGAATAACTGGTCATATTATTTAGGAATGATTTAATGATTCCAGCTGGAACGTTTTTTATTAAATTAAGCCACCCGAATAGAAGCTCAAATTTACTTTGAAAGGTTCTATCCAGACTTGATGTTTACAAAACTTGCAAAGCAGGCAATTTAACTACAGGAAAATGACGCTGATTTTTCAGTTGTTTTCCTCACTTTGTGCTTTGAAAATTTAGGAGAATTTTTTTTATGAAAAAACCTTTTTAAAAGCTGGGGAGGGCCTCTTTCTGTGCCCTCTCCATGAAGTACTAAATGGTCCTTCTCTCTTTGTTACTGGCTCCTTATTTTTTAATGTATTTGTATATATTTTTAAATGCATATATTTCACAAATAATTGGAAACGCAGGTTAACATGGCGGACAAATTGTTATCGCTTACCAATATATTTTGGGAGTTGTTTTCTCCGGGGCATTTTTATTTGCATCTTCAATATTTTGGACCACTCTATTTAAGAAATACTGGCTGCGCCCTTGTGTGCTCTTGAGAAAAAAATGCAATCTGCATTACAAAATTCACATATTACTTTGAACATGTAAGTGAAAGTCTTAAAGAATGTATAACGCATCAGCGGCGTCCTCAATTATTCCAATGCGATTAACTGTAGTGTAATTTTTCAATAAGTTAATATACGAACTGATACAATTTTAACCACTCAATCTATAAATTTGGAACGCATAGAGTCTTCCTGTTAAAAAAAATCTATGCGACACGCCCGACATTTGCGCGAGAAACATGGAGGGTAAAGAACTTCACATTCCGTGAAGCGAAAGTCTAAACCCTTTTGCAAACCCTAGAGGGAGGCACAACTTATTTGCATTCTGTGATCTTTAAATACAACCACATGCATACATTTTTCAAGAAAAAAAAAAGAAGGAAAGAAAGAAAGTGAAGCAATCGTTCGATCAAGATGAAAATTGACATGTGCAATGTACATGCATAGGAAAGAAAATTATTGCAATTCCAAAACAGTTAGGCAATTTATTAGGATTAAGCATCTACACGAGTGGAACCAGTCAGTACATTGTAGCGCTACCTCTGGCTCGGATACAAACGGTTACCCGGGGTGGCATAGACGCATGCAGTTCACGGACACTGTTCTGAGGTACAGCATGCCAGATGATGTCGAAACTGTGGGCCAGTTCACTGACATTCCGCAATGGGCGTAAGTGGCGTCCGATCATGTCCCAAACATGTTCGATTGGTGAGAGGTCGGGTGATCGAGGTGGCCATGTAAGGGTAAAATACTGATTTCATTGTCCCGTTCCGCCAATATGTCTTGGCTCCACGGTTACTTATTGAGCACCTTGGATGTTATTTTGACATGTTGCGACAGTTATCCTGCCTTGAGACGCCGGTTCGGGCCCTGGCCACCCCAGTGGCCTAGAGACCAGCCCGCGGTGACGTGCTGGCAGGCGACCTAGAATACCTTGTCTGGGTTCCCGCTCTGTCTGGCGGGATAGGTCGTTCATTAATTTAGGGTTGACTGGAAGATTCCTTGCCCTCGAACTATTTTTGGGGAATAATTTCCCTTTATTTTCTTTTTCAAAACATCTACACACATGTATACACTGTCCTCATGCTTAGGACTCACAACATCAAGAGATAGCAAAAATTTTATTTACAGAGTATTTACATTGGTGGTCTCTTTGTCTGCTTGCCCACAGACTTTCGCCCTCATTCCTCTTCCGAATCGCTTTCGGTGTGCACGTTCACCTCCTGCGTTTCGGTCCCCGTTTGATTGGGGAAGATCGTATGTTGCTGGAGGGTTAGCCTCTCAACCAAGGCTATTATCCCCTCCTGTTAACGGAGGATTGGATGAGCAGATCCAATCTTCGCGTTCTTTGCACACCTGGGATCAGTGTGTGTCTCCATTCGGCGAAGCCACTGCATTCAAGCACGCAGTGTTCTATGCTTGCCGTTCTATTTCCACAGGGACAAGTGCAGTTCCTGATGGCAAATCTGGCCAGGTATTCAGGGCTGATGCCATGGCCACTGAGTACCTGATTCAGGAGCTTGTTTGTTTGTGCACGTTTGGTCGAGACCTTTGGAAACACTCTGTGTGTCTTCCGGCCTGTCTCTCCCGTGTCCCATCTGACCTGCCATTCGGTCATGGTCTGTCGTGCTAATGCTGCGCGAATACTCCTTCGCGGCGTTCTGCATTGCACGTCAACCGTCTCTTTCAGCGTGGCTGCCCTCGCCAGCTGGTCCGCCCTTTCGTTTCCCTGGGTTCCGACATGGCTTCGTACCCAGTGGAAACTGACTGCCCCATCTCCCTCTGCCCTCAAGAGGGTTTTGATCCTCTGGACGATGGGGTTTCTTCCCCTGAATCTACTCAGAGCCTGCAGTGCTGCCTCACTGTCCGAGTAGAGTTTTATCCTTTCGTCACTACGCCTGGGGAGTGCCCAGGTGAGTGCCTTCTCTATCGGCAGAAGTTCTGCCTGGAAGACAGAAGCGTTCTGCGATAATTTCACGCATCCTGCAGTGGCTTCGTTCCCATCCGAGAACGCACAGAAGCCTGCCCCCACTTGTCCCTTCCACTTTGAGCCGTCCGTGAACAGCTCGTGCCCAACTCCCGTGGGTTTCTCCTTGTCCCACGGTGGGCAAATCTCCTCGGCCGGGTGGATCTGCCAATCCACACTTTCCAGCTCCATGTTGGAGGCTCGATGTGGCACACCGAGTAGGTAGGCGTCCTCGCCTGACCTTAGGCAGTGCATTGCTGCCTCCCTTTCCACTACCAGGTCTGCCGGCTCGCACCCCGCCAGCACTTGGAGTGCTAGGGTCGACGTTGTGCGAAAACAGCCGGTGATCCCTAGTAGGGCCAACCTTTGGATTTGGTTTATCCCCTTCTTCATTCTGACGGTGGGAGTCCACCATGCTCCACTTGCGTACGTCAGAATTCTCTCTATTCCTCTCTGATAGATGGCCTTCTTGGTTTTGCCCGATAACCTCATGCCATTCAATCTATTGAGGATCCGCGTGCACCTTAATCGAAGATGTCTCAGGTGTGACAGCCCTGAAAGACTCTGATCCAGGACCACACCCAAGTACTTCATTTCTCGCACAGCCTTGATAGTGCACCCTTGGAATTTGCACTTTGGTGGTGTTTTCATTACTCCACTCTTAGCTATTGCTAGTAGAGTGGTCTTCTCAGGAGCAAAGCAAAGTTTACTTTCTTTGCTCCAATTGTCTAGCACAGCTAAGGCGCTATGTGCTTCTCTTTCGATCACGTGTCTCCCTGAGGCGGAGACCACGAGAACGAAATCGTCCGCATAGGCTTGAATTTCCACTGCCGGACCCAGATCTAGATTCAGAGCTGCGTCTGCCACTATATTCCACCAAAGCGGTCCGGAGTTGGATCCTTGCGGGCACCCTCTGTGGTACGAGCGCGAGGCTTGCCCATTCCCTGCTTCAAACTCGACCCTTCTGTCAGACAGGTAGCTGCTGATCAACGAGAACAAGTTCCTTGGACAGCCACGTTCTTTCAGTCTGGTTAAAACCATTGGCCACCAGACACTGTTGAATGCCCCCTCACGTCTAGTGAGATGAAGCAGGTATGGAGCCCCACCGCTTTGTTCCTCTCTGCCCTCTCTCTGAGGCTGCGAATTGCCTGCGTTGCGCAACGCCCCGGAAGGAAACCATACTGGTTCCTGTTTAGCTTTCCCTGCTCCATGAGAAAGCCAAGCGCTCTGTTCGTTATGAGCTTGTCCAGCACCTTGCTCCACGCTGAGAGGAGACAGATAGGCCTGCGGGATCATTTTTGTTCTTTTCGGTCTTGTTGAAAAGAACTAGCACCGCTGTTTTCCACAAGTCTGGGAAGATTCCCCTCCCGAGGCATTCGTTGAGGAGCGCCACAAAATACCCGGGATTTGCATAGTAGATTTCTCTGACTATGCTGAGGTCGAACCCATCCTTGCCTGGTGCTTTGCCAGTGTTAAGACTGGAGAGGGCGTTCTCCACTTCCTCTCTTGTGAAGGGGGGGGGGGGGGGTCCTCACCAGTGTCCGGTGGGATCCGACATTCTTCCCTTATTTCTTTTTGTCGTGGGGAGTCCCCTTCTCCCTCGTCTCCTTGGAAGTGGCAATCCAAGAGACTCTCCATGGTACTATCAAGAGTCTTTGATAGGCTTCCGTCTGCCCTTTCGACCGCTGCCAGTTTTAGCGGTTCGGTGATGGATCCCCTCGAGATCTTATAGGGAATCCCGAAAGGGTCTGCCGGAGTTTGGAACTCACACAGTTTTCTCCAGTAAGAGATTTTCGAGAGATTCAGTTCTCTCCTATATGCTGAACGAGCCTTTTTATGCACTTCTGTGCACTCCCTGTCTTGCGGCGTAGCTTTCGCTCTTTGCAGAGCTTTCCTACTCCGCCTAGCTCTCGCCCTTAGAGCTTTTTGTTTCTCTGACCACCAGGGGTGGGGATCCTTGGCTCCCCTTTTGTTTACCCTGCTACTCTCGCATAGCGCTGTGACTTCACTGGTAAGTTCTTCAAAGAGGGAGTTGAGGTCCGATGTTTCTCCTGCCTCTTCTGCCCTCCTACCACCCAACAGGGTAGTTAGTTTGGCTTTAAAAGCCCACCAGTCGAGATTCTTCATTAAGAACCTTTTGCGCTTGGGTCGGATGGGCTTTTCCGATCCCAAAACGAAAGATAGGGCTAGATGGTCACTGCAGCTTTCATCGTCCAGTACTTGCCAATCCTGGACGAGGCTGCGCTGAGAGACTCTGACGAGAGTCACGTCGATCCAAGAGGAGCCCCTCGCCCCTTGGAAGGTCGGGGTGCTCTCTGGATCGTTCAAGAAACTCAGGTCTGCCGCGTTGGCAAAGTCCACTAGTAGCTGGCCGCGTTCATCCTCGGCTTGTTGGCCCCAGAGAGGACTCTTCGCGTTGAAATCGCCTGCTATTATTATCTCATGACTGGGGAATTCCCCTAATAGAGCCATTAGCTCATTCAGCGTTTCTCTCAAATCGCCTGCTGGAGAACTATATACGTTCACCATTAAGAATTTCTCGTCTCCACATTCCACCCCCAGGGCGACCACGTTCTCGGAGCATTTTACCTCGAGAACCGATAGGGACGGGTCTTTCACGACCGTGGCCACCCTGGGTTTTTCCACCCTGGGGTGGTAGATCCGGTAGGAGTTAGGGAAGCCCACCACTCTTCCCCCCTGTCCAAACGGTTCCTGCAGAAGCAGAATATGAGCTTTTTGCTCAGTGGCTGTCACCAGGGCCTGTGTTGTTGCTGCCCTTGCACGGTGCAGATTGATTTGCAGCACCTTAACGCCTCTCTTTGGTCTTTCATCCATAGTGAGTGCGTTCTTTTAGTAGAGCCAGTTCTCTGACAAGGCTTGGGCATTCCTTGTCGAGGCTCGAGTGGCCTATATCCACTCGACGCCTAAATCTCTTATTGTTTGCCAGGCAGTTAGTGCAGACCGGGCTGTTGCTGCACTCCTGGCGCTTGTGCCCGGTTTCCCCACACCGGGCACACCTATCCTGCTCTTCGGGACACCTTGACTTAAAGTGCCCGAACCCGTTACACCTGTAGCAACGGACCTCCCTCAAGTATTCCCTTACTGAGTGGACGGACCATTCCACCCCGAGCTTGCCTCGCTTCATCACTTTTTTGAAGGTTAGTGGGTCCGCCTCTACTACCCAGTGGCGTTTCCCACCCTTCACCTTCAAAGAGAACTTGAGTTGGAGGCTGCTCTCCTCCATCTCTGGGTTCTGTTCTACGAGACATTGCTCGACCTGTTGCCTTGACAGGTTTTCATTAATCCCATAGACTATGAACCTCGGATTTCTCTTCGCTGGCAACCGTGACCGAAGGTTTTCCTTGGTCACTTGGTTGCTCTTAAGCTCCGAGTCCAATTTCTCTATATCTCGGGCGGAGGAGCATTCCACCATCACTCCTCCCCCGTTCACTTTCCTGACACTTTTCACTCCAATTTGGAGTTTGGCGGGGCAAATCTGTGTTTGCAATGCCACTTTGACCTCCTCAGACGAGGGAGCACCCTTGTCTGATGCCGGGTACACGAGAAGCACGTGCTTCTTCTCGTTCCTCTTCCCGGCTGGCTTCTTAGCCACTTTTTGCCTTGGGGCCGTGCTCCCCTTAGTAGGCTTGTATCGTACCGCTTCGGCGTACGATTTTGGAGCCGCGCTAGCGCTCTCCCTTCTCTCCTGGAGTCTCCCTTGGGCGAGACTCATCTCTATTACTTGCTTGGTGCAAGCTTCTTGTAGCGAGTTCGCTACCTTTCTAATCTTGGTCCTGGTGTTAACCAGAACCTTATTTGCTGGATTCTCTATAATCCTCTCCAACTCTTGGAAGAAGGAGTTGACTGCGCTTGCGAATTCCGACGGAATTTCCAAGCCGCAGTCTGCCTCAACGGGCCCACTTGGACCGGGGGTTGGAGCCCCCGCGTCCTCTGCCATCTCTCTACTCGGGTTGCTAACCGAGTGCAAGTCCTGGGACCTGTGTCCCTGGTCGGTCAGACTTACTACGTTCGAAAGTCAAGTGCTCAGCGGTACCCTGGGGTTCTTCCGCTGTAACCTGCACCTGACCCTGGTTGAGTGCGGGATTTGGCCTGATCCGTAGATCAGGGGGACCAGCACGACGACGACGTACCCGCTCGTATGTCAGAGTTGCGCACCTTGCTATGACCGTGGTTTGGACTTTGCCCTCACAAGGGCAGTTTTAACTAAGTCCAAACCCACTGCCTCGAAACCCTATTGTATATTAGGGAGTCGAATTAAAAAATTTTCTGAGGGGAGCGATTCACTCCCCTCGCTCTGCTAGCAGAGTCCATCGGAACAGCAGTCGATTTGATTCGCAATCAATAGCACAGTACTCACTCAACCAGCCTCTGACAAACGGCTGGTCACCCTGGTGTCGACATTACGGAGGCAGGTCTGGGCGAGCCGTTCCGTGTGTGGTCGAGCATTTTCCTCCTGAAAAATTGCTCGGTGAGGAATGGCAACGCAACAGGTTGTAGACTGTCGTCGATGTACCGTTGAGCCGTGAGGGTGGTGCTGAGGACTACCAAGGGCGTCCGGCTGTCGTAGGAAATGTCTCCCCAGACAGTCACTCCCGGTGTGCGAGCCGTGTGCCGCTTCACGGTAAAGGCGAGATCCGTGCGCTGGTCGGCTAGTCTCAAGAAACGTATGCGTTGGTCATTGACAGCAAGTTTAAATCGTGACTCATCACTGAAAACAACAGGACACCACTGGACACTATTCCGAGTTGATCGGGCCTGGCACCACTACAACCTGTGCAGGCGATGCTCGCTGGTAAGTGGTAGGTGGCTTCCTTGAATGTAGTCCCGTGTCGCAAGTCATCTGGCAACGGTCCGGATGTCCACTTCCGTACCTGTGGACGATGCAACATGGCCACGGATGGTCGAGAGCGTAGAATTTGGATTTGGTTCTGTTCGTGCGGCTGTCACAATCTCTCGATCATCGCGCTCTGTCGTTATCCTCGGATATCCACTGCCCACGTGCCGCTGGGTTATGAAATGGCCATACTTGAAGAAAAAGGCCTGCTCCTTCTTGAGTCTGACGTGATTTGACGTCACAAACGGCGGCTGGAAGTTTTGACTGTGGCGGCTGCAAGGAGGTTAGAATAATACTTCTGGAGATGCCCTGAGTCTCTTAACTGTGAAGCCGCCAGGTGTAGGAATTTGAGATTGTTTACATAACCCCTATGTAATTTCAACTTGTGTGTTTTGGAATTGCGTGGGTTTTGGTTGCAGAAACTGTTAATATCAAACCGGAATAATTATGCTTCATATACGAGTAAAGTTTTCAACTTTAACGGTGTATTTTGTTTCGAATTCGCACTAATGTCCGCGTGTTTCAATTTAAAATATAAATGGGAAGAGACTTCAAAATAATTAAGAATTTTATAAATTTAGCATTTTCTCATACATCGGAAACAAGTTATGATGCGAAATTCGAAACATTTGGCCCCAAAGAAGGCGATTCGGCAAACACACAGTGCATTGCAATAGCGCTAGAAACCATCAGCTTTCCCACACTTTGACGGCTGTCGCTCGCGGTTACGGGCTTCACGCAAAGTGGTAGTGCTCCAAGGTATATATAGAGAGAGGTAAGCCAGAGAACCGGTTTTCAGGATGCAGTGGCAACTTGTGGTGAGGGAGCGCTGTTGTTGTGACGTCAACGGTGCGCTGGGAGCAAAAGATCGCCGTTCGTGTTTCATTGTGTTTAGTCATACTCGTTGCTCGTTGGCTTGTTACCGTGTTGATTATTTGCTAACACACACATATTGCATGTGGTTTTGCTTAAATTTTCTTTGTACATCTTTGTAAATAGTTATCTCAACGTGTAGTTAAAATATATTTAATTACATTGTATCTTACGTATAGTGTAAGTACGTGTTTGCTTGGATAACAAAATAAACGTTTTCTGAAAGCCATGCCAGGCTGCGCCGTTGCAAGTTGTAAAATCAACGAAAAAATGCTTCAGGTGTTACCTATCATCGTTTACCGAAAGATGTGCTTCAAAGAAAGACGTGGTTGAACGCGTGTCGTCGTGAAGATGTTTTCAATGTTGAAAATGCAAGAATATGTTCATCGCATTTCGCGGATGAAGACTTTAAAAGAGATCTGAAAAGTGAGTTATTGGGAGGTAACAGTACGAAACGATTGAAGAAAGGTGTACTTGATGTAAGTTTTTGCAAAACGACTTCGCCGCTTGTACCCGAATGCAAGAAACGAATAAAGTGGCTTCACAACAGAGAACTAAAACGTTACGTGGTAGAAGTTACTGAGAATATTCCTTCAAAAAGACTAAAGTTATGTTCACCTACAGAAGATGTGCGTCCTGAAGTAGATAATAGTAATCATCTGCCATTTTTATCAATATAGGATATTGAAATGAAAAACCAGGAAATTGCTGAACGGAATGCCCGAGTAAATGACCTCACTAAATCCAATGGCAGTTTAAGGAAACAGTGTTTATTTTGGCAAAATAGGGCACAACATTTATATATGAAGATTCGTACGATGTCTTCTAGAATTTCCAAATTACAAAAGATAAAACCCAAGAAAAATAACACAGCAGAAGAAAAGAAAAAGATTTCAAATGAAGTAAATGCCCTGTTACGGGGAGTTTTTTCTGAAACCCAAGTGCGAGCACTTTTAACGAGAAAAAGAACTAACTGGGCACCAGAAGATGTAGTTAGGGCTCTGACTCTGCGCGGCTTATCAAAGCGTTCGTATTCTTTCATTCGGAGCCAAATGCATATTCCGTTGCCTGGTATAAGTACTTTAAAAAAATGGGTGTCTGACGTTAAGTTTGCTCCAGGATTTCTCTGGGAGGTCCTCCAAATAATGGCTGAGAATGCCAAAAATCTAACTCGATTTGAAAGATTTTGCGTTTTATTAATGGATGAAATGAGTATTGATGGAAAGATGGTGTACGATCATGCTGAAGATACGGTCATGGGTCCTCATAAATCTGTTCAAGTTGTCATGATAAGGGGCTTGACATATTCATGGAAACAACCTGTTTTTTATGATTTTGATTGCAGAATGACGAACGATATCTTATTTCACATCATTACAGAAATCGAAAAAATTGGATTCCAGATTGTAGCCATGGCATCGGATTTGGGTGGCGGTAACCAGTCACTGTGGAAAACACTTGGCATCAACTTATACAAAACTTCTTTTCCGAACCCAGTGGATAATGCAAGGCCTATATTTGTATTTGCTGACGTGCCTCATCTTCTAAACTGTTAAGAAACCACTTACTCGACAGTGGGATAAAGCTTAAAACGGAAACTGTCATCAATAAAAATATTTTCCACACTCTCCTTGAGGAAGAAAAGGGAGAACTGAAACTGTGACCTAAATTCAGTATTACTCATGTGAATGTTAGAGGTGCTGAACGAATGAACGTTTCACTTACCGCCCAACTTTTTTCGTATCACATTGCCTCAGCGATTAGGTACATTTTCCCGAATGAAACAGATGTAGCAAACTTCGTTCAACTTGTGAATGACTCATTTGACGTACTAAATTCTCGTTGTTCGTCGGACGGTGTTCGTCTAAGGCGACCTTATGGTACTAACATACAGGAACAGAAAAACATTCTGGAAAGCATGAAAGATTCGATAACGCAAATGCGAGTGTGCGGAAAAAACATCTTTTGCCATTTCAGCAAGATTTTATTGTTTCCATAACATGTTTAATCAGCCTTTATGAGCATATAACTGAAAGTGGTGCAGGTATTCATTTTCTCCTCACCATTAGATTAAACCAAGATTGCCTGGGAAATTATTTTCACAAATCAGAGGTATGGGACATGCATTTGATCGTCCTTTGCCCAGTGAATTTAAGTATAGATTGCGCCTTTTGCTATTGAGTGACAAACTCATTGGGCCTTTTCCACACTCAAACGTAAAAAATAGCGACGAAACTTTCATGACAACTCTTTGTTTAAAAGGTTTGCAACCTGACTTGAAACAAAACGTCGGCACAGAATTTCCCGAAACTACTGACTTGGGATTTGTAAATATGAATGGTCAAACAAGTAACGAATGCATTCAGGATGTGGCACTGTGGAAAAAAGAGGAAGATGCTTTGAAATACATAGCAGGATACATATCCTTTCGCGTTAAATTACCCTTACTGGCTAAAGAAGCAACTGAAGAGAAAGATATATCGTCATGGTTAAAAGCAGTGGACAGAGGAGGACTTACAGAGCCATCTAATCAGTGGTTTGAACTAATCAAACGTTTTGAGGATCACTTTACGAGAATTCACTGAGTCAAATTAAAAAAACAAAATGGAATAGTTAAATGCTTATTCGAAGAATTAAAAAAAAATGTATCCTCATGTTGACGAGAAAGCTTTAAAGTTGTATTCAAGGCTTCGAATTTTCATCCGAGTGAAGTTCTTAAATCAGACCTTAAAAACGCAAGTGGCAAATAAAACAAAGAAAAAGGCCAAACAGTGGATGAAAAGTGCAGCTTTAGTGGATGAGAAGCAAAGTACATGAGGAAAATCAAGAATTCTTATTCAAGGTACGTTTCCATTTATACTGTTTACTACTCAAACTTTTCGGAAACTTTAAACAAGCTTTATTTTCATTACAATTTTACTTTCATTACACTAGTGTTAGTGTCCAAAAGTTAATTAAGTAAAAATAATAAGCATTAACTAAAAAAAGCGATGAGTAGTTGTTGCCGCCATTTGATTATTTACTAAACAGACATGGCATCAAATCAAAAACTTTGGCCAGCTATCAACAGAATGAAACTGTTTTTTTTTTTTTTTGCGAACGAGTCGCGATTTCTTCTGGGAGTTATTTACTACATCCCCTATTTGTTTCATATTTTTATTTTTATTTACTACATTTCCTTTTTATTCCATTTATGCAATTTGCTTTAATCACTCAGAAGAAATGTAAATTTTTAGGGGTAAACACTGGTGGTAGTGGTAAACTGCGTGGTGCTGTGAATACGTTTTTACAGAAACTTCTCTCAGGTCAGTCGGACCAGTCTTGCTCCGAGCCAGCGCACCGTTGACGTCACGGGTGCGCAGTGGAGGTCAGCCAATACCAGTTGACTTGCGGACGGGCCTATCTCTCTCTAATCTATATACCTTGGTAGTTCTCCATTAACAAGAGCATCTCCAGATATCTTATTCTAACCTCCTTGGGCGGCTGGCGAGCTGTTGAAATCGTGGTAGCGTGGTAACTTTGTTTGTTATTATGTAACGCTGTGTATGTTGTGCGTTCTCATTTTATACTTTAGCGATATTTAAAAATAATGTAATAGTGTATTATAGTCTCCAAGAGTTTGAAAATTGTCACCTTGGAACATATCTCAGCAAATTTGACAACTACAGTGGGAAGTGTTTATTGACAGTACATGGCCAACTATCTTAGCGAAAATTTAGGTAAATTTCTTGGAAGCTCATTTTTGGCAATTTCGCCAGATGCGGAGAGCAAATTATCCTTTATCACACAAATTCTAGAGTCCATTTAATAAAATTAATGACTTTTAAAAGAGGTATCTTTTCTTTGAAATCTTTTTCACGTGGAGAGGATTATGATTTTTCTGATAACACCAGTTTTGATGAAGCAGTTTCTTTAGCACATGATATTAACATAATAGATATGAATATCACATCACTTATCTATATTTCAAATTATATTTTTAAATCTGTCACAAAATAGTCTGCTCCATGGATTGCAAAACTTCTTGATAAGCAATTATTAATTGAGCATTCTGGAGACAGACAACTTTATATTTAGAGATTTTAAACTGTGGTAGCAGCACACAGAATTTCAGAACAAAGATTAATGTATGTGTTTTTAAAATTTTCGTGAACGCGTGCGAAATATTAATTTCTGTGTTATACGAGGAAAAAATAACATCTGTAAAGAATAATCACGTATAACAAATCTGATGTCAAAAAGAAAAAATCAACGTAAATATGACACTGTAAGTGGAATGAAAAAAATATTTTTTTATGTTTGTAGTTTTCTTATAATTCACAATGCTGATGAGCCTCCATTCCTTCTGCAGCAAGTGCTGATATTGCAGATAAATATTTTTTAATACATGGAAATATGTTTTAAAATAAAATTCTACGGATTGGATCATGCACTTGCCCAAGTGCGAAGAACTATTAACTGCCATGAGATTGTAAGGTAAATGCTATTTTTTCTCTTACTTGTTTGCTTTTTGAACCTGTTAGTTGATGTAGGAAGTAATTCAGTAGCTGCCGCTAAATTTTTTGTGAGCTGTGGCTAGTATATCTTTGATTGCATATCATGTGGGGCTAATTGGTAATATGTATAGGCTTAATTTAATTTTTTTAAACTGTGTGTATAATTGTGGCATATTGTTACCATACAAAATTGTTGTCCAGATTTTCAAAAATGGAATTTCTAGAGGTGTACTAATGGAGAATATGCAGGCAAATTCTGTAAGTCAAAAAGAAATAGTTCATCATGCTATAAGGTTATGCAAGGTTACATCAACCATTATCCGTCAATGGTGGCTATGGTCAGTTTCGTTTACGAAGGTTTCAGATAATTCCCTAGTTCATGTGTATCACTTTGCTATGTTTACAAACTGCCGACTCGTATTTCTTTCTTTTCTGCACAATAAAAACATTGCAGAATTCTAAAAATCAAAGATCTTTACTTCTTTTGAAAAACACCGATATACATAATTTTATGACCTGCCAGTTATGTCCTTAGTTGGGGTGGGCAGAAGGGGCGCAGCATGGATGACTTGCTCGAATGATTAGTACTCAAAATAAAATTACATACAGAATTCTCTAAATAAAATTACATACAAAACATACATAATTCAGTTATAATTTTTTTTAAACATGTTTGTTTGGTTATTCAGCATTTTGTAAGATTAGCATTATATGCTCGTGCATGAGTTTGTAGCCGCAGATTGCTGAAGGTCGATTCACACCTTTAGAAGATCAGAACAGGGCCGGATTAAGGCCTGTGACGTACCTGCCAGCAGGACGCACACGACATAAAGGCACATAGCAATCAGAATGAACGTCTGCGTAGCTCAGTTGGTAGAGCGACTTGTTCCGGAATAAGCGGACTCGGGTTCGAATCCCGGTGTAGTCCAAAAATGACGGAGAAATTTACTTCGTTATAGGCCTTAGTGGGCCCCTAGGATAAGACATTTGAGTGGGCCTCAAGCTAATGCATCTGAGTGGGTCCTCAAAGAATTATGATGGGGAATCATTGTGAAATCCGTTAAAACAAGAAACTGTAGCAATATGCTTGTGATAATTAATACGTAGCGCATTCTTCAAACTAATAAATTATATGCATAATTAAGTCATTGTGTTTTCCATTCTTCTCATAAGAACATGAGTTAAAAGCTTAAGATTCCTAGATTTCGTCTTGAAATTTTTTAATGGTTTAGCTTTGTAAACTTTTTTTAGTGCATCTTTTTTGTAATGCAATGTGAAGCCGCAAGGGGCTTCTACCATTACTGGTTCCAAGTGCAAATTAGGTAGTGTGGGTGGATGGTAGTGAAAAAGCTGAAACTGTCTCACGGAACCCCGCTGTACTCAGAGACATTGAGATCTTTACCCTTTGTAAGTCATTGCCTTGAAATCTATTCGACTACCAACCTCTGCTTATGACCAAGTGGAAGTCATACGAGACAAAAGTAAAACTGTTTTACAAACCTTTCTCCCTTCTCTCTCTCTCTCTCTCTCTCTACTTCTCAATCTACTATTTGCCTAGATTAAGGTTTCAAGATCACAGCTTATTGTAAGCGTGAGAAGAGCCATTTTAAATGTGAAATGCTGGTACATTAATAACCGGTGTAACCGCCAGAATGTTGAATGCAAGCACGCAAACGTTCATGCATTGTGTCGTACAGGTGCTGGATGTCAGTTTGTGGGATGGAGTTCCGTGCCTGTTGCACTTGGTTGGTCAATACAGGGACGGTTAATGCTGGTTGGGGGTGACGCTGGAGTTGTCGTCCAATGATGTCCCATACGTACTCGATTGGTGAAAGATCTGGTGATCCAGCAGGCCCCGGCAACATGTCGACACTCTGTAGAGCATGTTGGGTTACAGCAGCGGTATGCGGGCGAGCGTTATTCTGTTGGAAAACACCCCATGGAATGCTGTTCATGAATGGCAGCACAACAGGTTGAATCACCAGACCGACGTACAACTGTGCCGTCAGGGTGCGTGGGATAACCACGAGAGTGCTCCTGCTGTCATAGGAAATTGCTCTCCAGACCATAACTCCAGGTGTAGGTCCAAGGTGTCTCAGCCGCAGACAGGTTGGTTGCAGGCGCTCACCTGGCCTCCTTCTAACCAACACACGGCCATCACTGGCACCCAGGCAGAACCGGCTTTCATCAGAAAACACAACAGATCTCCACTCCGTCCTCCAATGAGCTCTAGCTTGACACCACTGACGTCGCAAACGGCAGTGGTTTGGAGTAAGTGGAATGCACGCTACAGGGCGTCTGGCTCGGAGCTGTCCTTCAAGTAACCGATTTGTAACAGTTCGTTGCGTCACTGTGGTGGCAACTGCAGCTCGAATTGTTGCCGCAGACGCGGTACGATGCGCCACGGCCATACGCCGTACACGGCGGTCTTCCCTCTCAGTAGTGCCACGTGGCCAGCCGGAACCCGGTCTTCTTGAGGCAGTACCTTCCTTTGACCACCGCTGCCAACAATCATGCATAGTGCCTACATTCCTGCCAAGTCTTTCTGCAATATTGCGGAACGAAAATCCACCTTCCCTATTACACGACCTCGTTCAAACACCGTGAGCTGTTGATAATGGCTTCTTCGTCTTCTTAAAGGCATTCTTGACTAACATCATCACCCTACGTCGAATCTCAACGATAACTAATACTCACGAACGTTACAGCGCGTATTTACAGCAAACCTGCTTTGCATGTTCCGAGGGGCGCTACTAGCGCTACACGTATGCACCGGGCGCGAAATTTGCATAGACGTCATCTTACAGATGTACTCTCCCCGCCTACCAACTGTCGTTTATCCAACACAACCCCTTCTTGGTGTTGGGATTTTTTTCCGTCAGTGTATATATTTTAATTATGTGTATTTCCA
Organism: Macrothele yani; assembly: GCA_039090855.1. Classification (NCBI taxonomy): domain Eukaryota; kingdom Metazoa; phylum Arthropoda; class Arachnida; order Araneae; family Macrothelidae; genus Macrothele; species Macrothele yani. Next base: position 21,743,346 of record CM077023.1, read on the forward strand.
CTTTACTTAGATACTAATATTTGGACTAGCATAATATAATTTGCCATTTCTGAAACACCCTACCGTCAACGGTCTATGCTCTGGTGACGTAGCTTGCGATCACGGTCAGCCTCCTTTCGTGACGTCACATTTTCAAGGAGCAGGCCTTCTTCTCCAAGTATGGCCACGGTTGTTCCCTCCCCGAGCCATTGGCGCCAACATCGTCCGCTTGCCGCGTCGCTACGATCCAAATCCCTGGAGTACGGCGACTTGATTAACTGGCCTCTGTCAGCCCAATTATACGTCCTCTCTCAGACTCGCTCAGCTGCTCGTATTTGTGCACGGATTCGACGTCGAGGCATCCTCACAGTCCGTGGAGATTAATGCAACCGCAACTATTGTCACTTCGTGCAAGCTTTGCTCTTGGTTAAACCCTCCTCACTGCGCGGCTTCCTTGCGCTGTGGCGGGTCACTAGTCGCTATTTTTTAATTATTTGCATATTTGACTCTGAGGAGTTTTATCAGGATCAAACGACTTTCTCGGGGTGCTTCGTTTTTCTAACATGATATAACTTTACACCTTCTAGCGGGAAGAATTTTGCACAATGGGGAAGTTGAAAGGAGGCGAAAAATATTTCTCCTCGAAAAAGCTAGAAGGAAAACTTACTTTTCAAATACGTCTCCTGAAAGCAAAGATAGCAAAAAAAAAAAAAAAAAAAAAAAAGAGGTATTTACCTTTACGCCCCCTAGCAGAAAAGCTGTGCATTTTTTAAAGGAGGATAATGCTCCCCATTTTTATTGTAGAAAATGGCATACAGTAAAAAAAAAAGGATTTCTCAACAGGTTTTTAAAAGCGGAGATACAGCTGCAAACGGAAGTACTTAATTACCACGTAGCGACAGAACTGTGAACTACAAAACTCCACAAATACTAACCCAAAGTGTTTCAAAAGGTAAATGGCATTCGGAGTTGAAATAATTTTATAAATCGCACATTTCAAAAGCAGAGCTGATTAGACATGGGTGCCTTCTAGCGGCGAAAGTGTGCATTATTTTGGGAAGAAAATACACACAGAGTTTTCATAGTTAGTAGTATGTAACCGAATTTTTTTTTCCAGTCGCGTTTTTAGTCCCGCAGATATTGCTTTAAGTGTAAACGTGAACTTACGCCTTCTAGTGGCAAACTTGTTCGTTAAGAAAAATTTAAAATTATTTGAGAAAATGTTTTTAGCGGAAACGTTCGCCAACAAAGAAATATTTTTTTAAACTGGACTCTAAGAAGCAGAGATATTGACACAAATAAGGAACATATCTACGCCCCCTGAGGAAAATCTACGCACTATTTTAAGAGCAAAGTATTCTGAAAAGATTTTCCCAGGTAAGTGGTATCAGTCCCCGAATGAATTTGTTGAATCGAGTTTTCAGAAGCTCAGATTTTGCTGCAAATACATCAGAAGCAGAAATAGACACTTATGCCCCTGTTGAACAAAACCATTCTTTACCAAATATTAGAAATCATATGCAAAGATTTTCCATCAGAAGTTCTATCATGTGCAGAAAGAATTGTTCAAATCGGAGTTTTAGAAGCAGAGAGCCATAGCTAAGACACACAGGCGGAAAGCATCAGGTGTCGATAGCATCCCCAACTACTAGTACAAGAGATTCACCGACATATACAAACATTTGACAGACCAACATGATCCAAAATCCAGCCTTCATCTCGGATTTCATCACCCAGAGAGTAACAATACTAAAGGCTAAAGACGAGGACACAAAAAATCCAGAAACTATCGACGAATAGCGTGTCTACATACGCTGAATACGATCCTAACAGCGTGCATCCCCAGTCAGATGATGAGGCACTTAGGAGAACAAGCAATTACGGCAGAACAGCAAAAGGGTTACCAACAGGACTGCAGAGAATGCAAGGAGAAGCTTATAGTTGACGCTTCTGTAATAGAGCAAGTCTTCAAGACGCACCGCAATATGTACACAGCATACATCGATTACCGTAAGGCCTACGATTCAGTACCCCACAGCTGGCTGATAGAGGTCCATAGAGGTCCTTGAGATCTACAGAGTGAGTCCTGTAGTCATCAGCTTTCTTAAGGAGGCCATGACAGCGTGGAAGAGAACCATTAAAGTCGAGAACATCGCGACGAAGCGCATTCACATAAAGAGAGGCACCTTTCAGGAAGATTCACTTAGCCCACTATGGTTCTGTCTAGCACTCAACCCGCTGTCAACCATGCTCAACGAAAGCAAGCATGGGTTTACCATAAAGTGCAATATAATGAACAAGTACACGCTCTCCCAACTCATGTACATGGGTGACATCAAGCTGTATTCATCTTGGTAGAACTAACTCCAGCAGCTAATACGAATCACTGAGAGCTTTAGCAATGACATCGGGATGGAATTCGATCTAGAGAAATGCAAGACACAAGGTATGAACCAAGGAAAGCACGATGCACGTAGCTACCAATTAAAGACCGGAGCAGAGATCGCAGTTATGTAGGATGGAGGAAGGAGAAACCTATAAGAATCTTGGTATGCTTCAGGCGCAATGCCTGGAGCACAAAGAAATAAAAAACAATCTAACCACCAAATACAACCAGAGGCGGTTAATGAAGACCAGCTCAATGCTCGCAACAGCACCAGGGCTATCATCAACACACACGTAGTTCCATTCTTCACGCATTCCTTCGGGATCATCAAGCGGACTACCACAGAGCTAGAGGAAATAACGCTCAATACCAAGACAACCCTCGCTAAACATTGCCAGCACCACCTGAAGTCAGAAATAGAAATGCTGACCATTGGACGGGCGGAAGAAGGCCTGGGAATGATTGATCTCCTAGAACACCGATACAAAAAAATCAGCAGCCTTAGAAAATACTTCCATCAGAGCACGCGGCCTCTTCATCAAGCGACAAACCAGAGTGACAAGAAGTACACAGCACTAGACCTATCTATCCATAACATTGAAATTAGAACGAGGGAGCCAAAAGAGGAAGTTTGGGGCAAGAAAGTTCTACACGAAAGGCACTACAACGATCTATTACAATCCGACCATGTGGATAACACTGTCCCCAATGCATGGCTAACAAACGGATCACTCATCCCCGAGATCGAAGGGTTCCTGTGATGGCTGTACAATACAAGAACAAGATGTAAGCACCAGAAACTATAGGAAGCATATCCTGAAGACAGTGGAAAGCGACAGATGTCGGCAATGCCATCAAGCTTCAAATATCATCGAAAGGGGTCAAAGGTCAATGTACAGGAGCGAGATTTATTCCACAGCCATTATCCTCATAACCTGACTAAAAATGCTTCTATTACGACAAAACTTTAGTATGTTGTTTCGGTGGTATACTGAACCAACTCTGTTTAATAAATCGAAATGGGGTCAAAGGTCAGGGCACAGGAGCGAGATTTATTCCACAGCCATTATCCTCATAACCTGACTAAAAATGCTTCCATTACGACAAAACTTTAGTATGTTGTTCCGGTGGTATACTGAACCAATTCTGTTTAATATCATCGAAAGGGGTCAAAGGTCAGGGCACAGGAGCGAGATTTATTCCACAGCCATTATCCTCATAACTTGACTAAAAATGCTCCTATTACGACAAAACTTTAGTATGTTGTTCCGAAGGTATACTGAACGAATCAATAGTCAGGGTAGGGAGGAGGGTTTGTCTGCGCGCGATTTCTGGTATGTTGGAAAGCGTATCATAATCAATACATTGCATGATTTTACTAACTTGTTTAGTAATAAAAAACAAACGACAATAAACCTAAATATGATGCAGAGAAAAGACGGGATTGAAAAAAGCTTCTCTTAGAATAGTTAGGAAAAAAAGAAGGATATTTTTACAGGTAAAATATTTTCTTTATTACCGAAATAATCGATATATTCCACGGCAAAAAGCGATGATAGATTATTAGAAAACAGTGAACATGACTTGCGTTGAAAGTATTACGATAGGTAATGAAAAACTGTTTAATTGATATACCAAGTGAATCAGTCTGCTCTAGAATAGTATACAGTATGATAGGAAGCAGTAGTGCATCGCGACTAGAAATGTTCAAACGACCCAGAAACAAGCGATAGAATTTTTTCTTTCCAAGTACAGCCAGCAAACGATGTAAAATTGCCATTCTTTTCCAAAAAGGTGTTTCATCATGAAAGTTGGTCGAACTGCTTTTGTCTCAGGCGGTGATGAAAAATCGCGATCGCGTCCCCCCCCATTGCTCTGTATGGCTTACATTTTCGAAAAATTCGGCAAAATAAACTTTCAAAGAATGTACGAATGATAGCAAAGATATTCATCATAGGATTCCCAAGTATGAAAATAGGAAGAGGCTCAATAAAAATGAAAAGTGGTTTTTTTTTAATGCAAAAAAGAACCTTTTAATACCAGCAGGTCGCAAAGCATACAAAGTTTTTGAAAAACAGGGAAAGAAATACCATTAGGCTCTACAAAGGGTACTTTTTTTTTTTCCGATACATAACCACGCCGCTTTGAGGGGTTATAAATACTCAATACAATTACTTCAAAGACGATTAAAAAATTACATAGGATGAGTCGAAAGTTTTGTGCCGCCCCCGTGGCGCAGTGGTTTAAGCGATGGCCTCTGATCATTCGTCCGAACGGGGTCCGGGTTTGAATCCCGGTGAGGTATGGATGTTGTGTTTGTCTTACGGCACTGGCTCTCTCCCTTCCCTGGAACCAGTGACCCTAAATTAAGGACGGGCGACTGCTTATAGCCCATTGAGTTGCTCACGGTGATCGTTAAACCTCCAATCAAAAAAAAAAAAGTTTTGCAATATTTTCATAAACGCATGTGCTTCGGCGGATATGTCACGTGTTTAAGGTGGTTCCACCTAAAATCTCTGCCTTATGTTTCCAATGGTAAAACGTCTTTTCATATTTTCATCGCAACTAATATATTGATGAACATTTGCGCATCGGCAAAACTAATAATTAATACTTGCTAAAACATAACCATGATTAAGCAATCCAACACTGTTTGTCTACTGACGTCATCAATGTACCGGTCACGCCATCTATTAACATGTCTGAACATTACTCAAAGAAAAATGATTGATTTTTAATATAATTATGGTTATGTTTTAGCAAGTATCCCATGCTATAACTTAAAGTTAGTTTTAGCGATGTGAAAATTTTCATCCTTGGGAATACATTAATTGCCAAGAAAATACGTAAAGAAGTTTTACCATTGGAAACATAAAGCAGAGATTTCAGGTGGAACCACCTTAAACTAGTTCAAGTCGCGCACTGCAGTCAGTCGAAAGGGATATAAAGTGGTAGTCGTTGCTGTGAACAGCATTGCATGTCGTCGTTCTGTCTGTGGTTGGGACGCCTAAAAAATGAACAGCCACAACCGACTAATTAAATAACTTTTGCTTTACGAGTTTGAACTCAACCATAACGCTGCTCAAGCAACATGAAACATTTGTCATGCGAAAGAGGGAGATTCCGTGGACCACAGCACCGCAAACAGATGGTTCAAGAAATTTCGCTCAGGTGACAGAAACCTCGACGATCAGCCAAGGTCAGGTAGGCCGGAAACCGTGGATTTGGAGCCCGTGCGCCAGGCCGCAGAGGCAAATCCGACAACCAGCACACGGAGATTATCACGCGAGCTGGGCATATCACAGACCACCGTGGTTCATCACCTTCAAGACCTCGGCAAGGTCTACAGGAGCTGCCGCATTTTCCCTGACGAACTGACCCCAGCTGAAGCAAACCGCCGAGTGGAAGTGTGCATGGAACTCCTAGAAAACCTGCGCGATGTATGTTTCATCAAAAGAATTGTTACGGGCGATGAAAAGTGGGTCTGTTTCCGTAATCCAAACACATAACGGCAGTGGTTGGACCCGGGCCAGCATCCTGAACCTGTTGCCAAACGTGGGCGCTTCGAGCACATGGTGATGCCATGCGTCTGGTGGAATTTCGACGGGGTACCCCACTGCGAATTTGTTCACGACAGTCGGGTCATCAACGCCAACCTCTACTCTGAACAGCTGGAGCGGATGTATGCCGTTTTGGAGGAGAAGTGCCCGGCAGTGGTGAACAGAAAGCGCGCTTTACTACAGCTGGACAACGCTCAGCCTCATACCGAGCGAACGACCCGGGCAAAACTCCATGAACTTGAGGGCATCGAAGTGTTGCCATACACAGAGTATAGTCCGATTATTACGCCGGATTATTACCCGTTCCGGTCCATGGACTATTTCTTTCGTGGGCGGCACTTGAACAACCAGGAGGAGGTGGCAGCTGGTTTGAAGGAGTTCTTCGCCTCGAAGGACAAGAACTGGTGCCGCCACGGAATCGAAGAACTGGCAGACAGATGGCTAAAGACGGCGGGTGCAACACGATGTCCTATACCTTGAATGTTAGTCATCTTTCGTCGTAAAGGTACGTATGAAGACATAAAGTGATCCAAATATTGCAAAACTTTCGACTCACCCTCTGTATTTTTACTTTCCAATACCTCTTATCGCGAAGGCCATTTTGCGTACAGTTCTGTTTGAAATAATGCATTGTGTCACCACTAGGGGGCGTAAATATCTGCAGTATTTTACTCGAAATCTCACCTTCTAAAAATCAGATCCAAATCCTTTTTGTGTGTTAACTAGAGATCATGACGATGGATATTTTGTATGCATTTTACAATATTCTGTGACGAAATGCTTTGCCATTAAGTGCGTACTTCTGTTTTCTTAACATATTTGCAATCGAATCTTCGCTTCTAAAAATCTAACTGGAAAAGTTATTTTTCGGTCGTACGCCCGTCACCGCGAGAAACGTGTACGTGTTCTTCTCACAATAATGTTTATTTTTCCCGCTAGGGGACGTTAGTGTAAATCCTTGTAATGACGATATCTCCGCTTCTAAAAGTTCGGTTTGAAAAATTCCTTTTGCTATTGATAGCGTTTGCGGCGAGGAATATTTGTCATATATTTGCCAAATTTTGTACCACACAGTTTCGCTACTAAGGGGTGTAAGTCTTCGTTTCTGTGTGTACCATACACTGTAAAAATTAAATAGTGTAAATTCACGGAAAATTCCCGAAAATAACGTGCAGCTCATTTAAGGGTAAGCGCCCGGCCTTTAACGAAATTTCGGCTTTTAAAAGTTCTTGTTTATTTTAACTTCCGTATTTTTACCGATTTTCAGTAGTTAGTAACTCCGTTCATTTCATAAAAGTTCGTTTCGGGTTTTTTCGTGGTTGGCTAAAACGTTCGTTTGGTTCTTAAGTAAAAATAAAAGTCAGATTTTCACCAATAACTTTATTGAACAACGTATTCACCGTTTTGTTCCACTACCTTTTGCCATCTTTCAGGCAACTTCATAATGCCATCTTCCCAAAACGTTTTATCTTTTTTTTTTGAGAAAAGAACTGTTCAAGATGCCTTTTGCAGTCTTCCAGGGAATTGAATTTTTTCCATTAAGAGAGTTTTGTAAAGACCGAAATAAATGGAAATCAGAAGGTGCAGTTTTTGCCTGGTCATCAAAGAAACATGCCGTCTTGCGTTATCCCGATGGAAGATTATGCGCTTTCAGTTGACTAATTCCGGTCGCTTTTCGTCGAGTGCTGCTTTCAGTTAGCCTAATTGGGAGTAGGACTTGTTGGAATTAATTATCTGGTTGTCCGGAAGGCTCATAATAGAGGGTTCCCCTCCAATCCTGCCATATACACAACATCACCTTCTCTGGGTAAAGACCGGTCTTTGGTGTGGTTGGTTTTGGTTCATTTTGCTTGCCCCACGATCTCTTCCGTTCCACATTATTGTATAGTATCCACTTTTCATCGCCTGTCACAATTTGTCTTCAAAACGGAACGTTTTCGTTCCGTTTAAGTAGAGAATCGTATGCAGAAATACGGTCAAGCAGGTTTTTTTTCGCTTAACGTATATGGAACCCAAACATCAAAGCGATTAACATAACCAGGCTGGTGCAAATGAATTTCAACGCTTGATTTGGATATTTTGAGCATGTCGGCTATCTCCCGTGTGGTATAACGTTGATTGTTCTCAATTAATATGTCCATTTGATCGCTATCAACTTCAACTAGTCTACCAGACCAGGCCCGGCTTTCTTTAAACAGGGGCCCGGGTGCAAAATAATTTGGGGGCCTTAAAAAACCTGAATAATAAGAGACATAAATAAAATGAACAAAAAAGAAAAAAACTGTATTCGAGAAGACTCGTTCTCAGTTTGGATGTGTAAAAATAATGCGCTGTTATTTATCAAAAATAAATAGCAGCACATTATTTTTACTTGTGTCAAGAAGAACTCGTAAATGTGCTGTTATTTATAGTCGGTTTGTTAGGTTTGTGAGTAAACAGGAACTTTAAAGAGCCCATAGAATTGCGTTTCTAACAATATTAATTGATTCAGTTTCATACAGAGATTTCTATAAAACACGATAAGTAGAAATGTTATGTCAGCTATTTGTAACCTCGGTAATGAAAGCTCATACTCTTCTGCAGTTGTTAAAAATCTAAAACAAAGTTCGAAAAACGTCAATGAAAATGTATCATAGCCACCCTAAAACGTTTATTATTCACTATCTATCAACAAGTAATTAGACACCTGTGATAGCAAAGGAAAACGAAGTTTATTCACCTTCAATAGTTGGTGGAGCCTCCACGAGCGGCGATTACAGCTGCGACCCTCCGGGGCATACTCTCAACCAGGCGTTGTACGACGGCTAGCGGTATTTTCCTCCACTCGGCTTGGAGAAGACAGGTCAGTTCCTTCACCGATTTCGGACGGTGGGGGCACCCCTTAAGTCGACGCTCCAACTCGTCCCAGAGGTGATCGATAGGGTTAAGGTCCGGGCTCTGCGCAGGCCAGTCCATTCGATTAACCCCATTGCCACCATACCAAGGCATGGTGGACCTCGCAACATGACAGGTGGCATTGTCACCCTTAAAGTAACATGGGTCCACCCCGTAAAACTGCCACAACGTAGGATTCGCATGGTCATCCAAAATGGTGCAGTAGGTCTCGGCGTTGAGTCTACCAGGAATTGCGACCAAGGGTCCCGTGCCATGCCAGGAGAAACACCCCCATAGCATAATTCCACCGCCGCCGAACTTCACAGTTAGCACAATACATTCCGGCACGAGGCGTTCTCCAGGCAGACGCCAAATCCAGACCCTGCCATTCGAACGGTAGAGGATGAACCTTGATTCGTCGCTCCAGAGAACCTGTTTCCACTGTTCAACGGTCCACTGTCGACGTTCTTTGCATCACGTTAGCCGAGCAGCGCTATTGGACTTGGTGATCAAAGGCTTGTGGGCGGCAGCACGTCCATGATAACCGAGCAGATGTTACGGATGGTATTCATCGAAAGAACACTCCCGGATGCCTGTTGAAACTCCTCGCGGATGTGACCCATCGATTTGGTGCGGTTCTTCCGAATTTCTCTGGCCAGCCCCCGTTGGTCTCTAACTCCCAGTTTTGTGGGTCTGCCGGGTCGGGGCACATTCCGACAGTCACCTCTCACCTTCCACTTGCGAATCACGTAGGCCACTGTCGATTTTGGGTACTTCAACTTGCTGGATATGTCACGTATGGATCGGCCATTTCTGTGATACCCGACGATTACACCTTTCTCGAAATCAGAGAGCTCCGAACTGCGTGGCATCTTGCATGCGACTGGTTGCGTTGTTGTTTCCCACACGATATTTAACGGCAGCAGCCGTGACGTGTATCAAGAACGCAGATATCGTCGATTGCAGGGGTGTCCAATTACTTGTTGGTAGATAGTGTATGTTACATAATAATCGGTAGCTTTTTTTGCTGATCCACGTACTGAAATTTAAAGATATAGATCGAAAAAGGCAGCCACATCATCACTACTCAATGTGATGTAATGATCTCAGTTGTCTCACTGCGCGTCACCGAAATGGCGGCGAGGGCTGTGACGTCAGAATCATGACGTTCGCTGGCTTCATTTTGATCACACGAGGGGAACGGCGGACCCTTACTCCATCTATTCTAACCTCCTTGGCTCATCCTACGTAATTTCAGAAGAAAGTGCCCGGGGGCGTTAACAAACGCCAGTTCGGTTACGGGGGCCCCCAGATGTTACAACAATTCAGATTGAGTTTATAACTTAATTTTAACCAATTAACTTCATTGAAATTTTTATTTTAAATTTTCTTCGGTTTCATCATCCCCACTCCCCCTCCTTCTTTTTCATTTTCCGGGGCCCCTGCAAATCCCGGGGCCCGGGTGCTTTGCACTGTACCCGACCGTAGAGCATCGTGCAGCAAAAAATCCCCAGCACGAAACTTCGCAAACTACTTTTGACACTTTCGATCAGTCACAGCACCTTTTCCGTGCACTGTACAAATCTTTTTTTGCGTTTTGGTTGCGTTTTCAGCTTTGACAGCTTGCCACAATATTTCGTTAGATTGTATTGTGACAGCTTTTTTGACAGCTGTCACAATACAATCTGACAAAATTGTTTCGAATGAAGTTAAAGACAACTAAACGCTGCTAGGGCCCTACTACGGAATAAAAACGAACGAACTTTTTGGCCAGCCCAATATTTATACAGAAATTTTGCAAACTTGAAGACTCAAGTTCTCAGCACTTGCACCAGAGATGCTCCCCCCTTTTTTTTGATTGGAGGTTTAACGACCACCGTGAGCAACTCAATGGGCTATAAGCAGTCGCTCGTCCCTAATTTAGGGTCACTGGTTCCAGGGAAGGGAGCCAGTGCCGTAAGACAACACAACATCCATGCCTCACCGGGAATCGAACCCGGACCACTTTCTGACGAATGATCAGAGGGCATCGTTTAGACCGCTGCACCACCAGGGCGGCCTCTTTTCCTGCTTTGATTCCATCCGATGTCGTTTGGGTGGTTCAACAAATGCCGCGTGTGAACTGTACCTTGAACGGGATTGCAATTTCTGTGTCGTTCTTACCATAAGGCCAGAACGACACAGAAATTGCAATCCCGTTCAAGGTACAGTTCTAATTGCGCGATGATAAAACGTTTTATTATTATTAATGCAGACTTTCCAAAGTTTCTACCTGCCCAGGATTGAACCGAGGTGCTTTCCGTGACAGCAACGATATCATCTGTGGCACTGCTTTCCCTCTACATTCCGCGTTACCGTTTTATTGACCTCTGATCCACTCTCAGCGATTTTGTTTTTGATTGGAGGTTTAACGACAACCGTGAGCAACTTAATGGGCTATAAGCAGTCGCCCGTCCCTAATTTAGGGTCACTGGGCCCAGGGAAGGGAGAGAGCCAGTGCCGTAAGACAAACACAACATCCATGCCTCACCGGGATTCGAACCCAGACTCCTCCCAGAGGAAGGGTCATAAGCCATCGCTTAGGCCACTGCGCCACCGGGGCGGCACTTTCAGCGATGTCAAACTGAGAAAGCTCTTCGAGAAAAATTACGTGTCGTCAAGTCAGAAAGCGTTTAACGAGAAGAAACTAAATTTTCATAAGAACACAGAAACTCAAAAAGGGAGGTTAAATTACAGGTATACATCACACACTATAAGTGCATCGTGTGATTCCTCTACGTTTGTTCGTATTCAGCATTTACGAAACATTCAGTTTTGAAATTGAGCAGAATTTTCATTGTAAACAGCGTGATTCGGATTTGCAGATTTGTTTTCTGATTAGGGGTTATGAATTCAATTTAGCACATGTAACGCAATTTCGCTGTCTTTTTAAAATATGGTTATTACATCTACGTAAGAGAATTCGTCTTTCCACCCGCTTTGTGATATTGTGACGTACCTGCCAGCAGGACGCACACGACATAAAGGCACATAGCAATCAGAATGAACGTCTGCGTAGCTCAGTTGGTAGAGCGACTTGTTCCGGAATAAGCAGACTCTGGTTCGAATCCCGGCGTAGACCAAAAATGACGGAGAAATTTACTTCGTTATAATGGCGCCCGAACTATCCAGATGCCCCGACCGTTCAAAATCTCGCAAATGTGTGATGTTATTTCCACACCGCGAGATAGGAAACATAAGAGAATCCCTTCTCCAGCACTTCGAAAAATAACAATGTGTGACGTTGCATTCCACACACCGCATTGACTGGGAGTTCTCAAGTGCACGTTCTACAGTCGATGGCTGCCTGCAACGATTCATGGTCACGGCTGACCCGTGGGCCATGCCCCCGGCCCTATTTCGGGGGGAGGAGATGTGACGTACCTGCCAGCAGGACGCACACGACATAAAGGCACATAGCAATCAGAATGAACGTCTGCGTAACTCAGTTGGTAGAGCGACTTGTTCCGGAATAAGCGGACTTGGGTTCGAATCTCGGCGTAGACCAGAAATGATAGAGAAATTTACTTCGTTATAATATGATAAATTTTACAGAAATAATTTGTAAAAAACAACACGAACTTGTTCAAAAACGAAAACGTTTACAATCAGAATTATCTTAAATATTTCACTTTTTATTTTGGTTTTATCCATACAAGTTTGCTAGTTTAACATGTTTAGGAGACTTTTGCGTACAAAACGCAAACTTACTCTGACTTTGATGAACATTATGAAAACTTCTGACGAGCACTTTCGGCTTTTTTGGGTAACTCAACACCCAAGAGTACACAGTTTTCTGGAAACTCAAAGTTTGAAGGAAGAAGACGTGAATGTATTAAAATCGATAGCCTCATAAATTCAAATATCTATTGTTGAATATTTTATAAACGTAGTGCTTGAATATTTTAAGAAAGGCGACAGCTCCACGTGCTTCAAAACTTTCAAATTTGAAAAGAAAATCCCTCCAGGACCCTAAAAACGAGCACAGTCTGCAACAAGTCGATGCATCTCTGATAGGATTTATCAAAGTTTTATTCATGCTCAGAAGAAAGTAAATCATTTTCGTAATCGTTGAGCATACTTACGACACAGAATTCTATATATTCCCCGCTCTCGATTTGTTTCACGAAAAAGAACTAAAAAACGCTCGATAGTTAAGCAATAAGAACAGAAGTAACATGGTAGACAATATTTTTACAAGAAGTTCTTGGAATGTGCCTGTGTTACATAAATTAAAACAAATGAAGTTTCATCAAAGTATTTCACCTAAAAATTCCTGCTTTCTACGCTGTTAAAAATAAGTGGTGTGAATTCATGGAAAATTTCTGAAAATACAGCGTGCAGCAAAGTTTCCGGTAAGTGTCTGTCTTTTGACGAAATTCCCGTTCATTTTAACTTCCATATTTTCCGTAGTCCCGTTTATTTCAGAAAACTCTGTTTCAAGTTTTTCCGTATTTATTCAGAAATTTCGGAAATCGAAGACGCGGAATTTTTCAGCTCTTTCGAGGCAGTTGTAGGAGGCCATTCGGAACAGAAACTGGGCATCACAACCAATTAACCAGAATGTCTTCGGTATATCACTCACGTTCAAGGTAAAACTAATTGCGCGATTATGACCTCCCCCCCCCGTATTATTGCGAGGGATATAATGATCTTATTTGCTGTTGGAGCTCATTATATTTTTTGAATACGTTTAAAATCATTTTATTTTTCCGTAGGAGGACTTATCACAAATTAGGCATTTTTTTTCATCGTGATTTTTCGAAGCAACAGAATACTTTGGAACTTAAGACCTCTTTTTTAACTGACAATAACTTTCAATTATTTTTAAGAAAAAGTTATATGTACTGTATTATTTCACAAAACTTCTAAATATAAAATTTACTCTTGATAGCTCCCACTCGCTGCCGAACCCGGCATTTCTTTAATAATATTAACACCAATGAAGATATTGCAACGAAATTTGAAGTGAACTTACCTCATTTCGTGCGAAATGTGATGACATCACAACATGTGCTGGAAGTGGCCACCATTTGCGGCCAGACAGCATTGAACCCGGAGCACCATATATTGTGGAAAGTCCTCGCCAGTACGTCCGCCATCACTGCCTGAATTTCTTCGGTGATGTTTGCTTTCAAGGCATCTATGGTTCGCGGTTTCTTTTGGTAAACTCCCCTTTTAGATATCGCCATAAAAAGTAATCAGGAGGTGTCAGATCGGGCGAGCACGGTGGCCATAGACCCTCCAAAATGACGTGGTCGCCGAAAAAGTACTGAATTTCGGCCATACTGGTGTGTGATCTGTGTGATGTCGCTCCATCATGCTGGTAATATCCAACGGAGAGTTCTTCGCCGTCCAGTTGATTTACAAAGGTATTGAAGATGTCCATATATGCAGCTGTTGTGATGGTTGTATCGAAGAAGATGGGACCAATTATGAGGCGCCGGGTCATCCCACACCAAACACCAATTTTCTGTGAATGAAAGGGTTCTTCATGTATCGCGTTGGGATTTTCACTGGCCCAAATACGGGAATTTTGAGAATTGACGTATTCGCACAGGTGAAAGCACGCCTCGCTCGAGAACCACGTGTTGTCCAGAATGTCCGGATTTTTCTGAAGAAATGTCTGACACCATCGACCGTATGTCACTCGTTTCACGTGATCAGGCTCTTTCAGTTCGTAGACCACGGAGATACGGTACGAATGAAGCTTCGTTTTTTTTCACTGCACGTTGACAATTGCTTTTGGACAACCCTGTTTCCTGTGACAGTCGGCGAAGTTACTTCCTGGGAGACGCAAGTAGTCGGCCCTTTACATTCTGGATCGTTTCCTCGGACACTTGTAGACGACCTCCTGCATGGTCGTCTAAGAAAGTCCCCTTGATTTCCAATTTCTTCCACGATTCCCAAATGGTGGACTTTATCGGACGATGTCTGCCTGCAAACCTCTACAGGAATATGCTGTTGACAAGACTTTATCAATTCTGTTTTCCAATAAGTGCGAACAATAAACACACACTCCTCCAGAGTATACTGATACATTTTCACACGTACGCGAACAGCCACGAGCACGAGCACTCACTATCAACAACCGTATTGTGTAGACACGCTCAGCGAAATGGTATAACAAAGTAGCAGAGAGGTGCGTGCGGCTGGCTGACGGACTGCTCCTCAGTGGTGCCACACTTAGGAATGTGTCTGCCAAAAAGAAGCACTCCGGCTGGCTGGCTGGCGGACTGCTCCTCAGTGGCGCCACACTTAGGAATGTGTTTGCAACTAAAGAGCTCTCCGGCTGGCTGGCTGCCTGGCGGACTGCTCCTCAGTGGCGCCACACTTAGGAATGTGTTTGCAACTAAAGAGCACTCCGGCTGGCTGGCTGGCTGGCTGGCTGGCTGGCGGGCTGCTCTTCAGTAGCGCCACACTTAGGAACGTGTCTGCCACTAAGGAGCTCTCCGGCTGGCTGCCTGCCTGGCGGACTGCTCCTCAGTGGCGCCACACTTAGGAATGTGTTTGCAAGTAAGGAGCACTCCGGCTGGCTGGCTGGCGGACTGCTCCTCAGTGGCGCCACACTTAGGAATATGTATGCCACTAAGGAGCACTCCGACTGGCTGGCTGGCTGGCTGGCTGGCGGACTGCTCCTCAGTGGTGCCACACTTAGGAATGTGTCTGCCAAAAGAAGCACTCCGGCTGGCTGGCTGGCGGACTGCTCCTCAGTGGCGCCACACTTAGGAATGTGTTTGCAACTAAAGAGCTCTCCGGCTGGCTGGCTGCCTGGCGGACTGCTCCTCCGTGGCGCCACACTTAGGAATGTGTTTGCAACTAAAGAGCACTCCGGCTGGCTGGCGGGCTGCTCTTCAGTGGCGCCACACTTAGGAACGTGTCTGCCACTAAGGAGCTCTCCGGCTGGCTGCCTGCCTGGCGGACTGCTCCTCAGTGGCGCCACACTTAGGAATGTGTTTGCAAGTAAGGAGCACTCCGGCTGGCTGGCTGGCGGACTGCTCCTCAGTGGCGCCACACTTAGGAATATGTATGCCACTAAGGATCACTCCAACTGGCTGCCTGGCGGACTTCTCCTCAGTGGCGCCACACTTAGGAATGTGTCTGCCACTAAGGAGCACTCCGGCTGGCTGACGGACAGCGCCGGGGTCAATACTGTCTGGACGCAAATGGTGGCCACTTCCAGCACATGTTGTGATGTCATCACATTTCGCTCGAAATTAGGTAAGTCCACTTCAAATTTCCTTGCAATATCTTCATTGGTGTTAATATTATTAAAGAAATGCCGGGTTCGGTAGCTAGTGGGACATCCTGTATAATAGCCTTTATCTTAAGGACTGATGCTTTTGTCTCCATATAATAGCTTTTGTCTCCACAGACTGATGCATAGACATCGTACAAATAGCCTGTACAATAATTTAAGTATCCGGTTTCTTACGGTAATACTATATATAATAGCTGGTGCACAAAATGAGGGAGAGGAATAACTAAAATTCATGCGATATGATATCCACAATATCCGATATCTCTACAAAACTTCAAAATCAGATTCTTCGACTGATTATGGAAATTTAATCTCTCCTATTACCGGAAATGTTTGTCATATGGACACGGAAAAAGTGAGAATTTTTCCGTTAATATATGAAAGGAATTGCGGAAAGTTTTCTGAAAATTAAGAATTTTCCGTTAACGCATCCTAAAAACGGCAAGTTACCGTCGATATAAGAAAGGAATAGCGGAAAGGGTTCTGAAAATTCAGAATTTTCTTGGCGTATGGAAAATCCGTGAAAATCGTGTTTCTTTTCGTCATTTCATGGTAAAGGTTGCATCAAAAATATTCTTCGTTAACTCACGAAAGCAATAACAGAAAGTGGCTACGCTATCCAAAATATCCGATCACAGAAAAACTTTTACAGTGTCTGTTGTGCCTATCCAGTGGCGCCCATATGAGTACTTGGGGGGGGGGGGGGGGCTAAGAAAAATCCTTACCTTCCATATGGGCGCCTTTGTGTGTATCCAAGGAACACCGCAAAAGCCACTGAGATATTTTTGTCATTCATGCCGTCTGGTTCATTCTAATTAATTTTTAATTCCCATGAGGTATCAGAAATTTTGTAAATATCCTTTCTTCATCTTTATCTATCGGATCACAGAAATAAGACCTTATAGGAATAAAAATGTGTTCACTTGTATTTAGGTCGATTTAAAACATTCGAAGTCAATTAGGCTTTCTGGCGAAGTGAAGTTGAAAAAAGACAGGGCAGAAGTCAACAAAAAATTAGTAGAAGCAATAGGACTAACATGTGGAGCCAGTCAAGTATGAGTAGAACGACTTAACGTCGTCACATACTACGTCAGAAAGGAAGGCTTTGGATTGGAAACGAACTTTTCCCATCGGAACACTTTGGAACAGAAGTGAACTTTCCCCGTCGGAGCACGTCGGAACAGAAACGAACTTTTCGCTTCGGAACACCTTGGAATGAAAGGCTTCGGAAAGGAAACGAACTTTTCCTGTAGGAACGGAAGCCTTCAGAACGGAAACGAATTTTTCCCATCGGAACTTGTCGGAACGGAAGGCTTCTGAACGGAAACGAACTTTGCCGCCCCGGTGGCGCAGTTATCTAAGCGATGGCTTCTGACCATTCGTCCTTGATGGGGTCCGGGTTCGAATCCCGGTGAGGCATGGATGTTGTGTTTGTCTTACTCTCCCTTCCCTGGAACCAGTAACCCTAAATTAGGGACGGGAGACTGCTTATAGCCCATTGCGTTGCTCACGTTAGTCGTTAAGCCTCCAATAAAACAAAAACAAAAAATAAACAAACGAACTTTTCCTATCGGAACATGTCAGAATAGAACGGAACTTTTCCGATCGGAGCATGTCAGAATAGAAACGAACTTTTCCCATCGTAACATGTCAGAATAGAACCGAACTTTTCCCATTGGAACAGGTCGGAAATGAAGGCTTCAGAAAAGAAACGAACTTGTCCCGTCGGAACGAACTTTTCCCATCGGAACACGTCGGAACGGAAACAAAGTTCGTCCGCACCAGTGGCGGCTCGTGCTTCTGAGAGTGTACGTGCTGCGACCTACCAATTTACACCCAGTCTGAGACCCCCCCCCCCGTCTCCGCTTCCACTAAAGGCTTTAGGAATTAGGCAATGGGATCATCGGGGGAAATACCCGAGAACAGATTTTCGTAATTACATATAAATTAATATGATTATTAATTTTGTTCACTTCTTTGGCGTTAATGGTTAAATTTGTAATCGGGATTGAAATATCTCCAAAACCTCTCTTGCACGCACAGTTCCATATTTTTAATACCTATAAACAAGTTACATTTGTAAATGCTCTGAAATGTCCGTAGTCTTATCAGCCATTAATGCTACAAATTTAGCTTCATCCATTTCCTTTTTAATGATTTCCGAGCTGCTTTGAATGTGTTGGCTTACGATTATCGGATGTTTCAGTTTCATCGTGACCTCGTAGCGCCCGCTCGAATGCACCACAAAACTTAATGCAGTCTATTATTTTAGACAGAATATAGCGATTTCTTTCCACTAATTCACTGTGCTTTTGTATTGAGTCCTGATATGCCCGATTTAACAGTGTTGCTATATTCACTCTTCCAAATGCACTGAGGTCTAGTACACTGTTAATATATATGCATTTTGCTTTCTGAATGTTTTTTTATGTACTCGTTTAAGTGTCAGATCTTTTATTCCTACTTTGGACCAAGAATCATTGCTTCCAAACATTAAACAAGGAAAGCAAAAAAGAATTTCTCACTTCACAGCCACATATCCACGAATTGCTATCATATATCTTCCTACTGAATTGCTTTTTATATGAACGATATCACCCGCATTTCGCCATTTGAGCTATAATCAAATCTGGTGTCGGTCGACCTAAGGATTTTACTTCAATTTTTTCCCTCTAAAGTTCTTGAAGAAAATGGTAGTTTCAACAAAGAATCTACTGAATTAATCGCAGTCTCCATTAATGAAATTAAAAGATTACGAAAACCACAGAATAAAGAAAAAAATTAGAAGCGCAGATAGATTTTAACTGACTGATCAAGCAAACGTTATGAGAGCACAGGAACAAACAAACAATCAGACAAGTTTTCCCTCAATTCTATTAGTCAACTGGTCTGCTCCCAGTTGCGATGGGAGAAAGAGCGGGGTGGGGGGTCTTTGGTTTCAAAGCTGTTTGCTGCCGGCGATCTTATATCGTGCTGAGAGAAATACAGCACGCTAGAAAGCCTTGTGGCCGGCTTGAGAAGAGGATCCCCAAGAGAAGGTGTAGTGTAGGAGGAAGGAATGACACGCTGTTGGGGCCTTGCTATTTCGTTTGCAGCACGAAAGACCGAACGCATCGGCGGCAGCAGAAGCACGCTGTTATTTCTGTGTGCTAACCGACACCACAGACCGAATGGCGAACAGGAGCCTTGATTACGGCACGTCTAAAAATCAGACTTTGTGCTGGCAGCAAATCATATCCATACACTTTAAGGCTTTCAGCTACAATAAACAATACGAATCTGAATTCAAATTTTTTTAGCGTGCTGCAGCACGTAGTCACTAGCCGCCACTGGTCCGCAGACTGGGTCGGAAAAATAGAAACGGAATCGGAATCATTCATCTGGAAGAAGTCGACTGCACTGGAAGTAGTTTTTTTTATTTTTTATTGAAGGTTTAACGACCACCATGAGCAACTCAATGGGCTATAAGCAGTCGTCCGTCCTAATTTAGGGCCACTGGTTTCAGGAAAGGGAGAGAGCCAGTGCCGTAAGACAAACGCAAAATCCATGCTTCACCGGGATTCGAACCCGGACCCATCTCGGACGAATGATCAGAAGCCATCGCTTAGACCACTGCGCCACCGGGGCGGCGGAAGTATCATAGTATTTTTTTTTTTTTTTTTTGATTGGAGGTTTAACGACCACCGTGAGCAACTCAATGGGCTATAAGCAGTCGCCCGTCCCTAATTTAGGGTCACTGGTTCCAGGGAAGGGAGAGAGCCAGTGCCGTAAGACAAACACAACATCCATGCCTGATCGGGATTCGAACCCGGACCCCTTACGGACGAATGATCAGAGGCCAGCGCCTTAGACCACTGCGCCACCGGGGCGGCTCATAGTATTGCGTTTACTGCGATTAGGAGTGTTATGTTATCTTTTTAACATAACTGATGTAATTACAGGTTGTTTATTTAGCAAACAGCCTGATCTTAGCAACCTGCTTGCATAATTATCTAAGGAGGCGATGGAAACTTGTGCTAGCCCGGAGAATTACACAGTGCGGCAACTAAGTAATGAGACTGAGTTTTTAAAAAAAAACCACATGGGTCGGGAAGGCATGGCTTTTTGATAAAGCACTTATCAATCATGCGGTGGCAACAGCGTTTGCGTGAGAATTGCGCAGATGATTATTTGCGCTGTGCATGACGTCATTCGGTGGAAGAACATTGTCACGGCTCTATCATGGAGCAGAGAGCAAATATCCGGTTCTGCTTGAAAATCGGTAAAAACTGCATCTGCGCCAATTGAATTTTCGTGTGATGTGTATGAGGCTAATTCCCTATCTTGTGCACAAATATTCCGATGGTACGCCGTTTCAAGGATGGGCAGGAAGATTTGGAAAATGACGAAAGGCCTGGACAATCGATTTCAGTGCGTATGTCTGAACTCATTGAGAAAATTTGCGAAAGGATAAAAAGTTATCGTTGTGTGACCTTGAAGATGCTTGAATAGGAGGGGGGAGAGTTCGTGCTCGTTTTGTTCTGCATGCTTTGTCAGACTACCAGAAACATACACGAGTGGGGTACACAAAAGACATCCTGGAGATTACAGAAAAAATGGAAAATGTTCTCCAAAGTATTGTGGCAGGTGACGAGACATTGTGTTTTCGTTATGATCCTGTACCGAAGCGTCAGAGTGCTCAGTGGAAGTCGATACAGTCACCCAAAGGAAAGAAGATCAGGTTACAGAAGTCCAAAACCGAGGCAATGATTGTGCTCTTTTACGACAGGAAGGGGATTCTGCATCAGGAGTTCATTCCTGAACCCCCAATTGCTCCAAAATGAATGTGTCACTGCTGACACATTCATTTTGGGACAATTGGGGAAGAGGATTGTTCGTGTGAGGCCTGAGTACAAAGACGGGCAATGGTTCCTTCTTCACGATAACGCACCCACCTACACAGCAGTCAGTGTACAGCAGTTTCTGTAAGGAAAACAAGTGTGTACTCAACCATTCCCCCTCATCTCCAGATTTGTCACCGTATGAATGATACTTTCTATTCCTTAAATTAAAGCTTCCTTTAAAAGGAAAAGTTTTTCAAGACATTGAAGACATACAAAGAACTGTGACATCAGCTCTTCACTCCATACCAAAAGATGACCTCTGCAAGTCTTTCCTTTCGCTGGCTGATCGTACCACTTCTTGCATTAACGAAGGAGGAATGTACTTCGAGTAAAACATATTCACTTAAGCTTTCCCGCTTTTCCATTTAAAAGAAAAATCAGTCTCATTACTTAACTGCTGCACTGGGCAGAAAGCCAAGAGTCATTTTACGATGTCTGCCTAGTATAGGCGGAAACGCGGCACTTGAATATTTCAACATAAAGAAAAAATTCAAAACGTTCTTCAATTCGCCAAAAGGTGGGATAGTCTGGCAAAATTTTATTTTGTAGGGGCTTCATGATTAGAGTAATCACCCCAAAGAGCTATAAGTGTAGGCACCCGCCCAGAATTTGGGGCCACTCGTTCCAGTAAAGCAACGAGCCAGTGCCATAATTCAAACCCACCATCTGTGCCTCGCCCGATATTTGGACCCGAAACCGTCTCGGACAAATATTTAGAAGCCAGTGCTTTATACCCCTCGGCCACCGGGGGCGGCAGTCCGACGAGATGCAATGTGGAACAGAGGAAGGCAAAAAACAGAATTAAGTGGAAATATGTAGACGAACAATAAGGAAGCATTTGTTTGCTTTATTGGCAGAAAAAAACTGAGGACTTAAAATAATATCTTTACATCTGAAGAAATCCAAAATAAAATGACACTGTTTATTAAATTCTGCATAAACAAACAAACAAACAAAAAAAACCATGAAAGGTGATCTTAAATATGCAGTAACCTACTGGCGCTGTTTTTCTTGTGTATGTATTTTTTGTAACTAACCACATTTTTATTAAATGCGAAATAATAATACTTAGCAGATTTAGCGAGACTCTTTGATATTTCATCTCAAACGTTTTCTTTCATCACACTATTGTAATAACGTTTATGACCAATGTTGTACAAAACTGGATTTATTTACACAGCGTTGAATAAGTTTTCGTCAAAAGACATTTCTGAAAGAATAATCAAAAACAGCTTCGAAAAAAGCAGAAAGCAGACAGATCACGCCAAGAGCTTGCTTGTCTGCTGGTGCGATAAAATCAACAGCCGAAGAAGATGTTCTTGACTGAACGCACGCGCAAATGCTTCGGAACAGATATTCTCAGCGAACGATATCCAAAATTCCGATTCCAAAGCAAGAATTTCGAGACGTTTCCAGTGTAATGTGCGGGCTTCTATTGGAAATAATAGTTACAATTTTCTTTCAGGGCGATTCTGTTCCGTCATTTCGTTTCCAATTCGAAGAAATGTGTGGCAAGCTTAAGTATACACACTGCAGTGGCCACACACCTTCCTAACCAACCACCAAGCGAGCTGTTCCCGTGCGCTACTCACTTAACGTAGTAACCCAAAAGCAACCTGCAAACCAGAAGTATTTGCGAGTTACTGGTATAATAACTGGCGAGTTAACTGTTTCCCTTGCATTAATAGCGTAGTTGATATTCTGAACTTGCTGGAAAATTGCATGCTCTAGTGCTCTACCAGCCCTACCAGCTGTGAATAGCTATTCTTGTGTGTTAGTGATATAATCACTCAGTATAGTAGAAAACGAAACACTTAGGTCAAATAAAATAAAAGTTATTTACTGGGTTTGTTGAATTGTCCTATTATGTTAACTTCTAACTTCACTTTGAAATACGCAATTCAAAGCTTACAGCAACATTAAATTTGAAGCTTAACTTGGAGATTTCAAACGTCACTTTCCACCATGAGTCTCCGTCTTTTGCAGTTGAAAATCTTAATTACACGTAGAATTCACTTTCAAAGTAACGGCCAGACTTCATTGACAACAGAAATCTACTTACTGAATTCCAAATCCTTTATGATAAATTCAAGCACGTCACGTTGGTTAGTAACGAGTCACTGAATAGAACTTATCAATGGTATTTCACAATACTTGTGAACAGTGCTGAATACAGAGCTGCTTGTGTCTCCATGCAATTTTTTCTCAGAGGGGGTTTTCTACTTACTTCGTCGTTTGGTGTCTCCATGCAATTTTTTCTCAGAGGGGGTTTTCTACTTACTTCATCGTTTGGTGTCTCCATGCAATTTTTTCTCAGAGGGGATTTTCTACTTACTTCATCGTTTGGTGTCTCCATGCAATTTTTTCTCAGAGGGGGTTTTCTACTTACTTCATCGTTTGGTGTCTCCATGCAATTTTTCCTCAGAGGGGATTTTCTACTTACTTCATCGTTTAGTGTCTCCATGCAATTTTTTTCTCAGAGGGGGTTTCTACTTACTTCATCGTTTGGTGTCTCCATGCAATTTTTTTTCAGAGATGGTTTTCTACTTACTTCATCGTTTGGTGTCTCCATGCAATTTTTTCTCAGAGGGGATTTTCTACTTACTTCATCGTTTGGTGTCTCCATGCAATTTTTTCTCAGAGGGATTTTCTACTTACTTCATCGTTTGGTGTCTCCATGCAATTTTTTTCTGAGAGGGGGTTTTCTACTTACTTCATCGTTTAGTGTCTCCATGCAATTTTTTCTCAGAAGGGGTTTTCTACTTACTTCATCGTTTGGTGTCTCCATGCAATTTTTTCTCAGAAGGGGGTTTTCTACTTACTTCATCGTTTGGTGTCTCCATGCAATTTTTCCTCAGAGATGGTTTTCTACTTACTTCATCGTTTGGTGTCTCCATGCAATTTTTTCTCAGAAGGGGTTTTCTACTTCATCGTTTGGTGTCTCCATGCAATTTTTCCTCAGAGGGGATTTTCTACTTACTTCATCGTTTGGTGTCTCCATGCAATTTTTCTCAGAGGGGATTTTCTACTTACTTCATCGTTTGGTGTCTCCATGCAATTTTTTCTCAGAGGGGATTTTCTACTTACTTCATCGTTTGGTGTCTCCATGCAATTTTTTCTTAGAGGGGATTTTCTACTTACTTCATCGTTTGGTGTCTCCATGCAATTTTTTCTCAGAGGATTTTCTTCTTACTTCATCGTTTGGTGTCTCCATGCAATTTTTTCTCAGAGGGGATTTTCTACTTACTTCATCGTTTGGTGTCTCCATGCAATTTTTTCTCAGAGGGGGTTTTCTACTTACTTCATCGTTTGGTGTCTCCATGCAATTTTTTCTCAGAGGGGGTTTCTACTTACTTCATCGTTTGGTGTCTCCATGCAATTTTTCCTCTGAGAGGGGTTTTCCTCCTTACTTCATCGTTTGGTGTCTCCATGTAATTTTTTCTCAGAAGGGGTTTTCTACTTACTTCATCGTTTGGTGTCTCCATGCAATTTTTTCTCAGAGGGGATTTTCTACTTACTTCATCGTTTGGTGTCTCCATGCAATTTTTTCTCAGAAGGGATTTTCTACTTACTTCATCGTTTGGTGTCTGCATGCAATTTTTTTCTCAGAGGGGTTTTCTACTTACTTCATCGTTTGGTGTCTCCATGCAATTTTTTCTTAGAGGGGGTTTTCTACTTACTTCATCGTTTGGTGTCTCCATGCAATTTTTTCTCAGAGGGGGTTTTCTACTTACTTCATCGTTTGGTGTCTCCATGCAATTTTTTCTCAGAGGGGGTTTTCTACTTACTTCATCGTTTGGTGTCTCCATGCAATTTTTTCTCAGAGGGGATTTTCTACTTACTTCATCGTTTGGTGTCTCCATGCAATTTTTTCTCAGAGGGGATTTTCTACTTACTTCATCGTTTGGTGTCTCCATGCAATTTTTTCTCAGAGGGATTTTCTACTTACTTCATCGTTTGGTGTCTCCATGCAATTTTTTCTGAGAGGGGGTTTTCTACTTACTTCATCGTTTAGAGTCTCCATGCAATTTTTTCTCAGAGGGGATTTTCTACTTACTTCATCGTTTGGTGTCTCCATGCAATTTTTTCTCAGAATTGGTTTTCTACTTACTTCATCGTTTGGTGTCTGCATGCAATTTTTTTCTCAGAGGGGGTTTTCTACTTACTTCATCGTTTAGTGTCTCCATGCAATTTTTTCTCAGAGGGGTTTTCTACTTCATCGTTTGGTGTCTGCATGCAATTTTTTCTCAGAGGGGTTTTCTACTTACTTCATCGTTTGGTGTCTCCATGCAATTTTTTCTCAGAGGGGTTTTTCTACTTACTTCATCGTTTGGTGTCTCCATGCAATTTTTTCTCAGAAGGGGTTTTCTACTTACTTCATCGTTTGGTGTCTCCATGCAATGTTTCCATGCACTTTTTCTTAGAGGGTGTTTTCTACTTCATCGTTTAGTGTCTCCAGGTGAAGCCGGCAAGCGAGCTGTTCCCGTGTGCTACTTTTTTTTAGTTTTTATGCCTCCGTCTAAAGATAATAGTATAAGTTTTTTTTGTATAACTAAAGTTTTTAAGTCAGGTCAAGGTGAAGCGGACAAAAAAGAATCAAATGAGTTACTCGTTTTTTCTAAACAATGAATTAAGAGCTAAAGCTCAAATGAAGCAGGATTTGAAAGTAATGTTTTTTCAGCATTCAGTCAACTGAGGCTTGAAAGTGTTATGAGCGGTATAAAATTTTAAGCATCCCCGAGAGGGGTGAGAAAGTCTATACGCTTGGGCCATGTTTCTGGATCTTTCAAATAAGTTTCGATCAGACTTGGAATGAATCCATTATTTGAGAGAATTGATACATACTGTTGTTCAGCATTACCTTCATTAGAATGAGAAATATTTTCTGCATTAGTTTGAGCCCACTAAAGGGTGCTTTGTATTCCAGCATCAGTAGACAGAGACTTGAAAATTCTTTGTATGTGAGCTTCGGTAGATTGGCGTCTGGAAAATACTTTTCTCCGGAGAACTGAGTGAGGTAGATGAAAATAAAACGTTTTCACTTACGGCCGGCAATGAAGTAAAAAAATGTAAATTCTCGTGCAGAAATGTTTCGCTTTTTCTTCTTTCTCTTTCCTTTCGCGGATGTTTTGGCACCACATAAATGCTTCTTTTTATCCACTTGAACTAAGCAAATTTCTAACCTTTGCGCAATGTAGAAAACAAATGGTCGCGATTTATCACGATGTCTAAACATTAAGAGAATCGGTGAAACTAGGTGTAGTTAAAGTGGCTAGATATGGTAAAATAAATTAATGACAAAGCAATACCTCCATGTGAGAGACGATGTTACGTCTCTACATTTATTTTGTCAAAAGAGTACAGCAAGCCATGAACAACAAATCAAGTCACCAAATGTCCAGTTGTGTAGAATTTTACCAAAGGAGGAAATGTTTTGCACATGGAAATCTCTTATAACGAAGTACATTTCTCCGTCATTTTTGTCCACGCCGGGGCTCAAACCCGGGTCCCCTCATTCCGGAATAAGTCACTCTACCAATTGAGCTACGCGGACGTTCGTTCTGACTGCTATCTGCCTTTATGTCGTGTGCGTCCTGCTGGCAAAGGGGAAATGTTTTGCACATGGAAATCTCTTATAACGAAGTAAAATTCTCCGTCATTTTTGTCCACGCCGATGCTCGAACCCGGGTCCCCTCATTCCTGAATCAGTCACTCTACCAATTGAGCGACGCGGACGTTCTTTCTGGCTGCTATCTGCATTTATGTCGTGTGCGTCCTGCTGGCAGGCACGTCACATCTCCTCCCCCGAAAGAGGGCCGGGGGCATGGCCCACGGGTTAGCCGTGACCATGAATCGTTGCAGGCAGCCATCCGCTGTAGAACGTACACACGAGAACTCCCAGTCAACCTGGTGTGTGGGATGCAGGCTCACACTCATTTACTTTTTTTGAAGCGCTGGAGAAGGGATTCTCTTATTTTTGCTATCTCGCGGTGTGGAAAGAACATCACACCATTGTGAGATTTTGAACGGCCGGGTCATCCGGAAAGTTCGGGTGCCATTATAACGAAGTAAATTTCTCCGTCATTTTTGTCCACGCCGTGGCTCGAACCCGGGTTCCCCCTCATTCCGGAAAACGTCACTCTACCAATTGAGCTACGCGGACGTTCCTTTTGACTGCTATCTGCGTTTATGTCGTGTGCGTCCTGCTGGCAGGTACGTCACACTCTTTATTGTTTCGTTGCTCACGCATTGCTAATACACCTTTTGCAAAAAAAAAAAAAAGAAAAAAAAAAAAAGCTGAAGCACCCAACAGGAATCATCCAATTGAAATGAAAATTGGTATGTGCAATGTACATGTACAGGGAAGGATATGATTGCAATTCGAGAGCAGTTGGGCCATTTATTCGGATAAAAAAGCTACACGAGTGGAACACGTCAGTACGTTGTAGCGCCACCTATGGCTCGGATAAAAGAGGTTACCAGGCGTGATGTAGATGCACACAGTTCACGGATACTGTCCTGAGGTATAGCATGCCAGACGGTGTCCAAATTGCGGACCAGTTCGCCGACATTCTGGGATGGGCGTAGCTGACATTACATCATGTTCCAAGCACGTTCCATCGGTGAGAAGTCGGAGGATAGGGCTGGTCATGGAAGGGTGTTAGCATTACGGAGGCAGGCTTGGGAGGGCCGTGCCGTGTGTGCTCGGGAATTATCCTGTTGAAAACTTGCTCGGTGGTGCTGCGACACGAATGGCAACACAACAGGTCGTAGAATGCCGTCGACGCACCGTCGAGCCAGGAGAGTGGTACGGAGGACTACCAATGGTGTCAGACAATCGTCCGACAGTCTCCCCAATAGTGTCAGTCAGTCTCCCCCCCATGGAAGAGGGCCGGGGGCGGGGACTGTCTGACACAATCTGTAGCACATAGTCGCCGTGTGGCAGGCGGAGCGGCTCCGGATGGACCAGGAGGACCACCGGTTGAGAGGATTGACGGATCGTGCGCCAAGCACGAACGGATCCCACGGGGACCCGGTCGACTATACAGGCAGATGTAGCGGCTCCTGTGTGCCCACGAACCATTTCCTGACGCCTCGCGGAAGCGAATCTGCGACCAAAACCCCGATTACGTGTGCTGCCATTAAAACCGGATCATCGCCGGTTCAGTGTGCAATGATGCCAGGCCAGAGCGACGAGGAACGCCACAGACTGGCGACGTGAGGTGTTTAGCAATGAGTGCCGCTTAGTTTTGGTGACTGATAATCATCGTGTCCGGGTGTGGAGGTCCCCGGGTCAACGGCACTATCCCAACCTCACTGTGGAGCGCCACACCTCCCCCACTGCAGGCATTATGGTCTGGGGAGCCATTGTCTACGATAGCCGATGAGCTCCAGTAGTCGTACGTGGATCATCGACCGCCCGGCGGTATGTGGATGAGATCCTACGGCCCCATGTGCTTCCATTCCTGGCGGGGATTCCAGGTGCGCTATACCAGCAGGATAATGCCCGTCCGCACACGGTTCGGGTTGCCCAGGACTGCCTACGCCATGTTCAAACACTTCTATGGCCTGCCCGTTCGCCGGACATGTCCCCTATGAAGCATGTGTGGGACCAGTTGAAACGCCGGCTGCCGCCGTGCAATACTATCTGGGATATGGAGCACATCGTCCAACACGTGTGGGCCAGTCTGCCGCAGGACAACATCAGGCGTCTGTTGGCCTCCATGCCGGACCGTATTGCAGCATGTATCGCCGCACGAGGCGGTGCGACGCGCTATTGAAGATGACCGGATTGTGTGCTACAGATCAATTTGTAATTGTCCTGCAGCTTTGTTTTTGCCAATATGTGTATCATTCATCTGTATCATTACGTCCATAAAATTTCAGCTCAATCTGATGCTTCCTTCTTGGTGCACAAATTTAATTGTCCGTGAGTGTACATAAAACAAATTTGAGAAATTTAGGATTGTCAGATATTAATGCAATTCATGTGACACTATTATTATTTTATTTAAGAAAATGAGCATCTACAATGTTAGTCAATGGAATAATATGTAACTTTTCATATCTGCTTTTCCACGAGCTCTTTAAGAACTGTGACACATTCTTTTCTTAGTAAATTATTTCTGAATTGTGCTTAGAATTCTCATCATTGTTATCGTAATCATAATTCAATGTTTTAATTATCCGTGATTAGACAAATGTCAAATTATGTTCATTTAGTAGCGAAAGCATAATTAGACTGATGTCAGCCAGTTATCAGGAAAAAAAAAATCGATCAGTTCTAACAGCCAGTGTTTTGCATATAATTCGTCACTTCAGTGATTTTGCCAGGGCAGGATTATCCCAATTTGTTTTGATGACTTTGGGTGAATATTCAGCCAACGCTGCCGAGCGATATTTGTGTAATAACGTCAGTATTGGTCTGTCGTAAAGTTAAGATTTCTTTTTTTTCTACCGAGGTTCTGAGGAAAAGAATCGCATGAAGTAGTGAAGAAAAAGAAACTTAAAACATGAAGATTTAAAAGTTTATTTCCTAAGGACTTGCAGTCTACCAGACGCATGATTTCTGAATAAGCCAAAAATTCGGAATATGAAGGATGAATTTCATTAGTATCAACACACGACTTCAGCAAGAATTTGGGGCTTTTACACCGTACAGAACTATTAGTTCACTGGCAACTTAAACTGTTAATAACTAGATAAAAGTGATTATGTGAATTACAGGATCTGTGGGCTTTTTTTTTATTGATTGAAGGTTTAACGACCACCGTGAGCAACTCAATGGGCTATAAGCAGTCGTCCGTCCCTAATTTAGGGTCACTGGTTCCAGGGAAGGGAGAGAGCCAGTGCCGTAAGACAAACACAACATCCATGCCTCACCGAGATTCGAACCCGGACCCTGTTCGGACGAATGACCAGAGGCCATCGCTTAGACCACTGCGCCACCGGGGCGGCGAATAACTAGATAAAAGTGATTATGTGAATTACAGGATCTGTGGGGTTTTTTTTTATTGATTGAAGGTTTAACGACCACCGTGAGCAACTCAATGGGCTATAAGCAGTCGTCAGTCCCTAATTTAGGGTCACTGGTTCCAGGGAAGGGAGAGAGCCAGCGCCGTAAGACAAACACAACATCCATGACTCACCGGGATTCGAACCCGGACCCCTTTCGGACGAATGATCAGAGGCCATCGCATAGACCACTGCACCACCGGGGCGGCTCTGTGGGCTTTCCATTTCCTTATGAGGATGAGTCAAAAGTTCGAAGTTTAATGATGAAAGAAAGCCGTACAGATTCATTTCATTCTACAAAGTACAGCCTGTTGTTTTCTCTAGTCCTTTGCGAACGTATAACGAAGTAAATTTCTCCGTCATTTTTGGTCTACGCCGGGATTCGAACCCGGGTCCACTCATTCCGAATAAGTTGCTCTACCAATTAAGCTACGCGGACATTTGTTCTGATTGCTATGTGCCTTTATGTCATGTGCGTCCTGCTGGCAGGTACGTCACATCTCCCGGTACGTTACAAACGTTCCACCAGAGCCACGATCTCGCAGTACCACTCAGCAGATTTCCAGGACAGAAACTGTCTGATTCCACATCCACTACTGAAAAGAAGTGCCATCTTTGTAGGAAATGGGCCACGGAGTAATACAAATGGTAGTAGCTTGGGGAAAGTTCCGGACTGTATGAAGGATTGGGCAGGAGTTCAACCCCTTCCAGTTCCTGTATAGTATTTGGCTGACCAGACTTGGAGCCCTATCCACTTGCAGCAAAGCTCGCTTCCTGTCAATGAGAGCTGCATAGCGTTGGCTCAGAGCATCGTGGAGATGCTGCAGTTGTTCGGTAAACAGGATACCGTTCGCAGCCTGACTATCTAGCACAAGTTCCCAGTGCACAGGACTCTCACAATTCCACCAAATTCACAGCATTATTTCCCTTTTGAACCGCCGTCTTTACACCACTGGCTGTGCTTCACGGAGTGGCCTAAGCCACTTCTTCTCAGTGGTAGGATAACGTAGGAATATCCACTTTCCATCACCTGTGACGATGCGTGCCAGAACCTATCGTCCTGTAGATATGACAGCAATATGCGACGCAATGTTTCGTCTACTGTGGTGTCAATACGTGGAGAACAATTCGGTGGCACCTGGAAAAATAGTCAAGCTGTTGCAGGTGACTAACGATAGTGGATTGGGAAGAGCCCACCTCAGCTTCCAATTGTCATGTACTGGTTTTGCTGTCACAGCTTCGAGCAAAACAGTGGCGTGCCCAAGGGGAAGGGGGTTTGGAGTGTTAACCCCCAAATCTTGTAACCTTTCGATATTTCAAAAACGCGATTTTAAAAGGCAAAGTTCTGTAGTATTTGAAATTGGTTTTATGTCTCGTGGCAATTACTGAAGGTGTTTTCTAAATGAAGGCGAGGAAGCGGCAAGGAGCCAGGAACCAGGATGTCCCATAGCAATGAAAAGCCAATAATTGGGTATACCGAAATTTTCTGTGGCGACGAGACCATGACAAATATGAGTTCCATGACTTATTTCAGATTACTCTATAGCACGCTGAAAAGCAAGGGCTTTGGACTAAAACACCAAGAATCACATAAAAGCAAAACCAACGCTATAACATAAACCCAGAAAACCCAGAAGACTATTACAGGATTTCAATTTATCAGGTGTACAAATAAGTTTTAAAGCGTTTTTTGTGTGACGTACACCGCTAATTTACATATCCGACATTCCCCCGCGTTGTTGTCATGTGACCGTAACTGGTCCAGAGCAAAAAATGAGACACATAGGTTTGTCCAACAGTCGAACGCACTTGATCATCGGCAGGTGAAAGATGGCAAGCGATACTGCATTTATTCGACGCTGCATTCGTTACGAATTTCATCAAGGAAAAAGTGCTGAAAAAGCATGTGCATCAACCTTTTCTGTACTGGGGGATAATATTGTATCGAAAAGCACGTGTGAGTTTTGGTTTAGACGGTTTAAAGCAGGTGATTTTAATGTTAGCGATCGAGAACGTAGCGGAAAGTTGCACATGAGGAACTGCAAGCATTGCTGGATGAAGATTCGTCTCAAACGCAAAAAGAACTGGCTGAACAACTGGGGGTAACTCGACAAACCGTTTTCAATCGTTTACACGCCATGGGAAAGATTTAGAAAGAAGGAAAATGGGTGCCACATGACCTGAGCCAGAGGAACAAGGATGAGCGTGTCATGAAGTGTTTGAATCTGTTGAATAAACAATACAGAAAGTCTTTCCTGCGAGAAATCGTTACGGGTGATGAAAAGTGGATATGGTACAACAATCCCAAACGCAACAAACACTGGGTAGACCCCGGTGAAGCAACGACTTCTACACCGAAACGCAATATTCACTCCAAGAAAGTCTTGCTGTGCATCTGGTGGGATATGAAGGCTCTGCTCTATTATGAACTATTGGAACAGGGTCAAACTGTTACTGCTGATTGCTACAAGCAACAATTGCTGCGATTGAACCAGAAAATCAGTCAAAAATGTCCATTCACAGGCAAAGGATTGTGTCCCGTGAAATTACTGCATGACAATGCTAAGCCGCATGTCGCGAAATCGGTCAAGGAAACGTTATTGACACTTGGCTGGGAAGGTTTGGAGTATCGGGCGTATAGTCCCGACATAGCCCGTTCAGACTATTATTTGTTCCGATCGATGCAACATGGATTGTCTGCTGTACGGTTCCGGACATGTGACGAAGTGCAAAAATGGGTTGACGACTTCATCGCGTCACACGACGAAGTATTCTTCATGGCCGGAATCCGTCAGCTGCCCCACCGATGGCGAAAGGGGATAGATAATGACGTGGCATATTTTGGTTCGTAAAGGTACCGTTGTTTTCTCTCAAATTAGATGTTGCGTTGTCTTAAAAGGCTTTAAAACGTATTTGTCCACCTGATATGTGCCATTTTTAGAAATGTTTATTAGTGCTTTGGAAAATAGATTTCTCGCGCATAGATCGGTCTTATCACAATTACAGTCACTTTCCCCAACAAATCCCAATGCGCACCTTCTCAACATATTGATAGTTTTAAAACTTTAACTGAATTTTATGCAGGTGACTTGAATGGCTCGCAATATGAACTAATCGAAGAACTGAAATCGTGGTACAGTAGGATCTCCTGCAAAGAAAAGGAGCACTGGCCAAAAGTTGTATTAAGTGCTTTAAAACTGTGTTACAGTGAAGTGTTACCCTTATACACTATCTACCAACAAGTTATTGGACACCCCTGCAATCGACGATATCTGCGGTCCTGATACACGTCACGGCCGCCGCCGTTAAATATTGTGTGGGAAACAACAACGCAACCAGTCGCATGCAAGATGCCACGCAGTTTGGAGCTCTCTGATTTCGAGAAAGGTGTAATCGTCGGGTATCACAGAAACGGCCGATCCATATGCGACATATCCAGCGAGTTGAAGTACCCAAAATCGAAAGTGGCCTACGTGATTGGCAAGTGGAAGATAAAAGGTGACTGTCGGACTGTCCCCCAACCCTGCAGACCCACAAAACTTGGAGTTAGAGACCGACGGGTGCTGGCCAGAGAAATTCGGAAGAACCGCACCAAATCGATGGGCCATATCCGCGAGGAGTTTCAACAGGCATCCGGGAGTGGTCTTTTGATGAATACCAGCCATAAGGAAGCCCATTTGCTCGGTTATCATAGACGTGCTGCCGCCCACAAGCCTTTGATCACCAAGTCCAATAGCGCTGCTCGGCTAACGTGGTGCAAAGAACGTCGACAGTGGACCGTTGAACAGTGGAAACAGGTTCTCTGGAGCGACGAATCAAGGTTCACCCTCTACCGTTCGGATGGAAGGGTCTGGGTTTGGCGTCTGCCTGGAGAACGCCTCCTGCCGGAATGTGTTGTGCCAACTGTGAAGTTCGACGGCGGTGGAATTATGTTATGGTTGTGTTTCTCCTGGTATGGCACGGGACCCTTGGTCGCAATCTCTGGTAGGCTCAACGCCGAGACCTACTGCACCATTGTGGATGACCATGCGCTTCCTACGTTGTGGCAGTTTTACGGGGTGGACTCATGTTACTTTCAGGATGACAATGCTACCTGTCGTGTTGCGAGATCCACCAGGGCTTGGTATGGTGACAATGAGGTTAATCGAATGGACTAGCCTGCGCAGAACGCGGACCTTAACCCTATCGAGCACCTCTGGGGCGAGTTGGTGCGTCGACTTAAGGGGCGAAATCGGTGAAGGAACTGACCTGTCTTCTCCAAGCCGAGTGGAAGAAAATACCGCTAGCCGTCGTACAACGCCTGGTTGAGAGTATGCCCCGGAGGGTCGCAGCTGTAATCGCCGCTCGTGGAGGCTCCACCAACTATTGAAGGTGAATAAACTTCGTTTTCCTTCGCTCTCACAGGTGTCCAATTACTTGTTGGTAGATAGTGTATAAAAACATCGTTTTACATACTAGCACAACTTCAGAAAACTTCAGAAAGTGAGCGTTCGGTTTCAACACTGCGTCTCTTAAAACCATATCTACGTAATACCATATCAGAACGGAGACTCAGTAGGTTAACATTACTTCGCATTCATCAAAAATACGTACATATCGAAAGCTGAAGAAGTTTCAGAAGAACTACAGCAGCAAAAAACCCTGAAGGCTGGAAATACGACTTAAGTAATAGTAAAAGTAACAGAAGAGTTGAATCAAATCAAAAAAATATTTGTCGAAATGAGTGTCGTCAGCGCCAGGGAATGTTAGTTTTACTGTACAATGAAAAAAATTAAATCGCCAATATACAAATGAAGAACGCTTCACCCTAGAAGGTAAATGTTTGTTACGTCCTACACTGCTGGCCACCCAAAATGCAACACCAAGAAGGACACGAGATAGCAAAGCCAGAATTACTGAACACGTAACAGCAGATACAAAGATGAAACGATTGAGCTTACAGGGCCGTGCGACTTGCGGAACACGCAGACATCAATAGTTCGTGTGGCCCCCATGGCTGGCAATAACGGCTGCTACACGCCGCGGCATTGAATGTGGGCTTGGGGTACGTCGGTCCAGGCTACTTCCACACGTTGCCACAGTTCATCAGGCGTAGTCGCGTGTGGTGCTTGTCGTTCCATTCGGTTGCCGATCAGCGACCAGACGTGTTCGATGGGCGACATATCGGGAGAACAGGCGGGCCACGGCAGCAGCGACACCTGGTGGGCTGTGAAGAATTATTGCACGACGCGTGCCACGCGAGGGCGCGCATTGTCCTGTTGAAACGTGGCCGCTGGCAGGTCCTGCAAGTAAGGGAGGACTATAGGCTCCAAAACGTCGGAGATGGTGCGATGGCTGTTGAGTGTACCGGCGATGCGTACCATAGGGGTGCGGGTGTCTTATCCAATTGCGCCCCAAACCATAACGCCACGAGACGGACCGGTATGGCGATGCATAATGCAGGCGTCATACAGCCTCTCGCCGCGGTGCCACCACACGCGGATCCGACCATCGTGGTGTTGTAGGCAGAAGCGGGATTCGTCGAAGAAGACAATGTCGTGCCATTCCGTAGTCCAAGTGCGGCGTTCAACGGCCCACTGCCGCCGCACTCGCCGGTGGTGTAACGTCAATGGTAATCAGAGCAAAGGGCGCCGTGGGACAAGACCCCGCACCTGCAGACGACGTCGAACGGTACGTGCTGACACAGGTTGTTGCGCAACACACCCTAGTTTCAGCGCTAACGTTCGTGATATGGCGGTGCAAGCCGTCAATGCCCGCCGCACAACATGCCGGTCCTCTCGTTCGGTGGTGTGCCGCGGCTGCGGCAATCGCTCACGTCGGTCCGTCCGTCCCTGCTGCACCCATCGAATCCATATTCGCATCACTGTGGCTGGATGTCGTCCCACACGGACACCGATGTCTCGGTACGATAAACCGCTGTCGCGATAAGCCACTATTCGTCCTCTGTCGAACTCCGAAACGTGCTGGAATGACTGCCGTATTCTGCGACGAGGCATCAGAAAGCTTCCCACGCACAGGTCCGGCAGCACAACACACTTCCACTACTTACACGCCGCCTTCTGTGCACCCTTCTTATAGTGCTTCTCGGTGGCGTGCCGGGCGCAGATGATTCGCATATGCCCTGCAATGCTAATCGTTTGCATATCCTTTCGCGGGTGACGCATGCTGCGAATTTCAGGCCAATCGGATGCTTCCTTCTTGGTGTTGCATTTTGGGTGGCCAGCAGTGTAAAATACTTGTATCTTTTAACCATTTAACAGTAAGCAGTGTAGTATTCTTATTGTCTGCACAGATGAATAGCAACATACAACGGCCGTTCCATAAAAACTGAGAGTAAAATCACACAAAATGAAGAAATATAGATACAGCAAAATAATATATGTTATTCTTTCTCAACGTATCTTCCCTCGGATGATATGCAACCGTACCATCTTCCAGTCCACTTTTGAAAGCATTATTCCATGAGCCAGTTTGAAGTGGAGTGTCAAACCGAAGGAAAAATCCCAACAAGGTTTTTAGTTAGCTGTATGTGTGTAGTGTTAGAAAATGTGTGATGAACCTTTTAAATGTGTAGCTAAAATATTTTTTGGGCCCCATTTGTCAGAAAATGTCTTTCCTTTTAAAACGCAATTTATATTTGTCACAAAAGCAATTGTAGCACAGAATCCAAGGATCGTAGGTAAAAATATGTACACATAGAAGTTAATCAACATGAAATTCTACTTTTAATAGTGTACAAAATATGTACACAAAGCATTATTTGCAATATATTTGTTAATATTTGTAAAAGATTATAAGTGTGCTACCTCAAAATAGATTTAGCCTTTAGACTTACAACATATTTATCTTTTGAGGTTGGTACTGTGAACTAACTAGTCAAGTGAAATTTCGTTACGGTATGGTAGTAAAACTACACGAAAACTGTTGGACAGGAAAACTTTATTTAATTGTTTTATAATTGTTGTTAGTGCCACGTTGAATTAAAAAATGTCGGACTGTAAAACAAAGTTCTGTGAAACGGGAAAAACTAGAATACGGGACATGTGTTACATGCAATAATAAATCATTAATTTGTGAACTAAGCATACCCATAGATAATTCATGGAAAAGTTTATATGAAGCTGCTAAAATTCGAAATTTTCAACCGATTCAGCTCCTTGCCCAGGATAATCCGGATGTATTTTCTGATGTATCAGTTTCCGATCACCGTTCGTGCTGCTTTGACTTTACTCACAAGAAATCTTTGAAAAAGTTGAAGTGTAAAGAAGAAACATCTAAAGATGTACCAGCTCCTGAACCAAGACGTTCTTTCAGAGATACGTTATATTGCAGCAAAACTCAAGTGTATGAAAAGAAGTGCATTTTTTGCCAGCAAGTGACAAAGTATATCAAAGGCACACATACTCGTGAGGCTCTTACATCTGCTCTCGATCTTTGCGCGGACGAAAAAATTATTCGTGAAGTTGCAATTGTCCGCATAGACACAAGAGTTCTAGCCATAACTAACCGTGATATTGTTGCTGCCGAAGCCCACTATCGCACATCTTGTTACAAAGAATACACTCGTTCTGAAAAAAAAAAACAAAAAAGAAAAGAAGAAGTAAGTGTGGAAGACAGGAATTATCAAGTCCGTGAGAAATCTTCACTGAAATCTGTATAACAGAGAATCTGAAATGATTTGTTTTTAAACCCCAGAATTCGTCTCCTCATGGATATTATATCACAATTTGTGTCCTCAATGAGTTCATTTGGGTTATACACAGTGTCAGTCTTCAAAGCAACACATGAGACGTAATTTAGAGATGGAATTTAGTGACTCACTCATCTTTTTCACCGTGAATCGTCGTGTTTATTTAATGGCAGATAATCTGACGAAAGAAGCTTTGGCTATTGAGTGCACATTGAAGAACAACAAGGGTGACTATATATCTAACCAAGCAGCTACATGCTGTATATGAGAAACTGCACTATCTACCAACAAGTAATTGGACACCCCTGCAATCGACGATATCTGCGGTCCTGATACACGTCACGGCCGCCGCCGTTCAATATCGTGTGGGAAACAACAACGCAACCAGTCGCATGCAAGATGCCACGCAGTTCGGAGCTGTCTGATTTCGAGAAAGGTGTAATCGTCGCGTATCAAAGAAATGGCCGATCCATACGTGACATGTCCAGCGAGTTGAAGTACACAAAATCGGCAGTGGCCCACGTGATTGGCAAGTGGAAGATGAGAGGTGACTGTCGGAATGTGCGCCGACCCGGCAGACCCACAAAACTGGGAGTTAGAGACCGACGGGTGCTGGCCAGAAAAATTCGGAAGAACCGCACCAAATCAATGGGCCACATCCGCGAGGAGTTTCAACAGGCATCCGGGAGTGTTCTTTCGATGAATACCATCCATAAGGAAGCCCATCTGCTCGGTTATCATGGACGTGCTGCCGCCCACAAGCCTTTGATCACCAAGTCCAATAGTGCTGCTCGGCTAACGTGGTGCAATGAACGTCGAGAGTGGACCGTTGAACATTGGAAACAGGTTCTCTGGAGCGATGAATCAAGGTTCACCCTCTACCGTTTGGATGGAAGGGTCTGGGTTTGGCGTCTGCCTGGAGAACGCCTCCTGCCGGAATGTATTGAGCCAACTGTGAAGTTCGGCGGCGGTGGAATTATGCTATGGGGGTGTTTCTCCTGGTATGGCACGGGACCCTTGGTCGCAATTCCTAGTAGACTCAACGCCGAGACCTACTGAACCATTTTGGATGAACATGCGCTTCCTACGTTGTGGCAGTTTTACGGGGTGGACCCATGTTACTTTCAGGATGACAATGCCACCTGTCATGTTACGAGGCCCACCATGGCTTGGTATGGTGACAATGGGGTTAATCGAATGGACTGGCCTGCGGACCGTAAACCTACCGAGCACCTCTGGGACGAGTTGGAGCGTCGACTTAAGGGGTGCCTCCACCGTCTGAAATCGGTGAAGGAACTGACCTGTCTTCTCCAAGCCGAGTGGAAGAAAATACCGCTAGCCGTCGTACAACGCCTGGTTGAGAGTATGCCCCGGAGGGTCGCAGCTGTAATCGCCGCTCGTGGAGGCTCTACCAACTATTGAAGGTGAATAAACTTCGTTTTCCTTTGCTCTCACAGGTGTCCAATTATTTGTTGTTAGATAGTGTAGATCCAAGCTACTGAGTTTGAATAAAATTGGTCCCCTCAACCTGTTCATCTAACTGCAGATTATGTACATGCGCTTGAAACCGTTCTAACATTTTTGCGTGTCTTACTTGGAGGTAAGGAGGACTGCTCTTCTCGAGTAAACAGGTTTGCGTGGTCAATAAGACAGCATATTATCACTGCTGTAAGTATTGGCAAAGTGAAAACATCTAAGCATCTCTTGCTTCCATGAGCTATAAAGATTCTCACTAGTAATGTGGAATTGACCAATATTTTAAATCGACTGGGTCATGCATGTTCTTGTACTGCATTAGAAGAAATTGACACAGCATTGACAATTGACAAAATAGCTTCAATGGAAAGTGATGACATTCCATTACCTGCTAATATCCATCAAGGTGTCTGCACTGTGCTTGCATTTGACAACATCCATGGACTAAAGGAAACTTTGTGTGGAGCAGGATCATCAGAGATTTTAGAAGCTCAGATTTTGCTGCAAATACATCAGAAGCAGAAATCAACATTCATGCCCCCTGGTGGCCAAACCATTTTATACCAAAAAAATTAATTAGAAATTATATGCAAAATGTACAAGCTGTAACCGCTGAAGGAAAAAGTTTTCAAATCGGAGTTTTAGAAGCAGAGATATCTGGGGTAAAGTAATTTACTTTTACGCCCCCTAGCGGAGAACATATGCGTAACTTGGTAAAGTGACTGTACCTAAAATAATCTTCGACATGAATGACATCGAAAAGTAAAAGAAATTTTTGAATTGGATGTTTAAAAGCAAATAAATGGATTAGAATGTGTTTTGAATTCGACATCATCTGCATTTATGCCTTCTAGCGGCGAAATTTTGCATCGTAAAGAAAACCCAACGAAATAAAGGATATTTCAAGCTTCCTAATGCAAAAAAAATTTTTTATTCGGACTATTAGTTGCAGAGATATCGTGTCTACAGACGGACGGACGGAAAAACCGATAACATAAGCACGATTTTTTACAAAAGATGTGCTAAAAATGAGCCAGTGTTAAAGCGGGGGTTACCAGGTCCTGCGTGTTTGCTATTGATAACATCGATCGTGGTAAACTCTGAACTTGACTGCATATAAGTATTGTGCAAAAATACCGAGACACACACAAAATATTATGATATGTAACAAATGCTTCCTTCCTGCAGGGCGTTTGACGTCGTTTTTTTTAAATATGCAATCATTTGCGCGTCGGAATCGGAATATTCTTTGCGTCAAAAAATTCTTCAGCTCTAATTATGTGCATGAAAGCAAAACTGATGTCTTCCGAACTTGTTCAGTATAATGCATTGCTCTCGGCGAAATTAGAGTGTACTGAGGAAGCCCTGAATTAAAAATAACCAGGAAAACGTGTAACAATATCTTTCTCACACACAAACCCACTAGCGCATCGCCACAGAATCATTAATGCAAGAGCTATCGATTCGGAAAATATATCTGCCGAATCAGTTTTCTCGAGCGCGCTGTTATCCCCAAAGTGTTGAAAGCTCAGAGAAAATTTATTCCCTCATATTAAGTAAGAGAAACTGTCGCGTTTATGAGAGCAGAGGCGAAAAAATTTATAGCGCTAATTATGTCGTCTAAAGCAGGAATACGATGCAGGAAGCTGCATTTAAACTCTCCTCCGGAAGCGAACACATGTTCGACATTTCTGGGGGTTTCCATTCCTCGGGTCACTGCTGAGCTCAGTCACACCAAATGTTTATACTGTTTGCTTTCTGAAATCTCCGGGGAGCACTTTTAGGAATTTATCGCTGTCATCTTGAGCGCTTTGAAATGTATTTTAAACCGGAGGTATGCTAATGTTACAAGTGGTACCTCCAAATCTGCTTCAGTGAAAGGAACGCATTCAAAATTCACTCTATCTTTCCTATCAATACATAAAAAGAATTTCTAATTACATAAAAGTTCTGATCTGCATTTTTTGCGCTTTCCAACCGTAGGTTGGAGAAGCGTATATGCTCCAGCTTTATCCGTCTGTCCGTTCGTCCGCACGATAACTCGCGTAAAAATATTTCAATTTCGATGAAATTTTAGTATGTGGTAGAGAACAACATGGGAAAGAACCCTATTGAAAATAGGCGAAATGGGGTCAAAGGTCAGGACATAGGAGCGGGATCCATTCCATTGCCCTTATGCGTCATAACTTCCGTAGAAATGCTGCGATTGCGACAAAACTTCATCATGTTGTTCCGGAGATGTACTGAACTGGTTCTGTTTAATATCATCCAAACAGGGGTCAAAGGTCAGGGCACAGAAGTGAGATTTATTACAGAACCATTATCCTCATAACTTGACTAAAAATACTTCTATTGCGACAGGACTTTAGTATGTTGTTCCGGAGGTATACTGAACCAATCTGTATATTAATTCTATAAGGTTTTTTTACTGTGAGTCCTATTTTGAGAGAACGGCTGAACGTAAAGACATGGTTGAGTTATCAAAATGTGCCAGTCAAAGAGAAAAATGAGATTGATGTGCCAGTCGAAAAGAAAAATGAGATTGGGGTAACGGTTCGGGCGTGGTGGGGCGGCAAAGTTCCCATGTAAAGTCTATGGGAGAAGCGTGCGATTGACATTCGATCGTCTGCGGTTGGCTCACGCGCGGTTGAAGGCGGAGGCATGGAGGGACTGAGGTAGTCCAAAGTCCGAAGTCTTCTCGTTTCTGAGCGAACCGTTGCCCAAAGCAACGCTAACAGGCATTCGTATAAAAGTTCTTCTCATCGAAACAGCGAACACTCTCGAAGACCTGATTGCGTTATGCCGTTGGACTGTGTGATGTATATATACAATTTAATATTCATTCGATCCCGTTTATTCACGTAGGTAAGACGTTTCCTATTATGTAAAGATGTAAATAAACATTCCGTTGACCATTGTTAGTGAAAATGTTTAGAATCTACATATTGAGTTGCCCCATGTA
Organism: Macrothele yani; assembly: GCA_039090855.1. Classification (NCBI taxonomy): domain Eukaryota; kingdom Metazoa; phylum Arthropoda; class Arachnida; order Araneae; family Macrothelidae; genus Macrothele; species Macrothele yani. Next base: position 21,785,471 of record CM077023.1, read on the forward strand.
TATTTTCATTCTATAAGGTTTTTTACTGTGAGACCTATTTTGAGAGAACGGCTGAACGTAAAAATATGGTTCAGGTATCAAAATAAAGGTCTTACCATGTAGATACGCCAGTTGAAGAGAAAACTGAGATTAGGGCAACATCTCGGGCGTGGCGGGGCGGCAAAGTTATCGTGTGAAGTCTATGGGAGAAGCGTGCAGCCCTTATATACATCAGGCCCTCAGTTCAGTGTCAGACTTGGTGTGTGCATGGTGCTCTATGATCAGTCCTAAAGTAAGTAAATATTGTGTTTATCTTACGGCACTGGCTCTCTCCCTTCCCTGGAACCAGTGACCCTAAATTAGGGATGGACGATTGCTTATAGCCCATTGAGTTGCCCTCGGTGGTCGTTAAATCTTCAGTCAAAAAAAATCACGGACCTGGAGTATTGTCTTTACTGAAGTGGTTGAATGAATTTATCAATCAAATAAAGTTTGCATTTGTTGCTTCACATAAGTTTATTCTTTCCAAAAAATAAATAAATAAGTAAACTAACCGTCGATTTCGACGGGTTTCGTCTAGTTCTGTTTAATATCATCAAAATGTTGTCAAAGGTCAGGGCACAGGAACGAGATTTATTCAACAGCCATTATCCTCATAACTTGACTAAAAATGCTTCTATTACGACAAAACTTTAGTATGTTGTTCCGGAGGTATACTGAATCAATTCTCTGTAATATCATTGAAATGGGGTCAACGGTCATGGCACAGGAGCGAGATTTATTCCACAGCCATTATGCTCATAACTTGAGTAATGATTTCTAGTATATCAAACAAAGATCTTCGCTGTTTGCACGTTTATAAGTGAGTCACGGAAAAATTTTCATTGGCCGCCACCGGGAGTCGAACCCAGGGTCTTCCAGTTACGCGCCGGATATGCTTCCGCTACACCACAGCGGCCTCGCTGTGGTGTAGCGGAATCCCCAGCATTGTGCGGGGCTCCAAGATGCAACCTGCCAAATTGGCTTGGCAGTTAGCGTGTGTGAGTCCGGAGGAATTCGAGGCCACTGTGGTGTAGCGGAAGCATATCCGGCGCGTAACTGGAAGACCATGGGTTCGACTCCCGGAGGCGGCCAATGAGAATTTTTCCGTGACTCACTTACAAACGTGGAAAGAGCGAAGATCTTTGTTTGATGTTCCTGGTCCACGTTAAATGTCTCTATTAATTGATTTCTGGTATGTTGGAAAGCGTATCATAATCAGTGCAGTGCATGATTTTACTAATTTGTTTGATTTGTTAAAGGAATTTTCTTGTGCATAACATACAATTGACATGCACAGAGTCTGTGTAACGTATATTGTATTTTAACTTTCCTTTTGAGTTTCTTTTTGTATGTAAATTTGAGTTCGTTCTCTTAGAGATTTTCAAACCTTAACGTTATGTCTTTTCCCTCAAACGAGAAAAACACACAAACTTTTCCCTCAAACGAGAGAACAATCTGAAGTCGGAACAAGAGTGACGTATGTATGTGATAAGAACTTTAGATAAAAAGACGATGCAGAGGTTGCTTTGTGTGTGGAGATGTCAGGTCGTTACTGAGTTTTGACTGTAAACTTCTTGACTAAGATATGTGAAGTGGTGTGGTTTGGATTTCGCCTAATGTTGCTGGGCCAATAAAAAGTTGACGTATATTGGACTTCTGCATATGTTTTGTCTGGCCTTTGACAAAGCCTTACTCTTACGTGAGCTATTCGGCGCAATTAATTGCATCGCACTTACCCTTAGTTTAACATCTATTCAGCCGGAAATCTTACATAACCTAAAAATGGTTACGTTAGATCTGTCAGAAATTAACAAGACATAGCTGTACATGTAGAGAGCTGAAGTTACATTTTTATATGTGTACTTATGGGAAAGATCTTTATGACCACCCCTGTCTCCACGAGTGGACGCGTCCCACAGCACGTAGTAGTGATGTCATCGACCGGCGTGCAATGTACAGTAGACAGACGGTACGGCAGGGGTGTCGCTTTGCCGGTATGACACTTGTGCAATAAGTGTGACGTACTACAGAGGTGAATCACGTGTCAAGACGACAAATCTGCAGCGATACAATCTGTCCGTGTAGTTTAGTCGGTTAGAACAACTGGTTCCGGAGCAAGGCGGCGCGGCGCGGCGCGACACGACTCCATCACCAACAAATTTGTGAATTGCACATGGGAAAAGGGAAAGCACTTGTCAGAGATTTAACGGAGAGAATAAGGCTGGTACCATCATCTGAGCAACCGCAGACATTGCTGGCAGTTCGGTGAGAATGGTTCGAAGAAATCCATACATCCACTCAACGTACCAGGAAGGGAAGATCAGCACTGCTTGATAATCGTAGTGAACTCTGGCTGGCACGTGCTGTCCGAGACAACAGACCTCTCCCGATCCCTGAATTAGTAGGAGAGCCTCCCAGGTGGCCGAACGGTCGGAGGCGTTAGTTTCGACTCATTCGTTTTAGATGGGCCCGGGTTCAAGTCACGAATGAGGGATGGTTGGCGTGTTCGTCCGATGGCATCAGCTCTTTCCCTTGCTTGGAATCAGTGGCCCTTAATTTGAGACGGGTGCTTACTTATAGTGTTCCGAGTTGCTCATGGTGGTTCGTTAAACCCCGAAACATAAAAAACAAAATCCAGCCGCCTACAGTCAAAGTGCACAGAGGACAATCTTTTTGATGTTCCTAAGAACTTGGCGGCCTGTTTATATGCTCACGTTGACTAACAGTCATCGACAGTTTCGCCGGCAATAGGCACTAGTGCATCGTGACTAAACATTGGACGACTGGAAAAGAGCCGCCAGGTGACGCAGTGGTCTAAGTGATGGCTTCTGATCATTCGTCCGAGATGTGTCCGGGTTCGAATCCCAGTGAGGCATGGATGTTATGTTAGTCTTATGGCACTGGCTCACTGTATTCTCTGGAACCAGTAACTAAATTAGGGACGGGCGACTGCTTATAGCCCACGGAGTTGCTCACAGTGGTCGCTAAACCTCCAATAAAAAAAAACAAAAAACAAAAACAATTGTAGTTTAACAAGACTCTAACACGATATATATATATATATACACTGACGGAAAAAAATCCCAACACCACGAAAAAATAGTTGTAGAGGAATGAAATGGCGGATATACATTTTTATAGGTAACATATTTAATCGATTAAGGTTTCAAGATCACAGCTTAATGTAAGCGCGAGAAGAGCCATTTTAAATGTGAAATGCTGGTACGTTAATAACCGGTGTAACCGCCAGAATGTTGAATGCAAGCACGCAAACGTTCATGCATTGTGTCGTACAGGTGCTGGATGTCAGTTTGTGGGATGGAGTTTCATGCTTGTTGCACTTGGTCGATCAATACAGAGACGGTTAATGTTCGTTGGGGTGACGCTGGAGTTGTCGTCCAATGATGTACCATACGTGCTCGATTGGTGAAAGATCTGGTGATCTAGCAGGCCACGGCAACATGTCGACACTCTGTAGAGCATGTTGGGTTACAACAACGGTATGCGGGCGAGCGTTATCCTGTTGGAAAATACCCCCTGGAATGCTGTTCATGAATGGCAGCACACGAGGTTGAATCACCAGACCGACGTACAACTGTGCCGTCAGGGTACGTGGGATAACCACGAGAGTGCTCCTGCTGTCATAGGAAATTGCTCCCTAGACCATAACTCCAGGTGTAGGTCCAGTGTGTCTCGGCCGCAGACAGGTTGGTTGCAGGCGCTCACTTGGACTCCTACTAACCAACACATGGCCATCACTGGCACATAGGCAGAACCGGCTTTCATCAGAAAACACAACAGATCTCCACTCCGTCCTACAATGAGCTCTAGCTTGACACCACTGACGTCGCAAACGGCAGTTGTTTAGAGTAAGTGGAATGCACGCTACAGGGTGTCTGGCTCGGAGCTGTCCTTCAAGTAACCGATTTGTAACAGTTCGTTTTGTCATTGTGGTGGCAACTGCAGCTCGAATTGCTGTCGCAGACGCGGTACAATGCACCACGGCGGTCTTCCCTCTCAGTAGTGCCACGTGGCCCGTCGGAACCCGGTCTTCTTGAGGCAGTACCTTCCCTTGACCACCGCTGCCAACAATCATGCACAATGGCTACATTCCTGCCAAGTCGTTCTGCAAAATTGCTGAACGAAAATCCACCTTCTCGTAGCCCTATTACACGACCTCGTTCAAATTCCGTGAGCTGTTGATAATGGCTTCTTCGTCTTCTTAACATCAACACACTCCGTCGAATCTCAACGATAACTAACGCTCACGAACGTTACAGCGCGTATTTATAGCAAACCTGCTTTGCATGTTCCGAGGCGCTACCAGCGCCACACGTATGCGCCGAGCGCGAAATTTGCATAGACGTCATCTTACAGATGTACTCTCACCGCCTACCAACTGTCGTTTGTCTAACACAACCCCTTCTTGGTTTTGGGATTTTTTTCCCGTCAGTGTATATATATATACACCACAGATCAACAGACACGATCTGCATTAAAAATACCGACCACATACACTGCCTGACAAAGAAAATTCCACACCATGAAGGAATGCTCGTGAACAGTTCAAACTGCACACACACAGATGGCCAAGAAGGTCCTGAACAACTGAACAAATACACTGCTGGCCACCCAAAATGCAACACCAAGAAGGAAGCATCCGATTGGCTTGAAATTCGCAGCATACGTCGCCCACGAGAGGACATGCAAACGATTAGCCTTGCAGGGCATATGCAAATCATGTGCGCCCGGCACGCCACCGAGAAGCACTATAAGAAGGGTGCACAGAAGACGGCGTGTAAGTAGTGGAAGTGTGTTGTGTTGCCGAACCTCTGCATGGGAATCTTCCTGATGCCTCGTCGCAGAATACGGCAGTCATTCCAGCACGTTTCGGAGTTCGACAGAGGACGAATAGTGGCTTATCGCGACAGCGGTTTATCATACCGAGACATCGGCGCCCATGTGGGACAACATCCAGCCACAGTGAGGCGAGTATGGATTCGGTGGGTGCAGGACGGACGGACAGACGTGAGCGATTGCCGCAGCTGCGGCATATCACAGAACGAGAGGACCGGCATGTTCTTCGGCGGGCATTGACGGATCGCACCGCCACATCACGAACGTTAGCGCAGGAATTAGGGTGTGTTGCGCAACAACCTGTGTCAGCACGTACCGTTCGACGTCGTCTGCAGGAGCGGGGTCTTGTCCCACGGCGCCCTTTGCTCTGATTACCATTGACGTTACACCACCGGCGAGTGCGGCGGCAGTGGGCCGTTGAACGCCGCACCTGGACTACGGAATGGCACAACATTGTCTTCTTCGACGAATCCCGCTTCTGCCTGCAAAACAACGATCTTCGGATCCGCGTGTGGCGGCATCGCGGCGAGAGACAGTATGACGCCTGCATTATGCATCGCCATACCGATCCGTCGCCTGGCGTTATGGTTTGGGGCGCAATTGGATATGACACCGGCACCTCTCTGGTAAGCATCGCCGGTACACTCAACAGCCACCGCACCATCTCCATCATTTTGGAGCCTGTAGTCCTCCCTTACCTGCAGGACCTGCCAACGGCCACGTTTCAACAGGACAATGCGCGCCCGCACGTGGCACGCATCGTGCAATAATTTTTCACGGCCCACCAGGTGTCACTGCTGCCGTGGCCCGCCTGTTCTTCCGATATGTCGCCCATCGAACACGTCTGGTCGCTGATCGGCAATCGAGTGGCCCGGAAAGCACCATCCGCGGCTACGCCTGATGAACTGTGGCAACGTGTGGAAGCAGCCTGAACCGACGTACCCCAAGCCCACATCCAAAGCCTCTTTCGTTCGATGCCGCGGCGTGTAGCGGCCGTTATTGCCAGCCATGGGGGGCCACACGAACTATTGATGTCTGCGTGTTCCCCAAGTCGCACGGGCCTGTAAGCTCAATCGTGTTATCTTTGTATCTGTTGTTATGTGTCCAGTAAATCTGGCTTTGCTATCTCGTGTCCTTCTTGGTGTTGCATTTTGGGTGGCCAGCAGTGTAATTTAATACTCACATACAGACTACGCTCCAGTGGCCGAATATACAGCATGATCAATAAGGAGTGTAACCCCCATTTTGGGCGATAGAGGTTTGAATCCGACGTGGCATCGAAGGAATGAGAGTCCGAATAAAGTCCAGTGGTATTGTGGACCATATGGTATTGATCCCAGTCCATAGTTCATTTTCATTTTGCGGGGTGGGAGGGTACTCAACCGACGTCCAATCGTATCCCACAGATGCTCGACGGGCGAGGATCGTGCTGGCCACCGAAGCATCCGCACCACCTTGTAAAGCATTCAGGCTGATCCGAACGGTATGGGGCCGGGCGTTATCCTGTTGAAAAACGGCGTTTGGGATGCCTGCAGATACGGTAGGGCCACGGGCCTCAGCACCTCGTCAACATAGCGGCGTGCCGTCAATGTGCACGTAATGCGTTCCATCGGTGAGCGGCTGTTGGAGCTGATAGCACCCCACACCATGATTCCAAGTTGCCGGGCCGTCTGACGGTACACAATGGCGGAGAAACCGGCCCGTTAGCCACGTCGCCTTCAGACTCTCACATGGCGATTATCAGTGGTGAGACAGAACCTCGATTCGTAGATGAACACTACACTGTTCCATTTGGCACTTCACGCAGCTCAGGAGCGACACCACACTAAGCGGTGACGACGATGGCTCGCTGTTAAAGGGTAGCCTTCGCAACGGACGGCTGGACGGTAAACCAGACGCAGCCAATCGGCGCGACACTGTCCGCGTCGATATCGGAGCATCCAAGACTCCCCTTACACTCCGCAAAATGTCGCCAGTTGCGAATTGTGGGTCCGCTACGGCATAATTCGACGATCGCTGCGCTCGGACGTCCGTCTCCGTGCTCCGGTCTCCCAACGACGTTTGCACAGATCCCTCCTGGGACCACTGTTTCCAAATGCGACATCTCCTTCACCGACACATTCCTGTTTTCACGTTGGCTTCCAAACGTCAAAAATGGATTTACTGGCCGTTGGGTTCTTCGAAAAACGCGTGATGTTTGTTTCGCACATCGTCTGGAATTGATGAAAGGTTCCTTCTTCGCTTAAAAAATAAAAAAAAATAAAATAAGAGGGAGATAATGTGACGTAGTGCAAAGGTGAAGCCCGTGTCAAAACGACGAATCTGCTGCGATACATTCCGTCGGTGTAGCTTATTCGGTTAGAGCAACTCACTCCGGAGCGAGGAGACGTGGATCCGATCTTGTCACCGGCAAATTCCTGTTTCACACGTCATAAACGGATATTGTTCGAGTCCCTTCAGACATCCATAAGTATCGAATGTCGGTTTCTTTGTGTGGGGTTTTGATCAGTATCGTGAGGAACTCAATCGGATAATAAACCGTCGCTCATCCCTAATTTAGGGCCACTGTTTCCATCAATAGGTCATAGCCAGCGCCGTTAGACAGTACACCACCAATGCCTCATCGGGAACCCGAACTTGGCCGCCCCGGTGGCGCAGTGGTCTAAGGCGCTAGCCTCTGATCATTCGTCTGTAAGGGGTTCGGGTTCGAATCCCGGTCAGGCATGGATGTTGTGTTTGTCTTACGGCACTGGCTCTCTCCCTTCCCTGGAACCAGCGACCCTAAATTAGGGACGGGCGACTGCTTATAGCCCATTGAGTTGCTCACGGTGGTCGTTAAACCTCCAATCAAAAAAAAACAAAAAAAACCCGAACTTGATGCCATCTAGGACGAATGATCAAAAGCCGGTGCCTCAAACCACACCCCAAACAGAATGGCTATATCTTCTTCTAATTATTCGATTTCAGACGTTTTATCTGTCTTCCTCTATGAGGAACATTTTTTGTACAATTTGTGATTTTTCGTGACCCATTTCTGCCTCTAATGGGCGTGTACTTCTATTTCTGGATGTTTTCACGCTTGTAAATATCCTGTTGAATTTTCTTTTTTTTTTCAGTGGTTCCATCCACCCTAAAGAACAGTGCTTTTATTGCGTGTTTGAAATAATGCGCAATTGGGGGGAGGGGGGGATAAATGCATTCTATGTTTCGCTGTTTGTTTTCTTTTTTCGAAAATATACTTTGAAAAATTCTTTCGAGCCGAAAAGGTTTAAAAAATACGTTCTCATTACCCCCCCCACCTCTAGAGTTCGATGTAATCTTTCCCTTTCTTAAAGATCTTATAACGAAGTGAATTTCTCCGTCATTTTTATCCGCGCCGGGATTCGAACCCGGGTCCACTCATTCCGGAATAAGTTGCTCTACCAATTAAGCTACGCGGACGTTTTATTCTGATTCCTATCTACCTCTATGTCGTGTGCGTCCTTCTGGCAGGTACGTCACATCTCCTGGTACGTTACATCATCGTCCCTGTTCGGGCGCCATTATAACGAAGTGAATTTCTCCGTCATTTTTATCCGCGCCGGGGTTCGAACCCGGGTCCACTCATTCCGGAATAAGTTGCTCTACCAATTAAGCTACGCGGACGTTTTATTCTGATTCCACATCTCCTGGTACGTCACATCTCCTGGTACGTTACATCATCGTCCCTGTTCGGGCGCCATTATAACGAAGTGAATTTCTCCGTCATTTTTATCCGCGCCGGGGTTCGAACCCGGGTCCACTCATTCCGGAATAAGTTGCTCTACCAATTAAGCTACGCGGACGTTTTATTCTGATTCCTATCTACCTCTATGTCGTGTGCGTCCTTCTGGCAGATACGTCACATCTCCTGGTACGTTACAATCTGTATTTACGATCTTATTTGTCTAACTTAATGATACTTTAAAATGTCACTACTTAAAACATTACTATCTTGCTATGAGTCAGTTGAACTCGTAGCACTGTAGCTTTGCACCGGATAGCTAGCACACAAAAGTCATTAATTATACACTGAGCTAAATTAGACAACACAACGGCCAGAAAGGAGCCGATTTGAACTTACGAAAATCACCGTCCTTTATTATCCAAATACCGCAGGTCAAATAGGCATCTACGATAATCATCAGTCGCACAAATAACGAGTATCTCTACTTTTCAATAAAATCCACAAGTTCTTTACGTACAGAAAATCGTGAAAGTACAATGTAGCGCAACATTAATCTATACATAATATCGCCACTCTTTTTCGCTGCTTGCGTCAACATTGTATCTCTCGTTCTTAACTGTCAACACGCACACGTCACGCACTCTGACCTCAAGATTGTTGCCAACATAATTCCGTAGCCGAGAAAATATAACGTTAACCCTTTAACTGGCTGCAACGAATTAACTCGGGATTAGCAAACTGGGATGAAATCACCTCAAACGGATATATCCGCTATCTAAGAAGTGGGCCGAACGCGTCTGGAATGAGTGAAAAAGTGCAACAGTGTTGCTTTCTTCTTAGCTTTGCTATTGAAAGTTGTTATTCAGGGGGATGATGGAATAAAAGTAATCCTTCGTGTCTATGTAATTGCATGCTGAAAAGGATGTAAGAATGGCGACGAACTAAGAAAGGAGGAAGAAATTGTTTGAGTCACTGCTTTTTCGATCCAGTGTCATGGTATCCAAGTCAGGGGGACCATACCTTGCACCATAGGGCACAGAATAAAAGGACTAGAAATGAACTCTTAAGACAATTAAATGGTGATATGCGTTCCTTTTTGACCTTGATCATAATCCTATATTATCTGCTGGATTATGGCTGGTACTGGGTTCCTTTTTGGCCTTGATCATAATCCTATATTATCTGCTTGATTATGATGGCTAGTACTGCTGAGATAAGAGGGTGAGAAAAGTATTACCGTAGCCTCGTAAAGTCCTGCTGCTGTGTGGATATTTCCGTTTGAAAGAGCAGAGAAGTTTGAGCACCATTTGGTTCAGATGCATTGGACGCTTAAAAAGGGTTAAGGTTGAAAACGCTTAAAGAGAATAAACTAGAATTTACATTAGAGAAAGAAACTATAAATGAAAGTTAATTTAGAGTATACGTCATAAGTTTTACGAAGTTGTTTTTCATAAATTGGGATTCTTTATTCGGCTTTTCTCAGTTTACAGAACCACCTGTTGAGGTACTGATCTAAAAATTCATGTTCGAGATTGAGGGCCTGCATTCATAAGATTCACGTGTCAGATTTGTCTCTCCTGACACGTGCTTCACCTCTGTAGTACGTCATATCATCTCCAACGTAATTTTTTTTTCATTGGAAGCGAAGAAGGAACCTTTCATAAAATCCAGACGATGTGTGGAACGAACGTCACACATTTTCCGAAGAACCCAGTGCCAAGTAGATCCATTTTACGTTCGAGTGCCAACGTGAAAAACAGGAATTTGTCGGTTCCAGAGATCGATACTGCGTCTCCTCGCTCCGGAGTGAGTTACTGCAACCGACTAAGCTACACCGACGGAATGTATCGGTGTAGATTTGTCGTCTTGACACGTGTTTCTCACTTCTATAGTACGTCACACATCAAGCCTTAGGAATGTTTGTGACGCGCCTGAGCCGCAGGACGCACACGAGATAAAAGCAGATAGCAATGAGAGCACATTTCCGCGTAGCTCAGTTGGGAGAACGACTTACTCCGGAGTGAATGGGACCCGGATTCGATGACCGGCGTGGATAAGACTGTATTTTCACATGTTATTCTACAAAGTAGCAAATTATTAGGAAATATCGGAAAGCAGTAAGGCACGTGCGATCATTACTTCCATACGATGGCTTTATAAACAACTCACTGCAAAGAATTCGGACGTGGGCGAAGCGTAGATAGCGGCAGTGGCGTACCGGAAAAGCACGACCCCTTCCCCCCGGAAAAATGGTTTCGAGCCCCTTTTGCGAAAATCCATTATCTTCCAATTACTCAGAATTTTAATTTCCATATTATTAACAAGGCTTTACGGGTGTTTTAATAAATCAAATTCTTTGGAACCTACGAATATTTTTCAAGAAAATCAAAATTGTTTCACTTTATTGCGTGAAACACAAATGTGTAAGTTATAATTTAAATGATTACCCTGGTTTTATACCGATGCAAATTACTACACAAAATACTTACATCAAAGGTAATCATATCATGCAAAATTTATTACTGCAAAGAACTAAGGCTGCTTTTTAAAATCCTCACAATTGCACACCCCAAACAATGCAACTGCGGTTGACAGTGTCTAATGACTTTTCCGATTTATACGAAATGTCACAACATAACTAAGCAAATAACTAAGTAACGATTAAGACTGTTGCACAAAAAAACGTGAAACTACTTAAATTATTTACTCTGAAATATAAGAAACTAGCAGGGGTACCCGGTATTTCCCGGGTAAATATTCGTGGAATCACCAAGTTCAGCGGGTGAAATTTTATGAATGAAAAACATATTCCTGTAACTTCCCCGTTAATACCAAATTTGGTGGTTCTAAATTGAAAACTGTAGAACTTTTTTCGAAAATTTTGTATTGGGGGAACCTTGACACCCCCTCCGGCTCCGACCATTTCCAAAAACTGTCTACTGTCTAAGTCAGAGTATCATCAGATAATATACCAAATTTGGTGGTTGGAAATTGAAAACTGTAGAACTTTTTACGAAAATTTTGTATGGGAGACTATTTGACCCCCGGGCTCCGACCCCTTCCCAAAACCGTGTACGGTCGAAGTCAGAGTACCATGAGATAGTACACCAAATTGGTGGTTCTAAATTGAAAACTGTAGAAATTTTAACTGAAATAACGAAAATTTTATATGGGGGCCCCTTTGACCACCCCGGGCTCCGATCCCTTCCAAAACCCTTCTACGGTCTAAGTTAGAGTACCATGAGATAGTATACCAAATTTGGTGGTTCTAAGTTGAAAACTGTAGATTTATATAGCGGACAAACAAACAAACATACAAAGAAACAAACAAATATACAAATTTTCACTTACGAAATAAAATAATGTCAGAATGCCAGGACATTACAAGAAAGACAATTTATTGTGCTCTGAAATCCAGAAGGCTTTCGAACGTGTTCAAGGGACAAACAGGCCTTTTTGTGCAGATTGATCATGATGCCAGCCCATACCATGACACTACATGTCGGATATCGGTCCCTTTCCTGTATGTTTGCTGGACAATATGCAGTACCACTATCACGCCAGATCAGTTGTCGTCGACAATCAGACGATAGACTGTATCTACTCTCATCTGAGAAGAGGACAGCAGACCAGTCGTTATCAGTCCAATTGCGATGTTGATGGTACCATTGCAAACGGGCGGTACAGTGACGTCTGGACAATGGGATGCACACAACAGGACGGCAGGCGTATAGTCCTCCTTCATGCAAACGTCTGGCGACAGTTTTTCGTGAGATCCACTTGCCAGTAGCAGCCATAAACTGATTTGCTACCTCACTGGCTGTGCTGCGCCGGTGTCTTTTTGTTGATAGCACTATGTACCAATCTTCTGCAGGTGTCGTACTGCGAACACGACCTCCCCCGTGATGTTTGCTACACTCTCCATTTGTTTAAAATGATTTCCAAAGCCTTGAAACAACACTGTGGCTGACGTCGAACTCCCTGGCAACATCTGTTATTTTTCGCCCTTCTTCAATCTTGCCAATAATACGGCCACGCGTAAAATCATCTAGGTGATGTCGGGAAGACATACTGAAAATTGCAAGTTCGTCAATTGATTCTTTCCCTTCAACTTTGCGTTTGAACAACAACGGTCAATACGCGTCAAATCCTTTATATCTCTTATCAGCGCTATGACGTCACGAACAAGTTCGGCAATCCAAAATTTGCATACGCACAACACGTCTTACTGTATCCCGCACTTATGCTAATTTCCACATTTTCCTGCCTTCCATTTTATGGTTGCTATCGTTGCTATTGTCATCCGTCCTTAGCAATTGTCCGGCAGTGTATATATAGATTACCAGATTTTTCTCTCAGTTTTTCTAAGTCTTGAAAATCGCTTCCCAGAGCATAGAATAACACATTTTATTGAAGAGTTACTAATTGCTCACTAATTAGTGATCTCACTAAATTACCATGTAAAATAATATCCCCGATGAGAGATTGTTATATGCTTCGAGAAATTTATATGATTCTGTTGTACGGTAATGGCGCTTTGACCAAAGACGAAGTAACAGAAAATATTTACTATTTGCACTTCTGGAAAACTTACTTTTCGCGTCACCTTCAAAGATACTTACATTCAGCACATAAGGATCTTTTCCTTCAATCTCATTATTTTTTTCCAAATACCACATTTTGTGCTCGAAAGTTAAACTTTCAAAGTAAGACACTATCATTTCAACGGGGACTGGTTGTCCTTCACTTACGTTACTAAGGCTTGTTGCCATGATGAAAGTCACGTGTCTGCTACATCCTCATAGGCAGTGGAAGCCACGAAAGAATGCGAACGGCGTTTTCCCATTTGACTTGTCACTCAAATCGTTACTGCTCGGCTCCTTTTTGCCATAGATTAATGTTTCATACACCTAAACCTTCTATGGAATGGTGAAAACCGCATCAAAATCCGTCCAGCAATTCTCCAGATTAGCCCGAACAAACAGACAAACGCCTACCGGGCACTTTATTTTATATTATGTATAGATACGCTTAACATAATGCCACAACGTTTTGCACATAGAAAAAAAAAATATTTTGACTCTGTTATAAAAAAAATTAAACAGGTCTCTGATTTTTTGCTCTCGCGAAGAACACCTTTTGGTTCATTATATGAGGAAGGATACATAGTTATATGCAAACAACTGTAATACATAACACCTCATTGGTATAAAAATTCCTCTCATTGAACTGATATTTCTTTCACATTCTGTTGTTAACATACCTACGTAGAAACTATTGCAAGGGCTGTGAACTTGAGGCCCCTTGTGACAGAAAGGGCTCTTACAAGGGGCCTTAAGTTCGTTTGAATGTTGCTTTCCTGTCATGCAGGTTTTATGAACTAAAGCAACGAAAATGATTTCTAAAGATTTTACGTATTTACTGAGAAAAAAAAATGAATTTCTTCTTAATACTTCATTCAAAGCTGCCTTAGTTCTTGGCTATTTCTTTCACCAGTTTCATACGAAATTTCCGCAAAACATTTTGTAAAATCTTTTTCCTCAGGCTAGAGGCCCTTTCAACCATGAGGCCCCACCCCCGCACTGCGGGGGTTGTGGGGTCTATCAGTACACCCCTGGTAGTATGGAAAAGATTCCTCGTGCTTTAAGCAACTTTGAAAGAGGCATTATAGTGGGAGCTAGGAGGGCTGGAGCAAGCATCTCAAAACGGCAAACCTTTTCATGCTATGCAAAAACAACTGTATCGAGAGTGTACAATGAATGGTGCACAAACAACAAAACAAGCAGTCAACGGTCTTCCTGTAGGCAGAAACGACAGGTTCGAGGGCAACGGCGACTGAAGAGGATTGTACGAGAGGAAGTCAGTAAATAAGTCACAGACAGTTATTTAACAAAAAATAAAAATCTAAGTGAATACGAACTTGAAAGATATCTATTATTACTTTTACATTTCCTCTGGTTTCTCAACATAATTTCCACCAATTTCGATGCACGTATCCACCGCTTTATCAGTGCGACGAAACCTGCAGCATTAGGTCTTTTGTTTTCAGCCACATTTGCACTTCACGTTCAACCTCTTCGTCATCCGCGAAACGTTTGCCTCGATGCTAAGTTTTTAGCAGGCAAAACAGGTTAAAATAGCTCGGGGCTAAGTCTGGCTGTTCAAGAAGTTCCTACTAGCCAAGTTGTTCAATTTTCTGCTGGGTTAATGGAGCCGTATGAGGTCTGGTGTTATGATGATGGAGCAGTACTCCTTTAGTCGGTAGGCTTGGACCTTTTTTTCGAATGGCATTCCGAAGCTTCAATAGCATTTCATAGTACGGTGCAGCCTTCACATTCTCATCTCGCTTCTGGAAATGGACTAACGGTGCTAATTAAAAATCCCAAAGCACTTCGCATTACCTTCACCGCTGATGACGAAATTCGGAATTTCTTGGTTGAAGGTGAAAAGGGATGTTTCCATTGCATTGAAGCACCCTTTGATTCGGGTTGGTAGCGATGCATCCATGATTCATCCCCAGTAACAATCCTGTTAAGCATGTCTTCTCCTTCACGTGCGTACCGACAGAGACTTTGCAAGGCCAGACATATTTGGTTCACTTTGTGCTTCTGGGTCAGTTCTCTAGTCACCCACCATGCGCATACTGTCCAGAAATTTAAACGATCATGCATTATACTGTTGGCTAAACGATTAAAACACCCTATTGCAGTTGCTACACTGTCTATCGTTACTTGCCTGTCAGCACGAATCATCTCCTCCACCCACTTCACAGTAACTTCTGCTGCAATCTGAACCGGAGGGCTAGTTCGGTCTTCATCAAACAGATAATTTATCGACCCAGTTGTGTACTGCTTCACGTGACAAACATTTCTCACCGTAAATAGGAAACTTTTTCGTATGAATATCCTGCGCAGGAAGTCCACTGGCCAAAGCATGCTGCTGCGGTGGCACTTTCTTACCTTTCCTACTTTTCATAGAATGGACAACTATCCTACCATTTCATTTCGTCTTCCTCTTGTCTGTCAAGAAGCGCTTCATGGTTTTCAACTCCTTGTCAACAGAATTCCACCGACATCTAATTTGGATGACATTGATGAACCACACATCCACTTCTTTGTTGTATACCCTTCAACTACGTTAGCTTAAATCCTTAGCTTTGGGCTTAATCTTTGAACTTGCCAACATAAATATGTATAAAGCACTTGTAAATATAGAAATCACTAATGTCACCCAAAGTAGATGTTGGTGGAATTCCAACCAATGAATCATCTGAAACCATTTACATGAGTCTACGTTTATTCTCGTCAATGGCACTTTAGAACAGATGGATCAGCACTAGCCAGAATACGAACTTTCTGGCTTCAATTCATAAAATATTCACAATACATACTTTTCTGAAAATTGCTATATCACATACATTTCTAACAAGACTCTATATGAAATTGCACTTCCAGAAAGTCTATATATTAAATGCTCCAATCAAAATACGATTCTTCTAACGAGAAGCTCTTACAATCTGCCTCTAACTAGTCGTTCTTTCAATCTGCTTCTAACTAGTTGTTCTCACAAATGCACTTTTAACCAGGAAATAGTCCTCGCAAATGCACTTTTAACCAGGAAATAGTCCTCGCAAATGCACTTTTAACCAGGAAATAGTCCTCGCAAATGCACACTTCCTACATTCAGTGCAGGCTTTAACTCTGACGCACTGTCAGTGAGGCCAAACCAAGAAAGCTCTTTTGGGAAAATAATGTGCCGTTAAGTCAGAAAACGTTTAAGAGAAGAAACTAAATTTACATATGAAAACAGAAATTCAGAATTAAGATTAAATTAGAGGTATACGTCACATATTTTTGTGCATGATTGGAGATATTCAACGATTGTTTTGGCTAGCATATTCGCCGGATCGCACTTGTGGGGTGCACTAGGGAGACAGATTTCAGCCGGTCAGCCTCCAACTGGAGTTCTCCTAGAACTCCGGTCTGCTCTTGTAGAAAAGTGGGATTTAATGAAATAATGCGTTCTTACTGTCCCCACCAACACTATTCAACGTCGATGTGACACTCATATCGCTGTTAGGGGTCTCAGATATCTTACTGGAATATCGGCGACTGGCCAATGCGTCGCCGATATTCCAGTAAGTTATATTTCAGTAAGATATTCAGGATTTGCCGGGCTAATGTATCAAGTAATTCCTAAAATCTCCACTCTACTGAACTAGGCCGCCCCGGTGGCGCAGTGGTCTAAGCGATGGTTTGTGACCATTCGTCCGGAAGGGGTCCGGGTTCGAATCCCGGTGAGGCATGGATGTTGTGTTTGTCTTACAGCACTGGCTCTCTCCCTTCCCTGGAACCAGTGGCCCTAAATTAGGGACGGGCGACTGCTTATAGCCCATTTAGTTGCGTACGGTGGTCGGTCGTTAAACCTTCAATCAATAATAAACAACAACAACAACCGAACAGGCTTATTTTGTATTTCGAGTTATATCCCTAAGTTTTTCTTTATTCCGTATTACATCTGCATCACAGTGAAGTAGCAGATTATTAGGAGCACGTACCTAATAACGTGCTGGGACGCCCTTGCCCTTCAAAACAGTTTCAATTCGGTGTGGCATGGATACAACGAGGTACTGATAACATTCTGCAGGTAGCTTCAGCCAAGCGGATATGATGGTGTCTGTCAATTACAGAATGTTCTCAAATGAGAATGGCTCTCTCAATCTCATTCCACAGGTGGTTTAAGATCTGGGGACTATGAGGGTCATTTTAGCCCTTTGAAGTCACTGTGGTGCTCCTGGAACCACTGTGCGGCGATCGGGCCCTGTGGCATGGCGCATTGTTCTTCTGGAAATAGCCCTCTCCATCAGAAGACACCAAGCATATGAACGGGCGCGACTGGTCTGCAGTTATGTCAAGGTACCTCGTGGCACCCGAATGCTGTTCCAGTGTTATTAAAGAACTCTATGCCTGTCATGAAACTAGACACCACACCATTACAGCGCCTCAATCGAGATTGTACTGTTAACGCTAGGCAGCAAGAGCAACCGATGACTTCAAAATCTGGCCCATCCGTCGACGTATGTTAACTGAAAAAGCTTCATCTGACAAGGTGCCTTTTTCCAAGTCCTTAAATGTCCAGTTATTGCGTGCCCACTTCAGACGAATTTGTAGGTTTTTAGCAGAGACGAGTGTACACGGTTTGCTGTTGCAGCTCATTCGCGTCAATGTGAGAACGGGATGTCTAATACTTCTGAAATTCTCCTTTAGGTACCGCTGTTGTGCTGCGCGGTTACTTGACGTAATCAGGCACGTACCATCTCCCCCCCGAAAGAGGGCCGGGGGCATGTCCCACGGGTCAGCCGGGGCCATGTGCCGCTGTAGGCAGTCATCCCATGAAGAACGTGCATTTGAGAAATCCCAGACAATTTTTTTTCGAAGCACTGGAGAAGGAATTCTCATTTTTCCTGTCTCGCCGTGTGGAAAGAACCTCACATCATTGCGAGAAACTTAACAGCCTGGTCATTCTGGAAGTTTGGGCGCCAATATAACGTACAAGTTTTTTCGCGCCAGGCATCGAAGCCGTGTCCTCTCACTCCGGAGTAAGTCTCTCTCCCAACTGAGCTACGCGGACAGAATGTCTCGCTGCAGATTTGTCCTCTTGACACACGTTTTCACCTCTGTAGTACGTCACAACATCTCCCACTTAGTTTTTTTCTTTGAAGCGAAGTAGGGATTTTTTAATTAACTCCAAACAACGCGTGGAACAAACATCACACATTTTTCGAGGAGTCAAATCTCCAGTGGATCCATTTTCCACAATCGGGCGCCAATATGAAAACACAAGTTTGTCCGCGACGGACATCGGAGGCGTGTCCCCTCACTCCGAAGTAAGTCACTCTCCCAACTGAGCTATGCGGACAGAATGTCTCGCTGCTCTCGGCCTTTATCTCATGTGCGTCCTGCGGCGCAGGCCCGTCACAGAGGCTTGCAGGTGCTCGCCTAACGCCTACTGTCATGCTCCTTTCAAAGTATCTTAAATACCGAATCTTTACCATATTACCGCACTCTACGCTTTGTGCACGCCTAAATCCCTGCAGTAAGCTGTTTACAAAGCCACCTGAACTGCATAGTTGCGTACATAAGTGAGGATGGCTCATGTCTGATTGTAATTGGGTAATTGAGCGTTCCTAATAATTCGCTACTACGGTGTTTATACAGGGTAATTCATAAAGAAGTATACAGTTTCCAGATGCTGTAAATCAGTAACAGTTAAAGACACGGACCACAACTGCGAACCGTTAGGTAGATGTACTCATAAAGTTCGTGTCCCGCTACTGAGGGAAGTGACGTAGGCAATAGCGCACGTGTCTCGTGACTAGTCAGTCAAAATGGCAGCGTCTGCAGTGGAGAAGGCATTTTGTGTTCTTGAATTGAGCAAAACGGAATCTGTAACTGTTGTGCAACGGCATTTTCGATCACGATTCGGAAAAGAACCTCCACCTAGAAAATCTATCTACGATTGGCATAAAAAATTTGAAATTACTAGCTGTTTGTGCAAACTTAAAAGTCCTGGACGACCGCGTGTATCGGAAGAAGTCGTCGATAGTGTTTGCACCGCCATTTAACGAAGCCCGGGAAAATCAACGTGGAGGGTGAGTCGTGAAGTGCACATTTCGCAGCCCACTGTCTGGAGAATATTGAGAAAGAAGCTGAAAATGATTCCGTACAAGATGATCACTGAAAATGATCACAGCCACTATCACTGCACTTGATTCAGATATCTTTCTTCGCGTTTGGACGGAAATGGATTACCGTGTGTCGTGGGACTAAGGGTGCACACATAGAACATCTGCGACTGTCTCTAAAAAAACTTGGAGCATTCCCCTACATTTCTGTTAAAGGCAACATAAAATATCTTACATTGTTCTTGTTTTATAGTGCGTTGAAACTGTATACTTCTTTATGAATCACCCTGTATATAGCGTATGCCATTCTAATATTTCGTACTTTTCATTTTGTGGAATCTGTCAAATGCTCTTGGATACAAAGGTGCTAATTATAATGAAATTTTCAAATTAGAAGCCTCTGTTAAAATGACACTCGGATATGGCGTCATAAGTACAGCGAAAAATGCAATTCATACGCACCGAATAACTGTAGCCGACATCATCTGCAACAGTCCAGCATCTCTTGCCCTTGAATACAAAAAATATTAAAACCACTGCTGCTCACCCCCAATTCCCTAGTGGTTTGTTGGACAAACACATTAAAAAGTTCGAAGTCCAGAATTCTAGTACTCTACGTTCTTCAGAAGTCAACAGACAATGTCAATTTGCTGGATGTATCCTTTCTTGACCATTCTACCTACCAATTGAGACAACTTTTCAAATCCTATGATTATTTGACTAGTATCAAATCTAATCACACTATCGTGAAACTTTATCCTACACGACAGAGTGTGACGTGCCTGCCCCGCAGGACGCACACGGCATAAAGGCAGATAGCAGCAAGAACGAACGTCTGCGTAGCTCAGTTGGTAGAGCGACTTGTTCCGGAATAAGTGGACTCGGGTTCGATTCCCGGCGTGGACCAAAAATGACGGAGAAATTTACTTCGTTATAATGGCGCCCGAACTGCCCGGATGACCCGGCCGTTAAAGATCTCTCAATGGTGTGATGTTCTTTCCACACCGCGAGACAAGAAAAATAAGAGAATCCCTTCTCCACCGCTTCGAAAAAATAAATGTGTGTGACGTTGCATTCCACACACCAGATTGACTGGGAGTTCTCAAGTGCACGTTCTACAGCGGATGGCTGCCTGCAACGATTCATGGTCACGGCTGACCCGAGGGCCATGCCCTCGGCCCTCTTTCAGCGGGGGGGGCAGATGTGACGTGCCTGCCCCGCAGGACGCACACGACATAAAGGCAGATAGCAGCCAGAACGAACGTCTGCGTAGCTCAGTTGGTAGAGCGACTTGTTCCGGAAGAAGTAGACTCTTGTTCGATTCCCGGCGTGGACCAAATATGACGGAGAAATTTACTTCGTTATAAGAGATAAAATTGAAGATCTCAGTGTTCCTGCTGTGCACGAAATCTATTTCTATTTTTACTTCTTTTTTTTTTCGGATTGGAGGTTTAACGACCACCGTGAGCAACTCAATGGGCTATAAGCAGTCGCCCGTCCCTAATTTAGGGTCACTGGTTCCAGGGAAGGGAGAGAGCCAGTGCCGTAAGACAAACACAACATCCATGCCTCACCGGGATTCGAACCCGGACCCCTTACGGGCGAATGATCAGAGGCCAGCGCCTTAGACCACTGCACCCCCGGGGCGGCTATTATTTTTACTTCAGCTGGTACCACAGTTCACATCGACAGCACATTTCTCAGCATTACTAGATGTTTAGCTGAGCATAAAAAGGACGTTACCCAAGTGTGACGTATATTTTAATTTAACTTTCACTTTTAGTTACTTTTTATGTGTAAATTTAAGTTCATTCTCCTTGACGATTTTCAAACTTAACGTTATCACTGGCGGAAAGTGAAAAAAGAACACCAAGAAGGAGACGTCTGATACCAACGATATTTATAGAGCATAACAACGGAATACAGAGGATAACGTGATCAAAACATTATGGCAAAATACAACTGTATTTGATGGTAAACTGAAAAATAACATTTCCATGTAGCATGGTTAGTACGAGGTTGAACCGCCATGAACTGCGTCACACTGTGCAATTCTGGCATGGAGTCTGTCGTACAGATGTTGGATGTAAGTTTAGGGTATTGAGTTCCAAGCATCCTTAACTGGGACACGTAAATCGGGGATGATCGTGGCCTGGCCGTGGAGACCGGATAAGTCGTTGTCCCATTAAACCCCACACGTGCTCAATGGGGGACAAATCCGGTGAACGTGCAAGCCATGGAAGTTGTCTCACACCATGAAGTGCATGTTGCGTTGCACGTGCCGTGTGTGGACGTGCGTTATCTTGCTGGAAAACACCACGATGGACCGACCTTACAAATGGCACAACAATGGGCTAAATGATGTTGTTGATGTAGGAGGAGCAGTTTAACGTTCCCGGTACAAACACTATTTGTGTACGGGAGCGATAGCTGATCGCTCCCCACACCAGGAGACAAGGTGTAGGCCCTGTGTGTCGCTGGCGGATGCAAGAAGGGTGGAGACGCTCCCCTGTGCGTCTGCGAACACGCATACGGCCATCGGATGCTCCCAAGCAGAATCTGCTTTCATCGCTGAACACGACAGATCGCCATTGCGTTCTCCAGTGCAGACGTTGGCGACACCACTGCAGCCGTTCCTGACGGTGGTAAGGAGTCAGAGGTACACATGCAAGAGGCACACGTGCACGTAGTCCTGCATCCAGTAGGCGGTTGTGGATTGTTCGCACAGTCACCTCAGGTGCAACGGCAGCTCGGATTTGCGTCGCAGTGGATGTTCTGCTTGACAACGCCGCTCTTCTTATGCGTCGATTGGTCCGCTCATCAGTCCGTCTGTGACTCCCGGTTCCACGTCTTCTCGTGTGGGAATGTTCCTCGGACCATCTACGCCACCATCGTACCATCACCGATACTTTCCGTCCAATTCGCTCCGCAATACGACGATACGACCATCCGGCCTCGCGGAGTCCGACTAGACGACCTCGTTCAAAGTCCGATAACTGCTGAAATCGAACACGTCTTCCATATCCAGGCATTGCAGCTTCTTCAGAGTCTTCGCACGTGTCCGTAAGCCGACGACTGATTACATTCACTTCGCCGTACTCCTTAAATACCACCGACGATAATTTGCATACTATGCCGTGCTGTGGCGTAAGCGCTCACCGGTTGGTCCCGAAATTAACATCACACCTACGTAAGCTCGACTCCATTAACATATGTAAATTTCATGATCGTCCGCTAATTCCTTCTTGGTGTTCCTTTTTCACTTTCCGCCAGCGTATATCTTCTCTCTCGCAAAAGTATGGCTGGCAACACCTTGACGTCAAAACGAATGACATGTGTAGGGTCCAATGAGAATTTTTTTTTTTTTTTTTTTGATTGGAGGTTTAACGACCACCGTGAGCAACTCAATGGGCTATAAGCAGTCGCCCGTCCCTAATTTAGGGTCACTGGTTCCAGGGAAGGGAGAGAGCCAGTGCCGTAAGACAAACACAACATCCATGCCTCACCGGGATTCGAACCCGGACCCCATTCGGACGAATGATCAGAGGCCATCGCTTAGACCACTGCGCCACCGGGGCGGCCAATGAGAATTGGAAGATATATAATGTTTGAGCAGCAGCAAAAACCGAGTTCCTCTGTATTTACGAAGAAACCATTTTTTAGGCAAGCTACATTGCTCTTAGCTGCCCCAGTGGCGCAGTGGTCTACGCGCTGGCTTATGACCATTTTTCCGTGAAGGGTCCAGGTTCAAATCCCGGTGAGGCACGGATGTTGGGTTTGTCTTACGGCACTGGCTCTCTCCCTTCCCTGGAACTAGTAGTAGCCCAAAATTAGGGATGGGAGACTGCTTATAGCTCATTGAGTTGCTCATGGTGGTCATTAAAACTACGATAAAAAAATGCATTGCACTTATCCTGGAGTTTCTTTTCTTTTTTTGATTGGAGGTTTAACGACCACTGTGAGCAGCTCAATAAGCAGTCTCCCGTCCCTAACTTAGGGCCACTGGTTCGAGGGAAGGGAAAGGGCCAAAGCCGTAAGACAAACACAACATCCATGCCTGACGGGGACTCGAACCCGGACCCATCTGATGCTAGGCCACGGATTGGTGAAGAATATATGATCACAGGATGCTAACCACTGTATTCATGTAGGTTCTGGGAGCGTGAAAATTCGTTTCAAGGTGAATTCGTTGGTTTTTAAATATTCTGATCTAAGCCAGACGTTAAGACAGTTCACTGCGGAGCACTTCTCCGATGCGAAACCTTCGAAATTACTCCACACGAAAACTAACGGGAGCTTGCAGCAACTGAAAATGCAGTCCGCGATACAAAACAATCGGCCACCCCGGTGGTGCAGTGGTCTAAGCGATGGATTATGAGCATTCGTCCGAGAAGGGTCCGGATTCGAATCCCGGGGAGGCACTGATGTTGTGCTTGATTTACGGCACTGGCTCTCTCTCCTTTCCCTGGAACCAGTAGCCCAAAATTTGGGACTGGGGGGACTGCTTATAGCCCATTGAGTTGCTCGCGGTGGTCGTTATACCTTCAATCAAAAAAAAAAAAAAAAATCGAAGGAGAAATTGCGTTGCTCTTTTAAGCGTAAAATTGATTCGTTTCATTTTCGTATAAAACTCTAAATGCTGTTCCCCAAATGAAGAATTGCTTTCTGAAAAGTTGCAGTTCTCTAAACATTTAGTTCCGAAAATGACCACAGAGCGTAAAGAAGCTTCTGCAGACTTCCTTAAAATCGGATTACGCAGAGTTTATTTTTCGTAGATTAAAAGCGAATCTACAGAATTAGTTGGTTTTTTCCAAGTTAGGCGAGAAAGCTTTAAGAAGATTATAAAAAGGAAGAGTAAAATTCTAGATTTAATGGCACCTCACATAAAAATTCTTTTATTTATCCATTCTTTTTCAAGCGCTATGCAAGTAGCGATTGCCTTCGGATACTCCAAAACACACCGAGATAAAATTTATCTTTCTTCGATGATTTAAGAACTAAAGATTAGAGAAAAACTAAGTTAAGCTGCTGAAAAAGAAACAATAAAGTCCATTAAATCTGTTTAATTGCTTTTTGTTTTGTTTTGGTTCAGCTAAAAACCAAGTTTCCGAAGAAGGAACGGTTGAAAGAAGGTGAACCAAACAACTCAAGTATTGAGAACAGGAATGCCATAAAAAGAAACAAATCGTTACATCTTTTCATTTGTACACTGGACGTGTACTTTCTCTGGTACAGCTTCATATTTGGTCTACGGCAAGGAACACTCAGTCATTGTACTTTTAAACAGCAGCTGCGCAAGAATGAGGAAAGGCCTGAACTGCGGAGCATTTTCGTTTTGTTACTAGCATATTTGGCAATTTGAGACTTCTACGCCATCCGTGATCTTTCTAAGTATTTTACCTCTCTAGTACTTCCAATTTAATCTTCCTTTTGAGTTTCTGTTTCTTATGCAAATTTGGTCACTTATTAAACGTTTTCTGACTTAACGGCGCATTATTTTCCCCCACGAGCTTTCTAAGTTTAGGCATCACTGGCAGTGAGTCAAAGGTTAATGAAATATAATGCCACAGGTCAATAAAATGTAATCACTGAATATAGTAAGGGGATAGAGCGAGATAACGATGTTCAGAGCAAGCTAACGATTTGTAGGAGAGCTGCTTGTGGATAACAATTTGTTGAGCAGAAACGCAGTTGTCATAACGTGCAGTGGGATAACTGCCACCCCCGCAGCTCCCGCGCCAGCGGGGGGGGGGGGAGCAGGTAAGGAAGGGGCGTACTGCAGTGCCACTTATGGTTTTATGAAATAATTCGAACACGCGCAATAATTAACCAAACGATTCATATTGCGCTTCAATATATATTTAGCTTTGCCTAAATAAATGCCTAGTTTCACTTTTGAAACACTGAATGTCCTACAGACTGGTCGGTTCTTTGACATCAGGTTGTAATACGATTGCTCTGCAATGGGTTGTAAATAATACAATCGCTCTCCAAGCGCCCTCTCTCTGCGCTGCTGAAGAAAAGCGCGATGCCATAGTGGGGTTCCTCGTAGAGGACGTTGGGAAAACAGTCAGTTATCTAGGATTACGTGCACGACATGTGTCAACATTTATTCACAGCAATGACAGATCTGCCTTGTGTAAGAGGGGGATTTCTTCAAGTTATTTATTTTAGCTTTGGACAAAGCAATTACACGTATTGTTAAATATATTACTTAAAAAGTTAAAACCACAGGGCTCTAGGTACCACCACGAAGACATAGCCCACACCACTGCACTGTCTCTGCGAACCCGGAATGTCGAGACTATACAAAAAGGATCCATGATCTCGTGTTTTCTCGAAATTCCCATTTACTCAATACAGTTCAAAATGTGAATCATTAGACGACACGATCATTTCCAACGATTTAGTGTCGACCTTCAGCGTTTTTGAGCCCACATGAAACTGCCTTGTTCACTGCAGACAGCAATAGTATACAGACAGGTTCTTTTGATGCTGTAACGTAGACGTTGCAATATACGGCGCACTGCGTACTCTTACTACTGTTGCTCTGATTGCTTTGGAGGCTTAACGACCACCGTGAGCAACACTAAGGGCTACAGGCCGTCACCGTCCCTAATTTAGGGCTACTTGTTCCAGGGAAGATAGAGAGACAATGCCATAAAATGGGAAGGGAGAGAGAGGGACAACCCAGACCCATTTTTTTGGAGGTGTAACGACCACCGTGAGCAACTCAATGGGCTATAAGCAGTCGCCCGTCCCTAATTTAGGGTGACTGGTTCCAGGGAAGGGAGAGTGCCAGTGCCGTAAGACAAATACAACGTCCATGCCTGACCGGGATTCGAACCGGGACCATTTACGGACGAATGATCAGAGGCCAGCTCCTTAGACCACTGCGCCACCGGGGCGGCCCAGACCCATTCAGACGAACGACCAGAAGTCAGCTCCTCGACCATTGCTCCACTAGGTCGGCTACTCCTGCTTCACCACAAGCTCGGAAGTCTTGCTGATAATCTCGCAGCATTTGTCCTAGCACCCACTCGCATCCTATGGTCAAAGTTTGTTATTTTTTTATTGGGAGTTTAACGACCACCGTGAGCAACTCAGCGGGCTATAAGCAGTCGCCCATCCCTAATTTAGGGTCACTTATTCCATGAAAGGGAGAGAGCCAGTGCCATAAGACAAACGCATTATCCATGCCTCACCGGGATTCGAACCCGGACCCATCTCATACGAAAGGTGAGAAGCCATCGTTTAGATCACTGCGCTACCGGGGCGGCCCACGTTTGTTATATCACATACAACTTTCTGTGTGTGTGGCCGCCCCGGTGGCGCAGTGGTCTAAGGCGTTGGCCTCTGATCATTCGTCCGTAAGGGGTCCGGGTTCGAATCTCGTCAGGCATGGATGTTGTGTTTGTCTTACGGCACTGGCTCTCTCCCTTCCCTGGAACCAGCGACCCTAAATTAAGGACGGGCGACTGCTTATAGCCCATTGAGTTGCTCACGGTGGTCGTTAAACCTCCAATCAAAAAAAAAAAAAAACTTTCTGTGCCGCCCCGGTGGCGCAGTGGTGAGTCATGGATGTTGTGTTTGTCTTACGACACTGGCTCTCTCTCTTCCCTGGAGCCAGTGACCCTAAATTGGGAACGGCAGACTGCTTATAGCCTATTGAGTTGCTCACGGTGGTCGTTTAAACCTCCAATAAAAAAAACAACCTTTCTGTAACGCATTTCGAGCTACAACTGGCCGCCCCGGTGAGACATGAATGGTGTGTTTGTCCTACGGCACTGTCTCTCTCCCCTTTCCTGGAGCCAGTGGCCCCGAAATTAGGGAGAAATGCCTTCTTATAGCCCATTGAGCCGCCCATGGTGGTCTTAAACTCCCAAACAAACGAAAAAAAAAAGAACAAAAAAATGATCGCTTGGAGTGTACATTTGTGTTGCTGCAATGGCGTGCGATAACGACTGACGTATCACCCAGTTTGCATGACATGGCGTACCAGTCCGAAAACGTGAGACAGTCAGCAAATTGAACTGCGACTAGGCCTCTGATTATTCGTCCAAAAGGGGTCCGCGTTGGAATCTCGGTGATGCATGGATGTTGTGTTTGTCTTACGGCGCTGGCTCTCTCCCTTTCCTGGACCCAGTGACCCCAAATTAGGGACAGGCGACTGCTTATAGCCTATTGAGTAGCTCAGGTGGTCGTTAAGCCTCCATTAAAAAAAACAAACCGCGGCTATCACAGAGGAGGAGACCTAGAGGTAAATCTCCCATGTAGGTTAATGGCAACAGGTGGACCCAAGGTTGGCCCGCCGCCCCGGTGGCGCAGTGGTCTAAGCGATGGCCTCTGATCATTCGTCCGAACGGGGTACGGGTTCGAATCCCGGTCAGGCATGGATGTTGTGTTTGTCTTACGGCACTGGTTCTCTCCCTTCCCTGGAACCAGTGACCCTAAATCAGGGACGGGCGACTGCTTATAGCCCATTGAGTTGCTCACGGTGGTCGTTAAACCTCCAATCTAAAAAAAAAAAAAAAAGGTTGGCCCCGAAGATCTAAGTGCAACAACGTGCCAGTGGAAGGACTCGGAAGTAATGGGCCGTAATCGTAGCTGTGGAAAGTCTACTTAATTTTTTCAAGAGTTAAGACTCACTCCGCGATGGTGCTTATGGAGACACTGCTATCGTATTACGTGACAGACGCTAAGTTTCATATCATCGAAGTGTGAACTTTTACTGGGTAAATCGTGTTACTGAAGATTTCAACTTGGAATTTCCATGAATTTGACTCACGCTACTTAAGTGGTAATTATTTCTCTGATATTGGTCAAGCCATAGGCCGGGCGAGTACTTTTAATTGAAGGCTCGTAATTTGCAGTTTAACTGTGTTTTTCGCAATTTTGCTTTTATTTCGACCTTGAGATTATCCATTAACGTGAACTCTTAGTGCTCTTCTGAACTGTTGTGACATTAAAATGTCGCCGTGTATCAAATTCTGCGAATACGTTGTGGAATATACAGGGTGTCCGAGAATTATTGGACACATTACAAAAAATATGTACAAAAAAAAAAAAAACTATGAGCATTGATCGTTTTTTCTATATCACGTATTACTAACACGGTTTCTATATTTTGTTTTGCAGAATTTTTATTCCCAGAATCCGATAGATGGCGCTAGGTGTGGCCTAATGAGGAATGAATGAGAAATGCGCAATCAGTAGTCATGTCATCCATACAACAGAAGGCGTTGTGTGTGTTATGGCTTGCGGAATTAAAGTCTGTCATTAAAGTTAAAAGACGGTACCGTTTAGAGTATGGTTGTAATCCTCCGTCAACGAATTCAATTAAGCGGTGGATGAAACAGTTTAAAGAAACTGGCAATGTGGAACATCGTGGATGAGCCGGTAGGCCTGGCGTCAGTGGTGAGACGGTTGACCAAGTTAATGAAAGTTTCCGACGAAGCCTCAGGAAATCCGTTCGTAAAGGAAGCAGAGAACTGTGCATTCCGAAATCGACAGTTCACGATATCTTGCAAAAGAAATTAAAGTTACATGCTTATAAAATTCAAATAGTGCAAAAGATGCATGCAAATGATCACACTCTGCGATACGATTTGTCTGTGGATATGCTGAATCGAGTGGAGAACGACGCAAACTTTCTCAGTACTGTAATTTTTAGTGATGAATACACATTTCATGTATCAGGTATTGTGAATCGTCACAACTGTAGGATATGGGGCAGTGAACCGCCTCATGCTGCTATTGAACTGGAACGTGATTCTTCAAAAGTTAATGTGTGGTGCACCCTATCAAAAAGAGAAGTGATTGGCTCTGTCTTCTACTGCGAAAAATGCATAAATGGTGACATTTACTTGGATATGCTAGAAAATTTCGCTATACCCCAGATCAAAAGATATGACGTCGTTTTCCAACAAGACGGTGCGGCTCCGCATTGGTCAACGTGTGCACGTAAGTGCCTAAATGAGCATTTTCCCAACAGATGGATTGGGCGTGGTGGTCCCATTCCGTGGCCTCCTCGCTCTC
Source organism: Macrothele yani (assembly GCA_039090855.1). Lineage (NCBI taxonomy): Eukaryota > Metazoa > Arthropoda > Arachnida > Araneae > Macrothelidae > Macrothele > Macrothele yani. The sequence continues at coordinate 21,814,777 of CM077023.1, forward strand.
CAGATCTAACTCCATTGGAATATTTCATGTGGGGTTATGTGAAGGATCGTGTCTATCAGACGCCTGGTGCTGATTTGCAGGAACTGAAGCAGCGTATCGCAGCTGCTATTAATTCCATAACTCCTCAGGTGCTTGCCAATACATGGCATGAAATCGAGTATCGCTTGGACGTACTACGAGCAACCAAGGGATCTCACATCGAAATTTATTAACTTGTTTAGTTACATTGTAAGTTAGTACAGTCAGTTTCTTTCTATCTGTTTAATGTTTTGTTTTATATAATTTCGTAATGTGCCCAATAATTCTTGGATACCCTGTACATTGAATGAGAGAAGATTTTATGTGTGTTCATTACTACGGTGTTCTGGAAATTAGAAGCTCAAATGTAACCCGTGGCATTAATGAAAACCAAGCACGTAAGGGCGGGAACATGTATATTTTAGACTGTCGCATTCGCTTGTACGAGTTCGAAGTAATACAGTGCTTCCATTTTGGCATTTGACTTCGTTTCGCCACTGTTTTAGATTGCTGGAAAGGCGGTTTACATGTTTCTTTTTATTCATTTAACTTCTGGGAAGCCCAATACCCAGCTGACATCCAACTGTCGTGAGGCGCAGTTATTATCCATAGCTGCGCCCCTCCAAAATGGGGCGGGGCGTAGCTGTTACATTTTTAACCTCTCTCTAGTTATGTCGCAACTTATCTATCCTGTTCCGCAGGGGCAGCTATGGATAATTGCAGTTTACGACATTTGGGCATAAACAAGCCGAACGCTGGCTTTCCCGCAAAGCACGTCTGACGAACGCTGGCTTTCCCGCAAAGCACGTCTACGTCCGACATAGGAAACGCGTGAAATACTTCCGCCGTATCATCATGCATAAACTAGCTTAAAACAAGTGCTTCTGACTTGCAAACAATTGCCATTGAGGTTAAGCCAACAAGAGCAAATGTTTTGTTCAAAATGCTCTGGTTTTAATGAGCAGAAGTGCCGTGTTAATGATATTACTCCCTTTTGGGTCATCTATGTCGGTCGAATATAACTGTGCCCTTAATGAACGCACGAGGGAACTTTGAAACCGAATTACAAAAGGGAAATGGTGAAACTGTAAATAAACGATTTGACCACGAACCAGGTTGTCGACGAACCAGCTGAGGTAACTCCGAGCAATTTTTGACAAATGTGTTTCAAATCAATACAGAACTGAAATAAACCTATCAAATCCACCCATATTACTGACGGCAATACTGAACAAGCCATGTTGTGTGCTATACAGCAAACCTTTGTTGAGTAAAATCCTTATACCCCCGTGCTATAGACACTAACCTAAATACCATTGTAGCTGTTCAAAGTCAATTTGGTAATAGTACTATTCTAGTTATATTTTATTTTACCGTCTATACACGATGAAGATTTTGAATCTAAATATTCAAATCCGAAAAAGATCTTAAAACCACCTGCAACTACACTGGTGTGCAAAAATTAAGGGCCGCCCCGGTGGCGCAGTGGTCTAAGCGATGGCCTCTGATCATTCGTCCGTAAGGGGTCCGGGTTCGAATCCCGGTGAGGCATGGATGTTGTGTTTGTCTTACGGTACTGGCTCTCTCCCTTCCCTGGAACCAGTGACCCTACATTAGGGACAGGCGACTGCTTATATCCCATTGAGTTGCTCACGGTGGTCGTTAAACCTCCAATCAAAAAAAAAAAAAATTTAAGGACGAAGAGGAGAAATTAGCAAAACAGCGGAACGAGCAGGCAGAACGGACCGAAAGACCATTCAGGACATAGACTAGGGTCCGGTACGGTAGGGCATGCGCATATATGCAGCATGTCGTGAGGGGGGGGGGGTGTCGGAAATGTATAAAGCACACGGGTGGTGTAAGCACACGGGCGGTGTACGCTCAGCAATTCGGTGAAAGCTTTTGCATGGTGTACATCGGTTTGAACGACGTCGAGTTGCTGCCACCGTGTGATATGGCCAACAGGCAATCCAGTAGACGACATCTGGATGACTTTACCCGAGGTCGCGTCATTGGGAAGTTAGAAGAAGGTAGAAGTGTGACTAGTGTGGCCGAGGAGTCCGGGATCGCTCACAGCATCGTTTCACAAGCTTGGAGAGCATTTCAAATGACAGGAACAGTTGTCCGAGAGTTTAGTAGTGGTCGTCCACGAGCAACCACGACGGCGGACGACCGGTATATTGTTCTACAGGCGAGAAGAGACAGACGGCAGACAGCGGGAGAAATCGCAAGGCACATGCAACAGACAACTGGACGTCCGTTATCGCGTTTCACCGTGGCCAGGAGGCTGCACAAAGGTGGTCTATTTGCACGACGACAAGTACGGTGTGTGGCATTAACGCCTGCTCATCGGAGACGGCGGTTTCTGTGGTGCCAGGAACACAAGAACTGGACACATCAGCAATAGGGTCGAGTTCTCTTTACGAAAGAGAGACGATTTAGTCTGACGAGCGATTCTGAACGTATACACATCTCGAGAGAGCAGGGAACACGCAATCACACCTCCAACATCATCGAAAGGGACCGGTATGGAGGTGGCGGAGTTCTCGTTTGGGGCGGTATTATGCTTGGTAGCCGTACTGACCTCCACATCTTCCAAGGAGTTGCGGTCACTGGTGTCCGCTATTGTACAGTGGTTCTCCTGACTCACGTGCGTCTGTTTAGAGGTGCTGTGGGTCCTGAGTTCCTCATCATGGACGACAACGCTACACCTCATCGTACAGTGGCTGTCGCAAAGCTGTCGGAGAGTGAAGATATTCAACGCATGGATTGGCCCGCAAGATCCCCGGACCTAAATCCAATCGAACACGTGGTGGACCATTTCGGGAGACGCTTGGCAGCACGTCACCAGCCGCCAGCAACGATTCCTCAGCTGTGATTGGCGCTACAAAAGGAATGGGCCGCGATGCCTCAACAGCTCCTTGACAACCTCGTCCTTAGCATGGACAGACGTTGTAAATCCTGCAACGCAGTCAGGGGGGATCATATCCCCTACAGAAGACTGGATTTTTCTTGGCAGCCGCCTATCGCATTGACGTTTCAGTCGTCTGTCCAGTTGTGCTCGAAGCTACCTTTTCAATAAAGGGCCTTTGTATCCATTGGATTCCTTGTTTGGACGATTTTGCTCACCAGTCCCATATTCTTACATCTTGCGGATCTTATGGTATGATTTGAGTCGATGTGGAGAACTTCTGCGCGACTTTACCTTCGAAAAACCGTCTCGTCCTTAATTTTTGCACGCCAGTGTAGATAAATATCTTTATTTGATTATTCACACATTATTAGATCTTTCAAAACGCCAAGCGTTTCATCTTCAGGCATTATCTGATCAACAAAGATTATAAACATTATGTTTATATTACAGCAGTTCAAAATGGGCAACGTATTTTATAATCATTCGCGCGATGTCAACAGCGCGTTAGTTATTACTGAGTATCATACAACTGCGAGTGTTATTGGCTCGTACATTAACTAGTCAAAAGTAAGTCTTAGCGAGTATTATGATTGGGTTTGACTTCGCCGAAATAATGTTGTCCATGGAGTCGGGATCGTGATGGGTTGGTCCTCGTTGCAAAACATTTTATCATATTCGTTGATAAAGAGACTTTCCATAAGCAGCAGGGATCTTCGAATGTTAGTTGTTGCCAATATTTTAGACTCATTACTTTTGATTAGTTAATGTACAAGCCAATAACACTCGCAGTTGTATGATACTCAGTAATAACTCGCGCGCTATTGACATCGCGCGAATGTTTATAAAATACGTTGCCCATTTCGAACTGCTGTAATACACTGGCGGAAAGTGAAAAAACAACACCAAGAAGGAGACGTCTGGTACCAACGAAATTTATACAGCATAATAACGGAATACAGAGGATAACGTGATCAAAACATTATGGCAAAATACAGCTGTATTTGCTGGTAAACTGAAAAATAACATTTCCATGTAACATGGTTAGTACGAGGTTGAAAATCCTTTAACTGCGTCACACTGTGCAATTCTGGCATGGAGTCTGTCGTACAGATGTTGGATGTAAGTTTGGGGTATTGAGTCCCAAGCATCCTCAACCAGGACGCGTAAATCGGGGATGGTCGTGGCTGGTCGTGGAGACCGGATAAGTCGTTGTCCCATAAAATGGGGGACAAATCTGGTAAACATGCAGGCCATGGAAGTTGTCTCACACCCTGAAGTGCATGTTGCGTTGCACGTCACGTGTGAGGGCGTGTGTTATCTTGCTGGAAAACACCACGATGGACCGACCTTACAAATGGCACAACAACGGGCTAAATGATGTTGTTGATGTAGGAGGTGCTGTTTAACGTACCCGGTACAAACACTAGTTGTGTACGGGAGGGATAGCTGATCGCTCCCCACACCTGGAGACCAGGTGTAGTGCCTGTGTGTCGCTGGCGGATGCAAGAAGGGTGGAGACGCTCTCCTGTGCGTCTGCGAACACGCATACGGCCATCGGAGGTTCCCAAGCAGAATCTGATTTCATCGCTGAACACAACAGATCGCCATTGCGTTCTCCAGTGCAGACGTTGGCGACACCACTGCAGCCGTTCCTGACGGTTGGCTGGAGTCAGAGGTACACATGCCAGAGGCACACGTGCACGTAGTCTTGCATGCAGTAGACGGTTGCGGATTGTTCGCACAGTCACCTCAGCTGCAACGGCAGCTCGGATTTGCGTCGCAGTGGATGTTCTGCTTGACAACTCCGCTCTTCTTATGCGTCGATCGGTCCGCTTATCAGTCCGTCTGTGACTCCCGGTTCCACGTCTTCTCGTGTGGGAATGTTCCTCGGACCCTCTACGCCACCATCGTACCACCAACGATACTTCCCGTCGAATTCGCTCCGCAATACAACGATACGACCACCCGGACTCGCGGAGTCCGACTAGACGACCTCGCTCAAAGTCCGATAACTGCTGAAATCGTACACGTCTTCCATGTCCAGGCATTGCAGCTTCTTCAGGGTCTTCGCACGTGTCCGTACGCCGACGGCTGATTACATTCACTTCGCCGTACTCCTTAAATACCACCGACGATAATTTGCATACTATGCAGTGCTGTGGTGTAAGCGCTCACCGGTTGGTGCAGAAATTAACATCACACCTACGTAAACTTGACCCCATTAACATATGTAAATTTCATGATCGTCCGCCAATTCCTTCTTGGTGTTCTTTTTTCACTTTCCGCCAGTGTATAAACATAATGTTTCTAATCTTTGTTGATCAGCTAATACCTGAAGATGAAACGCTTGGCGTTTTGAAAGATCTAATAGTGTGTGAATAATGAAATAAAGATATTTATCTAGTTGCAGGTGGCTTTAAGATCTTTTTCGGATTTGAATATTTAGATTCAAAATCTTCATCGTGTATAGATGGTAAAATAAAATATAACTAGGATCATTGGTGCACGAAATTAACTACTGTTGAATAGTACTATTGCTACTGACTTCCTTTATGCTGTTAAAATAAGTTACGTTCAATGTTCAACTCGTTGAAACTAAAAATTGCAGTGCGCCATTGACAGGAGATTCTGCGATATCCGCTTTTAATGCAGCTGCTTGTCGAAGTGAGGGCTACACTGAAAAGTGTAATGTCGTCGGTAATAATGCATCGCAATTCCTGAACGTAGTATAGTGAATTTTGCTTATAATTTAATCATTGTAATAATGTTTCGGACCCAAAGTGTTTTACTTCCTGGATTAACTTTTGTGGTGGCCTTAAAGGGAGGAACTTTAAATGATCATGTACGCCAAAATGACAGCAAAGAACTTTACAGCCGAAGTATATCAGCATGTTTGGAACAGTTGTACTTATAACAATGATACATTGGTTGAACCTAGTGATATTCAGATTAATGCTTTATCATATGAAACCTCTACTCGTGATTCACCGGGATAACTAATCTGTTATTTCGAGAGAAGCGCCCCCACGGCCTGAGCGAACATGGTGACGGATCTTGTTATTATGAGATTCAATTTCCGTAGGGACAGCTGTTCAGCCAACTGATGTCACTAGCTACCTCACTGCCCTACGTCTTCAATGCGATTTTAATCTCTTTAGTCCTTTTGTTGCAAACTGGACATAAGTCAGAGGTACGTGACACTTCTCAACGTGTAACAGTCCGGCGTGCATTGCGAGTTTCAGACATAGGGTCGACATTACCCTATTTGCTAAACGTGTGGTGTGCTTCCGACCGTTGAGCATATTTTATGTTTGTGTCATCGTTTTTAGTCCACCACTTAGATCGACAATGCAAGAGTTTAAAATCTGGATATGGCAATGAATAAACATCTTAAAATGGTGGTTCTCTTTTGTAAAAAAAGAGCGTGCTTATGTTGCCGGTTTGTCCGTCCGTCTGCCTCTGGACACCCCATCTCTTGTAACCATTAGTCCGATTTCAAAATTCTTTTTGCGCTGGAAAGCTTGAAATGTGAGAATGATGATCCTTGCATTCCGTTTTTTTTTCTCTGATGCACAACTTCGCCGCTAGTGGGCGGAAATGCAAATATCGAATTCAAAACGTTTTATTTCATATATTTGCTTCTAAATATCCGACAGAAAATTTTTTCATCCTTTCGATGTCACTTATAAAGACTATTTTAGGCACAGTTTTTATCTTTCAAGTAATGCAGATTTTTCGCTATAAAGGCAAATTACGTTTCCCTGATATCTCTGCTTCTAAAACTCTGATTTGAAAAATTATTACTGCATAGGATACAGTTCCTTATGTAAAATATTTTAAATACAATATCTAATTTTCGATAAAAAAAAATTGTTTGGCCACCAGGGTGCGTAAGTGTTTATTTCTTATTTTTTTTTTTTTTTTTTTTTGATTGGAGGTTTAACGACCACCGTGAGCAACTCAAATGGGCTATAAGCAGTCGCCCGTCCCTAATTTAGGGTCACTGGTTCCAGGGAAGGGAGAGAGCCAGTGCCGTAAGACAAACACAACATCCATGCCTGACCGGGATTCGAACCCGGACCCGTTACGGACGAATGATCAGAGGCCAACGCCTTAGACCACTGCGCCACCGGGGCGGCTTATTTCTTATTGTGATGCATTTGCAGAAAAATCTAAGCTTCAGACAACTCGTTCGAAAAAATTCTTTTGCGTATCGATACCGCTCATCTCATAAACTTTTTTCAGAGTATTTTCTTAAAATGAGTTTTTCCGATAGAGAGCGTATAGATGTATATCTAATTTTTGTCGATATCTGCTTCTAAGAGTCCTTTTTTTTTTTTTTTTTTTTTTTTTTTTTGGAGGTTTAACGACCACCGTGAGCAACTCAATGGGCTATAAGCAGTCGCCCGTCCCTAATTTAGGGTCACTGGTTCCAGGGAAGGGAGAGAGCCAGTGCCGTAAGACAAACACAACATCCATGCCTCACCGGGATTCGAACCCAGACCCCTGACGGACGAATGATCAGAGGCCAACGCTTTAGACCACTGCGCCACCGGGGCGGCTTCTAAGAGTCTGATTTGAAAAATTCTTTATTTCTTGGAGAGTGTTTCCGGTGCGAAAATTTTCAAGTAAGCCATAGATTTTTTTTTTTTTTTTTTTTTGATTGGAGGTTTAACGACCACCTTGAGCAACTCAATGGGCTATAAGCAGTCGCCCGTCCCTAATTTAGGGTCACTGGTTCCAGGGAAGGGAGAGAGCCAGTGCCGTAAGACAAACACAACATCCATGCCTCACCGGGATTCGAACCCGGACCCCATTCGGACGAATGATCAGAGGCCATCGCTTAGACCACTGCGCCACCGGGGCGGCCAATGAGAATTGGAAGATATATAATGTTTGAGCAGCAGCAAAAACCGAGTTCCTCTGTATTTACGAAGAAACCATTTTTTAGGCAAGCTACATTGCTCTTAGCTGCCCCAGTGGCGCAGTGGTCTACGCGCTGGCTTATGACCATTTTTCCGTGAAGGGTCCAGGTTCAAATCCCGGTGAGGCACGGATGTTGGGTTTGTCTTACGGCACTGGCTCTCTCCCTTCCCTGGAACTAGTAGTAGCCCAAAATTAGGGATGGGAGACTGCTTATAGCTCATTGAGTTGCTCATGGTGGTCATTAAAACTACGATAAAAAAATGCATTGCACTTATCCTGGAGTTTCTTTTCTTTTTTTTTTGATTGGAGGTTTAACGACCACTGTGAGCAGCTCAATAAGCAGTCTCCCGTCCCTAACTTAGGGCCACTGGTTCGAGGGAAGGGAAAGGGCCAAAGCCGTAAGACAAACACAACATCCATGCCTGACGGGGACTCGAACCCGGACCCATCTGATGCTAGGCCACGGATTGGTGAAGAATATATGATCACAGGATGCTAACCACTGTATTCATGTAGGTTCTGGGAGCGTGAAAATTCGTTTCAAGGTGAATTCGTTGGTTTTTAAATATTCTGATCTAAGCCAGACGTTAAGACAGTTCACTGCGGAGCACTTCTCCGATGCGAAACCTTCGAAATTACTCCACACGAAAACTAACGGGAGCTTGCAGCAACTGAAAATGCAGTCCGCGATACAAAACAATCGGCCACCCCGGTGGTGCAGTGGTCTAAGCGATGGATTATGAGCATTCGTCCGAGAAGGGTCCGGATTCGAATCCCGGGGAGGCACTGATGTTGTGCTTGATTTACGGCACTGGCTCTCTCTCCTTTCCCTGGAACCAGTAGCCCAAAATTTGGGACTGGGGGGACTGCTTATAGCCCATTGAGTTGCTCGCGGTGGTCGTTATACCTTCAATCAAAAAAAAAAAAAAATCGAAGGAGAAATTGCGTTGCTCTTTTAAGCGTAAAATTGATTCGTTTCATTTTCGTATAAAACTCTAAATGCTGTTCCCCAAATGAAGAATTGCTTTCTGAAAAGTTGCAGTTCTCTAAACATTTAGTTCCGAAAATGACCACAGAGCGTAAAGAAGCTTCTGCAGACTTCCTTAAAATCGGATTACGCAGAGTTTATTTTTCGTAGATTAAAAGCGAATCTACAGAATTAGTTGGTTTTTTCCAAGTTAGGCGAGAAAGCTTTAAGAAGATTATAAAAAGGAAGAGTAAAATTCTAGATTTAATGGCACCTCACATAAAAATTCTTTTATTTATCCATTCTTTTTCAAGCGCTATGCAAGTAGCGATTGCCTTCGGATACTCCAAAACACACCGAGATAAAATTTATCTTTCTTCGATGATTTAAGAACTAAAGATTAGAGAAAAACTAAGTTAAGCTGCTGAAAAAGAAACAATAAAGTCCATTAAATCTGTTTAATTGCTTTTTGTTTTGTTTTGGTTCAGCTAAAAACCAAGTTTCCGAAGAAGGAACGGTTGAAAGAAGGTGAACCAAACAACTCAAGTATTGAGAACAGGAATGCCATAAAAAGAAACAAATCGTTACATCTTTTCATTTGTACACTGGACGTGTACTTTCTCTGGTACAGCTTCATATTTGGTCTACGGCAAGGAACACTCAGTCATTGTACTTTTAAACAGCAGCTGCGCAAGAATGAGGAAAGGCCTGAACTGCGGAGCATTTTCGTTTTGTTACTAGCATATTTGGCAATTTGAGACTTCTACGCCATCCGTGATCTTTCTAAGTATTTTACCTCTCTAGTACTTCCAATTTAATCTTCCTTTTGAGTTTCTGTTTCTTATGCAAATTTGGTCACTTATTAAACGTTTTCTGACTTAACGGCGCATTATTTTCCCCCACGAGCTTTCTAAGTTTAGGCATCACTGGCAGTGAGTCAAAGGTTAATGAAATATAATGCCACAGGTCAATAAAATGTAATCACTGAATATAGTAAGGGGATAGAGCGAGATAACGATGTTCAGAGCAAGCTAACGATTTGTAGGAGAGCTGCTTGTGGATAACAATTTGTTGAGCAGAAACGCAGTTGTCATAACGTGCAGTGGGATAACTGCCACCCCCGCAGCTCCCGCGCCAGCGGGGGGGGGGGGCAGGTAAGGAAGGGGCGTACTGCAGTGCCACTTATGGTTTTATGAAATAATTCGAACACGCGCAATAATTAACCAAACGATTCATATTGCGCTTCAATATATATTTAGCTTTGCCTAAATAAATGCCTAGTTTCACTTTTGAAACACTGAATGTCCTACAGACTGGTCGGTTCTTTGACATCAGGTTGTAATACGATTGCTCTGCAATGGGTTGTAAATAATACAATCGCTCTCCAAGCGCCCTCTCTCTGCGCTGCTGAAGAAAAGCGCGATGCCATAGTGGGGTTCCTCGTAGAGGACGTGGGAAAACAGTCAGTTATCTAGGATTACGTGCACGACAGGTGTCAACATTTATTCACAGCAATGACAGATCTGCCTTGTGTAAGAGGGGGATTTCTTCAAGTTATTTATTTTAGCTTTGGACAAAGCAATTACACGTATTGTTAAATATATTACTTAAAAAGTTAAAACCACAGGGCTCTAGGTACCACCACGAAGACATAGCCCACACCACTGCACTGTCTCTGCGAACCCGGAATGTCGAGACTATACAAAAAGGATCCATGATCTCGTGTTTTCTCGAAATTCCCATTTACTCAATACAGTTCAAAATGTGAATCATTAGACGACACGATCATTTCCAACGATTTAGTGTCGACCTTCAGCGTTTTTGAGCCCACATGAAACTGCCTTGTTCACTGCAGACAGCAATAGTATACAGACAGGTTCTTTTGATGCTGTAACGTAGACGTTGCAATATACGGCGCACTGCGTACTCTTACTACTGTTGCTCTGATTGCTTTGGAGGCTTAACGACCACCGTGAGCAACACTAAGGGCTACAGGCCGTCACCGTCCCTAATTTAGGGCTACTTGTTCCAGGGAAGATAGAGAGACAATGCCATAAAATGGGAAGGGAGAGAGAGGGACAACCCAGACCCATTTTTTTGGAGGTGTAACGACCACCGTGAGCAACTCAATGGGCTATAAGCAGTCGCCCGTCCCTAATTTAGGGTGACTGGTTCCAGGGAAGGGAGAGTGCCAGTGCCGTAAGACAAATACAACGTCCATGCCTGACCGGGATTCGAACCGGGACCATTTACGGACGAATGATCAGAGGCTAGCTCCTTAGACCACTGCGCCACCGGGGCGGCCCAGACCCATTCAGACGAACGACCAGAAGTCAGCTCCTCGACCATTGCTCCACTAGGTCGGCTACTCCTGCTTCACCACAAGCTCGGAAGTCTTGCTGATAATCTCGCAGCATTTGTCCTAGCACCCACTCGCATCCTATGGTCAAAGTTTGTTATTTTTTTATTGGGAGTTTAACGACCACCGTGAGCAACTCAGCGGGCTATAAGCAGTCGCCCATCCCTAATTTAGGGTCACTTATTCCATGAAAGGGAGAGAGCCAGTGCCATAAGACAAACGCATTATCCATGCCTCACCGGGATTCGAACCCGGACCCATCTCATACGAAAGGTGAGAAGCCATCGTTTAGATCACTGCGCTACCGGGGCGGCCCACGTTTGTTATATCACATACAACTTTCTGTGTGTGTGGCCGCCCCGGTGGCGCAGTGGTCTAAGGCGTTGGCCTCTGATCATTCGTCCGTAAGGGGTCCGGGTTCGAATCTCGTCAGGCATGGATGTTGTGTTTGTCTTACGGCACTGGCTCTCTCCCTTCCCTGGAATAAGCGACCCTAAATTAAGGACGGGCGACTGCTTATAGCCCATTGAGTTGCTCACGGTGGTCGTTAAACCTCCAATCAAAAAAAAAAAAACTTTCTGTGCCGCCCCGGTGGCGCAGTGGTGAGTCATGGATGTTGTGTTTGTCTTACGACACTGGCTCTCTCTCTTCCCTGGAGCCAGTGACCCTAAATTGGGAACGGCAGACTGCTTATAGCCTATTGAGTTGCTCACGGTGGTCGTTTAAACCTCCAATAAAAAAAACAACCTTTCTGTAACGCATTTCGAGCTACAACTGGCCGCCCCGGTGAGACATGAATGGTGTGTTTGTCCTACGGCACTGTCTCTCTCCCCTTTCCTGGAGCCAGTGGCCCCGAAATTAGGGAGAAATGCCTTCTTATAGCCCATTGAGCCGCCCATGGTGGTCTTAAACTCCCAAACAAACGAAAAAAAAGAACAAAAAAATGATCGCTTGGAGTGTACATTTGTGTTGCTGCAATGGCGTGCGATAACGACTGACGTATCACCCAGTTTGCATGACATGGCGTACCAGTCCGAAAACGTGAGACAGTCAGCAAATTGAACTGCGACTAGGCCTCTGATTATTCGTCCAAAAGGGGTCCGCGTTGGAATCTCGGTGATGCATGGATGTTGTGTTTGTCTTACGGCGCTGGCTCTCTCCCTTTCCTGGACCCAGTGACCCCAAATTAGGGACAGGCGACTGCTTATAGCCTATTGAGTAGCTCAGGTGGTCGTTAAGCCTCCATTAAAAAAAACAAACCGCGGCTATCACAGAGGAGGAGACCTAGAGGTAAATCTCCCATGTAGGTTAATGGCAACAGGTGGACCCAAGGTTGGCCCGCCGCCCCGGTGGCGCAGTGGTCTAAGCGATGGCCTCTGATCATTCGTCCGAACGGGGTACGGGTTCGAATCCCGGTCAGGCATGGATGTTGTGTTTGTCTTACGGCACTGGTTCTCTCCCTTCCCTGGAACCAGTGACCCTAAATCAGGGACGGGCGACTGCTTATAGCCCATTGAGTTGCTCACGGTGGTCGTTAAACCTCCAATCTAAAAAAAAAAAAAAAGGTTGGCCCCGAAGATCTAAGTGCAACAACGTGCCAGTGGAAGGACTCGGAAGTAATGGGCCGTAATCGTAGCTGTGGAAAGTCTACTTAATTTTTTCAAGAGTTAAGACTCACTCCGCGATGGTGCTTATGGAGACACTGCTATCGTATTACGTGACAGACGCTAAGTTTCATATCATCGAAGTGTGAACTTTTACTGGGTAAATCGTGTTACTGAAGATTTCAACTTGGAATTTCCATGAATTTGACTCACGCTACTTAAGTGGTAATTATTTCTCTGATATTGGTCAAGCCATAGGCCGGGCGAGTACTTTTAATTGAAGGCTCGTAATTTGCAGTTTAACTGTGTTTTTCGCAATTTTGCTTTTATTTCGACCTTGAGATTATCCATTAACGTGAACTCTTAGTGCTCTTCTGAACTGTTGTGACATTAAAATGTCGCCGTGTATCAAATTCTGCGAATACGTTGTGGAATATACAGGGTGTCCGAGAATTATTGGACACATTACAAAAAATATGTACAAAAAAAAAAAAAAAACTATGAGCATTGATCGTTTTTTCTATATCACGTATTACTAACACGGTTTCTATATTTTGTTTTGCAGAATTTTTATTCCCAGAATCCGATAGATGGCGCTAGGTGTGGCCTAATGAGGAATGAATGAGAAATGCGCAATCAGTAGTCATGTCATCCATACAACAGAAGGCGTTGTGTGTGTTATGGCTTGCGGAATTAAAGTCTGTCATTAAAGTTAAAAGACGGTACCGTTTAGAGTATGGTTGTAATCCTCCGTCAACGAATTCAATTAAGCGGTGGATGAAACAGTTTAAAGAAACTGGCAATGTGGAACATCGTGGATGAGCCGGTAGGCCTGGCGTCAGTGGTGAGACGGTTGACCAAGTTAATGAAAGTTTCCGACGAAGCCTCAGGAAATCCGTTCGTAAAGGAAGCAGAGAACTGTGCATTCCGAAATCGACAGTTCACGATATCTTGCAAAAGAAATTAAAGTTACATGCTTATAAAATTCAAATAGTGCAAAAGATGCATGCAAATGATCACACTCTGCGATACGATTTGTCTGTGGATATGCTGAATCGAGTGGAGAACGACGCAAACTTTCTCAGTACTGTAATTTTTAGTGATGAATACACATTTCATGTATCAGGTATTGTGAATCGTCACAACTGTAGGATATGGGGCAGTGAACCGCCTCATGCTGCTATTGAACTGGAACGTGATTCTTCAAAAGTTAATGTGTGGTGCACCCTATCAAAAAGAGAAGTGATTGGCTCTGTCTTCTACTGCGAAAAATGCATAAATGGTGACATTTACTTGGATATGCTAGAAAATTTCGCTATACCCCAGATCAAAAGATATGACGTCGTTTTCCAACAAGACGGTGCGGCTCCGCATTGGTCAACGTGTGCACGTAAGTGCCTAAATGAGCATTTTCCCAACAGATGGATTGGGCGTGGTGGTCCCATTCCGTGGCCTCCTCGCTCTCCAGATCTAACTCCATTGGAATATTTCATGTGGGGTTATGTGAAGGATCGTGTCTATCAGACGCCTGGTGCTGATTTGCAGGAACTGAAGCAGCGTATCGCAGCTGCTATTAATTCCATAACTCCTCAGGTGCTTGCCAATACATGGCATGAAATCGAGTATCGCTTGGACGTACTACGAGCAACCAAGGGATCTCACATCGAAATTTATTAACTTGTTTAGTTACATTGTAAGTTAGTACAGTCAGTTTCTTTCTATCTGTTTAATGTTTTGTTTTATATAATTTCGTAATGTGCCCAATAATTCTTGGATACCCTGTACATTGAATGAGAGAAGATTTTATGTGTGTTCATTACTACGGTGTTCTGGAAATTAGAAGCTCAAATGTAACCCGTGGCATTAATGAAAACCAAGCACGTAAGGGCGGGAACATGTATATTTTAGACTGTCGCATTCGCTTGTACGAGTTCGAAGTAATACAGTGCTTCCATTTTGGCATTTGACTTCGTTTCGCCACTGTTTTAGATTGCTGGAAAGGCGGTTTACATGTTTCTTTTTATTCATTTAACTTCTGGGAAGCCCAATACCCAGCTGACATCCAACTGTCGTGAGGCGCAGTTATTATCCATAGCTGCGCCCCCTCCAAAATGGGGCGGGGCGTAGCTGTTACATTTTTAACCTCTCTCTAGTTATGTCGCAACTTATCTATCCTGTTCCGCAGGGGCAGCTATGGATAATTGCAGTTTACGACATTTGGGCATAAACAAGCCGAACGCTGGCTTTCCCGCAAAGCACGTCTGACGAACGCTGGCTTTCCCGCAAAGCACGTCTACGTCCGACATAGGAAACGCGTGAAATACTTCCGCCGTATCATCATGCATAAACTAGCTTAAAACAAGTGCTTCTGACTTGCAAACAATTGCCATTGAGGTTAAGCCAACAAGAGCAAATGTTTTGTTCAAAATGCTCTGGTTTTAATGAGCAGAAGTGCCGTGTTAATGATATTACTCCCTTTTGGGTCATCTATGTCGGTCGAATATAACTGTGCCCTTAATGAACGCACGAGGGAACTTTGAAACCGAATTACAAAAGGGAAATGGTGAAACTGTAAATAAACGATTTGACCACGAACCAGGTTGTCGACGAACCAGCTGAGGTAACTCCGAGCAATTTTTGACAAATGTGTTTCAAATCAATACAGAACTGAAATAAACCTATCAAATCCACCCATATTACTGACGGCAATACTGAACAAGCCATGTTGTGTGCTATACAGCAAACCTTTGTTGAGTAAAATCCTTATACCCCCGTGCTATAGACACTAACCTAAATACCATTGTAGCTGTTCAAAGTCAATTTGGTAATAGTACTATTCTAGTTATATTTTATTTTACCGTCTATACACGATGAAGATTTTGAATCTAAATATTCAAATCCGAAAAAGATCTTAAAACCACCTGCAACTACACTGGTGTGCAAAAATTAAGGGCCGCCCCGGTGGCGCAGTGGTCTAAGCGATGGCCTCTGATCATTCGTCCGTAAGGGGTCCGGGTTCGAATCCCGGTGAGGCATGGATGTTGTGTTTGTCTTACGGTACTGGCTCTCTCCCTTCCCTGGAACCAGTGACCCTACATTAGGGACAGGCGACTGCTTATATCCCATTGAGTTGCTCACGGTGGTCGTTAAACCTCCAATCAAAAAAAAAAAAAATTTAAGGACGAAGAGGAGAAATTAGCAAAACAGCGGAACGAGCAGGCAGAACGGACCGAAAGACCATTCAGGACATAGACTAGGGTCCGGTACGGTAGGGCATGCGCATATATGCAGCATGTCGTGAGGGGGGTGTCGGAAATGTATAAAGCACACGGGTGGTGTAAGCACACGGGCGGTGTACGCTCAGCAATTCGGTGAAAGCTTTTGCATGGTGTACATCGGTTTGAACGACGTCGAGTTGCTGCCACCGTGTGATATGGCCAACAGGCAATCCAGTAGACGACATCTGGATGACTTTACCCGAGGTCGCGTCATTGGGAAGTTAGAAGAAGGTAGAAGTGTGACTAGTGTGGCCGAGGAGTCCGGGATCGCTCACAGCATCGTTTCACAAGCTTGGAGAGCATTTCAAATGACAGGAACAGTTGTCCGAGAGTTTAGTAGTGGTCGTCCACGAGCAACCACGACGGCGGACGACCGGTATATTGTTCTACAGGCGAGAAGAGACAGACGGCAGACAGCGGGAGAAATCGCAAGGCACATGCAACAGACAACTGGACGTCCGTTATCGCGTTTCACCGTGGCCAGGAGGCTGCACAAAGGTGGTCTATTTGCACGACGACAAGTACGGTGTGTGGCATTAACGCCTGCTCATCGGAGACGGCGGTTTCTGTGGTGCCAGGAACACAAGAACTGGACACATCAGCAATAGGGTCGAGTTCTCTTTACGAAAGAGAGACGATTTAGTCTGACGAGCGATTCTGAACGTATACACATCTCGAGAGAGCAGGGAACACGCAATCACACCTCCAACATCATCGAAAGGGACCGGTATGGAGGTGGCGGAGTTCTCGTTTGGGGCGGTATTATGCTTGGTAGCCGTACTGACCTCCACATCTTCCAAGGAGTTGCGGTCACTGGTGTCCGCTATTGTACAGTGGTTCTCCTGACTCACGTGCGTCTGTTTAGAGGTGCTGTGGGTCCTGAGTTCCTCATCATGGACGACAACGCTACACCTCATCGTACAGTGGCTGTCGCAAAGCTGTCGGAGAGTGAAGATATTCAACGCATGGATTGGCCCGCAAGATCCCCGGACCTAAATCCAATCGAACACGTGGTGGACCATTTCGGGAGACGCTTGGCAGCACGTCACCAGCCGCCAGCAACGATTCCTCAGCTGTGATTGGCGCTACAAAAGGAATGGGCCGCGATGCCTCAACAGCTCCTTGACAACCTCGTCCTTAGCATGGACAGACGTTGTAAATCCTGCAACGCAGTCAGGGGGGATCATATCCCCTACAGAAGACTGGATTTTTCTTGGCAGCCGCCTATCGCATTGACGTTTCAGTCGTCTGTCCAGTTGTGCTCGAAGCTACCTTTTCAATAAAGGGCCTTTGTATCCATTGGATTCCTTGTTTGGACGATTTTGCTCACCAGTCCCATATTCTTACATCTTGCGGATCTTATGGTATGATTTGAGTCGATGTGGAGAACTTCTGCGCGACTTTACCTTCGAAAAACCGTCTCGTCCTTAATTTTTGCACGCCAGTGTAGATAAATATCTTTATTTGATTATTCACACATTATTAGATCTTTCAAAACGCCAAGCGTTTCATCTTCAGGCATTATCTGATCAACAAAGATTATAAACATTATGTTTATATTACAGCAGTTCAAAATGGGCAACGTATTTTATAATCATTCGCGCGATGTCAACAGCGCGTTAGTTATTACTGAGTATCATACAACTGCGAGTGTTATTGGCTCGTACATTAACTAGTCAAAAGTAAGTCTTAGCGAGTATTATGATTGGGTTTGACTTCGCCGAAATAATGTTGTCCATGGAGTCGGGATCGTGATGGGTTGGTCCTCGTTGCAAAACATTTTATCATATTCGTTGATAAAGAGACTTTCCATAAGCAGCAGGGATCTTCGAATGTTAGTTGTTGCCAATATTTTAGACTCATTACTTTTGATTAGTTAATGTACAAGCCAATAACACTCGCAGTTGTATGATACTCAGTAATAACTCGCGCGCTATTGACATCGCGCGAATGTTTATAAAATACGTTGCCCATTTCGAACTGCTGTAATACACTGGCGGAAAGTGAAAAAACAACACCAAGAAGGAGACGTCTGGTACCAACGAAATTTATACAGCATAATAACGGAATACAGAGGATAACGTGATCAAAACATTATGGCAAAATACAGCTGTATTTGCTGGTAAACTGAAAAATAACATTTCCATGTAACATGGTTAGTACGAGGTTGAAAATCCTTTAACTGCGTCACACTGTGCAATTCTGGCATGGAGTCTGTCGTACAGATGTTGGATGTAAGTTTGGGGTATTGAGTCCCAAGCATCCTCAACCAGGACGCGTAAATCGGGGATGGTCGTGGCTGGTCGTGGAGACCGGATAAGTCGTTGTCCCATAAAATGGGGGACAAATCTGGTAAACATGCAGGCCATGGAAGTTGTCTCACACCCTGAAGTGCATGTTGCGTTGCACGTCACGTGTGAGGGCGTGTGTTATCTTGCTGGAAAACACCACGATGGACCGACCTTACAAATGGCACAACAACGGGCTAAATGATGTTGTTGATGTAGGAGGTGCTGTTTAACGTACCCGGTACAAACACTAGTTGTGTACGGGAGGGATAGCTGATCGCTCCCCACACCTGGAGACCAGGTGTAGTGCCTGTGTGTCGCTGGCGGATGCAAGAAGGGTGGAGACGCTCTCCTGTGCGTCTGCGAACACGCATACGGCCATCGGAGGTTCCCAAGCAGAATCTGATTTCATCGCTGAACACAACAGATCGCCATTGCGTTCTCCAGTGCAGACGTTGGCGACACCACTGCAGCCGTTCCTGACGGTTGGCTGGAGTCAGAGGTACACATGCCAGAGGCACACGTGCACGTAGTCTTGCATGCAGTAGACGGTTGCGGATTGTTCGCACAGTCACCTCAGCTGCAACGGCAGCTCGGATTTGCGTCGCAGTGGATGTTCTGCTTGACAACTCCGCTCTTCTTATGCGTCGATCGGTCCGCTTATCAGTCCGTCTGTGACTCCCGGTTCCACGTCTTCTCGTGTGGGAATGTTCCTCGGACCCTCTACGCCACCATCGTACCACCAACGATACTTCCCGTCGAATTCGCTCCGCAATACAACGATACGACCACCCGGACTCGCGGAGTCCGACTAGACGACCTCGCTCAAAGTCCGATAACTGCTGAAATCGTACACGTCTTCCATGTCCAGGCATTGCAGCTTCTTCAGGGTCTTCGCACGTGTCCGTACGCCGACGGCTGATTACATTCACTTCGCCGTACTCCTTAAATACCACCGACGATAATTTGCATACTATGCAGTGCTGTGGTGTAAGCGCTCACCGGTTGGTGCAGAAATTAACATCACACCTACGTAAACTTGACCCCATTAACATATGTAAATTTCATGATCGTCCGCCAATTCCTTCTTGGTGTTCTTTTTTCACTTTCCGCCAGTGTATAAACATAATGTTTCTAATCTTTGTTGATCAGCTAATACCTGAAGATGAAACGCTTGGCGTTTTGAAAGATCTAATAGTGTGTGAATAATGAAATAAAGATATTTATCTAGTTGCAGGTGGCTTTAAGATCTTTTTCGGATTTGAATATTTAGATTCAAAATCTTCATCGTGTATAGATGGTAAAATAAAATATAACTAGGATCATTGGTGCACGAAATTAACTACTGTTGAATAGTACTATTGCTACTGACTTCCTTTATGCTGTTAAAATAAGTTACGTTCAATGTTCAACTCGTTGAAACTAAAAATTGCAGTGCGCCATTGACAGGAGATTCTGCGATATCCGCTTTTAATGCAGCTGCTTGTCGAAGTGAGGGCTACACTGAAAAGTGTAATGTCGTCGGTAATAATGCATCGCAATTCCTGAACGTAGTATAGTGAATTTTGCTTATAATTTAATCATTGTAATAATGTTTCGGACCCAAAGTGTTTTACTTCCTGGATTAACTTTTGTGGTGGCCTTAAAGGGAGGAACTTTAAATGATCATGTACGCCAAAATGACAGCAAAGAACTTTACAGCCGAAGTATATCAGCATGTTTGGAACAGTTGTACTTATAACAATGATACATTGGTTGAACCTAGTGATATTCAGATTAATGCTTTATCATATGAAACCTCTACTCGTGATTCACCGGGATAACTAATCTGTTATTTCGAGAGAAGCGCCCCCACGGCCTGAGCGAACATGGTGACGGATCTTGTTATTATGAGATTCAATTTCCGTAGGGACAGCTGTTCAGCCAACTGATGTCACTAGCTACCTCACTGCCCTACGTCTTCAATGCGATTTTAATCTCTTTAGTCCTTTTGTTGCAAACTGGACATAAGTCAGAGGTACGTGACACTTCTCAACGTGTAACAGTCCGGCGTGCATTGCGAGTTTCAGACATAGGGTCGACATTACCCTATTTGCTAAACGTGTGGTGTGCTTCCGACCGTTGAGCATATTTTATGTTTGTGTCATCGTTTTTTAGTCCACCACTTAGATCGACAATGCAAGAGTTTAAAATCTGGATATGGCAATGAATAAACATCTTAAAATGGTGGTTCTCTTTTGTAAAAAAAGAGCGTGCTTATGTTGCCGGTTTGTCCGTCCGTCTGCCTCTGGACACCCCATCTCTTGTAACCATTAGTCCGATTTCAAAATTCTTTTTGCGCTGGAAAGCTTGAAATGTGAGAATGATGATCCTTGCATTCCGTTTTTTTTTCTCTGATGCACAACTTCGCCGCTAGTGGGCGGAAATGCAAATATCGAATTCAAAACGTTTTATTTCATATATTTGCTTCTAAATATCCGACAGAAAATTTTTTCATCCTTTCGATGTCACTTATAAAGACTATTTTAGGCACAGTTTTTATCTTTCAAGTAATGCAGATTTTTCGCTATAAAGGCAAATTACGTTTCCCTGATATCTCTGCTTCTAAAACTCTGATTTGAAAAATTATTACTGCATAGGATACAGTTCCTTATGTAAAATATTTTAAATACAATATCTAATTTTCGATAAAAAAAATTGTTTGGCCACCAGGGTGCGTAAGTGTTTATTTCTTATTTTTTTTTTTTTTTTTTTTTTTTTTTTTGATTGGAGGTTTAACGACCACCGTGAGCAACTCAAATGGGCTATAAGCAGTCGCCCGTCCCTAATTTAGGGTCACTGGTTCCAGGGAAGGGAGAGAGCCAGTGCCGTAAGACAAACACAACATCCATGCCTGACCGGGATTCGAACCCGGACCCGTTACGGACGAATGATCAGAGGCCAACGCCTTAGACCACTGCGCCACCGGGGCGGCTTATTTCTTATTGTGATGCATTTGCAGAAAAATCTAAGCTTCAGACAACTCGTTCGAAAAATTCTTTTGCGTATCGATACCGCTCATCTCATAAACTTTTTTCAGAGTATTTTCTTAAAATGAGTTTTTCCGATAGAGAGCGTATAGATGTATATCTAATTTTTGTCGATATCTGCTTCTAAGAGTCCTTTTTTTTTTTTTTTTTTTTTTTTTTTTTGGAGGTTTAACGACCACCGTGAGCAACTCAATGGGCTATAAGCAGTCGCCCGTCCCTAATTTAGGGTCACTGGTTCCAGGGAAGGGAGAGAGCCAGTGCCGTAAGACAAACACAACATCCATGCCTCACCGGGATTCGAACCCAGACCCCTGACGGACGAATGATCAGAGGCCAACGCTTTAGACCACTGCGCCACCGGGGCGGCTTCTAAGAGTCTGATTTGAAAAATTCTTTATTTCTTGGAGAGTGTTTCCGGTGCGAAAATTTTCAAGTAAGCCATAGATTTTTTTTTTTTTTTTTTGATTGGAGGTTTAACGACCACCTTGAGCAACTCAATGGGCTATAAGCAGTCGCCCGTCCCTAATTTAGGGTCACTGGTTCCAGGGAAGGGAGAGAGCCAGTGCCGTAAGACAAACACAACATCCATGCCTGACCGGGATTCGAACCCGGACCCCTTACGGACGAATGATCAGAGACCAGCGCCTTAGACCACTGCGCCACCGGGGCGGCATAGATTTTCTGCTAAGGGGAGTAAAGGTAAATTGAGTTTACCCCGATATCTCTGCTTCTAAAACTACGATTTGAAAATTCTTCCTGCATCGGATACAGCATCTGATAGGAAATGTTTTGATTAAAACTTATTTTTGATAAAAAATCGTTTGCCCACGAGGGGGCATAAGTGATTATTTCTCACTTCATTGGGAACACTTGGTGTTGATCCTTTAAGTAATGTACCATGGCTATTCGCATTAACGTGAACTCGTTAACATCGGACAAAAATTCTAGCATTTTAAACATAATCTGACAATGCCACATTCTGTCCTTTACTTTACTGTTGTGGCGAGAAACAGAAAAAAAAACAAAACAAATTAACAAACACAACTATGAATTACACGGTTGAGTCACATTGTGACCACCAGCTAATATCCAGAGTAATCGCCTTGTGCAGCGCGGACAGTAGCTAGACTGGCTGGGAGTGACTCAATAATGTGCTGAAAGGTGTTCATAGGTGTGTGGAGCCATGCTGATTGCAGTGCATCTGACAGCTGCTCGAGGGTGCGAGGTGGAAAATCCATAGAGCGAACAACACGATCGAGGTGGTCCCACAGATGCTCAATTGGGTTTAAGTCTGGGGAATCAGGCGGCCAGGGAAGTACTTTGAAATCTTCATCGTGCTCTTCCAATCGCTCTCGGACATTTCTGGCTGTGTGCCACGTCACATTGTCGTGCTGGAAGATCCCATGCGCCCCACGGGAGAGATAATCAGCATGTATGGGTGTACATGGTCTGCAAGGATGGATTCATAACGAATTCGGTCCATAGTTCCTTCCACAGGTATGAGTGGACCCAGAGAATGCCACGAAAACATTCCCCAAACCATAACGCTGCCCTCACCAGCTTGTGTTCTTCCAGCAATGGTTGAAGAGTGTTTGCTTTCGTACGTTTCTCGCCTTATACGCCAACGTACATCCGTTCGATGAAGCAGAAAACGTGACTCATCGGAGAAGGCAATCCTTTGCCAATCAGCAGAGGAACAATTCCAATACTGCCGTGCAAATGTAAGCCTTTTCTACCGATGCACCTTTGTTAGCATAGGTACAGTGACCATCTGTCTGCATCGAAGCCCCATACGCAGCAGGGTTCGCTGAAATGTCATTTTAAACACACTTCCGGTAGCCCTCTGGTTCATTCGGCCAGTGAGTTGCTCCACTGTAGCGTGTCGAACCGCCCTCACGCACCTTCCCAGCCGACGTTCACCTTTCACATCAATGGTACGTTGTGCTCCTCAGTTTCCACTTCACTTATTCCCAATGGTGCCATTTCTCCAATCACGATACACTTTAACCACAGCAGCACACGAACAGTTCACAAACTGCGCTGTTGCAGAAATACTGCCACCCTTGGCTCGAAAGTCGATAATCATCCCATTTTACAAATCTGATAAATCGCTTTTTTATCCATGACAGCAATGAGTGATGTTTTCAGAATGCCTACAGCACACCTTATATACCCTCCAAGCCAGCAGACAACACATGCTTTATTTCATTGGCTGTGCGCTGTTGACGTCGGAAGTAGGTGATCACAATAATGTGCCTCGACTGTGTATAACTGACTGACAAAACCCAATGTGACTTCTGTGCGAGCTTGCTATCGATGGCGAAAGTCTGGTTTTCCACCGAACCGGAAATAGCTGACCGGTCAGTGGGGCTGTGCAGGTCACCATTTCTTACTTTGCTGAGCCTATTGCAGGTGATTTAATCTACAGATTTCTTAAACACCTGTGTGAAACTCAAAATTGCATTTCAGACCTCTTTGGAAGAAAAGAAAAAATTCCAATAGATTTGCATTTTGTGGATACCAAACATAGAATTTCAAGGAAAACACGTTCATGAATTTTCCACTGCATGGGGTTTCTCAATCAAAAGAACGTAGCTCTCAATTTTTTTTTTTTTTTTTTGATATTCAATAATGAAGTTTTGTCACCAATTTTATCTTAAGACTGGACATATTACCTTTTAGAAAAAAGGTTCATGAATTAGCGAGTGTGATAAATACGTGGCCGGAAAGTGAAAAAACACCCCGAAGGAATGCCGGTAGCAACGTGATATACTGTATGTTAATTATTAAGGGCCGCAGAAACTGACCCAAGTTGGAATGTCATTAGATGAAATATTGACGTCACTGCGGATGCAAATGTACGCGTCGCGTATTTAAGGACTAAGGCGTGCAGAACGAAGTCATTCTTCTGGCGTTGTGTTCAGTGCTCGTTGAAGAAGCTACCATACCTGGACGACGCAGGCGCGCAACATTCGTTCAGTTATCGGAGTTCGAGCGAGGCCGCATATTGGGTCTGAGGAAAGGAGGTTGGTCCTTCCGTCAAATTGTGGATCGAGTGGGACGAGAGGTATCGGCCGTGGTAAGATGGTGGAGTAGATGACAGAGGAGCATTCGCACAGTTGCAGACGTGGTTCCGAGCAACACAGTTACGGACGCACGAGAGGATTGGCGTATCAAAGTGGCGTTGGCAGAGCGGACGGCTACGGCGTCACAAATTCGAACCTCTGTCATACCAAGGGTGTCTACCAAAACAATAAGGAATCGTTTGTTGGAAGCAGGACTACAGGCATGCGGGCCACTGGCACGGTTACCAGTGACCCCTAGTCATCGTCGAGAACGTTTGCGGTGGTGTCAAGAACGAATTCATTGGAGGAAAGAATGGCGGTCAATGGTCTTCAGTGGTGAAACCCGATTGTGCTTGGGAGCGTCTGACCGTCGTGTAAGCATCCGAAGGCGACAAGGTGAGCGGCTTCTGCCATCGTGCATCCGGCAACGACACACATGCCCCAAGTTGGGCATCATGGTGTGGGGAGCGATTAGCTATCACTCTCGTACGAGTATGGTGTTTGTGCGGGGTACACTGAATAGAAATACGTACGTCAGCGACATAGTGCAGCCGGTCGTCCTGCCATTTTTGAGTGCGAGTCCCGATGCGATATTCCAGCAGGATAACGCCCGCCCACACTCCGCCAGGGCAGCTCAACATGCTCTTCAGGCTGTGAATAAACTCCCTTGACCAGCACGCTCTCCGGACTCGTCTCCAATCGAGCATGTCTGGGACTGGATCGGACAAAGACTCTTCCGCAGACCCCGGCAGGCAGCGACAATCTCTAAATTACTCGTCCAAGTTGAAAGCACGTGGAATGCTATCCCCCAGCG
This sequence comes from Macrothele yani, assembly GCA_039090855.1. Taxonomy (NCBI): domain Eukaryota; kingdom Metazoa; phylum Arthropoda; class Arachnida; order Araneae; family Macrothelidae; genus Macrothele; species Macrothele yani. The sequence goes on from CM077023.1 coordinate 21,840,039, forward strand.
TGATCCAGCATTTGTACGACCGATTCCATGCCAGATTAGAAGCTTGTATTGCAGCTGGAGGAGGTGCAACACCTTATTAAAATGTGCCTCCTGTACAACGTAACACGCATCAAAAGGTAAAATAAACATCGAATCACTTCACACGTGTGATCACTTTCCTTTCTGAACATGTTGTTGCTACGACGTAGATCTCGCAGATGCAATTTTTATTTTTCTTCTTTCACTTCCCGGAAGTGTATTTGAGGGGTACTAGTCCCCTAAACGTGTTTTTAGATATATCACATGGAAGCAATGGAGTCTGAATCCTTCGGTGTTCAGTTAGATAGCTTATTAATCTGATCGTAAGCTGGTGTTCAAAAATCAGTGAATCGATAAATTCGTACCTTTCTCGAATTATTTATGAGGAAATTCAATGAAATTTAGTAGAGGTTTGATTACTTCTGTAGCTCAAGCAGAACAAAATCATAATCTTATTTGCATATGTTAATATCATGATCTTGTGATTTACCTGGAAAGAGCGGGCCACGGCACAATATTTAGTCTTTCGCTTAAGATATGTGGTATCTTAATATGGAATATAACCCCTGACAGCTCTGCAGCTCACACAAATTCTCATACTTTTTATAAGGTCTTGAGGGATTGAAGAACCACTCCTCAACAAGAGTTGTTTTAGGCTCTAGAAGTGTGCTGGCGGGTTTCTAAGTGAGTCTCCTTAGATCCCCATACATGACCAAATTGATTGAGGCTAGAGAATCTGGGTGATCACTCCATGCGGCGAATATCTTCCTCTTTGATGAAATCATGGACCAAATGAGCTTTATGAGGTTGGAAATTATCTTCCATAAGAAAATCTGGCTGACCTGATGGGCCTGACATACAGGTTCAGGATCTCGTGTCTGTACCTCAGGGCCGAAACAGCGACTCTAAAGAATAGGACTGAGAGCCAATTCATGATTCCGGCCCCGAAAATCGTGCCACAGCTACTAGAGTAATCCCTTTCTCTGATGTTAGCGGGATAGTCGCGGATCTCTGGTTCTCTCTAGATGAGAATACGTCGCGAATCAGTTCCTAAACTGAATCGCGATTCTTTTGTGAAAAGAACATTTGCCCACTGGTCTGGCCTTAAAGTGTGATACCGGCAACACCTCGTTACACGAGCTTGCCGGGTGTTTCAAGTTCTACAAATAACTGGTATCCTTGTATAAAAGCACTGCTCACTCTTCTACAAACAGTACGCGTTGATATCCTCGTTCCTGTTGCAAACTCCAAAGGGAGTTGCCTATTGGATATTTCTCGGTTCCACCTGGAAGTCACTCATATCGTGATCATCTGCAGCAGTTGTGGCCCTGAAACGGCCTTGTCCTGGTCGACGACGAACATCCGTCTGTGGAAAAATCTCCAGAGTCTTGACAAGGATGTCTTGAGGAATATAAAATGTCCTAGAAACTTCCGTCTGGGACTGACTTGCTTCATTCCTACCAATAGCTCACCACCGCTGGAAATCATCCATGCGACGTCTTTCTGACATAATCAACTCGACGTGCTACTAAAGTGAAGGCAAGAGTTTCTTAGAATAGCTACAAAGTTCAAGTAAACTCCGTCTTTTTAACGCAATCTGCATATTCTGGCTTACATGCAGCAAAAGCAAATGCGGGAGTCTTCCGCGTAGCTGAAGTTGCATGTTCGCCAATCTTCAGTGCATTATTTGATATCAGCAGCGATATAAATTTTAATAGATTACCTTTTAATTTTGGACAGCAGTGTACACGGTCGTATCAGAATAATGACCAGCCCCGGAATAAATGTACCCTCCCAAGCGCGTCAGAGTGCACGTGATAAGGTCGACCACACGCAGATATAAGCGGATGTCCAGAAAAGATGAACAATAGTGCGTTGCGTGAGCACAATGCGCAGAGGTAGGATTTGACGGACGTTCAAAAAGGAATGATCATCGACTGCCGCGCCAAGGGTGGAAGCATCTCAGAAACAGCAGACTTCGTGGGCTGTTCGCGAGGTGCTGCAGTAAGGGCGCACCAAGAACGGACTGCTTGCACATCGAGTACCTCCCGACGTCATAACTGTGGAGCTCCAAAGGCTATTGATCCCAAAAGAGAACGTCGCCTCCGTCGACTGGTAAAGGGCAAATGACCACCCAACAGTGCAGCAATTGAAGGCGCGAATGAACGCTAGGACACCGAGGTACGTGTCCGCAATAACAGTAGAGCGAACCTTGTTACGCATGGGTCTCCTAGGTTGATGCTGCGTTAAGGCGCCCATATAAACCAGGTGCATCGGACACGACGCTTGCAGTTCGCACGGGGCTACCGTCATTTGACAGTGGAAGAGTGGAAAAAGGTTTCCTTCTCCGACGAATCGAGGTTTCTAGTCCACAAAAGTGACGGGCGATGGTGGATACGGTGTCAAACACACGAGAACTAACACACGGGAACGCTTGTTGGTCAAGTACAAACAGGCGGTGGTAGTGTATATGCCTAGGGGATGTTTTCCTGGTATGACTTGGGACCGCTGGTACAACTCGATGGCTACCTGTCCATCCTCGCTGACCACATGAATCCCTTCATGTTTGTTGGACGCTTACCCTGGTGGTGACGGCGTCTAACAACAGGACAGTGCGCCGTGTCACGTCGCTAAGGAACATGACAGCGATATTTCCGTTCTCCCTTGGCCGGCGAAATCGCCCGACCTCAATCTCATAGGGCACATATGGGACTATTTGGATCGACAGGTTCGGCGTGCTGACCTAGAACCACGTCATATCCGGGACTTCCCTGCTCTGCTGTAGGGAGAATGGGCACGTGTGCAGCGGGAAATTTTACAGGGCCTCACTGCGTCCGTCTCGCTGCTGTCATCCGCGCCAAGGGTGGTTATTCCCATTATTAGGTAAGTGGCCATATCATTCTGATACGACTGTGTATATTGCTATCCTTATGTGGAAAACGTGAGTTTTGACCAGATACCAAATTCACTTTTCCCCTAGCATTTACGCCTTGTAAATATACAACCATGCAAGGGCTTATGATCGCTAATAACGCATTTAGCAAATTCGTTTTGTGCTGTGGTCAGCTCTCCATGAAGATATCTTTGCGCTCTCACGTCCTTTGTAACTTGACAATATCTCCTACGAATAGCTTGAATATCCAACCACAATGTTTTCATTACATATGAATACCGAATCTTCTTTAAGAAAACTCAGTATCCTGTAATTTCCGTACTAAAATCTTCCAGATTAATTTTCATGTAACATATTCTGTTTCAAATGCCAATTCTTCTCAACATCTTTAATATACCAAGATGACTTTTGGCAACTTCAAGGGTTTAAATAATCAGTAGCCGGCATAGTCTCTCTGTGAACTGATAAAAGCATTTCTGAAGTTCTTTCCAGCGTGACTGTTTATGTAGAAATGCTTTTAAAAAGAACTTGGCGGAATGCAGGCTTAAAACAAGAAAGATGACACCGAATTTCCGGGTATAATGAACACGCCTTTTGAGTCCATTCTGACGAGAAAAATTATTTTATCAAAGCTATTAAAAGGCAATGGAACCGGAATGGTAAACAATAGTATCGGACCATAGAAAGTTGTTTTTCAATTGGGTTTTTAATCCCGCAGATATTTCTGTAAACGGAAACGTGAACTTACGCCCTGCAGACTTGTGCGTTAAGAAAAATTTGAAATCATGCGAAACATTTCGTCGCGGAAACGCTGTCCAACAAAGAAAGGATTTTTCAAATCGGACTCTTATAAGCAGAGATATGGACAAATATAAGATATGTACTTACGCCCCCTGGCGGGAAAAATATTCATTAGTTTAAGAAAGTATTCTTAAAAGGATTTTCGATGTGCGCGGAATCGGCCCAGGAAAGAATTTTCTCAGGAACTCAGATTTTACTGCAAATACATCAGAAGCAGAAATTAACACTTATGCTCCCTGGTAGCCAAACCATTCTTTACCAAATACTGTATAAGGAATTATATGAAAAACATTTCCCCATCAAGAGCTGTATGCGATACAGGAAGAATTTTAAAAATTGGAGTTTTAGAATTAGAAATATCGGGGAAAACACATTTTACACTTACGCCCCCTAACGGGAAGTCCATGCTTTACTTAAATTCTGAAATTGTATGAAAACTATGTCGCACCGGAAACTATCCAATAAAGGAATTATTCAAATCGGACCACTAGGAGCAGAGATATTGCCAAAAATATATTCATCTACGCCCCTGGTGGAGAAACCATGCAATATTTTAAGAAGAAAATGTTCCAAAAAAGTTTATCGACGTGAGTGGCATCGGTCCAAGAACGAATTTTTTCAATCGAGATTTTAGCTCAGATTTTGTGGCAAATACATCAGAAGCAGAAATTATCACTTACGCCCCCTGGTGGCCGAATCATTCTTTACCAAAAATTAAATCATATGCAAAAGATTTCCCATCGGCTGTAACCGCTGAAGAAATTTTTTTTCAAATCGGTGTTTTAGAAGTTGATATCGGGGAAAACACAATTTACTTTTACGCTCCTAGCGGAAAATCTATGCGTAACTTGAAAAAGTTTGGCTATACCTAAAATACTCTTCGACATAAATGTAATCAAAAGGTAAAATAATTTTTTCAATCGGATGGCTAGAAGCGAATATATGGAATGGAATGTACTTTGAATTCGATATCTGTATTTACGCCCTCTAGCGGCGAAATTGTACATCGTAAAACAAAACGAAATGAAGGATCATCATGCGCCTATTTCAAGCTTCCCAATGCTCAAAGAATTTTCCAAATTTGACTAATAGTTGCAGAGATAAGGTGTTAACAGACGGACGGACGGACGGACAAACCGAAAACATAAGCATGATCTTTTTTTACAAAAGACGTGCTGAAAATGGGATGACCAGTTTATTTTTTAAGTCGATGAGCCTTAAATGGGGCGATGGGGAAATTTCCATTCTTACGTTCTATTGCTTTCTGTAATTGGCGAAACATTTTCACGTTTGTAAAGTGCAAGCATAAATAGCTTGACACACTTTAAATTTTATTAAACACACTGTTTACCAAAAGAAAGTGTGTAATCCCCTTTTAGATTTTAGTTTTCGTAAACGGAAACTTCTTTAACGGGGTAGTGACAAGTTCTTTTAGTTTGAAATTAAAACTTGGAAACAAAGATGATTTTTTGCTTAGAATTGTAATTTGTAAGGTTTAAATAAAAAAAAATCCTTTAAAGGTCGGTACCAGAGTTTTCAACTGAAGTTTGTATTTTCAACTATAGAGGCTTTTGTTCAACAGCGAAACGAAACTAACGTTTTCTCCTCAACAGTAATCACATTTTAGTTTTTTTTTTTTACGTTTGAAGAATTCATGTCAAACGAGCAGATGGAACAGAAGTTTCAAACGAAAAGCGTATTCTTTTCCTTAAGCTTTCTAACGTCATAGAAAGGCGTTAGCATTAAATAACGCTTTCTACTGTTTTTGGAGGGATACGACTCCGGCATCTGCGCGTGGTGATTTATTACATCGTTTGACCTTCGTGTAGGTAAACGGAAAAGGGGGAAGATGTTTCTGGAATGAAAATGTTCGAAACCCGTGTTTTGTCGGCTTGTGATTCAATAGCACCTGATCAATGAGTCGCAAAGCACCGGGATTCTGAACTATTTGCGCAAGAACTTGATAGATAATGGACAGAATATGCATGCGCGGAACTATTTTTAACATCTCGCTGTAATGTAGTTCGAAATCACTGCAATTTTTCTTGATCGCTCTGTTTTACTTAGTTTTTTATTACTGTCTCTGAATTTAGCATCTTGCAAAATAGATTTTATTCGGCTTGAATGACTTTGAAAATGCAGAGTAACCTCTATTATGTTAATGCTGGAAGAAGAATGTGTCAGATAAACAAAATAGCATAAACCAGGTGTGATGTATACTCTAACTTTTTTCTTTTAGTTCCTGTTTTATGTAAATTCTGGTTTATTCTCGGTAAACATTTTTCTCACTCGACAAATTCGTGTTCGGCAACAGATCAAAAAGAAAAGTAATGACGTAATCGAAAGATAAAGATAAGAGTTGATGATGTTTTCACTGTATGAATAGTACTGTTTTAGAGCTAGTACTGCTTAGGGAGCACTGCTTTTGTTTTGCCACTAGTTTGTCTCGTGCGTTATTACGAGTATTTTAGTTTTACTGTCACTTATTTTTTAGTGGCGCTTGTTGATCAGTTTGACTTGTCTTACATTTCTGTTTGAAAGACGATAGTTCAGATTGTTGCGAATTGATGTTAACGATTATACCACAGCGAGTGCAGTAGAAAATTCCGTTTGTATATGTTATGTGGCCAAGCTATTAGATTAAGGAGAGTTTGCTAAACTACCTATTCTTAACTAAAGTAAATAAAAATTGAACCTATAAGTTAATGTTTTACGTCTGTTGGACGTTTATTTCGTACAGTGCTTTATTAGCTCTTTACAAGGATTACAGCTGCAAGGAAGTTAAATTATCCGGAATTCAACTAAAGTAATTCAGTAATCTTAAGTGTAGTTTTACAGTGAAGCACATTACTTCAGCAAGTTTAAGGCTTAGCATGTAAACGGTGTAGTGCCTTACAGTGAAGTTTTATATAAGAGCAATAGCTAGAATCCACACGCACAATTCCTTAAACTGTTTTTCTAAACAGGGGAGATCTAAGCTAGACTATTATAATACATCTAATAGCAGAAGCCTGTGTTTGCACTTTTCGAGAAGAGACATCACTACAGCTATGTTGCGCAAAAATCGTGAATCCCTTATCAGAAATGCTGGGTGCAGAATGCATTTCGGATTCCGGTTTTTTTTTCGAAACGTAAGCAGGATAAAGTGTCTTAATACTGCAATTCCTAAGTCTACATCTACGATGCTATATTCTGACTGATGTTTTATTTTGTTTGTATACCTGATATAAAATCTAATGGAGCATTGAACATAATTAGTTGAATTTTTTTTTTTTTTTTTTTTTTTTTTTTTTGATTGGAGGTTTAACGACCACCGTGAGCAACTCAATGGGCTATAAGCAGTCGCCCGTCCCTAATTTAGGGTCACTGGTTCCAGGGAAGGGAGAGAGCCAGTGCCGTAAGACAAACACAACATCCATGCCTCACCGGGATTCGAACCCGGACCCCTTCGGACGAATGATCAGAGGCCAACGCCTTAGACCACTGCGCCACCGGGGCGGCAATTAGTTGAATGAAAAGTAATTACAAAAACGCATCAAGGGAAACGAACATCAGCCAGTTTTGTTTCAGGGTCTAACGACCACCATGCCCAACTCTGAGATATATAAGCGGTCGCTCGTCCCTAATTTGGAGTTAGGGCCGCGGATGGCCTAGTGGTCAACGTTCGTGACTGCCACGGAGAAACCTCAGGTTCGATCCCATGCAGGTACGAACGCTCGAACCACTAAATATCCGCCTTGCGTCGGATGGGTACGTTAAGCCGTCGGAACCCGGGTACTGGCCTCCCGGTTACAAATAAGGGCGTCTTTCTCCCCGTTTCTACTTCGCTTCCGTGTGACGTTCCTGTCGGGTACCCTAGCCAAATCTCCTAGCTTCCTACTTCAAAAGGGTTGTTTAAGACCTGGGGTCAGACACTCCCTTCCTAAAATCCTCTACATATGATCTGATCTAATTAGGTTTAACTGGTTCGAGGGATGAAAGAACCAGTGTCATAAGAAAAGCACACCACCCATGTTTCATCTAGGGCTCGAACCAGCGTTAATCTAGGAGGAATGCTCAGAAACAGCGTCCCAGAACATTCTATCGCGACAGCTGAGCTTTTAATGTACCAGAAAGTGGGTGTCCTAGGTTTGAGGACACGCCGTGCTAAAAAAATCGCTTTTAAAAATCTCTTCTAACCTGTCTCATTAGCAATGGTTTTTGTTGCAAAATCCTCACTCTGATTTTATAAAACGACATTTCTTGTTCCGCCATTATCCACAAATCAACTGTATAAAACTTAGCCATCTCTAAATGCTTATGGTGCAGATCCAATCAATCGAACGGATATCAGCCATTTCTAGAACGGTCCTAAACCAGATTTAGTTTTCTTTCATAGACTGAAAAACTGGAAATGAATGGTTTAAGCCTTTAAGCGGCCGATGCACTTTAAGAAGATGGTGCCCCAAATTTTCTACAGTCCCCAAACAGAAATGTTCACATAACTTCCGGATTTTTTTTTCTGGACGGCATGACAAATATTTTTTTCTCCGAAGATTACCGCAAAACAATTCCCTTCCGTTCCTCGTATCTCCGTAGTATACGAACCTGCCACAAGCGATAAGGCCTCCCTTCTATCCTTTATTTTCTGCTCCATGACCTAAGACGTGATGGGGAAAGACTGGTCTACTTGACGCGGGCATCATGCCCTTAGTTAAACAAGTTAGTTAAATCATGCAATGCATTGATTATAATACGCTTTCCAACATACCAGAAATTATAACTCGAGTTATGAGGATAATAGCTGTGGAATATATCTCGCTCCTGTGCCATGACCTTTGACCCCATTTCGATTATATTAAACAGAACCGGTTCAGTATATCTCCGGAACAACATACTAAAGTTTTGTAGCAATAGCAGCATTTTTAGTCAAGTTATGAGGATAATGGCTGTGGAATAAATCTCGCTCCTGTGACCTCACCTTTGACCCCATTTCGATGATATTCAACAGAGCTGGTTCAGTTTACCTCCGGAACAATATGATAAAGTTTTGTCGCAATCGAAGAATTTTTACAGAAGTTATGACGTGTAAGGGCGATGGAATGTATCCCGCTCCTATGTCCTGACATTTGACCCAATTTCAATAGGGTTCGTTCCCAGTTGTCCCCTACCACATAATAAAATGTCATCGAAATGGAACGATTTTTACGCGAGTTATCGTGCGGACAGACAGACTGACAAAGCTTGAGCATATACGCTTCTTCAACCTATGGTTGGAAAGCGTAAAAAACAAGTAGTTCCGACAGCGTCCCTCTTTTTCTTAGGTTTGTCTCCATTGTTACAGCCCATTTAACATTTAATCAGTCAGAAAAGATTGTCAGTGATTACCTAAATCCCCACTTTGAATAAAAAACGAGAGTACTCTGGTACCTTTTGTAGATAATTGCTGCTATGCATCTTTTGCGTGCTAAGATCTTTGTGGGTGTGAAAGAAAACGAGTGAATCGCGAGTGTACATTGATTTACGTACAACACATTGCATTAATTCACTTTACTCACGACCACACCGAGCCACAGTCCGGTACATACTAAGTGGAATTGAATCATAACAACAAACAATAACAACACATTCGCGTCACTCCCGACCACACCGAGACACAGTCCGGTACATACTAAGTGGAATTAAATCATAACAACAAACAATAACAACACATTTGCCTCACTCCCGACCACACCGAGCCACAGTACAGTACATACTAAGTGGAATTAAATCATAACAACAAACAATAACAACACATTCGCCTCACTCCCGACCACACCGAGCCACAGTACAGTACATACTAAGTGGAATTAAATCATAACAACAAACAATAACAACACATTCGCCTCACTCACGACCACACAGAGCCACAGTCCGGTACATACTAAGGGGAATTAAATCATAACAACAAATAATAACAACCCATTCGTCTCACTCACGACCACACCGAGCCACAGTCCGGTACATACTAAGTCGAATTAAATCATAACAACAAACAATAACAACACATTCGCCTCACTCACGACCACACAAAGCCACAGTCCGGTACATACTAAGTTGAATTAAATCATAACAACAAACAATAACAACACATTCGCCTCACTCACGACCACACCGAGTCACAGTCCGGTACATACTAAGTGGAATTAAATAATAACAACAAACAGTAACAACACATTCGCCTCACTCACGACCACACCGAGCCACAGTGCGGTACATACTAAGTGGAATTAAATCATAACAACAAACAATAACAACACATTCGCCTCACTCACTACCACACCGAGTCACAGTCCGGTACATACTAAGTAGAATTAAATCATAACAACAAACAGTAACAACACATTCGCCTTTCTCACGACCACACCGAGTCACAGTCCGGTACATACTAAGTGGAATTAAATCATAACAAACAATAACAACACATCCGCCTCACTCACGACCACACGGAGACACAGTCCGGTACATACTAAGTGGAATTAAATGATAAACAAGATTTACTAATTCCTTACATTGTACGGTATTAGGTGGATTAATGATTATTTTCGAAAAACGGTAAAAGATGTCATAAAAATAAATATCGGCAATAGTACTTCGACTGTTTAGTTTTTCAAAAACAATATTTATTATTCCGATTTAGACGAACGTAGGAAACGATCCTGCCACCGATGAAATGTAGCTACGAAAGTCCATCTGCACATATTAAAATATGACCTCAGGATAGAAAAGCTGAATCGTAAGTGTTACTGAGGGACCTGGGAAATTGGTAGCTTTTGGTCTAGGATGTCTACACACCCCATCGTGTTATAAATCATTTTAAAGCTCTCGTCAATAGCAGAGAACCCCTTTGGAATGGGGGAGGGGTCGAGAGGAAGCCAAATTTCACTATGACGCACTGATTTCACAGCATCAAAAATGCATTTTTGTTACTTGATGATAAAGATCTTAATCCTCAAGAATTAAATTTGTTGTAACAGAAGGAAACAATTCTTAGTAAGGAATTTTGCTTCGCAGTGCTTACAAGTTACAACTGGCCTCGACTCAAGACTGGAAGTGATAGGCCTAAAAACAAATTTTCGTTGGATTACTACTAAGCTCATGCAATTCTTACAATGGAACGCGGGGTGTTTGGTGGATGACAGTGAAGAATCATTGTATGTAAGTAGTGTAATTTGTTGAACATTAAAATTGAATTTCATATAGTAGGTTCCCACATTTTATGCACCATCAGGAGCTGTAATTAACTCAAACGTGAGCAACAGAATATAGAAAGATGATACACGTCTTTAAGAGTATTCAAAACTCAGATTTCAACAATTGTTCTGACTGCTTCCCTTACCCACTTCGGTTACATCGGAATTGTTTCACATGGGATTTACTTTACTGCTGTCGGGGAAGATGCATAGCATCAAAAACTGCTACTTGCAGTTGGGACAGACATAAATCAAACACTTTCGCAGCCGGCTGGCGATAAAGCGCCAGCGCCATGTTGTATTTGAGACGACCATGCAATTGGTCAGCACCGAGTGCTCAATTAAATACGAATCAGGCAGAGAACCCTTGCCGGTCACGTTACACCGGTACTTCCGTTACCCATTTCCATTACATCAAACTTTTACGCATGGGATGTACTTCTGTCGGGAAAGATGCATAGCTTCAAAAAGCTGCTAAGGCGGAAGCAACGCTTTCTAATGCGCAGATTCACTATTCAGACAGAAAATGTGTTCATTCGAGGTGATTTCTGCCCATTTTGCTAACCCAGTTAATTCGTTTCAGTCGGTAACAGGGTTCGTCCACATTCTCACCATACTCTTTTGCCTCGACCGAAATTCTGGAGATAGATTCCCCAAACCACTTAACCTCTGCAGCACTACCCAATAACTATAATATCGCTCTCTTTATTCTCCAAGTCCGTTTTGCCAGCTTCCTGATTTAATTTTCCTTAGGTCACTTCTAGCGTGATCTGTGACATGTAGGATTTACAGGTTCAATTTCCGTTGAGAAATTATTTGCAAAAAATTATCAGATTGAACCAAAAAACGTACGTTACGTATCACGTCTGTACAAAAATAATGGTGAATTTGGCTGAAACCTGCAGGAACATAAGTCTGCATCTGAGATACCCCTATTTTTAGCACGTCTTTTGTAAAAAAAGATCGTTCTTATGTTACCGGTTTTTCCGTCCGTCCGTCCGTACCCACGATATCTCTGCAATTATTAGTCCGATTTGAAAAATTCTTTTTGCATTGGAAAGCTTGGAATATGCGAATAATGATCCTTCATTTCGTTTGTTTTACGATGTACAATTTCGCTGCTAGAGGGCGTAGATGCAGATGATGTCGAATTCAAAAATACGTTTTATTCCACATATTTGCTTCTAAACATCCGATTGAAAAAATTTTTTCAACTTTCGATTCCATTTATGTCGAAGAGTATTTTAGATATAGTTACTTTTTCAAATTATGCATAGATTTTCCGCTAGGGGGCGTAAAAGTAAATTAAATTTTTCCCGATAACTCTTCTTCTAAACCTCCGATCTGAAAAACGTTTTCTTTAGCGGTTACAGCTCCAGATGGAAAATCTTTTGCATATAATTTCTAATTTTCGGTAAAGAATACTTTGGCCTCCAGAGGCGTAAGTCTTAATTTCCGCTTCTGATGTATTTCCAGCGAAATATGAGCTTCTAAAATCTCGTTTGAAAAAATTCTGTGGTGGACCGATGCCACTCACGTCGATAAAGGTTTTTGGAATATTTTCTTCTTGAAATAATGCATGGTTTCTACGCCAGGAGGCGTAGATGTATATCTTATTTTTGTCAATATCTCTACTTCTAGGAGTCCTATTTGAAAAATTCCTTCTTAGTTGGAAAGTGTTTCAGTGTGACATGTTTTTCATATAATTTCAAAATTTTCAAGTAATTCATAGACTTTCCGCTAGGGGACGTAGAGGTAAATTGCGTTTCCCCCTATATCTCTGCTTCTAAATCTCCGATTTGAAAAATTATTTATGCACCGGATACAGCTCCTGATGCGAAATCGTTTGCACATAATTTCGAATTTTTGTGAAAAAAAATGGTTTGGCAACCAGGGGGCGTAAATCTTAATTTCCGCTTCTGATGTATTTGCAGCAACATATGAGCTTCTAAATTCTCGATTGGAAAAAAACGTCGTTTGTAGACCGATACTACTCGTGTCGAAAAACCTTTTAGAAACATGTTCTTCTTAAAATAATGAATGGTTTCTACGCCAGGGGGCGTAGATGTATATCTTATTTTTGTCAATATCTCTACTTCTAGGAGTCCGATTTGAAAAATTCCTTCTTTGCTGGATAGTGCTTCCGATGCGAAATGTTTTTCCTATAAATTCAAAAATTTTAAGTAAATCATAGACTTTCCGCTAGGGGGCACAATGGTAAATTGCGTTATTTCTGCTTCTAAAACTCTGAATTGAAAAATTCTTCCTGTATCGCATACAAGACCAGATGGAAAATATTTTTCACATAATTTCTAATGTTTGGTAAAGAATGGTTTGGCCACCAGGAGGCATAAGTGTTAATTTCGGCTTCTGATGTATTTGTAGCAAAATCTGGGATCCTGAAAACTCGACTAAATTTTTTTTTCTTGGACCGATACCGCTCATATGGAAAAACCTTTTGAGAATACTTTCTTCTTAAAATAATGCATGGTTTTCCCACCAGGGGACGTAAAGTTAATCTTTTTTTTGTCGATATCTCTGTTTCTAAGAGTCCGATTTGAAAAATTCTTTCTGTTTGGAGAGCGTTTCCGGTGCTAAATGTTTCTCATATAAATTCATGTTTTTCTTAACTCACAAGTCTGCAACCAGAGGGCGTAAGCTTACGAGTTCGTTTACAGAAATATCTGAGGGATTAAATTCCCGATTGTAAAACTTCCTTTTTCCGTCAGATACTATTGTTTTCCATACCGGTTCCATTGACTTCTAATAGCTTTGATAAATTTAATTTACGTCAAAACGGATTCAAAAGACGTGCTTATCACCCGAAAATTCGGTGTCATCTTTCTTGTTTTGTTTTTTTTAATTCGAATTTGCAAACTTCGATTTTAAAAGCTTTTAACCATTGTTAAAATTCGGTCTTGCGGTATGCTTGCCATAAGTTCACGTAACAATAGTTCATTTCAGTTTTGAGTGATATTATTTCATTACTCTTGCGCAACGATATTTCATTACACTTTGCAACAATACATCATTAATATAATTATTTCAAAGTACTGTTGTGTAAACTGCGATAACCTCATGCCCAAACGTGATAGAAGCAATAATAATAAGTTGTGCCAAAATATTTGGTCTGCGCTTCTGAAGTGTTATGTGTATTCTTCCACAGCCAGTTGTCGGCGGGTTTGTTCACGTTTTAGATTGCGGCTGTACGTGTGTTACCACGCACTGTAAATGGTTCCAAGCTATTTCTACGGCAGGATTTTGATCTGATTCTGCATTGTTTCGAATTTGACATAACATGTGCAATTTAAAACTTGAAATCTCAACTTGTCGTTTACTGTGTTAGACTTCGGAGTGTTACGTCTGTCGTTCTGTCGCTGCTGCCTGCGTCTTTGTTTACGTTTCAGACTGCGGCTCTCATTGTTATTATGCGCTATAAGTAATGTGACGTGCCTGCCCAGCAGGACGCACACGACATAAAGGCAGATAGCAGTCAGAACGAACGTCCGCGTAGCTCAATTGGTAGAGTGACTTATTCCGGAATGAGGGGAGCCGGGTTCGAGCCCAGCCTGGAAAAAAATGACGGAGAAATTTACTTCGTTATAGTAGTTAGACTGTTCAATAATAACTTTAACGTGAAGTTTTAGACAGGAAATATATTTCAATGAAATGCAAATAGAATACAAGAAATGAAATGCGAGAAAGATGAGTTTTCTCGCGTTTAATTTGGTCGAATTTAACATTCTATAGCTCTCTTCTCTCAGTCTCCCACCTCATTGTGACTGTTTTACCTTGGCTTAATTTGGATCCGCCAACGCTGTGCAATGGAACAGGACTGACTCAAACTTAGGTCAAATGTCATCGCAGCCTCCATCCTACTGCAGAAGACAGTTTTTATTCCACACATTTAAATCATTCCATTCAGTTTAAACGCCTATAGTTTCCTGTTTTAGTTTTATCAGTACCAACAAGCACAGGGCCAATCTTAAAAAGTTGGACTCATCTTGCAAAATCGATGCTTATCCTATGGAGAGTTCTGTGTCACTTGTCCAGAGTTGGCAAAAGTGTATACCTCATCTTTGCTCCTAATGGAAGAACACTCAGTCGTTTACTCTGAGGCACTTCAAGGTTAAACTTACTCTTCCGAAGAACTCTATAAACACAACATTAGAAAAATGTAGATGTTTCAAACACTTCAAATATTCTGTATTCACAGTCAATGAAGATTGCTGGTTTCAGCTAATTCTGCCGGACACAAGCAGAGGTTTTAATATTTAAATTTCCTTCGATTACTGAAGCCTGCTGCAATTAAATGTTTCAGTGCAATAACACATTCATAATTTTTGGAAAACTCGGAAAAGGCTGGCCCCCAGAATTTTTACATTTTGTAAAACCTCGGTTCCTGCGCTAGTAAAATACAAAGGTTTCTACTATGCCATATTAAATGGTAATACACGGCCGTATCAGAATATGATCACCGCCGGAATCAGTGAACCTGCCCAGGCGTGTCAGAGTGCACGTAACAAGCTCGACCACAAGAAGATATAAGCGGCCGACCAGGACAGATGAGCCATAGTGTGTTACGTGAGCACAATGGTCAGAGGTAGGGATTTGATGGACGTGGAAAAAGGAATGATCATCGGCTACCGCGCCAAGGGTGGAAGCATCTCAGAAACAACGGACTTCGTGGGCTGTTCGTGAGGTTCTGTAGTAAGAGTGTACCAAGAATGAACCGCTGGCACACAGAGTACCTGCCGACGTCATAACTGGAGCCCCTAAAGCCATCGACCTCAGAGCAGAGCGTTACCTCCATCGACTGGTAAAGGGCAATCGACGTTCAACAGTGCAGCAATTTACCAAGAAAGTGAACGCTGGAACACCCAGGTACGTGTCCCCGATAACATTTAGAGTGAACCCTAATACGCATGGGTCTCCGGAGTCGACGCTGCGTCAAGGCGCCCATGTTAACCCAGCCCCCTTTGCAACGAAGCCCGCAGTTCGCATAGGACTAGTCATTGGACAGTGGAAGAATGGAAAAAGGTTGCCTTCTCCAACGAATCGTGGTTTCTACTCCACAAAAGTGACGGGCGGTGGTAGATACGGCGTCAGACACACGATAACCAACACCCGAACACGCTTGTCGGCCAAGTACAGGCCGCCGAGGGCAGTGCGCACGTCTGGGGGACGTTTTTGTGGTATGACCTGGGACCGCTGGTACCACTGGATGGGTTTCTGAACCCCAATAGCTACCTGTCCATCCTAGTTGACCACATGCATGCTTTCATCTTGGACGTTTACCCCCGTGCACGTCGCTCAGGGGTGCGTGACTGGTTCCAGAACACAACAGCGATGTCTCCATTCTCCCTTGGCTGGCGAAATCGCCGGACCTCAATCCCATAGAGCATTTGTGGAACTAATTTGGATCTACAGGTTCGACGTGCCAACCAACCACGTCATCTCCGGAACCACCGTGCTTTGCTGCAGTCCGAATGGGCACTTGTGCCTCAGGTAACCTTCAAGGGGGCTTCATTGCGACTATGCCACGCCGTCTCGCCGCTGTCATACCGACCAAGGGTGATTATTCCCGTTATTAGGTAGGTGGTCATATTCGGTTACGACTGTAAAATGGAATGGTTGAAATTTGAGGTGTGTGCGTATAATGCCAGGTTTCGGAGATTAAGATTTCTTAGATATATCCCACATTTTCTGGGGGTGCTATCCTCATTTTAACCGAAATTGTTGATTTTATTTGCGCCTTTAAAAACATTAATAGAAAAAAAACCCCAATCTGCTTGTAATGAGCAGAAAATCTTCCAGTTCATTAGATTATATCCGACTTGTCCAAAGCAGGAAAGTGTCACTTAAAATGTATTTCACAGGGAATTTGTTCGCTTGCATTTTTCACTAACAGACCTAGAAGCCCTTGATGACATGAAATAATCCATCAAATGTTAGAAGAAGCAGTTTCCAAGAAACAAGAGCCCTTACAATAGGACGTGCATTGAGGTCCTGGTAGATCGTGGATTATTTGGGGTTCTCTACCCCCATGAGCATCTAAGGATATATACAGCGACAGAACAAAACACACTGCCTATGTCGCATCTGACCACCTGCGTGTATAGCAGTCAGCAAATCGCCAGCTTTGTGTCTGTGTAGTCAGTGACTGTTAGTTCTCACAGTGCTGCTGGTCATCTAGTTCGCGATTTTCCGGCGAATGTGACGATTATAGATCCTTAAAATTGTACTGACCTATCTCCGGCGGGTTGCCTTCTTATTACTTGATAAGGAAAGAAACTGGAAGCCACGTCATCTTAATCCCAGATTCCCCAAGATATTCGTCGTCATAACTGTGCACAGCTTATTGTAATGAATAACCTATGTCCTTGTCTGGGCATGGCACATGAATAGATCATATGGGACTCGAACACGTGTATAACTCCATTAACCAGAAGTCCACGCTTCTGAACACTCTGCCGGCATTAATCAGTGATCTTTTGCAATGCTTTTTGTTCTGTACCAGTGCTGTAAAAGAGTGGTGCTTCCTATGAGCTTGAATTCCAGTTATTTTATCAACATAACCGTAAAGAATTTGATCGCTGGATCGAGAAAACGTCTAAGAATTAAAGTCAGTAATTTAAAATTGCCATAAACTTGAGATACAGTATTAACACCAGACAGTATAAAGTAATTTAATCTAATATCTAAAAGAAATTTATGTATTTCTTTTTTGGACTCGTACGTATGTATAAAACATTTCATTGGTGTTCTGGTAGCAGCTGTTACCAACTTCACATACATTTTCCGACAAAACTGTATATTTCATTCTTCTACACTTAAGAGCAATTGGATTAGAGATACCTGTCTAGTAACGTGTAACACCACCTTTCGCCCTGATGACGGCGGCGATTCGTCTCGGCATAGACTCTACAAGACACCGGAAGCGTTGGGAAGCCATACGGATCCACGACCCCTGAACAAGCTCCCACAGTTCACGAAGATTTGATGGAGGGGGTCATCTCTCTCGATGGCATCCCAGATGTGACCTAGCTGGCCAAGGAAGCGAGGTCACGTCGGTGGAGTGTTCATCCAACCATTCGGATACAATTCGGGAGCGATGGCACGGTGCATTGTCTTGTTGAAGGATGAGGTCCCCAGTGGGATGTTGAAGACGTACAAACGGGAGCAAATGGTCGTCCAGGATATCCCGGTAACGTTGACCTGTGAGGCACGATGCCACACGTACCAGGGGTCCCGTTTCAGTCCACGTAAACAGTCCCCAGACGAGAATGCCACCCCAACCAGCTTGAAGAGTACCCTGCTGGCAAGAACGATCCATCACTTCATGTGGTTTGCGCCGTACTCGTATCCTGCCAACCACATGTACCAACGTGTATCTCGACTCATCAGCACAGGCAACATTTTTACACATGTCTAGGGTCCAGTGGCGATGTTCCCGCGCCCATGCTAATCTTTGCACCCTATGATGTGCGGTCAGCAGCGGTACCCTCGTGGGACGATGGCTTCTGTACCCCATAACGAGGAGATGGTTCTGGATGGTGTGGCTGCTTAGACGTTTTTGTGCACCAGCGTTAAATTGCCGAATTATTTCTTGCACTGTGGCCCGTCTATCCGCTGTTACAATGCGAGCTAGCCGACGATGACCCCGCTCATCCACACGCTGTTGTCCACGGCAGTTGGCCCTTGCAGAGATGGTTTTACCGGATTCGTTGTACTCACGGTGCACCCGTCACGCAGTGGCTCGCGAAAATCCCAGTGCCTGCACGACTTCCGAGATGGAGTGACCCATTCGTTGGGCTCCGACAATTTTCCCACGATCAAATGCGTTTAGATCCTTCGTATACTGCGTCCGACTCTTACTGATTCCCGTCGCATCCCTCTTTATATTGTAGGATCGCTGCATACGTCATGTCGTTTCCGTTTACAGGGCCGCCCACAGTGCCACATTTGCATAACGCCAGCTGTCTCCAATTCAATTGCTCTTCAGTGTAAGGCAGGTAGATTTTGTAAGCTCCAGAAGGATAGCAAAGGTTTCTGGCGCTCACGGGCAAGACATAACTTACGCGTTTTGGGAAATATCACTAAAGGCAGACTCCATTACGGTGTGTGTGTGTGTGTGGGGGGGGTGTTAATGAACCCAGTATGCATCTAAAGAAAGGCGTCTCCGCCCGTCCCTAATTTTTGGGCCACTGGTCTCAGGAAAATGACAGAATTACGATCGTAAAGAAAAGCATATTGCCGCCTTGGTGGCGCAGTGGTCTAAGGCGCTGGCCTCTGATCATTCGTCCGTAAGGGGTCCGGGTTCGATTCCCGGTCAGGCATGGATGTTGTGTTTGTCTTACGGTACTGGCTCTCTCCCTTCCCTGGAACCAGTGACCTAAATTAGGGACGGGCGACTGCTTATAGCCCATTGAGTTGCTGACGGTGGTCGTTAAACCTCCAATCACAAAAAAAAAAAAAGAAAAAAAAAAGAAAAGCATAACATTCATATCTCTTAGATTCAAATCAAAGTTGAGCTGAAGAGTCAGAAGTCAAAGCCATAGAACATTTGCCGATTAAGAGAACGATTTCAGAAATGATTTGTGCAACTGCAGGTGCAACAGCGTTCTCAATGCTAAAATTGTTTCTGAAGAAATCGTTCTTCAGAAACAATTTTTCAAACTCCTTAGTTGCCTTGTTGAAAAATTTGGCGATACGTCTCGGGCCTATGTACCCTTCTTGTTACTCTTCTCTGGATTGAGAATTTTTTTGATTGGAGGTTTAACGACCACCGTGAGCAACTCAATGGTCTATAAGCAGTCGCCCGTCCCTAATTTAGGGTCACTGGTTCCAGGGAAGGGAGAGAGCCAGTGCCGTAAGACAAACACAACATCCATGCCTCACCGGGATTCGAACCCGGACCCCTTACGGACGAATGATCAGAGGCCATCGCTTAGACCACTGCGCCACCGGTGCGGCGATTGAGAATGCATCCGCGGTGTAAAGGTTTATCCAGCGAAGTTGTGAAGACAGGCGATGTACATTGGTATTCCATGCTCGGTGTGAAAATTTGGATCGATGAAATCAATCTTCATCTGTTCTGGCTGTTCAGGCTCAATTTGTGCAGTTGAAGTGAAAGGTTGTGGCTCTAGACTCGAACTCGGATGAAACGCATCGTGGCGGGCGGGCCTTTGACGCTCCCTACATTCCCGTGACCTTTCGGTTGATGACTTCGCGGACCTTTTCGAATTCTTCTCGTTCTCCTCTAGCAGTTTCTTCGACTTTCGTCGGTTCTTATAGTAATTTTCCCTGATTTCTAAATTTTCGTCACTAAATTTTTTTTTTCTAAACAATTTTAAATCCACTTTATTTCGGTTTATCGCATAAGTCCGTTATCTCGGACCGTAAGCTACGGAATGCGGGGTTGAGGTCATCGCTGTCATTCTCTATTCACTAGTTATCAACCTTGAAACGGCGTGCGGCGAAACGAAATCGCTCGAAATTCAGCTCAATTTTCTAACGATACTGTATTGAAGGGTTTAGGAGTGATGGGTAGAAACCAAATTCTTATAAATGGGACTCAAACGATGTATTTATTACTCTACGATTATTAGTTTCTAAGATATAAGCGTTGGAAGCGTGACATGTTTTCGATGCATCCGTGCTCCCCATGTTACCCCCTACTCAACACGGAGAAAGTCCTAGTTCCACGTCAAAAGAACTCGGAGGGCCGATTTCTCTGTCATATTCGACAAATTAAAAGAAAGTTCAGTGGCTGAAAAACTGATACCTTCATCTAGCGTGTACTATGTCGTGGTTCGCGAACCCCTTGGGGTTTCGTAGTAAAATTCTAATAGATGACAACTTTACATTGAGCACACACTGGCCACTCCTTCCTAAATAGCCAGCACGTGTTGCAGACAGTGGACAAGATAATCGGAGTTGAATTGCGTTGGGAAAAGCTATCCTCATTGTTGTGCTGAAGAATTGAATTCTCCCGTTGACGGGCAGGCGGGAGAACTGCTCAATGACGTCACAACCATATGACTAAAATAACTTTTGACGAGACTTACGGAGAAGAGGAAATCAGTCACTTTTTAGCTTGTGAAGTTTCCTATGGAGTGCTTGATTGAATGAAGTATGTATCGTTGGTGTCTGACAGCTTCGAAAGTGTGTGCTCAATGTAAAGTTGGCATAGTGATTCCATCAGGACCACCACCACGAACTCCGAGCAGCGCGCTTAAAGAGCCATATAACGTTCTCACGTTTAAAGCAGAAGACTAAACCATTTTTTTCAACACCGTCAATTTGGACTCATGTGATCAACGAAATATTGCACGTTGAAAAAGAATGTTATGAAAATTAACAAATTGTGCATGAAGGTTCTCATAGCTGAATGAAGATATCAGAGACAATGGAGTTTCCAAATCGAAAAGTTAACAGAGATATAAAGGAAAACATAACTTCATGCTTCCTAGCTAAAAAGCTTTATTAAAGAAGAAACATGAGTTCAGAATGCTCTTCATGGTGGTATTCTACCGAACAAGATATAACGAAGTAAATTTCTCCGTCATTTTTGTCCCCTCACTCCGGAATAAGTCACTCTACCAATTGAGCTACGCGGACGTTCGTTGTCGATGCTATCTGCCTTTATGTCGTGTGCGTCCTGCTGACAGGTACGTCACATCTCCCCCCCCTAAAGAGCTCCCCCACCGAAAGAGGGCCGGGGGCATGGACCACGGGTCAGCCGTGACCATGAATCGTCGCAGGCAGCCACCCGCTGTAGAAAGTGCACTTGAGAACTCCCAGTCAATCTGGTGTGTGGAATGCAACGTCACACACATTTATTTTTCGAAGCGCTGAAGAAGGAATTCTCTGATTTTTCCTCTCTCGCGGTGTGGAAAGAACATCACACCAATGGGAGATTTTGAACGGTGGGGTCATCCGGAAAGTTCGGGCGCCATTATAACGAAGTAAATTTCTCCGTCATTTTTGTCCCCTCACTCCGGAATAAGTCACTCTACCAATTGAGCTACGCGGACGTTCGTTGTCGCTGCTATCTGCCTTTATGTCGTGTGCGTCCTGCTGGCAGGTACATCACAAAGGACCTTTGTTTTTGGGGTTTAAGGTGGTTCCACCTAAAATCTCTGCCCTATGTTTCCAGTGATGAATTTCTTTACATGTTCTCTTCGCAATGAATGTATCCCCAAGGATGAAAATTTGCACATCGATAAAACTAACTTTAAGTTACAGCATGGCCTCCTAGGTGCCGCAGTGGTCTAAGCGATGACCTCTGATCATTCGTCCGAAAGGGGTCCGGGTTCGAGTCCCGGTGAGTCATGAATGTTGTGTTTGTCTTACGGCACTAACTCTCTCCCTTCCCTGGAGCCAGTGACTCTAAATTAGGGACGGGTGACTGCTTATAGCCGATTGAGTTGCTCACGGTGGTCGTTAAACCTCCAATAAAAAAAGTTATAGCATGGGGTACTTAATACTTCCTAAAAAATAACCGTAATTAAGCAATCCTACACTTGTTTGTGTACTGACGTCATCAATGTACAGGTCGCGCCATCTATTAACAGGTCTAAACATTACTCGAAGAAAAATGATTGATTTTTTAATATAATTATGGTTATGTTTTAGCAAGTATCTCATGCAATAACTTAAAGTTAGAGGTCCAAAACCTCAGACTACTCAACCAAGGCAGCGGCTTATTCATTTTCACCCTTACTAGAAAGCAACTGTGGAAGTAGAAAATTCCGAAAAAATGTACCCTAAGTAAAAAGAAAATCCTTGGTCGTGACTTCAGGAGTGGCGATATGGTCGCACTTAGAAATAAACACTATCTCAATCTAGAACTTAAAAAAAAAGAAAATGAGATTATCCTGGTTTGGGGCCCGACGAATGGGTCACTCCATCTCGGAAGTCGTGCAGGCACTGGGATTTTCACGAGCCACTGTGTCACGTGTGCACCGTGAGTACATCGAATCCGGTAAAACCATTGTTGCCTGCAAGGGCCAACTGCCGTGGACAACAGCGTGTGGATGAGCGGGGTCATCGTCGGCTAGCTCGCATTGTAACAGCGAATAGACGGGCCACAGTCAGTGCAAGAAATCACTCTGCAATTTAACGCTGGTGTGCAAAAACGTGTAAGCAGCCACACCAACCAGAACCATCTCCTCACTATGGGGTACAGAAGCCATCGTCCCACGAGGGTACCGCTGCTGACCGCACATCACGGGGTGCAAAGATTAGCATGGGCGCGGGAACATCGCCACTGGACCCTAGACATGTGTAAAAATGTTGCCTGGACTGATGAGTCGAGATTCACGTTGCTACATGCGGATGGCAGGATACGAGTTCGCCGCAAACCACATGAAGCGATGAATTGTTCTTGCCAGCAGAGTACTCTTCAAGCTGGTGGGGGTGGCATTCTCGTCTGTGGAATGTTTACGTGGACTGAAATGGGACCCCTGGTACGTGTGACATCGTCCGTCACAGGTCAACGTTACCGGGATATCCTGGACGACCATTTGCTCCCGTTTGTGCGTCATCAACATACCACTGTGGACCTCATCCTTCAACAAGACAAAGCTCCCGAATTGTATCCGAATGGTTGGATGGACACTTCACCGACGTGACCTCGCTTCCTTGGCCAGCTAGGTCACCTGACCTCAATCCCATCGAGCATATCTGGGATGTCATCGAGAGAGATGTTCGAGGCTCTGACCCCGCTCCATCAAATCTTTGTGAACTGTGGGAGCTTGTTCACGGGTCGTGGATCCGTATGGCTTCCCTACGCTTCCGGTGTCTTGTCGAGTCCATGCCGACACGAATCGCCGCCATCATCAGGGCGAAAGGTGGTGCTACACGTTGCTAGACAGGTATCTCTAATTCAATTGCTCCTGAGTGTATGTGAGTCACAAAAGTAAATATTTACTAAACGAGCAATTATGCCCGTTCGCCGAACGGTGAATCTATGAAATCATTTTTTAAACATAAAATTAAAGAAAGAGAAAAGTAATTAAGGGAAGGAAAAGTAATTTAAAATCCGTAACTGTTTTACGTTTTAGAACAGCATCGTGATGTCAGTGCATACGGTTTAACGTAAAACGGAGCAGGCTTTGGCGCCCCTTAATTTTAAATCAGAATTTGAAATTTTCAAAGCATTTCAATGATTCTGACAAAATTATCTTTAAACCTATCAGCATTTTGAAACAGTAAAGCTAAACCACATTTTTGAATTTTTTTGGTTTCAGACTTTTTCTAGGTGTAGAAGTGATGGAAAAATTCCAGCAGACAATGTTCCAAAGCGCTGTTTGATTTGGTTTTCGTGCATTTGCAGGAATCCGGACTTTAAGACATAGCATGCCAATTTTCAGATTTCTAGGTCATTTAGAAGTGGTCAAATAATTCGCGAAAAATTCAAGCAGACAATGTTCCAAAGCCGCCATTTTGATTAGGGGGGGGGAGATCGTACTTTTCTAGGTATGAGGACCTTAAGACCTATCAGCATGCCAATTTTCGGATCTCTAGGTCATTTAGAAGTGGTCTAACAATTCGCGGACGAACACACACATTTTCCCTCTTTGCTTTATATATACGAGGCGAAAGCTTACATAGGTATTCGCGTATGGATTACATAGGTATTCGCGTATAAAGTTTACATAGGTATTCGCGTATGCCGGTGGAAAACGCTGAACTTCGAAAGTGTCGCTACGTCATTAAGCATTGCGTCATTACCAGTTTGATTGTAGCTTGTCCTTTCACCCAATAAGAAGAGTGCTAAAAATAGCTGCGTCACCATGGCAGCAGGTCACGGGACCAGAACTTTCCTGTGTGGTTAACTCTGAAGACAAGAGTAAACTGCTCGTTCCTTTCCTTTGCGTCTTTAAAAAATGCTTAAAAATCAGAAAATGACTTAAATTGTTTTTTTTTTTTTTGTAAAAGGGGGGATGATAGTTATGAGTTTATACTGTAAAAATTGCAGTGCGTTATGATTTATAGTGGGCCATATATCAGTTTTTTAAAATGGATCTCACCGCAAAATTAAGAATTTTGTGAAATTTAAAAATTTAATTTCTCGTTAACTAAATCGAAATAAAAAAAATAAAAATAGGGGGTGACGATGGGCAAAAATTCGGCCATGGCGCTATATGCCTAGAAAGTTTCGTGGTTCTATTTCTATTAGTGTGTCCGGAACGCGAACTGAGAGCACTCTTTTTGCTTACCTTAACTTTGAAATACAATAGCACTTGAATTATCGCCAGAATCGAAAAACCTTTTATTTCAGCGTGTTCTCCGAACGATTCTCTACAAACGATGTAAATTCATATTTTTGTGTTCAATACCTTTTGTGCTGTGAGCTAGGAAAGCGTGAGTGTCGCGAAATATCTAAAACAGCGGCGGCAGCTACTTTTTTAGAATAAAGAGACTATGACGGCGTGCAAGGGTGGATCGAAAAGAAAAGTAACGCACTTTTTTTTTGTAACAGTTTGATTGGCAAAACAAAACATTCACAGTGAAACTACAGTTCTTAACTACACTGGCGTGCAAAAACTAAGGACGAGACGGTTTTTCGAATGTAACGTCGTGCAGAAGTGCTCCCATATCGACTCAAATCATACCATAAGATCCCCAAGATGTAAGAATATGGGACAAGTAAGCAAAACCGTCCAAACAAGGAATCCAAAGGATACAAAGGCACTTTATTGAAAAGGTAGCTTCGAGCACAACTGGACAGAAAACAGAAACGTCCATGTGACAGGCGGCTGCCAAGAAAAATCCAGTCTTTAGTAGGGGATATGATCACCCCTGACTGCGTTGCAGGATTTAGAACGTCTGTCCATGCTGAGGACGAGGTTGTCAAGGAGCTGTTGAGGCATTGCGGCCCATTCCTTTTGTAGCGCCAATCGTAGCTGCGGAATCGTTGCTGGCGGCTGGTGACGTGCTGCCAAACGTCTCCCGAGAAGGTCCCACACGTGTTCGATTGGATTTAGGTCCGGGGACCTTGCGGGCCAATCCATGCGTTGAATATCTTTACTCTCCAACATCTCTGCGACAGCCACTGTACGATGAGGTGTAGCGTTGTCGTCCATGAAGAGGAACTCAGGATTCACAGCACCTTTAAACGGACGCACGTGAGTCAGGAGAACCTCTGTACAATAGCGGACACCAGTTACCAAACCTCCTTCGAAGATGTGGAGGTCAGTACGGCTACCAAGCATGATACCGCCCCAAGCGAGAACTCCGCCACCTCCAAACCAGTCCCTTTCGATGATGTTGGAGATGTGATTGCGTGTTCCCTGCTCTCTCCAGATGTGTATACGTCCAGAATCGCTCGTTAGACTAAATCGGCTCTCATCTGTAAAGAGAACTCGACCCCATTGCTGATGTGTCCAGTTCTTGTGTTACTGGCACCCACAGATATCATATAGAAGAAGCTAGATTGGACACCCAGCCCATGAGGCGTGAGAAGGTAGGCGCCATTTGCAGCGGGTCATAACGATCCATTTAAGCAAGGCTACTTTGCCTTAAGTCAAAGGAATACGAGTTTGGTACTGTGATTTTCTATTTCTATTGAGATTCAAAGCAGTCAGTACCCATGTAGCGGCGGAAGTTATAAAATTTAAGTAAAAAACGGTAATATTCCTTATTGCTAACTAGAATGCCAAGGGTCTTGCAAAATATTGAATTATTTCAGATTCGGCCAGGTCTTAAATTCCAGAGAAGACATTCCGGTATCTGCGATATAAAAAAAATATCACGCTGGTTTTAATTTGCTGAGAGATATGATTTTGACGTTCCTTGTTAATGAATGCTTACATTTAATACGCCATTTCGTTGCTATATTGCCCAAATAAATGTGAAATGTTAAAAACTGAAATTTCCTTAGTGCATAACAAGACGAAATATCATAATGTTTGGTGAAATTCGAAACTTTTTGAGCAAACATAATAAATAAATCAGAATGACAGAGGTAATAGCAGCAAGGAAAAAGATTCACATTATTTCAGCTTTTCTATGTAAAGCATGAGGAAGCCTTTTTTTTCGGGTTCAAATCAATAGTTTGCTGGATTTAATAGCTACTTATTGATTTTAAATAAGTTATTATTTGCGTTTACATTATTTTAAATCGTTGTCGCATTACCTTCTTAAAAATGTTTTCCAATAATTTTCTATACTTGCATACAATACCAGCTTTAAATTTTAATATATACATATATCGTTTTCGGCAATGGGCAAGAGTCAAATAAGTAACAGCAATTATATTTTTGTCTCTCTGCGTAAGATTTTTATCTGAGGAAGCTTTCACCATGATTTATACAATAACCAAGTCCAAACTATCCTGCGTAACGTGCCATGCTCCGCCGCCATCTTGACCCGCTCAATGTGGCTCCATGCTTCTCACAGCGCAAGCCCATGCTCATCAGAGCAGACAGCCAATCTAGTCCCTTATACGATATCTGTGCTGGCACCACAGAAACCGCCGTCTCCGATGAGCAGGCGTTAACGGCACACACCGTACTGGTCGTCGTGTAAATAGACCACCTTTGTGCAGCCTCCTGGCCACGGTAAAACGCGATAACGGACGTCCAGTTTTCTGTTGCATGCGCCTTACGATTTATCCCGATGTCTGCCGTCTGTCTCTTCTCGCCTGTAGGAAAATATACCGGTCGTCCACCACCGTGGTTGCTCGTGGACGACCACTGCTAAAGTCTCGGATAGCTGTTCCTGTCGTTTGAAATGCTCTCCAAGCTCCTGAAACGATGATGTGAGCGATTCGGAACTCCTCGTCCACACTAGTCACACTTCGACCTTCTTCCAACTTCCCAATGATGCGACCTCAGGTAAAGTCATCCAGATGTCGTCTACTGGATTGCCTATTGGCCATATCACACACGGTGGCAGCAAACTCGACGTCGTTCAAATCGATGTACACCGTGCAATAGCTTTAATCGAATTGCTGAGCATACACCGCTCGTGTGCTTTATACCCTTCCGACACTCCCCCCCCCCCCTGACGTCATGCTGCATATATGCGCCTGCCCTACCGTACCGGACCGTATTCTATCTCCCGAGTGGTCTTTCGGTCCGTTCTGCCTGCTCGTTCCGCTGTTATGCTAATTTCTCCTCTTCGTCCATAATTTTTGCGTACCAGTGTGTTTTTCAACATAAGAACCGAAACGCTCGAGACATTTCTCCCAGCATGGTACCGGTTTTTAGTGTACCTTGTAAATGAAAGTCCCTTTTCTGAGCGTGCAGCCACCTGCGGACAACCGTTTTGACTTCGTCAGCCGAATCGAAGCGTTGGCCTACCAGGAATCTTTTGAAGGGACCCAGCAGATGAAATTCTGAAAGAGCCAGGTCAGGACAATACGGTGGGTGCAGCATCACCTCCCAGCCAAATTGCGCAATTTTGTCACGGAGGTGTTGTGCAACATGTGGGCGAGCGGATGTCATGAAGCAGTCTGATATTTGCTGTTGGGTTTTTTTGTCACGAAGGGCACGACGCAGCTTTGTCACTGTGTTAGCATAGGTTTTGGCATTCACAGTGGTTCCCGTTGGATGAAACTCCTCCACGAGAACGCCATGCATGTCCTTGAACACCGACCATGAGGATGTTTTGTGCAGACTGGGTTACTCTGAATTTTTTGTTGGTGGCGGGGAGTCAGAAAGTTTCCACACCATACTGGCCATGAAGCAACCTGCCATGTAGTTTGGCAGTTAATCACATGTGAGTCTGGAGAATTCGAAGCCGCTGTGGTGCAGTGGTAGCATGGCCGGCGCGTAACAGGAAGACCCTGGGTTCGATTCCCTGTGCCAGCCGATGAGAATTTTTCCAAGACTAGCTTACTAATCTGGAAAGAGCGATGATTTCTGTTTGGTGTACCATACTGGCCTTCTTTGTTTCGGGAGTGTAGTGATACGCACAGGACTCATCGCCCGTCACTACACCTGCCAGAAATTCTTGTTCTTCTTCTGCGTAGCGCATCAAGTGGTCCAAGGACGACTTCATTCTGTCTCTTCTGGTCATCTGTCAAGTTAATGGGCACCCATGGCACACCGACCGTGCGAAATTGCCATTTTTTATGCACAATATCGTACACTATATCGTACGAAATGTTGAATTTCTGTGCGCAGATGGATCCGCCGGTCACTAAGAACTGTCAGTTCAATGCCTCTTAGAATGGCAGGTGATGACGAGGTTACATGTCGACCGAAACGTGGCGAATCGGTAAGGCTGCCACGCCTTTCTGCAAAGAAACTGCACCATCTGAAGATGTTGCTGAGGTCCACGCAATCACTACCATACACTTGACATTTCTTTATGAATTTCCGTCGGAGTTTTCCGTTTAGCTCGCGAAAATCGAACCACACCAAGTTGCTCTTTCTTCGTAGACGACGCCAACAAACGGAACATCTTTGTGTCGTCGTTCACACTGTCTTCCACCACGGCAACACCTGATCTAGCTAAACCGGTCTGTAGTGTGGAAGTCAAACTCATTGTCTGCCAAACGGCAAAGGGTAAAAAAATAGCTGTGCTTTACTTTTCGATCCTGCCTAGTATATTTCGACTTCAGTTTCTCAAAAACAATATTTCTTTTAGTGTATATTGAGATTTAGATGAACGTAAGAAACTATCCTGACGTCGGTGAAATGTGTAGCTACGAAAGCACATTTGCTCATGCGCAAGCTAAAATCTGACCTCAAGATAAAAGGAAAAGCTGAACCGCAAGCGTTAGTGAAGGGGATTGGTAAATTTTGGTTTAGGATATCTATAGGTATAACGAAGTAAAATTCTCCGTCATTTTTGTCCACGCCGAGGCTCGAACCCGGGCCCCTCATTCCTGAATCAGTCACTCTACCAATTGAGCTACGCGGACGTTCGTTCTGGCTGCTATCTGCATTTATGTCGTGTGCGTCCTGCTGGGCAGGCACGTCACATCTCACCCCCAACGAAAGAGGGCCGGGGGCATGGCCCACGGGTCAGCCGTGACCATGAATCGTCGCAGGCAGCCATCCGCTGTAGAACGTGCACTTGAGAACTCCCAGTCAATCTGGTGTGTGGAATGCAACGTCACACATATTTATTTTTCGAAGCGCTGGAGAAGGGATTCTCTGATTTTTCCTATCTCGCGGTGTGGAAAGAACATCACACCATTGCGAGATCTGGAACGGCCGGGTGATCCGGATAGTTTGGGCGCCATTATAACGAAGTAAATTTCTCCGTCATTTTTAGTCCACGCCGGGGATCGAACCCGGGTCCCCTCATTCCGAAATAATTCACTCTACCAATTGAGCTACGTGGACGTTCGTTCTGACTGCTATCTGCCTTTATGTCGCGTGCGTCCTGCTGGGCAGGCACGTCACATAGGATACACCCCCGTCGTGTTATAAATCATTTTAAAGCTCACATCAATAGTATGTATCCGCCCCCCTTGGGAATTGGGGTTTCGAGAGGTAGCCAAATTTCACTGTGATGCATCGTTTTCATAACATCAAAAATGCATTTTTGTAATGGCTTTTAACACATTCAGCATCAGGCTCTCGTAATTTACGCAGATTGCAATGAGGTATTGTTACGTTTATGTGAAACGTGGTGAAATATTTGGCGATAGTTTAGTAAATTATATTAAGTAACAATGAAATAAACTATTGTTTCTTCTCTTAATGGAACATCGTTCTCTTTTTTAGGGGGGGGGTATTTAACGACCACCGTGAGCAACTCGGTGGGCTGCAAGAAGTCGCCCCTCCCTAATTTAGGGCCCCTGGTTCTAGGGAAAGGAGAGAGAGAGAGAGAGCAAGTGCCGTAAGACAAACGCAGCATCCATGCCTCACCGGAATTCGAACCCGGACCCATCTCAGACGAGCGGTCAGAAGCCAGCGCGTAGACCACTGCGCCATCGGGACGGCAAGGGACAGCATTCGAAAATCAGATTTTAACAAAGGATTTGACTACTTCCGTAACATCAGAGATTTTAATTTGCGATTTACTTCACTGCTATCGGGAAAGAATGCGCAGCATAAAAAAAAAATTAAAATTTTGTATGCCAGTGAGTGTTCAAATAGATATTACATTTTACATTATTTTCGGTTTAAAGAACGATAATTATGCCCGATTACTTCATGCAATCTTAAGTTCATTAGTAATATTACTCCAATCTTTTCAGCGCCTGCCGTGGATTGGCGGCACAGAGGGAACTTGCAGTTCTCTGATGATGCTCTCCCAGAACAAATTCTATACATCTGATCACTCGGTCATGTCTCTGCAATGCGCGAGACCTTTTTTCTCTTACTTCACCAAATCTGCAGCTCCGAGCATGAGTTCCTAGACTCCCTTGTCATCTCCTTTAGAGACTTCCACTAAAAATCGGATCCTCTCTTCTCGAGGTCCCACGGTCTTAGGGATAACGCAGCAAAACTTCCTGTCAGCGTGTAAGCTCCCTGGTGCGTCGCAATCACTTTCCCTTTCTCTTCATTCACGTCAGTGGCACGCGCTCTTTCCCTTCACTTTATATAGCCCGAAGAAAATACAATCCCTCATGAAAACGGAGTTACCTCTTAATGATTATATGAAACACAGAACAGCAAGAACATTCAACAGTACATTCTTTTTTTTTTTTTTTTTTTTTTTTTTTACAAGGACTAAGTTCCCCCAAACAAAGCTTTCTTTGCTTCACCAAACTGTTTCGTTGGTGCCAATGCACTTTTCCAAGCAGCTTATCTTTCTTTAATGAGCAAAAATAACATCTCGGGTACTTCTCTTCCTTGCCCATTATGTTGCTTTCCTTTACTTAAAACGGAAAATCTGTTTTGCGCAAATGTACACTATCTACCAACAAGTAATTGGACACCCCTGTGATCGACGATATCTGCGGTCCTGATACACGTCACGGCCGCCGCCGTTAAATATAGTGTGAGAAAGAACAACGCAAATAGTCGCATGCAAGATGCCACGCAGTTCGGAGCTCTCTGATTTCGAGAAATGTGTAATCGTCGGGTATCACAGAAATGGCCGATCCATACGTGACATATCCAGCGAGTTGAAGTACCCAAAATCGACAGTGGTCTACGTGATTGGTAAGTGGAAGGTGAGAGGTGACTGATGGAATGTGCCCCGACCCGGCAGACCCACAAAACTGCGAGTTAGAGACCGACGGGTGCTAGCTACAGAAATTCGGAAGAACCACACCAAATCGATGGGCCACATCCGCGAGAAGTTTCAACAGGCATCCGGGAGTGTTCTTTCGATGAATACCATCCGTAAGGAAGCCCATCTGCTCGGTTATCATGGACGTGCTGTCGCCCACAAGCCTTTGATCACCAAGTCCAATAGCGCTGCTCGGCTAACGTGGTGCAAAGAACGTCGACAGTGGACCGTTGAACAGTGGAAACATGTTCTCTGGAGCGACGAATCACGGTTCACCCTCTACCGTTCGGATGAAAGGGTCTGGGTTTGGCGTCTGCCTGGAGAACGCCTCGTGCCGGAATGTATTGTGCCAACTGTGAAGTTCGGCGTCGGTGGAATTATGCTATGGGGGTGTTTCTCCTGGTATGGCACGGGACCCTTGGTCGCAATTCCTGGTAGACTCAACGCCGAGACCTACTGCACCATTTTGGATGACCATGCGCTTCTTACGTTGCGGCAGTTTTACGGGATGGACCCATGTTACTTTCAGGATGACAATGCCACCTGTCATGTTGCGAGGTCCACCATGGCTTGGTATGGTGACAATGGGTTTAATCGAATAGACTGGCCTGCGCAGAGCCCGGACCTTAACCCTATCGAGCACCTCTGGGACGAGTTGGAGCGTCGACTTAAGGGGTGCCCTTACCGTCCGAAATCGGTGAAGGAACTTACCTGTCTTCTCCAAGCAATTTGTTATGCATGTCTGAAACGATGCTAGTTCTTTTAATTCATTACGGCGGCATCCATGCATTTTTAAGTTTACATTTTCTAGAGCATAGCAAATGCTATTTTCACTCTAGTATTGGAAATGTGGGAAATATCAATTATTAAAAGGAATTGTTTTTTGATGGGGCGGCGTTAACTACGGCAGAGCTATATCAAATACGTGCGTTTGTTACACTCGGCCATCGGGGCGTCATCATTGATGCGTCAATTAATCCCAATGCGCACCACCAATTGAAAGCGTTTTCGAGCGGTTCTTCTTCGAAATAAAGATTGTGTAGATTTTTTTTGCGAAGACTGCTGCAATGGGTAATGCACTTAAACTTACTTATTACAAAAGCCTCCACGAATCAACTACTGGGATTGCCGGCACATAAATACTTTAATTTAGACACTCATATTTATATAATTTATATAAGATAATGAATTACGCCAAATCATGGCTATTGACAGATCACTACGACTAAACGTGGCAAATTTTAATAGATTGCACTGTTCGCCGAGCGATTTCGAGACAGTCACTCAAACGTCTTGTTATGGGTCTACTGAATATCTGTCTTTATAGACCGTACTTCTGAACAACAAACATCCGGCACTTAAAAATCAAAGAATCTTGCTTACGTTTCTTTTTACGACATACACTTCATTGACAAAAGTCATCGGACACCTAGAAAAGAAACACAACATAGCATTTATTGACGTACGATGTCGGTCCACCTTTGGCCTACCCGTGTCTTCACGAGCTCCGTGTTTGCGTGCTTCACGTACATGTTTTGTGAGTCCCATCATTGTTCTGCTGCGTGTGTACCAAAGTTAGAGGTCTGTGCTTTCGTTTAAGATCCCTCACGAGTGGGTGAGTGCTCATTTTTTTTTTCATTATCACTGTTTTAATTTACACACCGAGCTGGTCGTTTTTCTTCGTCAACCATTGCCATTGATAATGGCATCTGCCGATGAGGGCGCTGTTCCCACCCGCATCGCTGCAGCTCCTCGCGTCGCCTCTTCAACGACAGACGCAGCCGATCAATCATCTTCGCTTTGCTGGTGGAGAGGCTCTTAATTTTCCTCCTGTCATTTGCACGTCTTCTCCTGCTCAGGTCTCCGACTCTGCCATGGAGAACGTGGATGTGACGTCCATGCCCTCTGCTGACGATGATGAATACATAGACGTCTCTGATGGCGTCGCTAATATGCCCTCTACAATTTCTACTGCCTCTGCTTCCAGTACATTGCCTGATGCTGCGTCAATGCATTCCAGAGGAGGCGTTTCTGCACGCACGTATTCTGAGGCTGCCTCTGGTATTCCACCGGCTTTCTCCTCGTCTCGTCTGCCCCCTATGGATTCTTACGTTACTCTCAACGGTGACACCATCTTATTAGACATTCCCGAGAACTCTCCTGCTGGTCAACGTCTTCATTCGACCCTCGAGTTGGTGGTTTGTTTTGATGCGCTGCCCAAGACTCCTTTGAAACAGTACAGCTCCGCTCTCAAGAAGATGCTTCCTTCTGGTGCCATCACCCACCTCACCCGAAAGCCATGAACTGTGATTGTTTATTCTTCGAAGAAAGAATATGCCGAGCTTGTCTTGTCTCGGGGCCTATCAATTGGCGATCGTCACCTGTTGGCCGAATCCATCACCCAGCGTCCTATTCTAGTCTCTCTACATCCGGTACCTCCGTAGATCTCTGATGATATGCTGTGTGCTGCACTTAGTCGATTCGGCAGAGTAGTCGGCCCAGTGAAGACTCTCTCCTCTTCCCCCTCTGACCCCAATGACAACCATATACGTTGCTTCCGTAGAACTTCTCGCATCATCTTCCCATCGGAAGAGCATCTCATAAAGTTTCCACGGTTCCTCGATGTTCGTTGCGGTAACAAGCGCCGCCGGGTTGTGCTCCTCACCTCTGCTCATTGCTCACGCTGCAAGGCTTACTGTCATCAGCAGGCTCATTGCCCCCATGCAGAGCTACTGACTCCTGCAGCTCCAAGGCAGCATTCTACCTCTTCCTCCGTTTCTGGTGCCATGCCTCCTCCTGCGTCTGCACCTCCTGGACCCAGTTCTGCCGAAAATCTGATTAAAGCCTTTGATCAACACGCGTCTTCCGATGTTGCTTTCTCCACTCTGTCGGATTTTCCTCCGCTTGACTCCTCCTTGCCTTCCCGTGTTTTCTCTCCATCAGAGGGCATCACGGCTGATCTTCATGCTTCATTCACCGTCGGCACTTTTGCTCCCGGTGATGAGGTGGACCTTTGCTCTGATTCCACATCTCGTGTTTCATCTATTCGCGGCAAACGTCGCTCTACTACCAGTACCGAGGCCCGGAGGAAAAAGAAGTCACCTTCTCCGACTGGCCGCCCACATTGTTCCACCCGTCTAGCAGGCTCCAAGTCTCCCCTGTCACGTTCTAGCTCTTCCTCTTCAAAGTTCAAGAGTCCTTTGCCGACGTTTGAACATTTCTTGACTCTGCTTACCAGTACCTCTCTTCCTTCAGAACCTGTCTTCTTTGAAGATCTTTACGAGTTTCTCACTCATAAAACAAATCGGGAGGCTTCTCTCATCTTTTTACAGCAGTTTGAAGCAGTTCTTCCTGAGGTCTTCGACCAAGCAACCTCCATCCTCAAATTCCTCCGGCATAATGCTAAGCAACCCGACTACGTCTTGTGGTGTCGTGGTAACATCAATCGCCTCGACACCTTCCAGAAAGCTGCCATAGTTGCCCTTCATCCGACGTCAGACTTACCCATTCAAGGTCGCCACTCTTAATTGTAGAGGGTTTGCTAACCCCATCGATAACGCTCTCGTTCTGGAAGATTTCTCGCCTCTTGGGGCCGACTTACTCCTTCTGCAAGAGACGAACTGCCACTCCTCGACACTTTTTCATAGATGGCGCACTTGGGACTTCACCTTTCACCATGCTTTCCGTTACTCTGTGCACGGTGGTACAACAGGAGTATCAGTCTGCCATCTCCGCATGCCCTTAAATCTCCTTCTATGCTACGTGGTCGCCAGTGACCCCGTGGTTCGCTGTTACATCAAGTACGTTACATCTCACGGTGAGTTAAGACTCCGCATTAAGTTTTTGATGTTCTTTCGCACTGCGGTGCCCCGCCTGTGATCATTTTGTTCTTCCTCAAGCATTACTCTGTTGGCATCACGTTGTAAATTTGTCATTACTCATGCAATGTACATATCATCGCTTTTATCAGTTAGTATCATTCCTCTTCTTTTTTTCTCTTTCAGACGATTCCATGTTGCTCGTCTCCTCTGTTTTGTTACATTAAAGCGATTCTGAAACCACATTTGGCCTTAATGCATGCACTGACCCTTCGAAGCTCAATGGTTAAGTTTTGAGCTTCGTGATTTTCGTTGCTGCAAGGTGTTTATTGAGTGCTTTAGTTTCTGTGGTTGCGTGTATCTTCAAGTTGAAGGTCTGCACTTTGCTTTCGTGTATCTCCCAGGTTGGTGAGTGCTATATTTTTTCATATTTCACTGTTTTATTTTTCAACCAAGCTGGTCTTTTTTCGTTAAAGTCTCGCCATTGCTTCGATGGCGGCAGCAGATAAGGGGGACGCCCACATCCTTATCTTGGCAGATCAGCCCACCCCTCCTCTTCTTCTACCGCGGCAGCCCCTACTCAGATTATTGAGGTGGGTCCTGAGCGTTATTGCGACGTCATGGACACCTCTTCTTCTCCAGAAATGGCTCCCGCCCTTCCCACCAAGTGCGGTGGTGTGAAGTCTCCCATCTACATCTCAGCAGAAGGTGACATATCAGTGATCAGCGATACTGAGCTACTAGCTTCCACTTCTCATCAACTTCCTGATCGACCCCTATTGCTAGGGGCCGCTTCATCGACTTCTCGAACAGTGTTTGCTCAAGCGTCCTATGCTTCTGCAACTTCTGGGGTCCTTATACCCCCGGTTTCATCTGCTATGCCTTTTCCTGAATCCTATGTCACTGTTGTCCGTTCCACCGATACAATTTACATTTCAGAAGATTCCCAAGCAGGTCACCTTTTTTCCTCCACTATGGAACAGGGCGTCTATTTTTATGTGCTTTCCGACACCAAGCTGTGGCCATATAGCCGTGCCCTCAAAACTATCTTAGCAAATGATGCTACAGACTTTGTAGCTCGAAAACCCAGATCTGTCTTGGTCTAGTTTAAGGATAAAGTGCATGCTGACCAGGTCCTAACGGAAGGTCTAACCATCAATAACGTGCATCTACTAGCACAACCGGTTGCGCACCGCCTGGTGCAGGTGACCTTCTACCCCGTGCCACCAGAAGTTTCCGACGCCGTACTCTGCACCTTGCTCAGCAAGTACGGCAGGGTTGTTGGCTCCATAACAACTCTCTCTACGGCTCCCAGGGTTCTTGAGGACAAATCAATTCGAGACTTCCGCCGCACTGCTCGAGTCCTCTTTCCATCTGATGCTCAGCTGAAAGCGGTTCCGAATGTTTTGCACGTCCGCTGTGGACAGCAACGCCGAAGAGTTGAGATAATCACTTCACAGTATTGCACTATCTGCCAGAGCGAAAGTCACATGAGGACTCATTGCCCACGTGCCCCCCTGCAAACCGCTCTACACACTGCATCACATTCTACTTTGTCCACCAACGCTCCACCGACTTCTTCATTTTCGAGGAGAGTCGCAGAATCAAGATCTTCCACAAGTCAGCCTACCGCCATTGGACAACAAACGACTTTGATGCCTCCACCTCCTGTTGATCCTAAGAATTTTCCCAGGCTTCCAAAATCGACACATCCTAGTGCTTTTACAACTACTGCTGATGTGCATGTTGACTACTCCTCGGCGTTTACCGTTGGCTCCATGACACGAGTCACAGGTGATGCTTCGGGTTCAGACTCTCCAGATGATCACGGAGCTTTAGTGGTTTCTGGAAAACGCAGTAGTGCTTCTCGCCCCAAGACTAAAAAGTCAAAGACTCTGACGTCCCGCAGATCATCTCGCCCTTGTACCCGCTCATCCACTCGCTCCATCAGCTCTGGACGGCCGTTCTCAAGGTCGTCTCTACACACTTCCTCTGAGACAGCATGTGAGGGTGCTTTTCCCTCACTGGATGAATTCATAACTTTTCTTGCTGAAAATGCTTTTCCTGCTGAGCCTCTGCCATACGAGGACGTGCTGGAGTGCATTTTAGGGTCCTCTATTGCTTCCTCAGCACGCACTTTCATTCAGCAGTATGAAGCAGCTCTATCACAAGTGCTGGATCAATTACACTCACTTGAAAACACTCTTCGGCGCACCGCAGACGAGGTCCCGTGGAGTGCATGTTTCCTCCGTCAACTCCACTCCATCACTACAGTTAGTCAATTCCTTCTGCATCCTACATCTGACCTACACATTCAGGGTGGTGTCCCTTAATTGTCGCGGTTTTGCGACACCTCTGGCGAATGCGCTGGTGCGAGAAGATCTTGATCCGCTGAACGCCGATATATTACTCCTGCAGAAAACAAATTGTACTTCCACCACTCAATTTAATCAGTTGCGTCAGTGGGATCATACTTTCCATCACGTATACAGCCAACTGTCGTGTGGCGGCATGGCAGTTGGAGTTCATTCATGTTTTCGTGCAACTCTTTCCTCCTTCTCAGTGAAAAACTTATGTCGAGACTTATTGCAACGGGTATCCTTCACCGTAGCAGCTGCAAAATTTCATATATTCAACATTTATGTTCCTTGCACTCCTACTCACGTGCCAGAGCTGTTTACAAAACTTCGACGGGCTCTGTCCCGTATTCTGATCACCGACAGGGTACTTATCGGAGGTGATTACAATTGCACTCTACATCCCCTAACTGATCGCTCTTCTACTTCCAAAGAACACCGTATGAAAGTAGTACATCTTCTACAATCTATCACTTCAGATTTCTCTCTCGCAGATGTTCAGCGTCACTTGTCACCAACCCAGACTACACATACATGGTGTACACCACGAGCCATTGATCCTCCTACAGCAAGATTGGCTCGCTTTTATGCGACTTCTCTTCTTCTATCAGCAATTTCGGATTCATGCTGTTAACCCACAGCATCTTCGGATCATTGCGCTATTGCCATAACTGTTTTTGCTACCTCAACACAGCCACGTATAATCCGGCCCTGGACTTTTGACAACACTCTTTTAGATGACCCAGCCTTCTGCTCTTCGGTGCGCGACTTTCTCGCGGATTGGCGTCCAAAGCTTCATTCTGCACCGTGCCCCCTCTCCTCATACTACTGGTACGAAACCTGACATACTCGATCATGACACAACGAAGGATGCGACTTGATCATACTAGACAAATGCTTTCTTTGCTCAAATCTTGCTGATCCCCTCTTTCAAGTCTACCAGGCAGAATTGCATTCACTTTTGGTGCCGCTTGCGAAACAAGCCCTCCAACGCCTTAAACTTGAGTTAACTCGCCGAGCCTCTTCTGTCGTACAGCACCTTCGTCTTCCAACTGGAGTAGTATCATCCGAACCAGTTCCAATCTGTTCTATGGTGCGGAACTACTACATTTCAAAATTTTGTGAAACTCCTCCTCCCTCCGCTACGGCTTCTTCTCTTCTGTTCTCTTCTTTGCTTCAGGTCCCTTCTCATCTTTCAGCCAGCCTCCTCCTTCCACCTACTCTAACTGAACTCACTGACACATACACTGCCAACTCCAAACTTGACCGTAGGAATAGTACACTGCGGTAAATAGCGTTCCTTCGGCTGCCTCCATACCCACACACGGCCATCAGACTGATGGATCGTGTATCTGGATTCATCAGTCTATAGGACCCGTTTCCATTGATCTACGGTCCACGATAAATGTTCTTTACACCATGCTAAAAGACGAGTGGCATTCTGTGACGCGCCTGCCCAGCAGGGCGCACACGACACAAAAGCAGATAGCAGTCAGAACGAACGTCCGCGTAGCTCAATTGGTAGAGTGACTTATTCCGGAATGAGGGGACCCGGGTTCGAGCCCCGGCGTGGACAAAAATGACGGAGAAATTTACTTTGTTATAATGGCGCCCAAACTTTCCGGATGATCCGGCCGTTCAAAATCTCGCAATGGTGTGATGTTCTTTCCACACCGCGAGATAGGAAAAATAAGAGAATCCCTTCTCCAGCGCTTCGAAAAATAAAAATGTGTGATGTTGCATTCCACACACCAGATTGACTGGGAGTTCTGAAGTGCACGTTCTACAGCGGGTGGGTGCCTGCAACGACTCATGGTCACGGCTGACCCGTGTGCCATGCCCCCGGCCCTCTTTCGTGGGAGGGGGGATGTGACGTGCCGGCCCAGCAGGACGCACACGACATAACGGCAGATAGCAGTCAGAACGAACGTCCGCGTAGCTCAATTGGTAGAGTGACTTATTCCGGAATGAGAGGACCTGGGTTCGAGCCCCGTCGTGGACAAAAATGACGGAGAAATTTACTTCGTTATAATTCCGAGCGGAGATGAATGGCTTATGAGCAGCCGCACGACCACGGTAACCAATGGAATGAAGTTCTCTGCGAATGGTACGAATACATACCGAGGTTCCAGCATTTTTACTCACCTGTACACTGAGGCCTTGTGCGGTACTCCGTCTATTGGCTGTAACGTCTATTCTGAGGCTTCGACATCCCCTATCACTGATTTTCTTTGGCCTGCCGGTACGTTTTGCTCCTACAGGCGCGCCATGTGTCTTCCACTTATTTAGTACATCCAAAACAGTTGACTTGGGTATGTTTAAACGCCTCTCGGTTTCTCTTATGGACAACCCACTAATATGAAAACCAACAATCTTTCCTTTCTCCAAGTCAGTTTTCTTTCTGCTGTCACATTGTCACTCAACCTCGCAGTGCGATATGATCGCGGTCAGCTGCAGGCTTGTTTTCATACCGTCTGCCGCTGTATTGCGCATCTTAAACAACGCTGCTGATCGGTTCATTTGCTTTTGAAGGGGTGTCCGGTGACTTTTGTCAATGCAGTGTATTTTAAGCAGGAGGCATTCTTAAAGTTTCTGAAGGTGATTGGTATCAGCCCACGAAATTTTTTCAGTCGTGTTTCAGCTCAGATTTTGCTGCAAAAACAGCACAAATAAACGCTTACGCCCTCTAGTGGCCAAATCATTCTCTACCAAAAAAAAAAAATATAGAAATGGTATGTAAAACATCCCATTTAGAAACTGCATCCGATGCAGAAATAAGTAGAGATATTGTGGAAATCGCAGTTTACCTTTTTTTTTTCAATCGGATGTTTCGAACGAAGTAAATATATGGAATGAAATGTATTTTGAATTCAATAACAAATGTATCTGCATTCACGCCCTCTAGCGGCGAAGTTATGCATCGGAAGAGGACCTGAAAGCAAGTAATCGTTCTCATATTTCAAGCTTTCCAGTGCAAAAAGTTTCAAAAGTGGACGAATAGTTGCAGAGATATGGTGTCTACGGCGGGGAAAACAATCATTTTTTTTTATTCATTCGATTTAAAGATGAACAGGACTGTTAGTTGGAAAAAAAAAGATCCACACACAATGTTTCAAGAATCGCCATCATTTTCATTTGCCCTCTTCATACTTCCACGTAAAAGTCCAGAGAAACATAGGAAACAAACGTTGGCGGCTTAAAGAGGTTAGACTGTATATATGAACAAAATTTGGGCTTTGCGGTAACAGCGAATTCGTTCCATGTTCTTCCGCTTGAATACCGTTCCATTGAGATCTTCGAAGCAAACAGGTTGTTAATTAGCCTCTATAAAAGATCGACCTGTATCACCTCTGAGCCTTCAACTAACAGAATTCGTTACTCGCCGTATTATAAATGTAGCCAGACCTGAGGTCTTTCCCTTCATTCATATGTAACGATCGTGTACTTCCCCTCTGATTTTCATAAAAGCAGTGCTAATACTTCAGAGTGGGGAAATTTTTCTTTAATACATATTATTTTATATCTGTTGATCAAGCACAGATTTACTCAGCTTATTGCTGTGGGTGCGCTCCTGAAAATGGAAGCGTTAACTGAATCAACGCTATACGGGAGCATTACAGCAATTTTTACGGAGATGCGTTCCCGAAATACACTGCTGGCCACCCAAAATGCAACACCAAGAAGGAAGCATCTGATTGGCCTGAAATTCGCAGCATGCGTCGCCCGCGAGAGGACATGCAAACGATTAGCATTGCAGGGCATATGCAAATCATGTGCGCCAGGTACGCCACCAAGAAGCACTATAAGAAGGGTGCACAGAAGGCGGGGTGTAAGTAGTGGAAGTGTGTTGTGCTGCCGGACCTGTGCGTGGGAAGCTTCCTGATGCCTCGTTGCAGAATACGGCAGTCATTACAGCACGTTTCGGAGTTCGACAGAGGACGAATTGCGGCTTATCGCGACAGCGGTTTATCGTACCGAGACATTGGCGCCCGTGTGGGACGACATCCAGCCACAGTGAGGCGAGTATGGATTCGGTGGGTGCAGGAAGGACGGACGGACCGAGGTGAGCGATTGCGGCAGCCGCGGCACACCACCGAACGAGAGGACCGGCATGTTGTGCGGCGGGCATTGACGGCTTGCACCGCCATATCACGAACGTTAGCGCAGAAACTAGGGTGTGTTGCACAACAACAACCTGCGTCAGCACGTACCGTTCGTCGTCGTCTGCAGGAGCGGGGACTTGTCGCACGGCGCCCATTACTCCGATTACCATTGACGTTACACCACCGGCGAGTGCGGCGGCATTGGGCCGTTGAACGCCGTACCTGGACTACGGAATGGCATGACATTGTCTTCTCCGACGAATCCCGCTTCTGCCTGCAACACCACGATGGTCGGATCCTCGTGTGGCGGCACCGCGGCGAGAGACTGTATGACGCCTGCATTATGCATCGCTATAGCGATCCGTCGCCTAGCGTTATGGTTTGGGGCGCAATTGGATATGACACCCGCACCCCTCTGGTACGCATCGCCGGTACACTCAACAGCCACCGCACCATCTCCGACGCTTTGGAGCCTGTAGTCCTCCCTTACCTGCAGGACCTGCCAGCGGTCACGTTTCAACAGGACAATGCGCGCCCGCACGTGGCACGCATCGTGCAACAAATCTTCACAGCCCACCAGGTGTCACTGCTGCCGTGGCCCGCCAGTTCTCCCGATATGTCGCCCATGGGACACGTCCGGTCGCTGATCGGCAACCGAGTGGCCCGGCAAGCAACGCCCGCGGCTACGCCTGTTGAACTGTGGCAAGGTGTGGAAGCAGCCTGGACCGACATACCCCAAGCCCACATCCAAAGCCTCTTTCGTTCGATGCCGCGGCGTGTAGCGGCCGTTATTGCCAGCCATGGGGGCCACACGAACTATTGATGTCTGCGTGTTCCGCAAGTCACGCTGGCCTGGAAGCTCAATCGTTTCATCTTTGTATCTGTTGTGATGTGTCCAGTAAATCTGGCTTTGCTATCTCGTATCCTTCTTGGTGTTGCATTTTGGGTTGGCCAACAGTGTAGTAAGAGATGCTCCCCCGGCGTTCGAGGTATGTTCGAACCCAGTGTGGCATTCAGGGCGGCCGACTGTTTATAGCCCCCAGAGTTGCTTGCGGTGGTCGTTAGCCCCCCCCCATTAGTAATTGATCACCTGTGATCAATATAACAGGCCTACTGCGCTCAATAGTACATGGTGCAACCACGAACATGGCAAACTTGACAGTGTTGGGCTGCAAGATGGGAGTTGCTGACAAGAAGATTTGCCAGTTAGTTGCATAACCTCAGTCTGGAAGACAAGAACTGATTGTCTTGCCTGAATCTTTTCTTGGATTATTTCTTTGTAGCTGGAGAAAACATGGATAACAACTCATAACTGATGTCAAAATCTTCTTCTAATAATTTATACCCAATTGACGTGGTTTAGGAACATCAAACGGAAGTCATCGCTCTTCAGACGTTTATAAGTGAGTCATGGAAAAATTCTCATCGGCCGCCACCGGGAATCGAACCCAGGGTCTTCCAGTTACGCACCAGACATGCTACCACTGCACCACAGCGGCCTGAAATTCCTCCAGACTCACAAACACTAACTTCCAAACCACATGGCATGAGAATTTTTCCATGACTCACTTATAAACGTGGAAAGAGCGACGACTTCCGTTTGATGTTCCTAATCCACG
Source organism: Macrothele yani (assembly GCA_039090855.1). Classification (NCBI taxonomy): domain Eukaryota; kingdom Metazoa; phylum Arthropoda; class Arachnida; order Araneae; family Macrothelidae; genus Macrothele; species Macrothele yani. Next base: position 21,884,009 of record CM077023.1, read on the forward strand.
TCAATTGCGTATTAATTATTCATTCGCCTCCTAGTTGCTCGTTCAGTTGCTGCTTACCATCTTTGGTGAATCCCCAGCATTGTGCGGGGCTTCAAGAAGCAACCTGCCATGTGGTTTGACAGTTAGTGTTTGTGAGTCTGGAGAAATTTGAGGATCCGGTGGTGGCCGATCATAATTTTTCCGTGACTCACTTATAAATGTGGAAAGAGCGACGACTTCCGTTTGATGTCTTCTAATAATTGTCCTTTGAGGGTTCTTCAGGATGCACCTTCTGTAGAGCTGTCGCCCTCCTGAGAGGACCGGTGCTCCAGCTCTATCGACTCTTAGTTGGTGAGACTGGAGTAATTACTGCATAAAGTGAATGTTAAATTCAAGTACATGCTGGCCAGCAAGTTGAACAATGCCAATGGTGATTGGAGTTTCGTTCTCTCTAATTATCATGGAGTTGTGATATGGTTGGTTGGTTGGTTAGTAGATTTTAATGGCGCAAGGGCCATGGGTGGCCAAAGAGCGCCAAACATTGTGATATGATTCCAGCCGTAGTTTCTTCCAGCTAAGGTCCATACAATTGCTGGTTATTTCCCCTGAGACTGCAGTGATGTTTGTGATGCATTTCGCCAGGGGTGTAGAAGAGGCTTAGCGGCGTCAAGGCACTAATGTTCTAGGCTTAGAGACGTTAAGCAACTTTTCATGTGTAGATGATTATACAAACTGTACAGAGGAATTCTTTTAGATCAGATATTTGAAAACTGTTTTATGTACAAGCATACTCGCTCCTTAACCAAATGCTTGTATTGCGATGATGAGACTAAACAGTTGGATCTTGCTGTTGGGATTCTCATACAGATCCTAAGAGTTCTAGAATGAGGTCCACTCCCTTGTGTAGACGGCAGTTCTTAGAATCAAGCTATAGCTGGCTACTCTGTTTTAAGACGGCACAGCTCCGAGTGAAAACATCAAAAAGAAAAAAAAAAGTACATGTACAGGCACGAAGGTTGACTGACACGCGGGAGTTTAGAAGGGTTTTTGTACTAAACTCAATACCTGCTCCAATAAAATTAATTCATTCTGCTATTCCCTATCGGCAATACAAAAGAAGTCTATACCCAACTTGTAATGTTTAGAAAAACGGCGCTTTAAGTCACACTGAGTAGATGTGACTAATGCATCTCTATTCAACAAATATAATTAATATTATACTAGGGGTGTTCAAATGAAAAGGTACGAAACGTCATAAGAACGTAACCGTTAACATATTTGCCTATGCCGCTATGGGAGAACGTAGAGACACATCTAGGGATGCGATTGGAGTCGCCGGCGTGGATCGGAGCATGCGTGGGCGCCCGCATGCGCAGGAGAGAGCAGAGGCTCTTATAAAGAGCGCCGTCCAATTGACTACTTGTTGAATTCCTCCAGCACAGACGAACCATTAACTCCGATGTGTACTGCGAGACACTCCGAAGCCTACGCAGGTCCATCAAGAACAAAAGACCGGGGCTGCTCACGGAGGGTGTGGTTCTGCTCCATGATAACGCGCGTCCACACGTCTCCAGGGTCACACACGCGGAACTGGCCAAGTTCCAGTGGGAGCAGCTTGACCATCCGCTCTACAGCCCGGACATGTCTCCCTGCGATTTCCGTGTGTTTGGTCCCCTGAAAAAACATCTGAAAGGGAAGCGCTTCCACTCGGACGACGAACTCAAGGACGCTGTGCAGGAACTGGGTCTCGTCACGGCCACAGGAATTCTGGGAACAAGGAATCCTTCGGCTCGTTAATCAATGGGATCGTTGTGCTACGGCCTATGGTGTATACTTTGAATAAAGTCTTCATTTATACCCACAGTGTCGTTTCGTATCTTTTCATTTGAACACCCCTAGTAGATATTGCGTCTAATAATTACGTCTATTCAGTGTGACTAACACATTTTACAGTGAAGATTTGGAATCCTGTGGAATAACAGCAGAGCAGTGTGCACCGAAGACCCAAAACATTATGACCACCTGCCTTATATGATTATCGCCCGCGTGCCGCCAAAGCAACTCTTACCTAGCGAGGCGTGGACGCTATAAGATTTCTAAACGTGGCTTGTATCTGGTACAAACAGTTTACCAGCGGGTTCTTTAACTCTTGTAAGTTACGTGGTTGCTCCACCGCAGATCGGATGTCTTGTTCCAAGACAAACCACAATGATTGATTGGATTGATGTATGGGAAATTTGGACTCCAGGACAATACCTGGCAGTCTTCCTCATATTCAGCGACCCATTCTCGAACGATCCGGGAGGTGTGGTATAGCGCATTACCCTGCTGAAAGAATGCACTACTGAAGGGGAATACCGTTGCCATGAAAGGAGGTACCTGGTCTGCAATGATGATTAGGTAGGTGGTAGAAGTCAGTTTCCTAACAATGACTTCACATGAACGACTGGACCAGGGCATTATCCAAAGCATACGCTTCCTCCAGCAGCTTGTTTTCGTCCGACGGTGCACTCTGGTGTCAACACTATTCGATATTCATCAGAAAGACTACATCCTGTCATTTGTTCAAGGTCCTGATTTGAAGCTTCTGTGAGGGTGAACCGAGGTTAGCATGGGCACTTGGAGCGGCCTGCGGCCTCACAGCCGCATTTTCAGCAGGCATGTTGGAATTCCAGGTAACGAGTGTGCTGATGCAGCTGCTAGATCTGCTTCCTCTTTGGTCGTTGCACCCTTGCCACTCTTTCATCGTGATTTACGTTTTGTTGTTCATGATCATATCACGTGAACGTGGCAGGGTCTGTGGGATCAACAGGTGGAAAATAAACTTCATGGTATTAAACCGATTCTTGGAGTCTGGAAAGGCCGCCCCGGTGGCGCAGTGGTCTAAGCGATGGCTTCTGATCATTCGTCCGAAAGGGGTCCGGGTTCGAACCCCGTGAGGCATGGATGTTGCGATTGTCTTACGGCACTGGTTCTCTCCCTTCCCTGGAACCAGTGACCCTAAATTAGGGACGGGCGACAGCTTGTAGCCCATTGAGTTGCTCATGGTGGTCGTTAAACCTCCAATAAATTAAAAAGTCTGGAAATCATCCTGTCGCCGGAACCGTAGGGAGGAAGTTGTACTCGCACGTCTCCGCACTGGGCATTGTCGTTTCACTCACCGCTATTTGCTGTGTGGCGACACTACCTTTATGTGTGCGACGTATGATGTACGTACCTGTGACCGTCGTTCATGTTTTGCGTTCATGTCGTAGTTTCATTCATCAACGTTCTAGTCATTTTCTTTCACAAATTCTACCAGCCGACTCAGGAACCCTGAGTCGCCTTTTAAATGATCAGTGTGACGTCTCTTATGTTTTATCATTTCTTCGTGTTACCGGTGTTTTACGTTTTGTGCAGGGTGTTGTTGTTTTATCGTTGATTTACAACTTTTGTCCTTTTCTCGTTCTGTTTTATGACGTCCTTGTTCATTTTTTAACCATGTTATACCGTTGTTACCCTATTTCGTTACTGTGTTAATCGTTGTACCGGTGCTTTTTGTTTGTTAAGGTGGACGTCAAGTAATTTTGCTTCCTATACTTCCAATGGAAAAACTTCTGTACACATTTTCTTTCCAATTAATGCGTTCCCAAGGATAAAAATTTGAACATCGATTAAAATAGCTTCATTTTATTATTTGGAATACTTAATATTTTCTAAAACATAACCATAATTATGCAATCCAACATTTGTTTGTCTACTGACGTCATCAAAGTACAGGTCGCGCCATCTTTTTTCTGGTTTCAACACTACCAAAGGAAAAGTTATTGATTTTTAATATAATTATGGTTATGTTTTAGAAAATATTAAGTATTCCAAGTTATAATATGAAGTTATTTTAATCGATGTTCAAATTTTTATTCTTAGGAACGCATTAATTGTAAAGAAAATGTGTACAGAAGTTTTTCCATTGGAAGTATAGGAAGCAAAATTACTTGACGTCCACCTTAATGTCCCAACGGCCTTTTATACCGTTTCTTGTTATCGTTCCATACCTTTTTTTGTTATGTTTCGATTTTGTTGTTTATTTCTATTTCTTTACTCTGACGTGGCGCTCTTTGAGGCCCTTGCGCCATTAAAATCACACCAACCAACCAGAGCTCAGTATCAGGTGGTATTTGTGCCGTTTCACGACCTTCATATGTGCCATCGTTTAGTTGCTTCGACTTGCATAAAGACTCACTGGTCATAACGTTTTGGTTCTTCGGTGTACATTTGAAGAAAAATTCTATAAGTTTAGTATGTAACGTTCTTTTAAAGTTGCTGAAATAACGGAATTTTAATAAAGTCGTACGTTTTAAGAATTTAAGATGGACGTCTAGGGATTTTGCTTCTTATTCTTCCAATGCACAAACTTCTGTACACCTTTTCTTCACAATTAAAGTGTTCCCAAGGATGAAAATTTGAACATCGATTAAAAAAAAATCCTATTATAGCCTAGTATACTTAATATTTTTTTAAATTTAACCATATTTATATTAAAAATCAATAACTTTTCTTTTGGTGTTGTTGAGACCAGGAAAAAGATGGAGCGACCTGTACATTGATGACGTCAGTATCACAACAAATGTTGTATTTCTTAATTATGGTTATGTTATAGAAAATATTAGGTATACTAGGCTATGAAGTTATTTTAATAGATGTTCAAATTAGGTATACTAGGATATGAATACCTAATAATATTAGGTATACTAGGATATGAAGTTATTTTAATAGATGTTCAAATTTTCATCCTTGGGAACGCATTAATTGTGAAGAAAATGTGTACAGAAGTTTGCTCATTGGAAGTATAGGGAAGCAAAATCATCAGACGTCAACCTTAATAAAAAATACTAAATGAAGCAGAAAATCAGATTTCCCATTGCATTTGAAAAAAAATGAAGAGAAGTTTTTTTACCTCATGCGGTCACCGCTTTTTCATTTAAATCTGCACCACTGTCCTTCATAATGCTGCACTTTTACCAATCTCTGAGTGCCAATCTTGACCATCTGTTTCCTCAAGCAGTTTCTTGAAGGCGCGCAGGTTAAGATTAAAATTCGTTGTGATGATCTAATTTACCAGTAATATGTAATTTGTATGGCGTAAGGAAGATCGCATCTGAAGGTATGCAAATTCTTTTAAACGGAAAATATTTCTCAGACGGACACAGCGGTATAATGAATCAGGGCTAAACGAGATAAACACGAACTAATTAGATTCTTGTTTATTTTTAGTCCTGTGATGCTGATTGGTGAGCCAAAACATCGAAGCCTCGAGGCATGATTTTGATATCTCTGCCTACACGAAATCACCTCATGTTTACGGGATGCAACAATCAGATGGTAAACAACTAACTGCCTGTGGACTTCGTCGATTAGCGAAGTGTTGATCTTTCAAATGGAAAATCTGTTTCTCTCAGTATCAGTGCGGATTTATTAGCATTTCAAAACTTTAGATCCTAAATTTAAACGACGCATGAGTTATTTGGATGTTCAGACCTAATACGCATGCGCGTCGGTTGTTTTTGAACATCACTGTAAGGGGGCAAATGGTTTGGCAGGTATTTGTTTGAAATTTCATAAGAGGTTTTAGCGGGTTTCTTAGATTTCGCCATCACCTACTTTTGTTTATGCAAATTGTATTTGAAGAGTTAATACTCCTTTTAATGGGTCTTCTCGCCCGAGGACTATTATTATTTTGAACTGAATATTGACGTCTACGCCATTGTTGAAAGCGTTTCGTAATTCAAGAATGCCTAAGGGAGTGTGATTACGAAAGTGGAAAAGCAGGCACGATTGAGAAAAGTTAGAGATAAAGTTTGTGTACTCCACAACTGTCACGGATAAAGGGAAAGGTAGAATTTAAATTTGTTGCGTAAAATAGCATAATAATTGTCTCTGTTCTTTGATATGTGAAAGTCTATTTCCTCCTTGAAAACGAATCCCCCGCAGTCAAAATACTGAGAACTCTGGAGTGCGGAAGGAAACTTCTATTTCCTTATCTCGTTATCGGAAGGAGAACGAATTTATCTCCCAACAGAGAGAGAGAGAGAGAGCGCGATAGACAGTGGGAATAGTAGAAACAAAGCCGAATAAGGTTCAAGTGAAGCGAATGTAACGAGCACAGGAGACAGTTCTGTCCTTGTCTGAGTTTGCGTGGAAGTGGATTACTTTAAAATTGTTTGCGTGGGAGCAGCTATTTCTTCTTTGCTTTCCCTGAATCCTGTTCCGCTCTCTAAACTAGGAGCAGAATCTGAACTTTTCGAAAGAGATCAAATTCTGACTCTACCTTTCAATTCGATGCGCAAAGAGGAAAAAAGAAAAGACAGACCTTTTCGCCCTTTTCCGGATTTTTGGATACAATCGAAGGATTTGGAGCGTTTCCAAAACTGAAAAAAAAAATAGTGAAGTTTGAAAGCCTTCCAACACTGTTAACTCGCCATATCGGTTGCCAGGCTGTGTTTGGGGCTCTTCATCTGCCGTAAAATGCTTTGAAATAAGTGGGAAGGTCAAGTAGTAATTCTAATACTTTACGAGGAAGAACATGCATGCATTAAGGTACGAGATTTGCACCAGAACATGAGATGTTTCTTAGAAAGTCCTTTTGTTTTGTTTTTTTCTCCCGAGTATTTCTCTTCGCCGTACAGCGTCCCTAAATTGTGTGCTTTACGTTTGCTTGCCGAGTCGGGTTTCTATCTTCCACTTTATAGAAGTCGGTGGCAATACATCAGGAAGAGAAGACTTGTTATATTTGTCGATGCTTATAGCGGCTGCTGAAAAGAGAGCTTACGACAGAACCGCCGAAATATGCTGTACCTACCCATCAGCCAAAAACACAGTGTATAACTTTGGAGCGAGAATCGGACTGAATTTTTTGTCCCCTACCACATACAATGCCGACGACGTGTACTCAATCTCAGAATGTTGGAAGATTTAAATGTTTTTCGCATTTCACGAAGTTACAGACCTGTTAAGAAGTTTCTTTATTGAGTTAGAGGTTGTTACGGGTACTCCAAAGGAAAGAGCAAGGGCAAAATATACACTCAATAGCCAAAACATTAGAGATACGGGTGATGGGCAGTGTGTTGACTTCGCCATCCCAAGCGCAGGGTGTAACAGACCCAAACCGAACGCAGGACATACTTAGGTGGACAACAGTGTGTTTTTTTTATTGGAGGTTTAACGACCACCGTGAGCAACTCAATGGGCTATAAGCAGTCGCCCGTCCCTAATTTAGGGTCACTGGTTCAAGGGAAGGGAGAGAGCCAGTGCCGTAAGACAAACACACACAACATCCATGCGTCACCGGGAATCGAACCCGGACCCCGTTTGGACGAATGATCAGAGGCCATCGCTTAGACCACTGCGCCACCGGGGCGGCCAACAACAGTGTATCGCATTCGACGAACAGGGTTAAACGTGTTGATCTGAGCGACTTTGATACTGGGCGCATTGTCGGCGCAAGACAGATGGGTCATTCTATCTCCCGAACTGTTAGAACACGAGGGCGATCATATCGAGGGTGTACTACAATTATACCATCGGTGGACGTACCACCGCCCAGAGAGCAGGTGGTGGTCGACCACACGCCATTGATAACCGGGGTCGACGTGGACTTTCCAGGCTCGTACAGACAGACCGCTTGGAAAAGGCGGCGCATATCACATTCAGGGTAGGTGTCGGAAGCCCAAGCAGCGTCAGCGAGCGAGCGGTAGGGCGCATGATGCATACCCTGGGCTACAGGAGTAGACTCCCTACTCATGCTCTACTGATGACTGCTTCTCATCGGATATTACGGCTCGCCTGGTGATGAGAACATCAAAACTGGGCCTCTGCAGAATTCTCCAATGTGGTCCGACAGGATTTCCATTGGGGGACAAATCGGGCGCTCTTGCGGGCCATGGCAGTGTTTGAATATGTTGCAAACATTGTCTGGACCCCGAGCGGTGTGTACACGGTGTGTCTTGCTGGAAAACGGGGTGCTGTAGGCCGTTCAGGAACGGTATCAAAATGGGCTGCAGAACCTCACTCACGCATCGTGCAGCTTGTCAGTGTGCCCGTGATGTGGACAAGAGGTGACCTGCTGTATGCGCACAGCATACCATGACGCTTGCCCGACGGGAAGTATGACCGTCGCGAAAGAAACCGGGATCCGTCTGCTCACCAGGGTGTCGCCAGTCACCGATTAGTCGATCGTCGGCACCCAGACAGAAACTGGACCCACAGATCGTCCATTCGTTACCCCGGTTCGTATAACTTCAGCACTAAGCATGACGAGCGCTGCGATGGCTGGTCGTTGATGGCAGTCGACGTAACGGTTGCCTACTGCGCAGATTTGCCACATGTAACCTACGGTTTACAGTTCGGGTTGTTATGGCGACGTCCATCGCCGATGACACAGCACGTCCAAAATTAGCTGCAGTGTTTTCTGGTGACGAACTAGCGTGTCGAACAATCCCGCCGGACTGCAACACTGCCGCTCTGACGCGCGTACGCACCTTAGTGTAGCCACTGGTGCCAGCAGCGTCCAACAGCTCGTGCATCCCGTTGCACATGTGCAGCGATACGACGCGTAGACCAGACCACTTCACACAGACCTAATATTCTTCCTCTTTGAAGCGCATCCAAATGGCGATCAACCTGTCGAAGGCGTGTACCCGGTATTTTCGGCCTTCGCTGGACAATTTGCTAGCACAAACAAAACAAACCTGAAACGTCTGTGATACTTCCATCAGCGGCCACACATTACGATACTTGTAGCTGCTGGCACCTTTATCTCACGAACGTGTGGCGTCATTGTCTCAGGTTTAACATCATTTGCATATTTAGTGGGTACACCCGCCCTGCGATTTGCATGTTTGTAGCACACTACCTTCTGTGTGGAGGCAATTTCTACGTCGAACAGTGTATTTATAACCGCAGAAAGTATGCGAATTTCATGTGTGAGCCATGCCCACTGAACTAATCCAGTGCAGGTACAAAAGCAAACCGCCCAGAGAACGCATTTCTATAATATAATTACGTGGCTAGCGAGTGCGAGCAGTATGCATGGTTAGCTGGTGATCGTGTTAAACAAAAGTAGAAAAAACTTGTTGGCACAGCTTTCAAACTTTGAACAAGGCAGAACTGCGTATAGGATTGTCGGAAGCCAGATTGTCTTCTCTTGATATCGCAGCTCTTGTCAAAAGAAATGCAAGTACAGTGATGCGAGTATCGCTGCAGTGGTGGGGGGTTGTCGACGCAGGATTTGTGCGAGAATCCGTGGCTGCGACATCTACTGACCATATAACGCCGACGTTAATGACCGCAATGGTGCCAATGGGCGCTCCGGTGGCTCAGTGGTCTAAGCGATGGCTTCTGATCATTCGTCCGAAAGGGGTCCGGGTTCGAATCCCGGTCAGGCATGGATGTTGCGTTTGTCTTACGGCACTGGCTCTCCCTCTTCCCTTGAACCAGTGGCCCTAAATTAGGGACAGGCGACTGCTTATAGCCCACTGAGTTGCCCACGGTGGTCGTGTTAAACCCCCAATAAAAAAAATGGTGCCAAGAACGGAGGTCGCTGGCGTTACATATGGCATCCATCGCATAGTCGTTACAGACGAGTCACTGTTTAACCTGATGCAGCATGATAGACGGATCCCTTGTACGGAGAAGCTATGGTGAGCGGCTGTAGTAGGTTCTGTATTTCAAAGCTTAATAAGACCCCGCTAAGCAGCTTTAGGGTGGGAGTGTTTACTCGTTTTCGTTGACGTTTCAGCTTCATAAGCATGGCCAGGACCCTGAAAAGCCAGCGGTACATAAAAAACATTTTGGAGACTGAACCTCTACCTTACCTGGAGTTGTCTTTCAAAAAGTCAACGTCCGGCAACAGGTGTTGTGGAATGGATTAGATTTCCTGGATTTCCGGTATGTGAAATTTCTTGTCTTGGATATGGTCGCTTGGCGACTGGCGCGTCAGGCTGTAACGTACCAGGAGATGTGACGTACCTGCCAGAAGGACGCACGCGACATAAAGGCAGATAGGAATCAGAATAAAACGCAATTGGTAGAGCAACTTATTCCGGAATGAGGGGACCCGGGTTCGAATCCTGGCGTGGACAGAAATGACGGAGAAATTTACTTCGTTATAATGGCGCCCGAACTATCCGGATGACCCGACCGTTTAAAATCTCGCATTGTGTGATGTTCTTTCCACACCGCGAGATAGGAAAAATAAGAGAATCCCTTCTCCAGCACTTCAAAAAAAAAAAATAATAAGGGGGAGATGATGTAACGTACCAGGAGATGTGACGTACCTGCCAGAAGGACGCACACGACATAAAGGCAGATAGGAATCTGAATAAAACGTCCGCGTAGCTCAGTTGGTAGAGCAATTTATTCCGGAATGAGGGGACCCGGGTTCGAATCCTGGCGTGGACAGAAATGACGGAGAAATTTACTTCGTTATAAGGCCACGAATAAGACAACCTGGAAGAAGGATATTAAACATTCAGGACCTCTTCAGTTCAATACCAAGCAGCACACAATTCATGGTCGTCGCTCATGGAAGGTGTACTGAATTTTGCCTTCCTTTGTACGTACATTACTGTACTTCTGATAGTTCATGTCATTAATCATATGTTATCTGTCACATAAATTTCATTTCCTTACTTGCATGCATCTCGGTGGTGCATATTCCATAAACATAAACTTGTTTGTGTGTAACAAGGAGTAGGATACAACAGAGAAAGGTCAAGTATTCACAGTAGATTTTGATAGTGGTCGCAGATTTTCAAGCTTTGAGTTAGAGAATGTAATGTTGTTTTCCTGTTCCCCAGCTGCCTTTTTACCAGGAGTAAGCTCACTTTTACCACTGGAAACTAGCAGTTTAACACAAGCAGGTAGTCCAGTTTCTGTCTTGTGTATCAGCAAATCTCAATTACGTATATTGCTCGTGGACAATTTGTTGGTTAAATCTTCAAAAATTAATGCGTGCAAATTATTTCGGTATCTGTTTCCTCAGCATGGGAGACAACAAAATTGAACTCTAGTGTGCAGAAAAAGTAATTCAGTGCCTTTATTTCAAACTTATGAATTGAAGGAACATTTTTAATTGGACTACAACTTTTCACGTCACGACTGCGACAAGTAAACGCGATCATTCCCAATTGCAGTTCAGAGTACATAACAGACAGTACGTGTTCCGAAACTATTCAGAAATGTGATCTAATGGGGTCCGTGTAGAGTACGGTAGTTGGTGTTCGGACTTTTGGTACGAGAAACAAAAACAATCTTGCCCTTGAGCGATATGAAAGATCAACAGTAGTAGTATAGAGCGGTTGACGAAACAAAAACAGGTGGTAAGCTTATATACGCCCTTTCGACTCCCGAAGTGAACGGAGGATAGACAGATGTATGCATGCCAACAAACACAGAGTGTGGAATATAATTTGAATCAGGAACCACAGATTGGGAACAGATCAAGATACTATATATCAGGGTGGGTCCAAAATACTAAAATGTTTGTGATCGAATCGCTATAGGGCAGAGTGCCCCTGTTACAGCTAAAGATAATGTCAAAACATTTTAATCAGACAATATCTTCCGTTCGCGCATGACGATCGAAATTATAGAAATTTGCGAAATTTTATTGATTTTTAGCACGTCTTTTGTAAAAAAAGATCGTGCTTATGTTATCGGTTTGTCCGTCCGTCCGTCTGTACCAATGGTATCTCTGCAACTATTAGTCCAATTTGAAAAATTCTTTTTGCATTCGGAAACTTGAAATATGCGAATGAGACACCCTTTATTTCGTTTTTTTTTACGATGTACCCTTTTGCCGCAAGAGGGTGTAAATGCAGATAATGTCGAATTCAAAATTACGTTTTATTCCACATATTTGCTTTTAAACATCCGATTGAAAAAATTATTTTATCTTTCGATTCCATTTATGTCGAATAGTATTTTAGATATAGTTTCTTTTTCAAATTACGCATAGATTTTCCGCTAGGGGGCGTAAAAGTAAATTACAGTTTTCCCGATAACTCTTCTTCTAAAACTCCGATTTGAAAATTTTTGTTTTCAGAGGATACATCTCCTGATGGAAAATCTTTTGCATATAACTTCGAATTTTTGGTAAAGAATACTTTGGCCACCAGGGGGCGTAAGCGTTAATTTTTGCTTCTGATGTATTTGCCATAAAATCTGAGCTTCTAAAATATCGATTGAAAAAATTCTTTCGTGGAATGATGCCACTCACATCGATAAACCTTTTCAGAACATTTTCTTCTTAAAATATTCCACAGTTTCTCCGCCAGGGGGCGCAGATGTATATCTTATTTATGTCAATATCTCTACTTCTAGGAGTCCGATTTAAAATATTCTTTCTTTGTTGGATAGTGTTTTCCGTGTGACATGTTTTTCATATAATTTCAAAATTTTCAAGTAATTCACAGACTTTCCGCTAGGGGGCGTAAAGGTAAATTGCGTTTATCCCTAATCTCGGCTTATAAATCTCCGATATGAAAATTTTTTCTGCACAGGATACAGCTCCTGATGGGAAATCGTTTGCACATAATTTCTAATTTTTGTAAAAAAATGGTTTGGCCACCAGGGGGCGTAAACCTTAATTTCCGCTTCCGATGTATTTGCACCAAAATATGAGCTTTTAAATTCTCGATTGAAAAAAAACGTCGTTTGTAGACCGATACAACTCATGTCGACAAACCTTTTAGAAACATGTTCTTCTTAAAATAGTGCATGGTTTCTACGCCAGGGGGCGTAGATGTATATCCTATGTTTGTCAATATCTCTACTTGTAGGAGTCCTATGTGAAAAATTCTTTCTTAGTTGGATAGTGTTTTCAGTGTGACATGTTTTTCATATAATTTCAAAATTTTCAAGTAATTCATAGACTTTCCGCTAGGGGACGTAGAGGTAAATTGCGTTTCCCCCTATATCTCTGCTTCTAAATCTTCGATTTGAAAAATTCTTTCTGCACCGGATACAGCTCCTGATGGGAAATCGTTTGCACATAATTTCTAATTTTTGTAAAAAATGGTTTGGCCACCAGAGGGCGTAAGTCTTAATTTCCGCTTCTGATGTATTTGCCGCAAAATACGAGCTTCTAAATTCTCGATTCGAAAAAACGTCGTTTGCAGACCGATCATACTCATGTCGACAAACCTTTTAGAAACATTTTCTTTTTAAAATAATGCATGGTTTCTACGCCAGGGGGCGTAGATGTATATGTTATTTTTGTCAATATCTCGACTTCTAGGAGTCCGATTTGAAAATTTCCTTCTTTTGTTGGATAGTGTTTACAATGCGAAATGTTTTTCTAATAAATTCAAAATTTTCAAGTAAATCATAGACTTTCCGCTAGGGGGCATAAAGGTAAATTGCGTTTTCTGCGTTATTTCTGCTTCTAAAACTCCGATTTGAAAACTTCTTCCTGTATCGCATACAAGACCAGATGGAAAATATTTTTCACATAATTTCTAATGTTTGGTACAGAACGGTTTGGCCACCAGGGGGCATAAGTGTTAATTTCTGCTTCTGATGTATTTGTAGCAAAATCTGGGATTCTGAAAACTCGACTAAATATTTTTTTCTTGGACCGATACCGCTCATATGGAAAATCCTTTTGAGAATACTTTCTTCCTTAAATAATGTACGGTTTTCTCACCAGGGGACGTAAAATCACATCTTATTTTTGTCGATATCTCTGTTTCTAAGAGTCCGATTTGAATAATTCTTTGGGTGTTAGAGAGTTTTTCCGGTGCGAAATGTTTCTCATATAAGTTCATGTTTTTCTTAACGCACAAGTCTGCATCCAGAAGGCGTAAACTAACGATTCCGTTTACAACAATACCTGAGGGATTAAAAACCCGATTGAAAAACTTCTTTCTTCCGTCAGATACTATTGTTTTCTGCGCAGGTTCCATTGACTTTGAATAGCTTTGATACATTTAATTTGCTTTAGAACGGATTCCAAAGACGTGCTTATTACACCCGAAAATTCGGTGTCATCTTTCTTGTTGTTTTTTCTGTGTGGAAGCAAATTTCATTGTGTGTTATTTTCCTCCGTAAGAAAAAATAATGTTACATTCATTTTTGTGTCAATAAGAATGCTTAAGATAGGGTTCAGAAGCCGTCCTAGTGGCGCAGTGGTATCTCCCTGTAGTTGGGTCTGGGTTCAAATCCCGCGAGGCATGGATGTTGTTTGTTTTACGACACTTGCTCTTTCTCTTCCCTGAAACCAGTAACCCTAAATTAGGGACAGGCGACTGTTTATAGCCAATTGAGTTTCTCACGGTGGTTGTTAAACCCTTAAGCAAAAAAAAATGTTCAAAAACTTGCAAAACAACTCATTGGACGTTGGCTTCCTTAGCTTTAAAAACTCTTTGGAAAGTAGACAAATTTTCTACAAACGAAATGTCTTAAAAATATGAACACGGCACGCGAGAGTCTAAATTTTGAGTGAATTCTTTCAGGTCATGATTTTTTCTCTTATGAAGAAATCGGGCAGTTTTTTTTTTTTTTCAGAATTTCCTCAGTGACTGCAAATAAACGTTTTAGGTGCGTATTCAGAATTTCAATATACTTACACATATTTCGCTTGTCTTTTTATCTAAGCTCTCCAACCGTAGGTTGAAGAAGCGTATACGCTCCAGACTGGAGCATATACGCTTGAAGAAGCATATATGCTCCAAAAGCGTATCTGCTCCAGAAGCGTATATAGTCTAGAAACGCATGTGCTCCAGTCTGTCTGTCTGTACGATAACTCGATTAAAAATTGTTCGATTTCGATTAGATTTTTGTATGTGGTAGGGGACAAACTGGGAAGGAATCCAATGGACGAAATCGGGTCAAAGGTCAGGACATAGGCGGGGATGCCTTCCATCGCCTTTATGCGTCATAACTTACGCAAATGCTTTGTTTGCGACAAAACTTGATTATGTTGTTCCGGAGATGTACTGAACCGATTGTGTTTAATATCATCGAAGTGGGTTCAAAAGTCAGGGCCCAGGAGCGAGATTTATTCCACAGCCATTATCCTCATAACTTGACTAAAAATACTTCTATTGCGACAAAACTTTAGTATGTTGTTTTGGAGGTATACTGAACCTGTTCTGTTTAATATAATTGAAATGGGGTCAAAGATCAAGGCACAGGAGCGAGATTTATTACATTTATTCCACAGCCATTATCCTCATAACTTGAGTAATAAAGAGTAATGATTTGAGGTACGTTGGAAAGCGTATCATAATCAATGCATTGCATGATTTTAATAACTTGTTTATAAATTTTAAAATCATGTAATCCCAATATTTTCTGCCAGTGTAACTTTTGTTTTGGTAGATAAGTGAGCTTTGTTAATGAAAGAACAAATTCCGAATAAGGTCTTATTAACAGAAAGCATTTAGTTAGGAAATAAATGGGAAAATCTTTTTACATTTTAAGGCTCTGAAATGTCACTCATTATTGCTTGAAATACTTTTAAAACGACCACCATAAAAAAATATTTTGTGTTCCGAATAGTCGGAACAACGATCCAGATTTCAATCACGCTGTTCTTTAAGTCATAAGTTCAGGGAGTCTTTGTATAAGTTTTTCCTCTTGTCTTACAGAAAGTTGTAAGGACAAATTGCCTTATTTCTACTCCTGGTGTTCTCAGGCAAGCGTTAAATTTGTTGTATCTGCCATGTTATCATCCGTGATGGCACCCGTCTTATTCTTAGACCTGTAAGCATTCATCCGGATTGCATCTCTTGTAAGACTTCTTCTGCCCATGGACAAGGGACAGCTGTTACCAGAGACTTCTCTCGAAGGAAAAAGAGAAAGAACCTAAGATATCAACACGACTCGCGGAATAACCTTTCCGAAATACTAGAAAACTCAGGATTTTGTTATGTTCCTTCTTACAGTCTGAATAAAAATCGTGCAAACAAACGGCCCTGATTAACTATGCGGCTACATTACGTACAGATTAAGTAAGGTGTTTCTACGTCTGTGAAACCTGAAACAAACGCTCATACATTACCAAAACGTCGTATACTCTAACTACAAGTATAATTTCACAGTATCTTCAAAATTATTTATCTCAAATTTCTTGATTTGCCGCGAATGAATCGAAGACTGTTCTCAAAAGCTCTTTGGGAGAAATAAAAGCGATGTCGCCTTGCAATTCGGCATTCAGCTGAGCGAACCTTGACGGAATTTATTGGAAAATCTGCATAATTTGAATTTGATTTTAAAAAATACCTTAAGTACAACTGCATAGAAACAAAAATAGCGAATGCGATAATGCAGAAAAACAACTCCATAGGCTTTATCGGTATAAACAAAGACATCGCTCTTTCCACGTTTTATCAACACATAGCAACCGAAAAATTGTTATCCGGTCACCGCTGGGGATCCGAATCCTAGATCTCTCGAAATCTTTCCGAGCGCGTTAGGCTTGCGCTACGGTGGCCAAGAATCAACGGCGCTATGCGTGTCAGCTTCTGACATCATAAATCCGTAAGGTGGGTTCAGCTACTGAGACGTCTCAATCTGGTGGGCATTAACGACACTTGCTATATATTAATTATAGCAGTTAAATGCAAAGGGAAAATCCTCCAAATACGTGGCGTCAGTTGTGACGTACCTGCCAGTAGGACGCACATGACATAAAGGCAGATAGGAATCAGAATAAACGTCCGCGTAGCTCAATTGGTAGAGCAACTTATTCCGGAATGAGGGGATCCGGGTTCGAATCCTAGCGTGGACAGAAATAACGGAGAAATTTACTTCGTTATAATGGCGCCCGAACTATCCGGATGACCCTACCGTTCAAAATCTCGCAATGGTGTGATGTTCTTTCCACACCGAAATAGGAATAATCAGAGAATCCCTTATCCAGCGCTTCGAAAAAAAAAAATTGACTGGAAGTTCTCAAGTGCACGTTCTACCGTGGATGGCTGCCTGCAACGATTCATGGTCACGGCTGACCCGTGGGCCATGCCTCCGGCCCTCTTTCGGGGGAGGGGGGAAGGGGGGAGATGTGACGTACCTGCCATCAGGACGCACATGACATAAAGGCAGATAGGAATCAGAATAAACGTCCGCGCAGCTCAATTGGTAGAGCAACTTATTCCGGAATGAGGGGATCCGGGTTCGAATCCTGGCGTGGACAGAAATAACGGAGAAATTTACTTCGTTATACAGTGAATAAACAAAAACATCGCTCTTTCCACGTCTTATCAACACTCGGCTAGATTTCGAGAAATCTGGGATTCGGATCCCCAGCGGTGATCGGATAACAATTTTTCGGTTGCTATGTGTTGATAAAACGTGGAAACAGCGATGTCTTTGTTTATTCACTGACGCCACGTATTTGGAGGATTTTCACTTTATCGGTGTAATGTAAGAGGAATATTTGTTGCCATTTCAGTGTCAAGCTGAATATTTAGCCAAGTTTTTTTTATACACTGACGGAAAAAAAATCCCAACACCACGAAAAAATAGTTGTAGAGAAATGAAATGGCGGCAACACATTTGTATAGGTAACATATTTAATCGATTAAGGTTTCAAGATCACAGCTTAATGTAAGCGCGAGAAGAGCCATTTTAAATGTGAAATGCTGGTACATTAATAACCGGTGTAACCGCAAGAATGTTGAATGCAAGCACGCAAACGTTCATGCATTGTGTCGTACAGGTGCTGGATGTCAGTTTGTGGGATGGAGTTCCATGCCTGTTGCACTTGGTCTGCCAATACAGGGACGGTTAATGCTGGTTGGGGGTGACGCTGGAGTTGTCATACAATGATGTCCCATACGTGCTCGATTGGAGAAAGATCTGGTGATCTAGCAGGCCACGGCAACATGTCGACACTCTGTAGAGCATGTTGGGTTACAACAACGGTATGCGGGAGAGCGTTATCCTGTTGGAAAACACCCTCTGGAATGCTGTTCATGAATGGCACCACAACAGTTTGAATCACCAGACCGACGTACAACTGTGCCGTCAGGGTGCGTGGGATAACCACGAGAGTGCACCTGCTGTCATAGGAAATTGCTCCCCAGGCCATAACTCCAGGTGTAGGTCCAGTGTGTCTCGGCCGCAGACAGGTTGGTTGCAGGCGCTCACCTGGCGTCCTTCTAACCAACACACGGCCATCACTGGCACCCAGGCAGAACCGGCTTTTATCAGAAAACACAACAGATCTCCACTCCGTCCTCCAATGAGCTCTAGCTTGACACCACTGACGTCGCAAACGGCAGTGGTTTGGAGTAAGTGGAATGCACGCTACAGGGCGTCTGGCTCGGAGCTGTCCTTCAAGTAACCGATTTGTAACAGTTCGTTGTGTCACTGTGGTGGCAACTGCAGCTCGAATTGCTGCCGCAGGCACAGTACGATGCGCCACGGCCATATGCCGTACACGGCGGTCTTCCCTCTCAGTAGTGCCACGTGGCCGGCCGGAACCCGGTCTTCTTGAGGTAGTACCTTCCCTTGACCACCGCTGCCAACAATCATGCCCAGTGGCTACATTCCTGCCCAGTCGTTCTGCAATATTGCGAAAAGAAAATCCATCTTCTCGTAGCCCTATTACACGACCTCGTTCAAACTCCGTGAGCTGTTGATAATGGCTTCTTCGTCTTCTTAAAGGCATTCTTGACTAACATCAACACCCTACGTCGAATCTCAACGATAACTAACGCTCACGAACGTTACAGCGCGTATTTACAGCAAACCTGCTTTGCATGTTCCGAGGGGCGCTACTACAAACTGTCGTTTATCTAACACAACCCCTTCTTGGTGTTGTGATTTTTTTCCCGTCAGTGTATATAACATATCCCTGGTGAGCATCTAGAGCTATGGGAGCCACTCTTCCCCGATTTGTAATACCTGGATCCAGGAACGGCGCACTTCTTGGACCCATATACTAGATATGGTAAGGGAATGTCCCATCTATAATTCGATCCCAGGTCCAGCTCGAATTATCAGGAAGAAACTACACTGGTGTGCAAAACTTAAGTACGAGCCAGGTTTCGACCTGTTACGTAGCATAGGATCTGCCTGGATATGTGATTCAAACCATAGGAACTCCATTACTTACCAAAATGATGACGGAAACATCACCGACACAACTGCAGGTACTAAAGGATATAGTGGAACTTTTTTCATAATAAATTGACTACATAGAACTGGATGCCATGACACAGGTGCATCATTACCAAAGACTAAGAAGGGATGAGGTCCTCAGTATATGATATGATCACCCCGAAAGTTGATGCATGATTTGCACCGTCTGTCCATACTTTGCACTAGGTTGATGTGTTCTTGTGGTAACGTCGCCCATTCTTTCATCAGCGCAGTCTTCAACTGTTGGACAGTTTCCAGTGTATGCTGACGTGCCGAACGCGTCTCACCAGACCGTTCCACACGTGTTCTATGGGAATTTTATGTCGAGGGAACCTGCTGGTCAATCCATTCGTTGCTGAATGTCTTCACTTTCTAACAGATCATCAATAGCCGCCGTGCGATGTGGTGTGACGTCATCATCCATTAACACGAACTGTGGGCCAATGGCACCTCGCAACAAAGGAACATGGGGAACAACTACCTCATTACAGCAGCGTACCGTATTAATAACAAGGAACTGTACACCAACTATATTTGAAATAGTATGCTAGTAATCCGAATTTCTTGGGGTAGAATAGAAATCAGTTTCCAAGCTTTCGCACATCAACCAGATGGCCTTCTCAAGGAAGGTAGACAGCAAACGGAATAACAGAACGCATCAACAATTTGAACGCTGTGACTTGAAGATAAAGGAATAGAGGGGAATCTAATTATTCATTTAAAGACACGAGGCGTCATGTTTGTTAAGCACGCGGAATTATGGAAGGAAAACAAAAGGCATTCACTATTTGAAGAACTGGTTCTAAATTCGTGCCAACTCCAGCGATACGTCATTCATTGCCTGACTCACTGTTAGTAATGATTTCCAAAGTTTCGCGAATGGCAGTAGATTTTGGGTGGAGTAAGAAGCTAATTTCTTTGTCACCCCACGTAGCGGCATCTGACTTGAACTTGACCTCTCTGAATAGGGCCGTGGTTACTTTACCGTTCTTTATGTCCCTTTTATGTTCGTTGACTCTAATTCTAAATGAACGTTTGGTTATTCCAATGTAGTATCGCTTGGGAGACGTCCGGATGTTATAGAGGGATGGCATAAACACATCTTCCATTGTAAAGTGGGGGTTTGTCGGGGTTTTCCTTAAGCATGGCATATAAAAATATCGGAGACCTGATGCTGGCAGAGATTCAACTTCTTGGGTGTGTTTTGGAGCTGATAGGAAACGTTTGGTATGTAGGGAATTGAGCTCAGGTAGCGTAGCTTTGGCATAGAAAGATTAATTTGAGTGGTTCTGGCTTTTCCGATATAGCTACGCACTAGGTTCGGAGCGTATCCTGCCTCAGTGGCCAATTCGATAAGGTTTTCTTTTAATTCGCATTGTCTAGAAGAAACATCGGATGAGACAGCAAAGGCTATTCTGATTCGAGAACGGAAGAAAGTCTTCTTGTAATGAGCGGGACAGAATGAGCTGCGGATCATCATGTAGGGGACGGATGTGGGTTTATACACTGAAGAGCAATTAAATTAGAGATACCTGTCTAGCAACGTGTAGCACCACCTTTCGCCCTGATGACGGCGGCGATTCTTCTCGGCATGGACTCGACAAGACACCGGAAGCGTTGAGGAGCCATACGGATCCACGACCCCTGAACAAGTTCCCACAGTTCACGAAGATTTGATGGAGGGGGTCAGAGCCTCGAACATCTCTCTCGATGGCATTCTAGATGTGCTCGATCGGATTGAGGTCAAGGGACCTAGCTGGCCAAGGAATCTAGGTCACGTTGGTGGAGTGTTCACCCAACCATTCGGAAACATTTCGGGAGCGATGGCACGGTGCATTTTCTTGTTGCTGGATCAGGTCCCCAGTGTGATGCTGAAGACGCATAAACGCGAGCAAATGGTCGTCCAGGATATCCCGGTAACGTTGACCTGGGAGGGACGATGCCACACGTACCAGAGTTCCCATTTCAAACCACGTAAACAGTCCCCTGACGAGAACGCCACCTCCACCAGCTTGAAGATTACCTTGCTGGCAAGAAGGATCCATCGCTTCATGTGGTTTGCGCTGTACTCATATCCTGCCATCCGCTTGTACCAACGTGAATCTCGACTCATCAGTCCAGGCAACATTTTTCCACATGTCTAGGGTCAAGTGGCAATGCTCCCATGCCCATGCTAATCTTTGCACCCTGTGATGTGCGGTCAGCAGAGGTACCCTCGTGGGACGATGGCTTCTGTACCCCATAGCGAGGAGATGGTTCTGAATGGTGTGGCTGCTTACATGTTTTTGTGCACCAGCATTAAATTGCCGAATGATTTCTTGCACTGTGGCCCGTGTATCCGCTGTTACAATGCGAGCTAGCCGACGATGACAACGCTCATCCACACGCTGTTGTGCACGGCAGTTGGCCCTTGCAGGGATGGTTTTACCGGATTCGATGTACTCACGGTGCACCCGTTAAACAGTGGCTCGTGAAAATCCTAGTGCCTGCACGACTTCCGAGATGGAGTGACCCATTCGTCGGGCCGCGACAATTTGGCCACGATCAAATGCGCTTAGATCCTTCGTATACAGCGTCCGACTTACTGATTCCTGTCACATCACTCCTTATATTGTCGGATCGCTGCCTACGTCATGTCGTTTCCGTTTACAGGGCCGCCCACACATTTGCATAACGCCAGATGTCTCTAATTCAATTGCTCTTCAGTGTAATAGACTTGTGTACAAAGGCGATCTTCAGGCAATTTGCCCAGTAAAACATCGAAATACTGCAAGGCACCATTTTGTTCGAGCTCCGTAGTGAAATTGATCTTAGGATGAATATCATTGATTTTGCCTAGGAAAAGAGGGGTGGTCACTTTTCCGTGAGGCTATGAAAAACATATAGACCGCATATCTTAACCAGGTGGTAGACCTTTGGGTGATGTTGGTGTATATACGCTGACGGAAAAGAAAATCCCAACACCACGAAAAAATAGTTGTAGAGGAATGAAATGGGGGCAATACATTTGTATAGGTAACATATTCAATCGATTAAGGTTTCAAGATCACAGCTTAATGTAAGCGCGAGAAGAGCCATTTTAAATGTGAAATACTGGTACATTAATAACCGGTGTAACCGCCAGAATGTTGAATGCAAGCACGCAAACGTTCATGCATTGTGTCGTACAGGTGCTGGATGTCAGTTTGTGGGATGGAGTTCCATGCCTGTTGCACTTGGTCGGTCAATACAGGGAAGGTTAATGCTGGTGGGGGGGCGCTGGAGTTGTCGTCCAATGATGTCCCATACGTGCTCGATTGGTGAAAGATCTGGTGATCTAGCAGGCCACGGCAGCATGTCGATACTCTGTAGAGCATGTTGGGTTACAACAGCGGTATGCGGGCGAGCGTTATCCTGTTGGAAAACACCCCTGGAATGCTGTTCATGAATGGCAGCACAACAGGTTGAATCACCAGACCGACGTACAACTGTGCCGTCAGGGTGCGTGAGATAACTACGAGAGTGCTCCTGCTGTCATAGGAAATTACTACTCAGACCATAACCCCAGGTGTAGGTCCAATGTGTCTCGGCCGCAGACCGGTTGGTTGCAGGCGCTCACCTGGCCTCCTTCTAACCAACACATCGGCCATCACTGGCACCCAGGCAGAACCGGCTTTCATCAGAAAACACAACAGATCTCCACCCCGTCCTCCTATGAGCTCTAGCATGACACCACTGACGTCGCAAACGGCAGTGGTTTGGAGTAAGTGGAATGCACGCTACAGGACGTCTGGCTCGGAGCTGTCCTTCAAGTAACCAATTTGTAACAGTTCGTTGTGTCACTGTGGTCGCAACTGCAGCTTGAATTGCTGCCGCAGACGCGGTACGATGCGCCACGGCCATATGCCGTACACGGCGGTCTTCCCTCTCAGTAGTGCCACGTGGCCGGCCGGAACCCGGTCTTCTTGAGGTAGTACCTTCCCTTGACCACCGCTGCCAACAATCATGCACGGTGGCTACATTCCTGCCAAGTCGTTCTGCAATATTGCGAAAAGAAAATCCACCTTCTCGTAGCCCTATTACACGACCTCGTTCAAACTCCGTGAGCTGTTGATAATGGCTTTTTTGTCTTCTTAAAGGCATTCTTGATTAACATCAACACCCTACGTCGAATCTCAACGATAACTAACGCTCACGAACGTTACAGCGCGTATTTACAGCAAACCTGCTTTGCATGTTCCGAGGGGCGCTACTAGCGTCACACGTATGCGCCGAGCGCGATATTTTCATAGACGTCATCTTACAGATGTACTCTCACCGCCTACCAACTGTCGTTTATCTAACACAACCCCTTCTTGGTGTTGGGATTTTTTTTCAGTCAGTGTATATTGCTAATTTGGGCGAAGTATTGCTTTCACGAGGATGATGGAGCAATACGTCGCCCCCAGTTGGTCCCTGAGATTGTTTTTACGATATTGAATCTCTCAGCTATGTAATTGATGTGAGCCCCCGAAAAAAAAACACTGGTCAAATATGACTCCCAGATATTTTAGAGCATCGGATTGTGTTATGCTGAGGCTTCCAATGAAAAAAGCTGTAGTGTAATTTACAGAAATGATTATTAACGGTACACAAGGCGGTTTTTGATTTGTTGGCATTGGCTGTTAATTCCAGGTCTCTAGACGGGTTGATAATCTTATCAATTGATTGCATACATAGTTAAGGATTTCTTTGGCTTTGAACCAGTTGCTGTTAGAATTATTTTGTATACCTGGATGAAGTTCAGCTTTAGAGTAGGGTTCTTCTTTTGAATGAAGATCGTTGGGGTAAATTGAAAAGAGTAGGGATAAGGATGGAGCCCTGCGGAAGAACATGAAATAGTGAAAATGCTGGAAGTATGATTTTAATAACTAACCTGCGTGGTTCTTCTCAAAAGGCAGCTGGAAATTCAAGCTAGCAACCGGCCACCAATATTAAAGATTTCGGGTTTCAGAATGAGTTTCTCAACTCAAGAACTTTGCTTGGGTAAATGACGCCTGCAACCGTGGATTTGGTTGGCTTCGCATGTAAACAGTCTTGGGCGGTTAGTGAAAAAAAGAATTTTATCAGTGGCTTCATGGAATTTTTTGTAGGCTGCTTGATTGCAAGATGAGGGTTGCTGAGATAGTGGTTGTCAATTCAGAATCATTTCCATCAGTGTTTTTTGCACTGCATAGATGTCAGCAAAATAGGTCTGAAGCTCTCTGGTGCATTTTCTGGTTTCTCTGGTTCATATATTGGAATAATGATAGCTTGTTTTCATTCTTTTGGCGAAGAACTGGACCAAATGAGATAGATGATATTCAAGAGAACAACTGGATCAAGTGAGATTGATATTCAAGAGAACAACTGGATCAAGTGAGATTGATATTCAAGAGTTCTGTGGTAGTGTCAGAGCCCAAGCGCTTCACTTAACCTGTGATGCCATCAGCACTTGGAACCTTGCTGGGATCCAGTCCATCAGCAGCATCGTGGAATTGATGAACAAGGAATCGTTCACTGAATGAGAGTTGATCGAACATGCACTACAGCGACGTTTTAGGTATGAATGTTTTGGCTCCAGAGAAAGGAAATAGCCAATATCTTTGCAAAACATCTGGAAATAGCCAATATCTTTGTAAAACATTTTAGTGTTACATCTTTAGGGTTGGAGCGTATGCTATCGGTACTATTACTGAAGCAACTGGACAGATCCCAGGAGAAATTGTCATAACTAAGTGATTTAAAACTATTCCAAGACCTTGAGTCAAGTCCAGAGAAAGTCTTACGCCACCTTTCTGAGTCTGACTGAAGTGGCAGCTTTATTGTAAGCAAGGTTGGTTGAAATTGTGTGTTGGGATAGAAGTTTTTCAAAATTCACATAAGTTTTCCAAAATTCATCTGGATAAAGTTCATGAACTACATTATGATAACCTAGTATGAAATATTTCCTGTAAACAGGGGATGATTTTCGTGGATGCAAACACGATGGTAGTGTTTCAGTTGCTACATCTACTATCGAAGTCTGGAGGAGGACTAAGATACTGAAAATTGAGAGTAGCAAGAAAGCCCTCCCAGTGGGCCAACTTGAAGTTCCAAAATTCATCTGGATAAAGTTCATGAACTACATTATGATAACCTAGTATGAAATATTTCCTGTAAACAGGGGATGATTTTCGTGGATGCAAACACGATGGTAGTGTTTCAGTTGCTACATCTACTATCGAAGTCTGGAGGAGGACTAAGATACTGAAAATTGAGAGTAGCAAGAAAGCCCTCCCAGTGGGCCAACTTGAAGTTCCAATACACTCTTCTGGGAGTAGGCACCACAGAATTGTTGGTCGATTGAATTAAGATAGGAAGATTGACACCGACTTTATTTTTCAGGATTTTGCTATTGAAGAAATGATCTAAAAATGGCGACACCAAATCTAAAGTGTCACTCTTGCGTTCTCCAGATGCGTTCGGTGATGCGCAGGTTTATCATAAATGTTAACCTCCAAAGAATTTCAAAGTTACTGAGGATGATGTCTTCAGAGTGAAAGGTGTAGCAATCTCAAATGGCATGTTTGCACTTGAAATCCCGAGTAATCTGTGTGAGCATACGAGATTTTACTTCTAATTCAATTCCTGGGGTTTGAGGTGGGTGATAGATGTTTAAGAAAATTATTGATTCCGGGCAAAGTCCATGCAGTTTTAAGAGCTTGCATTTCAGTGAAGCCGGTGTGTGGTACAGGAATCTTGTTAAAAGTGCATTGCTGTACTCAAGTGTGCAGCCCACCTCCTCCAGACGCTTGATTGTCCTTTTTAAGTACCTTGGGACTTTTAGATTTGGAATTATGGGATGGTTTAAGTTTAAAATCCTGAATATATATATATATATATATATACAAACGATGCTGGCTATGATTATCAAAACAAGGACTAGGAGATCACAAAGTTTAATTCTTCAGTTTCTTGTGGAGATTACTTTTAAATCTCACTGGAGAATTGCGAGATTGGAGCGTTGATGACACGGAGGAGGCAAGTTGACTTTTCAAACAGAACCCTATGCCTAAGTTCTGAACTCTTTTTTTATCTTGCGCGACGACGGGTTCAGTATGTAAATCCTTAAGTGCACAAAATATAAAAGAAGAATGGGTTGATCAAGGACCGGGAACAAATCACTGTAGCAGTCAGACTAAGCTCCAAAGAAAACAGCTTTTAACATGATCTGACGCCTGTAACTGTTGGTTCGGGTCTGCACAACTCAGCTAGTTTCCATATCTGAAAGTCGTTCCCCTATCCACAGCCTCGGGACCCGGCCAGTAGCAGTCAGCTCTGCCTCGGGAAAAGCAAATACATTTTCAAAATTATTGAATTACTATACACGTAATTAGCTTTGGTTCTTTTCACGGGAACTAGTTTTGTGTTTTACAGATACTGTCATTAGCACTACTCTCAAGAGCAATCGGCAAGTCCCCACCGAGGGCAGTTTTAATCGGAGGTACACAGTAACTGAACGTCCACTTTGTGATCAATAGGTATTGATGAAACAGACCTGTGTTAACGTCAAGAGACGTTAATGAAGTCATACTTGCTGAGTTTACGGTAGTTTTAGTATCACAGGAGTCAACATTCTGATGACTGATTTTTGCACAGGAGAAATTAACGAACTCTACTTGAATACGTGGAAGTGTAGTAGGGAGATCAAGAAGCTCTGCCGCAGTTAGATATCAGTCTGAAAGTCATAGGTAATATAATGTTTTTGCCATACTTCATTTTTTCGGTGAACATCCTGTATTCAAAGTTCAACGAATTAAGTTCTTAAGAGATTCAAAATGAGACTGAGGAGAAATCCAGGTCATGAGTGCTTTAGATTTTACTTGTACTCCCTGTACATATATTTATTCAGATAAAAATGAAAGGGAAGCGAAACGTCGTGGTCGTCGTATCACTGAATAAATGCATTCGTTTGTAATTAAGTTGCATGCTATTTGAAAATATGGATTTCAATTTAATCCAGACCCTTACTCTCAGCATTACAAAGGCAGTGCGATATTCATTGATGGAAATGGGTCGGAACGAACCGGAACCTTGTTCCGGGAGTGATGCGACACCAAAAGAAAGAGAGCATTTAATTTGAATAAAACATTTAGCAATGCATTATACATTTCAATTAATGACACCATCTTGTATGATTTGTTCGGCTCTGAACAAAGAAAACAACTGACTTCAGCTAAATGTATTTCATTTTAAAGTTTAATAACGAAATTTCCCTTCTTCGCCTGGTGGCACCCACTGCAGGGTATAGGCCTCCCTAGTCTTTTCCAACTTCCTTGATCCTAAGCCTCAGTCCACCATTTAGCACCACTAAATTTCTGAAGGTCATCTCTCTGTCTTGTTCTCTGTTGCCCCCTTCGTCTCTTTCCATTTCAGGGTTGCCATTCTGTTAATAATCGTGTCCATCTTTGTCTTCCAACATGTCCATCCCATCTCCACTTTGATTCTTTTATTGTTTTTATAGCATCTATTTTTCCTATTTTTTCTCTTATAAGTTCATTTCTAACTCTGTATCTTCCTGCTATTCTCAACATTCTTTTCTTTTTCTTACCGATAATCTTATTTTTTCACATTGTCGTTTTGTGATATTCCACGTTTTACTTCCACAAGCAAATAAATACAGGGTTAATACATGCATTGAAGATTTTTGTTTCTAGACACAATGGAAGATCGCCGATTGAATAGTTTTTGTTTACAAAAGACTCTACTACTTTGAATAGTTCTTCTATTGATTTCTCTTTGTCTTTCTTTAAAACTGATTATTTGACCTAAATAAATGTATTCATTCATCCACTTTTTCGATTTCGTTTCCTTCTATCAAAATCTTTCCTATATCATTTTCTCAATTGCTCATATATTTAGTTTTTGCTGCGTTTGTGAGACCTTTTTTAAGACTTTGTATCCATCAATCCTCTATCATATTTTGCATTTCACTATTGTTGGTTGTAATGATGACTATGTCATCAGCAAATCGTAATGATTTAGGTACCTTCCATTTATGTTGAATAGGGTGGGCCGAAAAAAACTTGTTTTTTAATTTGCATATTGCCTAGTGCGGAAAAGGTGCCATTTGGCTCAACAAGAATACCAAAAGAAATTTTATTGAAATCGATTAATATCTTACGTCTCCCACGGCACACAAAATTCGCGTTTTTCCGACCGCGTTGGGCCGTAAGCAAAAACGGATTGAATTTTTTTGCAACTGAAATCGAGTAACTCTCAGTGCGGAAAAATGTCCTTTAGTGTTTCCAATAACAGTGAAAAAACAGTTTTGAAGTTGATCAATATGCTATGTCTCCGCACTGCACGCAAAGTTCACCATTTTCTTACTGCGTTGGACCAGTACCAGTAGACAACCCTGGAGAGAAAGAGCTTTATCTGCATTTTTTCCCCCATAAAAGCTGATGACAATAAAGTTTACTTTGGGTCATCTCAAATCTTTTAGCTCGCGCATAGTTGACAACTACTTAATGCGGAACTATTTGTTGATCCGACGTCATTTGGCCTTGAAAAGTTGCATGAATCCGGCCAGAATTTCCGCCCTAGTCAGTAGTCATTACACATTTTTCGAGTCGATAAATCAACGAGTCACGCTTTGTTAGCGATATTATGTTTTCATACTGAGTTTTACACAAAGTGCTTGAGTTTTTACTGTTCGTTGTTCGATTTCCATTATCGTTAATTCGTTTTATTATTCTAAATCTTCTCATTGCTATCTGACTCAGTGTAATATAAACAATAAACAACGTTGGAATAAACTGTATGTATTTTGAATCATGAAAAACAAAAATATATTACAAGCAGGACGGCTGTTAAGAGCCCAATATTTGGTGCTCCCCAAGAAATGCGCGATTTGCAACTGCCGACATACGAAAGTATGATGAGACATTTCTTATTGCTAAGAATACAAATGAAGGAGGATAGAAAAGGTTACAACCCATCAGTTCCTGATATTGCACATTCTGTCGCAACGAGAGTTGTTGAAATATGGCAAAAAGATTCTTTCAGCGTTATACAGTATCACATCAGCGTATTGTGGCAATGATTGAAGCGTACCACAAGAGATATCAATGCATTTTCAAATCAGCCAGTCGACGTGATGAATCCACGAAAGCGAAAATACCGTATTTGCTTGCAGATACCCAGATAACGCTTTTTGGCGTTTGTAAATACTTGTAAATATCCAAGTATACTGGATAATTCATGCTCTTGTGAACGTTCACGGAAAATACCTACTCGAAGTTCCTTTTTTGATAGATCAAAGAACTGAAAGGAAAATAGTGATTGGAAAAGTAGACAAGGTATAGTGACGAAAAATCTCAGGAAAAGAGCGGAAAGGAAAAATAAGCGGAAAAAGGAAAGCGGTGGGTTAGATTCTGATGAGACGGAGGCACGTTTGGACGATTCTCACACAGCCTCTTGTTCATCTCCCAAAAAACGTAGCCGTGGACGTGTTGAAGGCTCGACTTTTGATCCAGCAGGACCCTCGACATCACGTTCTGTCACAAATGAGAGTAGCTTCCCCTAGTTTGGCGTCAGCAGTGTACCGTACTGCAGTCTCTTAAAGGAAAGCTGCTCTTATTGCAACATCTGTTCTGGAAGACACGGGCATCATTACAGTCGATAGTCTCGAGAAGATCATTGATAAAAACAAAATTATCCGTGAAAAAATTGAGCTATCTAAGGATGTAAAGGAAAAAGCCCAGACAAAAAAGTCGTTCGAGGACTCTATTTTGATGGAAGGAATAACTCAACTCTGTTCCTAGATAAGAAAGATGATAAATATTATCGTTCCGAGAAAAAAGAAGAGCACATTACTCACTTGGAGGAGACTGGATCGAAGTACCTCGGCCATGTGACCCCCACTTCAGGTCATAGAAGAAGCATCGTAAACAGCATCACTGTTTTTTTAAAAGCTAATGGCACTGACTCAAGTTTCCTCATGGCTTTAGGGGGCGACGAAACTGTTATAAATACCGGCAGGAAAAACAGTGCTATACGTCAACTGGAAATTCAGTTGCAACGTTCTTTGCAGTGGCTGGTGTGCTTGTTACATTTCAATGAACTTCCATTTCGCCATTTGCTTGATGAACTCGATGGTACATCAACAGGTCCTACAACTCATTCAGGAGAGATTGGGGCAGCTCTCGACGACTGTAAAAACCTCCCAGTAGTTGACTTTGCAGCTATTCATGTAGAATGGACAGAACACATGAAATAATTTCCGGATACACGTGAACTGAGTACCGACCAGCAGTATTTACTGGAAATCTGTTGCACTGTGTCACAGGGAAACTGATGTCAGCATTTCTAGAAGAAATACAGGACCACTGTCACATTCGCGGTGGCTGACGACAGCTAACAGAGTAGTGCGCCTCTATAACGCCACTCCAAACCCATCGCAAACTTTGATCTGTGTTGCCAACTACATAATGAAGGTATATGCCTCGGTCTGGCTTTCCAAAAAGAAGAAGCCTTCGTTCACAGAAGGGGCCAAACCCTTTTGGAAACTGATCAACGTATCGCGCTTCATGGATTTGAAGTGCAAAGTAATCATTGATGTAGTGATCAAGAGAAACGCGTTCTTCAGTCACCTAGAGAATACATTGCTAAGTATGATTGCGGAAGAACGCACCCACGTTAGAGCTCTTGGATGGAGAAGAATAAAAAAGCTAGACAACAACAAATGCATGATGTCATAAGAGAATGCGAAGTGCCGCAATTAAATTTGGATGATAATGAATATTATGAAATGATCGATTGGACTAAAACTCGTCTTACCGAACCACCCCTGACAAAACACATCTCAGACGCAGATATGGATCGACTAATCGCAACTTCTGCCGCAGCTAGCGAAGAAATAACCAAGTTTCCCTGCCACACGCAAGCTGTGGAACGTTGCGTGAAACTGGTGACCGAAGCTGCTGCCTCAATGTGTGGATTTGAAGCTAGAAATTCGTTCATAAGAGCAACAATTGCATCACGGCAATTAATGCCACATTTTTCGAGTACAGCGGATTACCGAACATGATATACCACGTAGAAATAAAATTCTGAGCTGCGGGCAGGATGGACGGAACTCGAAGTGTAGCCATCTCCTCGTGGTGAGTTCTGAGTTGTTTCCATATGTGACACTGGAAGCAAGCTAAGAGCTACACGCTACACATTGCAAAGCAAACTGAGTGTACTACACACGCATGGTGCACCCAGAACAGTGCAATTTCCTACTGGTTTTTCCGATGCCCTACATGCCAGGATGCCTTTACCTAGCCTAGGCCTACGGGCCAAATGTTGGAAGAAAATGGTGAACTTCGTGTGCAGTGCAGAGACATAGCATATTTATCAACTTCAAAAATTTCGTTTCACTGTTATTCAGAATACTAAAGGACACTTTTCCGCACTAGGGGTTACTCGATTTATATTACAAAAAAATTCCATCCGTTTTTGCTTACTGCCCAATGCGGTCGGACAAATGCGAAGTTATTGTGCCGTGCGGAGACGTAAGATATTGGTCGATTTAAAAAAATATATTTTGTTATTCTTGTTGACCCAAATGGCAACTTTTCCGCACTAGGCGATATGCAAATTAAAAAAAAAAGTTTTTTTCGGCCCACCCTAATGTTGAATCCTTTTTCATCCCAGTTTAAATTTCGAAAAATATCTTCCAATACAGAGTTAAATAATTTTGGTGATAGTGGGTATCCTTGTCTAACCCCTCTCCTCACCTCGCAAACTGAGCCCATGCTCTCCAACTTTATGTCGTTGTAGCCTTGCTCTATACACGGTCGAGTCACATTATTGTGACCACCAGCTAATATCCAGAGTAATCGCCGTGTGCAGCGCAAACAGCAGCTAGACGAGATGGGAGTGATCAATAAGGTGCTGGAAGATGTTCACAGGTATGTGGAGCCATGTTGACTGCAGTGCATCTGACAGCTGCTGGAGGGTGCGTGGTGGAGGATCCATAGAGCAATCAACACGATCGAGGTGGTTCCTCAGGTGCTTAATTGGGTTTAAGTCTGAGGAGTTAGGGGGCCAGGGAAGTATTTTGAAATCTTCATCGTGCTCTTCCAATCAATCTCTGACATTTCTAGTTGTGTGACACGGCGCATTGTCGTGCTAGAAGATCCCATCCGCCTCAAGGAAGACAATCAACATGCATGGGTGTACGTTGTCTGCAGGGATGGATTCATAACGAATTCGGTCCATAGTTCCTTCCACAGGTATGAGTGGACCCAGAGAATGCCACGAAAACATTCCCCAGACCATAATGCTGCCCTCACCAGCTTGTGTTCTTCCAGCAATGGTTGAAGAGTGTTTGCTCTCGTACGTTTCTCGCCTTATACGCCAACGTCCATCCGTTCTATGAAGCAGAAAACGTGACTCATTGCAGAAGGCATTCATTTGCCAATCAGCGGAGGTCCAATTCCGATACTGCCGTCCAAATGTAAGATTTTTCTGCCGATGCACCTTCGTTAGCTTACGTGCAGTGACCATTCGGCTTCATCTTAGCCCCATAAGCAGCAGGGTTCGCTGAGCCCGTCGGCACGTTAACTCGCGTAAAAACGGTTCGATTTCGATGAAATTTTAGTATGCGGTAGTAGACCACCTGGGGACGAACCCTATTGCAAATGGGCGAAATGGGGTCAAAGGTCAGGACATAGGAGCAGGATCCATTCCATTGCCCTTATGCGTCATAACTTACGTAAAAATACTTCGATTGCGACAAAACTTTAACATGTTGTTTCGGAGGTATACCGAATTGGCTCTGTTGAATAAAATCGAAATGGGGTTAAAGGTCAGGACACAGAAGCGAGACTTTTCCACAGCCATTATCCTCATAACTTGACTAAAATGCTTCTATTGCGACAAAACTTTAGTATGTTTTTTCCGGAGGTATACTGAACTAATTCTGTTGAATATCATCGAAATGGGAGCAAAGGTCAGGGCACAGGAGAGAGATTTATTCCACAGCCATTATCCTCATAACTTGAGTAATAACTTGAGTTATGATTTCTGGTACGTTGAAAAGCGTATCATAATTAATGCATTGCATGATTGTACTAACTTGTTATAAATAAGAATTACAAGTATAACTGCATTATTCCATTGTTCATGGATTTCTCCTTTTCTATCACTTCATAAAATAAAACTGTCTAGGATTTCCATGAAATTTCTCATTTTTAAGTGTTCTGTTGTTATTCCATCTTCTCCTGGACTTCTATTTTTCTTTAGTTCTAAAACAGCCTTTTCTACTTCATTTGTTATTTTTGGAATATCTTCTTACTTTCCTCATATGGTTTTATGTCTTCTGCGAATGGGTTTGTGCATATTAAATTTTTATGGTATTCATTTGTACGTTGGGACCGGCAGCGAATAATTCCCATTCTCACTACTGGAGATATTTAACTTAAAAGTGATATCTGCTAGTTTGGTCACATTACTCTATTTTTCTTTATTTATGAAACAGCCTTTTCTATTTCATTTGTCATTTTTGGAATATCTTCTTAATGTCCTCATATGGTTTTATATCTTCTGCGAATGGGTTTGTGTATATTCAATTTTTATGGCATTCATTTGTACTTTGGGTCCGGCAGCGAATAATTCCCATTCTCACTACTGGCGATATTTAACTTAAAAGTGATATCTGCTAGTTTGGTCACATTACTCTATTTTTCTTTATTTATGAAACAGCCTTTTCTATTTCATTTGTCATTTTTGGAATATCTTCTTAATGTCCTCATATGGTTTTATATCTTCTGCGAATGGGTTTGTGCATATTAAATTTTTATGGCATTCATTTGTACTTTGGGTCCGGCAGCGAATAATTCCCATTCTCACTACTGGCGATATTTAACTTAAAAGTGATATCTGCTAGTTTGGTCACATTACTCTATTTTTCTTTATTTATGAAACAGCCTTTTCTATTTCATTTGTCATTTTTGGAATATCTTCTTAATGTCCTCATATGGTTTTATATCTTCTGCGAATGGGTTTGTGCATATTAAATTTTTATGGCATTCATTTGTACTTTGGGTCCGGCAGCGAATAATTCCCATTCTCACTACTGGCGATATTTAACTTAAAAGTGATATCTGCTAGTTTGGTCACATTACTCTATTTTTCTTTATTTATGAAACAGCCTTTTCTATTTCATTTGTCATTTTTGGAATATCTTCTTAATGTCCTCATATGGTTTTATATCTTCTGCGAATGGGTTTGTGCATATTAAATTTTTATGGCATTCATTTGTACTTTGGGTCCGGCAGCGAATAATTCCCATTCTCACTACTGGCGATATTTAACTTAAAAGTGATATCTGCCAGTTTGGTCACATTACTCTATTTTTCTTTATTTATGAAACAGCCTTTTCTATTTCATTTGTCATTTTTGGAATATCTTCTTAATGTCCTCATATGGTTTTATATCTTCTGCGAATGGGTTTGTGCATATTAAATTTTTATGGCAGTCATTTGTACTTTGGGTCCGGCAGCGAATAATTCCCATTCTCACTACTGGCGATATTTAACTTAAAAGTGATATCTGCTAGTTTGGTCACATTACTCTATTTTTCTTTATTTCTGAAACAGCCTTTTCTATTTCATTTGTCATTTTTGGAATATCTTCTTAATGTCCTCATATGGTTTTATATCTTCTGCGAATGGGTTTGTGCATATTAAATTTTTATGGCATTCATTTGTACTTTGGGTCCGGCAGCGAATAATTCCCATTCTCACTACTGGCGATATTTAACTTAAAAGTGATATCTGCTAGTTTGGTCACATTACTCTATTTTTCTTTATTTATGAAACAGCCTTTTCTATTTCATTTGTCATTTTTGGAATATCTTCTTAATGTCCTCATATGGTTTTATATCTTCTGCGAATGGGTTTGTGCATATTAAATTTTTATGGCATTCATTTGTACTTTGGGTCCGGCAGCGAATAATTCCCATTCTCACTACTGGCGATATTTAACTTAAAAGTGATATCTGCTAGTTTGGTCACATTACTCTATTTTTCTTTATTTCTGAAACAGCCTTTTCTATTTCATTTGTTATTTTTGGAATATCTTCTTACTCTCCTCATATGGTTTTATATGTTCTGCGAATGGGTTTGTGCATATTACATTTTTATGGCATTCATTTGTACTTTGGGTCCGGCAGCGAATAATTCCCATTCTCACTACTGGCGATATTTAACTTAAAAGTGATATCTGCTAGTTTGGTCACATTACTCTATTTTTCTTTATTTATGAAACAGCCTTTTCTATTTCATTTGTCATTTTTGGAATATCTTCTTAATGTCCTCATATGGTTTTATATCTTCTGCGAATGGGTTTGTGCATATTAAATTTTTATGGCATTCATTTGTACTTTGGGTCCGGCAGCGAATAATTCCCATTCTCACTACTGGCGATATTTAACTTAAAAGTGATATCTGCTAGTTTGGTCACATTACTCTATTTTTCTTTATTTATGAAACAGCCTTTTCTATTTCATTTGTCATTTTTGGAATATCTTCTTAATGTCCTCATATGGTTTTATATCTTCTGCGAATGGGTTTGTGCATATTAAATTTTTATGGCATTCATTTGTACTTTGGGTCCGGCAGCGAATAATTCCCATTCTCACTACTGGCGATATTTAACTTAAAAGTGATATCTGCTAGTTTGGTCACATTACTCTATTTTTCTTTATTTCTGAAACAGCCTTTTCTATTTCATTTGTCATTTTTGGAATATCTTCTTAATGTCCTCATATGGTTTTATATCTTCTGCGAATGGGTTTGTGCATATTAAATTTTTATGGCATTCATTTGTACTTTGGGTCCGGCAGCGAATAATTCCCATTCTCACTACTGGCGATATTTAACTTAAAAGTGATATCTGCTAGTTTGGTCACATTACTCTATTTTTCTTTATTTATGAAACAGCCTTTTCTATTTCATTTGTCATTTTTGGAATATCTTCTTAATGTCCTCATATGGTTTTATATCTTCTGCGCATGGGTTTGTGCATATTAAATTTTTATGGCATTCATTTGTACTTTGGGTCCGGCAGCGAATAATTCCCATTCTCACTACTGGCGATATTTAACTTAAAAGTGATATCTGCTAGTTTGGTCACATTACTCTATTTTTCTTTATTTCTGAAACAGCCTTTTCTATTTCATTTGTTATTTTTGGAATATCTTCTTACTCTCCTCATATGGTTTTATATGTTCTGCGAATGGGTTTGTGCATATTACATTTTTATGGCATTCATTTGTACTTTGGGTCCGGCAGCGAATAATTCCCATTCTCACTACTGGCGATATTTAACTTAAAAGTGATATCTGCTAGTTCGGTCACATTACTGAGCAGTGCTATTTCGGACTGATTTTGTACAGGGAGGTATCGTAAAAAATATATGTACCTTTTGAAACATATTTCGAGCTCATTCTATTATAACAAACTCATCTGAAAGCTTTTCTTCTCGCGATGGATGC
Source organism: Macrothele yani (assembly GCA_039090855.1). Taxonomy (NCBI): domain Eukaryota; kingdom Metazoa; phylum Arthropoda; class Arachnida; order Araneae; family Macrothelidae; genus Macrothele; species Macrothele yani. Next base: position 21,920,643 of record CM077023.1, read on the forward strand.
TAACAACCGTGAAGAACTTTTCTGACAGTTCCAATTCAACTGACGAAAATGTTTTTCTTCCAAGAGAACTAGTCATTGGCCGAAAATAGAATCAAAGAAATATTCTCTCTTTGGAGGCGCTATGCAGTGAGTCGTGCAAAGAACTTCCGACTCAATCTGTCTCCCGAAAGCTTCGTATTATCTGCTACAAAGCATGTCATCAAGTAACCCGGATGTAATATCTAGATACACAAAAACATTCGCCGCTTGGAACATATGTGTCTCCTTAGTTGTTCATTATACGGTCCGCTAGAAATCACGGACCTCCGTCTCAATATTCCTCCGTGAAATAGACTTGGGAAATGAGTTCGACCTAATCATAGTTCTCGGACGCTCGTTGCTTTGGCCAGTGATGCTGGTACTGCGGACTTGACCTATTACTGCAGCCAACAAAGTAGAGTTAGAGTACAGCACGACAAATTAAATTCTTCGTTATATCAACAATCTGACTTCCTATGTAATGATGCAGTATATGTATTTAGCGCAGACTGCCTCTTTCCACTCGTCGTCGAAAATAATCGGAACGTATTTAAATAGTAGGATTGAAGATTTTTTTCTTACAATAAGAATTAAAAGACCAATAGAAATTGTTTTATTTCCAACATCGCCGTATTTTATAGCAGGAGATGAGTGATAAGGAAGGAAAGGTAACTTACAAAAATTATCATATTTAATTCGCAAGAACTCGTGCAATATAAAGCTTTTTTATTTGCAACAACGACTGAGCAATGTCTTAGACATTTGCAGAATACATGATCGTAGCATCACCTTTTCGCCACAAAAAAACTGTTAGGTCTTTCCTTGAATGTCCTAACAGCATTCCTTATCCTTGAATTTCGTGCACATTTTGTAGTTTTTTTTATGTACGTAGAACGAAGTATAAACCCAAAATGTAAAGGAAATTTGATCACTTGGGACACGGCCACACCGCTGAAAATCAGGCAAAAGTCACGGTTTTGATTAAACTTGTGGTCCCTTCATTATTTATGAAATAAGGCATTTTTCTCTTATACTTACACAGCTCATTTTGGAATTTAATACAGACGGGCTCCAACACACTTCTGAAGTGTTTGAAGAAAAATCTTCTCGGAATATCAGCAACCTCTTCCTGTCATGTATGCAACGTCACTTTAGAACACCAGTATTTCATCGTGGTTGATGCTTAACATCACAGCCTCTCCTTGACAAATGTCAACCTCGCCTTCTTGTGGTACATCCTGTTCCCACTAAAGGGGCTCTGACGACCGCCAATAGCGGTATAACTATACCACCGGGATTAGAGGAAATCCTATCCCCCACTCACCAACCCGCTTGGCCAGCGTGGTGAGTTATGGCCAAACCCCTCCAAAATGACTCCACAACTTAAATCTTGGCCCTCAGTCTCCGGCAGCTGGAATGTACCTGGCCAAGGCAGCGGCCAGTGCGACATGAAGGCAGAGGGTGCTAAGAATCCCCGGAGGACCGGACTAGGCTGCCATCCGATGCTGACCTTGGCTACGTATAATGGACGCTCCCTATCTTCTGATTCAAGGCTTCTTGAATTGGAAGAGGAACTACAAAGGATCAAGTGGGACATCGTCGGGCTGAGTGACGTAAGGAGAAAAGGAGAAGATCTCATCGAACTGAAAAGTGGACATCTCTTCTATTATCGTGGGACAGATACTGGCAGAACTAGTAGTGTTGGATTTATAATAAACAAGAAACTGAAGGATAAAGTCGTAGAAGTTGAAAGTTCCTCTGACAGAGCTGCACGGCTCGTTATCCAACTCTCGAGAAGATACCAGGCTCAGATTATTCAAACTTATGCACCCACCACAAGTCATCCTGAAGAAGAAATTGAAGAATTTTATGAGGAAATTCGTCATCTAAATAATAAAGGTAAGCAGCACTTAAAGATAATTATGGGAGATTTCAATGCAAAAATAGGGCAACGGCAACAGAATGAAACTTCAGTAGGTAAATTCGGTCACGGCAACAGAAACCAGCGTGGAAATACTCTCGTAGAGTTTGCAGATGCAGAAGGGTTTTTCATCTTGAACTCCTTTTTCAAGAAAAAGCCACACAGGAAATGGACATGGAGACATCCAAATGGGACGACAAGTGAAATTCATTTTATTATGTGTAGCAGAAAATTCGTCATAGAAGACTGCAGTGTGCTAAACAAGTTCAACACAGTTAGTGTCCATAGATTGGTGAGATGTAAGATGCACCTCAACACTAAACTCGAACGTAGCAAGCGCATAAGACAAACAAAATGTGTTGACATAACCAACCTTAAAAAACACCATAATACCTTCAAGTTGGAACTGAAAAACAGATTCTCTGCTTTAGAAGGCCTAACATCAGAAGAAGTGAATATTTCTGAAGTTAACAGAAAAGTAACCAAAGCTCTTATGGAAACAGCAACAAAATTAGCTGGGTCTAAGAACAAGTTGCATGTGAACAAATTATCAGGAAAAACCAAAATGTTGATGCAAAAAAGAAGAGAAATGAGGACAACTAAAGAAGATGTGACTTCCAAAGTGGAATATATAGAGCTATGCAAGACAGTACGAAAAAGTATCACTGAAGAAGTAAGGAAATTCAATTGTGAACTAGTAAGGAAAGCAATTGAAAACAACCAAAGCCTAAAGATAGCAAAGGGATATCTCAGTAAGGCAAGAAAACAGATTATGGCACTGAGAAAAGAAGATGGTTCTGTAACAAGAAATAGAGGCGAAATTTTGACAAGAGTGAAAGATTTCTACTCCAAATTATATGAAAGGGATGATACATGTACTCCAGACATAATGAAAGGTACCAGTACCTGAGTTCTTCCAGTCCTCCCAGCAGAAGTTGCACATGCAATCAAGAACATGAAGCGGGGGAAAGCTCCAGGAGAAGATGGAATTACTGTAGACATCATACAAGAAGCAAGTGGAGAAATCGAAACAGTACTCACCCAAATGTTCACTCGTAGCTTTAATGAAGGGAAGATTCATGAGGATTGGAACAACGCTACAATGATCTTGCTACATAAAAAAGGTGACATTGAGGATATCAGGAACTACAGACCTATCAGCCTCCCCTCAGTGGTTTATAAAATCTTCACTAAAGTTCTTTCATACCGCATAAAGATGACACTGGACATGGCTCAACCGAGAGAACAAGCTGGATTCAGGAGTGGCTACAGCACAATAGATCATATCCACGTACTGAGAGAACTAATTGAAAGAGCGAGGGAATATGAACTTCCATTGTGCATGGCTTTTGTCGATTATGAAAAAGCCTTTGATTTAGTTAAACCATCAGCAGTTACAATGGCTTTGAAATCCTGCGGTGTTGATACATTAATATTATTAATAACATCTATGAAAATGCAAGTGCAAAGATTCGGCTGTTTGAAAATACAACACACATAAAAATTGGAAAAGGAGTGAGACAAGGTGACACCATATCTCCGAAGCTCTTTAATGATACATTGGAAAATGTCTTTCAATCACTGAACTGGGGAAACAAAGGGATAAAGATTAATGGAGATTATCTAACCCACCTTCGTTTTGCTGATGACGTAGTCATTTTTGCAACTACCCCATCAGAGCTGCAGAGTATGATCCACGAACTTGCTGACAAGAGTAAAGAAGTGGGATCAAAAATGAACTTTCAGAAGACAAAAGTGATTTTCAATGCTTTTACAAGAAATGAAGATTTATCGATTGATGGAGAAAAGCTGGAGATAACAGACACGTACGTTTATCTTGGACAGCAGATATTAAGTGAAGGTCACATTGATGAAGAAATTAATCGGCTTACAAAACTTGCCTGGAGAGTTTTTGGAAGAAACAGCGTAATTTTCAAGAGCAATATGCCATTATGTCTTAAAAGAAAAGTGTTTGATCAATGCATCCTTCCAGTGCTTACGTATGGTGTAGAGACGTGGACCTTAACTAAAAGAGACATACAAAGGCTGCAGACAACTCAAAGTAGCATGGAGAGGTGCATGCTTGGTGTAACCAAGAGAGATAAGAAGAGGAACTCGTGGATCCGAAAAATGACAAGAGTGGAAGACATCATGATCAGAGTAAAATCCCTGAAATGGCAATGGGCTGGACATACTGCCAGAAGAACAGACCATCGATGGACAGCCGAAATTTTAGATTGGATTCCAAGGGACAGGAAATGACCCAGAAGAAGACCACATGGAAGATGGGTGGATGAAATTCGAAAGTATGCGAGAGTGACATGGAGGAGACTGGCACAAGACAGACCGTTGTGGAGGAAACTTAGGGAGACCTTCGTCCAGCAGTGGATTGATAATGGTCGACAATGATGACATGCCATTATGTACACTGAAGTGCCAAAAGTCATAATATAGCAATAAGCAAATTTTTAACAGGCGCTGCCGTCATATAAAGGCTCGGACGTACACCACGATTTTTATCAGTTTCAATGTGTAATCTTGTGAGTCAGGCTGAACAACCGCCAGTTGGTGTATGACAATCCGGTGTGAATTATTGGAGTTTGAACGAGGCAGGGTCGTGGGAGCCAGACAGATGGGAAATTCAATTTCCGAAGTTGTGCGAACATTCAGCATTCCTTGTTCCACAGTGTCACGTGTGTACCGAGAATACCTCATGGACGGCACCCACCCACCGTGGACAGCGCAGTGGCCGACCACAGGTGCTGAGTGACCGTGACCAGCGGCGTCTGACCAGGATTGTCCATGCTAACAGACAAGAGACACTGGCTCAAAAAACATCCGCATTCAATGCAAGAGGTACCAGAGAGATATCCATCAGATCAGTGCAGCGTAATTTAGCGTCCATGGGGTATGGGAACAGAAGACCCACCAGAGTGCCTTTTTTGACACCGGACACAGCGCCTCATCTGAGCTCGTAAACACGGTAATTGTACCCTGGGAGACTGGCAACATGTGATGTGGTCCGATGAGTCACGCTACTAGTTGTTAAGAGCTGATATTAGGGTTCATGTGTGGCACAGACTCCATGCGGCCATGGACCCAAGCTGTCAACCAGGCCCTGTGCAAGCTGGTGGTGGTTCCATGCAGGTGTGGTGTGTCTTTACCTGGCACAGTTTGGGTTCTCGTAAACACGCCATTAACCGGTAATTACTTTGTTGCTCTGCTGGGTGACCCTTCATGGACTTCATGTACCCCAACAACTTTGGAGTTTTCTAGGCGGATAATGCACATGTCATCGGGCCCAAGTTGTCCAAAATTGGTACGAAGATTATTATGAACAGTTCCGACGGATGGTGTTACCACCACGTTCGCCCAACATGAGCCCGATAGGACACGTTTGGAATGTGGTGGAAAGGTCCATTCACACCCAAGATCCTGCACCTCCAAATACCAGGAAACTGTGGGCGGCTGTTCAGATGGCAAGGCTCAACATCTCTCCAGAAGTCTTTCGGCCACTTGTGGAATCGGGGCCACTTCGAGTTGCTGCCCTTCGCTGTGCTAGAGAAGGTCCTACACGATACTAGGTACGTATCTTATGACTTTTGGCACTTCAGTGCATAAGTACAATAAATTCACGTAGCGACTGCTTATAGCCCATTGAGTTGCTCACGGCGGTCGTTAAACCTTCAATCAAAAAAAAAAATTCACGTAGATGTTTGCATTAAGTTGTTCTCATAAAACGTTTTCAGCCTCCTGAAACTGTTTTACCCTTCATATGAGCATGCGCATAAGGTGTCATCTTGAAAATACGTTTGTCGCGTAGTTTACGATGTAACAGCTCCAGGAAAGATCGTTTGGTTAAGTCAAACCATCAGGATATGAAAAATTAATTTTAATTTACATAGTGAAGCGCGGCTGCTGTTTGCGATTTCATTCCTCACTGTCGTTGTGACGTACCTGCCAGCAGGACGCACACGACATAAAGGCACATAATCGTCTGCGTAGCTCAGTTGGTAGAGCGACTTGTTCCGGAATAAGCGACCTCGGGTTCGAATCCCGGCGTAGACCAAAAATGACGGAGAAATTTACTTCGTTATAATGGCGCCCGAACTATCCGGATGACCCGGCCGTTCAAAATCTCGCATTGGTGTGATGTTATTTCCACACCGCGAGACAGGAAAAATCAGAGAATTCCTTCTCCAGCGCTTCGAAAAGTAAAAATGTGTGATGTTGCATTCCACACAGCAGATTGACTGGGAGTTCTCAAGTGCACGTTCTACAGTGGATGGCTGCCTGCAACGATTCATGGTCACGGCTGACCCGTGGGCCATGCCCCCGGCCCTCTTTAGGGGGGAGATGTGACGTACCTGCCAGCAGGACGCACACTACATAAAGGCACATAGCAATCAGAACAAATGTCTGCGTAGCTCAGTTGGTAAAGCGACTTGTTCCGGAATAAGCGGCCTCGGGTTCGAATCCCGGCGTAGACCAAAAATGACGGAGAAATTTACTTCGTTATATCGTCTTATCAGTCAGCTGAGCAAGTAGTGTATTTAAGCGAAACTAAAAGTATAAAGTAGATATACTCCACCCGTCTAGAACTGCTGTCGACTTTCATAATCTTTATGGTTGTGTTGTTTTCTCCTCAAGCTGAGAGAAGTCAGCTTCATCTAATTCAGCTCACGATTTCTCCCCCAAAACCTTGAACCATTCAGTGGGGGAATTTAAAGTTCTATATGTCGAGGCACAAAAAAATGCACTAAAAGGACAATTTATTATACTCTCAAACCAAAAAAAGTGTGGGCCAATCTTTCATTCTCACAACAGAAGCAACTCTTCGTTACGTGGATTCGACTGGATGTTGGAAACGTTCGGGTGGCATTGTGGACAATGATTAAAGTAAAGCAGCCTCGGCGCGGAGAGTTGCCGGTGGTGGGTTTAGAGTTCGAATGCATGGTTAAACTTCATCTCATCCATGCAGTATTGGTTACAGTTCCAGAGAGTGTAAGGATGTTTCCAGGTTGGCGAACTCACTGTAATGCTCATCTAACCTGCCCTTTGCCAAACGAAAGCGATGAGACTTGACGTTTTGTTGTTAAAGGAAAACTTTCTGTAGGAAATGTAAGTAATCGGCAAGTACGTCAACAGAACCTTGTGCAGTGAAAACTCAATACTATTCAGAACATCACACCACCTTTACGGGCCTGCAACACCACGATTTGATAGTTGAAGGGAAAGTGCGTGAGAATCTACGCCACGCACAACCCTCCCTTCGGCATATTGTACTTCTCCGTTCTCTTCTCAAATCTTGATCACATACTGCTCTCCTTACAAATCGTTATCTCGCTCTGCCGTGATTACATTCGGTGATTGCATTTTATCGAATTCTGATCCACTGCCCGTGATGCCAAACTTAGAAAGCTCATAGGGGAAAACAATGTGTCTGTAGGTCAGAAAACGTTTAACGAGGAGAAACCGAATTTATGTAACATTGAAAATCAAAAGGAAATTTAGTGATATGTCTCATGAATTTAGTGACTTAATCAGGAAGAGATTTTTGATCAAAAGTTTTCACATTACTGTAGATAAAACCGAAGCTTAGCAAAGCTCCTAGCAAACCTGTGCACACTAGAGTGATTATGACGAAAATGTATGGCGAAGTCAAGCAGGTGTCTGGATCAGAACAGCGAAACTAGAACTCGCTCGTATCAGAAAGTTAAACTGAAGACACCTCTGCATGCCACTGTCTACTGTCAACACAGCATGCAATTAAGCGCATAGCGTTGGTTCATAGTGTCATCTTAACATAACACCTTCACAGAAAGAATTTCAGTTGGGAAAGCAAGCTATGACTGATGCATTTGTCTAAAAAGACGTCGTTACTTGCGTACCGCCGAAGTGTTGAGGTGTATTTTTATAGCATGTCTCTTGCAAAGGAGAAAAAGTACGTGCTTATAATACAGTTTTGTCTGTCCATCAGCCTATCAGGACTGTAGACACAATAACTCTTCGAATAAGTAGGATTAAAAAAAATAGAAAATTGCCCCGATAGATGCTGTGAGGATGTCTTCGAATTACAGTGCTGCGTAATTATAGAGGGCAAATAATCAAAAGCCGTCAATGAAAATTGAGTTATGTACTTCAAGCCAAAGGGAACGGCGGTGACATATCTCGTTGACAACGCGTGTGAGAAGCGTTCCACTGGCTGCAAATGTTTCCCTTATGTCTAGTATACGTGTGCCCAACGCTGTATAGTGGTGATCGATAGGTCGACTAGAAGTAGGCTAGTCTCTGGCTCAGGTCACAAGGGGCTTGAATATCTGCCTCAAGGTGGTTTTAATTTTATGGCAGCAATTGAAAAACAGCGATGGGAAAAGTCTGGTCAAGTTCGTCCAAGGAGTACACCTCGCGAGGTTGCTTTAACCGCACGACGTCATAGGTACCACACAGCCAGACAATTGTCTTCGGAGCTCTCCGCTGCCACTCGGACTACGGTATCAAAGTGAATGATATATACTTAATGTAATTAAGCTTGATGCCAAGAGACCCATGGTTTCTGTCCCGTGAAAGCTAGGGATTCAGTAAGGTGTTTTGGTTTTACCACCGGAATAGCTTAGTTAAGTCGCTATGCGCTGTGTCGGAGGAGGACGTTTCTAACGGGTGTTCGAAACCCGATCCGGCCGGCCATCTCCTCAGCGGTTGTCCGGTGTTTTCCCCAGACTCCATGTGTTTGGGGACGCGAATGCGTAGATGGTTCCCTGTGAAGTCTGTCCCGGACGCACTTTTCCCATTACCCGTATGCTGCAGAGAAGTGGCAAATCGACTGCATTAATTTGCCAGTAATCCTCAAGGGCGAATTAGTTGCGGAATTCAACCCGCCATGGGCGGAGAGATAGTTCTTTTTGAGCAGTTTCTGTGCTCAAAAAAGTTAGGAGTTAATTTCATTATGAAAAAATTTGTTGTGCCATTAACTAAGTAATTTTCTACCGAGTTAACTATATCCACTAATAAAATACTTACATTTAACTGAATGGCTTCTAGGGTGCTGTAAGGCAGCCACGCGATGCAGGTAAGAATAGATCTTAGAATGATCATTTACGTGGACCTTGAAGTACGAAAACATGTATGTCACGGATTTGCTGTTAGTGTCGAACATACAGTTCAAAGCTGTGAGGCATCTCTAGTTGCTGAGTGGTAAGTTGTGCTGGTGTTATGGGTAGTCGTCCGAACTGCGCTCGGGTTAGAGTCTCAGATGAGACATGGGTGAAGTTTCTCGTGGTGGTAGTTAAACCTCGGACCAAAAGAACACGAGTCAGTTCTTCCACATCTTACTATAGTTCTAACCCTCGTATACGCTTAAAAATAGGAATTATATTATTTATCGGCATTAAACTCAAAATAGCTCTGTCATAATCAATGTAAAACATCTTAAGTAGTGAAGCCTTCGAATGAAAATCCAACTGAGGCAAGCGTAAGCCGGATAACTAGCGTAGACATTCTAGCCTAGAAAGGTGCTTAACGAGTAATTTTAAAGAACTTCGAAGGGAATAAATGGGATTGTCCCAATGCCTAATTCTTGCCTACTTCTTTTTTAAAACTTATTTGAATCTCTTAAGATTTTCTGAATGCGTAGTACTGCGATTGGGTATGCTCAGACTGAACATTCCTGCTTAAATGAGAAATACAACGGGAGTATTGTAAAAAACAAGTTAGTAAAATCATGCAATGCATTGATTATGATAAGCTTTTCAACATACCAGAAATCATTACGCAAGTTATGAGGATAATGGCTGTGCAATAAATCTCGCTCTTGTGCCCTGACCTTTGACCCCATTTTGATGATATTCAACAGAACCGGTTCAGTATATCTCCGGAACACCATACTAAAGTTTATTTCGCTATAGAAGCATTTTTACGTAAGTCATGACGCATAAGGGCGATGGAATGGGTCCCGCTCTCATGTCTTGACCTTTGTCCCCATTTCTTCCATTTTCAATAGGGTTCGTCCCTTACCACATACTAAAATTTAATCGAAATCGAACCATTTTTACGGGAGTTATCGTGCGGACAGATAGACGGACAAAGCTGGAGCATATACGCTTCTTCAACCTACGGTTGGAAAGCGTAAAAAAAAAAAAAAAAAAAAACAATATACCTAAAAAAATCAGCCTGAAGAATTGTGTAGTTCTGATCTGCACGCACGCAAAATCCACTTGAAAGTTCTCCGCATTTGGGGAAGTTTCATTATATTCTACGGAATTAAATTGGAAACCTATTTTAATATCTACATACACCGATGAACCATTGCATTGTGATCACCTACCCAATAAGCTGTAGGACCCTCTTTACCCTGCAAAACAGGGTCCACTCGGCGAGGCATCAATTCGATGAAGTGGCGATAGGTATCCTGGGTTATCTGGTACCATAATGTAAACAGAAGGTCATCCAGTTCCCGTATATTTCGGGGTGGTGCGAACCCGGTTTTACAAATCGAACTACAAATGTTCGATTTGTAAAACAGGGTTCGCACCACCCCGAAATATATGAGGTGGCGATAGGTATCCTGGGGTATCTGGTACCATAATGTAAACAGAAGGTCCTCCAGTTCCCGTATATTTCGGGGTGGTGCGAACCCTGTTTTACAAATCGAACTACAAATGTACGATTGGGTTCATGTCAGGTAATTTTGGAGGCCATGGCATTAACAGAAAGTCACCAGCATGTGCCTTGGGATCACTACTTGACGATTCTGGCAGTGGGGCATGGCGTATTATCCTGGTCGTAATGGTCACCACCAGCAGGGAACGCAGTTGTAACGAATGGGTGAACTTGGTCCGCAAGGATGTTCAGATACCTGACAGCTGGCAGGGGTTGTGCTATTGGGATTATGGGGCCTAAAGTGTCTTAAGAAAACGTCGTTCACAGCATAACACCGCCGCCGCCGGCCTGTTTCCGCCCAACAATGCATCCAAATGCCATAGCCTCCGTTGGTAATCAGCGTATATGCACTCAGCCGTCTACGTGAAGCACCAGGAATCTTGATTCGTCAGACCAGGCTATTTTCTTACAAACACCCACAGTCCAATCTCGATGATCTTGGGCTCATTTCATGCGTTGTTGGCGATGACGTGCAGTGAGCTTAGGGACCCGGCTGGATTTTCGGCTACGCAAGCCCATGCGCAGAAGGCTGCGATGAACTGTGTGCTGTGACACGTTGCCCTGATCACCACAGTTGTAGCAGCGGGTGATTTGTCGCACTGTGGCCCTGCGGTCGCTGTGAACAATGCGCGACAGTCTCCGCTCCCCTCTGGCATCAGTGAGCTGAGGACGGCACATGGCTGGATAACGATTCGTAGTTTGACCATCTGAGCGCCGCTTTTGATTTTTATTCAACTACAGTGGCACGTGAACAAGCCGCGCTGTTTCCGAGATCGTAATTCCGAGGCGCCGTGCATTCACAATTTGTCCTTTACCAAACGCCGATAACTCGGCAGCGTTTCCCATTCTGACTCCGAACACTTTACTAACCGAAAGCCGGTTCTCGGGTTGTATATATACTGCTTTGTGAAGTTCACCTCCGCCACCGTTCGGTCTCCAAGCGCGCTCATTTCTCTAGGTTGGGGGTGGTCATAATGTAATGTCTCATAGGTATAAATATAGCATGAGCATTATGAACAACTCTGTGGATACGAATTTAAAGAATGTAGTGGAATGGTTTTTTTTTATCAGTACGTCGTTGACTTTTTCGAGCGTGTGTTAGGACTTGATTTCAACGGATCTCTGAATTCTGAGTTAGCAAATTTGAAAATAAATCCACAATAGAAATATTTTATTCGACCCAGAACGGAAATTAGGACAATTTTTCTTTTAATAATGCTTTCCGATTTAGAATTGACTGTTGGCGTCGGATAGCAATTGCTACTCGTGCGCCAATCGATATCCCTCTGGCTTCATGTGACTCGAGCAGATGTTTCAGAAAAGTTTTTCTCTTCTACGTTCCTTTCTTTCTGTGAATTTCTCAAACTTAGTATAAGCCCTTTCGTAAAGCTTGAGGTTACACCCTCGCATAAATGTCGAAAATACGATCATTAGTTTTTTTTTTGCATTCAAGGTTGATATCACGAAAGAAAAAATCGTGGGGTATAATGAGTGGCACAAAAGAAAGTAATATGCAGTGTGACCTTATATTGAAAGTAATATGCAGTGTGACCTTATATTACGCTGATTCACAAAAAATCGCGCTCCTAAGGGCTGAAATTTCCCGTTTTCTTCTTTTGTCATTCTCAAATCCAATAAAGCCTGAGATGTCACACAACACTTTTGGGGTATATAGACTACTGGGTTGCCTATAATACGTGCAATAGTTTCTCAGAAATCTCAAAGTTGGAATTGAACTCCCTAAATTCTGATCACCAATACCGATATACGAATCGTTTCACTACCACGTGCCAGGCAATTCATTTACTCATGAGCCATGTTATTGTAATTATCCTTACTTAGTAGCGTCTTGGGTCGCCTTTTCGCTTGATAACAGATTTTACCTGACGTGGATCAACGCCACTATACCGCGAAAGAAGTCCTCAGGTACTCTAATAACTGGACAGAAAGATGTCCTGGTATTCGATAACGCTGCGAAGCACTGGCGTGGAACGGCGAACGTTTTGTTCCATTGCATCCCACAGATGTTCAATGGGATTAAAGTTGGGGGAATTGAGTAGCCAATGAGCACATAAAACGCATGGACATGATCCCGGCCCCATTCCTACACAATATGTGCCTTCTGACATTGGGATGTTGCCTTTCTAAAAGAGTTCAGTGCCATCCGGATACATGGACAACATGTAAGGCAAGACTTGGTCCAAAACAGCACCCTGGTAGGATCTAGAGGTAAGGACATGTTCAACGAGGATAATGAGACCCAGTGATATCTAGGAGTACAAATCGTCATACCGAGTTACCTCCGCCGTCTGCCCGTTTCCTTTCAACCTTGTCTTCTAGTTACCTTGTTAATCAGCGCAGTGTTGAATACGTGCCAGCGCCGCGCCGGTGGCACAGTGGTCTAAGCGATGGCTTCTGATCATTCGTCCGCAAGGGGTCCGGGTTCGAATCACGTGAGGCATGGATGTTGTGTTTATCTTACGGCACTGGCTCTCTCCCTTCCCTGGAACCAGTGGCCCTAAACTAGGGGCGGGCGACTGCTTATAGCCCATTGAGTTGCTCACGGTGGTCGTTAAACCTCCAATAAAAAAAAAAAAAAAAACGAGCCAGTCCGTCGGCTTGTTGAAGCTGGAATCTGAACTCATCGGAGAGGCGACTTATTTTTCAGCCGTCGTCACGGTGCTCCAGTGCTCATTTGTATTCCCAGCTTACGCTGTGGCAGGGTGATCTCTGCGGGCTTCTGATCAATTTTCTGATTTTGGATAGGGTTCGAGTACAAAAGAAGGCATAGTTGATGTGGCTCTCTGGTGGTGGATATCTGTTCTCTGAAATCAGAGAAAATCTTATCCTATAGGTTGAGGGCCGCGGGTGTCCTAGTGGGCAACGTTCGTGACTGCAGAGGAAAGGACCTCAGGTTCGATCCCAGGCAGGTACGAACGCTCGATCCACTAAATATCCGCCGTGTGTCGGATGGGCACATTAAGTCGTCAGACCCAGGGTACTGACCCCCCCAGTAGTAAGTACGGGCGTCTTCTACCTCGCTTCCGTGTCACTTTCCTATCAGGTACTCTAGCCCAAATCTCCTAGCTTCCTATTCCTAAGGGTTGTTTAAGACCTGGGGTCAGACACTCACTTCCTAAAATCCTCTACATATGATCATTTGATCGTATAGGTTCAATCTAATGTAATTTCTTTCCTGATATGCAGCACGCAATTTGAGATTTGACATAGGTAGTTTCATCCAAACCTTCGCTGTGGGTGCAAACCCTATGAGAAAATGCTGGGTGGAATGTCATGCCATCACAATATTATAGTTGAGACTACAGCCTTCTAGTCAGGAATCTGAAACAGGAATCGCGTCAGGCATTTACATTTTCTAGCTATATAGAGAAATTATGGAGCATACTCTAACAATAATAGGGAAATTCGTGTTCGATTTCAGCTGCAGGACGACACAATTTCGCGTGTCCAGAGGAGTTGCTATTTAGCATCTTGATCCAATGCCATAGAAATACAGTAGTTTCAAAGGCTTTTCATGTGCTCTGCGGAATATTTTCTCAACTCGCTGTTTTGTTTTACAGTCGCGCGTGGTTGTTAAACACTGTCTGCTATAAGCAGTCTCTTTTCCCTAATTTATGTCCAATAGCTCACAAAAAACCAGAGTCTGACTAATGCGCCCATGAATACACGCCGCTGCACAAAGGATGAATAATAAGGTGGTAGATCGCTGCATAGAATATGCTGTGCCATGAGGCATTCATCCGGGCACTCAAAATAATCGGGCCGATAGCAGTGGGCTCCCGGCGCAACTGTGAAGCAACGACGTACCACACGTGCTCGGTCGATGATAAGTCACAGTATGCGAGCCATGGCGACAAAACAACAGCATGCAGACAGTTGCACGCCACATGCGGTAGGGTTTTGTCTTGCTGGAAGACTATGCCACGGACACCTTCGACGAGCGGTTGTAACACAGGGTACAGAATCAAATCGACATATCGCGGTGCTCTCAATTGAGCTGAAATGCGCGCGAGGGATGTTTATCCACCTTATATGAGGCTGGGTGTTCTGTAACTGTGGCTGTCCATGACAAAATCATGGTCATGGGGTTTGTGTCCATTGCTTCAATCTCCACTTGAGTATTTAATGTCGAGACATGTACAAGGCGAAGCAGTGGGTGAGATGTGGGTGTGTTAATGGGGTGCTCGCTGCAGGCTGTCCGGTTCGGGGACAAGGCTTATAAAAAAAGTCTGTTTTACGTGTATATAGCTGCAACCCTGTATGCAGTGAGCGATCTCTGATATCATCCGAAGAAACAGAAGGGGGTCACGCCCTGCCACTCGCCAGACGTGTCGATCGAGCCACGATGTCTCCGTGTGCCGCCCCCTCTTCGACGTGTTTTTGAAGCAACTTAACGTGATGAGTCCCATGCTATTGGCAGTATCCAGCAATGCGATTATCCGCTTCCTCTCTGTGATGGTCCACTGCTCATATCCTTGACGTCCTCGGAAAATAAGAATAGTTCCGCAGTCTTTCAAGTCTTACGACGTGCTGCTCCAAGTACACTTTCTTGATTGGGGAAAGGAAACCGTTAGGAAGTAGTGGGACTACAAATAATATTTGACCTAGTGGAATAAAAATAACTTGTAACAGTGTGAAAATGGCTTGATACAGTGTGATTAGTAATTTCTGAAATCCCAGACAATTTACCTCACGCGTTGGTGAACAGTGTCTCAAGCAGTTCCTCTGCTACCATTGCCAGGGCAATATCTGGATCAATAACCTATTGAGAACATCTGAGGTGCCGTCAAACGACGTATGAGAACAGAACTGACTGTAGCACACACTGCTACGGACCATCAGGTACATATATGCAGTAATTCTATAGAACCACAGAACAGGACAATTTCAGGAAAGCTTTTTCACTCAATTCCTAACCACAATAGCGTCGCGAGAGGCAATGGCACACCGTACCGACGTTATCTTGGTATTCCTGTATCCGCGGCACTGCACAAGCGGTAATTGTTCACTTACATTCTTGAATGTATAATATGATCAATAAGAAAAATAAAATGTTAGTAAAATCATGCCATGCATTGCTTATGATACGCTTTCCAACATACCAGAAATCATTACTCAAGTTATGAGGATGATGGCTGTGGAATAAATCTCGCTCCTGTGCCCTGACCTTTGACCCCATTTCGATGATATTCAACAGAACTGGTTCAGTATACCTCCGGAACAACATGAAGTTTTGTCGCAATCGAAGCATTTTTATGTAAGTTATGACGCATAAGGGCGATGGAATGGATCCTCTCTTATGTCCTGACCTTTGATCCCATTTCGCCCATTTTCAATATAATTCGTCCCCAGGTACACATACTAAAATTTCATCGAAATCGAACCATTTTTACCAGAGTTATCGTGGGGACAGGGAGACTGACAAAGCTTGAGAACACGCGCTTCTTCAACCTACGGTTGGAAAGCGTGAAAGAAATGGGCCAGAAAACTTCAAAAGGATTTCTAATAACTTAAGGACTAATACAGGGATGTTGCATATCTCCAACATTATTTAAGATTTGTGTGGAACAGGATTTGAAAGAATGGATACGGAAGTGTCGAACAATGGGAATTAATTTACCGTAAATGGAACAATGGTATGTACTGTACAATTCGCTGACTATCAGGTACTTCTTGCAGAAGATAAATTTAATTTGGAGTACATGACTAGAAAAATACGAAAAATAAGGATTAACTATGAATTTAAATAAAACAAAATATTTATGCATTGAAAGTAATGAAACAAACCTACAGCTAGGAGATAACGAAGAAATTGAAAGATGTGATCATTATAATTACCTAGGTGTTAAAATTACACAAGAAGCTAGAGATGCATGTGACGTACCTGCCAGCAGGACGCACACGACATAAAGGCAGATAGTAGTCAGAACAAACGTCCGCGTAGCTCAATTGGTAGAGTGACTTATTCCGGAATGAGGGGACCCGGGTTCGAATCCTGGCGCGGATAAAAATGACGGAGAAATTAACTTCGTTATAATGGCGCCCGAACTATCCGGATGACCCGACCGTTCAAAATCTCGCAATGGTGTGATGTTATTTCCACACCGCGAGATAAGAAAAATCAGAGAATCCTTTCTCCAGCGCTTCGAAAAATAAATGTGTGTGACGTTGCATTCCACACACCAGATTGACTGGGAGTTCTCAAGTGCACGTTCTACAGCGGATGGCTGCCTGCAACGATTCATGGTCACGGCTGACCCGTGGGCCATGCCCCCGGCCCTCTTTCGGGGGGAGGTGTGACGTACCTGCCAGCAGGACGCACACGACATAAAGGCAGATAGTAGTCAGAACAAACGTCCGCGTAGCTCAATTGGTAGAGTGACTTATTCCGGAATGAGGGGACCCGGGTTCGAATCCTGGCGCGGATAAAAATGACGGAGAAATTTACTTCGTTATATGCAATGGAATTAAGAAATGGAATTGCACAGGGAAGAAAAAGATGTTAAACGCCTGAATGGAATCTGGTGGAGGGATGAAATAACCAGAAACAGGAAATGGGGTATTTATAATAATCGTACCGCCGAGGTCTGGAGATTAAGAGAAGGAAATAACAAGCCGTAGAGATGGATGCTTTAATATCATGTAGAATGTCAAAAAGACAGAAAAAATGAATGATAGGATTAAAGAAATTATGGAAGTGAAAGAAACAATTTTAGAAGACATACAGAAGAGACAATTGCGTTGGTTTAGTCATGTAAGAAGAAGGACCAATGAAAGACTGCCCAATTGCCATGGAATTTAAAACAAACAAGCGAAAAAATAGAGGCCAACCTAGAAGAACATTTTCTGATGGAATAAAGAGAGCACTTAGTCAAAATGGTCCGATGGAAGAATGGTACTTAGAGAAAGATCGAAAAAACTCTTGGAGATCGGAAGGCGACGTCAGACGTCATAAACCGATTATAAATATATACAGGGTGCATAGGAAAGCTCCTTTAGCCTGAAATAACTTGCGAACGGAGAGAGGTACAGTTATGCAAGTGGGATAACGGGATAGTAAAGCGACTACGCTCAATCGAATGCAACCAATAGCAGCGCCCCTAGTGGCGAAATGCGGAAGTTAGCCATTGCAAATCGAAAACCAAAAGAGATAGAGCAAAATTTCCAGGTACAAAGTTGTAGAGCATCAATTAATTAGTACAAAACGACACTTGTTTTGCACACATAAGATAAATTGTCGCCTGAATACCCTAAAATGTCCGAAATCGATGCGCGACGATTCGAATCTGCATATTCACATTTCGCAAATGTAGCCGTATTGAAATGCAGATTGTGACTTTGTACCGTACCTACGATATAAAAACCAGTAGCAGGATGTACTTTGATGAGAAGTTTAGGTCTACATACGCTGTGTGAGAATGGCAAGCTTCACTCACTCCCAACATTGCGAGATGGTACTTATTTACGGCGAATGCCAACGGACAGAGATACCTCCAACTATTACAGGATATCATACCTCACTTTTTAGATGACATTCCCCTGCCGGCATTACGTTCTTCGTGGTTCCAACATGACGGTGCCCCTGCATACCAGCCAGCAGCAGTGCAACGCTTTCTCACAGATTGTTTTGGGCAACGAATCATTGGGTATGGTGGTGCTGTTGAATGGCCTCCACGATCGCCGGACCTCACTCCGTCGGATTTCTTCCTCTGGGGTTACGTAAAAAATCAGGTGTATGCAACAGCGCCTACAAGTCTGCTGGATCTACGTCGGTCGTCGTGTTAGAGATGCTTGCAATAGTGTGACACCTTCCATGCTGAGGAATGTGCATGCAGAGTTACTTTCACGAATACAAATGTGTATCGTGGGCAATGGCGAACTCTTCGAACATACTCGGCATTAACTTTTTATCACTGTGCGCCAGTTTGCGGTTTCTGTTTTGTCGAACGTCATCAAACTGTATTGACATAAGTACGCATTTATGCCATAAATTGTGTGTATTTGCTCATACCTATGCCTGTTCCCTTCAAACGTTCACACAAATGGTCGCGCATCGATTTCTGACATTTTAGAGTATTCAGGCGACAATGTATTTTATCCGTGTGAAACAAATGTTTTTTTTTGTACTAATTAATTGATGCTGTACAACTTTGTAATTGGAAATTTTGCTCTATCTCTTTTCGTTTTCGATTTGCAATGGCTAACGTCCGCATTTCGCCACTAGGGGCGCTACTATTGGTTGCATTCAATCGGGCGTAGTCACTTTACTATACAGTTATCTCATTTGCATAACTATACCTCTCTCCGTTCGCAAGTTATTTCAGGCTAAAGGGACTTTCCTATGCACAGTGTATATATGCATTACCTTTGAGCACCACGCCTTATATGGTAGGAGCGACATCGGTGGGGAATTTTTTTTTCTATAAGGAGTGTGTAGCAGCATATTTCATTAAAAGATTTACAGGGTCAGAAGAAAACCTTTTGTCTCTTGTTTACTGCTGGAGAATTAAGAAAAGGTGTTGTAGTGCGTGATAAGTGAAGACAGCTATATATTTTATTTAAGAAATTTTTGAAATATCTAACATTTCGAGCGGTTGTTTGAAAAATTTCTCTAGAATTGATTATCTCAAAAGGGTTAACTTTAGTTTCAAAACAACTTCACGTACTGTTTTCGTAATTGTTTAACATTCGTACGTTTGCATGTTGCTTCATATCCTTCCTATTCCAGCACGTAAAATGTATAAGAATTAAATAAGAGCGTGAGATGAAAGTTTTAACTACAGTATTTAAAGAAGGAAGAAAGGTTTGTTTCCTGATATTTCATTAACAACGGGCACAGATTTGTAAGTACTTTGCGTTCTCTAAATGCTTGGTAAAACTTCGGAATGGCACAGACAGAACAGCAACGTTTAAATCCGGTTTAGTGTTTCAGTTCATCTAAGCATAATTTCATTTCGCCATCTAGTATACCCAAGAGAACTTGTAATATGAGCTCCAATAAACTTCCCAACTATCTTACATATGCAATCTTTAATCAAAATTAAGTACCACTTTTACTCTCATCCAGTGCCTGACGAAATACCAAGTTAATGGCTTGTAGTGTGAATGAAATCTCCAGTGAGGCAATCGCTGCCTTTCTTCTAAGCCAGGAACATTAAATTAGTGATGGGTGATATCTCCTGTCTTCAGCACTCAAAAGGATCGTTGATATACTAAAACAAAGGTGTTTGTAGCTAAATAAAAGACAAAGAAAGCATTACGACCTAATTTAAGGTTGCGAGGTAGTTTTTACTTTATCGGAAATGGTTTCCCAGGACTTCACATAGACAACATACCTGAAGATAAAAGAAATGTTACCCAGGACCACAACGTACACTGGGTGCCCAAAATTAAAGCAACAACAAAAATCTAGTTAACGGGCAATAACTGATAAAGCAATTAAATTAAGGAAAGGAACTTGTACGCTGCACGATAGTCTTCCACACTTGTGAACACAAATTAACTGAGATGTATGCAAATGTAACCAAATTATGGGCCTATGAAAAAATCATTGAAATAGAGTATGAAACAATATCGAATAAGTCAGCAAAAAATGGCTCTATAGTCTTCAATACGGGATATAATCACCAAGAACCGCAATGTAAGCGTCACTAATCCGAAATGGGCTTTAAATGAGGGTTTCCGCAAGAGACTGGGATTAATTTTATTTTTCCAGAAGAGAACACCTATTGGAGCAGTACAGCTATTGGAGGAGAGGATCAAGCCGCAATTCGTCGACCTAACGTGCCCCAAGAATGTTTAATCGGAATAAGATCTAAATGAGGGTTTCCGCAAGAGACTGGGATTAATTTCATTTTTCCAGAAGAGAACACCTATTGGAGCAGTACAGCTATTGGAGGAGAGGATCAAGCCGCAATTCGTCGACCTAACGTGCCCCAAGAATGTTTAATCGGAATAAGATCTAAATGAGGGTTTCCGCAAGAGACTGGGATTAATTTTATTTTTCCAGAAGAGAACACCTATTGGAGCAGTACAGCTATTGGAGGAGAAGATCAAGCCGCAATTCGTCGACCTAACGTGCCCCAAGAATGTTTAATCGGAATAAGATCTAAATGAGGGTTTCCACAAGAGACTGGGATTAATTTCATTTTTCCAGAAGAGAACACCTATTGGAGCAGTACAGGTATTGGAGGAGAGGATCAAGCCGCAATTCGTCGACCTAACGTGCCCCAAGAATGTTTAATCGGAATAAGATCTAAATGAGGGTTTCCGCAAGAGACTGGGATTAATTTCATTTTTCCAGAAGAGAACACCTATTGGAGCAGTACAGCTATTGGAAGAGAGGATCAAGCCGCAATTCGTCGACCTAACGTGCCCCAAGAATGTTTAATCGGAATAAGATCTAAATGAGGGTTTCCGCAAGAGACTGGGATTAATTTCATTTTTCCAGAAGAGAACACCTATTGGAGCAGTACAGGTATTGGAGGAGAGGATCAAGCCGCAATTCGTCGACCTAACGTGCCCCAAGAATGTTTAATCGGAATAAGATCTAAATGAGGGTTTCCGCAAGAGACTGGGATTAATTTCATTTTTCCAGAAGAGAACACCTATTGGAGCAGTACAGCTATTGGAGGAGAGGATCAAGCCGCAATTCGTCGACCTAACGTGCCCCAAGAATGTTTAATCGGAATAAGATCTAAATGAGGGTTTCCGCAAGAGACTGGGATTAACTTCATTTTTCCAGAAGAGAACACCTATTGGAGCAGTACTGCTATTGGAGGAGAAGATCAAGCCGCAATTCGTCGACCTAACGTGCCCCAAGAATGTTTAATCGGAATAAGATCTATTGACCATACCGGGCCATCTATACGTGCCAAATGTTTGGTTTAAGATATTGATTGACCAGCAAATTCGTATGTGGTAGTGTTGTCGTCCATTAACAAGAAATCTGGACCCACTTAACTTCTAAACAAGAAAGATGACACCGAATTTTCGGGTGTAATAAGCACGTCTTTTGAATCCGTTCTGACGCTAATTAAATTTATCGAAGCTATTCAAAGTCAATGGATCCCAGAATGGAAAACAATAGTATCTGACGGAAGGAAGAAGTTTTTCAGTCGGGTTTTTAATCCCTCAGATATTGCTGTAAACGGAATCGTGAGCTTACGCCCTCTGGTTGCAGACTTGTGCGTTAAGAAAACCATGAATTTATATGAGGAACATTTCGCATTGGAAGCGCTCTCCAACACCGAAAGAAAATTTCAGTCGGACTCATAGAAACAGAGATATCGACAAAAATAAAATGTGTCTTATGTTCCCTGGTGGGGAAACCATGCATTATTTTAGGAAGAAAGTATTCTCAAAAGGTTTTTCCATATGAGCAGTATCTGTCCAAGAAAAACAAATTTAGTCGAGTTTTCAGGAGCCCAGATTTTGCTACAAATACATCAGAAGCAGCAATTAACACTTATGCTCCCGGGTGGCCAAACCATTCTTTACCAAATATTAGAAATTATGTGAAAAATATTTTCCATCAGGTTTTGTATGCGATACAAGAAGAATTTTTCAAATCGGAGTTTTAGAAGCAGAAATAACGTAGAGAACGCAATTTACCTTTTTGCCTCCTAGCGGAAAGTCTATGATTTACTTGAAAATTTTGAATTTATAGGAAAAACATTTCGCATTGTAAACACTATCCAACAAAGAAAGAATTTTTCAAATCGGACAACTAGAAGTAGAGATATTGACAAACATAAGATATACATCTACGCCCCCTGGCGTAGAAACCATGCATTATTTTAAGAAGAAAATGTTTCTAAAAGGTTTGTCGATATGAGTAGTATCGGCCAACAAACGAATTTTTTTTTGCAATCGAGATTTTAGAAGCTCATATTTTGCTGCAAATAAATCAGAAGCGGAAATTAAGACTTATGCCACCTGGTAGCCAAACCATTTTTTTACAAGAATTAGAAATTGCGTGCAAATGATTTCACATCAGAAGCTGTATCCGGTGCAGAAAGAATTTTTCAAATCGGAGATTTAGAAACAGAGATATAGGGGGAAACGCAATTTACCTCTACGCCCCATAGTGGGAAGTCTATGCATTACTTGCATTTTTTGAAATTTTATGAAAAACATGTCACACTGAAAACATTATCCAACAAAGAAGGAATTTTTCAAATCGGACTCCTAGAAGTGGAGATATTGACAAAAATAAGATGTACATCTACGCCCCCTGGCGGAGAAACTGTGGAATATTTTAAGAAGAAAATATTATGAAAAGGTTTGTCGATGTGAGCGGCATCATTCCACGAAAGAATTTTTCAATCGATATTTTAGAAGCTCAGATTTTATGGCAAATACATCAGAAGCAAAAATTAACATTTACGCCCTCTGGTGGCCAAAGTATTATTCACCAACAATTTGAAGTAATATGCAAAATATTTTCCATCAGGAGGTGTATGCGCTGAAGAACAAATTTTTCAAATCGGAGTTTTAGAAGGAGAGTTATCGGGAAAAATGTAATTTACTTTTATGCCCTCTAGCGGAAAATCTATGCGTAATTTGAGAAAGTAACTATATCTAAAATACTCTTCGACATAAATGGAATCGAAAGCTAGAAATTTCTTTTTCAATCGGATGTTTAGAAGCAAATATGTGGAATAAAAGTGTTTTTGAATTCGACATCATCTGCATTTACGCCCCCTAGCGGCAAAAGTGTACATCGTAAAAAAAAAATTAACGAAATAAAGGATCATCATTCCCATATTTCAAGCTTCCCAATGCAAAAATAATTTTTCAAATCGGAGTAATAGTTGCAGAGATAGCATGAGTACAGACGGACGGACAAACCGGTAACATAAGCACGATCTTTTTTACAAAAGACGTGCTAAAAAGAGGAACATGAGGATCCAGGATCTCTTCAAGATATTGGGCAGCCGACAATATCTCGGTTGGCGTGGTGTAAATCTCGACTGGTACAGAGCTTTAACACCACTCTAACCGATGCTTGGCGTTAATCTTTCTAATGTTAAGCTTTTGTGCGGTCATGGAAACCAATTTTCGTCAGCTCTCGACGATCCGTTATGGAACTGGCTTTGCTTTCAGGAGCATTTTGGAACTCGGCAGTGAGTGTTGCAAGCGAGGACAGGCGATTTCGTCGCACCACCCACGTCAGCACTCTGATGACCCGCAGTCATTTTACGTCTCTTACCAGGTCGCGATTGCTCTGTTGTTGCTCCTAGGAGTTATATATCACAATAACATCACTTACAGTTGATCGAGGCAGCTGCAATAGGATAAAAATTTCCCGAGCTGACTTTTTGCTAGCATGCCATGTTATGATTGTGCCACGTTGAAAGTCATTTGTGCCACGTTGAAAGTCATTGAGCGCTGCCTTACGGTTCATTCTAATGTTCAAACTGGCTGTGATGTTTACCAGGCCACGCATGTCTCTTTATACTTGTATGAGCCATGGCTGTGACTTATATTTGCAACTCCACTACTCCAAAGGGGTGCCTGGAAATCAGGGCTGAGCCCGAAACCACGAAGCAGAGCCCAGGCCCGAATCAGGTTCGGGTTGTAGAATATTTGTTCGTGCTCCGGCGGGCTCTGGCTCTTACAGAGAGGAAGAGCCAGATAAATTTTTTTATATATAAACGTGGCTTTACATGATTTAGAAAATGAGGCACTTAATACACTGAAAAGCAATTGAATTAGAGATACCTGTCTAGTAACGTGAAGCACCCCCTTTCGCCCTGATGACGGTGGCGATTCGTCTCCGCATGGATTCGACAAGACACCGGAAGCATTGGGAAGCCATACGTATCCACAACACCTGAACAAGCTCCCACAGTTCACGCAGATTTGATGGAGGGGTAGCCAGATCCTAGAACAACTTTCTCGATAGCATCCCATATGTGCTCGGTGGGATTGAGGTCAAGTGACCTAGCTGGCCAAGGAAGCGAAATAACGTCGGTGGAGTGTACATCCAACTATTCGGATACAATTCGGGAGCGATGGCACGGTGCATTGTCTTGTTGCAAGATGAGGCTCCCAGTGGGATGTTGAAGACGCACAAACGGGAGCAAATGGTCGTCCAGGATATTCCGGTAACGTTGACCTGTGAGGGACGATGTCACACGTAGCAGGGGTCCCATTTCAGTCCACGTAAACAGTCCCCAGACGAGAATGCCCCCCCCCCCCACCAGCTTGAAGAGTACCCTGCTGGCAAGAAGGATCCATCGCTTCATGTGGTTTGCGCCGTACTCGTATCCTGCGATCCGCATGTACCAACGTGAATCTCGACTCATCAGTCCAGGCAACATTTTCCCACATGTCTAGGGTCCAGTGACGATGTTCCCGCGCCCATGCTAATCTTTGCACCCTGCGATGTGCGGTCAGCAGCGGTACCCTCGTGGGACGAAGGCTTCTGTACCCCATAGCGAGGAGATGGTTCTGGATGGTGTGGCTGCTTACACGTTTTTGCGCACCAGCGTTAATTTGCCGAGTGATTTCTTGCACTGTGGCCCGTCTATCCGCTGTTACAATGCGGGTTAGCCGTCGATGACCCCGTTCGTCCACACGCTGTGGTCCACGGTAGTTGGCCCTTGCAGGGATGGTTTTACCGGATTCGATGTACTCACCGTGCACCCGTGAAACAGTGGCTCGTGAAAATCCCAGTGCCTGCACGACTTCCGAGATGGAATGATCCATTCGTCTGGCCCCGACAATTTGCCCACGATCAAATGCGTTTAGATCCTTCGTATACTGCGTCCGACTCTTACTGATTCCCGTCGCATCACTCTTTATATTGTCGGATCGCTGCATACGTCATGTCGTTTCCATTTACAGGGCCGCCCGCAGCGCCACATTTGCATAACGCCAGCTGTCTCTAATTCAATTGCTCTTGAGTGTAATTGGTAAAGGGAATTCTTCGGCAACTGGTTCTGGTTGGGGAACGGGCATTTGCGATGGCTATTTATTCCGGGCTTGGGTAGGAAATGCCTTTGGTCGCGCATTCGTCCGTTTCTGTAGAGAAGAAAAAGCGTTTTCAAGAACTACATATATTGGATAGTTGATAGTATGTCGACGATGATAATTTACCTCGTATCTATAAGCAGTAGCTCCTTGCTAATTCTTTTTAGCAACGTACATATTTCAGCGCATTATGGCGCGATAATATTAGCATTATTTGAGCAACATACAATTGCAGCCCCTCCCGATCATTTTGGATGCCCAGACGCCCGAAGTACTTTAGGTGGAAACGAATGATCAAAGAAAATCGTACAGTTGCACTGTAAAAAAAGAGGGCCCTTCTAACCACTTCCCATTTGAGAAATACATTGGTTAATTGCAGGAGGGGAAAAGAGTGGAAGTGTGGAAAAGTAGATATTTTTTTTATTAATGGTTGAACAGGTTAGCCAGTTTTCGGGCTCGGGCAGCTCTCGTCTGAATGAATACTTATGTAGTGTATTTGGAATAGTGAAAGAAATTGAAATTTGTTGTAGATTTACGCGAATCGACGAATAAATGTTATACATATTTGTAAGATTGGAATTCATGTTTATACAGCCGCGCAGTGGTCTAAGCGATGGCCTCTGATCGTTCGTCCGAAAGGGATGCGGGTTCCAATCCCTGTGAGGCATGGATGTTGTGTTTGTCTTACGGCAATGGCTCTCTCTCTCTTCCCTGGAACCAGTGACCCTAAATTAGGGACTGGCGACTGCTTACAGCCCATTGAGTTGCTCACGGTGGTCGTTAAACCTCCAATAAAAAAGTATTTTGATGCAAGAGCTTCTTATTGTGTCAGCGGTACGACTTTATGATTATACACTATCTACCAACAAGTAATTGGACAACCCTGCAATCGACGAAATCTGCGGTCCTGATACACGTCACGGCCGCCGCCGTTAAATATCGTGTGGGAAACAACAACGCAACCAGTCGCATCATGCAAGATGCCACGCAGTTCGGAGCTCTCTGATTTCGAGAAAGGTGTAATCGTCGGGTATCACAGAAATGGCCGATCCATACGTGACATATCCAGCGAGTTGAAGTGCACAAAATCGACAGTGGCCTACTTGACTGGCAAGTGGAAGATGAGAGGTGACTGTCGGAATGTGCCCTGACCCGGCAGACCCACAAAACTGGGAGTTAGAGACCGACGGGTGCTTGCCAGAGGAATTCGGAAAAACCGCACCAAATCGATGGACCACATCCGCGAGGAGTTTTAACAGGCATCCGGGAGTGCTCTTTCGATGAATACCATCCGTAAGGAAGCCCATCTGCTTGGTTAACATGGACGTGCTGCCGCCCACAAGACTTTGATCAGCAAGTCCAATAGCGCTACTTGGCTAACGTGGTGCAAAGAACGTTGACAGTGGACCTTTGAACAGTGGAAACAGGTTCTCTGGAGCGACGAATCAAGGTTCACCTTCTACCGTTCGGATGGCAGGGTCTGGGTTTGGCGTCTTCCTGGAGAACGCCTCCTGCCGGAATGTATTGTGCAAACTGTGAAGTTCGGCGGCGGTGGAATTATGCTATGTCGGTGTTTCTCCTGGTATGGCACGGGACCCTTGGTCGCAATTCCCGGTAGACTCAACGCCGAGACGTACTGCACCATTTTGGATGACCATGCGCTTCCTACGTTGTGGCACTTTTACGGGATGGACCCATGTTACTTTCAGGATGAAAGTAACATGGGTCCTGGAGAACGCCTCCAGGACCCATGTTACTTTCATCCATGGGTCCTGGAGAACGCCTCCTGCCGGAATGTATTGTGCAAACTGTGAAGTTCGGCGGCGGTGGAATTATGCTATGTCGGTGTTTCTCCTGGTATGGCACGGGACCCTTGGTCTCAATTCCCGGTAGACTCAACGCCGAGACGTACTGCACCATTTTGGATGACCATGCGCTTCCTACGTTGTGGCACTTTTACGGGATGGACCCATGTTACTTTCAGGATGACAATGCCACCTGTCATGTTGCGAGGTCCACCATGGCTCGGTATGGTGACAATGGGGTTAATCGAATGGACTGGCCTGTGCAGAGCCCAGACCTTAACCTTATCGAGCACCTCTGGGACGAGTTGGAGCGTCG
Organism: Macrothele yani; assembly: GCA_039090855.1. NCBI lineage: Eukaryota > Metazoa > Arthropoda > Arachnida > Araneae > Macrothelidae > Macrothele > Macrothele yani. Next base: position 21,948,361 of record CM077023.1, read on the forward strand.
ACTTAAGGGGTGCCCCCACTGTCCGAAATCGGGGAAGGAACTGACCTGTCTTTTCCAAGCCGAGTGTAAGAAAATACCGCTAGCCGTCGTACAACGCCTGTATGAGAGTATGCCCCGGCGGGTCGCGGCTGTAATCGCCGCTCGTGGAGGCTCCGCCAACTATTGAAGGTGAATAAACTTCGTTTTCCTTTGCTATCATAGGTGTCCAATTACTTGTTGGTAGATAGTGTAGTATATTGGTGAGCTGGAACTTCCAGTGCGTGGAGAACAAACTGCTGACATGACTCAAGTTTTGCAGATTCTTTTATCATGGCAGTTTTATGCACGTAGGTGTTTTTTGTAGGGTGTGAGACACACTTTCAAAGAATTAAGGACTGTTTTATTCATCATCAAGTTTTGTTAAAGCAGAGGCGTAACTAGAGAGGGGCAAGCATGGCAGCTGCCCCGGGCGCAGCTCAAGTGAGGGCGCAGAAATCACTGCACAAAATCTGATTAAAATTGGAGTTTGAAACTTTTGCAGCATTTTCTGGTACAATGTTTTCGCTCCACACTTCGTTAGTTGTCTATTTACGAAATTTCCTTATGTCTCTCGAGTTGGCCTCAGAAGCTTGAAATTCGTATTTCTTCCTCAAAAGGTTCAGGTGGTGCTAGCTGTTCGCCTTCAGAAGAAATGACGCAGTTATCCAACTAAAAAAGAACAATGGCATTCGTCGACAACAGTGAAGATTGCGGTTTTCCATTAGTTGGATGGACTTGAACGTGCGTTGCAAGATAAAATAGCGTTAACATTTTAAAGTTTCTCCGGAACTATTTGGTCATGAAACTGCCATGATAAGTTGCACTGTGAACCTAAGTTGCAAGTGTCATTCAGTCTGTTATCCAACTAAAAAGAACAATGGCATTCGTCGACAACAGTGAAGATTGCGGTTTTCCATTAGTTGGATGGATTTGTACGTGCGTTGCAAGATAAAATGTCGTTAACATTGTTGAAGTTTCTCCGGAACTATTTGGTCATCACTGCGGCTGTGAACCTAAGTTGCAAGTGTCATTCAGTCTGTTATCCAACTAAAAAAGAACAATGGCATTCGTCGACAACAGTGAAGATTGCGGTTTTCCATTAGTTGGATGGACTTGAACGTGCGTTGCAAGATAAAATAGCGTTAACATTGTTGAAGTTTCTCCGGAACTATTTGGTCATCACTGCGGCTGTGAACCTAAGTTGCAAGTGTCATTCAGTCTGTTATCCAACTAAAAAAGAACAATGGCATTCGTCGACAACAGTGAAGATTGCGGTTTTCCATTAGTTGGATGGATTTGAACGTGCGTTGCAAGATAAAATAGCGTTAACATTGTTGAAGTTTCTCCGGAACTATTTGGTCATCACTGCGGCTGTGAACCTAAGTTGCAAGTGTCATTCAGTCTGTTATCCAACTAAAAAAGAACAATGGCATTCGTCGACAACAGTGAAGATTGCGGTTTTCCATTAGTTGGATGGATTTGTACGTGCGTTGCAAGATAAAATGTCGTTAACATTGTTGAAGTTTCTCCGGAACTATTTGGTCATCACTGCGGCTGTGAACCTAAGTTGCAAGTGTCATTCAGTCTGTTATCCAACTAAAAAAGAACAATGGCATTCGTCGACAACAGTGAAGATTGCGGTTTTCCATTAGTTGGATGGATTTGTACGTGCGTGGCAAGATAAAATGTCGTTAACATTGTTGAAGTTTCTCCGGAACTATTTGGTCATTACTGCGGCTGTGAACCTAAGTTGCAAGTGTCATTCAGTCTGTTATCCAACTAAAAAAGAACAATGGCATTCGTCGACAACAGTGAAGATTGCGGTTTTCCATTAGTTGGATGGACTTGAACGTGCGTTGCAAGATAAAATAGCGTTAACATTGTTGAAGTTTCTCCGGAACTATTTGGTCATCACTGCGGCTGTGAACCTAAGTTGCAAGTGTCATTCAGTCTGTTATCCAACTAAAAAAGAACAATGACATTCGTCGACAACAGTGAAGATTGCGGTTTTCCATTAGTTGGATGGATTTGTACGTGCGTTGCAAGATAAAATGTCGTTAACATTGTTGAAGTTTCTCCGGAACTATTTGGTCATCACTGCGGCTGTGAACCTAAGTTGCAAGTGTCATTCAGTCTGTTATCCAATTAAAAAAGAACAATGGCATTCGTCGACAACAGTGAAGATTGCGGTTTTCCATTAGTTGGATGGATTTGTACGTGCGTTGCAAGATAAAATGTCGTTAACATTGTTGAAGTTTCTCCGGAACTATTTGGTCATCACTGCGGCTGTGAACCTAAGTTGCAAGTGTCATTCAGTCTGTTATCCAACTAAAAAAGAACAATGGCATTCGTCGACAACAGTGAAGATTGCGGTTTTCCATTAGTTGGATGGACTTGAACGTGCGTTGCAAGATAAAATGTCGTTAACATTGTTGAAGTTTCTCCGGAACTATTTGGTCATCACTGCGGCTGTGAACCTAAGTTGCAAGTGTCATTCAGTCTGTTATCCAACTAAAAAAGAACAATGGCATTCGTCGACAACAGTGAAGATTGCGGTTTTCCATTAGTTGGATGGATTTGTACGTGCATTGCAAGATAAAATGTCGTTAACATTGTTGAAGTTTCTCCGGAACTATTTGGTCATCACTGCGGCTGTGAACCTAAGTTGCAAGTGTCATTCAGTCTGTTATCCAACTAAAAAAGAACAATGACATTCGTCGACAACAGTGAAGATTGCGGTTTTCCATTAGTTGGATGGATTTGTACGTGCGTTGCAAGATAAAATGTCGTTAACATTGTTGAAGTTTCTCCAGAACTATTTGGTCATCACTGCGGCTGTGAACCTAAGTTGCAAGTGTCATTCAGTCTGTTATCCAACTAAAAAAGAACAATGACATTCGTCGACAACAGTGAAGATTGCGGTTTTCCATTAGTTGGATGGATTTGTACGTGCGTTGCAAGATAAAATGTCGTTAACATTGTTGAAGTTTCTCCGGAACTATTTGGTCATCACTGCGGCTGTGAACCTAAGTTGCAAGTGTCATTCAGTCTGTTATCCAATTAAAAAAGAACAATGGCATTCGTCGACAACAGTGAAGATTGCGGTTTTCCATTAGTTGGATGGATTTGTACGTGCGTTGCAAGATAAAATGTCGTTAACATTGTTGAAGTTTCTCCGGAACTATTTGGTCATCACTGCGGCTGTGAACCTAAGTTGCAAGTGTCATTCAGTCTGTTATCCAACTAAAAAAGAACAATGGCATTCGTCGACAACAGTGAAGATTGCGGTTTTCCATTAGTTGGATGGACTTGAACGTGCGTTGCAAGATAAAATGTCGTTAACATTGTTGAAGTTTCTCCGGAACTATTTGGTCATCACTGCGGCTGTGAACCTAAGTTGCAAGTGTCATTCAGTCTGTTATCCAACTAAAAAAGAACAATGGCATTCGTCGACAACAGTGAAGATTGCGGTTTTCCATTAGTTGGATGGATTTGTACGTGCGTTGCAAGATAAAATGTCGTTAACATTGTTGAAGTTTCTCCGGAACTATTTGGTCATCACTGCGGCTGTGAACCTAAGTTGCAAGTGTCATTCAGTCTGTTATCCAACTAAAAAAGAACAATGACATTCGTCGACAACAGTGAAGATTGCGGTTTTCCATTAGTTGGATGGATTTGTACGTGCGTTGCAAGATAAAATGTCGTTAACATTGTTGAAGTTTCTCCGGAACTATTTGGTCATCACTGCGGCTGGAAACCTAAGTTGCAAGTGTCGTTCAGTCTGTTATCCAACTAAAAAAGAACAATGGCATTCGTCGACAACAGTGAAGATTGCGGTTTTCCATTAGTTGGATGGATTTGTACGTGCGTTGCAAGATAAAATGTCGTTAACATTGTTGAAGTTTCTCCGGAACTATTTGGTCATCACTGCGGCTGTGAACCTAAGTTGCAAGTGTCATTCAGTCTGTTATCCAACTAAAAAAGAACAATAGCATTCGTCGACAACAGTGAAGATTGCGGTTTTCCATTAGTTGGATGGATTTGTACGTGCGTTGCAAGATAAAATGTCGTTAACATTGTTGAAGTTTCTCCGGAACTATTTGGTCATCACTGCGGCTGTGAACCTAAGTTGCAAGTGTCATTCAGTCTGTTATCCAACTAAAAAAGAACAATGACATTCGTCGACAACAGTGAAGATTGCGGTTTTCCATTAGTTGGATGGATTTGTACGTGCGTTGCAAGATAAAATGTCGTTAACATTGTTGAAGTTTCTCCGGAACTATTTGGTCATCACTGCGGCTGTGAACCTAAGTTGCAAGTGTCATTCAGTCTGTTATCCAACTAAAAAAGAACAATGACATTCGTCGACAACAGTGAAGATTGCGGTTTTCCATTAGTTGGATGGATTTGTACGTGCGTTGCAAGATAAAATGTCGTTAACATTGTTGAAGTTTCTCCGGAACTATTTGGTCATCACTGCGGCTGTGAACCTAAGTTGCAAGTGTCATTCAGTCTGTTATCCAACTAAAAAAGAACAATGACATTCGTCGACAACAGTGAAGATTGCGGTTTTCCATTAGTTGGATGGATTTGTACGTGCGTTGCAAGATAAAATGTCGTTAACATTGTTGAAGTTTCTCCGGAACTATTTGGTCATCACTGCGGCTGTGAACCTAAGTTGCAAGTGTCATTCAGTCTGTTATCCAACTAAAAAGAACAATGACATTCGTCGACAACAGTGAAGATTGCGGTTTTCCATTAGTTGGATGGATTTGTACGTGCGTTGCAAGATAAAATGTCGTTAACATTGTTGAAGTTTCTCCGGAACTATTTGGTCATCACTGCGGCTGTGAACCTAAGTTGCAAGTGTCATTCAATCTGTTATCCAACTAAAAAAGAACAATGACATTCGTCGACAACAGTGAAGATTGCGGTTTTCCATTAGTTGGATGGATTTGTACGTGCGTTGCAAGATAAAATGTCGTTAACATTGTTGAAGTTTCTCCGGAACTATTTGGTCATCACTGCGGCTGTGAACCTAAGTTGCAAGTGTCATTCAGTCTGTTATCCAACTAAAAAGAACAATGACATTCGTCGACAACAGTGAAGATTGCGGTTTTCCATTAGTTGGATGGATTTGTACGTGCGTTGCAAGATAAAATGTCGTTAACATTGTTGAAGTTTCTCCGGAACTATTTGGTCATCACTGCGGCTGTGAACCTAAGTTGCAAGTGTCATTCAGTCTGTTATCCAACTAAAAAAGAACAATGACATTCGTCGACAACAGTGAAGATTGCGGTTTTCCATTAGTTGGATGGATTTGTACGTGCGTTGCAAGATAAAATGTCGTTAACATTGTTGAAGTTTCTCCGGAACTATTTGGTCATCACTGCGGCTGTGAACCTAAGTTGCAAGTGTCATTCAGTCTGTTATCCAACTAAAAAAGAACAATGGCATTCGTCGACAACAGTGAAGATTGCGGTTTTCCATTAGTTGAATGGATTTGTACGTGCGTTGCAAGATAAAATGTCGTTAACATTGTTGAAGTTTCTCCGGAACTATTTGGTCATCACTGCGGCTGTGAACCTAAGTTGCAAGTGTCATTCAGTCCGTTTGATGTGGAAACGAAAGTCCGAACTCGTAAGCGTTTGGGAAAAGCTGTACAAACGAGCACATTTTGGATGTGTCTCCCGCATAGAGGGGTATGAGATAGAAAGACAAATGGGGGTGCAATATTTTGTGGTTTGCTCCCGGGCGCAGAAATGCCTAGTTACGCCTCTGGTTAAAGACACTAATTAAAAGAAAACGCTACAGCTAATATTGGATGGTTTTCCTAGGCAAAGCATTTCTGTTAGAGATGTCACTGTGTATTACCACGTGAATCTAAATATGAGCGAAAAGTCCAGTTTGTGAAATTCCTTCCAATTTCTGTAGACGTGACCACAATATCTCTTAGCCATTTCTAGAATTCTGATGCAAAACGTTTTGGCTAGATGGCGGAAATTCGATTCTTCCTTCGACAATACCTCAGATTCTGCGTACATTGAGAATTTGAAAAAAAAATCATTTTAGAACTGGATTCCAATTGCAATCAATATCCATGTATACTCTGGTTTTCACGGTACATTTCCACTTGGGGCCGTAACATTGCTTTGATTTACCTGACCTAACCTTTCTAGAAGTTTTATTATACAGGGTGATTCATAAAAAAGTATACAGTTTTAACGCCCTATAAAACAAGAACAATGTAAGATATTTTATGTTACCCGTAACAGAATTGTAGGGGAATGTTTAAAGTTTTTTTAGAGACAGTCACAGATGTTCTATGTGTGCACCTTTAGTCACACGACACACATCGAGCCGGTAATACATTTCCGCCCAAACGCGAGGTAAGATATCTGAATCAAGTGCAGTGACAGTGGCTGTGATACGCTGTTTCAACTTCGCTAGATAAACAGGTAGGGAGGGGCGAATACTTTGTCCTTTACGTGCCCCACGGAAAAAAAGGTCACAAGGTGTTAAGTCAGAACTTCTGGGTGGCCATTGGGCCAGTGGCATTTTGTAGTCCGCGGCTCGTCCAATCCATCGGTGAGGAAGATGTTCATCGACTGACTAGTCACGTGACACGCGCGCTATCGCCTACGTCACTTCCCTCAGTAGCGGGACACAAACGTTACGGGTACATCTACCTAACGGTTCGCAGTTGTGGTCCGTGTTTTGAGCTGTTACTGTTTTACAGCATCTGGAAACTGTATACTTCTTTATGAATCACCCTGTGCATTTTTTTTAAATATAGTTCTGCGGCCAACACTAAGAATATTGATGCATTTACTGATACAAAGATTTCGAAGCGACTTTGTTTTTTGATAAAATACTTCTGACCGTAAGAAAATAAGTACTAAAAGTACCTCCAACACATCAAGTTTGGAACTTAAAAAAAAAAAAGATGAGCTCATTACAACAGAAAATTCTGTATCATTTTAAAGTGTCAGAGTGAATAGAAAATGCACTCAATGGGTAAAACATTCAAGATACCTACTTAATAGCGCGTTGGTCTTTCGCTAGCGCAAATAACAGCCAGTACACTGAAGTGCCAGAAAAACTGGTACACCAGTCTAATACTTGGTAGGTCCCCCACGGGAGCGCAGGACTGCAGAAATACGACAGCGCATGGACTCCACTAGCTGGTGGAGGTGCATTGTACTGTTGGAACAGGCCCAACCCATTAGCATGAATGCAGGACATGAACGGGTGCACCTCGTCAGAAAGGATGCGCACATAGCGTTGGCCGGTCACAGACGTTTGTAGACGTACCAGGTGTCCAAGTGAAGTCCAGCTAAACACACCCCATACCATTACGGACCCCTCACCAGCTGGTACAGTTCCCTGTTGACAGTCGGGATCAATGGCTTCATGGGATTTGCGCCACACACGAATCCTTCTAACTGCCCGATACAGTTGGAAACGCGCCCCGTCAGACCAGGCTACTTGTTTCCAGTCATCAAGTGCCCAGTGGCGGTGCTGCCGTGCCCAAGCGAGGGGTATAGCTCTTGGTCGTGCACCCATTAAGGGGATTCAAGTTGGGCGTCGGCAACCAAAGCCCATATCGTGCAGGGCACGTTGCACAGTCCGGACGCTGATGTTTGTTGAGGCTCCAGCATTGAATTCCGATGATACCTGCGAGAGGGTCGCGTGAAACGAGTCTTGATAGCCGACGATGGTCACGTTCACCAAATGTCTTTTGACGGCCACACCGGTATCGTAGGTTGTAGGTTTTGCCGGAATTCTTGTAGTCACGGTACACCCTTTGCAATGGTCGTCCGTGAAAATCCGAAATACTATGGCCCATCTCAGGAGCGCCAACTATGACACCACGTTGAAAATCGCTTAAATCGTTATTACTTGTCATTCTCATGCCGAAAACAGCTGTGACAGCTGGCAAAGATGTCTATCGCTTTATATACGCACTGGCGGACGCAACCGAGTACGCGCATAGGTGACGTTGCTTTATATTTTGCAGAAACTCGTCTGTACCAGTTTTTCTAGCACTTCAGTGTACACTCCGAGGCATCGACTCCAGCAAAGGCTGGAGAGTTTCCGGACGTAACGCAAGTCATGCCTGCTGCAACTCTGTTCACATTTCTGACCAAGACGTTGGTCAAGGATTCGTGGATCTGACGTTGCGCTCCACGGCATTTCAGAGAGCTTCACAAAGTCGGCAGCCCTTGGGGTTCATTGGATGGCTCCAAACTCGGATAAGTGTTCCTCGAGCCATGCCTAGGTAGTTGTGGTCCTGTAAGGCGGCGCATTGTCCTTCTGAAACAGGCAATCGGCCTCAGGATACGCAAAGGTTATGAAACCGTGTAGGTTGATCAGCTAGCACATGCTGGTAGAGCGCATTGGTTAAGGACCTCTCCAGACACTAATGGACCTAATGTGTCCAATAAGAAGACTCTCCAAACCATCACAGAGACGACTTGGCACGACGGTGCCATGGTATCGACGCCACACTCGCATTCTCCTGTCAGCTCAGTACAACTGAAACGGGATTCATCTGACAACACTACCCGGCAACCCCTGCAGAGGTCCACTTTTGATGTTTCCGGCATAGGCGAGGCGTAAATTTCAATGACAAGCAGTCAACAATGGCACACGAGTAGGATGTCGGCTCCCGTAGTCCAGGGTATGCAGCGTACGCCGTATTATTCAATCGGTGACGCTGGTTGGGTCTCCAACATTTAACCTGGATGCGATTTGCGCCGCTGCTGTCAAGCGGTCTGTCTGTACGTGCCTGGATAGTTTGTTGACCACGGTCATCAATGGCGTGTGGTCGGCCACAGCTTGCTATCTGGGCGCTGGTACGTCCGTCGATGGTTCACCCTTGATACTATTTTCCTCGGGAGCACTAGGGTCCTTGCCACTTGGGCGGTAGTGACCCATCTGTCTTGCGCCGACAGTGCCACTACGATCGAAACCGCTCAGATCACCACATTTACCCATGCTCGTCGATTGCGATACACTGTTGGGAAGGCCCGCCGTCCGCTTATTTATCGCCTGCGTTCGGTTTGGGTATGTTCCACTCTGCGCGGGGCATCCCATGTCAACTGCCCATCATCTGTGTCTCTAATGTTTCGTCTACAGAGTGTATACAAGGTTTGTCTGGAAAGTAATGAGACCACTTTTCCTGGGCCAATCAGAAGGGCCGGAGGGCGGAGTCTCCGGGAGCGACGGTTGGCAGGGTATGTTAGGTAAATGATCGATGACTCGTTAGTTGGCTCTGAGCTTTTACAGAGTGAGGATCACTTGCAAAGTGGACAGCTGTGTGAGCGTCGCGTAACGGTCAAAATGCAGAAGAGTGCTGAACAGCGATACGCGGCAAAGTTTTGTGTTAAACTTGAAATATCTGCCACCGAGACGCTTGCTACGATACAGAAAGCCTACGAGAAGGATGCTTTGTCGAAAGCACAAGTGTTTATTTAGGTGGCACAAAACCTTCACATACGGAAGAGAGAGCTTCGAGGATGAGCCACGCCCAGGGCGCCCTTCAACGTCTCACACTTCGGAAAAGGTGAAAGCGGTTTTGGACTCTGATCGAGCAGAGCACGTGGGACTCGCGAAACCCAATGTGCATGAAATCATCACGCAAGAATTTCAGATGCGGAAAGTTTGCGCCAAATTGGTTCCTAAGTTTTGACCGATGAACAGAGGAACAACCGTGTGTCGATTTTTCGTGAGCTTGTGCACCGTACGATAAGTGAACCTGATGTTTTTGGAGAAAGTGATAACAGGTGATGAAACGTGGGTCTTTGAGTACGATCCGGAGACGAAAAGACAGAACTCAGAGTGGCACACTATCAAGTCTCCTCGACCAAAGAAGGCTCGAATATGCAAATCGAAGATGAAATCGATGCTCATTGTCTTCTTTGACTGTGGAACGTGTTGTCCATAAGGTGTTCGTACCACCCGGACAAACGGTCAACGCTGCATTTTACGTGAAAGTGCTTCAACGGCGGAAGAACAGAGTCGCGCGCGTCCGCTCGGAGATCACCAGCACTTGGGTTCTTCACCACGATAATGCGCCGAGCCATGCGTCGCTGAGAGTGAGAGAGTTTCTGGCGAAACACAACGTGGCAACGCTACCCCAACCTCCCTGCAGCCCGGACATGGCCCCGGCTGACTTTGTTTTGTTTCCCCGGCTCAAATCCAGCCTGAAAGGACACCATTTTGGGACTGTTACAAACGTGCAAACTACCGCGACCAGGCAAACTACGCGGCGTGGCAGAACTGCTGGCAGCGGTGTATTGATGTTCAAGGATGTTATTTCGAGGAATTTTAACGTTATGTAAGTATAACTTAAATTAAACGTCTGTTATTGAATGAGTCTCATTACTTTCCGGACAGACCTTGTATGTTACCGGCAATGTGTGAGAAACAGGCATTGTGCAGAATGCTTAGGGAATCTATGGAATGAGTGACTTTTTTTAGGCAAAGCCTGAAATATGTTGTTTCAATATTGTATATACTTTTCTTAGGTATTTTATATAAATACCAGGAATTATATAAAACGACAAGGACTATTTAGGCAAAGTATGAAAACAGAATCGTGAAAAGGCCTTTATTGAAAAGACGTATAGGAAAATCAAGGAAGAAATACAAATTAAAATATACGACTTTCTTACAGAAAGAACAAGAGAAAAAGACTAGCACTGACCTGCTTGTTGCAACAAGGAAGACTAGAATTGGATTTTGAATTACATTTGTCCTTTTCACACGAGCATTTCATATTTTGGCACTTGTTCTTGCATATACACCTCACGAATCGTTGACCAGTTCCTGTGGACTGAGCGATAGCAGCTGATCTAAGAGGAATTTCGTGGTTGTGACCTGGCATAGAATTGGTTCAAAATTCTTCTAGTAGTTCCAAGTCGGTAAAAACCGTCTTCTGTCACACTCATAATAATTGCGAACAGATTGCGCGAGTCATCCCGTCTCTTATCGACGCCAGGAATAAGAACTCGGACAGTGGCCCCCGAAGATGCAGGAGGAATTTTAATTTGTCCAGTCCATTTTCATTTTTTTGTCCTGTATATCCCGATTCCATTTAGATTCAATTTTGCAAGCATTGAAAGTCACATGCCTCGTCACGTGAAAAAAAGTCACTGGCAGGAATATCTTATAGTTTGCCGATTTGCCAATTTTGGCATTGCATAGAATGCCAAGGAAATGTGAAATATTAAGCGTTTCTTACTTTGACGTTCCATTTTCGGCATTCAACAGATTTCCTAGGCATTCTGTACAAAGCCTAATTTCAGATATTGCCGGCAACATACTGTATATAAGAGCAAAAGAAACTTTCCAAGTTTTTTGCCCTTCATTAGCACTTTACTCCAACCAAAAATTTGCTTTCTGTTCTTAAAACTCTAAGAATCTGACTGCATGAAACGGAGGCATAATACATTTTCTGCGGGCAATTCAACGCAAATTCGCCTAGGAGCCCGATTTTCTTTGCTTATCGTAAACATTTACCTGAACAACGCAGCTGGTTGAACTGTTTCTCCTGCATCAAATCACCAGATTTATTGTTCCGAAATAATTAAACGAAGAGAAGCCATTAGAAACTGGCCATGGGCGACGCTGTGATGTTTGTGTCTTTCCGGATCAATTCGATTAATTAGGGCCCTGTAAACTGGATGAATTAATTAACCGTATATACAAACACCACACAGTTTAAGAAGATTCGACAGCATTATCGCACTTTCGGCAGAGAGCTTTGCAACGACGGGACTTCATACAGCGATTACTATGATTTCCATTAATCATGCTGGACCGCACAGGGATTCATTACGTCTATGCGGCTTTGAGTACTAGTGAAATGTGGGCGCAGATTAAAGACGAAATCACCTCTGGTAGTAAGTTTCATGCGGTTTCCTCCTAAACAAAGAAACTCTTTAGCTACACGCCTGACACGCACAAGAAAATTTTGTGATCTCTGTAAAACTAGGGTACAAAATAAGCTGTCCAATTTACACTTGAGTCATCTCAGATAATGATATCGCAGCAGGGAAAAGTTGCCATTGTTTGAATATTCTCAGAAAGGTGTGTCTTGAAAGATATTTCAGCACCGTCGGTTAGTCTTAAAAAGATATTTTCAATGGGAGACTAATTCTGAAACGCAAGTCTCTAATCCGTGATACCGTGACATTTTTCTTTTTCTAACTTGTTACATAACTTACTTAGAAAGGTTTGTAATATTCGAGGAGACCGTTAGCTGGAAGAGCATTTAAAAATTTTTGGCAACAAGATGAATGATCTTGGGAAAGCGATCGGTGCAACATTCGGTTACCCAAAGAGAAGAATCTGTTTTTTTGTGGTGTGGTAGAATCATGTAGGAGATTGGTAGCGACATAATTACAAAGCCTACCTCTGGACGAATGTCCCTCTCAATTTTCTTACATTGTCTGCGGTTCTTGATCTCAATTTTTCCTTCAGTGGTTTTTATCCGACCAACCATCTCTTTCTGGGTCTTCCTGTGCCCCAGTTGAGAGTTCCATCCTGTCAGTCCATCTCCTGTATTATACTATTTCTTGCATAGGTACTCCTTTTTTTATTCTGAAAGGTTATACCTTGCATTATTCTATCCTTTTTTTTCCTTCGCTAACTTCTATATTCCTGGATTTTTGTGCGCTCGCATTTGGTATCCACATCACTCTAGTATAGACTAAGGCTGTACTTCCAAAATTTTAGAACCTCGACCTAATCTTTTGAACGACAAACTTTCGCGACTCATCTAGCTTTAATGGATATGATGAACGGGAGGAGGTATTTTGTATTTTTCAATTTAATTAGTTTTCTACTACTGTTTTTTTTTGTAATTTATTACTGTACACAGTGTGTCCGTTAAGTTATGAGACGGATTTTTTTATGTGATAGCTCTTTGAATAAAAGTAACAAACGTGTTCATTGTTTTGACCGCTAGAGTGTGCTGTAATCGCAGGACCAACTTTCAAGTCGGGTGACGCAGTTGTTTTCGTGTGACCACAGTTGAATTAAGACTATGCGAGTGGAGCGTGTCAGAAGTTGCGTAATGGAACAAACAGCTGTGATAAAATGTTATTGTATAAATTAGGGAAAACTGCTACGAAAGTGTACACTGAAGAGCAATTGAATTAGAGATACCTGTCTTGTAACGTGTAGCACCACCTTTCGCCCTGATGACGGCAGCGATTCGTCTCGGCATGGACTCGACAAGACACCGGAAGCGTTGGGAAGCCATACGGATCCACGACCCCTAAACAAGCTCCCACACTTCACGAGGATTTCATCGAGGGGGTCATCTCTCTCGATGGCATCACAGATGTGCTCGATGGGATTGAGGTCAGATGACCTAGCTGGCCAAGGAAGCGAGGTCACGTCGGTGTAGTGTTCATCCAACCATTCAGATACAATTCGGGAGCGATGGCACGGTGCATTGTCTTGTTGCAGGATGAGGTCCCCAGTTGGATGTTGAAGACACACAAACGGGAGCAAATGGTCGTCCAGGATATCCCGGTAACGTTGACCTGTGAGGGTCGATGTTACACGTACAAGGGTTCCCATTTCAGTCCACGTAAACAGTCCCCAGACGAGAATGCCACCCCACCAGCTTGAAGAGTACCCTGCTGGCAAGAAGGATCCATTGCTTCATGTGGTCCTGCCATCCGCATGTACCAACGTGAATCTCGACTCATCAGTCCAGGCAACATTTTTCCACATGTCTAGGGTCTAGTGGCGATGTTCCCGCGCCCATGCTAATCTTTGCACCCTGTGATGTGCGGTAAGCAGCAGTACCCTCGTGGGACGATAGCTTCTGTACCCCATAGCGAGGAAATGGTTCTGGATGCTGTGGCTGCTTACATGTTTTTGTGCACCAGCGTTAAATTGCCGAGTGATTTCTTGCACTGTGGCCCGTCTATCCGCTGTTACAATGCGAGCTAGCCGACGATGACCCCGCTCATCCACACGCTGTTGTCCACGGCAGTTGGCCCTTGCAGGGATGGTTTTACCGGATTCGATGTACTCACCGTGCACCCGTGAAACAGTGGCTCGTGAAAATCCCAGTGCCTGCACGACTTCCGAAGATGGAATGATCCATTCGTCGGGCCCCGACAATTTGCCCACGATCAAATGCGTTTAGATCCTTCGTATACTGCGTCCGACTCTTACTGATTCCCGTCGCACCACTCTTTATTTTGTCGGATCGCTGCAAACGTCATGTCGTTTCCGTTTACATTTGCATAACGCCAGCTGTCTCTAATTCAATTGCTCTTCAGTGTATATGGATCTAAAAGAAAAGTTTACCGCGATGACTGAGCCGTGCACAGGAATTCTGATGATTTTCAGCACTTAAAGATGAGAGGGAGTCCCTCGAGAATAAACCACGCACAGGACGCCTCGTTTCTACACGGACAAATGAAAATGGGGTAAAAGCTAGAGCAATTGTTGCCCATGACAGGCGAATAACCACTAGTTTACTCGCTGAACAGTGTCGTGTCGGTGAGAAAACGACCAGCGAATCTTACAAAAAGCTCTGCATAAGAGTAAGATTTGTTCGAGGTGTGTGTGCCGCACACATTGACACACGAACAGAGAGAGAGAACCGGATTTGCATGTTAGTTTCTGGTTTCGAAGTCGATCTGTGTGATCATCCTACTCACCATATTTGGCTTCCGTAGACTTTTTTTTTCATCCCGAAAGATGAAGTGTGCTTTGAATGGGGAGCGCTTCTGCGATATTGAGGACATCCAATGAGGTGTGACCAACCGACTGAGGCAGCTTCCGGTTCAGGATTTCCACCATGTCTTTTAACACCCGTACGAAAGAACTCATCTTTATGTAGAATTGGGAGATTATAATTTGAATTGTCACTTACAGATTAAAAATAGTTTGTTATTTTGATATAATTTTTTGCCTCATTACGTAACGGGCACACTGTGTGTAAATGCACAAACTGATGAAATTTTATTTTACTGTTCTTTAAATGTATTACTGAAACTAATTTTACAAAAAAAAAAAAAAAAAGAAAAATCTGGCGTGGTTGTGGATGGTAGCCTATCCTACTTCGACAGGCGCCACAAGCACGATCATGAAACCAGATCCTTGTATTTGTGTATGCGCCTGATTTCCTCCTTGTCGCTCCGATGGTGCAGTGGTCTAAGCGCTGGCTAATGACCATTCGTTCTAGAAGGGTCAGGGTTCGAATCCCGTGAAGCATGGATGTTGTGTTTGTCTTACGGCACTGGCTCTCTCCCTTCCCTGGAACCAGTGGCCTTAAATTAGGGACGGGCAACTGCTTATAACCCATTGAGTTGCGCACGGTGGTTGTTAAACCTTCAATCAAAACAAAAAAAGAAGCTTGAACTTTGACCTGCTGTCAGGACTGCCAACATGACAGTGTTCCTTCCGCTGAATTTTAAGTCAGAAAACATCTTTTACGAGAAGAAACCGAATGTACATAAAGGTACAGGAATTCAAAAGGAAGGTTATAATTAGAGGTATAACTTTTAATATTCTTAGCGGCAAATGTGAAAGCATCATCTCACAAGTTTTGCTTTTCCCCCTTTATTCTTGGAAGGGGGAAGTGAGGTAAAAGTGCTGATATTAAATGTGCAGCAATATTTGTTTGATCTTCCCCTCCTGGAACAAGATAAAAAAAATCGTAAAATTTTACCAGCTGTATGGGGCATAAAATAGTTTTAGAAATGCCACACCATATTGAATATCGTCCTAAGCATCCATCCTGCTGTTGCGGAATTTGTCTGGAAAACGATTACAGAGATTCTCCTGTCGATAGAAATGCGGAACTCTTAAAGAAACGCAGAACAAGCAGTATGTGGTTGGCATGCTGTGATGAGTCGTTGTATCCACTCTGAATCACAGGAGGAACTGTTACTTATAACTGAACATCTGGGTCACCCAAAAGTCCTTTCATGTCGTGTTTCAAAGCATCTGTTACTAGATTTCACACTTTAGAGAAAAGGAGCTTTTCCTATTAACTGACTCCCATTATGAGGAAGGTAGCAAACTCCTGAAACTCTAAAATTTCTGCCCATCCCATGGGGTCAGAGAGAAGAGAAGGTAGATAAAGTTTTACCAGTTGCCTTACGAGAGTTCCAGTTGTCCTCAGATGAAGTACACTGGTGTCAAAAATGAATGTGAAAAACACAATCATAAATAACGCAAAATCCACACGTCAGAGTTAAATGACAGTTGGTACGGACAAACAGGGATTGGACCAAATAATGAGGACACCGAAGAAAGTTTTACGTACGTAATAGAGTGTGGGCCCATTTTTTGGCATTCAAAACTGCCTGAATCCTCCTTGGAATGGACGCATACAAATCTGGATGGTGTTTAGTGGGATGTTACACCATTCTTCATGAGGAAACTGCTCCAGATGCAGCAGAAGGAGAATAACAAGATCTTAGTGTTTTCCAACACAGACCACAGTGGCTCGATGATTAAGTCGGGTGATTGGGGAGGCCAAGGAACATGTGAAAATTCGTCTTGATGTTTCTCAAATCATGATTGGACATCCCGAACTCTGTGAATTGCGGCGTTATCATCTTGATAGATGGCATTCCCTGCAGGAAACTATGTCTGAGCCATTGGATGGACATAGTCGGCCAAAATGATTTCATATGACCGCCCAGAGCTTTAAAAAACTACCACCATGCTGCACTGTTGGGCGCAGACAGTCTGGGTTGTACGCTTCTTACGGTGTTCTCCCCACATAAACATGTCCTGAAGTGGGGAATCATGTTAATTTGGATTCATCCGACCATATTGCACTCTTCGATGCATCGGCAGTCAACGTTGTATGCTGCCGACCAGAGATGTCAACGGGCCAGGTCAAGGTGTTCCTGAACCGATTTTGACCCTGTTTTATTCCAGCTTTATTTTTGAAAAGAGAGAAGTATATTCCAAAGACAAATTGCGCGTTGTGGAATTCTGTAGTCGGTACCGGTGCCCACGGAATGAATGATTTGCCATGCAAAAATATTGTCGTCTCTTTCTTAAAGCAACGAAGATTTCCTACGAACGACGTCAGACACACCGACACCATATCGTAAAAAGATACTTCCTTTGCGTCCTTTTACAGTGCGATTGTCCAGAGCGAGGTACTGACAAACGCCATTCGTCTGCTTTTCAGCTGATTCACTCTCTCCGTGCGAAGTTCATCACTAAGAGTTACTTTTCACATAGCATCTTTTACATTGAGCATCCAGAGGTTTTCGATTGATGTCATAACATCGCGTTCCCATGACATGTCATGTCGAAATTAACTCCTTATTAGTTAATATGGATGGATTTAATACACTGGCGTGCAAAAATTAAGGACGAGACGGTTTTTCGAAAGTAACGTCGCGCAGAAGTGCTCCACATCAACTCAAATCATACTATAAGATCTCCAAGATGTAAGAATATGGGACAAGTGAGCAAAACCGTCCAAACAAGAAATCCAAAGGATACAAAGGCACTTTATTGAAAAGGTAGCTTCGAGCACAACTGGACAGAAGACAGAAACGTCCATGTGACAGGCGGCTGCGAAGCAAAATCCATTCTTTAGAAAGGGATATGATCCCCCTGACTGCGTTGCAGGATTTACAACGTCTGTCCATGCTGAGGACGAGGTTGCCAAGGAGCTGTTGAGGCATCGCGGCCCATTCCTCTTGTAGCGCCATGCGCAGCTGCGGAATCGTTGCTGGCGGCTGGTGACTTGCTGCCAACCGTCTCCCGAGAAGGTCCAACACGTGTTCAATTGAATTTAGGTCCGGGGACCTTGCGGGCCAATCCATGCGTTGAATATCTTCAATCTCTAACAGCTCTGCGACAGCCACTGTATGATGAGGTGTAGCATTGTCATTCATGAAGAGGAACTCAGGACCCACAGCACCTCTAAACAGACGCACATGAGGCAGGAGAACCTCGGTACAATAGCGGACACCAGTGACTAAACCTCCTCGGAAGATGTGGAAGTCAGTACGGCTACCAAGCATGATACCGCCCCAAACGAGAACTCCGCCACCTCCAAACCGGTCCCTTTCGATGATGTTGGAGGTGTGATTGCGTGTTCCCTGCTCTCTCCAGATGTGTATACGTCCAGAATCGCTCGTCAGACTAAATCGGCTCTCATCCGTAAAGAGAACTCGACCCCATTGCTCATGTGTTGTGGCGTAAAGGAAGTTTTGACCTTTACGCTAACTTAAAATATCAACATACTAATAAATTGTTCTTAAATGAAACAAACCTTAACGGCCAGACAAAACATATAACCAGAAATCAACTTACGGAGACAGTCCTTTATTCGGAATGGAATCACAACACTCTCCACACATTTATCTCAACACTCTTTAATTCTTTCGTACAGCACTTTCTTAAGAACGCTCATCATAATCGCTCACAATAATAGCTCTCAATATTCGCTCTTATCAACACACCTCAATAATCGCTCTCAATAATATCAACACCTCTCTCATACAACAGATCAGTCGTCGCTTTTTATCTCCCGTTCTTATCTTATTACATGCATACGTCACGTGCATTCAACCTCAAATGTTGCCAAACGCATTCATTTGAAGGAAAAGATATTTCGTTAAGCGTGACGAATACTGAGAATAAACTCAAGATTTACATAGGGAAAGAAATTAAAAAAGGAAAATTAATGTAGAATATACGTCACAGTGTCCAGTTCTTGTGTTCCTGGCACCACAGTAACCGCCGTCTCCGATGAGCAGGCGTTAATGGCACACACCGTACTGGTCGTCGTGCAAATAGACCACCTTTGTGCAGCCTCATGGCCACGGTAAAACGCGATAACGGACGTCCAGTTGTCTGTTGCATGTGTCTTGCGATTTCTCCCGCTGACTGCCGTCTGTCTCTTATCGCTTGTAGGACAATATACCGGTCGTCCGCCGCCGTGGTTGCTCGTGGACGACCAACGCTAAACTCTCGCACAGCTGTTCCTGTCGTTTGAAATGCTCTCCAAGCTCGGGAAACGATGCTGTGAGCGATCCCGTACTCCTCTGCCACACTAGTCGCACTTCGACTTTCTTCCAACTTCCAAATGACGCGACCTCGGGTAAAGTCATCCAGATGTCGTCTACTGGATTGCATGTTGGCCATATCACGCGGTGGCAGCAACTCGACGTCGTTCAAATCAATGTACACCGTGCAAGAACTTTCACAAAATTGCTGAGCGTACACCGCCCGTGTGCTTTATTCCCTTCCGACACTCCCCCCTCCTACTTCATGCTGCATATATGCGTATGCCCTACCGTACTGGACCCTAGTCTATCTCCTGAGTGGTCTTTCGGTCCGTTCTACCTGCTCGTTCCGCTGTTATGCTAATTTCTCATTTTCGTCCTTAAATTTTGCACACCAGTGTATCAAGGAGGTTGAGAAAGGCGTCGAGGCCAACAAATACGTGCTTGTTCAAAACCACAAGGGGAAGAGTGAATGCTGGAAATTGTTTCGTCTCATTAAGAAACCGGTGAATAATTCTGTGTTTGGTCTTGCTTGATGTTCAAAATGTGGAAAGTGTATAATTATAAAGAAAGATGTAGACTGTGTAACTGACCATACGAAAGCATGTGCACCACCATCAAAGCGTGGAAAGAGTAAACAATTTACTTTGCTGGTCAAGCGATCATCAGTTAAAGTACCAGATGCTGATTTTAGATCAAATAAGAAAATGTGAAAGGGAACTAGTGGCAGGGGCTCAACTGAGCTTTTAATGTAGTAGATAATATACACTTTCGTGGTTTTGTTGCTTAATGATATTATGCTTTCATGGTTTTTTGTTGCACCCAGTGGTTTCGTTCATAATATACGGAGTGCATAGGAAAGCTCCTTTAGCCTGAAATAACTTGCGAACGGAGAGAGGTACAATTATGCAAGTGAGGTAACGGACCTATGCAAGTCAGGTAAAGTGACTACGCCCGATCGAATGCAACCAATAGCAGCCCCCCCGCTAGTGGCGAAATGCGGAATTTAGCCATTGCAAATCCAAAGCGAAAAGAGATAGAGCAAAATTCCCAATTACAAAGTTGTAGAACATCAATTAGTTAGTACAAAACGACATTTGTTTCACACGGATAAGATAAATTGTGGCCTGAATACCCTCAAATGCCCGAAATCGATGCGCGACGATTGGAATCTGCATATTCGCATTTCGCAAATGTAGCCTTATGCAAATGCAGATCGTGACGTTGTACCGTACCTACGATACAAAAAACCAATAGCAGGATGTACCCTGATCAGAAATTAAGGTCTACTGTACGTACGCTGTGTGAGAATGGCGAGCTTCACTCAGTAGCAGTGCGACGCTTTCTCGCAGATTGTTTTGGGCAACGAATCATCGGGCACGGTGGTGCTGTTGAATGTCCTCCACGATCGCCGGACCTCACTCCGTTGGATTTCTTCCTCTGGGGTTACGTAAAAAATCAGGTGTATGCAACAGCGCCTACAAGTCTGCTGGATCTACGTCGTCGTGTTACAGATGCTTGCAATAGTGTGGCACCTTCCATGCTGAGGAATGTGCATGCAGAGTTACTTTCACGAATACAAATGTGTATCGTGGGCAATGGCGAACTCTTCGAACATACTCGACATTAACTTTTGATCACTGTGCGCCAGTTTGCCTTTTTTGTTTTTGTTTTGTCTGACGTCATCAAACTGTATTGACATAAATACGCATTTATGCAATAAATATTGTATATTTGCACATACCTATGCCTGTTCCCTTAACGAACCATATATCATAACAGATCTTTGGAAAGCATTGATTGAAAGAAAAAAATAATGTAACGAACAACAATGGAAAAAGAAAAGTAGGACGAAAAGGAACGAAGGAAAGAAATATAGGAGAATCATTAAAATTATTATATTATACATTAATTCATCCACACTTCGATTACTGCTTACTATCCTGGGGTCAAACAACACTTACCTATATTAATTAATTACAAATTCTTCAAAAACATACATTCGATTAACAGAATTTAAACATAATTTAAATGGTGCCAACTTACTAGGGCAAAATACGTTCAGATATTCCAGAGTCAACCCGAACAAATATAATATTCTAACAATTCAGCAACTGTTCCACTTCAACTTAGGCAAAATTATGTACAAACGAATTAAAATGAGCCTTGGACAGGAGCTCATAGAAAATTAATACTGCTACGTACCGTTATAATATTCGTAACCAAGCTTTGTTGAGACTTACTACACCTGGAACACAAACTACTAAACAAAGCCTAGGTTATTCTGGTCCAGAGTTTTGGAACTCTTTGCCAATATCTATTGATAAATTCAATTTGTTTAAAAAGAAATTAAAAGTCTATCTACTTAACAACTGATATCCATTCATTAGTGCAAGATTTGAGGTTGATTGACAGCGATTATTCGACTGAGGGGGAAAAGGCGAGGGACTTACCAGGTGAAGATTCGGTGACCAAGGGACGGGGGATCTATACAATGAGGATTGAGTATGGGGAGGGGGAGGCAACTCATGTTTTCCATTACTTTAACATTATTTTCCCCTTGATATGCTGTTAATTCAATATTATTATTAGATATTTAATTTGATATTTGTTTTCTTTTTTAACTTTGTTGCTTTGATATCAATGTTCTTGTCTTGACTTAAACCTATGGAGATCAAGTTTGGTCAGGTCTCCTCGAGGCCTTTTCTTGATCTTACCTGCTGTTATTTATATGTTCATATGCTTAACTATTCAGAAATATTAATTTTAATATGTAACAGCAAGATCAATAAATGAAATGAAATAAATTAAACAGCGAATAAAGGTGTAGCACAGCATGAAAAAAGTTCAAAACTTAATGTAGAGAGAAGCACGTGACCATACAGTCGCTTCGCATACATAGATGGATACCATAAAGGATCATCTAACGCACATGGTCAATCTAAACATCATGTACCAGAGTATAGTCCTGATGATGGCTTCGTAGAAGTTGAAAAGCTTTAACAGCAGTATTCTATGATGGAATGGTTGGCATTCTTGAGCATGGCGTGATTTTAATAGTGAAATGTTTTTAGACTTCAATTTTTAGTTGGTTTTGCAACTATTACACGAACTACACCAGTCTATTACATGAACTACACCATATTAAACTACACCAGTGTAGTTGAACTTCACCAGTCTATTACATGAACTACACCATATTAACTACACCAGTGTAGTTTAATATGGTGTTCTTTAAGCTAAAGGTAAATAACACCATCAAACACAGATCTTCGCTCTTTCCACGTTTATAAGTGAGTCACGGAAAAATTCTCATTGGCCGCCACCGGGAGTCGAACCCAGGGTCTTCCAGTTACGCGCCGGATATGCTTCCGCTACACCACAGCGGCCTCGAATTCCTCCAGACTCACACACGCTAACTGCCAAGCCAATTTGGCAGGTTGCTTCTTGGAGCCCCGCACAATGCTGGAGATTCACCAAAGATGGTAAGCAGCAACTGAAGAAATAATTAGAAGGCGAATGAATAATTAATACAGACAATTAATGTGGACCAGGAACATCAAACAACTTATAAACGTGGAAAAGCGAAGATCTTTGTCTGATGTTCCTCTACACCACAGCGGCCTCGAATTCCTCCAGACTCACACACGCTAACTGCCAAGCCAATTTGGCAGGTGCTTCTTGGAGCCCCGCACAATGCTGGAGATTCACCAAAGATGGTAAGCAGCAACTGAAGAAATACTTAGAAGGCGAATGAATAATTAATACAGACATTTAACGTGGACCAGGAACATCAATCAAAGATCTTCGCTCTTTCCACGTTTATAAGTGAGTCACGGAAAAATTCTCATTGGCCGCCACCGGGAGTCGAACCTAGGGTCTTCCAGTTACGCGCCGGATATGCTTCCGCTACACCACAGCGGCCTCGAATTCCTCCAGACTCACACACGCTAACTGCCAAGCCAATTTGGCAGGTTGCTTCTTGGAGCCCCGCACAATGCTGGAGATTCACCAAAGATGGTAAGCAGCAACTGAAGGAATAATTAGAAGGCGAATGAATAATTAATACAGACATTTAACGTGGACCAGAAACATCAAACACAGATCTTCGCTCTTTCCACGTTTATAAGTGAGTCACGGAAAAATTTCTCCGTGACTCACTTATAAACGTGGAAAGAGCGAAGATCTGTGTTTGATGTTTCTGGTCCACGTTAAATGTCTGTATTAAATAACACCATATTAAACTAAACTGGTGTCCAAAACCTAAGGACGAACTACAGTTTTACCAGTATAAGAAAAACAATACATGACCGCAGCCAAATGGGGGAAATTATTATATTGCCATCATACGAACACTTGAAAAGACACAAAATAGTGCTTATAAATGTCGCACAAATTACATTGTAATCAGTGTTCACGCAAAAGTTGAATTTCCGAAGGGCTTAGTTAGTAGAGAATGAATGTACAGTGCTTTCCAATAAC
Source organism: Macrothele yani (assembly GCA_039090855.1). NCBI lineage: Eukaryota > Metazoa > Arthropoda > Arachnida > Araneae > Macrothelidae > Macrothele > Macrothele yani. The sequence goes on from CM077023.1 coordinate 21,971,883, forward strand.
CAGGCGGACGGACATTTCAGTATAGAGTATGTCCACCCTGAATTGCGATGCAGATCACAAGGTCGTGGCACGCTGGGCACCAAGTGATCCAGGAGGTCCTGAGGTAAATTGACCCGCTCCTCCAAGGCCGCGTGTGGCCTAGTGGGCAACGTCGTGACCCGCGGAAAGGACCTCAGGTTCGATCCCAAGCAGGTACGAACGCTCGATCCACTAAATATACGTCGTGTGTCGGATGGGCACGTTAAGCCGTCGGACCCCGGTGACAAATAAGGGCGTCTTCTTCCCCCTTTCTACTTCGCTTCCGTGTCACTTTCCTATCGGGCACTCTAGCCCAAATCTCCTAGCTTCCTATTTCTAAGGGTTGTTTAAGACCTGGGGTCAGACACTCGCTTCCTAAAATTCTTTATATATGATTATGATCATGACCCGCTCCTCCCTCACAGTACGGATGAGGCCCTGCTTGTTCTCTGGAAGGTGGGAGGGGGGGGTGTCGAGCACTATTGCGTCCCAGACGTGTTTGATGGGGTTGAGCTATAGGGAGTGTGCTGTCCAGTTGAATGCGATGAATATCCTCGGTCTCCAGAAGTGTTATCCATGAACAGAAAGTGAAAGCCTTAGTCTACAGCACCACAGAATAATCGAACATGACGTAGAAGAACTTCGTTGCAATACCTTTCTCCCGTCATAGTCCATTTTCCAGAACCTGTAGCTTGGTGCATCCATTAATCATGATGCCGCCCCACGCCGTGACCCTGGCACAGGCATCCCTTTCCTGCGCATTCTGGCCCTGGTATGTAGCAGAGCTGAGATGGGCTGAGCCTGAGCCCGAAACCGAGCCCAAATCTGGCTCTGGCTGTAAAATATTTATTGCGGTTTGGGTTCGTTCGGGCTCTTAGTTAGAGGATTTTTTTATATATAATTATTTTATATGATTTAGCGAATAAGGCACTTTGTAGTTGGTAAAGCGAATTCTTCGGCAATTTGTTCTGGTTGGTTAGCGGACATTCGAGATGGCTATTTATTCCGGGCTTGGGTAGAAAATGTCATAAACCGCGCATTAGTGTGTTTCTGCAGAGAAGAAAAAGCCTTTTCAAGAACTACAGATATTTGATAGTGGCAGCTTGCCGACGAAAATTTACCCCCTATCACCACGCAGTAGCTCCCTGCTAATTCTATTTAGCAACGTACATATTGCAGCGCATTATGGTGCGATAATATTAGCATTATTTGAGCAACATATAATTGCAGCACCGACCCGACCATTTATATGCACGACCGCCAGAAGCACTTCATGTGGAAACGAACGGTCAAAGAAAACCGTACAGTTACACTGTAAAAATAGAGGTCCCTTCCCCACTCCCTCATTTGAGAAATACATTGGTTAATTGCAGGAGGAGGAGGAGAGAGTGGAAGGGTGGAAAAGGAGGTATGTTTTGTTAATGGTTGAACAGGTTAGCCAGTTTTCGGGTTCGTTCGGACCCGAACTCTATCTTGCAATATAAAATTCGAGCTCGGGTGGGCTCGTGCTAACTGTAAATATTTGTCGTGAATAGTTAGTGTTTCACCCGGATTAAGACTGTTTACAGATCGTAAGCACGCCACCTGGCGGTCAACCATAAATTTTCGGTTAAAAAACTACGTGTTCACGGTCATACACCGGGTATTGGCTCCCCGGTAGTAAATAAGGGCGTCTTCTACCTCGTTTCCGTGTGACTTTCCTATCGGGCACTCTAGCCCAAATCTCCTAGCTTCCTATGTCTAAGGGTTGTTTAAGACCTGGGGTCAGACACTCCCTTCCTAAAATCCTCTACATATGATCATACATGTTCACCATTTTTAAACTGTTACTTTATTTTAACATTGACAATCTGGCAAAGTTCTTGTTAAAGTGGTTATATACCTGTTTTTTCATGTGCAGTCGGTCGACTGGCAATACCCCTGTGGGCAGCACGTTTTTATTTCCCATTAGACATGTTAATATGGTCATTAGACATGTTAATATGGTCATTAGACATGTTAATGAACATAATGGTCATTAGACGTTTTTATTTCCCGGTCATAAGACATGTTAATGAACATTACGGTATGGTACTGTAAAATTACGGTTTATTGACTGGACACTCAGCTGCCGGTGTATCTACCTTAATTTGACCCTGAATGTTTTTACAGTGCCCTTATACCACGGGCTCGGGCTCCGGAAATTGAGCCAGAACTCAGCTCTAGTATGTACTACCACTTGCACACCAGATCAATTGACGTCTAGAATCCGAGGTCAGACTGAAACGACTCTCATCTGTGAAGAGTACATTGACCCATTGATGACATGCCCAATTTCTGTGGACACACCACTGAAAACGTGGGCTACGTTGAGCTCTGGGTAGAGGGTCCCAGACGTCTTTCCGCAGTTGGTCCGGATATCGGCGTTCCTGTGCTGGAATGGAGGCGAATCGCAACGAGACCGGCAATGGTGCGGGTATTACGTCTTGTCGTCACAACCAAAACTCTGTCTTCATGCGCCGTAGTAGAGCGAAGGCTACCTCCTAGCATGCGTCTCGAATACATTTTACTAGTTTGAAACGCTGCCCAGAGACTGGATACCACACTTTGTATGATTCCAACCCCCTGGCAAAATCACTCACTGGGCGGATTTCCTCCAGTTTCCCTATGATTCTTGCCCACGTGCAGATGTCTCCGAGACATAACTGAAATTACGCGTTCGTACCTTTATGCCTTTACTTCCAGATTTTCCTTCAAACACATGTTGCCTACCGCGTCCTTCTCTTTTATCCCGTACGTGATACCACGTGACCCCTGTGCGCACGATTCGACATTTTGCACGTGCACAAGCTTTCTACTGAACGTCCCCAGTCATACAAATTGCCACAAGCTATTGCGTCTGCTTTTGTGGTTGTAACCGTACAAAATAGTGCTGGGCTTTAGGTTTTGGACACCAGTATACACTATATTGACAAAAGTCACCGGATACCTAGAAGAGAAACACAGCATAGCATTTATTGACATACATTAGTACGGTGTCGGTCCACCTTTGGCCTTAATGCATGCACTGACTCTTCGAGACAGGCTTTCGGAAAAGTTTTGGAACACAGCGATAGGTATGCGCTTCCATTCAGTACATAATGGTGCCGCTAAGTGTTGCTTAGTAGTAGGCCTTGGTTCCAAACTTCTTATGCGGCGCTCTAATTCGTCCCATAGGTGCTCTATGGGATTAATATCAGGGCTCTGTGCTAGCCAATGCACACATGATACGGAATTATCGTCAAACCACGCCGCAACGGTCCTTGCTTTATGGATATAGGTGCATTATCCTGCTGGTACCAACAAGGCTCGGTTCCATAGTATTGCCACAGAGTTGGTTGGGCATAATTGTCCAGAATATCGAGGTAGACGTGCTGGTTAACAGGTTTGTCCACGATAACCAATGGGCCGGGACCATACCACTAAAAACACCCCCGCACGACTGCACTACCATCTCCAAACTTGAACCGTAGGAACAGTACACTGTGGTAAATAGCGTTCCTCCGGCTGCCGTCATACCCACAGACGGCCATCAGACGGATGGATCTTGCATCTGGATTCATCAGTGCATAGGACCCGTTTCCATTGATCTACGGTCCACGATAAATGTTCTTTACACCATGCTAAACGACAGGTAGCATTTCGAGTGGAGATGAAAGGCTTATGAGCATCCGCACGACCACGATAACCCATTAAATGAAGTTTTCTGCGAATGGTACGTGCACATACCGAGATTCGAGCATGTTTACTCACCTGTACACTGAGGTCTTGTGCAGTACTCCGTCGATTAGCTATAACGCCTTCTGAGGCTTCGACGTCCTCTATCACTGATTTTGTTTGGTCTGTCGGTATGTTTTGCTGCTTCAGGCACGCCATGTGTCTTGTACGTATTCAGTACATCCAAAACAGTTGACTTGGGTATGTTTAAACGTCTTTCGGTTTCTCTTATAGACAACCCACTAATATAACACCCAACAATCTTTCCTTTCTCAAAGTCAGTTCTCTCCCGCCGCGACATTCTCACTCAACCTCACAGTGCGATATGATCGCGGTCAGCTGCAGGCTTGTTTTTATACCGTTTGTAGCTGTACGGGGCATCTTAACAACGCAGCGGATGCGTTCATTTGCTTTTGAAGGGATGTCCGGTGACTTTCGTCAATATAGTGTATATAACTGTTTTCAGTTTTCGCTATTTTTTCAACTTCCTATGTGTGACACAACAGCTGTTATTTTCAAATTTTCTGCAGTCATGTTAAAAGCTGCTGAGAGTGCTCCATGATTAATTCCCGAAAGAAGAGCTTCATATCTTCTTGTAAACAAGGTTATTAAATATTAATGACAGCAGTTCTGTAATTTAAAAAAGTTTCCCAATGAGCCCCAAGTAAACACACAATTTGCGATGTATTTATTTTTATTTCCAGGCCACAGTAAAGAGCACGGGTGGGCGCATTAATGCTTTCTCAATCTTTGTGATTATTGTGGCAATTTTTTTCTGATTGTTTGTTAACAAGGTTCTTTTGTCTAAAATAAAAGCTGAAGACATCTTACTAGATGTCCAGGTCACAACTGCCGGAAACAAGAACGCAAACATTTTCTCTTTATTTCTTTAATGATTGAAACAAATAAGCGCACAGACATAATTACATTTCCAACGATCAATACTGAAAGTAATGAATGAGGTGCTCAAGGCAGAAAGTGTTTCGAGAACGAGTAAGAATCCGAAGTGAAATTAAAAAAAAAATATTTTTTTTTGGCTCTTAAATCATTTACAGAGATCGTAGTATATGCGTATTACTGAACGCAGAAACTGAACTACAGTTTGTTAAATAATACCCCCCTCCCTACGCTCGATGGAAGTACTGTGAGAAAACAAATCTGCTTTCGACAATAAACCTTTTATTTTTTTCATTAATGAGTGCTCCTTTTGTATTGAAGGTACCAATGCTTTTCCTTTGTAAATTAAAATGTATCTTCATAATTTATCTTTTCTGAAACGAATTCAACTCATTAAATATCCATATTTAGCGTGCATGTTTCAATAATGTTCCTTTCGTATGAAAAAATGTTTGACCCCAAAACGTATCTACGGGCTTACAGTTATGTAACATAAACTAAACTGCGCAGCGTTTATGCCGACGCGCATTGTAAAAAAAAAAAAGAGGCTACTTGCATGCACTATGCAATCTGAAAGCAAAGAAAATTAAGTTTATGTTTTTGTAATAGAATATGTGGTATGCCAGGGATGTAGCTTTAAATAGAAACAGTGCCTTAGCTGTGAACGGTTAGGAAAAAAACCCAGGAAGAATACTCTAAAAAATGTTCAAAGCCCTCTGTAACCTGATTTGTTGCTTTTATTATTTATTTTTTATTAAATTTTCATTACTTTTATCAATTTATATTGAAACTGTTTAATTTGAACAATTTAACCACTTAAGATCACGAGGAAAATTCAAAAAACCGGTAAAAAAACTACGCAATTGTTTTTTGCAAGATACAGGTAGCTCGATTCCAGACAATGAACGTACGTGAAACGTAATATTACGAGCATCGTTCTGGTAGTTATAAAACAAAAGACGAAAGTTCCAGTACACATCGTGTGGAACGAAATGAAAGGACAATTATTTCAAAAGTCGATATTTGTGTGATATATGGGAAAACATGGCGCCCTACCTCACATCAGTGGGCCCGTAATATTACGGATCACGATTTTTGTTTTTTCGTTATTGGATTTTCAACGACCACCGTGAGCAACTCAATGGGCTATAAGCAGTCGCCCGTCCCTAATTTAGGGTCACTGGTTCCAGGGAAGGGAGAGAGCCAGTGCCGTAAGACAAACACAACATCCATGCCTCACCGGGACTCGAACCTGGACCCCGTTCGGACGAATGATCAGAGGCCATCGCTTAGACCACTGCGCCACCGGGGCGGCAATCTCGATTTTCTTGCGCTATCATTCGTTAACGTAATATTACGTACCTGGATGCTAAGTGGTTAAAAACATGTTAGCCGCCCCGGTGGCCCAGTGGTCTAAGGCGCTGGCCTCTGATCATTCGTCCGTAAGGGGTCTGGGTTCGAATCCCGGTCAGGCATTTTTTTGATTGGAGGTTTAACGACCACCGTGAGCAACTCAATGGGCTATAAGCAGTCGCCCGTCCCTAATTTAGGGTCACTGGTTCCAGGGATGGGAGAGAGCCAGTGCCGTAAGACAAACACAACATCCATTCCTCACCGGGACCCCGTTCGGACGAATGATCAGAGGCCATCGCTTAGACCACTGCGCCGCCGGGGCGGCCCCGGTCAGGCATGGATGTTGTGTTTGTCTTACGGCACTGGCTCTCTCCCTTCCCTGGAACCAGTGACCCTAAATTAGGGACGGGCGACTGCTTATAGCCCATTGAGTTGCTCACGGTGGTCGTTAAACCTCCAATAAAAAAAAATAAAAAAAACAAAAAACATGTTACGTGAGTTATATGCTACGAATTTCAAATTTTTTTTAAAATACCTCTCAGTTGTTCTACAAGTTTCCTGTGCTAAGCATAATGTGTTATTTAAAATGGTATAATTACACTAATTTTCTTCCCTTATCTAGGATACTCTCCCGGTTTTCCTTGATAAAATCAATTATATTCACCCTACGATCAATTTCACTATGGAGCTCGAACACAATATTGCCTTGTCTTATCCGGATGTTTTACTGAGCAAATCGCCTTCGTACAAAAAAAGACTATTATAAATCCACATCCGTCCCCAATCTGATGCTCCGCAGCTCATTCTACTTCGCTGATTCACAAGACGGCTTTCTTCTGTTCTATCTGAAGTCTTCCCGGTCTCATCTGATGTTCCTTCTAGAAAATGCGAATTGAAAAACGTTATTAAATTAGCCACTGAGGCAGAATACTCCCCCAAAACGGGTACACAGCTATATCGAAAAAAAAAAAAAAAAAACCAGAACCAATCATGTAAATCTTTCTATGCCGCAGCTACGCTAAATCCCTCCATACCAAATGTTTCCTATCAACTCAAAAACGCACTCAAGAAAATGAACATCGGTGTCAGCATAAGTTTCCCGACATCTTTATACGCTATGATTTAAAGGTAAAACTGACAAGCCCCCATTTTCCAACGAAGCAGGTGTTTATGCCATCCTTCTGCAGTATGCTGATGGCTGCAAGCAATGCTTATTAGTATAGATTGGAATGCTCAAATGTTGATTTAGAATTAGTGGCAGCGAACATAAGAATGTCAAGAAACATAGGCCTATCCAGAGAAGTAAAACTAAAGTCTGCTGCTCTTATGTGGGATGACGTTAAAGAAACTACCCTGAAAGCACAGCTACGTAAATTCAATGTTGAAATTGGGTAAAAAGTTTGAAATGAGAAAACGTTGAAATTTTTCACGGAAACTCGACGTCGATTTTGCATGGACAGAAAGAAAAACTGGCATTAACGCTGAAAATTAATGCCTAAATTCAATGTAGATTTTATGCTTCAAAATTTCAACTAAACGTGTGCATACCGGGAAGCATTGAATCGACATCGAATTTGCGTTCCAATTTCAGCCGTCGTTGATCACACTGGAAACGACGCGGCGCCGATATCAGTCTATATAATTTTTTTTTTTTTTTTTTTTTTTTTTGATTGGAGGTTTAACGACCACCGTGAGCAACTCAATGGGCTATTAGCAGTCGCCCGTCCCTAATTTAGGGTCACTGGTTCCAGGGAAGGGAGAGAACCAGTGCCGTAAGACAAACACAACATCCATGCCTCACCGGGATTCGAACCCGGACCCCTTACGGACGAATGATCAGAGGCCAGCGCCTTAGACCACTGTGCCACCGGGGCGGCCTATATAATTTTGCAAAATACATTTATATTTATCGCTTTATATAGTTTTACAATTGGCTGAAACTTGTATTAGCCGCCCCGGTGGCGCAGTGGTGTAAACGATGGCTTCTGATCATTCGTCCGAAAGGGGTCCTGGTTGGAAACCCTGTGAGGCATGGATGTTGTGTTTGTCTTACGGCCCTGGCTCTCTCCCTTCCCTGGAACCAGTGGCCCTAAATTAGGGACAGGCGACTGCTTATAGCCCATCGAGTAGCTCACGGTGATTGTTAAACCTCCCCCAATAAGAAAAAAAACGTATTATTTTTAGTATTGTATTTTACTGACAAATTAAACGTAGCTGTTAAGAAAATTTAATATCTGGACGTTTTCCTCCTTTTTAATTTTATGAATTAAAAATAAAACAGTTCTAGGACTGCATATATCACTTATATTGTCTATCGATATTGGTGGATTTTAAAATAACCGAGTTTACTGAAGGACATCGATGAGGATATATATATCGATGTCGGACATTTCGTTGTTTTGTTTGACACCTCCGTCCTCGTTGGTGTGGTTTTTGGAAATATTACAAGACATGGAGGTAAGTGTGGAAGTTATTTTTATTTGTACTACATATGAGTAGTATGAAGCATATTATATCCGTTCAAGAAGTGCAAATATTGCCGCTATTTTTTTCATTAATTTGTGCCGTAGTCATCATGCCGCATTGCACCCAACTGAGACCAATTAAGCTCGCAGTCATTTTTAAACACCAGAAATATAGCCTTCAGTAAGTTTTTTCCCTAATTGGAAGAGTTTAATGAGGGCTATATTTATCATAAACTAAAGTGAACTATAGGGGGGAAATTACAATTAAATTGTGTAGCATATTATGTAAATACACTCACGCCTTAGTGGAATAATCTGCATTAAGATGTACAGCAGCTCTCAAGGTTAGGCTGTGGCCCTCTTAAGCTAAACTTTTTTGTGGTTAAGGCTGTGCTAGAATTTCGGTAGGCATACAATAATGTTTTGGTCGAAAACTGGCTGAAATGTGGTGGAATTAACGTAGAAATAAAACACGTTAAAATAGGATTGAATAATGGTTGACATTTGGTAGTTGAAATTAGGTGGAAATGCAGTTGAAATCATACGTTTGAATTTGCGTGGATGGCTTGGAAATTTTCAACGTAAGTTTTACACTTTTTGCCGTGAATTCCACCTTATGCATGCGGAATGTAACTTCAACGTCAATTCTTTTCTTCGTGGTTGTGCTACCAGGGTAGCTTCCAACTCCATTCTTAAATCTACTGCCATTCGACAAACTTTGGAGATCATTAGACCTGCAATGATAGGGTCTAGCTAGAGTTGCCACAAATTTGGAACCAGTTGTTCAAATAGTGAATGCCTTTGTTTTCCTTCCAGGATTCCACGAGATAAACGAACATCACACCTCGTGACTTTGAATGAATAATACATTCGCATCTGTTCGTTTATTGTCAAGTCACCACTTTCAAATTGTTGAAGCATTCTTTTCAATTTGCTGTCTACCTTCCTTTAAAGAGCTATCTGATTCATGTAGGAAAGCTTGGAAACTTTGATTTCTATTCTACGCCAATAAATTTGGATTGCTATTTTAAATATAGTTGGTGTACAGTTCTTTGTTATAACTTAATATGTTAGTTACTCGTGTATTGAAGAGACGCAACTCGCAGAGTCGCATCAATTCATTGAGACTGAAACGCAGGTTTTCCCAAGATTACGTGGTGGATGTAGGAAATTTAATTTTGTGTTACACAGAAGGAATCTGAGTGAGCTCAGGGGATTACTTTTATTAAAGCCAAAAGACAGTAGCTTACAGCAGAACCGCGACTGGGGTGTGTGGAGCCCTGAGCAAATATTTATTGCGGGGTCCATGATCTATATAAACAATTTGACTTAAAAAATGCATCACGCAATTCATGTTCGGTATTCTGATCTATCGATGAAGATTTTGAATAATAGAGAATAATCTAATGGGTGGGCCAAGGTTGCATTTGTTGCTTCAGTGACGTAAATTTAACATGCATTACACAGTCGTATCAGAATAATATGACCACCTACCTAATAATAGGAATAACCACCCTTGGCCCGGATGACAACGACAAGACTGCATGGCATGGACGCAATGAGGTCCTGGAAGGTTGCCATGGGCACACGTGCCTTTTCGGACTGCAGCAAAGCAACGGAGGTCCCGGAAATGACCTGGTTGTGGGTCGGCACGTCGAACCTGTCAATCCAAATAGTCCCACAAGTGCTCTATGGAAAAGAAGTCTGGCGATTTCTCTGGCCAAGGGAGAACGGAGACGTCGTTGCCGTGTTCCTGGAACCAGTCACCCACCCCTTTAGCGACGGGGCACGGCGCACTGTCCTGTTCGTAGACACCATCACCACCAGAGTAAACGTCCAACATCAAGGGATGCATGTGGTCAGCGAGGATTGACAGGTAGCCATTGGCGTTCAGGGATGTATCCAGTGGTGCCAGCGGTCCCAGGTCATACAACGAAAACATCCCCCAGACAAGCACACTTCCACCACCGGCCTGTACTTGACCGACAAGCGTGTCTGGGTGTTGGTTCTCGTACGTCTGACGCAGTATCCGCCACCTCCCGTCACTTCTGGGGAGTAGAAACCTCTACTTGTTGTAGAAGACAATCTTTTTGCACTCTTTTACTGTCCAATGACTGTAGTCCCATGCAAACTACAGGCATCGTTGACGATCGACCTGGGTTAACATGGGCGCCTTGACGCAGCGTCGACTCCGGAGCCCCAAGCGTAACAGGATTCACTTTACTGTTATCGGGGACACGTACTGGGTGCCCCATATTTCATTTGCGTGGTCAATTGATGCATTGTTGCGCGTCGATCGCCCTTCACCAGTCAACGGAGGCGACGTTCTCTTCTGGTATTGATGGCCTTTGGGGCTCTACAGTTATGACGTCGGGAGGTACTCGGTGTGCCAGCGGTCCAGTCTTGGTACACCCTTACTACAGCACCGCGTTAACAGCCCACGAAGTCTGCTGTTTTTGAGACTCTCCCACAAGTGGCGCGGTAGCCGATGATCATTCCTTTTTGAACGTCCGTCAGATCGCCACCTTTGCCGATTGTGCTCACGTAACGCATTATGGCTTATCTGTACTGGCCGGCCGCTTATATCTTCATGTGGTCGATCTTGTCACGTGCACTCTGTGACGGTCCTGGGCGGGTACAATGTGATTGCGGAGGTGCTCATATCATTCTTATAAGACCGTGTATTTCCTTTTTGATTCTGATCTGTAATTATTCATTTGCTGAAGAACGTAAAGTTGCCGGAATCTTTTCTGAGTGATTGAAATGCCGGATACGATGAGAATTGGCTATAATTTCGTTTTCATCTTTGTGATCAGTAAATAAGTTTTCAACTGTAGAATTCGGTTCATGATCAACACGAGACTACTCGCTTTAATTGTTTCCTGTTTTTATAAATTTAAGCAAACCTTTTTGCAGATGTTCCATTTCTCTTTTCTTCTCAGCTTTCTGAGCACCACATTCGTATTTCCTATCTCGATCTCATCATGAACTCATTCTCAATTATCTAAAAGACTAAAAATAAAATTTTAATTTTCTCAGAATATATAATTTTACTATTTGTTAATTTGGCAGTACAAAACACCCCCTAGAATGGACTGTTGATACTGTCGTGACATTTCAGTGCCCTGCTTTTTGAAACCTCGGATACAATATTTCCTAAAATTAAATTCACTTTCTATTAATTATATAAAATATTGGTGGGATGAGAAAAGTTTTTACATAGGATATTTCCAAGACGCAAATATGCATATTTTCTGCGGGACAGTCTTCCTGTGCTTCAAACTGCTGAAAGCACATATTATGGGGAATAAAACGAGGCGTGAAGCACACAGGTCGCGACCCATGTGTTGAATTTGCACCGCGGTAAATTGCAATGGCTACGAAGTTTCAAATATTGGTTCTTTTGTGACATTACTGGAAACAGGGTTTTAAAGCTGATGAAACAGTCCAAAATTCTAACGAAGGTGAAGGCGTGGAAGTAACTCGGTCCGCGCAAACATGGTTCGTGAACTTTGTGGCTGGTGACTTGAGCTTAAAAAGAAAGTAAGGTTTGGGTAAAACCTCTACTGTTGATTTGGACTTTCGTGGGGACAACTGCGGAAGACAAACCACGAACACACAGGCATTGGCAAATTGTGAGAACAACTGCGAGTGTTTAAATCAATCGGAAAGGTTTGCAGGAAAGGTTCGTACTTCAGCTGAGGTCACCCCAGCTGAAGTGCGTGTCGAGGTATGCAAGGAACTGCTCAGAAATCCAAGTGATACTCGATTTATCAGATGAGTATTTACTAGTGATGAAAAGTGAATACATCTGCGTAATCCAGATTCTTCACAACAGTAGTTAGAGGTGAACCAGCTTTACCTACCTTGTGCGGACGTCTTGAGAAACAGATCACGCTAGGTGTCTGATGGAATTATAAAGGTGTAATCCACTTTGAATTCATTCAGAATGGTCGATCTATCATTGAACTGTGTACTCAGCAGTAGTGATGGGCAAAAAGTATTCATAAACCGAATACGTTATTCGTGAACCGAATACTTTAGTCATAAACCGAACAACTTTTTCGGAAACCGAATACTTTAGTCATAAACCGAACAACTTTTTCGTAAACCGAATACTTTAGTCATAAACCGAACAACTTTTTCGGAAACCGAATACTTTAGTCGTTAAGAGAAAACAGTATTCGGAAATGGAATACGTTATTCAGAAACCGAATTATTGATCCAGAAACCAAATGAATGACACAGAAGCCAAATGAAAGAAAAATTAAGCGTAAAAAAAGTGCCCTGTTGATCCCTGAAGCTGAGGACCTCGACTCAGTGGTGCCTCTTTCCATCACAGAAGTTAAGCCGCCGCCCCGGTGGCGCAGTGGTCTAAGCGATGGCCTCTGATCATTCGTCCGAACGGGGTCCGGGTTCGAATCCCGGTGAGACATGGATGTTGTGTTTGTCTTACGGCACTGGCTCTCTCCCTTCCCTGGAACCAGTGACCCTAAATTAGGGACGGGCGACTGCTTATAGCCCATTGAGTTGCTCACGGTGGTCGTTAAACCTCCAATCAAAAAAAAAAAACAAAAAAACCTCCAATCAAAAAAAAAAAAAAAAAAAAAGAAGAAGTTAAGCCCCTGGAGTCTACGACGTTACCGTACAGCACAGTGATTAAGCGCCGGTACCTCAAGACTATAACCTCGCCAGCTTTTTATTGCGTCAAACGCAACCTGTGACCCGTAAATTCTAGTTTCAGGACACTCGTGTACAGGGGTGAAATATCCCTGTAGTTAGCGAAAGTAACATAAAATATCGGAACAGAACTAATTGGGGCTCGGCCCCTCCAATCCGGAAATGCTATTCTTAGGGCACTGTGAGTGATCAATTGCTGGAATTAGTTTGACAGCTGTAGGAATTGAAATAAAAAACGTCAATACACGTGCACAAGAAAATGGGAGTGACACCCCAGTTTGTAGTGTTCATGCATTTTTGAATTTCATTCACCTTTATGGCACTGTTAACCAAAATTCAGCGCTGTACCCCCATAAATTACCGTCGTAATTATAGTCTTTCAGGTTTGAAGGGGACACCACCCCCAGTGTGTTATATGCATTTAGTCTATATACTCGTTTCTAAATCGACTGTCCACGAAGCCACCCTAATGTATTTCTCGTTATGGCATCGTTGCATTCGACTTTCACGAACTGCTGAAACGGGAGGTAACACTGTGGTGGAATCGTCGCGCGACGTGCAGTCCTGCGGGAAATGGCGTGATAACGTTAATGTCTGTGTGGAACTGACATTCGATTAGTACTTTAGTGATATAAAGTACAATGACATAGACCATAACCCACATGCACACAACCAATTGGAGCGCAGGCCGCTGCAACACCCTGAGGTGTTATTTTAAAGGCAATAATGGCAGTGAAATGCTAGAGGGTTGATTGGAGTTTGTGGAAGTACATAAAATAGGAGGAAATACGTGGACGTAAGCAATTTTGGGGGCTCCGCCAAAACAAACCTGAAATGATGTTCAGACGACGTTAGTAGTGTGCGGATGTCTATATTTTCTTCAATCGTGTATTTAAATTCGCATATCGACAAACTAAGTCGAAAACCGAAGATTTATTTCGGAGAACATGTAATCAATGCAAAACCATATACACTTCCCTGAAGAAATGACGAAACGAATTCGTTTAAATGTCAAATGAAAACAAATCAGTAAACTGAATAAGTACTTACTGAACGGAAAAAAAGGGCAGAAATATTTGTTTAGAATCTATGCGAAATAATGTGCAGTTATTGTACTTATCTAATCCATGTGCACATACGGTCCATTTTTTTGATTGGAGGTTTTAACGACCACCGTGAGCAACTCAATGGGCTATAAGCAGTCGCCCGTCCCTAATTTAGGGTCACTGGTTCCAGGGAAGGGAGAGAGCTAGTGCCGTAAGACAAACACAACATCCATGCCTGACCGGGATCCGAACCTGGACCCCTTACGGACGAATGATCAGAGGCCAGCGCCTTAGACCACTGCGCCACCGGGGCGGCACATACGGTCCATGTGCAAGAAAAGCTTAATGAGACAAATGAAAAATATGATTTTGTTTCTGTTCATGTGAAATCACTGATTTCAAATTTCCATTTAAAAAAAAATGGAATTCATATGCTTAGGTGAAAAATCGGTTTCTTCTGTCATTTGCGATTTGTCCAGCTTCAGAAAATAATCTTTCCGAAGGGACAGATGTAGCGGGTACACACAGATATTTTGTTGATAATTCGTAAAGTTCACGTAGTACACAATTATGGATTCCCAAAAATGCATCGGATTTTCTTGCCTGCTTAGTAACGGTAGTTGTAAATATCTGTCTACTAATATTTTACCAGCTTTTGCTGGCGTCACTGTAGATTTCATCTGCGATTTATCTTCGAAATGCTCGAAGATAAGAAGTTTTCCTGGAGAAAATGACGGGGGATGGATTGCCTCACCGAGAGATGTCGGCTGTTCTTCATTGCTACCAGCAGCTGTTTGGCTTTCTAAAATGGTTTCAATATTTTTCGTGACCCATGTTTTCGCATTATTTCCAGACTCACTACCTGCATCTACACCAAAAGCAGTCATTTTGAAACGGGGATCCAAAAGAGTAGCTTTTGCTACAATCTGGAGGTTCTGTAGAACTCCAAGGCGCATGGCAACCATGGCAAGTATTACCAATCCTGAGATTTTGCCCTGGCGCAGTTGTACGCTATTATATCCGTAACGAACGCTGAACTCCTCTTACAAGTGGAACCACCATGGAAATGGTGATGTACGTTTTACCGGACACTTCTTTCGTCATTAACACAAGTGGTCGAAAGAGGGTAATGCAGTTATCAATCAAATCACACTTTGCAGACTCAGTCAGGTTAGGTGCTTTAGGTAGTGAAATAATAGCTGCAGTGAGAGGAGCCTTTAGTTCCACTAATCTCTGTAGCATGTAGAGCCGAGAATTTCACCGACGAATCCCGCTTCTACCTGCAAAACCACGATGGTCGGATCCGCGTGTGGCGGCACCGTGGCGAGAGACTGTCTGACACCTGCATTATGCGTCGCCATACCGGTCCGTCACCTGGCGTTATGATTTGGGGCGCAATTGGATATGACCCCCGCACCCGTCTGGAACGCATCGCCGGTACACTCGACAGCCACCGCACCATCTCCGACGTTTTGAGCCTGTAGTCCTCCCTTACCTGCAGAACCTGTTTCAACAGGACAATGCACGCCCGCACGTGGCACGCATCGTGCAACAATTCTTCACGGCCCACCAGGTGTCACTGCTGCCGTGGCCCGTCTGTTCTCCCGATATGTTGCCCATCGAACACGTCTGGTAGCTGATCGACAACCGAATGGCCCGGCAAGCACCACCGGCGGCTACGCCTAATAAACTGTGGCAACGTGTGGAAGCAGCCTGGACCGACATACCCCAAGCCTACATCCAAAGCCTATTTCGTTCGATGCCGCGACGTGTAGCGGCCGTTATTGCCAGCCATAAGGGCCACACGAACTATTGATGTCTGCGTGTTCCGCAAGTCACACGTGCCTGTAAGCTCAATCGTTTTATCTTTGTATCTGTTGTTATGTGTCCAGTAAATCTGGCTTTGCTATCTCGTGTCCTTCTTGGTATTGCATTTTGGGTGGGCAGCAGTGTAATATAAAGTTCAAATGAATCTAACGATTTTTTTTCACAAGTACCAAAACAACCATTCGCTCTTTCCAGACAATGCAGACGAACAGGATAGGAGAAGTAGTGGGACATTTCTCGAGTGTTCCACTGGGAAATGTCCCGGTTGACTAATCCGCCCTGTCTGCAGGCAATAACTGATACGTTAGATTTTTTCGACTGGGGATATTGTACGATGGCTGCAATGTTTCACAGTAATTAATGAATCCACTGTTCCCCACAATTGAAAGCGGCTGGAAGTCTGTAACTATCATTTCTATAACAGACGTATCCATTGACACAACTTCCGTAGGCGACAGGGAATGTCCTACGTTTGTAATGTCTGCGTTTGGCTGTTGTTGGCGTTGGTACAAAAGGAGCGTCAACTGTACACGGATCTGAGGAGGTGCCTGGCTGTGAAATATCACTGCTAGTATCGATCTCTGTTACAAATGTAGCCGCCACATCTGGATGTTTTCTTTTTAAATACTGCCTAATTTTGAAAGTAATGCCAAAAATATTTCAGTTTATTACATTTATTGCATTCAGCTAGGTCCAGTCTCTTACAATGTTCCCACACAACAGATACATTTCGTCCCCCCGACATGTGTGAACGAAAAAGAGCGAAATATATCGTCACATGAAGAGATGCACTCGTCACTAAAATGTAGCAATTGCACAGCTAACCCAATGCATCAAGCAAGTCCCTAATCCTGGACCAAATACAAAGGTCACCAAAGGGTCTAGTTCATTTGGCCGAAGTTTACTTCACCGAAGGGTCACTTGACCGAATCACTTCACCGAAAAGATTGCTTCACCGAAAGATCACTTGATCGAAAAGTTCATTTCATCGAAAGGTCATTTCACCGACGGGTCAGTTTATCGAAAACTTTGTATTTCATTACAGGATCTGTTGAAGCATTGTGCAAGTTCGTCAGACAGAACACCGAAACGTTAGGGGATTATACTTGAATTGCACTTTTGAGTTTTAAGTTAGTTTTAAGACAATTTTTCTCCGTATCCCAAAGAACGCAAATATTTAGTTTTAAGACAATTGTTTTAAGACAGTAGGCCTCCTCGGCTTAGGCCTTTTTAGCAAATTTTAATCATGTTCATAAGATTTACATAAAAGTCATGTTCAGTGTTCATGTTCATAAGGTTTACATAAAAAGTTACTTTACATTTTATGCAATGCTTATGAATACGAGTAGGGTTAAAATCTGTTAAAATGGCCTGTATCTAGCTAGGCCTACGGTCAAAAAATTAATGTTTTGTGGTTGAGTAAAAATGGAATATTATTTACTTGATTTGCTATGCAATCCTTATGAATATGAGCTCGGAGGATTAAAATTTGACAAAAAGGCACACATGCCTTTTGATTAATGTTATATTTCGAAAAAATTACTCATGGTTTCACAGAAATTAAAAGTGTATTTTTATACAATCCGATAATATTTAGGTGGCCAGTTTTACGAAAACCCGCACCACACTCCAACAGATCTCTAACAACAAAATTCTAAGTTTTCGATAAACTGACCATTCGGTGAAATGATCTTTCGATGTAATGAACTTTTAGGTAAAGTAATCCGTCGGTGAAATGAATTTTCGATCAAATGTCCTTTCGATGTAATGAACTTTTAGGTAAAGTAATCCGTCGGTGAAATGAATTTTCGATCAAATGTCCTTTCGATGAAATGAATTTTTAGGTGAAGTGACCTTTCGATGAAATGAACTTTTCGGTCAAGTGACCCTTCGGTGAAATGTACCTTTCGATGAAATGAACTTTTAGGTGAAGTGACCTTTCGGTGAAATGAACTTTTCGGTCAAGTGACCCTTCGGTGAAATGTACCTTTCGATGAAATGAACTTTTAGGTGAAGTGACCTTTCGGTGAAATGAACTTTTCGGTCAAGTGACCCTTCGGTGAAATGTACCTTTTCGATCAAGTGATTTTCGGCCAAGTGGCCTTTCGATCAAGTGAACGATACCCGTCACCAAATATCAGCCAGCTGTCATTTCTGGCGGGAGATTTCCGAAAAGGGATTTGTATATTTCTGCACAGATACTATCTTCACATACACAGGAAGATATCAAGTGCGATAGCGTAACGACACCAACAATTGTAGCTTCTGGCGAATGCTTTATTTTTATTTGTAGAAATAAAAAGAGACTTGGTCCACACCAATTAATGGTAAGAACAGAAAAGGCGTGATATCCCCAAAGTGGGCTGTAACGCATATCGATCTTATCTTGCAGGTACGTACACGTACTACATTACCTTGGGATGCGACCGACAACGTCGTTGACCTCGTTACCGGACATGCGATTTGTTATGGCACTAATGGTGGTGAAATGTCATGTGCACTTAGCCACAGCAGATATCAATTAGGGGAATACATAACAAATTAGGGGGTGCATAACGTTTCCAGCCTGAAATTGTATATTTCAGACATTAATGCTGGTACTATGCATCTGAAATGTTATACAAAGCACAATGAAGTAGTCAAATAACACAATACGTAAACATAAGTAACGGGGGGGGGGGCACCCCGTTACTTATGTTCACATACACAGGAAGATATCAAGTGCGATAGCGTAACGACACCAACAATTGTAAACATAAGTAACGGGGGCGCCACCCCGCCTCTTTGTTACATTGAGTTATTGACGTGTTGTCCTATTGAATTTTACTTTCTCCACATGCCAACCACATTTCAGCTCTGTGCCGCCATTATTGGCTTACACAGAGAATTTCAGTTGTTGCTTTGGGGGAGGGGGATGGCTTGCCTCTATTATCGTATCACGGAGTTACCACGCATGCCAGTACCCCGCCCATCTTTTACCTTACATGACCTTACCTCGTAGGTCTTTTACCTCGCGCGAAGTAACCTCCAGTTTTAGCAGTTCGAGAAAGTATAATGCAACGATGCCATAACGAGAAATACATTGGGGTGACTTCGTGGACATACGAGTATATAGACTAAGTGCATATAATACAATGGGGGCGGTGTCCCCTCCAAACCAGAAAGGCTATAATTACGACGATAATTCATTGGGTTACAGCGTCGAACTTTGGTTAGCAGTGCCATAAATTTGAATAAAATACAAAAATGCATGAATACCACAAACTGGGACGTCACTCCAATTTTCTTGTGCACATGTATTGCCGTTTATTTCAATTCCTACGGCTGGCAAACTAATTCCAGCAATCAATCACTCACAGTGCCCTAAGAATGGCATTTCCGGATTGGAGGGGACGGAGCCCCAATTAGTTTTCTTCCTGTATTTTATGTTACTTTCGCTAACTACAGGGACATTTCACCCCTGTACATGGGTGTCTTAGCATTTCCGGGTCACAGGTTGCGTTTGACGCGATAAAAAGCTGGCGAGGTATAGTCTTGAGGTACAGTCTCTTAATCACTGTGCTGTACGGTAACGTCGTAGACTTCAGGGGCCTAACTATACTGGATGGAAAGAGGCACCACTGAGTCGAAGTCCTGAGCTTCAGGGATCAATAGGGCACTTTCTAAAGTATTCGGTTTATGACTAAAGTATTCGGTTTCCGAATAAAGTATTCGATTTATGACTAAAGTATCAGGTTTATGACTAAAGTAGTCGGTTTAAGAAAAATGTATTCGGTTTCCGAATAACTACTCGGTTCACGATGACGTATTCGGTTTATGAACAATTTTTTGCCCTTCACTACTCAGCAGTTGGACAGGATGCATGACAAACTTCAGCAGAAGTATCCTGCCTTAGTCAACCGAAAGCAAGCACTGCTGCAACAAAACAATGCAAAACCTCATACTCCTAATCGGACCCAAGATAAACTTCAAGAACTGCGTGGAATTGAGTGGTTGCCTCATCCAGGATAAAACCGCGGCCCTTGCTCCTTCACTCTATCACTTGCTTTATGCGATGACGCCTTTTCTCCATGGCAAGCAGTTGACTATTTTAGACGGTGTGGGACACAAGTGCCAAGAGGAGCCGCGGATGGCTTAGTGGTTAGCGATTCAGACTATCAATGCAAGGTCCTTAGGTTCGAACCTGGGCTGATCTTTCGGAGATGGTGTGATTTACTAACAATCGCTGAATATCCGCCATGCATCGGACGAGCACGTTAAGTGACGGCCCCCAGGCTGGACCCACTGGTTAAATGGGTATCCTTTCCTATGCCTCCCCCTCCCCTGAAATTCTCTCAGCCCTCTCTGTGCAACATTGTACTTGTACGGTGGCGCCATCTACTGTACTCTAATCTCACTACAAACTGTTCTGTCAAAGTCGCTAGACTTGCTCTCATTCCTTCCGTTTCTGTGTCCTGCCCAAAAAGCGATCTCGCTGTAGGTGGCTGGGACCTAAACTCTACTCACTGTGAACGGAAGTCCTACAAGAAAATGACAAATACTCAAAGTGCCAAGAGTTCTTTGCTTCCAACACAAAAGCGTGGTACCATGCAGGAATTGAACAATTGGCAAACAGATGGGTTCAAACTAATAAACATGATATGGCATGTATATGAAATTTAGCTTGCATTCTTCCGAGGTTCCGGGCAAGTGAAACTGTTGTATAAAAACGCCGTTTTTCCCGGACACCCCAATACATCAACAATTTTGGAAAATTAAATCCAGTATAACTTACATTTAAATATTTAAACCTTATTTTTTTATGACAGCTTGAACACAAACACGAAAAGTACATACGGGGATCCGGAGCTATCGGAACCCAGAACTATCCCATCTAATCCAGATAAATTATCTGTTTTAATTTAGGTATATTCAGACCTTCGCATAGAAATAAGGTAGCATTCACTTCATTGTTCCAGTCATTCATAGCTTTGTTTTATTCTGCATATCGCGTTTTCATCTTAATATTTTTGTGTGCCTACGATGAGCGAGGTACTCTAAGCTGACGTGAACTCCCCCCGCCTCCTGGTATATATGAACTCCAGCTACTTCCGTATGGTATATGTCTGTATACATATCCCTCTTCCAGTCCCTGAAAGAGGGATATGTACACTGACAAGGTCATTGTGTTACCTCCAATCTAGAAGGGGATGGAGTCTTCCAGTAAGATAACACCTCACGTTACCTGTCTCGCTTTGTGCAGGAATATTTCGAAGAACACAGTGGTGGTATGGGACATTTCGAACAGTCCTCAAAGTAGCCTCGTTTCAACCCAATTGAACATAATGGGACGTTGTGGAAAGCCATGGGAGGCACGTCACCCCGCTGCATACCGGAACTGTGGACCCCAATAAAGACAGCTTAGTTGCAGATCTTACACAATTGTACAGACAGCCCTAGCTCGGGTCTGAGGGCGGGTTTGGCTAGCAGTTTAGTACAAATGCCCTTCATACCGAAAAACACTTGCCACGTGTAACGTACTAGGAGATGTTCGAATCCTGGCGTGGACAGAAATGACGGAGTAATTTACTTCGTTATACACGCAGTTTTCACAATTCTTTAATTTCCCTAATGTATTCTCTCCGAGCAGTAGTCTCTTAACACCACAGGGTAGCTCCAGCTTATAATTTTATTTTAACTGCAGTCAAGATAAGAGTTTGTATTTCATTTGCACTAGAACCCTTTGATGTATGATCCGACTATTTCGTCTCGCGAAGTACACTGCCTGACAAACACAATGCCACACCATGAAGGAATGCTCGAAAACAGACCAAACTGCACACGCAGATAGTCACATACAGACTAGGTACCGTGGCCGAATATACAGGATAAGCAATAAGGAGTGTGGTCCTCATTTTGGGCGATACAGCGTGAATCCCAATAGTCCTGGGGTATCGTGGACCATGTGTTGATCCGAGTCCACAGTTCATTTTTATTTTGCTGGGGTGGGAGGGTATTCAACCGACGTCCAATCGTGTCCCACAGATGCTCGATTGGCGAGAAGTCGGCGGATCGTGTTGGCCCCTGAAGCATCCGCACACAGTGTAAATTATTCAGGCTGATCTGAGCGGTACGCGGCCGGGCATCATCCTGTTGAAAAACGGCCTTTGGGTGCTATGCAGATACGCTAGTGTCACGGGCCGCAGCATCTCGTCAACATAGCGGCGTGCCGTCAATGTGCCCGTAATGCGTACTAGCACTGAGCAGCTGTTAGCGTTAATAGCACCTCACACCATGGTTCCACGTTGCCGGGCAGTGTGGCGCTTCCCAATGGCGGAGAAATCCGCCCGTTGGCCATGTTACCTGACTCTCACACGGCGATCATCTGATGGGAGACAGAACCGCGATTCGTCGCTGAACACCACACTGTTCCATTCGACACCCGACGCAGCTCAGGGGCGACACCACGCCAAGCTGTGACAACGATGGCTCGCTGTTAAGGGTAGCCTTTGCAACGGACGGGTGGACAGCAAACCAAACGCAGCCAATCGGCGCGACACTGTCCGCGTCGATATCGGAGCATCCAAACCTCCCCGTTCACTCCGCAATATTTCGCCCGTTGTGGCCTGTGTGCCCGCTACGGCATGAGGTCAGATGCGACGATCGGTGCACTCGGACGTCCGCCTCCGTGCTCCGGTCCCCTTACGACGTTACACAGATTCTTCCTGGGACCACTGTCTTCAAATGCGACCGACGGTTCTGGTATCATGTTGCGCTTCTTCCGCAATACGACGCAAGGGCCATCCGGCGGTACGAAGGCCTACGATGACACCTCTCCTGAACTCATCCGTTTGACAAGATCGCATAGGACGGCGTCTTAACGGCATTGACACCCCTTTTTCGTTTTCCAGACACGGTTAGAGCAGAACCACTCACTTCTCGCGGCTGTGACGACGTCTCTACTGATGGCCTCACGAGCTGGCTGTCCCCTCATATCCGGCGTGCTGTTCGTGCGATTGGCCTGCAAATACAATCATTTACATAACTTGTACGTGTGCACCCACCCTGCAATTGTAAGGAGCTGCGTTCACGTCTTCGTGGTGTGGCATTTCCTTTATCAGGCAGTGTATTTTTCTGGGGTTTAACGGTCACCATGTGCAACTTTGTACGGTTATAAGAAATTCGCCTGTTCCTTATTGCGGGACATCGGCTCAATTGAAGGGACGGATCCTACGCCAACAGACGAACGCACGTGCTGTCCCATCTGCGCTAGGCCCAGCTCAGATGAATGGTGAGATACTGGAGCCTCATACAATCCGACGACTGGGACGGCCATCTGTACAATATAAACATTCGTTTAAGATATTAGTATGTTGGCATACAGAACAGTTTTTTCTGTTTTTGCGTACATGATCTAAACAAATCTCATTTGCCCTGATTTTCTTACCAACTAACAAAAAGTGCCTTAGCCCCATCATGGCGCGTTAAGCACCTGTGGTGTCCGTATTAGCTTAGAACACCGGAAATATTTCTTCACGAGGCGGACGTTACAAAATAACGTAGTTTAAAAGAAACTGTTAAGTCACAAGATAACATCTACAACAATAGGTTAAAATTTTGTGTGTGGCATCGGGGAAATCAGGATAGACACTTCAAAATTTGGCAGACTGTTTTCCATTGAAATCCGAGTTGCAGTTGAGAATTTAAAGTCTAAACTCCCAAAAGGGGTTTGCTAGAAGCAAAAATATTTGCCAAGCTGCGACGCTGAACGTGAATGAGTTCGGAACACTTTAGCATCTAATGAAAAGATGATTAACATAGTTCATAAAGATGTGACCTTATGACTGTTTTTCAATATTCATGTATTCCAAAGATATTACTGAACAACTAGCAAGCTTTACACGCTTAGTTTTCATAAAAAATATTTTTCGTGGCTATAGGGAGGTCAGGGGCTGGCATTCGCAAAACTATTGCTATTGTAAAAGTCAGAATAAAGAGGTTTCATGTTAAACGCTATATCGCGAAAGCGGCGGGTACAATTGAGGAGCGCGCAAGCAAAACCAAACAAGTCACGGAAATGTGAATTATCAAGTAATAGTTGGATATCATAAAGGATGATGGTCTGATTCCGTTTCTGTATCATAAGCTGATCCAAACCAAACAGCTCCTACTCATTTCATATGCGAAAAATGCGCGATTCGAGCAAAAACGAACATGTCCCAGTTGCTGGCTCAATCAAAATCAAACATGTCGAGTGAACCAATCAGAGCTCCAGAATTCGGTCATATGACGAAGCTGAGAAGGGTGACGGAGTGGCATTCATGTTTTCAGACAGTCGACGTGTTCTAGTAAGACGTGGTGATTATTTTCGTGCGTTTGTCATAGTTTTCGAGATAGGAAGAGGTCGGAGATGATTTAGTAACGGTGAAGGAAGGTTCAAAAGGACAAAGAGAAAGTGCGAAAGAAAAAGCTAAGAGAGAATGCTATGGTGCTGGTTGGTTGGTTGGTTGGAAGTTTAACTACCACCGTGAGCAACTCAATGGGCTATAAGCAGTCGCCCGTCCCTAATTTAGGCTCACTGGTTCCAGGGAAGGGAAAGAGCCAGCGCCGTAAGACAAACACAACATCCATGCCTCACCGGGATTCGAACCCGGACCCCGTTCGGACGAATGATCAGAGGCCATCGCTTAGACCACTACGCCACCGGGGCGGCAATGCTATGGTGCACCAGATGGTTTCAAAGTTTTCGTTTGTTTCAAACATCAGAACACTCGGTTCTCGTGCTATAAAATTCGTCCATTATTCATTCGTGAAAAGTTATTGCCATGTAAGGAAAAAAACGTTCATGCCTTATGGAACGTTGTATCTAAAAATTCGACGTGTTCTGTTCAAAACATCATTTTGCATTTCCTAGTGCGTGGCCATAGTTTTTTACCAGCTGACAGAAGTTTTGGGTGAATCAAAAAAAAAAAAAATCGTTCCGCTTATACGACAGATGAGTACCTGAAAGTGTATAGCGATTTTAGGACAGGCCTAGGAAAAGATTGGGTTTAAGTCACTTTCAGCAATTGTGATGACGTGAGAAAAATTGGGAGATTTTAAGCTTTGAAAGGTGAAAAATAAATACGAGCTGGGAGATGGGATGCCATTTCTTGTCAGCGAGAGGGATGATGTCGATGGGTCGGCCATGTTGTATGTGCCAGTGGAAGAAAAGAAAAAAAAAACAACAACACAATTTTTTGATATGAATCACATCCATAGATATGTTTGGAGCATCAAAAGAATAGTAACTGATAGTTGAATAGTACAAAATGCATTGCGCATAACTCGATGAACGTTTTTCCTGCCTGCAGCAAATCTGGAACTGATGTACATGTTTGGTTTTGCTTGCGCGCTCCTCAATTCAGCCAATATCATAAATCTGATATCTTGCAATCTGCGAGATGCTTCATCTTAAGTGTAGTCAAAATCTGCCATCTGTCGGATGCTCGAATACATTTTTAGGTAAAACAATTCTTTTAGACGCTGCAACTCCGTATCGAAATTGCCACAAAGTGAACACATGTTAACCCTCTAAGCGGCCGATGAACCTGAACCAAATGGTGCTCAAACGTTTTTTTGCCCTCCTCAAACAGAGCTGTTGACATAGTGTCAGAGTTATACGAAAGCTATGGCAAAACTATTCTTTTCCCTCTCTAATCTCATCCGAATTGACTGTATACCTGTAGCTGGTAGTAAGTACTCCTTCGTGTTCCTTTGTCTTAGTCTGTAGTCAGATTCCCTTAGTGATTTATTCTATGCTCCATGACCCAAGGAATGAATGGGAAGAGCTAGTCCCCCTGACACGGATATCATGCCACTGGGTAGAAGCAAGTTACTTAAATTTATTTTCTCTCCTTTTTTAGGTACTTCATTTTTGTAATATTGTCGGGAGAAAAAGTAATTATGTTAGGAAGGATTAACGAAAATCATTCCCCGTAAATGCCCACTTTGAATGAAAAACCTAATGGAAAAGCAAGGCTTTCTGACGTACAGGTTCACTTGTTCCTGACGAGTTCGTCCCACTTCTTAGACAGCGAATATACGAGTGCGAACTGAGTTCGATATATTAGTTCGAACTGATTTCAAACCAGTTTGCTAACCCCGAGTTAATTCGTTCCAGCCGGTTAAAGGGTTTCAAAACCGTAATTGTTGTTAGATTTACTAAAAAGCGAATTTTGTACGTGCGCGCACGAACACGCAGATGGCAACAGTGAAAACCGCATTTGAGGAAAATTTTTAAAAGCAGATTTGCTTAAAACAGGGTTGAGTATATTGAAAACTATGTAGCATTGGTTTGATGTAGTGCTTTCTAACTAGCGTAATCATAACTTCCAAAGCTTAGTGTCCTGCCAACAAGTTTATACTAGAATTCATAAAATGATTAAGTAATGGGTTGATACAGGCGTTAGTAAAAAATAGTCAAGAAAATGAGAAGGAAGTCGTATGAATAATTAATACATACATTTCACGCGGATCAGGAACATCATAGGTCATTTCTCTTTCCACGTTTATAAGTGAGTCACAGAAAAATTATCATTGGCCACCACTGGGAATCGAACCCAGGGTCTTCCAGTGTGTGTGAGTCTGGGTCTTCCAGTGTGTGTGAGTCTGGGTCTTCCAGTGTGTGTGAGTCTGGGTCTTCCAGTGTATGTGAGTCTGGGTCTTCCAGTGTGTGTGAGTCTGGGTCTTCCAGTGTGTGTGAGTCTCGGTCTTCCAGTGTGTGTGGGTCTCGGTCTTCCAGTGTGTGTGAGTCTGGGTCTTCCAGTGTGTGTGAGTCTGGGTCTTCCAGTGTGTGTGAGTCTGGGTCTTCCAGTGTGTGTGAGTCTGGGTCTTCCAGTGTATGCGAGTCTGGGTCTTCCAGTGTGTGTGTGAGTCTGGGTCTTCCAGTGTGTGTGAGTCTGGGTCTTCCAGTGTGTGTGAGTCTGGGTCTTCCAGTGTGTGTGTGAGTCTCGGTCTTCCAGTGTGTGTGAGTCTGGGTCTTCCAGTATGTGTGAGTCTGGAGGAATTAGAGGTCGCTGTGGTGCAATAGAAGCATATCCGGCGCGTAACTGGAAGACCCTGGATTCGATTCCCGGTGGCGGCCAATGAGAATTTTTCCGTGACTCACTTATAAACGTGGAAAGAGCGATGACCTCTGTTTGATGAGAAGGAAGTCGTCGATCAAGCCCAAAGAGATAGACAAAAGATGAAGCGATAGGGACCATTGACAGTGATAAAGAATTCTGCATAGAAGTTAATGAACATGGCGCAGGTAGTCTTAAGCGAGTAAACATTTATCAGAAATATGAGCATAATTCTCACAAAATCAAAAAAAAAAATCCCGAAATCTTTGACAAAAGATACTGAACTATAAAAACAAAGCTTCTTAGTGAAGTTATACTACATGTTTTTTATCACTGAGATCTCAGATAAAGATATCTCCGAGGTATGAACCTTAGTGTTTTAGAAAGTACCGTCAAATGTTTCATACGCCATGATTGTTGTACGCTAAAAGGACACACAAACCAGGAAAGGTACATATTTTGGAATCTAAAAACTACAGAACAACTTTAACGAAGGCTGCAGTGAAAATGAAATGCTGCAACCGGAATAAATGTTACTGGGAACGAATAAACTTGTCCAATCCTATAAAGAATGCATAAAGTGAGATAGTCCAAATGTGAAAGTAAAAACAACATTCCTGGAAGATTTCAGAACTAGACCTATGCCTCTACATACAATATAGTTTCACCTATATTTTCCAGAGATTGTCACTCGGAATAAGACATTACACTGAATGAACCTCGAACAAATCTTCCTTTTGTGCAGATCTTTTTCTAAGATTACTCTGGCCGTTTCATTACCAACACACCAACCTGTTCAACGAGTAGCCTAGTGGTCATTCGCCTGTTATGGGCAACAATTTCGGTACCCTTCACCACACTTTCATTTGTCCGTGGAGAAGAAACTGGACGTCCTGTGCGTGGTTCATCCTCGTGAGACTTCCTCCCATCTTTAACCCTTTAACGACCATAACGCCCGAAACGCCCTTACACCTAACTACGACCACCCGAAACGCACGATTGAGAAGGACTTCTTATCTCCACCTGTTCTTTGAATTTACAAAGCTGAGTGTTCTGCCAACAAATTTACACTAGAATTCATAAAATTATTAGTAATATGTTGATACAGGTGTGTTAGTAAAAAATAGTCAAGAAAATGAGAAGGAAGTCATCGATCAAGCCCAAAGATATAGACAAAAGATGAAGCGATAGTGACTATTGATAGGTAACATTCAGTCACCATTGTTGTCAATAAACAAATAAGTAAAGCAGGCTTTGGTATAAAATAGGCGTTGACTCAAGGTTTCAGGAACCAGGTCGTTAAAGGGTGAAATGTTGAAAACCTGCGGAACACCTGTGGCTGGCTCATACAGACATTGCCGTAAACTTCCTTTTAGGTCTTAGTACACTTCCGTGGAAGTTTTACTTCAACAGTGGCCACAAGAAAACTGCTGCGTCATCAGGCTCGAATGTTTGCTCCAGCGATTACAGCACACTCTAGCGGTCAAAACTAAAAACACGCTTATTACTTTTATTCGAAGGTCTGTACACGTGTGTAAGTCATGAAACGCGAAACCAGTTTTTCATCCAAACCCAAAGTAAACATATCATTCTCTTATGGGATCAAAATTCAACTTTGGCTGCACCAAATAGGAACAGAGCAAGGCTGCCTCGATTCTCTGAGTTATAATACACCGGATTTACGTATAAAAAGGATCAAACAACATTGTATTTTTCAATAATCGGAAATTTAAATTTTAATGTATAATCTCAAAAACCATATGAATGAATTACGTATAACTGAACTAATGAAGCGGTAGAAACAATAAAATATCGGAATAAACGTGAATTCCGTATAAACGTGAAAAACGTATAATTGACAGAGCAATCGGACATCTCTGAATTGACTGTATTTACTGTTCTTCACGTAATATCAATCGCATCAGAATACTTGAAAATTCCATCGTCCTGGAGCGAGAAACGAAGCCGCATCCTCCCGAGTTCCCTTCGAGGATGCTAACAGTTGCACCACCCAGGACGAGAAAGTCACAAGTATCTGAGTGTAAGTATCGATGAAATTTTCAAGTTTTCTGATGTGATTAATATTACGTGAAGAACAGTAAATACAGTCAATTCAGAGATGTCTGATTGCTGTGTTAATTATCATGACGTATTTACCACGTGTGAGAGTATTTCTTCTACACTATATGGGCATGACTGGGAAAGGTATATCAGAAATTAAACTGTACCTTTTCCAGGAACGGCATTACATTGATATCCTTAATATACACGGTCAAGTCACATTATTGTGACCACCAACTAATATCCAGAGTAACCGCCGTGTGCAGAGCGGGCAGCAGCTAGACGGGCTGGGAGTGACTCAATAAGCTGCTGGAAGGTGTTCACATAAATGTGGAGCTATGCCGACTGCAGTGCATCTGATAACTGCTGGAAGGTGCATGATGGAGGATCCATCAAGCGAACAGCACGATCGAGGTGGTCCCACAGATGCTCATTTGGGTTTAAATCTTGGGAATAAGGGGACCAGGGAAGTAGTTTAAAGTTTTCATCGTGTTCTTTCAACCACTCTCGGACATTTCTAGCTGTGCCACACGTCACATTGTCGTACTGGAAGATCCCATCCTCCCAAGGGAAGACAATCAGCATGTATGGGTGTCCGTGGTGTGCAAGGATGGATTCATAACGAATTCGGTCCATAGTGCCTTCCACTGGTATGAGTGGACACAGGGAATGACACGAAAACATTCCCCAGAGCATAACGCTGCCCTCAGAAGCTTCTGTTCTTCCAGCAATAATTGAAGATTGTTTGTTCTCCGATGTTTCTCGCCTTATACGCCAACGGCCATCCGTACGTTGAAGCAGATAACGTGACTCATCGGAGAAGGCAATCCTTTGCCAGTCAGCGGAGGTCAAATTCCGATACTACCGTGCAAATGTAAGCCTTTTCTGCCGATGCACCTTCGTTAAGCATAGGTGCAGTAACCATCCGTCTGCATCGGAGCCCTATACGCAGCAGGGTTCTCAGAATTGTCGTTTTAGACACACTTGCGGTAGCTCCCTGGTTCATTCGGCCAGTGAGTTGCTCCACTGTAGCGTGGCGTTCGGCCCTCACGCACCTTCGAAGCCGACGTTCACCTCACACATCAATAGCACGTGGTGCTCCGCAGTTTTCGCGTCGCTTATTCGTAACGGTGCCTTTTCTCCAATCACGATGCACTTTTACCACAGCAGCAAGCTAGCAGTTCACAAACTGAGCTGTTTCAGAAATACTGCCACCTTTGCCCCGAAAGCTGATATTCATCCCTTTTTTAAAATGATAAATCACTCCTTTTATCAATGACAGCAAGGAGTGATATGTTTTCAGAATGCCTACAGCACACCTTGTATACCCTCCGAGCCAGCTCATGACACGTGCTTTCTTTCATTGGCTATGCGCTGTTGAGGTCAAAAGTAGGAGGTGGTCACAATAGTATGACTTGACTGTGTACAAAACAACTTAAATGAACGACGTTCAGGTGTGCACGATATATTAATTCAGTGTTGAAAGGTTCATACTTTATTCGCTGCACGGTTGATCTTTGTTAAAGTCTATGACTTAGCTGATTTTTACCCAGATTTCAGTTGACACCTTAAGTGAAAAAAAAAAGGCACACCCCGAGCGTTCTCGTCATTGGCATTTCTAAATTGGATAGAAAGTGCATCAAAAAGGAATCTGTTGTTCGCAAAAAGTGTCCCTTGCCTTTTCTGTTAATTCTCTGGCTTGAAAATCGATCTCCACAAATTCCCAAAGTCCTCACTTAGAGCTCATTCTTTCTCTTAGGCGACGTAATATTTACTTTTCAAAAACCGTGGTTTTTCTAATGTGTACGACTAACGTGAACCCTAATCCAGTCAAAATGATCTTCTTGTCCCTTGTGACAGAAAAGGAGGGAAAGAATTATTTATTGTCAGTGTAGTATTCGGTTTGCTGTGTAATCCCCGGCAAAGAGCGCGCCGCGTTGCAGGACTTACTTCAGCTGATGTCCTCATTTATTTCCTTTGGAATAATATGAAAACGAAAGTAAAGACTAAGACAGGGTAAAACAACAAGAAATTTACATAAGGTAAAAAGCACTAATAAAAAAAGATAAATGCGTAAAAAAGACCTGCATCATTTAATGGAACTCTTAAATCGCTTAATACCTAGATTACGGATATCTTTTTTGGTTTCAAATTGTTTTGACGAGGATTTACTGAGCTTGCTTGCGAATCTGCTTTGCGAAAGTAATCCACTGCTTTCTTTCCTTTTCTCCTTTTTGTAACTTGGTTATTCACTTATTTAGGCACATCTCAGAGTGTTAACTACGAGCACGATGAAACAAAACAACAACAGAAAAAGCGATGCGGAATGAAGAAATATGTTGGTGTAAAAGAGTGTTCCCGATTAATAATGCTGTACCTATAAATAAACGAATAGGGGTAATAGTTAGTGAATTCAGCCGAAGTGCGAGGGATTTGTCCAGCTAATAGAGAAAAACTGCGTTCATGAAACTTTTAAAACGGTTTTCATTAAATGGCAGTAGGTGCGAGGTTTTCTAAAACGAGTCACTTGAAGCATAACCGCAAAGGCACTTGAAGCTAATGAAATAATTAAAACAAAACTACTAACGCACACAACAAGAAAACAGAAAAACAACAACAACGTGGTACAGTTCTGCGCTTATAACTGCGTAAATTACGCGAAAAATGGGGGTAAATCCATTTCTGGAACAGAGCTTAAAGAATTTGGTTCAAATTGCAAACATCTTGTGTTAAAGATAGAAAGTATTTTAATTTCCAACACAGCAGGCATAGAAGTTTTGCTTCACTTATATGTAGCTACTGTGTGATTAGAGAGAAGAGCCTATTAAAAGCCCCGGCGGTCTACGTGTTTGCTTCATTCGTCCAAAATGGGTGCTGGTTCGAATCCTAGGAAGGTACGGAAAGTTGTCTTATAGAAGTTAAGATCTCCCCTTACCTTTTTTAGCCAGTGCCCCCAAATTAGAGAATGCCGCCCGGTGGCGCAGTGGTCTAAGGCGCTGGCCTCTGATCATTCGTCCGTAAGGGGTCTGGGTTCGAATCCCGGTCAGGCATGGATGTTGTGTTTGTCTTACGGCACTGGCTCTCTCCCTTCCCTAGAACCAGTGACCCTAAATTAGGGACGGGCGACTGCTTATAGCCCATTGAGTTGCTCATGGTGGTCGTTAAACCTCCAATCAAAAAAAAAAAAAAAAAAAAGTCAAATTAGAGACAGGCGACTGCTTATAGCCCACTGAGTTCACGGAGGGCGTTACTCCCCACTCCCCCCAAAACAAAACCGCAACTTTTTTTATTCTGTGCGACTCTAAGCGTCATTAGACCTCTGTGTTTTTGTGCACTTCAATTTCTTTCGTTACTGAGCCCCATATATCTGAAAAGCGAATTCGAACATTTCCTTTAAAAAGGACTAATCGTTTTTTTCCTTTTCTGAGAAGTTTATTTCTTTCAATATTGGACAATTGCTCTCTTATTCCTAGCATGGAATGTGATGAAACTTAACGATAACTAAATCAGTGAAGTTCATAGCGTAAGAGCAGGAAGTTACACCTTCGAACCTTTTTCTCAAGTAAGCTTATCTCCAATGATCGACCAGAAATTCATTACCCAGCGAAGTTATGAAGACTGGCGATATACATTGGTATTCCATGCTCAATTTGAACATTTGGATCGATGACATCAATCTCGATTTGTTCTTTCTGTTCAGGCTCAATTTGTGCAGTTGAAGTGGACGGTTGTGGATCTCAAATAGAACTCGGGTGAAATGCCTCTTGGCACGTGGACTTCTGACGCTCCCTACATTCCCGTAACTTTTCGGTTGATGTCTTAGCGGGCCTTTTCGGATTCCGTTCGTTCTCCTCTAGCTGTTTCTTTAACTTTCGTCGGTTCTTATAGTAATTTTCCCTCGATTTTCGTGGCATTTCTAAATTTTTGTCGGTTCTTATAGTAATTTTCCCTCGAGTTTCGCGGCATTTCTAAATTTTCGCCGGCTCTTATAGTAATTTTCCCTCGAGTTTCGCGGCATTTCTAAACTTTCGTCGGTTCTTATAGTAATTTTCCCTCGAGTTTCGCGGCATTTCTAAATTTTCGCCGGCTCTTATAGTAATTTTCCCTCGAGTTTCGCGGCATTTCTAAACTTTCGTCGGTTCTTATAGTAATTTTCCCTCGAGTTCCGCGGCATTTCTAAATTTTCGTCGTCATATTATTTTTTATCTAAAAAATGAATTTTAAATCCACTTTATTTCGATTTATCACGTACGTCCGTTAGCTCTGACCGTCAGCTATGGAATGCGGGGCTGAGGTCATCGCTTTCATTATCTATTCACTAGTTATCAACCTTAAAACACCATGCGGAGAAACAAAATCAGGCGACATTTTGTTTAACTTTTTAACGCTGTTGTACCGAAGGGTTAAGGGGTGGAGGGTTAAAACTTGTTTTCTTATAAATAGGACTCTATAAACTATCTAATGATATATTTGGGACACTACGATTATTAGTTCCGAATATACACAGTCGAGTCACATTATCGTGACCACCTACTTTAGACGTCAACAGCACGTAGCCAATGAAAGAAGGCACGTGTTGTGAGCTGGCTTAGAGAGTATATAAGGTGTGCTGTAGGCATTCTGAAAACATATCCCTCGTTGCTGTCATGGATAAAAGGAGCGATTTATCAGATTTTCAAAAAGGGATTATTATCGGCTTTCCGACCAAGGGTGGCAGTACTTCTGAAACAGCGCAGTTTGTGAACTGTTCGCCTGCGGCTGTGGTTAAAGTGTATAGTGATTGTAGAAATGGCACCATTGCGAATAAGCGACGTGCAAACTGCGGAGCACCACGTGCCATTGATGTGAGAGGTAGACGCAGGCTTCGAAGGTGCGTGAGGGCCGATCGACACGCTACAGGGGAGCAACTCACTGGCCGAATGAACTAGGGGGCTAACGGAAGTGTGTCTAAAACGGTAGTTCAGCGAACCCTGCTGCGTATGGGGCTCCGATGCAGACGGATGGTCATTGCACATATGCTAACGAAGGTGCATCGGTAGAAAAGGCTTACATTTGAACGGAAGTATCTAAATTGGACCTCCGCTGATTGGCAAAGGATTGCCTTCTCCGATGAGTCACGTCTTCTGCTTCATCGAACGGATGGACGTTGGCGTATAAGTCGAGGAACATCGGAGAATGAACACTTTTCAACCATTGCTGGAAGAAATCAAGCTGGTGGAGGTAACGTTTTGGTCTAGGCAATGTTTTCGTGGCATTCACTGGGTCCACTCATGCCTGCGGAAGGCACTATTGACCGAATTCGTTATGAATCTATCCTTGCAGACCACGTACACCCATGCATGCTGATTGTCTTCCCTTGGGAGGATGGGATCTTCGAGAGCGACAATGCGACGCGTCACACAGCTAGAAATGTCCGAGAGTGGTTGGAATAACACGATGAAAACTTCAAAGCATTCCCCAGATTTAAACCCAATTGAGCGCCTGTGGGGCCACCTCGATCGTATTGTTCGTTCTATGGATCCTCCACCACGCACCCTCCAGCAGCTATCAGATGCACTGCAGTCAGCATGGCTCCACATACCTGTGAACATCTTCAATCACCTTCTTGAATCACTCCCATCCCGTCTAGCTGCTGTCCGCGCTGCACACGGCGGTTACTCTGGATATTAGCTGATGGTCACAATAATGTGACTCGACCGTGTAAGCGTTCAAAGTGTGACATATTTTCGTGCTCCCGATGTTTGCCTCCTGTCAAAACAAGCAGATGGAGTAAGTGTAATGCCTTGAGCAATGTTCTGCTGGGAAACCTAGGGTCCATTCATTTATAGGAAACTATGACGTCTACCACCTACCTAAACATAATTGCAGATCACGTACATCCTTTCGTGGCAACGGTATTCCCCTCTAGTAGTGACTTCTTTCAGCTGGGAAATGCGCCATACCACACTGCCCGGATTGCTCGTGAATGGTTCGCGGAACATGAAGACCTCCAGGTATTACAAATTCCCCAGACATCAATCTCATCTAGCATCTATGGTTTATGTTGGAATACGAAATCCGATCTGAGGGCGTCTCAGTCACGTAACGTACAGAAGTTAAAGGGTCTGCTGGTAATATGTTGGTTCCAGATACGACATGACGTCTTTAGAAATCTTGTTACGTCTATCCTGGCCGGGTAAGAGCTGTTTCGACGAAATGTTGAAGATCAACATTACACTGAAGAGCAATTGAATTAGAGACAGCTGGTGTTATGCAAATGTGGTGCTGTGGGCAGCTCTGTAAACGGAAACGACATGACGTATGCAGCGATCCGACAATATAAGGAGCGATGCGACGGGAATCAGTAAGAGTCGGACGCAGTATGAGTAAGACGAAGTGCATTTGATCGTGGCCAAATTGTCGGGGCCCGACGAATGGTTTACTCCATCTCGGAAGTCGTGCAGGCACTGGTATTTTCACAAGCCACCGTGTCACGGGTGCACCGTGAGTACATCGAACCCGGTAAAACCATCGCTGCAAAGTCCAACTGCCGTGGACAACAGCGTGTGGATGAGCGGGGTTATCGCCGGCTAGCTCGCATTGTAACAGCGGATAGACGGGCCACAATGCAAGAAATCACTCGGCTATTTAACGCTGGTGCACAAAAACGTGTAAGCAGCCACATCATCCAGAACCATCTCCTCGCTATGGTGTACAGAAGCACGAGGATATCCCACGAGGATACCGCTGCTGACCGCACATCACAGGGTGCAAAGATTAGCATGGGCGCAGGAACATCGCCACTGGACCCTAGACATGTGGAAAAATGTTGCCTGGACTGATGGGTCGAGATTCACGTTGGTACATGCGGATGGCAGGATACGAGTACGGTGCAAACCACATGAAGCGATGGATCCTTCTTGCCAGCAGGGTACTCTTCAAGCTGGTGGGGGTGGCATTCTCCTCTGGGGGACTGTTTATGTGGGCTGAAATGGGACCCCTGGTACGTGTGACATCGTCTCTCACAGGTCAACGTTACCGGGATATCCTGGACGACCGTTTGCTCCCGTTTGTGCGTCTGCAACATCCGACTGGGGACCTCATCCTGCAACAAGACAATGCAGCTCCCGAATTGTATCTGAATGGTTGGATGAACACTCCACCGACGTGACCTTGCTTCCTTGGCCAGCTAGGTTACCTGACCTCAATCCCATCGAGCACATCTGTGATGCCATCGAGAGAGATGACCCTCTCCATGAAATCTTCGTGAAGTGTGGGAGCTTGTTCAGGGGTCGTGGATCCGTATGGCTTCCCAACGCTTCCGGTGTCTTGTCGAGTCCATGCCGAGACGAATCGCCGCCGTCATCAGGGCAAAAGGTGGTGCTACACGTTACTAGACAGGTATCTCTAATTCAATTGCTCTTCAGTGTATATTAGGCACGTGGTCATAATGTTTTGGCTCTTCGGTTTATGTTGAACAAAAATTCAAAATAAGTTATAACAAAAAAACAAAAAAAAAACTGTTCCAAATAGGTTACGGTGATCATGAAAATGACAGTAAAAAATTTAGGAAGAAACATATTTTTTTATATCATCGAAGAAAAGTTTACTTGTGGACTGGCGTATCAATGTACGGCGGAGTAAAATAATCATAGATTTTTGGGAGGTCCCGGTGGCGTAGTGGTCTAAGCGCCGGCTTTTGACCATTCGTCAGAGATGAATCCGGGTTCGCTGCTCCGGTGGCGAAGTGGTATCAGCGATGGCCTCTGATCATTTGTCCGGAAGGGCTCCGGTTTAGAATCCCGGCGAGGCATGGCTGTTGTGTTTGTCTTACGGCACTGGCTCTCTCTCCCTTTCCTGGAACCAGTGATCCTAAATCAGGAACTGTCGACTGCTTATAGCCCATTGAGTTGCTCACGGTGGTTGTTAAACCTCCAATAATAATAAAAAAAAATCCGGGTTCGAATCCAAGTGTGAGGGCCGACCCGGTGGCGTAGCGATCTACGCGCTGGTTTCTGGCCATTCGTCCGAGACGGATACGGGTTCAAATTCCAGTTAGAGCCGGCCCGGTGGCGCATTTGTCTAAGTGATGGCTTCCGATCATTCGTCCGAGATGGGTCAGGTTCGAATCACGGTGAGGCATGAATTTTGTGCTTGTCTTACGGCACTCGCTCTTTCCTTTCCTGGGAACGAGTGGCGCTAAATTAGCGACGGGCGACTGCTTATAGCTGCTCACGGTGGTCGTTAAACCCTCAATAAAAAAAGATTTCTGGAAAGAGTTAGATTTCCGGTGGGGTTATCTTCAACTACATTCCTAATCAAATAGATGTGTTTTTTAGAGAATATCTCGTTGACCAGTTTGAAATGATTCTAAACCACAAAATTAGAAACATTACCCCAAGATTTAAGTAGAATGCTGCCATAATCCCTTTTTCAGAAGCACGCTCAAGAATGCGTTATGTTCGGATATCTTTCTCTGTATTTTTTTTTGCATTCACTTCTCGGTGATATTGCAAGTTGTACGTGATAATCGGCTATTTTTATCTGCAGCACGTGTGCGCATGTCTCTTTCAATGGAAAAAACACACACACATATACGTTATTGGTTCTTTCAGTGGAGAAACTCTGAGGAATTGGAGCATTTTGATATGGAATTTTTGTGGATTTAATAATATTGTATGCTTAAGACATTTTTCGTTTGAAGCTTTTTTTACAAGAACTTTTCGCTGCTTTATTAAAAAGAAAACAAGGTTAGATTGCAGAAGGATATGAAAGGAATCTGGTTGAAAGAAAGGGATAAGTTGAAGCAGCAGATGATGAAAGTAGACTGGTAGCATTCTTGTTGTAAAGAAAATGCGATTGAAATTCCCTTTCAAAGTAAAGAAAATAGTGTCGCTTGTTTGAAAAGACCGTTCAGTCCGTAAAGATAACATGTTTTGACAAATTTCTTGCATTAACTTAAAAAATCTAGTGAAACGGTCTTGGGAAACAGCTTTAAGAATAAAAATGAGGAACAGCGTTATGAATTGCGATTTCCCCGAGGGGTAGAGAGAGAGAGCATAATTTCTGAAGCATTCTATCTAAAGCTAAATTTGCGGTCGTTAGTATAAATTTCATTCTGTTTTACTCTGCTTCTTAATCTCTAAAAGCTAACACTGCGAGGTGCATCTATGAAGGGAAGTTCATATCAAGCATTGACTAAATGCTCTTGGGATTTTAACAAATCCACCGCTGGCTTTGTGGAAAATAAATCTCAAAATCGTTTTTTAAAAATCAATGTCGCAGCTACGTATTTTCTTCGTAAACAGTGTTAAGGCAGGAAACTGTATAAAAATAGGCAATAATTTAATACAAGAAGAAAATGCCATGCTATTGCAGCAGAACAGAATATCTAGTTTTCGCAGTAGATATAGTGATGGCAAAAATGACCGTTCAGTAAATGGATAATAAATACACTTGTTGAAACCAGTGACTTCATGCGGAATGTGGAAAAGGTGATTTCAGGAATATCTTAATGAACAGTTTTCATTGTTTAAAGAAGTGTAAAAATGCTCGTTTTAAATAATTTAGAATGCAAAAGTTTAAAAGAATGACTGAAAAATTGTATAGACATTACGATTTGTTTTCTGTCTTCGGATAATTCTGAGTTTCGAACAACTGTAAGACTGATTTTTTTACAACTGTAAGACTGGAAGCTTTTGTCAGCTGCCGTCATTATTTGGTTCGCTTTTTATGACTGCGCCACAAAGATCGGATTTGGCCATAAAAATCGAAGAATAACTTAAGTTGTTAGACTTCACGTGCCGCGAAGGAAAAAAAAACATGCCAATAAATCTACCCTTTATTTCAAATCGTAAGAATAAAAATAATGCAGATATCTATGTTCCTTTGTGTAACCAAATGTCCCAGTATTTGCACTTCTATAATCGACACCCAAAAGAAAAGAAGGTACTGCCGTGTAAAGCAGCAGGGAACTCTTTCTTGCAGTTACCAAATATTTTATGTTTGAATACAGAATAAATTTCTGAAACTAGTGTTTCACCCATTTTGTTTCTTTAGTGCAAGCCATTGATTGCTCCTAAATTTTGAAATAAAAATTTCTCTATCTGAAAAGCTTTCCTAGCAAAGTAAAGTGAAATATTTACATACTTAGCATCTTCACGGGTAATTCTACTTTATATTGGAGAGCACAAGAAGTAAAGATTTCATTATAGTATTGCGCCAGGTTTTT
Source organism: Macrothele yani (assembly GCA_039090855.1). NCBI lineage: Eukaryota > Metazoa > Arthropoda > Arachnida > Araneae > Macrothelidae > Macrothele > Macrothele yani. The sequence goes on from CM077023.1 coordinate 22,011,259, forward strand.
TTTTCGAGTATCGTTCACTTGATCGAAAGGTCACTTGACCGAAAACCACTTGATCGAAAGGTACATTTCATCGAAGGGTCACTTGACCGAAAAGTTCATTTCATCGAAAGGACATTGGATCGAAAAGTTCTTTTCATCGAAAGGACATTGAATCGAAAAGTTCATTTCATCGAAAAGACATTGGATCGAAAAGTTCATTTCATCGAAAGGACATTGGATCGAAAAGTTCATTTCATCGAAAGGACATTGGATCGAAAAGTTCATTTCATCTAAAGGACATTGGATCGAAAAGTTCATTTCATCGAAAGGACATTGGATCGAAAAGTTCATTTCATCGAAAGGACATTGGATCGAAAAGTTCTTTTCATCGAAAGGACATTGGATCGAAAAGTTCATTTCATCGAAAGGACATTGGATCGAAAAGTTCATTTCATCGAAAGGACATTGGATCGAAAAGTTCATTTCATCGAAAGGACATTGGATCGAAAAGTTCATTTCATCGAAAGGACATTGGATCGAAAAGTTCATTTCATCGAAAGGACATTGGATCGAAAAGTTCATTTCATCGAAAGGACATTGGATCGAAAAGTTCATTTCATCGAAAGGACATTGGATCGAAAAGTTCATTTCATCGAAAGGACATTGGATCGAAAAGTTCATTTCACCGAAGGGTTACTTTACCTAAAAGTTCATTATATCGAAAGATCATTTCATCGAATGGTCAGTTTATCGAAAACTCAGAATTTTTTTGTTAGAGATCTGTTGGAGTGTGGTGCGGGTTTCTGAGAAACTGGCCACCTACAAACATTATCGAATTGTATAAAATATACACTTTTAATTTCAAATAAAACACCTCCCCATGGGTTGGTTTTTCGAAATATAACATTAATTATAAGGCCTAAATCTGTGCGTTTTTGTCAAATTTTAATCCTCCGAGCTCATATTCATAAGGGTTGCATAGGAAATCAAATAATATTCCACTTTTACTCAACCACAAAACATTAATTTTTTAACCGTAGGCCTAGATACAGGCCATTTTAACCCTGCCCATGTTCATAAGCATTACATAAAATGTAAAGTAACTTTTTATGTAAACCTTATAAACATGAGCACGCACGTTTAAAATTTGCTAAAAAGGCCTAAGCCGAGGCCTATTGCCCTAAACTTGATTCTCGTTGCCTGAAAAAATGTGCAACATTATTAATTTTACTTTTTATGTAAACCTTATAAACATGAGCACTGAACACGACTTTTATGTAAACTTTATGAACACGATTAAAATTTGCCAAAAAGGCCTGAGCCGAGGCCTAAGAACTTAAACTAAATCTTTGCTTTCTCTGTGACACTGAGAAATCACAAGTGCAATTTGAGTATGATCCCTTAACGTTTCGGTGGTCTGTCTGCCGAACTTGCACCATGCTTCAACAGATCCTGTAATGAAATCCAAAGTTTTCGGTAAACTGACCCTTCGGTGAAATGACCTTTCGATGAAATGAACTTTTAGGTAAAGAGACCTTTCGGTGAAATGTACTTTTCGATCAAGTGACCCTTCGGTGAAATGTACCTTTCGATCAAGTGACCCTTCTGTGAAATGTACCTTTCGATCAAGTGACCCTTCGGTAAAATGAACGTTTCGATCAAGTGATCTTTCGGTGAAGCAATCTTTTCGGTGAAGTGATTTTCGGTCAAGTGACCCTTTGGTGAAATGTACCTTTCGATCAAGTGACCCTTCGGTGTAATGAACGTTTCGATCAAGTGATCTTTCAGTGAAACAATCTTTTCGGTGAAGTGATTTTCGGTAAACTGACCCTTCGGTGAAATGACCTTTCAATGAAATGAACTTTTAGGTAAAGAGACCTTTCGGTGAAATTAACTTTTCGATCAAGTGATTCTTCGGTGAAATGTACTTTTCGATCAAGTGACCCTTCGGTGAAATGTACCTTTCGATCAAGTGACCCTTCGGTGAAATGTACCTTTCGATCAAGTGACCCTTCGGTGTAATGAACGTTTCGATCAAGTGATCTTTCGGTGAAACAATCTTTTCGGTGAAGTGATTTTCGGTCAAGTGACCCTTTGGTGAAATGTACCTTTCGATCAAGTGACCCTTCGGTGTAATGAACGTTTCGATCAAGTGATCTTTCGGTGAAACAATCTTTTCGGTGAAGTGATTTTCGGTAAACTGACCCTTCGGTGAAATGACCTTTCGATGAAATGAACTTTTAGGTAAAGAGACCTTTCGGTGAAATTAACTTTTCGATCAAGTGACCCTTCGGTTAAATGTGCTTTTCGATCAAATGACCCTTGGGTGAAATGTACCTTTTGATCAAGTGACCCTTCGGTGAAATGTACCTTTCGATCAAGTGACCCTTCGGTGAAATGTACCTTTCGATCAAGTGACCCTTCGGTGAAATGTACCTTTCGATCAAGTGACCCTTCGGTGTAATGAACGTTTCGATCAAGTGATCTTTCGGTGAAACAATCTTTTCGGTGAAGTGAGCCTTCGGGGAAGTAAACGTAGGGCAAATGAACCTGACTCATTTTTTTCCTTTTGGAAGAAATGTCTAGATTTTCTGCTATGTATTTTTTCGAGCATAGCACTCTGTAGATTCCGTTATCCCCAAAATATGAATATAAAGTTCATTCCCAAGTAAAGATTGTTTAAGACGGGAGTGTATTATGGTTTTAGTGTGTGTCTAGATGGAATGAAGCACCTATCCTCGGAAAGCTCCTCAAAACTTTCTTTAACGATTTTGTTTGAGAAGTAGGAGTAAAATGTGAAGTACCACATGGCACAAATTAAGCAGCACTAGGGAGTTTAATATTTCAAAAACTTTCGATAAAGTTTAGCATGGAGCCTTTTAAATAAATACTACTCATGTGGTTTTGATTATGAGTTGTTTTCGGCTATTTATAGCTTCATTTCTGATAGTATGTGCTGTTCTTAATGATTCAGACGAATTTTCCGTAAGGCAGGTGCATCTCAAGAAAATGAATCTGTCACCTGCTCTTCGTTGGGATAACCCACGCTTCCTTCCTATTACAGGTAATCCTGCTAACAGCTTTATTGTTGGTAGCATTATTCACGCATTCCAGGTACATAACGCTAAATGTCAGCAATTGCACTGTAAGCCTTGAACCGATGCCATTTTTCACGAAGTGAAATAAAATGTTTTGTAACTTCTCATTCAAAACTCAATCCTTTGTTGCGAAAGTGATAAAAAAAGTATTTTTTCCATATTGAGGTAGTCCTTTATCAACAGGTACTTCATCGTCTGCGTTCGGTCAAAATATTTCATATAACGTTTCTTTAGATAACCACAATTCTTTCACGGCCACAACAGATCAAGAAAGCTGTAAATTCCCTTTCTACACTATCTACCAACAAGTAATTGGACACCCCTGCAATCTACGATATTTGCGGTCCTGATACACGTCACGGCCGCCGCTGTTAAATATCGTGTGGGAAACAACAACGCAATCAGTCGCATGCAAGATGCGACGCAGTTCGGAGCTCTCTGATTTCGAGAAAGGTGTAATCGTCGGGTATCACAGAAATGGCCGATCCATATGTGACATATCCAGCGAGTTGAAGTACCCAAAATCGACAGTGGCCTACGTGATTGGCAAGTGGAAGATGAGAGGTGACTGTCGGAATGTGCCCCGACCCGGCTGACCCACAAAACTGGGAGTTAGAGACCGACGGGTGCTGGCCAGAGAAATTCGGAAGAACCGCACAATATTGATGGGCCACATCCGCGAGGAGTTTCAACAGGCATCCAGGAGTGTTCGTTCGATGAATACCATCCGTAAGGAAGCCCATCTGCTCGGTTATCATGGACGTGCTGCCGCCCACAAGCCTTTGATCACCGAGTCCAATAGCGCTGCTCGGCTAACGTGGTGCAAAGAACGTCGAAACAGGTTCTCTGGAGCGACGAATCAAGGTTCCCCCTCTACCGTTCGGATGGCAGGGTCTGAGTTTGCCATCTGCCTGGAGAACGCCTCCTGCCGGAATGTATTGTGCCAACTGTGAAGTTCGGCGGTGGTGGAAGTATGCTATGGGGGTGTTTATCCTGGTATGGCACGGGACCCTTGGTCGCAATTCCTAGTAGACTCAACGCGGAGACCTACTTCACCATTTTGGATGACCATGCGCTTCCTACGTTGTGGCTGGTTTACCGGGGGGGGCATGTTACTTTCAGGATGACAATGCCACCTGTCATGCTGCGAAGTCCACCATGGCTTGGTATGGTGACAATGGGGTTAATCGAATGGACTGGCCTGTGCAGATCGCGGACCTTAACCCTATCGAGCACCTCTGGGACGAGTTGGAGCGTCGACTTAAGGGGTGCCCCCACCGTCCGAAATCGGTGAAGGAACTGACCTGTCTTTTCCAAGCCGAGTGGAAGAAAATACCGCTAGCCGTCGTACAACGCCTGGTTGAGAGTATGCCCCGGAGAGTCGCAGCTGTAATTGCCGCTCGTGGAGGCCCCACCAACTATTGAAGGTGAATAAACTTCGTTTTTCTTTGCTATCACAGGTGTCCAATTACTCGTTGGTAGATAGTGTATATACGACATTTTTCAATTGAGCGACTTTTAGCATAAATTGGCAAATGCCTAAAAGAACGTTCAAACCGTGGGTCGTGAGCCGATTTTTGATGTGCCGCCAAAAGTTTTGAAGATGTCAGAAGTTTGTAATTATTTGAAAATAGAAAATCATGAAAAAATGGAAAAGTAAAAAAATGAAAGTGAAAAAAAAAAAAAATTAGGCGCGTAATGTACGGATACGTGGATCTAGTTTCATATGTGTGCCTGTGGAACACTCCGAAGCAGGAGAGGAAACCTACCGATGCACACTCGCGTTTCCGCCTATGGACAACAGCGCAAACATGAATGGGAAGCGAGCATTGATGCCATCTAAGGACCGTCCCGCGCATCTAACACGAGAATCTACTGGACGATTCCATTTCTAGGCGCTTCAATTGCTAGAAGTTTCCAGAACTTTCCATCAACTTTCCATCGGATACGTGGATCTAGTTTCATATGCGTGCCTGTGGAACACTCCGAAGCAGGAGAGGAAACCTACCGATGCACACTCGCGTTTCCGCCTATGGACAACAGCGCAAACATGAATGGGAAGCGAGCATTGATGCCATCTAAGGACCGCCCCGCGCATCTAACACGAGAATCTACTGGACGATTCCATTTCTAGGCGCTTCAATTGCTAGAAGTTTCCAGAACTTTCCATCAACTTTCCATCGGATACGTGGATCTAGTTTCATATGCGTGCCTGTGGAACACTCCGAAGCAGGAGAGGAAACCTACCGATGCACACTCGCGTTTCCGCCTATGGACAACAGTGCAAACATGAATGGGAAGCGAGCATTGATGCCATCTAAGGACCGCCCCGCGCATCTAACACGAGAATCTACTGGACGATTCCATTTCTAGGCGCTTCAATTGCTAGAAGTTTCCAGAACTTTCCATCAACTTTCCATCGGATACGTGGATCTAGTTTCATATGCGTGCCTGTGGAACACTCCGAAGCAGGAGAGGAAACCTACCGATGCACACTCGCGTTTCCGCCTATGGACAACAGTGCAAACATGAATGGGAAGCGAGCATTGATGCCATCTAAGGACCGCCCCACGCATCTAACACGAGAATCTACTGGACGATTCCATTTCTAGGCGCTTCAATTGCTAGAAGTTTCCAGAACTTTCCATCAACTTTCCATCGGATACGTGGATCTAGTTTCATATGCGTGCCTGTGGAACACTCCGAAGCAGGAGAGGAAACCTACCGATGCACACTCGCGTTTCCGCCTATGGACAACAGTGCAAACATGAATGGGAAGCGAGCATTGATGCCATCTAAGGACCGCCCCGCGCATCTAACACGAGAATCTACTGGACGATTCCATTTCTAGGCGCTTCAATTGCTAGAAGTTTCCAGAACTTTCCATCAACTTTCCATCGGATACGTGGATCTAGTTTCATATGCGTGCCTGTGGAACACTCCGAAGCAGGAGAGGAAACCTACCGATGCACACTCGCGTTTCCGCCTATGGACAACAGTGCAAACATGAATGGGAAGCGAGCATTGATGCCATCTAAGGACCGCCCCACGCATCTAACACGAGAATCTACTGGACGATTCCATTTCTAGGCGCTTCAATTGCTAGAAGTTTCCAGAACTTTCCATCAACTTTCCATCGGATACGTGGATCTAGTTTCATATGCGTGCCTGTGGAACACTCCGAAGCAGGAGAGGAAACCTACCGATGCACACTCGCGTTTCCGCCTATGGACAACAGTGCAAACATGAATGGGAAGCGAGCATTGATGCCATCTAAGGACCGCCCCGCGCATCTAACACGAGAATCTACTGGACGATTCCATTTCTAGGCGCTTCAATTGCTAGAAGTTTCCAGAACTTTCCATCAACTTTCCATCGGATACGTGGATCTAGTTTCATATGCGTGCCTGTGGAACACTCCGAAGCAGGAAAGGAAACCTACCGATGCACACTCGAGTTTCCGCCTATGGACAACAGCGCAAACATGAATGGGAAGCGAGCATTGATGCCATCTAAGGACCGCCCCGCGCATCTAACACGAGAATCTACTGGACGATTCCATTTCTAGGCGCTTCAATTGCTAGAAGTTTCCAGAACTTTCCATCAACTTTCCATCGGATACGTGGATCTAGTTTCATATGCGTGCCTGTGGAACACTCCGAAGCAGGAGAGGAAACCTACCGATGCACACTCGAGTTTCCGCCTATGGACAACAGCGCAAACATGAATGGGAAGCGAGCATTGATGCCATCTAAGGACCGTCCCGCGCATCTAACACGAGAATCTACTGGACGATTCCATTTCTAGGCGCTTCAATTGCTAGAAGTTTCCAGAACTTTCCATCAACTTTCCATCGGATACGTGGATCTAGTTTCATATGCGTGCCTGTGGAACACTCCGAAGCAGGAGAGGAAACCTACCGATGCACACTCGAGTTTCCGCCTATGGACAACAGCGCAAACATGAATGGGAAGCGAGCATTGATGCCATCTAAGGACCGCCCCGCGCATCTAACACGAGAATCTACTGGACGATTCCATTTCTAGGCGCTTCAATTGCTAGAAGTTTCCAGAACTTTCCATCAACTTTCCATCGGATACGTGGATCTAGTTTCATATGCGTGCCTGTGGAACACTCCGAAGCAGGAGAGGAAACCTACCGATGCACACTCGAGTTTCCGCCTATGGACAACAGCGCAAACATGAATGGGAAGCGAGCATTGATGCCATCTAAGGACCGCCCCGCGCATCTAACACGAGAATCTACTGGACGATTCCATTTCTAGGCGCTTCAATTGCTAGAAGTTTCCAGAACTTTCCATCAACTTTCCATCGGATACGTGGATCTAGTTTCATATGCGTGCCTGTGGAACACTCCGAAGCAGGAGAGGAAACCTACCGATGCACACTCGAGTTTCCGCCTATGGACAACAGCGCAAACATGAATGGGAAGCAAGCATTGATGCCATCTAAGAACCGCCCCGCGCATCTAACACGAGAATCTACTGGACGATTCCATTTCTAGGCGCTTCAATTGCTAGAAGTTTCCAGAACTTTCCATCATTTTTAAACTGGATCAGCTTATCTAGAGTCCAACTCTGATAAAACAGCAAGTGCTTTAATTTCGAAGCGATGTAAACCAAAGTTTATCCTCTTTGTGAACACGTAGGACACATGGTTGGCTAAGAAGCAGAAATCTACGCAGAATGCTGAAATTGAAGAAAAAGCAAAGAAACACGGCAGACGAAACGGTAAATCAAAGAAAAACAGTCGACAAAGAAGAGCCCTCAACGAGTTTCAAGCACATATTTTATTTTTAAATTGAGAATACCGTGGTACTCTGTAGATAACTTACGCTATGCATCTTTTGCGGGCCAAGAGCTTTGTGGGTGTGAAATAAAACGAGTGATTCAAGAGTATGCATTTATTTACGTACAATACATTGCATTTATTCGCGTAACTCACGACCACACCGAGCCACAGTCCGTAACATACTAAGTGGAATTAAAGCATAACAGTAAGGTTTATTAATTCCTGATATTGAACGGTACTTAGATTAATGAATGTATTGTCGTAAAGGCAATGAAAGAAGATGCGAGCCATAAAAGTAATTAGTTACTTAAAATATGGCGGCGGTAATACACTGGTGTGCAAAAATTAAGGACGAAGCGGAGAAATTAGCATAACAGCGAAACGAGCAGGCAGAACGTACCCAAAGACCACTCAGGAGATAGACTAGGGTCCGGTACGGTACGGCATGCGCATACATGCAGCATGACGTAGGGGAGGGGGGGGGAGGAGTGTCGGAAGGGTACAAAGCACACGGGCGGTGTACGCTCGGCAATTCGGTGAAAGCTATTGCACGGTGTACATCGGTTTGAACGACATCGAGTTGCTGCCACCGTGTGATATGACCAACAGGCAATCCAGTAGACGACATCTGGGTGACTTTACCCGAGGTCGCGTGATTGGGAAGTTGGAAGAAGTTCGAAGTGTAACTAGTGTGGCTGAGGAGTTCGGGATCACTCACAGCATCGTTTCACGAGCTTGGAGAGCATTTCAAACGACAGGAACAGCTGCCCGAGAGTATAGCAGTGGTCGTCCACGAGCAACCACGGCGGCGGACGACCGGTATATTGTCCTACAAGCGAGAAGAGACAGACGGCAGACAGCGGGAGAAATCGCAAGGCACGTGCAACAGACAAGTGGACATCCGTTATCGCGTTTTACCGTAGCCAGGAGGCTGCACAAAGGTGGTCTATTTGCACGACGACCAGTACTGTGTGTGCCATTAACACCTGCTCATCGGTGTCGGCGGTTTCTGTGGTGCTAGGAACACAAGAACTGGACACATCAGCAATCGGGTCGAGTTCGTTTTACGGATGAGAGCCGATTTAGTCTTACGAGCGATTCTGGACGTATACACATCTGGAGAGAGCAGGGAACACGCAATCACACCTCCAACATCATCGAAAGGGACCGGTTTGGAGGTGGCGGAGTTCTCGTTTGGGGCGGAATCATGCTTGGTAGCCGTACTGACCTCCACATCTTCCAAGGAGGTTCTGTCACTGGTGTTCGCTATTGTACCGAGGTTCTTCTTGCTCACGTGCGTCTGTTTAGAGGTGCTGTGGGTCCTGATTTCCTCTTCATGGACGACAACGCTACACCTTATCGTACAGTGGCTGTCGCAGTGCTGTTGGAGATTGAAGATATTCAACGCTTGGGTTGGCCAGCAATGCCCCCGGACCTAAATCCAATCGAACACGTGTGGGACTTCATCGGGAGACGCTTGGCAGCACGTCACCAACCGCCAGCAACGATTCCGCAGCTGCGATTGGGGCTACAAGAGGAATGGGCAGCGATGCCTCAACAGATCCTTGACAACCTTGTCCTCAGCATGGTCAGACGTTCTAAATCCTGCAACGCAGTCAGAGGTGATCATCTTCCCTACTAAGGACTGGATTTTTCTTGGCAGCCGCCTGTCACATGGACGTTTCTGTCTTCTGTCCAGTTGTGCTCGAAGCTACCTTTTCAATAAAGTGCCTTTGTATCCTTTGGATTCCTTGTTTGGACGGTTTTGCTTACTTGTCCCATATTCTTACATCTTGGGGATCTTATGGTATGATTTCAGTCGATGTGGAGCACTTCTGCACGACGTTACATTCGAAAAACCGTCTCGTCCTTATTTTTTGCACGACAGTGTAGAACATCGACTATTTAGTTTCTCAAATGTAATATTTTTATTATTGCAATGTATATTATTCAGATTTAGACGAATGTAGGAAACGATCCTGACGCCGATAAAATTTGATGTAGCAACGTAAGTCCATCTGAGCAATCTTAAGTCCGACCCGGAGAAAGAAAATTTGAATCGCAAGAGTGTTAGTGAGGAGGATTGGTAATTTCTGCTTTAGGATATCTACAGATTACACCTCGTCGTGTTATACATCATTTTAAAGCTATCGTCAATAACAGTTAACCCCCCTTGGGAGGTTGAGAGTAAGCCAAATTTTGCTACGACGCAACTTTTTCATAGCATCAAAAATGCACTTTTTAGAAATGGCTTTTATTACATTTAGCATGAGGTTCTCGCAGTTCACAATGAGATCTCGTAACGTTTATGTAGAACGTGATGAAATAATGTTTCGGCGATAGTTTAGTAAAATATATTGTCGGGTAACAATGAAATTAACTATTGTTGCGTCACTTCATGAGACAGCATTCAAAATTCAGATTTCAACAATGGTTTTAAATACGTTCGTTACCCATTTTCGTTACATCAATATTTTTACTTGGGATTTATATTATTACTGTCGGGAAAAGCCGCATAGCATCAATATCCGCCCCCCAACTCATTCTTGCCCGTTAAAGCTAGGCAGGTCGCGAAAGTTTGTCGTTCTAGAAATTGGGTAGGGTTCTAAAACGTTTGAGAAACACTGTCTTAGAGTATTGTTTTCATATTTATGGCAGCAGACTTTCAAATCAACGCTAAAGCGTCTTGATGCTGTGCAGAAAATTGCAGTTTTGCATATCTTTTAAGCTCAGCATGATCGACATTCGCGCTAGAGATATCAAATACTGCCCCACTTAAAGTTTATGGAGACACTGTAAGCCACACGGTGATCCAATGCCTGTTTTGTGTCGACGTGAATGAAAACCTCGCCAAAACTTCACCAAATAGTTCTTTCTCGATACAGTAAAACTTCGGAATCCCCCGTCCAATTACCTGGTAAATACAATCTTTGCAAACACACACACACACAAAAAGCGTTCCGAGAAATTCGTTCGTTCTAAATGGGTCCGGGTTTGAATCCCGGTGAGGCATGGATGTTGTGTTTGCCTTACGGCGCTGGCTCTCTCCCTTCCCTGGAACCAGTGGCCCTAAATTAGGGGCGGGCGATTGCTTATAGCCCATTGAGTTGTTCACGGTAGTCGTTAAACCTTCAATAAAAAAAAATCGTTCTGCATTTGTCGTTTTGGGCTTATTCGATTCCTTGAGTTTTTTCTTCTGGTAGGTCAGGTGATGCGTAACATCACAGCCTCTCCTTGACAAATGTCAACCCCGCCTTCTCGTGGTGCATCCTGTTCCCACTAAAGGGGCTCTGACGACCGCCAATAGTGGTATAACTATACCATCGGGATTAGAGGAAATTCTATCCCACACTCACCAACCCGCTTGGCCAGCGTGGTGAGTTATGGCCAAACCCCTCCAAAATGACTCCACAACTTAAATCTTGGCCCTCAGTCTCCGGCAGCTGGAATGTACCTGCCCAAGGCAGCGGCCAGTGCGACATGAAGGCAGAGGGTGCTAAGAATCCCCGGAGGACCGGACTAGGCTGCCATCTGATGCTGACCTTGGCAACGTACAATGGACGCTCCCTATCTTCTGATTCAAGACTTCTTGAATTGGAAGAGGAACTACAAAGGATCAAGTGGGACATCGTGGGGCTAAGTGAGGTAAGGAGAAAAGGAGAAGATCTCATCGAACTGAAAAGTGGACATCCTTCTACTATCGTGGGACAGATACTGGCAGAACTAGTAGTGTTGGATTTATAATAAACAAGAAACTGAAGGATAAAGTTGTAGAAGTTGAAAGTTCCTCTGACAGAGCTGCACGGCTTGTTATCCAACTCTCGAAAAGATACCAGGCTCAGATTATTCAAACTTATGCACACACCACAAGTCATCCTGAAGAAGAAATTGAAGAATTTTATGAGGAAATTTGTCATCTAAATAATAAAGGTAAGCAGCACTTGAAAATAATTATGGGAGATTTCAATGCAAAAATAGGGCAACGGCAACAGAATGAAACTTCAGTAGGTAAATTCGGTCACGGCAACAGAAACCAGCGTGGAAATACTCTCGTAGAGTTTGCAGAGGCAGAAGGGTTTTTCATCTTGAACTCCTTCTTCAAGAAAAAGCCACACAGGAAATGGACATGGAGACATCCAAATGGGATGACAAGTGAAATTGATTTTATTATGTGTAACAAAAAATTCGTCATAGAAGACTGCAGTGTGCTAAACAAGTTCAACACAGGTAGTGACCATAGATTGGTGAGATGTAAGATGCACCTCAACACTAAACTTGAACGGGGCAAGCTCATAAGACAAACAAAATCTATTGACATAACCAACCTTAAAAAAACCATAATACCTTTAAGTTGGAACTGAAGAACAGGTTCTCTGCTTTAGAAGGCCTAACATCGGAAGAAGTGGACATCTCTGAAGTTAACAGAAAAGTAACCAAAGCTCTTATGGAAACAGCAACAAAATTAGCTGGGTCTAAGAACAAGTTGCATGTAAATAAATTATCAGGAAAAACGAAAATGTTGATGCAAAAAAGAAGAGAGATGAGGACAACTAAAGAAGATTTGACTTCCAAAGTGGAATATACAGAGCTATGCAAGACAGTACGAAAAAGTATCACTGAAGACGTAAGAAAGTTCAACTGTGAACTAGTGAGGAAAGCAATTGAAAACAACCAAAGCCTAAAGATAGCAAAGGGACATCTCAGTAAGCGAAGAAAGCAGATTATGGCACTGAGAAAAGAAGATGGTTCTGTAACAAGAAATAGAGGCGAAATTTTGACAAGAGTGAAAGATTTCTACTCCAAATTATATGAAAGGGATGATACATGCACTCCAAACATCATGAAAGATACCAGTACCAGAGTTCTTCCAGTCCTTCCAGCAGAAGTTGCACATGCAATCAAGAACATGAAGCGGGGAAAAGCTCCAGGAGAAGATGGAATTACTGTAGACATCATACAAGAAGCAAGTGGAGAAATCGAAACAGTACTCGCCCAAATTTTCACTCGATGCCTTAATGAAGGAAAGATTCCTGAGGATTGGAACACCGCTACAATGATCCTGCTACATAAGAAAGGTGACATTGAGGATCTCGGAAACTACAGACCTATCAGCCTCCTATCAGTAGTTTATAAAATCTTCACTAAAGTTCTTTCACACCGATTGAAGGTAACACTGGACATGGCTCAACCGAGAGAACAAGCTGGATTCAGGAGTGGCTACAGCACAATAGATCATATCCATGTGCTGAGAGAACTAATTGAAAGAGCGAGGGAATATGAACTTCCATTGTGCATGGCTTTTATCGATTATGAAAAAGCCTTTGATTCGGTGAAACCATCAGCAGTTACAATGGCTCTGAAAACCTGCGGTATTGAAGATGCATACATTAATATTATTAATAACATCTATGAAAATGCAAGTGCAAAGATTAGGCTGTTTGAAAATACAACACACATAAAAATTGGAAAGGGAGTGAGACAAGGTGACACCACATCTCCGAAGCTCTTTAATGCCACATTGGAGGGTGTTTTTCAGTCACTGAGCTGGGAAAACAAGGGGATAAAGATTAATGGAGATTATCTAACTCACCTTCGTTTTGCTGATGACGTAGTCATTTTTGCAACTAGCCTATCAGAGCTGCAGAGTATGATCTAGGAACTTGCTGACAAGAGTAAAGAAGTGGGATTAAAAATGAACTTTCAGAAGACAAAAGTGATGTTCAATGCTTTTACAAGAAATGAAGATTTATCGATTGATGGAGAAAAGCTGGAGATAACAGACACGTACGTTTATCTTGGACAGCAGATATCAAGTGAGGGTCACATTGATGAAGAAATTAATCGGCGTACAAAACTTGCCTGGAGAGCTTTTGGAAGAAACAGCATAATTTTCAAGAGCAATATGCCATTATGTCTTAAAAGAAAAGTGTTTGATCAATGCATCCTTCCAGTGCTTACGTATGGTGCAGACACGTGGACCTTAACTATAAGAGACATACAAAGGCTGCAGACAACTCAAAGTAGCATGGAGAGGTGCATACTTGGTGTAACCAGGAGAGATAAGAAGAGGAACTCGTGGATCCGAAAAATGACAAGAGTGGAAGACATCATGATCAGAGTTAAATCCCTGAAATGACAATGGGCTGGACATACTGCCAGAAGGACAGATCATCGATGGACAGCCGAAATTTTAGATTGGATTCCAAGGGACAGGAAAAGACCCAGAAGAAGACCACATGGGAGATGGGTGGATGAAATTCGAAAGTATGCAGGGGTGACATGGAGGAGACTGGCACAAGACAGACCGTTGTTGAGGAAACTTGGGGAGACCTTCGTCCAGCAGTGGATTGATAATGGTTGACAATGATGATGATGATGATACGTTTGTAATATTTTGAGTCGGACTTTTGCATCAAATATTTAGAAATTTTGATTTTCTCACAAATATTTTTCGGTTTATCATTTATAAAGCACTTATTAAATGTTTATGAATTATTGGTTTTTAGATAGATCTCATCCAGAAGAATCGTTTGAGACGAATATCACGATCCTATCGCTACGCGATCTCGAGATATACTGATTTCAAGGAGCTTGACTCAGCATTTTCGACCCCAAAATGACGGACGCCCTCCCCTCTCCCAGCGCATGACCTTGAAGCTGATATTTTTAGAATTGGTTAATACTCTTTTTATGTCAGTTATTAGTTTTTATCTATTTATAATTTTGAAACTATAAGCATTTCACCAATCGTAAGAAATTATGTCGGCCAAGTTTTCCCAGAGGGTAACCCCCACGGTACCGATTTTAAAGACGTATCCACGTCAAAATAACGACCAGTGACGATATAGTGGCCCGCCACAGCGCATTGGAATCACGCATCGAGAAGGGTTCATCAAAAGCATAGCTTGTGCACGCAGGAACAATTGACAACGGATTGCGGTTTCATTAACTTCTACGGCCTGTGAGGATGCCTCGACGTCGGATCCATGCACATGACGAGTAGCGGATCAAGTTTGAGAGAAGACGTTTAATTGGGATGAGGGAGGCCGGTTGGTCAGATCACAGTCTCTCCAGGCATTTGGGTCGGAGTGACGCGGCAGTCTGGCGAGGTTGGCCCAGTGGAGCGAGGAGGGCACCACCCAGTGGCACGTGGGCGGTGGACGGCTGGGGGCAACGACAGAACGAGAGGATCGAGTTGTGAGAGCTGTACGAGCATAACCGAATTTGTCGCTCCCAACCATCCGTGGCAATGTTGTGTCGTCTAAAAGTACGGAAGTGGCCATCCGTACCGTTTCCCGAAGACTTGTGGCACGGGGACTACATTCCAGGAAAACATTCCGCCGCCTACCACTGAACATCGAGCATCGCTGGCACCGGTCGCGGTGGTGTCGAGTTCGATCAACGTAGGATAGTGTCCATTGGTGTCGTGGTGTCTTCAGTGATGAGTCGCGGTTTGCACTTAGTGGCGATGACCAGCGCATACGTGTCTGGAGACGAGCCGGTGAGCACACGGATCCTGCCTTTACCGTGGAACCGCACTGGAGCTCGCATCCCGGGAGTGACTGACAGGGGAGCCATTTCCTACGATAGCCGGACACCCTTGGTGATAGTCCTCCGTAAACCCCTGACGGTTCAACAGTATGTCGACGACATTCTACGACATGTTGTTTCCATTCCTGTTGCAGCACCACCGAGCAGGTTTTCAACAGGATAATGCCTGGACACACACGGCACGACTCTCTCAGGCCTGCCTCAGTAATGTCGACACCCATACCTGGCCAGCCCGACTCTCTCAGGCCTGCCTCAGTAATTTCGACACCCTTACCTGGCCAGCCCGACTTCTCACCGATGGGACATGTGTGAGGTATGATGGGACGCCACCTACGCCCATCCCGGGATGTCGGCGAACTAGCCCCTAATTTGGACACCATATGGTATCCTATACCTCAGTAAAGTATCTGTGAATTGTATGTCTATGCCACGTCGTGTGACCTCTTCTATCCTAGCCAGAGGTGGCCCTACAACGCACTGACTTGTTCCACTCGTGTAGTTGTCTTATCCGAGTAAATAGCCCAATTGCTCTGGAATTGCAATCATTTTTCCAAACAGAAGTGATCGCTTTTTCCACGTCAATAAGTGAGTCACGGATAAATTATCATCGGCCGCCACCGGGAATCGAACCCAGGTCTTCCAGTTACGCGCCGGACATGCTACCACTGCACTACAACGACTTCGAATTCTCTAGACTCACATGTGATTAACTGCCAAACCACATGGCAGGTTCCTTCATGGATCCCCGCACAATGCTGGGGATTCACTATAGATGCAAAGCAGCAACTGAGCAAATGACTAGGAGGCGAATAAGTAATTAATTCATACGATCTATGTGGATCAGGAACACAAAACAGAAGTAATAGCTTTTTCCGTGACTCACTTATGTCCGGCGCGTAACTGGAAGACCCTGGGTTCGATTCCCGGTGGCGGCAGATGAGAATTTTTCCGTAACTCACTTATTAACGTGGAAAGACCGATGACTTCTGTTTGGTTTTCCTGATCCACGTCGAGTGTATGAATTGATTTTCCTTCCTATACATATACACTGAAGAGCAATTCAATTAAAGATACCTGTCTAGTAACGTGTAGCACCACTTTTCGCCCTGATGACGGCGGCGATTCGTCTCGGCATGGACTCGACAAGACACCGGAAGCGTTGGGAAGCCATACGGATCCACGACCCCTGAACAAACTCCAACAGTTCACGAAGATTTGATGGAGGAGGGTCAGAGCCTAGAACATCTCTCTCGATGGCATCCCAGATGTGCTCGATGAGATTGAAGTCAGGTGACCTAGCTGGCCAAGGAAGCGAGGTCACGTCGGTGGTGTGTTTATCCAACCTTTCGGATACAATTCGGGAGCGATGGCACGGTGCATTGTCTTGTTGCAGGATGAGGTCCCCAGTGGGATGTTGAAGACGCACAAACGAGAACAAATGGTCGTCCAGGACATCCCGGTAATGTTGACCTGTGAGGGACGATGTTACACGTTCCAGAGGTCCCATTTCAGTCCACGTAAACAGTACCCAGACGAGAATGCCACCCCCACCAGCTTGAAGAGTACCTTGCTGGCAAGAAAGATCCATCGCATCATGTGGTTTGCGCCGTACTCGTATCCTGCCATCCGCATGTACCAACGTGAATCTCGACTCATCAGTCCAGGCAACATTTTCCCACATGTCTAGGGTCCAGTGGCGATGTTCCCGCGCCCATGCTAATCTTTGCACCCTGTGATGTGCGGTCAGCAGCGGTACCCTCGTGGGACGATGGCTTCTGTACCCCATAGTGAAGAGATGGTTCTGGATGGTGTGGCTGCTTACACGTTTTTGTGCACCAGCGTTAAATTGCCGAGTGATTTCTTGCACTGAGGCCCGTCTATCCGCTGTTACAATGCGAGCTAGCCGACGATGACCCCGCTCATCCACACGCTGTTGTCCACGGCAGTTGGCCCTTGCAGGGATGGTTTTACCGGATTCGATGTACTCACGGTGCACCCGTGACACAGTGGCTCGTGAAAATCCCAGTGCCTGCAGGACTTCCGAGATGGAGTGACCCATTCGTCGGGCCCCGACATTTTGCCCACGATCAAATGCGCTTAGATCCTTCGTCTTACCCATATTGCGTCCGACTCTTACTGATTCCCGTCGCATCACTCCTTATATTGTTGAATCGCTGCATACGTCATGTCGTTTCCGTTTACAAGGCCGCCCACAGCGCCACATTTGCATAACGCCAGCTGTCTCTAATTCAATTGCTCTTCAGTGTATATTGCACATAACAATTTTCATATCGATTGGATATTACTTTCTGGGTGTTTTTTTTTTGGGGGGGAGGGGGTAAACAGTTTATTTTCTTGAATGTTATTAACTTCAGGAATTTAAAACTAAAGCAAACTAATAGCTTTATCATTCTTCCATTTTTTGCCAAGCGAAAAACAAAACTGATCATGCTCATCATCATTGCAATCGTTGTTTTCCATGATTAAATCTTTAGTAAAAAGGGGGAGATTCAATTTAATATCACTTTTAAATGATGCATCTTTTAGCGGGCATCAAAGTTCAAAGGATTAAAAAAAGTATTCATGCTATTTCTCAGCTACATACATAAAAATTTGTGATCTTCCACGTGTATTTAAAAAAAATGTATTTTAATATAGCTTTCTTTTACCTTTATCACATTGTTTTTTCTCCATTTCTGCAAGAAAATCTGTAGAACTTGGAAGTGAAGTAAGGTTATCTGAAATGGTTGTATAATGCCGTTGCAAGGAACACAGCGTTCCAATGAATACATCCCGTCCCGTCATTTAGAAGAAGCGAAATTGAATTAAGGGAAATAACTTATTCATAGGTGTATTCTTGATATCACAGAGATGAGTGAGACAAAATAAAGACCAGATACACTGCTTAGAAATTTTATGTAATTTAATATTTGTTACCATTTAGCTAACGAAATATAAAGTTTCGTGAAGTCATATCAGTTAAATGTATTGCAATATATGCGTGGGAACTCATTTTAACAAATTAAATTTGCAAAATACTAAAACCGTAAAGAAAGAAAGAAAACGGGAAGCTGTAAGATTTCCATTTTACCGTCATTGTAAAATCATATGTTTTGTACGGATCCTTTATACATATATTACAGCGTTATTTTACTTTGATGCGATTGAATATGAAAAAAATAATGTATCAGAAATAAAGATTCATCACACAGATTTCTAAAAAACAAAAAACTGTGAACATTTTCTGATGTTCGCAGTTTTTGTTTTTGATTTGGGAAAGCTGAGAAAATCTGAGACCATCAATCCAAAGTTTGGCTAATTGTTAATACTAAAAAATGCGGGATAACATTTTTATCCTTTACATTGCTTCGTGAGCAAATTGGTGCATATCTATTAATCAGGTGCATTTCATACATATAGATGAAATTTTTTCAAAAGTATTTTCTTTATATGTTCAGGCTCCACATATTTTTAATTTTTGGATTTTCATGCTTTCAGCACATTACTAAAGTACCAAACATTTTTATATTTTGCTTTAGACTATAGGCATTGAAGCCATACGTACCGTAGTCTTTTATTATACCCAAACGTTTGAATGATGATGTATTGTCATAGATATGCTAAAACATTTCTATCTTTTGAGTATCATGCTTAGGGTATGATCGTACAATTCGTAAAATAATGTTTTATATGTTTGTCATTCATAACACCAAGAATGAAAAATTTCTGTTTGTTCCATCAGTTTGTTTTTAATTGTGATTTAATTCCGCAATGCTGCGAATAGTTAAATTTCTTTTCGGAAATAAATCTTGAAGTGCTATTGGATCTATTCTTACACGTTCTCATCTTCATTGAAGAAATGTCGTTACCTGACACTTCAGAACATATTTTCCTCATCAAAAATCCTGAAAATTTCTAGAGAACAAAAAGTTGCTCCTCTAATTGGAAAACAGCGAGGAAATAAAAAAAATATTACTTACGGTTTTAAATTTGAGAAACGCAAGATGGTGCCATTAAAAAGAAATCAAGTACGTATTTGGTAATGCGGAAAAACGAGCCGTAGGAGGTGAAGAGAGTTTTACTTAGTGACTGTTGTCATGACTACAAAGCTACGAAAAAAAAATGAAAAAAAAATCGAAGTCTTGCGCGGAGTATTGCAAGGGCTCTTCACTTCGCATCACATTGTCTCCCTTTAAAATCATTTCAATTTGCTTTTTTTATAGCCATATAGCATTCATTAAGACGTTGGGGATCCTATTTCATACCAGAGCTGGAGTAAGGAATAAAAAAAAAAGAGGCTCATCTGAGATGTCCGCTGACAAGAAGATATTACAGAAAAAAAAAAAAAAAAAAAAAAAAAAAAAGCATTTCCTCTTTTGGAGGCTTTTCTCTAGAATGATGGGTGATTTAAAAGAATTTAAATTACAGAGGCTATAGCGTAATTTCAAAGAAGTTCCCCAAACCACGATCATATGACTAAAAATTCAACTCCGCCTGTTCTTTTTATAGAAACATCTGATATATCATGATACAAATTGAACTACCTCCATCTTCTAATATACCCTATGCGGAAAACTGTCTCCGGACACCCCCTTCCGCAACAAAAATGGAACATTTCAATAGATCACGTGTGCCAAATTTCCTTTAAAACTGCAGGTGAGCTCCTCAGATGTAGTTGGATATGCGTGTTGAGTTTACTGACTTCCAACGAGGTGCTGTTATGGGATGCCATATCAGCAACCTGCCCCAGCGTGCGATTGCAGAACAATTGCAGCACCCACGGTCAACTGTTCAAGACGTTTTTAGTAAATGGAAACGTAAGGAACCTATACGACTACCAAACAAGAAAGATGACACCGAATTTTTGGGTGTAATAAGCTCGTCTTTTGAATCCGTTCTGACGCAAATTAAATTTATCAAAGCTATTCAAAGTCAAAGGAACCCGTATAAAAACAATAGTATCTGACGGAAGAAAGAAGTTTTTCAATCGGGTTTTTAATCCCTTAGATATTGCTGTAAACGGAATCGTGAGCTTACGCCCTCTGGTTGCAGACTTGGGTGTTAAGAAAAACATGAATTTATATGAGAAACATTTCGCACCGGAAATGATCTCCAACAGAGAAAGAATTTTTCAAATTGGACTCTTAGAAACAGAGATATCGACAAAAATAAGATGTGACTTTACGTCCCATGGTAGGAAAACCATGCATTATTTTAGGAAGAAAGTATTCTCAAAAGGATTTTCCATATGAGTGGCATCCGTCCAAGAAAAAAAATAATTAAGATTTAGTGGAGTTTTTAGGAGCCCAGATTTTGCTCCAAATACATCAGAAGCAGAAATTAACACTTTTTCCCCTGGTGGCCAAACCATTCTTTACCAAACATTAGAAATTATGTGAAAAATATTTTCCATCAGGTCTTGTATGCGATACAGGAAGAATTTTTCAAATCGGAGTTTTAGAAGCAGAAATAACGCAAAAAACGCAATTTGCCTTTCTGCCTCCTAGCGGAACCAGTCTATGATTCACTTGAAAATTTTTATTTTTAGGAAAAACAACATTTCGCATCGGAAACACTATCCAACAAAGAAGGAATTTTACAAATTGGACTCCTAGCAGTAGAGATACTGACAAAAATAAGATATACATCTACCCCCCCCCCCCTGGCGTAGAAACCTTGTATTATTTTAATAAGAAAATGTTTCTAAACAGTTTGTAGATATGAGTACTATCGATCTACAAACGACGTTTTTTTCGATCGTGATTTTAGAAGCTCGTATTTTGCTGCAAATACATCAGAAGCGGAAATTCAGATTTACGCCACCTGGTGGCCACACAGTTTTCTTTCAAAAAATTAGAAACTATGTGCAAACGATTTTCCATCAGGAGCTGTATCCGGTGCAGAAAGAATTTTTCAAATCGGAGATTTAGAAGCAGAGATATAGGGGGAAACACAATTTGCCTCTACGCCCCCTAGCGGAAAGTATATGAATTACTTCAAAATTTTGAAATTATATGGAAAACGTGTCACACGAAAACACTATCCAACAAAGAAGAAATTTTTCAAATCGTACTTCTAGACGTAGAGATATTGACGAAAATAAGATATACATCTACGCCCCCTGGAATATTTTAAGAAGAAAATATTCCGAAAAGGTTTATCGATGTGAGTGACATCAGTCCACGAAAGAATTTTTTCAATCGATATTTTAGAAGCTCAGATTTTGTGGTAAATATATCAGAAGTAAAAGTTAACACTTACTAATATATCAGAAGCAAAAATTAACACTTACTGTTCTCCAGCGCATACACCTCCTGATGGAAAATCTTTTGCATATAATTTCTAATTTTTGGTATTCTTTACCAAAAATTTGAAATTATATGCAAAAGATTTTCCATCGGGAGGTGTATGCGCTGAAGAAAATGTTTTTCAAGTCGGAGTTTTAGAAGAAGAGTTATCGGGGAAAATGTAATTTACTTTTACGCCCCCTAGCGAAAATCTATGCGTAATTTGAAAAAGTACTTACATCTAAAATACTCTTCGACATAAATGGAATCGAAAGATAAAAGATGTTTAGAAGCAAATATGTAGATTAAAACGTATTTTTGAATTCGACATCATCTGCATTTACGCCCTCTAGCGGCAAAATTGTACATCGTAAAAAAAAAAACGAAATAAAGGATCATCTTTCGCATATTTCAAGCTTCCCAATGCAAAAAGAATTTTTCAAATCGGACTAATAGTTGCAGAGATATCGTGGGTACAGACGGACAGACAAACCGATAACATAAGCACGTTCTTTTTTACAAAAACGTGCTAAAAACGTTCAGGAAGACCAAGTAAATTGTTTGAAGATCCCCGTGAGCAACTCAATGGTTATAAGCAGTCGCCCGTCCCTAATTTAGGGCCACTGGTTCCAGGGAAGGGAGAGAGCCAGTGCCAAAAGACAAACACAACATCCATGCTTCACCGGGATTCGAACCCGGGCACATTTCGGACGAATTGTCATAAGCCATCGCTTAGACCACTGCGCCCCACGTAAAGTGGCAGAAAGGAACAAGAGAACTCTGAAGCGTGTAGTCCGTGGGTACAGTCATTCCTCTGCACAAATCATCACCAAAGAATTTCGGGATTCAATAGAGATGACTGTATGCACTAAGACACTTTGCAAGGAACTGCGGAAGTTAAATTTCCATGGTCAAGCTGCATACAAGCCGTTAATAACTCGTCAGAATGCGGGTAAGCGACTTGCTTGGTGCAAAGCTCGTCGCTTACTCGTCCGTAGATCAGTGGAAATCAGTGTTACGGAGTGACGAATAATGCTACATCTTTTTAAATACAATGGTCGTTGCTGGATGTGGGATATGTTAGGTGAACGGTATCTACCAGAATGTGTCATCCCAAATGTTAATTGGAGGAGGGGGGGTCCGCCCGTCCCTAATTTAGGGCCACTGGTTCCAGGAAAGAGAGAGAGAGCTAGTGCCGAAAGACAAACAAAACATCCATGCCTCACCGGGATTCGAACCCAGACCCCTTTCTGACGAATGATCAGAAGCCAGCGCTTAGACCACTGGGCCACCGGGGAGGCAAAGTTAAATTTAGAGGTGGCAGTGCCATCTGGGGATGTTTCTCATGGTATGGACTGGGACCATTGGTGGTTGTAGATGGAAACATGAACTCCACGAAGTACGGGGACATTTTAGACAACGCCGCACTACCTACACTTTCAGTTTTACGGAGACGGGCCATTCTTGTTTCAGGAAGACAACGCGCCATGCCGTAAAGCAAGCTCCATTTCGACATGGTTTAAGGATATGGGTATACAGAATCTTGGGTGATCAGCTCAATGCTTCGACCTCAAACCTATAGAGGTCCTTTGGGATGAACTTGATCGTCGGATTAGGGCTAGAACGACACGTCCAACTTCTGTGTCTGAACTGACCACTGCTTTCCGAGAGTATGGGGACAACTGCTTACCAGAATCTCACTGAAATTGTACCACGGAGAGTGCGCAATTCGTGGCCAAAAGTGCGCCAACTCCTTATTAATTTTGCCGTGAATGTAGTTATTTATATAAAGCAAAATGGGGGAAATGCGAGTGTTTCCGACCGCGAATTGTTCCACCAATTGTAAATGACCTAGAGATATGAAAATTGGTACGCTGATAGGTCTTAAGGTCCGGATACCTAGAAAAGTCCGAAAAGAAATCCAAATGGCTGCTTTGGAATATTGTCTGCTTGAATTTTTCCACCACTTCTACACTTAGAAAAGTCGGAAAACCAAAATATTCGAAAGTATGACTTAGCTTTACTGTTCAAAATGCTAAGTTTAATTGACTGTTCAAATGCTAAGGATGACTTAGCTTTACTGTTCAAAATGCTAAGTTTAATTGACTGTTCAAATGCTAAGGATGACTTAGCTTTACTGTTCAAAATGCTAAGTTTAATTGACTGTTCAAATGCTAAGGATGACTTAGCTTTACTGTTCAAATGCTATTCCTGAAATGCTGTAAAAATTCCATGAAATTTTGATGTAAAATTTAAGGGTCTTCAAAGCCTGCTACCGTTTTACGTCAAACCTTATGCAATGACGTCACGATCCAATTATAAATCGTGAAACAGTTACGGATCTTAAATTACTTTTCTTTCCCTTAATTACTTCCATTTTCTTTTATTGTATGTTCAAGAAATGATTTTATAGATTCACCGTTTGGGACAACGGGCGTGGCTGCTTCTATTGTAAGATATATTAGGTGTACAAATAAGTTTTAAAACGATATTTGTGTGACTTATACAGCTAATTTATGTATCCCACATTCCCTCGCGTTGTTGTCACGTGACCGTAACTGGTTCAGATTATAAAATGTGACACAGAAGTTTGCCCCAAAGTCAAACGCACTTGTACATCGGTGGGTGAAAGATGGCAAGTGATACTGTATTTATTCGACACTGCATTCGTTACGAATTTCATCAAGGAAAAAGTGCTGCAAGGGCATGTGTATGGATCTGCTCAGGGGAGAATATTGTATTGAAAAGCACGTGAGAGCTTTGGTTCAGACTGTTTAAAGCAGGTGATTTTGATGTTAGCGATAGGGAACATAGCGGCGCCTCGCAGAAGGTTTAACATGAGGAACTACAAGCGTTGCTGGATGAAGCTTCGTCTCAAACGCAAAAAGAACTAGCTGAACAACTGGGGGTAACTCAAACCATTTCCAATCGCTTACGCGCAGTGGGAAAGATTCAGAAGGAAGGAAAACGGGTGCCACATTACCTGAGCCAGAAGAACAAGGATGAGCTAGTCATGAAATGTTTGAATCTGTTGAATAAACAACAGAAAATATTTCTTGTGGAAAAATCGTTACGGGTGATGAAAAGTGGATATGGTACGACAATCCCAAACGCAAGAAACACTGGCTAGACCCCGGTAAAGCAACTACTTCGACACCGAAACACAATAGTCACTCCAAGAAAGTTCTGCTGTGCATCTGGTGAGATATGAAGGATGTGCTGTATTATGAACTATTGGAACAGGGTCAAACGGTTACTGCTGATCGCTACAAGCAACAATTGCTGCGATTGAACCAGGAAATCTGTCGGAAAGGTCCATTCACAGGAAATGATTGCGTCCCGTGAAATTACTACATGACAACGCTAAGCCGAATATCGCGAAATCGGTCAAGGAAACGTTATTGACGCTTGGCTGGGAAGTGTTGATGTACCCGGTGTATATTCCCGACATAGCCCCTTCAGACTATTGTTTGTTCCGATCGATGCAACGTGGTTTTTCTGCTGTACGGTTCATATGACGAAGTGCAAAAATGAGTTGACGACTTCATCGCGTCACACGACAAAGTATTCTTCATGGCTGGAATCCGTCAGCTGCCCGACCAATGGCGGAAGGTGATAGATAATGACGGCGCATATTTTGATTCGTAAAGGTATTGTTGTTTTTCTCTCAAATTAGATGTTGTCTTGTCTTAAAACGCTTTATAACGTATTTGTACACCTAATATAAAAAGCACTAGTGTCCGGAGACTATTTCACATAGTGTGCAAAGCTGAACTACCTCCGTGTGCTAATAGATTTTCCCACGTGCCACATGAAGCATGCTAAAAATGGACTTATATATTATCTGCAGGTATGTACATACTGTCGTACCACTAATATCCAGATACCCCTCAATTGATAGTGAGTTTAGGTCTACGTGAACACCGCATTACAGAAACAACTATAAATATGCTCGTAAGACTGTTATGAGACAATGCCACGACTCTGAATGCAAGATGTGTCTATCGACAGAGCTAATTAATTTCCAGCGCGGATTGACATAAGGTGCCACGTAAACAATCTTCCCGTACGTGGCATTTCAGCGGTACTCAAGATCCGTAGGTCGAGGGTTGGTGATGTAAAGCAAAAATGCGCGGGGCTAAATTTGCGAAGGCTATTTGTACTGATGTTAGCACCTGCGCAGTGTGCAGAACGCTGCAAGACATGGGTTATATACAACGCTCCATCAGCCATCAACAACCCGCTAATCACTTCACCTAATGCCACACGTCGATTAGCCTGGTGTAAAGAACGTCCATCTTGGACTGTAGACCAATGGAGAACTGTGCTTCGGACTGTCAAGTCACGATATATGAGTGTTGTTCCAAAAGTAATGCAAAAGTGGGCATAACATTTTTGTTAACTGAGAGAGGTCGTTTAAGTTCCACATGTTGGTAGAGTAACTCTTCCTCTATAGTAACCTTTCTTTTTGCAGGTAAATAATGGATTTCAAGAAGAATGCCGTCATTGAGTTCTTGACGAAGGAAGGGCGGAGGCTGCCCGACATCCCCAGATGGCTACAGAATGTTTACGGAGATGACACCTTTGACAAGAGCAATATGTATAGATGGATGAAGAAGTTTAAAGAAGGAGAAACCAGCATTGAAGACAAACCACGCAGTGGAAGACCATCATCTGTGACCACTGGCACAAATCGTCGGCGAGTGGATGAATTGATTCGCTCGGAGAGACGAGTCACAATCCGTGAGCTTGTTGCACAACTGGACTCTGGTCACAATGCCATACAAAAGATGGTGGAAGACTTAGGGTATCGGAAAGTGTGTGCAAAGTGGGTACCACGGCAGTTGACACCCTATTTGAAGGAGAGAAGGTTGGAAGTTTGCTGCTTTGATCTGCTGGAAGCGCTTGAAGCCTATCAAGACACTTCTTTTTCCGATCTGGTGACAGGGGATGAAACGTGAGCGTATCTTTGCGATTTGCAAACGAAGAATCAATCCCTGGAATGGTGTCACACCTCTTCACAAAGGCATAAGAAGTTCACGAGCCCGCGATCAGCACAGAAAGTAATGGTGACTGTTTTTGGGGATGACAGGGGTGTCATTGTTCTTGATTTTCTGGAACGTGGCGGTACCCTGACAAGCGAGCGGTACAATGAGACACTCGAAAAGCTTAGAGGAAGAAGAGACCAAAGAAGCATCTGGAAAGGTTCCACGTTCACCATGACAATGCAAGACCACAAGCATCTTCGGCAACAAATCAGACGATCAGCAAATTAGGCTGGTCTGTGGTCTCCCATCCACCGTACAGCCGAGATCTGGCACCCTCCGGCTTACACCAGTTTGGTACAATGAAGGACAGTCTACGGGGATAAAGATTTAATGACACAGACATGGTGAAAGTGGCTGTGAAGAAGTGGGTACAACAGTCTACACCCGAATTTTTTCAAAGAGGATTCGAGAGTTTGGTTCAACCATGGCGCAAATGCATCGCGTATGATGGAAACTATGTTGAGTAATACCTTTTTATAGAGTTACTCTACCAACATGTGCCATTTGAACGACCTCTATCAGTTAATAAAGTTTTGCCAACTTTTGCATTACTTTGGTACAACCTTCATATAGTCTACCGATCTGGTGGTCGTTCCTGGGTGTGGAGGATGCCAGGAGAAAAGTACTTTCTGGACTGTATCGTCCAGACAGTGATGTTTGGTGGAGGCAGCGTGATGGTGTGGAGCAGAGTTTCGTGGTTCGGCTCGGCTCATTAGTCGTTTTGAACAAAACCATGAATTCTGAGCTCCACCTAGACGCCCTGGACCATTATGCACTGCCAACGTTGTGAAAGTACTTTGGGGAGATGTTCAAAACACTCTTTGCCGCCCCGGTGGAGGTCTAAGCGATGGCTTCTGGTCATTCGTCCGCAAGGCGTTAGGGTTTGTATCCCGGTGAGGCATGGCTCATTTATCTTCCTGTAGAAGCATACTTTTTTCACACTGCTGGCCACCCAAAATGCAACACCAAGAAGGACACGAGATAGCAAAGCCAGATTTACTGGACACATAACAACAGATACAAAGATGAAACGATTGAGCTTACAGACCCGTGCGATTTGCGGAACACGCAGACGTCAAGAGTTCGTGTGGCCCCCATGGCTGGCAATAACGGCCGCTACACGCCGCGGCATCGAACGAAAGAGGCTTTGGATGTAGGCTTGGGGTATGTAGGCATAGGCTGCTTCCACACGTTGCCACAGTTCATCAGGCGTAGCCACGGCGGGTGCTTTTCGGGCCACTCGGTTGCCGATCAGCGACCAGACGTGTTCGATGGGCGACATATCGGGAGAACAGGCGGGCCACGGCAGCAGTGACACCTGGTGGGCCATGAAGAATTGTTGCACGATGCGTGCCACGTACGGGCGTGCATTGTCCTGTTGAAACATGGCCGCTGGCAGGTTCTGCAGGTAAGGGAGGACTACAGGCTACAAAACGTCGGAGATGTAGCGGTGGCTGTTGAGTGTACCGGCGATGTGTACAAGAGGGGTGCGTGTGTCATATCCAATTGCGCCCCAAACCATAACGCCAGGCGACGAACCGGTATGGCGATGCATAATGCAGGCGTCATACAGTCTCTCGCCACGGTGCCGCCACACGCGGATTCAACCATCGTGGTGTTGTAGACAATGTCGTGTCATTTCGTAGTCCAGGTGTGGCGTTCAACGGCCCACTGCAGCCGCACTCGCCGGTGGTGTAACATCAACGGTAATCGGAGCAATGGGCGCCGTGCGACAAGTCCCTGCTCCTGCAGACGACGTCGAATGGTACGTGCTGACACAGGTTGTTGCGCAACACACCCCAATTAATGCGCTAACGTTCGTGATGTGGCGGTGAAAGCCGTCAATACCCGCCGCACAACATGCCGGTCCTCTCGTTCGGTGGTGTACCGCGGCTGTGGCAATCACTCACGTCGGTCCGTCCGTCCCACCTGAACCCACCGAATCCATACTCGCCTCACTGTGGCTGGATGTCGTCCCACACGGGCGCCGATGTCTCGGTACGATAAACCGCTGTCGCGATAAGCCACTATTTGCCCTCTCTCGAACAGCGAAACCTGCTGGAATGACTGCCGTATTCTGCGACGAGGTATCAGGAAGTTTCCCACGCACAGGTCCGGCAGGTCCGGCACTTCCACTACTTACACCCCGCCTTCTGTGCACCCTTCTTGTAGTGCTTTTTGGTGGCGTGCCGGGCGCACAAGATTTGCATATGCCCTGCAATGCTAATCGTTTCCATGGTGTCTCACGGGCGACGCATGCTGCGAATTTCAGGCCAATCGGATGCTTCCTTCTTGGTGTTGCATTTATGGTGGCCAGCATTGTACTTTGGTAGAATGGAGACTTCTTTCACATCAAACATTAGGTGTATTTTTTTCACTTAGAGAAAGCTGGAACTACGTTGAAGAAACTACTGAAACTAATTCAGCTTTGGAAACAGTCTAAGAAAAGTGAGTATTGTACCACATTGCCAATTTTGGAAAAGTGATTTAAAGGTTTAGTTCCTAAAATAAAAAATAACTTTGACTATCATAACAGATTTGATCCAAATGCGTAGTAAGTCACTAGACTAAGCCATAATCGTACAGCTTTGAAATTGGCCACGGCAAGCGAGTTCGAGGGTTAAGTTGCGCTAAACCCTCATTGTTAATGTCGTTATTAGGTTGTTGTCTGGTGACTGCAGATTAAAAATAAAATGTGCTGCCCCAGTGGCGCAATTGTCTAAGAGCTTGTTTCTGACCATTCGTCCGAGATGGGCCCAGGTTCGAATCCCGGTGAGGTATGGATGTTGTGTTTGCCTTTCGGCACTGGGTCTCTCCCTTCCCTGGAGCCAGTGACCCCAAATTAAGGATGGGCGACTGCTTATAGTCCATAGTTGCTCTTGGTGGTCGTTAAACACCCCCAAACAAAACAAAAATCAAATGTGAAAGACCCACTGCATTTCTTGTTTGTTTGTGAGTTTAACGACCGTCGTCAGCAACTCAGTGGACCATAAGACATCTTCCGTTTCTAATTTGGGACCTCAGGTTTCAGGTAGAAGAGAGAGCCAGTGTCATATGACAAACACCACCAGGGCCAACTAACAAATTGTCAGAAGCTATGGTAAGATCACTGCTTTTAATTCACAATTTTTTTTATTGCTTTCACTACAGCTGTCAAGATAACCTATACAGGATACATAGGAAAGTCCCTATAGCCTGGAATAACTTGCGAACGGAGAGAGGTACAATTATGCAAGTGAGATAACAGTATAGTAAAACGCTTACGCCCAATCGAATACAACCGATAGCAGAGCCCTTAGTGGCGAAATGCGGAAGTTAGCCATTGCGAATCGAAAACAAAAAGAGATAGAGCAAAATTTCCAACTACAAAGTTGTAGAGCATCAATTAGTTAGTAAAGAACGACATTTGTTTCACACGGATAAGATAAATTGTCGCCTGAAGACCCTAAAATGTCCGAAATCGATGCGCGACGACTTGAATCTGCATATTCACATTTCGCAAATGTAGCCGTATGCAAATGCAGATTGTGACGTTGTACCGTACCTACGATATAAAAACCAGTAGTACCCTGATCAGAAGTTTAGGTCTATGTACGCTGTGTGAGAATGGCGAGCTTGGATTTCTGCGGTTACGTAAAAATCAGGTGCATGCAACAGCGCCTACAAGTCTGCTGGATCTACATCGTCGTGTCACAGTTGCTTGCAATAGTGTGACACCTTCCCTGCTGAGGAATGTGCGTGCAGAGTTACTTTCAGGAAATCAAATGTCTGTCGTGGGCAATGGCGAACTCTTCGAACATACTCGACATTAACTTTTTATCACTGTACGCCAGTTTGCCTTTTTTGTTGTTGTTTTGTCTGACGTCATCAAACTGTATTGACATAAATACACATTTATGCAATAAATTGTGTGTATTTGCTCATACCTATGCCTGTTCCCTTCAAACGTTCACACAAAAGGTCGCGCGTCGATTTCGGACATTTTAGGGTATTCAGGCGACAATTTATCTTATCCGTGTGAAACAAATGTCGTTTTGTACTAATTAATTGATGCTCTACAACTTTGTAACTGAAAAATTTGCTCTATCTCTTTTCGTTTTCGATTTGCAATGGCTAACTTCCGCATTTCGCCACTAGGGGCGCTGCTATTGGTTGCATTCAATCGGGCGTAGTAACTTTACTATACAGTTATCTCACTTGCACAACTGTACCTCTCTCCGTTCGCAAGTTATTGCAGGCTAAAGGGACTTTCCTATGCACCCTGTATAATCAAATGTATCCGGACAATTTTTTTAAGTAGTGGATTTGCCCATACATGTATAAAAAGACACGCGTGGCCTGGGAAACATTGAGAGACAAGCATGAACAGTAGAATTGGGCTACAGTGACTTTTAACGGGGCAAGATCACGGGATGCAATCTCAGCCGCAAGTCAGTTTGGGAAATTTCTGCCCTGTTGCAGCTGCCTCGCTCAACTGTAAGTGATGTTTTTGTGAAGTAGAAACTCATGAGAGAAACTGCAGTGCAATCGTGATCTGGTAGGCCACATAAAATAACAGAGTGGAACCGCCGAGTGCTAAAACGGGTGGTAAGAAAAAATCGCCTGCTGCAGCACTCACCACCCAGTTCCAAAACGAATCTGGAAGGAACGCTAGCAATATAACGGCTCTTCGAGAACTGATGGCTGCATGGCCATAGAAACCAATTCCCAACTCGAGCCTAACATCAGCAATCTCAACGCTAAGCGTTGGTTGGAATGATGCAAAGCTGGCTGCCAGTGAACTCTGGAGTGATGACGGACGCGTCCGGGTGTGGAGGATGCCAGGTGAACGATACGTGCAAGTCTATGTTGTGCAACTGTGAAGTTTGGTAGAGGAGGCATCATGCTCCGTTGCCTGCGCTGGGTCCCCTAATTTCCACTGCCCGGGAATCTTAACGCTGCGATCTGCAATGACATTCTCAACCATCCTGTGTTCCTAACATTATGGCAACAGTTCGGTGTAGGCCCTTTCATTTACCAACAAGACAGTACCGCAGTCCACAACGTGAGATCTGTGGTGCAATGGTTTGATAAGATGGGTGAGAAAGAACTTGACTGGCCTACAGAGTCCCGATGTCCACCCAATGGAATACATGTGGAATGAACTGAACTGGAACGCGGCTGCGAGCAAGGCTAAACCACCAGACATTGAAGATATACTTGAATAACGCTCTTGTCCCTGAATGGATGACAATTCTCGCATCGACGTACTTAAATCTAGTGGAAGGCTTTCCACGTACATTGGAGGCTGTGATATTAGCTAAAGGGGGACCAGCTCGATATTAATTACTTTCCTACTACAGCGAGTTTGTGATAGGCAATTGTCCGGATATTTCTTATCAGATTGTCTAGCTTCTTTTAGTTTACATGGGCACGAGTATTCCCACAAAAGTTTTAACTGGGTCATAAGAGTAGGAAAAAGAAAAAAATATTTTGTCTCTGTAAACTCAGTTAATGGATTTAGTTATTATCATCGTGCATATGAACCTAGAAAAAATATACACTGAAGTGCCAGAAAAATTGGTACACCAGTCTACTACCCGGTAGGTGCCCCACGGAAGCGCAGGACTGCCGAAATACGACGGGGCATGGACTCCACTAGCTTCTGGAAATATGCTGTAGGCAATGCACACCATACTTCCTGCAGAGCGTTCCACAATTCGGGTGTATTCCGAGGTCTCAGATTCCTGTGTTTGATAGCGCGTTGCATGGGATCCCAAATGTGTTCTATCACGTTCAGATCTGGGGATTTGGGTGGGAATGGGAACACTCCAAACACAGATGAATGCTCCTCTAACCATAATGTGGCGCCCCGACAATTGTGTGGATGTGCATTGTCCTGTTGGAATAGGCCCAACCCATCAGCATTAATGCAGGACATGAACGGGTGTACCTCGTCAGAAAGGATGTGCACATAGCGTTGGCCTGTCACAGACGTTTGTAGACGTACCAGGGGTCCCAGTGAAGTCCAGCTAAACACACCCCATTCCATAACGGACCCCCCCCCACCAGCCGGTACAGTTCCCTGTCGACAGGCGGGATCCATGGCTTCATGGGGTTTGCGCCACACACGAATCCTTCCATCTTCCTGATACAGTTGGAAACGCGACTCTTCAGACCAGGCTACTTGTTTCCAGTCATCAAGTGTCCAGTGGCGGTGTTGCCGTTCCCAAGCGAGGCGCGTAGCTCTGTGTCGTGAACCCATCAAGGGGACTCGAGTTGGGCGTCGGCTCTCAAAGCCCATATCGTGCAGGGTACGTTGCACAGTCCGGACGCTGATGCTTGTTGAGGCTCCAGCATTGAATTCCGATGTTACCTGCGAGAGTGCTGCACGCCTATCGCGTGAAACGATTCCTGACAGCCGACGAAGGTCACGTTCACCCAATGTCTTTTTACGGCCACACTGGTATCGTAGGTTGGAGGTTTTGCCGGAATTCTTGTAGTCACGGTACACACTTGCAATGGTCGTCCGTGAAAATTCGAGCTTCGTTTCTACCTCCGAAATACTACGGCCCATCTCACGAGCGCCAACTATGACACCGCGTTGAAAATCACTTAAATCGTTATTACTTGTCATTCTCATGCCGAAAACAGCTCTGACAGCTGGCAAGGATGTCTATTGCTTTACATACGCACTGGCGGACGCAACCGAGTACGCGCATAGGTGACGTTGCTATGTATTTTGCATAAGCTCGTCTGTACCAGTTTTTCTGGCACTTCAGTGTATGTCAAGCCTAAGGTAATGACCCTAGTAAACGTTTTCTTCTGCTGCAGGCAAAGCAGACACTGTGCTTTATTTCAGTAGTTTCTGATTTTTTTACTTCGCGGATTATTATTAAAAAAATGAAATTTGTTTTTGTGCTATTTACATATAACCATAGTTGAATCGAGTCACTCGAACTGTGCAGGCTATACACAAT
Source organism: Macrothele yani (assembly GCA_039090855.1). Taxonomy (NCBI): domain Eukaryota; kingdom Metazoa; phylum Arthropoda; class Arachnida; order Araneae; family Macrothelidae; genus Macrothele; species Macrothele yani. The sequence goes on from CM077023.1 coordinate 22,044,992, forward strand.
TATTATTTTTTCACATAGACAAAATGAAATCTGATAACGGAGGCAATTAAACTGATTAAATAAAGTAATACGCACCTATGATAATTAGGATGTTTTCTGTTGAAGAAAACTTGCTCTGATTCTTAGAAAGCCAGGAAGATCGAAATGTGCTAGTTATTTTCGATAATTTCTATGCAAGAAGCATTAATTACTAAAGGAAACATGGCGAAAAAAGGTTTTCAAATGAACGTAAAGCATTGCTTATTTAAACCGGCGAACGAGCTCGGAGAGTGAATAATTAAAAAAATTTGGGTTCGCTGTCAACTTGAAAATATAACCACACACAGTATCCAGTTTTCACTTTACAAATATCTGAATTTTTTTATTAAAAACGTGCATGTAAACTAAGTCCTTCAGTGCTAAATGGTTGAGAACAGCGGAATTTTAGCGCTTTTTCCGAAGAAATTCTTTATTTAGCCCTACTCAGTAAATTCTAAACCGTCGTATCATTTTTTTCCCTCCAAACAATTGATACACGAATTTCGTCGTTTCGTATTGCAGACTTAGGCTTCCATCGCGAACCAAATTATGGAATAATTATAAATTTTTTAAGAGCAGGGTGGGTAATTAGAAAGAAATTGGAGGAAACAAATTATTCCAATTAAATTGCAGAACTACTTTGAAAAAGTTCTCGTAATTTTTAATTAGCAACAAACAATGCCATGCAGTTTGTTGAAATTCCCCTACAACTCCCATGTCCTTCGCAGTTAAGATTTCCAGGAACTGTAATTTGTCTCTCTCTTATAATGGTTTTAGTTTTCTGAAGTCATACGAACAGGCGGGCGTCGCTGGCCTTGGGTATACGTATTCGCACGGAAAGTATACTTCATTAAGATTAGCTTAAGTTTCCTCTACCATTCCATATACAGGGGTTGTCTGAAATAATGGAAACACCTTGAAACAATAGGGGTTACGCACCTAACATGATGTGGAAGCCCCCCCCCTTGGCATTTAAAACTGCTTGAATCCTCCTTGGCATGGACGCAGACAAGTCCTGGATGGTGGTAAGTGGTATGTTGTACCATTTTTCCTGCAGAAACTGCTCCAATTCCTTGAGAGACGCCGGAGGAGGATAACGGGATCGAACTCTGTTTTCCGACAGAGACCACAAGGACTCAATGATGTTTAAGTCTGGTGATTGTGGAGGCCAGGGTAGGTGTGCAACGTCATCCTCCTGTTCCTCAAACCATGATTGAACAGTTTGACTTCTGTGAATTGAGGCATTATCATCTTGAAAGGTGTAGTCCCCTGACGGAAACAATGTCTGCGCTATTGAATGCACATGGTCGGCCAAAATGGTGACATAGTCACCGCTAGTGATCCGTCCGTATAAGGTGATAATGGGACCTGCTGCAAACCACGAGATCATGGCCCAAACCATTACGGAACCACCCCCATGCTTCACTTTAGGAAGGCAACAGTCTGGGTTGTAGGCTTCTGCGGACGTTCTCCACACGTAAACCCGTCCTGTGGTGGGGAATAGTGAGAAACGTGATTCATCGGAAAACAAGACATGTCTCCATTGATCCGCAGTCCACGTTTTATGTTCCTGGCACCACTGTAGTTCCCGTTTCATATTCACCTGTGACACCAGGAGTTTTGCAATCGCAGCTCTGCCGTAAATATTGAGCTTATGCAATTCTCTTCGCACTGTATGGGTCGACACTAGGTTCTGGAGATGTGCATTAAGCTCAGCAGTCACTTTCGTCGGCGTGGTCTTCCTCCTTGCGGTCACAGCCCTCTTTAATACCCTCCGGTCACTCGCTGAGAGTTTGGTTTTCCTTTGACCGTTGTGTCTCGCAGATGTTGTGCCGTGAACATTGCATGCTGTCTTGAAGTTCGACACGGTACCTCTCGATACCCCCCGATACTTGTGCCACTTTGGTTACTGACGCACCAACCAGATGGGCTCCCACGGTCTGCTCTCTTTGAAACTCCGACAGGTCACTCATTGTGCCTTCAGCTGGAACGAATTTATGCAAACACCGATTTACAATGCAATCACGCAGACCCTTGAGACTATAAGCAACACTTTTTGCAACACAAAATTGTAGCTACACGTTCGTTTTACTCAAAAAGCAGCACATGCCAAAGTCACTGTTTTCAGCGAGGTGTTTCCATTATTTTGGACAACCCCGTAAAATAAGACTACAAAAATTGAGGTTGCTTTCGCGTGGTACGCAAGGAGTTAATCCTTCCCTTACCACCATTACTTGGTGCTTTTCTCATGAGTGAGCGGGATTTAGGCTGTCTTCAACCATGGGGAGGGGGTAATGAGACAGATTCCCAGGGCCCAGGCTTTCAGAGGACTCGCGTTCACGCAAGCAGGACAAATGATAGTTTAAATTATAAGCAGAAATATTGTGGATGCAACTGAAAAAGCACGGTAGTGTACTGTAAAAGTTTTGTGAAATAGTGTACATATCGGAAAACACTTTTGACTGGGAATAAAAATCAAATACATCCCCTCCCAAAAATACAGGTAGTCTCAGTTCTGATTGAACTGTCAGTTTGGAGCGTATAGGACTACGACTTCCAGATCGGAGAGTTGAAATGAGCTAGTCGAGGATGGTTTCAAAGCGTTTACTATAGCCAACACAGGTCTGTTGTATGAAAAGTAGCTTACATAATTTTTACAAATAATGCTGGATACATTGCGAACACAAAGTAGGCCGCCCCGGTGGTGCAGTGGTCTAAGCGATGGCCTCTGATCATTCGTCCGTAAGGGGTCCGGGTTCGAATCCCGGTGAAGCATGGATGTTGTGTTTGCCTTACGGCACTGGTTCTCTCCCTTCCCTGGAACCAGTGACCCTACATTAGGGACGGGCGACTGCTTATAGCCCATTGAGTTGCTCACGGTGGTCGTTAAACCTCCACTCAAAAAAAAAAAAAGCACAAAGTAGATCGATACACGAAATACCCAACGTGGTGCTCTGTTTTCTTGGGTTTCTTACATTCCTCATCACTTGCTCTTGCCTCTCGTTTTGATTTTCTACACTTTGGCTTGCGTTCATTCTGCGAATTCTGCGGCATTGTCGAATACGTTAACCCGTTCACACGAAAACAATTTTTTAAAATTTTAGTTTAAACCACTGCTATATGTTCTTTATATATTTGAATAGATTTCGTCGAGAGCTTTAAAACGATACCACGCACAATCGTTTAGCACTCACGGTTGTCCAGATAAACCGCGATATTGTCGAAAGTGTTCACCGGTTCATAAGAAAACAATTTTTAAAATGTTCAGTTGAAACCACTGCGAAATTTTCTTCCTATATTTGAATAGATCTCGTCGAGAGCTTTAAAACGATATCACGCACAGTCGTGTTGCGCTCACGGTTGCCGAGATAGACTGAGTCAAACTCGGCGGCACACCCAGAAGTATCGCATCGCCTCCCCCGCGCACAAGGAACGTCGCGCACACGATGTATTGCGCAGTACTCGAATTGGACTCCATGCTGTTTACGAATACGCTAACACGATTAGTGTGCGGCACGAATTTTTAACTCTATAATTTCAATTGGGACCTATTTTTGTCAGAGGCGGTCGGCCGTAAGTCGCCCCATACTATCGGCGGAGTTAGACGTAATCCTACGTCGAAAGAGGCCATATCTTCTTTTGAAAAGAAAAATCCTCATCCAGTCTTCTCCCCACAGACACATCCATCCCTTTTTTGTGAAATGTACGGTATTTTTAGGTATATAAGTCGAATGGGGTAAATTTTTAAAATTCCTTATCTTCATTCACAGATAAGTCGATCCTGAACATTAGACGAGGCTAGAACAAATGCAGTTAGTGTTCCGCAATTCTGTAACTACATTTTCAATGTTTCAGGTAAATTTAAAAGCAGAGAAAATGAGATGACCAACATATTTCTTTTTGGCAAAATATTGAATTTTGTAAGCTCCTCTTTTTTGCGAGCTGTCGCTACACGTATTCCTTCCCTCCGATCGACAGCTGGGAGAATCCTCTACGCAAAGGTGAAAAAAAAAGTGATAGAAGTATTTTAAATCAGACTGAGCAGCCCGGTTGCGCAGTAGTCTAAGCGATGCCCTCTGATCATTCGCCCGAAAGGGGTCCGGGTTCGAATCCCGGTGAGTCATGGATGTTGTGTTTGTCTTACGGCACTGGCTCTCTCCCTTCCCTGGAACCAGTGACCCTAAATTAGGGACGGGCGACTGCTTATAGCCCATTGAGTTGCTCACGGTGGTCGTTAAATCTTCAATAAAAAAATCAGACTGATGCTTGCAACGTGAGTGCAACGTACTGATGTGACATGACGTATTACTGAGGTGAGGAATGAGGCAAATCGACAATGAAGCAACGATAAACCTGCCGGCCTAGTTCAGTTGGAAGGACAGCCGCTCCGGGGTAGGAAGACGTTGTTCGAATCCCACAACCGGCAAAAAGTTATATAAAATCCGTCCCAAAAGTGTAGGCACAAGTAAATATCGACATTAAAACATAAAAATATGAAGCAAAGGAAAGTAGATATTGAAAAGCATGTGAATCACTTCTAACTGTGTCGCAATGGGAAACCAGTACATGCAATGAGTACAGTTATACGGTGTAGGATACAAACGTTCGGGGATAGCGTCTACCCGTGACAACGCAAGCATGTAGTTAGAGTTACGGAGTCTGAAATACATCCCTCCCCTCCGTAGTCAGAAGGGTTTGTCCTATGGAAAGTGATTGGAATGTGCGCGCAGACGTTTTGCTGCTGTGGTTAGTCGTCATGTAAATTGCCGTTGAAACACCAGATTAGCTCTAGTTTTTGAAATATCTATAAAATAAGTTTTATATTTAAAATAGTACACTGGCGTGCAAAAATTAAGGACGAGATGGTTTTTCGAATGTACCGTCGTGCAGAAGTGCTCCACATCTACTCAAATCATACCATAAGATCCCCAAGATGTAAGAATATGAGACAAGTCAGCAAAACCATCCAAACAAAGAATCCAAAGGATACAAAGTCACTTTATTGAAAAGGTAGCTTCGAGCACAACTGGACAGAAGACAGAAACGTCCATGTGACACGCGGCTGGCAAGAAAAATCTAGTCTTTAGTAGGGGATACGATCACCCCTGACTGCGTTGCAGGATTTACAACGTCTGTCCATGCAGAGGAAGAGGTTGTCAAGGAGCTGTTGATGCATCGTTGCCCATTCCTCTTGTAGCGCCAATCGCAGCTGCGCAATCGTTGCTGGCGGCTGGTGACTTGCTGCCAAGCGTCTCCCGAGAAGGCCCCACACCTGTTCAATTGGATTTAGGTCTGGGAACCTTAAGGGACAATCCATGCGTTGAATATCTTCACTCTCCAACAGCTCTGCAACAGCCACTGTACGATGAGGTGTAGCGTTGTCCTCCATGAAGACGAACTCAGGACCCACAGCCCCTCTAAACAGACGCACGAGAGGCAGGATAACCTCGCTGCAATAGCGGACACCAGTGACTGAAACTCCTTGGAAGATGTGGAGGTCAGTACGGCTACCAAGCATGGTACCGCCCCAAACAAGAACTCCGCCACCTCCAAACCGGTCCCTTTCGATGATGTTGGAGGTGTGATTGCGTGTTTCTTGCTCTCTCCAGATGTGTATACGTCCAGAATCGCTCGTCAGACTAACTCGGCTCTCATTCGTAAAGATAACTCGACCCCATTGCTGATGTGTCCAGTTCTTGTGTTCCTGGCACCACAGAAACCGCCGACTCCGATGAGCAGGCTTTAACGGCACACACCGTACTGGTCGTCGTGCAAATCGACCACCTTTGTGCAGCCTCCTGGCCACGGTAAAACGCGATAACGGAAGTCCAGTTGTCTGTTGCCTGTGCCTTGCGATTTCTCCCGCTGTCTGCCGTCTGTCTCTTCTCGCCTGTAGGACAATATACAGGTCGTCAGCCGCCGTGGTTGCTCGTGGACGACCACTGCTATACTCTCGGACAGCTGTTCCTGTCGTTTGAAATGCTCTCCAAGCTCGTGAAACGATGCTGTGAGTGATCCCGAACTCCTCAGCCACACTAGTTACACTTCGACCTTCTTCCAACTTCCCAATGACGCGACCTCGGGTAAAGTCACCCAGATGTCGTCTACTGGATTGCCTGTTGGCCATATCACACGGTGGCAGCAACTCGATGTCGTTCAAACCGATGTACACCGTGCAATAGCTTTCACCGAATTGCTGAGCGTACACCGTCCGTGTGCTTTAATACCCTTCCTGCACTCCTATCCCCCCTACGTCATGCTGCATATATGCGCATGCCCTACCGTACCGGACCCTAGTCTATCTCCTGAGTGGTGTTTCGGTCCGTTCTGCCTGCTCGTTCCGCTGTTATGCTAATTTCTCCTGTTCGTCCTTAATTTTTTCACACCAGTATATCTGTCAACTATACAGTTTTGATATTTTGTACTGTTTCTCATGTTGTATGAACATCAAAGTGCTCGCGGGAAACTCATTCATCTTTATCGGACATTGAATTATCTGTTGAATGTTACTGAATATTAAAAATATTTTTAATAAGTTTCCCGCGAGTACTTTGATGTTCATGCAACGTGAGAAACAGTACAAAATATCACAACTGTATAGTTGAAAGATATATACAACAAAATCTTATAACCACGTAATAAAGTTCAACACCGAAGTATGTTAGAAGAACTAAATAAATGTAAAATAAAATGGTTTAAACGCTCACAATTTAACGTTGATCTGTGCTTCTTTTTAAGGTACTTCAAGTTGGAAAACGCATTCTACTAAATTCGCATCAATTCAAGGAATACAACTCGGTTAAAAATAAGATTTTGAAATATTTCAATACATTTTGAAAAACGAAACTCTAACTTCATGAAACTTTTGGTTTTAAACCTGAATGATTATAAATATCCGATATTTCTCCCCAGTTGAAGGTTTTGCTGTACTGTTTATAAAACGGGAACAGAATGCCTCATATAAATGCAATTTCAGAAATGTATCTTCAAATGCTACGTTCATAGCACAAAAATCATCTGCTATGGGCAGTAATGTTGAAAAATACATTTTTTTTATATAATATTAACATTACACAACTTAACAAGAAGTGTGTACGTTTGTGTAAAACTCTTCACACGTTGTTCTTGAGTAGCTAAGGATATTTATGTACGTTGAAGCATATTACATCGGAATGTATGAGAACAATAATATCTGCGACCATTTGCAATAGGCTGACGTATTACTGACATAATAGTATCTGCGATCATCTGCTACAGGTTGACTTTTTTGTTTTTATAAAATGCAATCACTACGTAAATTCTAGTATATTAAATATTTATTTTTCATATCTTATATCTTTGAAACTGACAATACTATTCTTTGACGTATATTTAACCAGACATAACGAATCACTTGGAGATAATGTTATTAAAAGTCAAGTGTATTTAAATATGTTCAGTCCATATATAAAAATTATTCTTTACTATCTCATATGATATTGAAAGTCAGATGAAATTAAATATGCTGAGTCCAAATACGAAATAATCTTCTTTGTTGTCACAGATATCAGCAAAGAAGATTATTTCGTATTTGGACTTATACTTTCGTATTTGGACGATACTGTTGTCACAGATATCAGCAAAGAAGATTATTTCGTATTTGGACTTAGCAAATTTAATTTCATCTGACTTTCAATATCATATGAGATAGTAAAGAAGAATTTCTATATATGGGCTGAACATATTTAAATACACTTGACTTTTAATAACATTATCTCCAAGTAATTCGTTATGTCTGGTTAAATATACGTCAAAGAATAGTATTGTCAGTTTCAAAGATATATGATATGGAAAATAAATATTTAATATACTAGAATTTACGTAGTGATTGCATTATAGATATATATATATAAAAGTCAACCTGTAGTAGATGATCGCAGATACTATTATGTCAGTAATAAGTCAGATTATTGCAAATGGTCGCATATTGTTCTCATACATTAGATGTAATATGCTTCAACGTACATAAATGTCCTGAGGCATTCTGTTCCCGTTTTATAAATTTTACAGCAAAGCCTTCAACTGGGGAGAAATATCGGATATTTATAATAATTCAGGTTTAAAAACAAAATTTCATGAGGTTTGAGTTTTGCAATTCAAAATGTATTGAAATATTTCAAAATCTTATTTCTTGAATTGATGTGAATTTAGTAGAATGCGTTTTCCAACGTGAAGTACCTTAAAAAGAAGCACAGATCAACGTTAAATTGTCAACCTGTTGTAACGTACCAGGAGATGTGACGTACCTGTCAGAAGGACGCACAAGGCAGATAGGAATCAGAATAAAATGTCCGCGTAGCTTAATTGGTAGAGCAACTTATTCCGGAATGAGTGGACCCGGGTTCGAACCCCGGCGCGGATAAAAATGACGGAGAAATTTACTTCGTTATACTGTAGCAGATGATCGCAGATACTACATATTACGTCAGTTATAAGTCTGCCTATTGCAAATGGTCGCAGATATTATTGTTCTCATACATTAGATGTGCTATGCTTCAACATACATAAATGTCTTTAGCTACTCAAGAACAACGCGTGAATAGTTTTACACAAATGTACACACTTCTTGTTAAGTTGTGTAATGTTAATATTATATATTTCTATAACACGTTTTGATCAAACGATACTAATATTCTTAGTATCCCATTTGTTGCATTTTTTTGTTTGTGTGTTAAAAATTTGAAAAGCAGTTCAATTGACTTAAAAACGCCCACCTCACTGAACGATAAGATAATTTAAATTTGTAGGTGAGTGCAGATCCAGAGCAGCTGTTCCCCCAATTGAACTACGCCGACAGGCTTTTCTCTATTTCATCGTCCATTTGACTTATACGTCACTAAACAAACAGTACGCAAAATCTACCAGGAAGTGCATTAAATTCGCACATTGTATTGAATGTGTTCAGATATTTAAGTGCCATTAAAAACTGATACTGGAACAACTATGACGCAAGGACGAATGCGGTTGTCCTTTCCTCCTATAGGAAAAAACATGTTTTATTCTGAAGCTTCTTTCATCACACCTTCTGGAATCTGTAAATCTTCCTATACTGCTGTCTGTAAGTTGTTCCAGCCCCTTATAGTTCAAAGTACTGTACCGAATACAACCTATAGATATCTGCAAAGTTATACCATATGAATCTTGTTTTTAAAGAAATTCGTTAAGAATTCGCATACGTACGTGAACTGCCCTAACGTTTTCCTCTTTAAAAATGGGCGAGTTTCTCTCATCACGTTATTTCTAGCATTTGGTTGAAATTATATAACATAGGGCACTTGTCTCTCTCGTATTTGATCCGAAAAAACTATCAAGCCTGATTAAGAGGTGACATTTTCTTCCATTTTTAGCACGTCTTTTGAAAAAAAAAAAGAAAAAAAGATCGTGACTATGTTATCACTTTGTCCGTCTGTCTACTCCATACTCTGCAACTGCTAGTCAGATTTGAAAAACTCGTTCTGCTTTAGGGAGCTTGAAGTGTGAGAACGATGATCCTTACATTCCCTTTTTTTTTTTACGATGAACACCTTCGCCTATAGAGGGAGTAAATGCCGCTGATATCGAATTCAAAATATTTTTTATTCCATATATTTGCTTCTAAATATCGCATTGAAAAAAAATCGTTTTTCCTTTCGGTGCCATTTACATCGAAGACTGTTTTAAGCACACTTTCTTTTTCAAGAAATGCATAGATTCCCCCCTAGGGGGCGTAAAGGCAAATTGCGTTTCCCTCGATACCTCTGCTTCTGAAATTCCGATTTGAAAAATTCTTCCCATATCGGGTACAGCTCCCGATGAGAGAAGTTTTGCGTATAACTATTAAAGAATAGCCTGGCCACCAGGGGAGAAAGTGTTAACTTCTGCTTCTGATGTATTTGCGGCAAAATCTGAATTTCCGAAAATTCGATTGAAAAAAATTCTTTCGTGGACCCATACCGCTCACCTCAGAAAACCTTTTCAGGGTACTTTCTTCTAAAAATAATGCATAGTTTTCCGCTAGGGACGTAGACGTACATGTTTGTTGACATCTATGCTTCTAAGAGTCCGATTTGGAAAATCTTTTTCGTTAGAGAGCGTCTCCGGTGCGATATGCTTCTCATAATTTCAAATTTTTGAAGTAATGCATAGATTTTTTGCTAGGGGGCGTAAAGTTAAATTACGTTTTCCCCGATATCTGCTTCTAAAACTTATATTTGAAAAATCTTTGCTGCATCGGATACAGCTCCTGATGGGAAATATTTTGTATATATTTCTGATTTTTAATAAGGAATGGTTTGTCCACCAAGGAGCCTAAGTGTTTATTTTTTCTGGTGTATTTGCAGCAAAATCTGGGCTTCTTAAAACTCGATTGAAAATATTTTTTCATAGACCCATACGGCTCACTTCAGAAAACCTTTTTAGAATACTTTCTTCTTGAAATAATGCCTCGTTTAGCCGCCCGGGTGAGTAGATATATATCTTATTTTTGTCGATATCTCTGTTTCTAAAAGTCCGATTCGAAACATTCCTTCTTTGTTGGAGAGCTTTTCCGGTGCGAAATGTTTTTCATATAATTTCCAATTTCTCTTAACGCACAAGTGTGTGTGCCATTAGAGAGCGTGAGTTCACGTTTCCCTTTGCAGAAATATCTGCGGGACTAAAACCCCGATTAAAAACAATTGTTTTTCGGTCAGGTACCAATAACTATGAAATCTGTAGTTTCTTCCCAAAATAATGCATAATTTAAGCATCTAGGGAAAGCACATGTTTTAATGCTTTTCTCAATATATCTTGTGACGTACCTGCCAGCAGGACGCACACGACATAAAAGGCACATAGCAATCAGAACAAATGTCTGCGTAGCTCAGTTGGTAGAGCGACTTGTTCCGGAATAAGCGGCCTCGGGTTCGAATCCCGGCGTAGACCAAAAATGACGGATAAATAATGGCGCCCGAACTATCCGGATGACCCGGCCGTTCAAAATCTCGCATTGGTGTGATGTTATTTCCACACCGCGAGACAGGAAAAATCAGAGAATTCCTTCTCCAGCGCTTCGAAAAATAAAAATGTGTGATGTTGCATTCCACACAGCAGATTGACTGGGAGTTCTCGAGTGCACGTTCTACAGTGGATGGCTGCCTGCAACGAATCATGGTCACGGCTGACCCGTGGGCCATGCCCCCGGCCCTCTTTCGGGGGGGGGGAGATGTGACGTACCTGCCAGCAGGACGCACACGACATAAAAGGCACATAGCAATCAGAACAAATGTCTGCGTAGCTCAGTTGGTAGGGCGACTTGTTCCGGAATAAGCGGCCTCGGGTTCGAATCCCGGCGTAGACCAAAAATGACGGAGAAATTTACTTCGTTATAATCTATCTCTAAATGTGAGTTTAAAAAAATATTTTAACAGTGGATACCATTTACCTTGTGGAATACTTTAGGTTTGTATTTGAGAAGTTTTGTAGTTCACAGTTCTGACGCTAGGTAGTATTTGTGTATTCCCGTTTGCAGTTGTATCTTCGCGTCTAAAAACCATATTGAGGGTTTTTTTCTTTACTCTGTCATTCGCTACAATAAAGATGGGGAACACTAATGCACAGCTTTCCCCCTATAGGGTAAAGGTCAGAACCGTTTTCTCGTTATCTTCGAGGAGACGTATTTGAAAAGTTTTTTCCTTAGCATAGCTTTCGCCATGAATACTACTTTTCGCCTACTTTCAAATTTTGTATTATGCAAAATTCTTCCGCTAAAAGACGTACAGTTATATCATGTTGCCTTCTATGTTTCTTTCTTTTAACTGTTCGATATAAAAATCTGTCTCTATACCGTTCTTCTGCTAACAAGGGCAACTATCGGACCTCCCGACGACAATCGTCACGGAATGTTCTGTGGTGGACAAGCATGACACCAAAGTAACAGGTGTGAAGTACGGCATTTCGCAATCTCCCACAAACCCTAGAACATGGCTTACAAAAGTGGGACGCCCGCCTGTAATGTGTGCAGCCATAAAGTGTCAAACAGCATGTAAATATGGGTGCGATGTGATTGGGTGATACTGCGCATGCCTGGAAGGTGCCTTGCGTTGTGTACGTCGGGGACTGTTAAACGTGAGTAGTGTGACACAGCGCACGGGCCTGTTCGTACGCACACAAATATTGTGTTGTGTGTTTTAAGAAAATGGCTTGTAACCCTCATGCTGTAGTACAGATACTGGTGAACGAGGTGGCGCAGAAATACCAAACGGACGACAGGGCTCCAACGTACATCGACAGGCGAATTGCAAGGCAGTTGCATAGCGTGTTGGAGCAACATGTCATATGGAGGCGCTGACATGTTTTAAGGGCAGACACTGTGGCGTGATAGTGATGAAACGTCGGACACGTTATCTGAACATAGTGATACACCGGGAACTCCAGCACACAACGTATAACGAAGTAAATTTCTCCGTCATTTCTGTCCACGCCAGGATTCGAACCCGGATCCCCTCATTCCGGAATAAGTCACTTTACCAATTGAGCTACGCGGACGTTTTATTCTGATTCCTATCTGCCTTTATGTCGTGTGCGTCCTTCTGGCAGGTACGTCACATCTCCCGGTACGTTACATCATCTCCCCCTTATTTTTTTTTTTCGAAGTGCTGGAGAAGGGATTCTCTTATTTTTCCTATCTCGCGGTGTGGAAATAACATCACACCATTGCGAGATTTTGAACGGTCGGGTCATCCGGATAGTTCGGGCGCCATTATAACGAAGTAAATTTCTCCGTCATTTCTGTCCACGCCAGGATTCGAACCCGGATCCCCTCATTCTGGAATAAGTCACTCTACCAATTGAGCTACGCGGACGTTTTATTCTGATTCCTATCTGCCTTTATGTCGTGTGCGTCCTTCTGGCAGGTACGTCACATCTCCCGGTACGTTACATCATCTCCCCCTTATTTTTTTTTTCGAAGTGCTGGAGAAGGGATTCTCTTATTTTTCCTATCTCGCGGTGTGGAAATAACATCACACCATTGCGAGATTTTGAACGGTCGGGTCATCCGGATAGTTCGGGCGCCATTATAACGAAGTAAACTTCTCCGTCATTTTTATCCGCGCCAGGATTCGAACCCGGGTCCCCTCATTCCGGAATAAGTTGCTCTACCAATTGAGCTACGCGGACGTTTTATTCTGATTCTTATCTGCCTTTATGTCGTGTGCGTCCTTCTGGCAGGTACGTCACATCTCCCGGTACGTTACAAACGGGCCAAGCAGTTCGAGTTCAAATGAACCATCACCCCCAAAGTGAAACGGAAAAGCATTCATGAACAGTTTTCCAGACAAACCATACAGAGTGTCTATGACAATGTGAAGGTCGGAAAGAAAACCGTTGCAGCAACTGCGCGTAAATACAAGATATCACCAGAAAAAGTGCGGCAAATAGTAAAGGCTGTTGAGAGTGGTGGTACGATGGAACACGAAATTGCACGCAATCGCCAGCATATGTACATCAAATTCCAAGATGCGCGTAACATGGGACTCAATTCACTACTGGCATTTAAAGACGTGGGAGAAGAAAGCAGCTAACAAAATGGGTATCCCCAATTTTAAAGCCAGCACATATTTCCTGCCCAAATTCAAACGCCGCTATAAAATCTCATCAAGCAAGATCACAAGGTTTGTTGCCAGGCGGGATGTTACCCTTGACACAGCCGTACGGAAGAGCGCATTGGAGTTTGTACGAGATGTTACGGACTACATTACTGCCAATGCAATTCATGCCGTCATGGTGTTCAATACAGACCAAACTCGATTTGAATACGAACTCACGTCAAACAGGACGCTATCACTGACTGGGGAGAAGACAACTGAAGCTGTTGTGCAATCCGTTGCATTGAATACCCATTCCTATACCATTCAGGTGCTTATGTCCATGTCAGGACGCTTTGCAAAGAAACTGTACATCTGCTTGGAGGAAGCGGGTGGTAAGTTTGGCAAACGTGTTTCCGAAACAGTACGACGTAACCAACCTCCAAATATGGAATGTAACTCCAGCACCAGTGGTAAGATGTCCACAGCTCTCATTCTGTCGTGGATGCATAAGGGTCTGGAACCAGAGCTAACAGGACCTTCCCTTCTCTTACTGGATTCGTGGTCTGGTCAAACCGACACTAGTTTGCCAGCCAAAGCCTTCGGCTACAGGGACGTCAATTTGCACACAAAAATCATACCACCGAAAGCCACCAAATACTGCCATCCCCTTGATGTGTATTTCTTTCGACAATACAATTTGTTTGCACGACGCATGGAAGAGTACATACGTTCTGATGAGGTGCATGGCGTCAACCTGCATGACAGAATCTTTATTTTCAAGTTGCATTCATTTATATACAACCAGTTGTGTGCACCACAGTACCAACATATGCTTCGATATGGGTGGAAGGCGTCTGGATACGTGTCACACGAAACGCCTCTTCCGTTCCGTAATGTGTTGGACATCAATTTTGCTGTGCGTGACATGTGCAACGCTCCTGACTGGGATTCCAGTGCCGTCATTATCTGCTCGTGGTGCGAGATTCACCTTTGCTTGCAGCATTGCCTTCTCTCAACACATTACCATGACGTGGATTGATGCAAAGAACGTTGACAGAGGACCGTTGAACAGTGGAAACAGGTTCTCTGGAGCGACGAATCAAGGTTCACCCTCTACCGTTCGGATGGCAGGGTCTGGGTTTGGCGTCTGCCTAGAGAACGCCTCCTGCCGGAATGTATTGTGCCAACTGTGAAGTTCGGCGGCGGTGGAATTATGGTATGGGGGTGTTTCTCCTAGTATGGCACGGGACCCTTCGTCACAATTCCTGGTAGACTCAACGCCGAGACCTACTGAGCCATTTTGGATGACCATGCGCTTCCTACGTTGTTGCAGGTTTACGGGGGGACCCATGTTACTTTCAGGATGACAATGCCACCTGTCATGCTGCGAGGTCCACCATGGCTTGGTATGGTGACAATGGGGTTAAACGAATGGACTGGCCTGCGCAGAGCCCGGACCGTAACCCTATCGAGCACCTCTGGGACGAGTTGGAGCGTCGACTTAAGGAGTGCCCCCACCGTCCGAAATCGGTGAAGGAACCTACCTGTCGTCTCCAAGCCGAGTGGAAGAAAATACCGCTAGCCGTCGTACAACGCCTGGTTGAGAGTATGACCCGGAGGGTCGCAGCTGTAATCACCGCTCGTGGAGGCTTAACCAACTATTGAAGGTGAATAAACTTCGTTTTCCTTTGCTGTCCCAGGTGTCCAATTACTTGTTGGTAGATAGTATACTTCTTAATCATGTACCGTATAATTATAACATACAATAATTATAAGGGAGTAGTTCTGTTAAATAAATTTAGATAAATCTAACCAGGGAATTAATTTCCTTTACTACTTCTTCTAATCATTTAACTTTCTTGTACTGCAACATTACTATATAGTAACTGAATAAGAAAAAATGTTCAAAAGTCAACTTCCTTAATTGTTATAGCACCTGACGATTTGTCCCAGCAAATTTAGGGGAAGCCCCCCACCTTGGGAAAATTATGTGTACCACGGGCCCTCCCCCTCTGGGGAAATTTCTGGGTGTCCTACAGGGAAGCACATATCGCTTTTGACAAGTTTATGGACGGTACTGCTAAGATTAAGGAAGAAAGAAATTGTCTCGCCGTAGTTTTTGTAAAACCCTGCCCCATTATGCACATTTCTGTTTGGAGATCGCAGAAAATTTTGGGCACCATTTAGTTAAGGTACGTCAGCGCCTTAAAGGGTTAAATCTTGATATTCATTGCTTCAGCTGTCAAAGTTCTGTGCAGAACGGGATTAAGCAAAACCTTTTTTTTTTCTGTCTTGAAACGTTCTTTTTTCTAGAGAGCATGAAATATTAGGAAACAGGATGTTTGCCAAAGATTTCAGAGCTTCGAATAAAAAGTTAAAAGCTTTTCTATTCCGATCAGTTGATCGCCTGAAGAGAACCGCACCAGCTAAGCCTTCATTCGAACTTTGATAAAACAAAGAACAATAAATTACGTTTCGTAGAACTTAGGGTGACAATCGAAAATTCTTCCTCGAGATCTGGCATCAATGGACTTCGAAAAAGCGCTCAGGGACGCAGCTGTTCCCCGACGTTACGCACAACACTTATCCTTCTTTTAAGCAAAATGCACACCAGGGTTCTAGGGTCACAGGTTTTGTCCTCACGGATAGATCTGTTTCTCTATCGTATTCAATCTCACCCCAAGCATTTTCTACAACAGTGAAGGAAGAATAATCATTGCTATGCGTTTTAAATCTGCCTGCGCTTTGCAAAATGAGTTCTACAGGAAACTCACCCTTTTGTGTGGCTTCCATGAGTTATCTTCATCTGTTTTCATTACGAAGTTTTATTCTGGATTCCATTAGAGGTAATGATGAATCTAATTTCCTTATTTTTTTCTCCATCAGATAGAAACGATATCTCTGTCTGTCACGTTCTACTTGTGAAATATGCTTTAAACTAGCTGTGAAGTTTATGACAACAGTCATGGATTATCAGTTATCTACATCGGTGTCGTTCATAAATTAAGTTTGTGTAGTCAAGACAGTTCTCTGAAGGTAATGTGACTTCATTATTTATTTTCTGTTGAAGTTAGCAGCCCCTGTGGCGCAGTGGTCTAAATGCTGGATGCTGACCGTTCGAGTGAGGTAGGTACGAATCCCGGTGAGGTATGGATGTTGTGTTTGACTTACGGCCCTGGCTCTCTCTCCCTTCCCTGGAACCAGTGGCCCTAAATAAGGGAATGGTTGCTGCTTACAGCTCATTTAGTTGCTCAGGGTGGTTGTTAAACCTCCAAAAAAGCAAACGAACTTGAAGCCGCTATGACGCAGTAGTCTAACCTCTGGCTTCTGACAATGGGTCCGGGTTCAAATCCCTGTGAGGTGGGGATGGATGTGTTTGTATTACGGTATTGGCTTTTTTCCCCTTCACTGTAACCATTGGCTTCAAATTAGGGACGTGCGACTGCTTTACAGAACTTCGAGACGGCCGTAGTTAAACCTCGAAAAAAGATGAATAGCCATCCGTGGCCGGGTAGTCAGAAGCACGGGTGTCTGACGAATGAACAGATGGGCCCAGGCTCAAATCTGAGATAAGGTATGGGAGGTGTACTTGTCCCATGGCACTGGTTCTGCTTAGTTTCCTGAACCCAGTAACCCTAAATTAGGGACACACAGCCTAAAACAGGGTTGGCGAATCTATGGCACCCGAAAAACATTTTGTTGGAACCAGCATGCAGTGCCGCTCCTTGATTCTTCTTTTTTTTTTTTTTTTTTTTTTTTGATTGGAGGTTTAACGACCACCGTGAGCAACTCAATGGGCTATAAGCAGTCGCCCGTCCCTAATTTAGGGTCACTGGTTCCAGGGAAGGGAGAGAGCCAGTGCCGTAAGACAAACACAACATCCATGCCTGACCGGGATTCGAACCCGGACCCTGTTCGGACGAATGATCAGAGGCCATCGCTTAGACCACTGCGCCACCGGGGCGGGGCGGCCCTTGATTCTTCATGACACACTCATAATAAATTAATAATGACTGTAATTCCTGCCAAGTAAATCAACTGTTACTAAGGGATAATATTGAGATTTGAATGTCGAGAATAGCTTATTGAACTTCTGTAAAAGCTGAGGTAGGAGTATTTGTTTGTTTTAGGTATTCATCTACCCTTGACATGATTATCTTCAAACTTTTGGAAAAAATGTTTTTTTATCTCTTCTGAAAGCCCGTTGTTCCTAGTTTTGGAAAATGTATATGTTTGTACAGGGTGATTCTTAAAGAAGTATACAGTTTCAACGCACTATAAAACAAGAACTATGCAAGATATTTTATGTTACCTGTAACATAATTGTAGGGGAATGTTTAAAGTTTTTTAGAGACAGTCACAGATGTTCTATGTGTGCACCCCTAGTCACACGACACACATCGAGCCGGTAATACATTTCCACCCAAACGCGAGGTAAGATATCTAAATCAAGTGCAGTGATAGTGGCTGTGATACGCTGTTTCAGCTCCGCTAGATCAACAGGAAGGGGAGGGGCGAATACCTTGTCCTTTACGTACATCCACAGGAAAATGTCACAAGGTGTTAAGTCAGGACTTCTGGGTGGCCATTGGGTAAGTGGCATGTTGTAGTCCGCGGCTCGTCCAATCCATCGGTGAGGAAGATGTTCATCGAGATAATCTCGCACGTCGCCTAACCAGTGCGGTGGTGCACCATCCAATTGGAGAATAAAGTGGTCACTGTCGTCCTGCAACTGTGGCATCAACCAAAGACTTAACATATCGAGAAAAGAGCCTCCCGATACAGTTTTCTCGTGAAAAAGAAGGGGCCGTACACTTTCTTTTTGGACACAGCACCGAACACATCTACCTTAGGGGAATCTCGCACGTGTTGCATTGTAAATCTGGGATTCTCCGTTCCCCAAACGCGAACATTGTGCTTGTTTACCTGACCACTCACGTGAAACGTAGCTTCATCGGTGAAAACTAAGTGATCGGCAAAATCGTCATTTTTAAAACGGTGCTGCATTTCGGCACAAAATTCAAAGCGCTTTGTCTTGTCAAAGTCAGTGAGATTTTGCAACATCTGCACTTTGTATGGAATCATTTTCAGCCTCTTTCTCAAAATTCTCCAGACAGTGGGCTGTGAAATCTGCACTTCACGACTCTCCCTCCGCATTGATTTTCCCGGGTTTCGTTGAATGGCGGTGCAAACACTATCGACGACTTCTTCCGATACACGCGGTCGTCCAGGACTTTTAAGTTTGCACAAGCAGCTCGTAGTTTCAAATTTGTTATGCCAATCGTAGATAGATTTTCTGGTTGGAGGTTCTTTTCCGAATCGTGATCGAAAATGCCGTTGCACAACAGTTACAGATTCCATTTTGCTCAATTCAAGAGTACAAAACGCCTTCTCCACTGCAGATGCTGCCATTTTGACTGACTAGTCACGTGACACACGCGGTATCGCCTACGTCACTTCCCTCAGTAGCGGAACACGCAGTTGTGGTCCGTGTCCTCAGCTGTTACTGTTTTACAGCATCTGGAAACTGTATACTTCTTTATGAATCACCCCGTATTATTCCAATGATTACTTGGGTAATTTGCCGTTTTAGGTTTCTGGAATAAGAAGTCTTCCACTGATGTCACTTTAACTTCTATCATAGAAAGTAGAGGAAACGTACAGGACGTGAGTGTGGAGTCTCCGTCGAGAGCACCTGGCAAAAGCGAGGTTTCTCTTTGCCAGGTGTCGTTACAGTACCATCTGTAGGTACCAGTAACGTTCTTGATATTGAGATATTATCGAATAAGTCTGTAGAATGCAAAAAGCATGGCGATGATAACAAGCAGTCTGCATTCTATATACACAGTCGTATCAGAATAATATGACCACCCCGGAATCAGAGCGTACCCTCCCAAGCGCGTCACAGAGTGCACGTGACAAGGTTGACTACACGGAGATATAAGCGGCAGGACAGGACACATGAGCCAAAAAAGCGTTACGTGAGCACAATGGGCACAGCTGGTGATTTGACAGACGCTCAAAAAGGAATGATCATCGGCTACCGCGCCAAGGGTGGAAGCATCTCAGAAACATGCAAACTTCGTGGGCTGTTCGCGAGGTGCTGGTGTAATTGTGTACCAACAATGGACCGCTGGCACACCGAGTACCTCATGACGTCCTAACTGTGGAGCCCCAAAGGCTATCGAACCCAGAGGAGAACGTCGCCTCCGTCGACTGGTAAAGGACAATAGACGAACAGTGCAGTAATTGACCACGCAAATGAACGCTGGGCAAGCAGGTAAGTGTCCCCGATAACTGTAGAGCGAAGCCTGTTGCACATGGGTCTTCGGAGTTGACTCTGCGTCATAGCGCCCATGTTAACCCAGGTCCGCCGGCAACGACGCCTGTAGTTCGCATGGGACTATAATCATTGGAGAGTGGAAGAGTGGGAAAAGGTTGCCTTCTCCGACGAATGGATGTTTCTACTCCACAGAAGTGACGTGCGGTGGAGGATATGGTGTCAGACACACGAGAAACAACACCCGGACACGCTTGTTGGTCAAGTACAGGACGGCGGTGGCAGTGTGCATGCCTGGAAGATGTTTTCCTAGTATAACCTAGGACCTCTGGCACCGCTGGATGGGTCGCTGAACGCCAATGGCTACCTGTCCATTCTCGCTGACCACATGCATCTCTTGCTGTTGGACGTTTACCCTGTGGGTGATGGTGTCCACCAGTAGGACAATGCGCATTGCCATGGTGCGTGGCTGGGTCCAGGAATATGACAGCATTGCTTCCGTTCTCCTTTGGCCGGCGACATCGCCCTACCTCAATCCCATAGAGCACTTGTGGGACTATTTCGATCAACAGGTTCGACGTGCCGACCCACAACCACGTCATCTCCGAGACCTTCGTGCTCTGCTGCAGCCCCGGACTGGACGTATCCTTGGATTTTGACCTTCCAGGGCCTCATTGCGTTCATGCCACGCAGTCTCGTCTCAATTACGCAGGTACATGGGCAGAAGGCTGCGATGAACTGTGTGCTGTGACACATTTCCCTGATCACCACTGTTGTAGCTGCGGGTGATTTGTCTCACTGTGGCCCTGTGGCCGCTATAAAACAATGTGCGACAGTCTCCGCTTCCCTCTGGCATCAGTGAGCTGCGGACGACACACGGCTAGACGACGGTTCGTCGTTTGACGATCTGAGCACCACTTTTGATACGTATTCACTACAGCGGCGCGGGAAAAAGCCGCGCCGTTTCCGAGATCGTAGATCCGAGGAGCAGTGACATCACAATTTGTACTTTATCAAACTCCGATGAATCGGCAGCTTTTCCCATTTTGACTCCTAACACTACTAACGGAAAGTCGGTCCTCGGGTTGTATATACACTGAGCGGCCACTTTATTATGACCACCCTCTCAGTACTTCGTTGTGCCACCTTTTGCCTTTAATACTGCGTCGATTCTTCGTGGCATGGACACCACGAGATGTTGATAGGTGGTTTGTGGAATCTGAGACCATGCTTGATGAATAGCACTTTCCAGAAGTGTGAGATTGCAGGGATGTGGATCCAGCTGTCTGATGGCTCGTTCAACTTCATCTCACAAATTCTCAATGGGGATTATAGGGGCCACCTAAGCAAAGTAAACTAACCGGCATGTTCCTTAAACCAATCCTGTACAATACGAGCACTATGGCAGGACGCATTATCTTGTTGAAAGTAGCCATCGCCATTGGGATAAACCATCCACACGACAGGATGCACTTGGTCCGCAACAATGTTTAGATAAGATGTGCCAGTCAGATACGAATTAAAGGGTACAAAACATGCCAGGAAAACATTCCCCAAACCATAACGTTGCCTCCACCAGCTTGAAGGGTTGTAGCAATGTATTTGGGGTCCATGCTTTCCTGCTGTTTCCGCCAAATTCTCACTTGGCCATCGGCATGGTGCAACTGAAAACGTGATCCATTGGACCACATAATTTGTTTCCAATTATCAACTGACGAATCCTTGTGTTCCTGTGCGAACTGGAGACGTTTTCTCTTGTTAACTGCAGACAGCAAAGGTGTTCGAACAGACCTGCGGCTGCCATATCCCATCCGATGCAGTGTACGGCAAACAGTGCGTGCAGAGATCAATTGAGGGGATCCTTGATTAAGATGGTCTGTAATTTGCTGCACTGTTGCCCTTCTGTTGTCTGTTACCAGTCTGGACACTCTCCGTTTCGCCCGAGCAGTCACTATAGTCGATGACGACCACACATTGCACGTAGAGACCCAGTTTTTTGGCTGACAGTCCAGTCTTTAAACACTTTAACAACAGCTGCTCTGTAACATTTCACGAATGCCGCGGTTTCGGCGATACTCGCTCCATGGCTCCGAACTCCTACAATCATCCCACGTTGAAAGTCCGTCAAATTGCATTTTTTACACATCTCGGCACCCAAAAAATCACTTCTACTGTTGTCGCAAGCACTAAGGTTTCCCTTATTACACTAGCCATGCCCTCTGGCGGCAACAGCGTGCAGCCATGGCTCATTTGCTTAAAACTGTCAAGTGATCATAATAAAGTGACCACTCAGTGTATACTGCTCTGTGAACCTCACCTGCGTCACCTTTCGGTCTCCAGTCGCGCTCGTTTCTCTTTTCTCATACTGGAATGGCTCATCGCTGTAATAAAATTATTCAATCATATATGAATTACAAGAAAATGAACCGCAGAATTAATTGAAAAAAAAAAAAGACTCCAAATCTATAATATGCATAAAAACAAAATATTTAATGGCTTAAGATAGAACATTGATTTTACCATACAACACTTATCAGGTATGTTGAATCAATTTAGTGAAAAAAAAGTTTCCTTCTAGCTCAACTTGTTGTGAACTTAGGCCTGCCTCAAAATACAATCATTTAGTTTTTAATTTCGGTGACCTCCCATAATACATTTTGATGTTTCGTTGATCAAATTTTCTTCATTTATCATCAAGATCCACGTGACGAAAATTTGTATGAGGCTGAGTAAAAAATGTGAGTTCTTGTCTGAAGGTTATATAATATATATCTTAATACGTCTTCTGGGGGAAGTACCCTAAACGAGAGCTTACAGCGAGAATATGACAGTTTACGGGGTTCATCTAAAAAGGAACGCGAAAGGATTCTCCATGGCCGTAACTCGAAAGGGCATTATTGATCAGAGAATTCAATGATTACGGTAGCATCTCTCCAGACCAGGAAAAAGGGGAGCCTGCTGTTTTACTCCTGCTCCATTTTCGCGCCCATGATAGCTGCGTAAAGTAATCAGAAGACTTCTCACGCGAAATTAATGCCCAGTTGGATGGTTGCAAGAACATGTAACCTAGTATGGCACGTTTTGGAATCCTCGCAGGCCCAATAAAAGGAAACTCTTGGCATTGGTTTTGCTCCGCTTATGTGAGTGAAGCATGGATAAATAATGATATTATGCTACCGAAAATTCTCATGGATACGCGAGAAATGTTTTTAGAAGATTGCTGCCTGTTTGGAACACTCTTTTAAACCAGTTCGCCATACGTGGCCTATAAAACAAAAAAAAAAGTTTTAAAAATTTGCTTCCAGTTCAAATCCTTCCTGGCTGGATTGATAGCTTCTTTAGGGTCACCCGTGTTTCAATAACGCGCGCAATACAATTTTCTGCTCTCTGTGGACACATCATTGCTGTGTTCAAATATACACTGAAGAGACAAAATATTTTGACCAGGGCATCTTTACGGAAATCGAAGCAACTGCTGGTAAAGCACGACGCGCTTGAACATCATGGAATAGCATAAATAACATCTGATACAGAGCTCTGTTAATCAGTGTTATTGTTGTTCTTCAGATGGAAAAGGCAGCGATCTTAATCAATTTTGACAAAGGCAAAAGTGTAATAGCCAGACAACTGGGTCACAGCATTTCAGATACATGGGCTGCTCACGGTCAGCCGTTGTTATTACCTTGAATAAGAAAGATGACATCGAATTTTCGGTTGTAATGAGCGCGTCTTTTGAATCCGTTCTGAAGCGAATTCAATTTATCAAAGCTATTCAAAGGCAGGAACCGGCACGGAAAACAGGAGTATAGGACCGTAGAAAGTTCTTTTTCAATCGGGATTTTAATCTCGCAGATGTTGCTGTAAACGGAATAGTGAACTTACGCCCTCTGGTTGCAGACTTGTGCTTTAAGAAAAATTGGAAATTATATGAGAAACATTTCGCCGCGGAAATACTCTCGAACCGAAAAAAGTTTTCAAATCGGACTCTTATGAGCAGAGATGTGGACAAATATAAGATATGCCCCCTGGCGGGAAAAAGCATGCATTATTTTAAGAAAGTATTCTCAAAAGATTTTTCGATGTGAGAAATATCGGTCGACGAAAGAATTTTTTTAGTCGCGTTTTCAGGAGCTCAGATTTTGCTGCAGAAGCGGAAATTAACGCATACTCCTCCTGATGGCTAAACCATTCTTTACCAAATATTATAAATTATATGCAAAACATTTCCCCATCAGGAGTTGTATGCGTTACTGAAAGAATTTTTCAAATCGGAGTTTTAGAAGCAGAGATATCGGGGGATACGTAATTTACTTTTACGCCCTATAGCGGAGTCTATGAATTACTCGGAAATTACACGAAAAACATTTCGCTCTGGAAACGCTATCCGACAAAGAAGGAATTTTTCAAATCGGACTCCTAGAAGCAGAGATATTGACAAGAATAAGATATGCATCTACGCCATCTGGCGGGAAAACCGTGCTCTATTTGAAAACAAATATATTCTGCAAAGATTTATTGTCTTGAGTGGTATCGGTGCACGAAAGAATTTTTTCAATCGATATTTTTGAAGCTCAGATTTTGCTGCAAATGCATCAGAAAAAGAAACTAAATCTTACGCCCCCTGGTGGCCAATCCATTCTTTACTAAATATTAGAAATTATATGCAAAACATTTCCCATCAGGAGTTGTATGCGTTACTGAAAGAATTTTTCAAATCGGAAATTTAGAAGCAGAGATATCGAAGGATACGCAATTTACTTTTACGCCCCCTAGCGAAAAATCTCTGCGTAACGTGGAAAAGTGACTATACCTAAAGTCTTCACTATTAAGGGAATCGAAAGGGAATTTTTTTAATCGATGTTCAGAAGCAAATACATGGAATAAAATGTATTTTGAATTCGATATCTGCATTTACGCCCTCTAGCAGCAAAATTGTGCATCGTAAAAAAAAAAAAAAAACGAAAGAAAGGATCACCATTCGCACAGTTCAAGGTTCCCAATGCTAAAAGAAGTTTTCTAATCGGACTCATAGTTGTAGAGATATGGTGTCCACAGACGGACGGACAAACCGGAAACAGAAGCACGATTGCTTTTTACAAAAGATGTGCTAAAGAGTGGTCTGAGTTGGGGGGGGAGGGGGCACGAGCCGCTGCAAGCTTTAGGCTGACCACGGCTCATCGATACTGCAAGTGCGTATTCTGTATCGTACGAGCCAACAGAAGGGATTGCGCAACTCGCCGGTAATTTGAATGCTGGTGACGGGAGTAATGTGTCACAACACACAGTACATCAAACCCTGCTAAAAATGGGACTGCGTAGTCACGCAGGACGCTCCGAGTGTCCATGCTAACCTCGGTTCACCATCGAAAGCGCGTACAATGGGCAAGCGAGCATCAAAACTGGACATTGAATGATTGCAAACAAGCCGGTGGAGGAAGTGTAATGATTTGGGCAATGTTCTGCTGGGAAATCCTGTGTCCAGTTATTGATGTGCAGGGACTACATTATCTACTAACAAGTAATTGGACACCTGGGACAGCAAAGGAAAACGAAGTTTATTCACCTTCAATAGTTGGTTAAGCCTCCACGAGCGGTGATTACAGCTGCGACCCTCCGGGGCATACTCTCAACCAGGCGTTGTACGACGGCTAGCGGTATTTTCTTCAAATCGGCTTGGAGAAGACAGGTCAGTTCCTTCACCGATTTCGGACGGTGGGGCACCCCTTAAGTCGACGCTCCAACTCGTCCCAGAGGAGCTCGATAGGGTTAAGGTCCGGGCTCTGCGCAGGTCAGTCCATTCGATTAACCCCATTGTCACCATACCAAGCCATGGTGGACCTCGGAACATGACAGGTGGCATTGTCATCATGAAAGTAACGTGGGTCCATCCCGTAAAACTGCCAAAACGTCGAAAGCGCATGGTCATCCAAAATGGTGCAGTAGGTCTCGGTGTTGAGTCTACCAGGAATTGCGACCAAGGGTCCCGTGCCATACTAGGAGAAACACCCCCATAGCATAATTCCGCCGCCGCCGAACTTCACAGTGGGCACAATGCATTCCGGGCAGGAGGCGCCAGGCAGACGCCAAACCCAGACCCTGCCATCCGAACGATAGATGGTGAACCTTGATTCGTCGCTCCAGAGAACCTGTTTCCACGGTTCAACGGTCCACTGTCGACGTTCTTTGTACCACGTTAGCCGAGCAGCGCTATTGGACTTGGTGATCAAAGGCTTGTGGGCTGCGGCACGTCCATGATAACCGAGCAGATGGGCTTCCTTACGGATGGTATTCATCGAAAGAACACTCCCGGATGCCTGTTGAAACTCCTCGCGGATGTGGCCCATCGATTTGGTGCGGTTCTTCCGAATTTCTCTGGCCAGAACCCGTCGGTCTCTAACTCCCAGTTTTGCGGGTCTGCCGGGTCGGGAAACATTCCAACAGTCACCTCTCATCTTCCACTTGCGAATCACGTAGGCCACTGTCGATTTTGGGTACTTCAACTTGCTGGATATGTCACGTATGGATCGGCCATTTCTGTGATACCCGACGATTACACCTTTCGCGAAATCAGAGAGCTCCGAACTGCGTGGCATCTTGCATGCTGCTGGTTGCGTTGTTGTTTCCCACACGATATTTAACGGCGGCGGCGTGACGTGTATCAGGACCGCAGAGATCGTCGATTGCAGGGGTGTCCAATTACTTGTTGGTAGATAGTGTATGAGGTCTACCACACCTACTCAAACATCATTGCAGACCAGGTATATCCTTTCATGGCAGCGGTATTCCTTTCTAGTAATGCGTTCTTTCATCAGAATTATGCGCCATGCCACACTGCCCGTTTCCTCGACAATGGTTCGCGGAACATTTAGATTTGCCCATGGAGTCCAAATTCTCTAGACATCAATCCAATCGAGCATCTGTGGTCTGTGTTGGGACAGCAAATCTGATCTGCGGCGGCGCAACCATGTAAAGTACAAAGGTTGTAGGATCTGCTAGTAACGTGCTGGTACCACAAGACATCTTTAGGAATTTTACAGCGTCAATACCTCGCCGGGTAAGAGCTATTTTGGCGGCACGTGGAGGAACAACCTCATATTTGCCAGGTGGTCATACTACAGGGGGTCCATAAAGTCTTCCCACATTACAAAAATTAATATAAAAAATGTAATTTAAAATAAAATGGTTCGCAACTGTGACGTGCCTGCCACGCAGGACGCACACGACATAAAGGGAGATAGCAGCGAGCACGAACGTCTGGGTAGCTCAGTTGGTAGAGCAACTTGTTCCGGAATAAGTGGACTCGGGTTCGATCCCCCGGCGGGGACAAAAAAAACGGAGAAATTTACGTCGTTATACAACATAATATAGCGGGACTCAAAGTTTCTTCTGTTTTTTAATTGAGCGCTACTGCTGTTCATCGATAATGGCTTCCAATGAAGAAAAAGCGGCGTGCGTGTTGTGGTTCCATGAGACCAATTTGGCGTTCACTGTCCAGCGTCATTTCAGAAATCAGTACAGACTATCCACCACTTGACCAGAAAAGAGTAAAAGCTTGGTATGAAGAGTTTAAAGCGACGAGTAGTGTTGGCGATCTTCCCCGAGCGGGTTGACCACCGGTTACACAAGATAGCTGCAGCTGTTCAGGAGACATTTCTGCGAATCCCCAGGAAATCCATTCGTCGTGTTTCACTGGAGATTGGGATTCCCCACGCCACGGTTCACAAAATTTTGCCCAAACGTCTTCATCTGTATGCTCATAAAGTACAAATCGCTCAAGCTCTTCAGCTTAATGAGCGGCCTCGACGTACTGCATTTTTATTTTATTGGGGGGCTTAACGACCGCCGTGAGCAACTCAATGGGCTGTAAGTAGTCGCCTGTCCATAATTTAGGGCCACTGGTTCCAGGGAAGGGAGGGAACCAGGGCCGTAAGACAGACACAACATGCAAGCCTCGCCGGTATTCGGACGAATGGTCGTAAATCATCGCTTAGACCACTGTGCCACCAGGGCTTCGCCGTGCTGCGTTTGAGACGGAGATTTTTTTTTTTTGGATTGAAGGTTTAACGACCACCGTGAGCAACTCAATGGGCTATAAGCAGTCGCCCATCCCTAATTTAGGGTCACTGGTTCCAGAGAAGGGAAAGAACTAGTGCCGTAAGACAAACACAACATCCATGACTCACCGGGATTTGAACCCGAACCCTTCACTGACGAATCATCATAAGCCAGTGCTTAGACCAATGCGCCACCGGGGCGGCGACGGAGATGTTGCAACGCATTGCTCATGATAGTGATTATCTGCACCGTGTCTGTTTCTCAGATGAAGCCATATTCCACGTCTCTGGTACAGTAAACTGGCAAAATGTGCTGATCTGGGGATCAGAAAATCCCCATTATGTCATCAAACAACAGAGGGCTAACCCGAAAGTGAATTTATGGTGCCGCCTGATGCATGACAGAATCGTCGGACCTTTTTTTTTTTTTACAGAGCCCACGGTACCTGGACATGCTGTAAATTTTTGAAGCACCTCAGTTCCATGCACTCCAACCTTCGGTTATTTCCCAACAAGACGGTGCCCCACCACATTGGTCAATAATGGTTCGTGAGTTCCTGAACGCCACATTTCCGGACAGATGGATTGGCTGCGCCGGTCGCATGACATGACCACCTCGATCGTCCGACATAACCCCTCCAGACTTTTTCCACTGGGGTTATATGAAAGACCAAATTTACTCTAGCAGTGTTACGGATGTCGAGATGTTGAAGAGCAGAATAACGAACGTCATTGGTTTTCTCTGCTGAGATGTTTAACAAAACATGGCGTGACATCGAATATCGCTTAGATGTCCTTCGGGCCACAAATGAAGCCCATGTGGATGTGTACTGACACTGAAAAAACAAACAAACTTGTGCACCATCATTGTCGTGCAATCTTTTTCTTCTACCTGTAATACATTTTTAGCACGCCTTTTTTAAAAAAAAGATCGTCCTTATGTTATCGGTTTGCCCGTCCGTCCGTCCGTCCGTCCGTCTGTACCCACGGTTACTCGGGAACTATTAGTCCGATTTGAAAAATTCATTTTGCATTGGGAAGCTTGAAATATGAGAATGATGATCCTTTATTTGTTTTTTGTTTTTTTTTACGATGTACAATTTCGCCGCTAGAGGGCGTAAATGCAGATGATGTCGAATTCAAAAATACGTTTAATTCCACATATTTGCTTCTAAACATCCGATTCAAAAAATTCTTTTATCTTTCGATTCCATTTCTGTCGAAGAGTATTTTAGATATAGTTACTTTTTCAAATTACGCATAGATTTTCCGCTAGGGGCATGAAAGTAAATTACATTTTTCCCGATAACTCTTCTTCTAAAACTTCGATTTGAAAAAATGTTTTCTTCAGCGGATACACCTTCTGATGGAAAATATTTTGCATATAATATATAATTTTTGGTAATAGATACTTTGGCCACCAGGGAGCGTAAGCGTTAATTTTAGCTTCTGATGTATTTGCCATAAAATCTAAGCCTCTAAAATATCGATTGTAAAAATTCTTTCGTGGACTGATGCCACTGACATCGTTAAACGTTTTCGGAATATTTTCTTCTTAAAATATTCTACAGTTTCTCCGCCAGGGGGCGAAAATGTATATCTTATTTTTCTTAATATCTCTACTTCTAGGAGTCCGATTTGAAAAATTCCTTCTTTGTTGGATAGTGCTTTCAGCGTGACTAATTTTTCATATAATTTAAAAATTTTCAAGTAATTCATAGACTTTCCGCTAGGGGGCATAGAGATAAATTGCGTTTCTCCCTATATCTCTGCTTCTAAATCTCCGATTTGAAATATTCTTTCTGCACAGGACACAGCTCCTGATGGGAAATCGTTTGCACATAATTTCTGTATTTTGTAAAAAATGTTTGGCCACCAGGGGACGTAAATCTTAATTTCCGCTTCTGATGTATTTGCAGCAAAATATGAGCTTCTAAATTCTCGATTGAAAAAAAAGTCGCTTGTCGACCGGTACTACTCCTGACGACAAACCTTTTAGAAACATTTTTTTCTAAAATAACGCATGGTTTCTACACCAGAGGGCGTAGATGTATATCTTATTTTTGTCAATATCTTTACTTCTAAGAGTCCGATTTGAAAAATTCCTTCTTTGTTGGATAGTGTTTCCAGTGTGACATGTTTCTCCTATAATTTCAAAATTTTCAAGTAGTTCATAGACTTTCCGCTAGGGGCGCAAAGGTAAATTGCTTTTCCCCTATATCTCTGTTTCTAAATCTCCGATTCTAAAACTTCTTTCTGCACCGGATACAGCTCCTGATGGGAAATCGTTTGCACATAATTTCTAATTTTTGTAAGAAATGGTTTGGCCACCAGGTGGCGTAAGTCTCAATTTTCGCTTCTGATGTATTTGCAGCAAAATATTAGCTTCTAAAATCTCGATTGAAAAAAAATCCCTTGTTGACCGATACCACTCATGTCGACAAACCTTTTAGGAACATTTTCTTCCTAAAATAATGCATGGTTTTCCCACCAGGGGACGTAAAGTCACATCTTATTTTTGCCATTATGTGTGTTTCTAAGAGTCCGATTTGAAAAATTCTTTGTGTGTTGGAGAGCGTTTCCGGTGCGAAATGTTTCTCATATGAATTCATGTTTTTCTTAACGGACAAGTCTGCAACCAGAGGGCGTAAGCTCACGATTCCGTTTACAGCAATATCTTAGGGATTAAAAACCCGATTGAAATAATTCTTTCTTCCGTCAGATACTATTGTTTTCCATACCGGTTCCATTGACTTTGAATAGCTTTGATAAATTTAATTCTCATCAGAACGGGTTCAAAAGACGTGCTAATGACACCCGGTGTCATATTTCTTGTTTTATATTAATTTTTGTAATGTAGGAAATACTGTATGGACACCCTGTATTTTGGCTCTTCTGGGTATCTGGAACATGCGATTATGATGTATTGTTGAATATCTCCAAATCATGTCAGTTTTGTCAAAATATTTGCTCGTTATCTCAATACTCGTTAACCATTCTCATCTTGAGTTTTCGTTTTTGCTACTCCTTGTCACACCTTTTATCAAAAGTTTAGATGATCGTAAACTGAAAACACGATTTTTATCTGCTGTGTCCGTACTTCGAAGGCCCTTGAATATGTTTGTTCGGATTTTCATTTAATGGAATTTATACGCATTACCTTCTCCATTGATTTTGCTAGTTTACTGAGTTTACTTCACTTCTCTGAAACCTGATGCTTCATCGTACGATCGACGATCAATTTCACTGCGTAACTCGTTCAAAACGTTGATGGCATCAAGCTGTGTAGTTTTCACGAAAGCTCTTTTGCACTCCTTCATGCAAACTAATGTGGAACGTGCTTAATACGGAGCACTGGAACGTACACAGTGTCTGGAAGACTTATCAATTGCTGCGAACACAGGGTTGTTAATTGGTCGCTTTACGATTGGTGTACGGTATTCAATCTGCCCCCAGTTTCGATGTTGCTTGTCAAGAATTTATATTAAGCTCTAGGTCATAACGCCGAAGATGTGGAGCGACAACTGAGTCATGGAAATAATACTTGAAATGCCATGGTAATTGTATGTGAGCAATACCCAGATTCACGCTGTCGATATTTTAATATCAACGTATTTAATTAACATTTTCTTCTTAATGTTATCCAAAAGAGGGGGAAATTAAATTTTTCGGAATTGACACATTCTAATTCTTCTTTCCGCGAAAGTTATTTCGAGGTGGCGGAAAAAACGTAGTGTTAGAAAAAATGTCCTGAATTTTTTCGTGTTGATACTTTCGACTGACTTAGCTCGTTTTCTATGAGAAAGTCAAATTTATTATAAGCAATGTACACTTGAAATCTTATCATGCTTACGTAAACATCAAACATATCCTATGGGCGCTGATGTATTCCAAAACTGATTAAGTACGAAACAAATTTCCAGTGCATGGCTAATATTTTTGTTTAATCTGCCCTGGATACAATTCCCGCGTAAAAGTAGTTGTGGAAAAACATTCTTTTTGTATCCGAAAGATACTGAGTTAAGCGTATCTGAGATTCTGCGTACGTTTTTCGCTTTTCCTGGTACACAATCTCCCCACTAAGAGACAAAATTGTGTGTTTGTACTAATTTCGATACCAACAATACTAGTATCATTTAATTGAAACGTGCTGTGGAAATATATAATAATATCATACACTTTAATAAAAAGTGTATGCCTGTATGAAAACTCTTTACACATTACTCTTGAGTAGTTAAAGACTCTTATGAACATTCAAGTATATCAAGTCTAATGGATGACAACTAATATACACTATCTACCAACAACTAATTGGACACCGCTGCAAACGACGATATCTGCGGTCCTGATACATGTCACGGCCGCCGCCGTTAAATATCGTGTGGGAAACAACAACGCAACCAGTCGCATGCAAGATGCCACGCAGTTCAGAGCTCTCTGATTTCGAGAAAGGTGTAATCGTCGGGTATCACAGAAATGGCCGATCCATACGTGACATATCCAGCTAGTTGAAATACCCAAAATCGAGAGTGGCCTACGAGATTGGCAAATAGAAGATGAGAGGTGACTGTCGGAATGTGCCCCGACCCGGCAGACCCACAAAACTAGGAGTTAGAGACCGACGGGTGCTGGCCACAGAAATTCGGAAGAACCGTACCAAATGGATGGGCCACATCCGCAAGGAGTTTCAACAGGCATCCGGGAATGTTCTTTCGATTAATATCATCCGTAAGAAAGCCCACCTGCTCGGTTATCACGGACGTGCGGCCGCCCACATGCCTTTGATCACCAAGTACAATAGCGCTGCTTGGCTAACATGGTGCAAAGAACGTCGAAAGAGGACCGTTGAACAGTGGAAACAGGTTCTCTGGAGCGACGAATCAAGGTTCACCCTCTACCGTTCGGATGTCAGGGTTTGGGTTTGGCGTCTGCCTGGAGAACGCCTCCTGCCCGGAATGTATTGTGCCAACTGTGAAGTTCAACGCCGGTGGAATTATGCTATGGGGGTGTTTCTCCTGCTATGGCGCGGGACCCTTGGTCGCAATTCCTGGTAGACACAACGCTGAAACCTACTGCACCATTTTAGATGACCATGCGCTTTCTACGTTGTGGCAGTTTTACGGGGTGGACCCATGTTACTTTCAGGATAAAAATGTCACTTGTCATGTTGCGAGGTCCACCATGGCTTGGTATGGTGACAATGTGGTTAATCGAATGGACATGCCTGCGCAAAGCCCGGACCTTAACCCTATCGAGCACCTCTGGGACGAGTTGGAGCGTCGACGTAAGGGGTGCCCCCTCCGTACTGATGACGGAATGAGGTGGAGAATCGTTTGTAGACTGGATGCAGGGCAATCGCAAGTGCAGGTTGCTACATAGCTCAATGTAACGCCCAGTGTCGTCTGCAAATTTGTGGAAACAGTTTAAGGACAGCGGATCCATATTGGAAAGGCCTGGGCTAGGTCGTCCAAGAGCCACGACGGCCAATAAAGGTCGTTATTTGGCACTTTCAGCGAGGCATCACAAGACTGCTACAGCTGCACAGCTATCTCGTGAGCTGCATGCCGCCATCGGAACCCGAGTTTCAAAGGTTACTCTTTCTCGAAGGCTTCATGAGAAAGGGCTTTTTGCCAGAAGACCCGCTGCTTGAGTTCCGCTCACTTCAGCACACAAGAGAGCGCGTTTAGCATGGTGCAGACAACATCAGACAACTGTGTACCCATACCAAGACTTCAGTGGGATAACGTTCTCTTCACAGACGAGTCGCAATTCAGCCTGGACACTGATTCTCGACGCACCTTCATCTGAAGAGAACCTGGGACCCGATACCTTTCCTCCAACATCCGAGAAAAGGACCGCTATGGCAGCGGATGTGTCATGCCTGGGCAGGAATCATGTTGGACGGCCGCACACCTCTCCATGTGTTTGACAGAGGCTCCCTGACTGCCGAGAGGTATAGGGATGAGATCTTACAGCCCTATGTTCGACTTTTCAGGTACGCAGTTGGCCCTCGGTTCCTTTTTATGGACGACAACGCTCGTCCACATAGGGCTCACCTGGTTGACGATTATCTTGAAAGTGAGGATATTCGCCGGATGGATTGGCCAGCTATATCGCCAGACCTAAACCCTATCGAACATGTCTGGGACGTTCTTGGGAGGGCAATTGCAGCTCGTCATCCCCTCCGAGAACCATCCAGGAGCTGAAAACTGTGCTGCTGCAGGAGTGGGATCGACTGTCACAGGGACTCATCAACTGCCTCGTTTCCAGTATGACGTCGCGCTGTGAGAGCTGTAGGACTGTGAGAGGGGACCATATCCCATATTAGTCATTTTATGTTCGATCTTGCAACGCGGATTTTGGACATTCCTGCGCTGATGAGCCTTACTGACGATCATGGGTGAGTACTGTGACTGTTGTAAGGTATAATATTTTCTCTTATATAACTGTGTACCCATACCAAATTTCATTAAAATGTGGCCATTAGCTTTTCAGAAATTCGACAAAATGTACAAATTCTCTTAATTTTGAACGTCGGTGTATATTCTGTGGAAAGTCCAATGTGCAAATATCACAAAAATACATGAAACTGTTTCCTGTGCAGCGAAAAAGTACTTAATCTCGGAAAAGTCCATCTGAACTGTAGTTTAGGAACATCTGCTGTAGGTTGGCTTTCGGTACTTATTAAATAGAATATCTGCGACCATCTACTGTAAGCTGACTTTTTTGTAATTTGTAATGTAATTATTGCTAACACTGTATAAGTTCCGGTATATTCATCTTCATACTTTGTCTTGGAACAGAGGTAGTAAAATGCCACACGCGTCAACATGCAGACTAATCTGACATGCAGTCAAATTTGACGAAACTAACAAATTATCTATGCAAATACTGTGTTTATTCGTGTTTGTATTTTATATATTATATCTGTTTCGCTCTGAACGATACATTGGAGAAAGGCTTCTTGTGTATCCAATAGCGGAGAACATGTCAAAATTTTACTACTTATTTCCGAGCGTGCTATGTGCTACAGAATTTCGCAATAAATGTGAATATGTATTTTGTCATACTCCTGTTTTAATAAATATTAGTTATATGAAAGCAATTCTTTTTGAAAAGACTGAAGAGGCGCATGAACAAGAAGTTCAGGTTTTTCATGAAAAAAAATCCGATAGATGACGCTACGGCACAGTAAATTTCAGTAATGATTGAAATATTTTCTGTGAATATATTAGGTGTGCAACTTAATTCTCGGCCCCTAACCGCAAGTGATCATAGAACGTATTTTTATAAGGACAGATAGCAGCGAGAGGATAGAGGATCATAGAAGCCTTATTTTTATAAAGGCAGATAGCAGCGAGAGGATAAACGATCATAGAAGCCTTATTTTTATAAAGGCAGACAGCATCGAGAGCATACGTCTGCGTAGCTCAGTTGGGAGAGCGACTTACTCCGGAGTGAGGGGGTCTGGAATCGATGACCGGCGTGGACAAAGATGATGGAGAAATTTACTTCGTCATAAGCTGTTATAATGTGAAACCAAGATTGAATTATTGCTTCTATTAATTAGGTTTTATTGCTGGGTTGCTTCTGACTAACAAGTTTCTTTAGTCGGCTCCATAGATTTTCGATGGGGTTAAAGTCTGGGCTATTCCCAGGCCATTCCAGCAGTGGAATATGATTATCTTGAAACCACGTTTTGAACACAGCAGCAACATGACATGGAGCTGAATCCTGTTGAAATATAAATGCTTCATTATCTTGGAAAAGATCACGTGCGGAAGGCTTCAGTTTGGGCTCAAGTATTTCATTAACGTGTTTTGGGCCATTTATATTCCCATTAATTACGCAAATTCTGCCCACACCTTTTGATGTCATACAACCGCAGATCATAACACTAAATGGGTGTTTCACGGTACATGTAATGCAATCAGGATGCAAATCTTCTCCGATTCTTCTCCTTATGTATTTTATGCCATCGCTACCAAACAGGGAGATTTTGATCTCATCACTCCAAATAACCATGTCCCATTGTTCCGCTGTCCAGTGAACATGGGTTTTAGCCCAGTTCAATCATTTCAACCATTGTTTGAGAGATAAAAATGTTTTTTTCGTGGAATTCTAGCTTTTAGACCAAATTCCTGCAGTCTGTGCCAAACAGTCCTTGCACTCAACTTCACATTGCATTGCGCCATTTCATCTTGTATACACCCTGGTTATTTTCTTCTGTCACCTAGGCACAGTCTCTTAATTCTTCTATCATCACTTGCTGTTGTGCACCTTTTCCTGCCTTTACCAGTCTGGTTTTGTAGTGACTGAGTCTCCTTATACCTCTTCAAAAATTTGAAATGCCCCCTTTGGTTAAGTTTCCACCAATTTTTCTTCTACTTTCTTCATAACTGAAGCCTTGTTCACTTAATAGTACTATTTTACATCGCTTTCTGGATGACCAGTCAACTCTTTGCGACATTTCTTTAATTTCATTACGTTTTACAAGCTCACTAAATGAAAGAAACCAAAAAACCCAACCAACTTTATAGCAATCACATAACACACTGACCAATGTCCTCCTCTCAGCTCCAATACATGACATCAATAGCTGAATCCTACTGTGACCTGATTGGCTCATTGCCAAAATAAGATGACACCTGATTGGTTCTCTAAACATTCATGCTCATTGGCTACATTCAAACGAAGGAAAGCTGCTTCATATCAACCTAAGCAAGTTGTGCTTCCTTTTTCTGGTTATTTAGCTATAACGTTTCACAGGATACATATAATTGAAAAAAATTTATTGCATTACATTTGTGATGAAATTATCTTTCCGTTGATATATAATTTTATGGCATTACTCTAAAAAATGGTGTTATGAGCCATCAAACTTCAAAAATACAATTTTTCCAAAAGGTTTCCACAATTTTGGCCACTTGGTGCATTATGTCATTGAGTCTTCAGCGACGAACGTAAGTTTTCTATTGTTTCCCGCGATCATCGCATTTTGTTTCAGAAGATTTAGACAAAAGTCGCATACATTTTTCTTCCGACCCCCAAAACACTAGCTACCCAAGTGTGAGAGCGAAAGTACTGGTCACGTGTCGTGGCTCCGCCTCCTACTTATGGATCTGAGGCGTCCACGCTACAGGGCTCCTCACAGACACAAGGAAGTGTTTGTGTTTCTCTGAAACACTCCCCAAACTCTATTCGAGCGAAAAAACGAAGCCATCCCCACTTTGTTATTGAAATCTGTGAATCAGGAAGAAGGATCGAAACAGCTGGACGGACAGAATAATACTCACACTAAGATATAATGATATCAAGAGTAGTTACTATTAAAAGCACAAACATTTATTACATAATCAGTTAGGTTCCTGACGGCGGTGGATTACTCTTTCTCTAACATCAGGTTTCCCTAAGGATCAGACCTGGACAGTGGCGTGGACACGAAAGCTAGGAGAACTACTTCCGAAGAAAATCCCTCTCGGCGTTGACGTTCTACAAAGAATCTACCTTCTAATAGGTAGATCTATATCTCTGATAATGTTATGAATAGTAGTCTAACCATACTACTCTGTCAATACGTTTCAATCTTAGTCTGTGCTAAGATCGGATTCACTGTAGAGGAATATCTGATGCGCCACCGGGAGTCCTGACTGGGGCCTGTACCGCTGTAGCCGAGCACTCTATCTCTTCTAGGATAGATGCTCGCTGAACTCAATCAGAGCGTCCCTCTGCTCACCAAAAAAAAGGCAAATGCTTCGCGTCCCCTTTTACCCGAGAACTACTCTCTCCGTTGGACGAAAGCAGACTCACTAACAGACCTCTTCAAGAGACCTGCTCGTCTCCCCTCCTCCGCGCTACGCATACGCGAAGACCTCGGCGCTGACCTTGTCCGCTCGCCGACCTGTTGATGTGGCTCGCCTTCTCCGGCCACGTGGTTCACCTTTGATGCCCTTCGCGGACCACACCCTGGGCGTTGGCTCGGCGTGCCTAGCTGATGGCTTTAATCCTACCTCTCGTGTCTCTCCGGTTCTGTCAGATCTGTCCATTAGTAAGTGCACCCTTTGAGAAAGTAATCCTACCGCCGAAGTACATTCTTACATAAGAGATCGAAAAACATTCGCGCTGAGCTAGACATGGAATTGAAGTTCTCGAAACTGTTTTTGCACGATAAAAAATATAGTTAAAAGCTGATGATAAATTAAAAGACTTTACTAAGTACAATTAAAATATCACAGTTAAAAAACATAAGACCTTTCGGGACCGCATCAGTCCCATCCTCAGATGTAACACAATCACACAATACATGAAGGAACAATGATAAAATACATCAAGAAAATTAGTCACGTGATTAGGTGGCGTAGTTTATATGCGCAGATGAACAGAGAAGAAAAAGGCTTAATTGGTGTTATTTACAAATGCTCGAGTTCAGAATGGAGTTGTTCCCGGCTGCCAATGCGAGTTTCCATGCATTAGGAATAATAGTAGGGTAATCATCATTACAGCACGCTGACCCAAATTCGTAAATAATTAAGCTTTCAGCAAACAAAGTATTAGGCTTCGAAGTTAGGGTGGTTAGAATGCGTGTTTCGTCCCAGTAAGGCTGGTGAGACCCTTTCGAAGTAAGTCGAGATAGTGCAGTATTTTGAGAAACCATTTTGACTGTGTATTTGTGTTCTTTCAATCTGGTCTGTAATGAGCGCATGGTAGATCCCACATAGACAGTGTTAGCAGGGGGTGAACTAGTTAAAATTAGTGGAACACAGTAAACACCGTACCTTTGGTCGTTATCTTTGGGTGGTCTTTCGTTCCTGACCAATGAAAAAATGTTTTTAGTCCGAATGCCGAAGTCGATATTAAGAGGTCGGCAACAATTTTTCAAAACATTAACCAAATCAGGTACATAATCCAAGGCTCCAACATATCTGGTATTATTATGTTCCCTCCTAAGAGAAGACATAAATTGTCTCTTAACTTTGTTTAAAACACTGGTAATAATGGTACCGGGGAATCTGTGGGCTGAGGCATACCCGTTCATGAAGTTCATGCTGTCATGAGTGCTCTTCGACTAGTTTTCAATCGTTCTTTTTTTACCTTCAATAATCAAATCTATCGTCAACTGGAGGGTGCACCTATGGGCTCCCCTCTCTCTCCTATTCTTGCAGAGCTGCTTCTGCAGTACCTTGATGAAAAAGTTCTACATAATTCTCCAATTCACCCTATACTTTACCTTCGTTATGTTGATGATGTTCTAGTCTTTTGGGACTCAACCCAAGACGAACTTTCTCACTTTGCTGATCGATTATCTTCCGAATTTCCTACCATCAAATTCACTATCGATCTAGAATCTAGTTTCAGCCTCCCATTTTTGGATTTCTTATTAGGTCGTAACCCACTCTCACAGTCCATCTCTTTTTCAGTTTATTGTAAACCTACTTCAACTTCCAGTATTATCCCTATGGAATCCACCCACCCCTCAACTATAAGCTTGCAGCCTTTTATTTCCTTTTTCGACGAGCATTTACGCACTCTTCTACATTAAAATTCAGAAACCTTGAAATTTCTAGGATTCTTGATATTGCCTCAGCCCACAGATTCCCCGGTACCATTATTACCAGTGTTTTAAACAAAGTTAAGAGACAATTTATGTCCTCTCTTAGGAGGGAACATAATAATACCAGATATGTTGGAGCCTTGGATTATTTACCTGATTTGGTTAATGTTTTGAAAAACTGTTGCCAACCTCTTAATATCGACTTCGGCATTCGGACTAAAAACATTTTTTCATTGGTCAGGAACGAAAGACCACCCAAAGATAACGACCAAAGGTACGGTGTTTACAGTGTTCCACTAATTTCAACCAGCTCACCGCCTGCTAACACTGTCTATGTGGGATCTACCATGCGCTCATTACAGACCAGATTGAAAGAACACAAATACACAGTCAGAATGGGTTCCCAAAATACTGCACTATCTCGACTTACTTCGAAAGGGTCTCACCAGCCTTACTGGGACGAAACACGCATTCTAACCACCCTAACTTCGAAGCCTAATACTTTGTTTGCTGAAAGCTTAATTATTTACGAATTTGGGTCTGCGTGCTGTAATGATGATTACCCTACTATTATTCCTAATGCATGGAAACTCGCATTGGCAGCCGGGAACAATTCCATTCTGAACTCGAGCATTTGTAAATAACACCAATTAAGCCTTTTTCTTCTCTGTTCATCTGCGCATATAAACTACGCCACCTAATCACGTGACTAATTTTCTTGATGTATTTTATCATTGTTCCTTCATGTATTGTGTGATTGTGTTACATCTGAGGATGGGACCGATGCGGTTCCGAAAGGTCTTATGTTTTTTAACTGTGATGTTTTAATTGTACTTAGTAGTCTTTTAATTTATCATCAGCTTTTAACTATATTTTTTATCGTGCAAAAACAGTTTCGAGAACCATGTACATTCTTACACTAACACAATATACATTGTTATATTTGCACAAAGGTAGATGGCTGTTTTCCATACTTTTAGGCGTCTGGGCGACGCTGACAATGTACAGCGAATGTCGCGGTATCATAGAAGATGTTATCCGTTCGTGGAAAAGGCCTCTCTCTTTCTAAGGCGTGAGAAACTAAAGTTCTTTGTTTGAGGCCCTCGGCATCTGGAAAAAAGAAATGTTCGCGAACCTTCTGTCGCTTTCTTGGGCTTGTAATGTCTTTTTCTTCATGAAAGAGTAACATAATGTTCAGCATTATTATAAATTAACATAGTTAATATGTCCATTCTTACCCCAGGTATCCTTGTTTTGTTGGCGATTAATTAAAAGATCGTTCCCTCTGTTTTGACGTAAGACAATATAATCATCCGGTTGTGTTACTAAGATATCCCACACATGCTCTTTCTTGGCTAATCTCAGTACTAAGTTTCTCTTCTTATTTCTGATAGTTATTACTTACAAAGAACATATGGAAATAAGAAGAGACGGCCATTAAAAGGATCTTGCGACTGCCGTTAATAGAATGAATGAAACCACAGAGATGCTCATCCGGATCGTTGCCAGGCGACATGCGACACGGGGTCTGCAATCGAAGAGGCCACTCCTCCCCCTAACACTAACCAGCGAGCATCCATGGCACCAGTTGCAGTGGTGTCAGGCCAGATCAACGTGGGATAGTGTCCAGTGGCGGCTCTCACATCGAGAGTCAACGTGGGATAGTGCCTGTCACACGGCTCTCGCATCGAGAGTCACCGTGGGATAGTGCCTGTCACACGGCTCTCGCATCGAGAGTCACCGTGGGATAGTGCCTGTCACACGGCTCTCGCATCAATAGTCAACGTGGGATAGTGCCTGTCACACGGCTCTTGCATCGAGAGTCAACGCGGGATAGTGCCTGTCACACGGCTCTCGCATCGGGAGTCAACGCAGGATAGTGCCTGTCACACGGCTCTCGCATCGGGAGTCACCGTGGGATAGTGCCTGTCACACGGCTCTCGCATCGAGAGTCACCGTGGGATAGTGCCTGTCACACGGCTGTCGCATCGAGAGTCAACGTGGGATAGTGCCTGTCACACGGCTTTCGCATCGAGAGTCAACGTGGGATAGTGCCTGTCACACGGCTCTCACATCGAGAGTGACTGTCTGGGGGCGTCATTTCCTACGATAGCCAGGATACCCTTGGTAGTCCTCCGTACCACCCTCACGGCTCCCCGGTACGTCGACGACATTCTACGACCTGTTGTATTGCGACTCCAGTCGCAGCATCACAGAGCAATTTTTCAACAGGGTAATACACGGCCACACAGCTCATGGCATTCCCAGACCTGCATCAGCAATGCCAGCACCCTTCCGTGGCCAGCCCGATCGTCCGAGCTCTCACCAATCGAACATGTTTGGGACATGATGGGACGCCACCTACTCCCATTCTGGAGTGTCGGCGAACTGGCCGGCAATTTTGACACTATCTGGGATGCTATACCTTAGGACCGTATCCTTGAACTGTATACGCGTGCGCCGCGCCGAGTAATCGCTTGTATCCGAGCCACAGGGGGCGCTACAGCGTACTGACTTGTGTGACGTGCCTGCACCGCAGGACGCACATGAGATAAAGGCAGATAGCAGCGAGAGCATACGCCCGCGTAGCTCCGTTGGGAGAGCGACTTGCTCCAGAGTGAGGGGACCCGGATCCGATGGCCGGCGTGGACAAAGATGATGGAGAAATTTACTTCGTCAGATTAGCGCCCAAACTTCCCGGATGACCCGGCTGTTAGATTTCTCGCAATGGTGTGATGATCTTTCCACACCGCGAGATAGGAAAAATGAGAATCCCTTCTGAAGCGCTTCGAAAAATAAATGCGTGTAATGTTACGTTCCACACACCAAATTGACTGGGATTTCTTAAATGCACGTTCTTCATGGGATGACTGCCAATAGCAACACATGGTCCCAGCTGACGCGTGGACCATTCCCCCGGCCCTCTTTCGGGGGGGAGATGTGAACTGCCTGCACCGTAGGACGCACATCAGATAAAGACAAATAGCAGCAACAGCATACGTGCACGTAGCTCAGTTGGGAGAGCGACTTACTCCGGAGTGAGGAGACCCAGATTCGACAAAAATGATGGAGAAATTTACTTCGTCATATTTGTTCCACTCGTGTAGCTGTTTTATCGGAATAAATGGTTTCCTTTCCTATACATGTACCTGGCACATACTAATTTTCGTTTCGATTAGATGATTTCTTCTGGGTGCTTTTTATTTTATTTTGCAAAGAGTATATAAGAAAATCTTACTAGTTACCCCCCCCTCCCCTAACTTTTAAATTACTTTCTGTTAGGTTGTGTCT
Source organism: Macrothele yani (assembly GCA_039090855.1). Taxonomy (NCBI): domain Eukaryota; kingdom Metazoa; phylum Arthropoda; class Arachnida; order Araneae; family Macrothelidae; genus Macrothele; species Macrothele yani. The sequence goes on from CM077023.1 coordinate 22,087,772, forward strand.
TCGTAACATTAGCAGTGTGCTTTCCTTCGTAACGAAATTCAAGTTTAACTGTCGAAAAATTACCTTAACTTTCTAAAGATCAGAGTTTGTGTGCGTTGAAATCTCGTTTTCGTAAGATAGTTTGTCATTTCTGTGTTTGTTCAGTGGCTCCATCAGCTTCTGGTCAGAGGACCTGTAAAATGTTGCTTTATTAACCCGGTATGAAAGAGATGAATTTCTCTTTGTAAATCGTTATAACTCCCAAGACAGGAAGACTCGTTCCCGTTGCTCGTCCTGTATTTGAGGAAAGCTGATGCTAGAAATTCCGCACATCCTTACCCGGAGGGCATTCAAGTACATAAAGGAGCATGATTACTAAAGAACTTACTATTGTTATAAGACTCGCAGTGACAAATTAATCGCTGCGATTCTGGTAACGTACACAGTTTCAGTCTTTCTCTCCCAGCCCCCCCCCCCCCCGCCCTCCAATCACTTATTCGCCTCATCCTTGAGCAATTTCTCATTCGTTGACCTCAATTTCGTTTCACAATCCTTGGCTTCATGGGATCTAATAATTGCGCCGAATTGATAAAGCTTGCGGGTATGATGAAATTCAGCGCTTTGTCTTGAAAATTCATACTTCTGAACAGACATGTGACATTTGTAAATTTATTTTAGCCGAAAGATTGAATCCATTGTTTTGGAATCTGCTGACATCCGTTCTATCTAATTTAAAAGATCGAACTTTGATTAAATTGCCTTTTAATGCTAGATGACTGGTTTAATCCTACCTATGTGATGTACAAAGTCATAAGGATATTTCTGAAATGTTTTTTTTTTTTGGTCAGTACTATATACAACAATCAATACTGAAATTAAACATTAATATGAAATCCAAGCTTTTGAATTAAAACATCGTAAAAAAACTATAACTTAAAAGGTTAGCCCCTGATGTATCGCGCGCATGTCTTTTCACGTTTTCAACAACATCGATGAACCATTACATTATGACCACCCCTAGTCTAGAGAAATGAGCGCGCCTGGAGACCGAACGGTGGCGCAGGTGAAGTTCACAGAGCAGTATATATATACAACACGAGGACCGGCTTTCGGTTAGAAGAGTGTTCGGAGTCAGAATAGGAAAAGCTGTCGATTTATCGGAGTTTGATAAAGGAAAAATTGTGATGGCATGGTGCCTCGGAACTACGATCTCGGAAACGGCATGCTTGTGGGTTGTTCACGTGCCGCTGTAGTGAGTACGTAGCAAAAATGGTGTGCTGTCCGTAGCTCATTGATGCCAGAGTTGAGCGAAGATTGTCGCGTAATGTTCACAGCGACCGTAGGGCCACAGTGCGACAAATCACCCTTGAAATACAACAGTGGTGATCAAGGCAATGTGTCACAGCACACAGTGCATCGCAGTCTTCCGCGCTTGGGCCTGCGTAGACGAAGAGCCAGCTGGGTCCCCATGCTAACTGCACGTCATCGCGAACAACGCATGAAATGGGCCCAATATCATCGAGATTGGACCGTGGATGATTGGAAGAAAGTGGCCTGGTCTGACGAATCAAGATTCCTGGTGCATCACGTAGACGGCCGACAGCAGATACGCCGGTTACCAACATAGGCTACGGCAGTTGGATGCACTGTAGGGGAAAACAGGCCGGAGGCTGTGGTGTTATGCTGTGGGCGATTTTTTCTCGGGACACTTTAAGCCCTATTATTCCAATAGTACAATCCCTGACAGCTATCAGGTATCTAAACATCGTTGCGGACCAAGTTCACCCATTCATGGCAACTGTGTTCCTTGCTGGGGATGGCTATTACCAACAGTATAATCCGCCATGCCACTCTACCAGAATCGTTAAGGAGTGGTTTGAGGAACATGCTGGTGACTTTCTGTTAATGCCCTGGCCTCTAAATTCACCTGACATGAACCCAAATTGAACATTTGTGGTTCGACTTGGAAAAGCTGGTTCGCGCTAAATCACCACCACCCCGAAATGTGCAGGAACTGGAAGACCTGCTGTTGACATTATGGTACCAGATACTTCAGAATAATGATACTCAGAATGATACCCCGAAACGATGTCTCGCCGAGTGGTCGCTGTTCTGCGGGTCCTACAGCTTATTAGGTAGGTGGTTATACTGTAATGGTGCATCGGTGTATACCAGAGCTGAGTTTGGGCTCAATTTTAAGAGCCGGAGCCCGAAGTATGTCACCTCGAGCCCGAAAGCTATGATTAACCTGTTTAGGCATTCAAAAAATCTCATCTCTTCCAGACTCCCGCTCTTTCCTCCTCGTGCAATTAACCGATGTCTTTCTCAACGGCGGAGTAGGGAAGTGATATCTATTTATTTCTATAGTTTATTTGATCATGCATTTCTTCCTGAAATGTTTCAGTGGGCCGGGCATCAGGAAAAAAGGGGAGGCACAACAATCTGTGTCGTACGTTGCTCAATAGAATTAGCAGGGAACTGCACCGTTGATGTAGGGAGCAAAATTTCGTCAGCTTGCTGTCTACTTTCTGTAGTTCTTAAAGGAACTTTTCCTTCGCAGAAAATCAGTGATTCATGGCCTATCGTATTTGTTACCCAAGCCCAGTATGAATAGCCCTGCCTACTTCCCACTCCCCATCTACACCCAGTTGCTGAAGAATTATATTTAACAACTAGAAAGTGTAAAAAAAAAGTCTCGTATGCTAAATCATACAAAATTACATTTAAAAAGCGAAGAAAATTCTCTCCATTTCTCACAGCGCAAGCCAACTATAGTATACTCCAGTAAGTATAGTATACTCCTGTAGTATACTCCAGTAAGTATTATGGAGCCCGAGCCCGGTTCGGGCTCGGCCTGTCTCGGCACTGGTGTATACTACATATTGGGTTATTAGTAGAAGTTTACTATTTGATGCGAATACGCCCCCATACGTCATACGATGTCACTAGGGCTACACTACCAAGTGAACGGTGTAACACACTCAAGTGTAGTTCCGAAAACGTTATTACCGGTCTAATGCAGTGTTTCCCATCTTGATGGGCGCGAAGAAAAGTGCAAATCGAACGAAAAGCTAATTATTGAAACAACATAAAATACATTCTGAATATAAAATACCTTTCCCGTGGCGATAAAAGTACACGCTCCCAGTGGTTGCTATAAACGGTAAGAAAAGCGTACTCGTTCGCGTTTGTAAGGAAACCTGTTTAATAAACAAAGTACTCAACTTGAGCTATAATTTACAACAATAATCGGTACAAAAAACTGTAACAGGCATCTCGAGATATGTCTGGAAGCATTTCTCCTTCCAAAACTCCAAGGCAATAAATTTACGCGTACCCAGCTCTCGTCAGACGTAGCTCGGTTCGACTTGCAAATTGTCGCTGCTTTGTGACTTGCGGAGTCGGCAATATGGAAACAAAGGACAGTATAAAATCTGCTGCGTTGCTCAAAGCTAAAAAAAAGGCATGACGGAGGTTAGAACTGTGCAGGTACGCAATAAGACCCTCCAAAAACGACTAAATGGATTAGATTGCTCGGGAATTTTGTTTGAACAAGTCTATTGTCAGAGCGTTCCTCAGACACTACGAGGAAACCGGTTCCATCGCACCTGAATGCAGCAAAGATAGACCGCCAACGACTACTGCCAGGGAACATCGAATTTTGCGTCGCCTTGTCATGAAATACCGACCTGGTACGTTCATGGACGCTGCAGAACTGTACAGCGAATGCATAGACCGACCTGTATCTCGGCGAACTGCTAGCAACAGGCTACATGACATGGGCTACGACTCGTACAAGAATACACGAAAGCCCATGTTGACGCCAACTCAGAGGAAGATTCGGTTTTCATATGCCAGGGACCACCTGTCGTAGACGGAGGCTCAATGGCGGAGGGTCAGTGGTCTGATAAAACGCTCTTCCCAACCCTATACGGAAATATCGGACGTAGTCATCCGCCGGCTGAATGAAGGAGTCGTCCAATAGTGTCTGAGGCAAGAAGTCGTGTTCCCAGCCACTGTTGCAAGTGTGGGGGTGCTTTGGGTATTCTAGCATTGGTGATTTGGTTGAATACGATGGGACTGTCAATGCACAACACTACCATGTAATTTTGCTACATAATTTCCTGCCTTCCGTGGTCCGCCTTCGACCGCAGGGAGATGCGATCTTCCAGAAATATCTTGCCAAGCTGCATACTTCACTCTCCACTGCTGCTTGGATTCGCCAAAATTGAGTTCAAGTAATGGACTAGGTCCCAAGTTCACCCGATCTTAACACAACTGAGGACCTGTGGCGTATCTTCAAGAAATAGATGCGAAAATAAGCCCCAAGAAAAATGCTGAATATGGTTCTTCAGAAAGCGCGGGCCAACATTCCACAAGACCTTTGTCATGCCTACGTCAAATCGATGCCTAGGCGAATTGCTGACATGTATGCTGCAAAAAGACCCACGAAGTAGTGATTGTATACGAGAGGTGGGTGCCTGTAAATTTATTGACACCGAGTTTTGGGAGGAATAAAGTTTCCAGGCATATGTCGAGATGCCTGTTGCAGTTTTTTGTGCTGATTTGTTCGTAAACTACACTGAAGAGCAATTGAATTAGAGACAGCTGGCGTTATGCAAATGTGGCGCTGTGGGCGGCCCTGTAAACGGAAACGACATGACGTATGCAGCGATCCGACAGTATAAGGAGTGATGCGACGGGAATCAGTAAGAGTCGGACGCAGTATGGGTAAAACGAAGGATCTAAGCGCATTTGATCGTGGGAAAATTGTCGGGGCCCAACGAATGGGTCACTTCATCTCGGAAGTCGTGCAGGCACTGGGATTTTCACAAGCCACTGTGTCACTGGTGCACCGTAAGTACATCAAATCCGGTAAAACCATCCCTGCAAGGGACAACTGCCGTGGACAACAGCGTGTGGATGAGCGGGGTCATCGTCGGCCAGCTCGCATTGTAACAGCGGATAGACGGGCCACAGTGCAAGAAATCACTCGGCAATTTAACCCTGGTGCACAAAAACGTATAAGTAGCCACACCATCCAGAACCATCTCCTCGCTATCGGGGACAGGAGCCATCGTCCCACGAGGGTACCGCTGCTGACCGCACATCACAGGGTGCAAAGATTAGCATGGCGCGGGAACATCGCCACTTGACCCTAGACATGTGGAAAAATGTTGCCTGGACTGATGAGTCGAGATTCACGTTGGTACATGCGGATGGCATGATACGAGTACGGCGCAAACCCCATAAGCGATGGATCCTTCTTGCCAGCAGGGTACTCTTCAAGCTGGTGGGGGTGGCATTCTTGTGTGGGGACTGTTTACGTGGACTGAAATGGGACCCCTGGTACGTGTGACATCGCCCCTCATAGACCAACGTTACCGGGATATCCTGGACGACCATTTGCTCCCGTTCGTGCGTCTTCAACATCCCACTGGGGACCTCATCCTGCAAGAAGATAATGCAGCTCCCGAATTGTATCCGAATAGTTGGATGAACACTCCACCGACGTGACCTCGCTTCCTTGGCCAGCTAGGTCACCTGACCTCAATCCCATCGAGCACATCTGGGATGCCACCGAGTGAGATGACTCCGCTCCATCAAATCTTCGTGAACTGTGGGAGCTTGTTCAGGGGTCGTGGATCCGTATGGCTTCCCAACGCTTTCGGTGTCTTGTCGAGTCCATGCCGAGACGAATCGCTTCCGTCATCAGGGCGAAAAGTGGAGCTACACGTTACTAGACAGGGATCTCTAATTCAATTCCTCTTCAGTGTATAGCTCAAGTGGAGTACTTTGTTTATTTAACAGGTTTCCTTATTCCGTACAAACCCGAACGACTCCCCTGTGACGTACCTGCCAGCAGGACGCACACGATATAAAGGCAGATAGCAGTCAGAGCTCAGTTGGTAGAGCGACTTGTTCCGGAATAAGCGGACTCGGGTTCGAATCCCGGCGTAGACCAAAAATGACGGAGAAATTTACTTCGTTATAATGGCACCCGAACTATCCGGATGACCCGACCGTTTAAAATCTCGCAATGGTGTGATGTTCTTTCCACACCGCGAGATAGGAAAAAATCAGAGAATCCTTTCTCCAGCGCTTTGAAAATTAAATGTGTGTGACGTTGCATTCCACACACCAGATTGACTGGGAGTTCTCAAGTGCACGTTCTACAGCGGATGGCTGCCTGCAACGATGCATGGTCACGGCTGACCCGTGGGCCATGCCCTTGGCCCTCTATCGGGGGCGGGGGGAGATGTAACGTGCCTGCCCAGCAGGACGCACACGACATAAAGGCAGATAGCAGCGATAACGGACGTCCGCGTAGCACAATTGGTAGAGTGACTTATTCGGGAATGAGGGGACCCGGGTTCGAGCCCGGCGTGGACATAAATGACGGAGAAATTTACTTCGTTATAAAGTCTATAAAGGTAACACAGCGTGAATTCCTGGAGAAATTTGTGGGAAGAAATGCACCAGACAAACGTTACATCGCCAGGTTAGCGAAGAAATTTGAAACCACGGGTAGCGTTTTGAACCAATACAGTGGCGGACGTCCTCCTTTAGCGGAAGAAAGATATCAAAGAGGTGAAGCACAAGCTGCTGGCATCATCGAAGAAGTCACTACGACGTTTGCCACAAGAAACTGGGTATGCTGTTTCCACTTGCCAAAGAACCGCGAAGAAAGCGTTGCATCATTCGTACCGTGTGATAGCTGTGCAGGAATTGCAAGAACCGGATCTTGAAAAGCGCGAATCTTATTGTCAGTGGTTCCTAACATTTTTACTCGCAGTTCCAAACATTCTGGATTTGACAGAGCATGGTTTCATTTGGATGGGTCTATCAATTCCCAAAACTCCCTCACCTGGGGCTACAGATAATCCACATGAATTACACGAAACCCCATTACATTCCCGCAAAAGTCGGTGTTTGGGTGTTCTGCGTCCCGAACCAGAATAATTGGACTGATTTTCTTCAGAAGCGTAGTAAACTCGGCATCATATGTGAACATTTTCAGACAAGGACCAATTAGCCGACACAGATTTGACAACGGGGTACTTTCAACAGGATGGAGCGTCATGCCACACTTCCCGTGTAAGCACAAGTGAAATTTCCTCTTTCTTTGGTCACCGAATGATCTCCCAAGGACTATTGCCACCTCGTTCACCCGATTTGACTCCTCCCGATTTTTTCTTATGGGGGTATTTGAAGTGTCGTGCTTTCAACAAGCCTCGCACGCGTTAGAAGACTTAAAAGGCAACATCAGTGCAGCAACCCGGAATATTTATGAAGGCATGCTGCGGAGGACCTTCGATAATATTATACAGCGTCGCCCAAAGTAATCGAGGTAGTTGCCTTCAATGCACGATCTTAATAACAAGAGTCACTCACAATATAAATTGAAATTCGTTGGCTGAATTTAGAGATTTTATTGTATAAGAACTTTCGGGTTTCCCTAGAATCCATCATCAGATACAGAAGAAGGAATAAGTTTAAATAAAGTGTTACGTGAACATAATATAGATATCATATATGACATAATGTCACGTGGCATCAAATTGTCAAACAACGTGACATGTATTATGAAATAAAGAAAATAAAGAAAATAGAATGCAGGTATACATAAAATATAAAATATTGCATTGTAAAAATAAAGGAAGGTTAGTAGGTAAAAATTAATTGTGTTGTTCTCATCAGGAAACACAACAAGGAGCACTATAGCAGAAATCGAGATTAAGTGATTTCGTCCTCAGTTTGCTCGTATTCGGAACTGTAAATAGTTTCCAGATTGTAGGTACAGATACTGGAACATTGTCATTACAGCATAAATGTCTCTGAGTAGCAATTACAAGGCCCTCGGTGAACAGTAATGAAGAGACAGCACTAGGTGTTATGATGATGGAAGCATCATTCCAAATTGGATAGTGCAGGCGAGTCGAGACAATGCAGAATTTTTAAGTCCATTCTTTACGGCGTATTTATGTTCATTCAGTCTTGTTGCTAATGTACGTTTTGTAGATCCTATATATTTACTATCGGGAGTGTCAGCATCAATACTTTTTAAGGGGATGCTGTAAACGCCAAATTTGTTTAGCTTTGTTACCTGGTCTCGATCTTTTTTAATTAACTGGAAAATGTTTGTAGTACGTATTCCGAATTCCAGGTGAAAGTTTCTGCAAATGGCTTTGAGAATGAATTCCAGGTGAAAGTTTCTGCAAATGGCTAATGAGAACAGGTGTTATGGTTGAATAATAATCTATGGAAGCAATATATCTACAAGATTGTTGGTCCCTCTGGAGAATAGTTGAGTTTTCTTAGTGGAGCTTCTTAAGAGCTTTTTTTATGATAAAGGTGGGAAAGCCATGGTTGAGGGTGATGTTGAATATTTTGTTAATTTCACATTTACGTCTGCTGAAACTAGATGAATGCGTGATGGCTCTGCGTAGAAGGAAAGAGATTGAGGAGAGTTTATAGCTTTTTGGATGTGCTGAAGAAGCCGGGATCAATGTAGGTATAGCCTTAAAACTAGTTCAAAACAGATCATATGTTCAATTCTACAACATTATTTATCGCCAAACTGAAGGCGCCCCAAAATCGGATCACCACTATCTCCGATTCTTGCGGAAATTCTTCTACAGCACATAGAAAATAAAGTGCTACAAGAATATCAACAACCTCCGTGCTTTTACATAAGATATGTTGATGATGTACTTCTCTTCTGGGATCATGAACCAGCTGACCTACGAACTTTTGCTGAACACTTATCATCCCAAATCCCGACCATAACATTCTCCATTGAACAGGAAAATGAAGGTAAATTGCCATTCCTGGATTTTATGCTTGAACGAGATGCTGTCAGTTGCACCTTGCAACACTCTGTATACAGCATAACGAAGTAAATTTCTCCGTCATTTTTAGTCTACGCCGGGATTCGAACCCGGATCCCCTCATTCCGGAATAAGTCACTCTACCAATTGAGCTACGCGGACGTTTTATTCTGATTCCTATCTGTCTTTATGTCGTGTGCGTCCTTCTGGCAGGTACGTCACATCTTCTAGTACGTTACAACAGGAAACTCACTTTTGTACCTACATTGATCCCGGTTCTTCAGCACATCCAAAAAGCTATAAACTCTCCTCAATCTCTTTCCTTCTACGCAATCTTTAAATTCAGCCAGCGAATTTATATTTGTATTGTGAGTGACTCTTGTTATTAAGATCGTGCATTGAAGGCAACTACCTCGATTACTTTGGATTATTTCTGCACGAATTTGAATTCTCCTAATACAGCGTTGCGTTCGAGTGTGTTTGGATGTCGGTGGAAGACTTTTCCAGCATTTATTGTGAATGGTGCTACATTCATGAACTAAGGTACGTTGTAAACTTCTTGTCATGTTTCTAAGTAGTGTCTTGCAAAATATGACTCATTCTTTGTGGGGACCTACCTAGTGAAACACCCTGTATTTCACAAGATACAAAAATAATATAAGTGATTCTTCCGACAGAATAATCTGGAAAGGTTTTTTAACATTTGACCATCCGTACATTTTCAAATCAAGAAATTTGTAAGCAACAAAACTTTGTTTCGTAATATCTTGTTTAGAACAAGAGCATTTATTTATAAGGGCATCGCTTTATTCAGCAACACACGTGCGTCGCAAAAAAAGGGAACGTTTAATGTTCTTTTGAAGTAAAAAAGAAAATCGGTTATTGTAGAATGTACAGCATTTAAGTATCTATAGCCTACTTTTATATCACAAAATCCTTATTTTGTCCGTGTTTACCACTGACGTAAAAGTTGATGCTCTTTCCCCAAATCTTCTTCTTCTTCTTCGGGAAGAAGAAGAAGCAAAATACGGTTTCTCCTACACGAAAAAAAATATCTCGGGTAAGACAGAATAAGAAAATATAATGGACGCCAGGAACATGTTCCGCTGTATGACCACGAACTTCTGACCTCTATGCTATTCTAGATACACTTAAGCCCCTAATAAAACCGGATTAATGGTGTAGTCCGTGGTCACTTGCTTTCTACTAATGGATAACGGGGACCCCCTTTTCACTGAAAACCATCCCCGTATTTTTTTCCTCTACCGTATTTAGTTTGTTTTATTTCTTTACCTTTTTCTAAAGCAACAGGAATGCAAAAGAAAGTATACAAAAGGAAAATTTAGAAGAATAAATGGACTACTGGCTTAAAGTAAACATTAGGTATATGGAATAAATTAAACTGAAATAGGAATTACATGCATGCATTTCGCAGAAACTTGCTACTATGGATCAAAGGGAATATGAAACCATGAAATATATATATATATATATATGTAAAAGAATATTAACATACAAGCAATCTACCCTCATACACAAACAAATAAGGCCAAAAACCTTCAGATAAAAAAACAACAACAAAAAAACTAAAGTAAATAACAAAATGACGAAACAATGTTAAGAAAATATTTATAAAAACATTTACTCAGAACCCCTGGATCATTCTTCAGGGAAAGACATCCAGAGGACCTGAGCACACAAGTTCAGTTCAGGTTTCATGAGAATGCAAAAATCGCAAAAAAGCAATATCCAATTTGAAATTTTGTGTTGTAAATTTTGATGCATTCTGTCTTCCCTACCTGAACTATAGAAAATGCAAAAGAGTCACTGGGATTAAAATTGAACTAAAAGATGAACTATAAAAACCTTACCAAAACAATAATGTCACGTGTACTGTTGTATAAATGAAAAAGAAACATCAAAACGAAAACTGAGTCAAAATTCTCCCTATAAGATTAAAAGACAGTAACAGTAACATAAATCCTTCCAAAAAACCCTTCATGACATAAACAAAGTCATTCGTAGAGAGACGCGGTTAAGACGTAAATCCAAGTTGGAAAATTAAACTCCAGGTGTGTTCAGAGTAAATGTTTTTATAAATACTTTCTTAACATTGTTTCGTCATTTTGGTATCCACTTTAGTTGTTTTTTTATCTGAAGGTTTTTGGCCTTATTTGTTTGTTTATGAGGGTAGATTGCTTGTATGTTAATATTATTTTACATACACTAACTACATCTAATACTTGCAGCGTTGCGCAGTTTTGTTGTGGTTTGTATTATATTTTATATTATATTACATGAGTGAAAATGTGACTTTCCTATGCTATATATATATATATATACATGCACTATACACCGACGAGCCATTACATTATCACCACCCCCAGGTTAGAAAAATGAGCGAGCCTGCAGACCGAACGGTGGCGCAGGTGAAGTTCACAGAGCAGTATATATACAACCTGAGGACCGGCTTTCGGTTACTAGTGTTCGGATTCAGAATGGGAAAACCTGCCGATTTATTGGAGTTTGATAAAAGACAAATTGTGATGGCGCGGCGACTCGGAACTATGATCTCGGAAACGGCGCGGCTTGTGGGTTGTTCAAGTGCCGCTGCAGTGAGTGCGTATCAAAAGTGGTGCATATGTGGCCAAACGACGAACCGTCGTCCACTTGTGTGTCGTCTGCAGCTCACTGATGCCAGAGGGGAGCGAAGACTGTCGCGCATTGTCCATAGCGACAACAGGGCCACAGTGCGACAAATCACCCGCAGATACAACAGTGGTGATCAGGGCAATGTGTCACAGCACACAGTTCTGCGCATGGGCCTGTGTAGACGAAGACCCATCCGCATCCTCCCTGCACGTCATCGCCAACAGCGTATGAAATGGGCCGAAGATCGTCGAGATTGGACCGTGGATGATTGGAAGAAAATGGCCTGGTCTCACGAATGAAGATTCCTGGTGAATCACGTAGACGGCGGAGTGAGGATACGCCGACTACCAACGGAGGCTATGGCACTTGGATGCACTGTTGGACGGAAACAGGCCGGCGGTGGCGGTGTTATACTTTGGGCGATGCTTTCTTTGAACACTTTAGGCCCCATTATCCCAATAGCACAATCCCTAACAGCTGTCAGATTTCTGAACATCGTTGCGGACCAAGTTCACCCATTCATGGCAATTGTGTTCCATGCTGATGGTGGCCATTACCCATAGGATAATGCGCCATGCCACACTGCCAGAATCGTCAAGGAGTTTTGCAAGGAACATGCTGGTGACTTTCTGTTAATGCTCTGGCCTCCAAATTCACCTGACATGAACCCAATCGAACATTTCTGGTTCGATTTGGAAAAACGGGTTCGCGCTAAATCACCACCAGCCCAAAATGTACAAGAACTGGTTGACCTGTTGTTGGCATTATATACTACATCATTTAATATACATACATAACCTCAATTTTCCTGAGGCATATTAAATTCTTATCTTTGTTTTTTTATGGCTACTACTGGGAAATCGGCGGACAAGATTCGGCAAGCCTCACTTACGTCACGTGATTTGCCGGCTGCCACTGCCGGGAAACTAGCTGACCACATTAGGCTAGCCATAATTTATGGCACATGCTTGCAGGGCCGCTTGTGGTAGCCACTACCTGGGATGGATAACTGATGGCCCTGTTCTGGCATAACACAACTGATGGGGTGCCAACTGTTGGCCAGCAGCTGGCCTGAACTGCTGGCACATGTGGTGGCAGCCGGGACATTTTATTGACGGTTGGACAGCGGCAACATAGTGCTGGACCACTGCTGGCCTGAGGGCTAGCCTAGCAACACTGTTTTTGCTGGATGCCTATCCCCACCTCATTGAATTGATGCCTCGCCGAGTGGCCACTGTTTTGCGTGCTAAAGGGGGCCGGTCCTATAGCTTATTAGGTAGGGGGTAATAACGTAATGGCTCATTGGTGTATATGGAATACCTTAAACTAAAATAGGAATTACATATATTTATTAGATATTATAATAAATATAATATTCCAATTACACATGTATGCACATTCCATTTTGCGCGACACACAAAAATAATTTCGCGCGCGGGAGATCCATCTTCTTCGCCTCTGACCTGAAGACTATAAACCTGTATGTAGAAATGGTGCAATGCGAGTGATCCATGTTTTCATAGTGTCTGATAGCCAACACATTATCAAATCTTTGTCTACAGATACTGTTTTGGATCATGCCTAATCAGTTAAATTCAGAGACCAAATTCTAGCTGTAAAGAGTAAGTGGCATCCTAGATCACCCCACATTCGTGATTATCTGATGCGAGGCAAAAAACTTATTAGGGTGGGCGTTGATATAAATTAGCTGGATAAGTTTGATATCTTCAAAATGCCACCTCATTCTAGTGGTTTCGTGAAGCTTCTTGAGTGTGACAATGCAGTGGGCACTGTCACTTGTGCACCACGCTCCAAGAAGTCTGCGAAGATGATATTCTTGTCACTCCCAGAAGAGTAGGATCACAGCATTCTGTGTTCAACGTTGAGTTTTGAACTTCTTAAGTCTTCGTGAGGTTCTGTTCAACCACTATACGAGGGAATCTTAGTATCTCAAGAATATATACACTAGTAGACAGAGAAATGCCAGTAATTTAATTTCTGAAGGATTTCATGAATACGATAAGCGAGGAGATAATAGGTAGCGTGATGGCCATGCTGAGCTATATATTCGCCAACATGACGTTGCATCGAGTGGAAAAATATCATCATTTGAGGTATCTGTAACCATGCGTTGTTGACCTGTGTCCACAAATAATCGACATTGTGAGAGTGTTATTTAAAGTCGTTAAGTCTTCTCCCAACTACGTCCCACACGTTCTTTGTTGTGGAAGTGTCTGGGGATTATACTGGCCAGGGTAGTACCTGGACACATTTGGAGACGCAGTCTGCTGTTGTTGGTAGCGTGCGGGACTGGGTTATCTTGTTGAAACTGGGAATCCTGGATACCACAGTGATACGGTAACATAACGGGCTTCAGAACCTCATCGTTATCTTGTCGCTCTTCCCACTATGCGTACGAGCTGTGAACGGCTGTTGAAACTAATAGCTCCCTAAATTATGACACCAGGGTGAAAATCATTCCGGAGAACACGTCGTCTCATGCAAAGCCTCAACATGGTTCCACTCTTCCCGCCACCTGATGCTTGGTCCGGCACTAGTGCAAACTTTGCGCGACGATGTGATTGCGGTGAGTGGCAGTAGTCTTAATGACTGATGAGATCGGAAACCTGCTTCAGCCAATCTGCAATTCACAGTCAGTGTCGATATGGGAATAAATACAGCTACCTGTACACCTCGCCGAATGTCGTGCGCTGTGAATCGAGGCGTCGTTCGGACGTCCGCCTACATACATTAGTCCCGCTACGGTGATGGAGACTTTCAGAAGTCCGCTTACATACATTAGTCCAACTACGGGAATTCACGTTACCTTCCACCAAACACGGTCGCCACATTTGGCCAACAGTTATTGCATTCTTGTGCGTTTCCACCGCGATGCGACGCAGGTACCAAAACTCCGTACGTAGCCCTATAATATTTCTGGTTACAAAGGTATCCATGTCATTATGTAATTCGGGATGATGTTGTGCAAGCATTCTCACTCCTTGGATTTGGTAAGTTTGAGGACGACTAAACGTACCTATGCCGAGTCGTTTTTCCTTTTTTATATGTTGTATATCTGCAGTTCATACTGCATTTTTTGCTTACCGCATAAGAACAGTATGTTTGCAGAGAAAGATAACGTAACAAGTCGCGCGCTACACGAGATTGAGATGGGCCATGCGCTCCTAGCTCGTGAGAAGGCCTTTATGAGAAAAGGCGAAAAATAAATGCTTCACTTGTTTTGTAGTTCTTGATCGGGTCTGTACAGACGGGTGTAGGAGTTGGTTTAAAAGGAATTCAATAAAGAAGCCGTAGAACTGTATGTTTGCCTAATTTGAATGTGTATTATTCTCAAGTATTCATCATTTGTGGATACAATAATGTTTGAATTTGAAATTCACTTATTTAATCATGGTTACCAGAGGTAATGCATTAATTGTTATATGCACCACATTTGAATCGACCTTTGTCGTATTCAGATAGTTACTACGTTAGCATATGGCTTCGATTGCATATACACTATATTGACAAACGTCACTGGACACATAAAAGAGAAACACAACCTAGCATTTATTGACATACATAAGTACGGTATCCGTCCACCTTTGGCCTTAATGCATGCACTGACCCTTCGAGACATGCTTTCGACGAGGTTTTGGAACACAGCGATAGGTATGCACTTCCACTCAGTACAAAATGCTGTCACTAACTGTTGCTTAGTAGTATGCCTTGGTTCGGAACTTCTTATGCGGCGCTCTAACTCATCCCATAGGTACTCTATGGGATTAGGATCAGGGCTCTATGCTGGCCTGTCCACACACGATACGGAATAATCGTCAACCACGCCGTAACAATCCTTACTTTATGGCTCGGTGCATTATCCTGCTGGTACCAACAAGGCTCTGTTCCATAGTATTGCCACAGAGTTGGTAGGGCATAATTATCCAGAATATCGAGGTAAACGTGCTGGTTAAGAGGTTTTCCCTCGGTAACCAATGGGTCGGGACCATACACGAAAAACACCCCCACACGAGTACACTGCCAGCTCCTAACTTGACCGTAGGAATAGTACACTGTGGTAAATAGCGTTCCCTCGGCTGCCACCATACCCACACACGGCCATCAGACTGATGGATCATGTATCTGGATTCATCAGTCCATAGGATCGGTTTCCATTGATCTACGGTCCACGATAAATGTTCTTTACACCGTGCTAAACGACGAGTAGCATTCCGAGTGGAGATGAAATGCTTATGAGCAGCCGCAAAGATCCCGGTAGCCCATGGAATGAAGTTTTCTGCGAATGGTACGTGTACATACTGAGGTTCTAGCATTTTACTCACCTGTACACTGAGGTCCTCTGTAGTACTCCGTCGATTAGCTGTAACGACTTTCCTGAGGATTTGACATCTTCTATCACTGATTTTCTTTGGCTGGCCGATACGTTTTGCTGCTTCATGCACGCCGCGTGTCTTCCACTTATTCAGTACATCCAAAACAGTTGACTTGTGTATGTTTAAACGCCTCTCGGTTTCTGTTGTGGACAACCCACTAATATAACAACCGACAATCTTTCCTTTCTCAAAGTCAGTTGTCTCCCGCCGCGACATTTTCACTTAAGCTTACAGTGCGATATGATCGCGGTCAGCTGCAGGCTTGGTTTTATACCATTTGCAGCTGAACCGCGCATCTTAACAACGCAGTGGATCCGTTAATTTGCTTTTGAATGGGTGTCCGGTGACTTTTGTCAATATAGTGTATATACACTAGGTATATTTCCTTGCGTGGAACTTTTAATATTAATATATTAATTCTAACATTATCGCCCTCACTTATCACATGATTGGTTCACAATTGCAATCATTTACATAACCCAAATGGCGGTCCCCACCAAGGAGACTAGAATAAGATATCTGGATATGCCTTTGTTAATGGAGCTGTACCACTTTGCGTAAAGCCTGTAACCGCGAGCGACGGCCGTCAAAGTGTGGGAAAGTTGGTGGTTTTCAAAGCTTTTGCAATGCATTTTGTGTTGGCCGAATCGCATTCTTCGTTGCAAATGTGTAATTTTACATCAATAACTTGCTGCCGATGTGTGCGAAAATGCTGGATTTATAAAATTCTTAATTATTTTGAGGATCCTTCGCGTTTTTCGCGTTTTTACATTAGATTGAATTACATGAACGTTATGCGAATTCAAAACAAATCATAACGTTAAAATTGAAAACTTCATTATTGTACGAAGTATAATTAATTCCGATTTGATATTAACACGATTTCTGCAACCAAAAATCGTGCAATTAAAATACACACAGTCGAGACTGCATGAGTGTCATGTAAACAAATCAAAATTCCCATACTTTGCGGCTTGACGGTTAAGAGACCACGGCATCTCCAGAAGTATTATCCTAAACTCCTTGGTCCACACCAACATCAAATTGCACAGTTGCGTAACAAAATACACAAAATGAAAGTAAAAAATTTCAAGCTATTTCTTGCCTCAAATTCCAGTTCTTTCAGCTTCGTTTACACAGCAGAAATAAAGGTGAAGAAATACTAAGTGTTATGAGCAGCGCTACGCACATATTCTTCTATGACTCTTACGCACTCATAAAGGTACGTGAACAACGTCATTTATTCCATTTTGTCAAAATCTTAGTAGGAACATATTGATAGTAGTAGTCTTCTGCTTTATGTGATGTTTTATTTTTCTCTTTTATACGTATTAATAAAAATATTCGCTGAGCAAAAGCTCTGAATGATATGCTATTAATTCATCCATATCTTTAAGAGTGACATCAAAGCCGAATTCATTCACAAAATAGATCTCTTCCTTTCGTTGTTATATGAAAATGTTCTGTGACAGGTGTTTTAAGTGTCCTTGAGACCTTCACGTATTAGCACCTAGTTGATGGTTTTAGTTGAATTCCGTACTTTCAAAAACTTACTACATTTCGTTTGCCTGCCGGTATACAAAGGGTGGAAGTTGGGATATTAGGTCGCTCGGGAAGTGCGCGAACATATTTGTTGGTATATATTTTGGAAAACTGAAGTGGCAACACCGGCGATGTATGGAGGTTGCCTAGTACCTACCTTGTGCTTGGTTTGGGTATAGTGTCTAGAAGAGATAGTGTGCCATGCGCTTTTGTAGACGGGTTCATGAAATCGTAAAGGGCGCTGAGAAAACTGCTGCAATGTTATTGCTGTAAACTGTGCTCATAGATATACGTGTTTATCGTTCGGTGCAGTATAGCAATTTCACTCAAATTTTACCAAAGAATCTCTTTTTTTTCTTTATCCTTCAGTTATACTAAAAGTGACTAATGCCACGTATGGATAGATATAAGTGAATATTCTTCCGGATGGTGTGTTTTGGGGAACCTTCGTCAACTTTATTCGGGAAATGCATAATCTCGCATTGAATCTAAGTGTTACAAGGCTGGTTAGTACAAATACATTATTTTACGCCATGTTTTTGCCCAATCATCGTATTGAGTTCTGTTCTGATAATGTTGCAACTCTTTTCTCTATCTCTGCAGGACATAAAATGTTTAATTGGGTGTCACATTATATGGTACTTAAGCCTAATTTTCCCAGGATAAAGTTTACAGAACTTTGTACAAAAAACAAATAAAATAAAATAACCCACCCAATTTTGATAGTTTTAGACAAAATGCGATGATATATTAAAGACTAAAACAACAAAGTGGCATTAATAATTACTGAGTGGCTGCCAACTTGATTTAGAACAGGTAAAAAAATCATTCGATCCGCCTTGCCTCATGTTTCGGTGCGACAAATACACTGGCGGAAAGTGAAAAAAGAACACCAAGAAGGAGACATCTGATACCAACGAAATTTATGCAGCATAAGAACGGAATACAGAGGATAACGTGATCAAAACATTATGGCAAAAAACAGCTGTATTTGCTGGTAAACTGAAAAATAACATTTCCATGTAACATGGTTAGTACGAGGTTGAACCGCCATGAACTGCGTCACACTGTGTAATTCTGGCATAGAGTCTGTCGTACAGATGTTGGATGTAAGTTTGGGGTATTGAGTTCCAAGCATCCTCAACCTGGACGCGTAAATCGGGGATGGTCGTGGCTGGCCGTGGAGGCCGGATAAGTCGTTGTCCCATAAAATCCCACACGTGCTCAATGGGGGACAAATCCGATGAACGTGCAGGCCATGGAAGTTGTCTCACACCCTGAAGTGCATGTTGCGTTGCACGTGCCATGTGTGGGCGTGCGTTATCTTCCTGGAAAACAACGCGATGGACCGACCTTACAAATGGCACAACAACGGGCTGAATGATGTTGTTGATGTAGGAGGTGCTGTTTAACGTACCCGGTACAAACACTAGTTGTGTACGGGAGTGATAGCTGATCGTTCCCCACCCCAGGAGACCAGGTGTAGGCCCTGTGTGTCGCTGGCGGATGCAAGAAGGGTGGAGACGCTCCCCTGTGCGTCTGCGAACACGCATACGGCCATCGGAGGCTCCCAAGCAGAATCTGCTTTCATCGCTGAACACGACAGATCGCCATTGCGTTCTCCAGTGCAGACGTTGGCGACACCACTGCAGCCGTTCCTGACGGTGGGCTGGAGTCAAAGGTACACATGCCAGAGGCACACGTGCAGGTAGTCCTGCATCCAGTAGACGGTTGCGGATTGTTCGCACAGTCACCTCAGGTGCAACGGCAGCTCGGATTTGCGTCGCAGTGGATGTTCTGCTTGACAACCCCGCTCTTCTTATGCGTCGATCGGTCCGCTCATCAGTCCCTCTGTGACTCCCGGTTCTACGTCTTCTCGTGTGGGAATGTTCCTCGGACCATCTGCGCCACCATCGTACCACCACAGATACTTCCAATCCGATTCGCTCCGCAATGCGACGATACAACCATCCGGCCTCGCGGAGTCCGACTAGACGACCTCGCTCAAAGTCCGATAACTGTTCAAATCGTACACGTCTTCCATGTCCAGGCATTGCAGCTTCTTCAGGGTCTTCGCACGTGTATGTACGCCGACGACTGATTACATTCACTTAGCCGTACTCCTTAAATACCACCGACGATAATTTGCATATTATGCCGTGCTGTGGCGTAAGCGCTCACCGGTTGGTCCCGAAATTAACATGACACCTACGTAAACCCCACCCCATTAACATATGTAAATTTCATGATCGTCCGCCATTTCCTTCTTGGTGTTCTTTTTTCACTTTCTGCCAGTGTAGTTACCTTTTGTTCACAGGACCTGCACCACTGTTGCATACAGGTAAGAAGCACGTTCTTAACGTAACACTTATTACTACTACTTTTCATGACCGATCTAACAATAAATCGCCTTTTCAATCGCTATCCGCCAAACACCTCCACAGAAATGCATGCTAATGTTTCGAAATGATAGCATCCAAACTAGCAGGAGCGCCATCTCGCGGTTTTATGAAAAGTGTGAACTAAAATTTAACTAGTGATGTACACTGAAGAGCAATTGAATTAGAAATACCTGTATAGTAACGTGCAGCACCACCTTTCGCGCTGATGACGGCGGCGATTCGTCTCGGCATGGACTCGACAAGACACCGGAAGCGTTGGGAAGCCATACGGATCCACAACCCCTGAACAAGCTCCCACAGTTCACGAAGATTTGATGGAGGGGAGTCATTTCTCTCGGTGGCATCCCAGATGTGCTCGATGAGATTGAGGTCGGGTGACCTAGCTGGCCAAGAAAGCCAGGTCACTTCGGTGGAGTGTTCATCCAACCATTCGGATACAATTCGGGAGCGATGGCACGGTGCATTGTCTTGGTGCAGGATGAGGTCCCGAGTGGGATGTTGAAGACGCACGAACGGGAACAAATGTTCGTCCAGGATATCCTGGTAACGTTGACCTGTGAGCGACGACGTCACACGTACCAGGGGTCCCATTTCAGTCCACGTAAACAGTCCCCAGACGAGAATACCACCCCCACCAGCTTGAAGAGTACCCTGCTGGCAAGAAGGATCCATCGCTTCATGTGGTTTGCGCCGTACTCGTATCCTGCCATCCGCATGTACCAACGTGAATCTCGACTCATCAGTCCAGGCAAGATTTTCCCACATGTCTAAGGTCCAGTGGCGATGTCCCCGCGCCCATGCTAATCTTTGCACCCTGTGATGTGCGGTCAGCAGCGGTACCCTCGTGGGACGATGGCTTCTGTACCCCATAGCAAGGAGATGGTTCTGGATGGTGTGGCTGCTTACACGTTTTTGTGCACCAGCGTTAAATTGCCGAGTGATTTCTCGCACTGTGGCCCGTCTATCCGCTGTTAAAATGCGAGCTAGCCGACGATGACCCCGCTCATCCACACGCTGTTGTCCACGGCAGTTGGCCCTTGCAGAGATGGTTTTACCGGATTCGATGTGCTCACGGTGCTCCCATGACACAGTGGTTCGTGAAAATTCCAGTGCCTTCACGACTTCCGAAATGGAGTGACCCATTCGTCGGGCCCCGACAATTTGCCCACGATCAAATGCGCTTAGATTCTTCGTATACTGCGTCCGACTCCTACCGATTTCCGTTGCATCACTCCTTATATTGTCGGATCGCTGCATACGTCATGTCGTTTCCGTTTACAAAGCCGCCCACAGCGCCACTTTTGCATAACGCCAGCTGTCTCTAATTCAATTGCTCTTCAGTGTATTAACGCACGGCACACTATCTCTTCTAGCTACTATAGTTCCGGCTTGCTGCTTGTCTAGTGAAAGATGTAGTATCGATGGAGCAGCCGAGACGATGAATAACAGTAGAAGAACAGTGTGATTGTTTGGAGTTTTGTATTTTATTGCCGTACGTGTTACAAAATCTTCCGCGGGCAAAAGTAGGTCAAAAAGTCTTCAAGAAAACGGCAGTGCACAGTTAAATAAAACGGTATAAGGAAGGCAGGACACCACATAGAGATGCTCCAAGATGCGGTCGAACGATTTCACCTTCCAGACAAGAAGCCAAATGACGCATCCAAAAGGTCTTACAGCAGTCTTGTACGGTGAGTATCAGTGACCTTTCCACACAACTGGGTATTCCTCACACAAAGGTATATTCCGTTCTGATGGAATATTTCGCAAACGAGCAACGTGGGTATTGCATACACGGACCACGACACAGAAGGAATTCCGCTTCGAAATTGCCTGGAATGACCTTACGTAGTATCGTCGCTATAATAGGATGCTCACAAGGTTCCTGTGCTGCATTGCCTAGAAGAGATAGTATGTCGTCCTCCATAAAATGTCCCTCACCGTTTTGTGATCAATAATCATTATATGTTAGAGGGCGCTGCCATAGGTAGTTACGTTACATGCTTCATTCAGGTTAATAGTGGGAAGTTTGTTTATAGATTTTTCTCACTGCTAGGAAGCCGTATAGCGTTTACAAGGGTAAGTGGAGAGAAATTTGTTTAAGTGTTTTTTTCTATTTTGATGTAACTCTATCAAAACAGTTACAAACCAGGTTAATTCAACAGCTGTTCACTGGAATGCAATAGGATCTCTTCTCAAGTGTTAGTGTGCGATATATTCAACAACATTTAAATATGCGCATGAACTACGCCATATTGCATGTATTTATTTACGTGGCACAAAGTACGGCTAAGTTAACGTAGAAAACGTTACACACTACTGTACATCACGTTATTTCAGGTTTAATATACAGTTTTTGGGCGTGACCCAATGCATAATAAAATAAAATCGAATTTCAGAAAATATCACGCAATTTATAAAGAATTACATAATACGACGTCGTGTACGAAGAAATGGCCCCTTAACTCCGGTGCAACAGTTCAACCCTTTCTCGTAATTCCAAAAAATCCACCGCAACATTAGCAATTCAACATTTAACACGTAAAGGTAACTCAACAAGCAATTCAAGAATGGACCAAAGTCAGCAGTATAGACACCACGAACGACAACAAGACCACATAACAACACGAATCATGATAGTAAAATGTTATATAGGTGAAATGAAGTAAAAGAAGAAGCAAATAAGGTTAACGCCTTCAAACCATACAACAACCAGCCCGGTTTCAGCATAGGATAGTACTGACTTATGCTGAAACCAGTCTGGTTGTATGGAAGATTTTTCAAAGTCAGAAGTATAGACACCACGAACGACAAAAAGACCACATAACATGAATCATGATAGTAAAAAGGTACATAGGTGAAATGAAGTAAAAGAAGAAGCAAATAAGGTTAACGCCTTCAAACCATACAACAACCAGCCCGGTTTCAGCATAGGATAGTACTGACTTATGCTGAAACCAGTCTGGTTGTATGGAAGATTTTTCAAAGTCAGAAGTATAGACACCACGAACGACAAAAAGACCACATAACATGAATCATGATAGTAAAAAGGTACATAATTGAAATGAAGTAAAAGAAGAGGAAAATAAGGTTAACGCCTATAATGAATTAACTTTAATTCTCCTTTTTGCTAAGCTAATTATTATGAATGAATAATGCTCTAAGCTTCAAAATAATGAATTCCCAAAAGGGTGTTGTTACTCGTTAATTATGAACTTAAACAAAGTCTCAACGCTGGTTATTTATATTAAGTAATCAAAGTCATAAACCTAACAGCCAGACAGAGGTCTGACAAAACTAAGAATTGAGAAAGACTGAACTTACTGAACAACTATTTATTTGAACGACTCTTGGTCAACTAAGGCACTCATATATCTTGTACATAATAATGAATAAACTTTCCTCTTCTAGTACGCACACAACTCCAACACAACGCAACCTCTCTACAACGCAACCTCTCAACAACACAACACAACCTCTCTACAACACAACACCTACTCGTCTCGATGATCGCGCCTATATACGAGCTTCCACCACGTCATGACTTACACTCATTGCCAGATCTCATTCAGCGGGTGAAATAATATTCCGTTCAGTAGGAAGATAATTTACATAGTAAAATAAAATAACCAGAGATAGTAAAATCAAAAGGAAAGTGAATATAGAGTATACGTTACATCATCTCCCCCTTAATTTTCTTTTTTTTTTCTTTTTTTTTATGTCCGAAAAACCTATCAATTTTGGAGTGTAAGTCTTACATTTCGATGATTGACGTTTCTCGATCTCTTTTTTGATTTGTTTGGTGGTAGCCGTATTTACATTATCAACTTGGCATGACAATTTACGAATCTGTATTCGACTGTGAAATTTGTAGTGTAGAACAAACCAAACCTGCATCGGCATATTTTCCTTTTATTCTGCCTAGCAGGAATCACTTTTTTAATTTCAAATTACGTGCGCCTCATTCGTTGAAATACAGAACAACTGTATCAGCAGCGAAATTTACCTGGAGCTGCCTAACAGTAACAATTTTATTATTTTACCCCTAAGCACATAGATATATACAAAAAAAAAGTGGATTAGTAGATGGACATAGAAGAAATATAAAAAAAAAACACACATATATACACAAAAAAGAATGCATAGGCCCACACGAAAAAAAAGAAATTCTGACACGCCAACTGGTCGTGCAGGAAAAACAACAAACTGAGAAAAGAACCTGTCCACGAGAACTTACTTATCTCGAGGACGCATAAAAAATTCTAGTGCGATAACGCTTTCCAGGCCTAATGGGACTGGTGAAATCAGGTGGCTTGGATCTCTTCCGGGATGGTAACGGAACTTCGGTCTGTTGTCGGTCAGGAATCTGGCGGTCTGGAAATCCCTGCGGCTGAGAAGAACGGTCAGGAGTCTGGCGGTCTGGAAATCCCTGCGGCTGGAGAAGAACGGTCAGGAACGTCAGAAGTCCGGCGGTCCGGAAATCCCTGCTGCTGAGAAGAACGGTCAGGAACATCTGAAGACTGGCGGTCCGGAAATCCCTGCTGCGGCTGATAGGAACGGGCTCCCCCAGGCTTTGGATATGAAGTCCCTTGGTGCTGGGGCCCGTTGTGTCCTTCCAGTATCTTTTTGGACGGACGTGTCTCCGGCCACATCGCTTGCTTTCGTTTACGCCCACGGGGCATGATAGTAGTAGCAGGCATCGGCCCTGTTTGCCCTGAACGGAGGTTCCAGGGGCGAAACCCGGGTGGATGCAAAGATTTCTGCTTTCGTCGCTGTTGCGGCGAAGCAGATTGGGGAGACAAGTCACGTTTGCGCCCAGCTTTTGGTGGTGCTGGACGGTGTGGAATATTAAAAGTAGGATTCATAACTGATAGGTCAGAAATGTCCGACGCCTCCGAGTCGCTGCTGTAATTCAGCGGTCGTGCAGGGCGATGTTTATATTTGCCCACAGGAATACTTTCCGATGAGGTATTCGAAGAAGAAGTATCCCGCGTTGATGCAGGGTGAGCTGGAAACGGCGCAGCAATAGTCTTGGCAATGGTTGGAGGGAAAGGAACGATACTAGCATTCGAGGAACTCGAATCGAGCCTTTGTCTCACGGGAGAATCAGGTTGCGGTTGTAGAAACTCGTCTGGAGGATGGGAGGGTGAAGGAAAAATCACTGGTGATTCGTCAAAAATGTTCGGTGGTTCGTCCACAATTTCTGGTGGTTGAACATGAGATATAGATTCTTGAGTCTGTGGAACAGAAGGTTGAGTAGGATTGATAATGAAATCGATATTCCGTTCGTGATATTTGCGACATTGATCAACATGTACATATTGAAAATGGTTGTTCGGTTTCTCCAGAACAATATTATTGTCAAAGACATTTGCCACCCGATATGGACCTTCGTAGCTGGGTGCAAATTTCTTCACTAAAGTATGCGAAACAGAAGACTGGAAGTGCGTTTCCACGAGAGTGAGATCTCCAACGACAAGATCTGGTTCCCTACGCCTAGAATTATAATATCGTGCTTGAGCCGCTTGTGCTCCTAGCATTGCAACACGAGCTTTCTCTGCCATGATGTGTACTGATTGCGGAGTTGGTCGCTGATTTAGTTCGTCAATAATCCCCGTTAAATTTTCAAAAGGGGTTTTAATTTTGCGACCCAGAAAAAGTTCTGCAGGAGTAATTTTAGTAGACTCGTGGACAGACGAGCGGAGGGCGAACGCAAAAAGTTCTAAATGGTCATCCCATCTTTCATGGTGGTCCATTACGAAAGTCGCAATCATTTTCACTAACGTTCGGTTAACACGTTCCGCAGGATTACTCTGGGGATGATATGGGGAAATGAATTTATGTTTAATGTGTAATCTCGCACACATTCTTTCAAAAATGTCAGAAATAAATTGAGGACCATTATCCGAAACTACTTTATTAGGTGCACCATATCTAGAAAATACGTCATTAACTAAGACATTACAAATAATCTCAGCCGTAGCGGCTTTAATGGGAAAAACTTCAACCCATTTAGAAAAATTATCAGTTAGTACTAAAACATAACGAGCTTTATTTTTAACAGATAATGGATAAGGTCCCAATAAATCTATGGAAATAATATCGAATACATGAGAACTTGAACTAGATTTCAAGTGACCGGCCGGTCTTACATTACGGTAATTATTAATCTGACACAAGTGACATGATTGAACGTATGCGAGCACACTTTGGTACATTCCAGGCCAATAGGCAACATCCCGCAATTTACAACGGGTCTTGCGAATACCTAAATGGCCTGCAAGAGGTTTGTCATGAAATTCATTTAAAAGAGCCATTCTAAGGGTTCGCGGAATACATGGGCGAAACTCTGCCCTAGTAGTCCGAGACTTTGTATAATAAAGAAGACCCTCTATGACTTCAAAATGTTGTGACCTTCCAGCCAGAGAAGGATCACTTGGTAGGGGCGAACCCGCAAGCAAAAAATTGTAAATATCCCCAAAATCTGGATCATTTATTAATTCTGCCATTATTTGCTCTCTGGATGTGATATCAGCTATCAGAAGTAAAGGCTGACATCCAGGAGTAGTTTCTGTGGGGACCCCACTAATCGGAACGCGAGATAATGCGTCCGGTAATTGATTCTTATGACCTGGCTGATACGAAATTTTGATATTGCTCTCTTGTAACTTCAGAGCACACTTCATAAGTCTTTGAGATAGGTGCTTAGCAGAATTTAAATACTGAAGGGCAGAATGATCCGTAATTATGTTAACTGTCAATTCATTAAGATAACATTGAAATTTATTCAGTGCATACACAACAGCAAGACATTCACGTTCCGTAGCTGAATAATTGCGTTCAGCTTTAGCTAAAGTACGAGACGCAAAAGCTATTGGATGCCCAGCTTGTGACAAAACGCAACCAAGACCAACTCCGGATGCATCAGTATAAATATCAAATTCCTTAGTATGATCCGGGAAAGCCAACACCGGAGGCTGAGTCAATGCAGACTTCAGTGTTTCGAATGCAGCGTTAGCTTCAGGTGTCCAAATAAACTTCTTGTATTTACGCTTTAAAGCATACAACGGCCCACATATTGTAGCATAAGCGGGGACGAACTGCTGATACCAACCGGTCATTCCCAGAAAACGGGATAGTTCTTTTGCTGTTTTAGGCCGAGGAAAGTCAACAATAGGCCTAATTTTTTCATTATCAGTGAATAAACCATGGGGAGTAATTTTCAACCCCAGATATACAATCTCGTCCCGCGCTATCTGGCATTTACTAGGTTTTAACGTCAAGCCAGCATTGTATATAAGTTGGAACACCTGTTTGAGCAGAAAAAGGTGCTCGTCAAAAGTCTCTGATGTTATAATAATATCATCCAAATAGACATGCACATGGGGACCCAGGACAGGTCTGAGAACCGTGTCCATAAGCTTTTGGAAAGTAGCAGGTGCAGAAGCTAAACCAAAAGGCATACGTAAATATTCATAGGCCCCAAAAGGAGTCACAAAGCCTGTTTTATCGACCGAGTCCGGATGTACTGCCACCTGCCAATATCCACTCGCCAAATCCAAAGTTGACATCCATTTGGTTGACGACAAGTCATTTAGAATATGTGACATGACAGGTAGTGGATAATTGATAGTTTTTGTGACTTGGTTGAGTTTGCGAAAATCTGTCACGAAACGAAATTCATTTGGTTGTTTCTTTGGAACCAAGAAGGCAGGAGCAGCCCAGGCGCTGTTGATTCCCTGATTATGCCTTGCTTAATCATTTCAGCAATTTGACGTTGCATTTCTTGTTTTTTATGTGGAGCACAAGGGTAAGGTTTCGTCGCAATGGGTTTCGAACCATCAGTGTCAATAACATGATAAACCACCTGTGTGAAACCAGGTTGATCCGAAAATAAACCAGGGCTTTCCTGTAAAAGGAGAGAAAGCTGGTCTCGTTGCCCCTCATTCAATTGGTCACTCAACAATAAACTCGTAATATCTACAGGAACCGTCGGAATCATTTCGACAGGTTCCGGAAAGGAAATCACATGTTGCACAAAATTCAAAGTTATTTGAAACTTGTTAATAAAGTCCATACCCATGAGACATTTCACGGGTAGCTCGTCTATAAGCAGGAAAGAATGTGTAAACCGAGCTTTTCCCAGCCCTAAAGATAATGTGACAGTTCCTGCGATACTGAAGATTTCATTATTGGCACCTCGCAAATACTGCGTTGCAGGCTGAACGTGTATCGCAGAAAAAACGTCATTACAAAACTTTGTATTTAGGGCTGATATCTCAGACCCAGTGTCGAACTTTGTCTCGACAATAACGTCTTCAAGTGTCAAAAATACATCAGGCAACTGAGGAGTTTGAACAGTCACTAATACTGTTTTAGGGTCAGAATGTTTGGTATCAGGAAGAAGGACCGACCCTTCGTCTACTTCCTGTGGAAGTTTAAAGGAATTCTGGTGGTGTTATCATGTGGTCGGAAACCTCGACCCTGCCGGGTATCGGGAAAATTTTCACGATAAGGAAAATTGTGTGAACCCTGCGTCGGGAACTCCGCGTGTCTGTTGAGATTTTCATATTCGTTACGTCTGCCCTCAGCACGGGCAGAAAAATTATTATTGCCCTGAGCATGATAACGTTCCGAATGCTGCTGAGTGGAACGTATGAAGCTTGGGTGGGCACTTGTGTATGCTCGCGCTGAAAGTTTTGTCTATTATGCCGCTGAGGGTTTTCGGAATAAGCCTCGCGGGGTGCCCGAGCATGGTGAGTTGAAGCACGTTTGCCATGTCGCTCTTCATACGTGCGTATGAGGCGAAAGGCATTCATGAATAGTGGTAGGGTGTCGAACCTCAAGAAAATCTTGTAAGAATGGGTCGAGCTGCTGTACGAGGGTCTCCAACATGTCAACATGACTGGCATGTGGATCCCATAGATTATATAAGCGTGTAGTCTCCAACGCAAATGCAACAGGGCTATCATTGGGACCCTGCTGACGAGAAAACAGCTGTTGAGCAAGGTTAGCTCGACTGAGGCCGAAAGGAAAGACCTCCAAGAATTCTGCACGGAAATTCTCATAATGAGAATCCGGGTTCGACCCTCGCCACTGCCGATACCAGGTCTTGGCGGTATCTCTCAAGCAAGTTCCGGCAATTTGGACCTTGCAGTCTTCCGGAATATTATAGAGATCAAAATGATCTTCCAGATCTTCAAGGAACTTTAAAGACCCTCCAAACCATTGAAATAAATTGTTCCTGCATGCGGCACGAAATGGGCAAGCATTCTGCTTCGCTGAGAGGATTGAATTCCCTCAGCTACGACCCGCGACTCAGAGTGATAAGAAGCTGGTGCATTCCGAAATGGTGAAGAATGCTTGGGTATGTGCAGATCATTCATATCAAAGTCAGAGGCACAGGCTTCGCGTAAATTGTCCAAAAAAACACCATCACCCTCGAGACTTGCCGGACGGTGGAAATTTGAAGTTGTCGCAGGTAAAGAAGCCATGGGCAATAATAGTCAGGATCTCGTGTTCGAGAAAAGTTCGGGCGCCAATTATAATGTATTAGCTTTAATTCTCCTTTTTGCTAAGCTAATTATTATGAATGAATAATGCTCTAAGCTTCAAAATAATGAATTCCCAAAAGGGTGTTGTTACTCGTTAATTATGAACTTAAACAAAGTCTCAACGCTGGTTATTTATATTAAGTAATCAAAGTCATAAACCTAACAGCCAGACAGAGGTCTGACAAAACTAAGAATTGAGAAAGACTGAACTTACTGAACAACTATTTATTTGAACGACTCTTGGTCAACTAAGGCACTCATATATCTTGTACATAATAATGAATAAACTTTCCTCTTCTAGTACGCACACAACTCCAACACAACGCAACCTCTCTACAACGCAACCTCTCAACAACACAACACAACCTCTCTACAACACAACACCTACTCGTCTCGATGATCGCGCCTATATACGAGCTTCCACCACGTCATGACTTACACTCATTGCCAGATCTCATTCAGCGGGTGAAATAATATTCCGTTCAGTAGGAAGATAATTTACATAGTAAAATAAAATAACCAGAGATAGTAAAATCAAAAGGAAAGTGAATATAGAGTATACGTTACACGCCTTCCAATTATACAATCAGAGCGGTTTCAGCATAGGATGGCATTGACTTATGCTGAAACCTGTTTGGTTGTATAGTTTGAATGCGTTGACCTTTATTTGCTTCTTCTTTTACTTCATTTCACCTATATACCTTTTTACTATCATGATTCGTGTTGTTATGTGGTCTTTTTTGGCATTAGTGGTGTCTATACCTCTGACTTTGGTCCATTCTCAGATTGCATGTTGAGTTACCTTTACATGTTAAATGCTGAATTGCTAATGTTGCGGTGGATTTTTCGGAATTACGACGAAGGGTTGAACTGTTGCACCGGAATTAAGGGGCCATTCACGCGCACCTGACGTATTCGGAAACGTTGTGAGTACACCTATTATTTCATTCTTTATGAATTGAGTGATATTTTCTGAAATTTTATTTTATTATGAATTTGGTCACCCCCCCCCCCCCCCCCAAAAAAAAAACTGTATATTAAACCTGAAGTGTGTAACGTTTTTTACGTTAACTTAGTCGTCAGTGTGCGAGTTTTATTGAACTGCGAATCGCTTTAAGAGCGCAAGTGCAACAATGTATGAAAATGGGATCCAAATGCAGCACACCAAGTTAACATTACCTATTGAAAGGAGGAATGCGCAGGATGAATGAAAATGGTCTGAAAGCAGTGGCACGATTCCGATTTAGGTCAACTTGTAATATAGAAAGAAAATTGTTAAGGGACTCCATTTCAAAATGTCATTGGAATGTAAAGCTTAAAGCCAATGTTTCGACGGGGAAATATTCTCTTTTATTTGTGGCAAGGTTTCGAGAGGTGAAACCTTGTTCTTTATTTCTTATTTTTATTCTACAGCATAAGTTGATGTTTTAGTGATTTGTAAATATCAATTGGTCTCACGTGGGTTTATCATAATATTGCCCATGCATGAATTCAAATTTTCAAAATATCTTATATTGGGTTGGCCAAAACGTTCGTTCGGTTTCTAAGTAAAAATAAAAGACACATTTTACATTCTCACCAATAACTTTATTGAACAATGTATTTATTCACAGTTTTGTTCCACTACATTTTGCCATCCCCGTATTCACCAGACATTGCGCCTTCGGATTTTCCTTTATTCAGGCAACTTCATAATGCCATCTTTTTGAGCAAAGAACTGTTCCAGGTGCATTTCGTAGTCTTTCAGGGAATTGAACTTTTTTCCATTAAGAGAATTTTGTAAAGACCAAAATAAAGGAAAATCCGAAGGCGCAATGTCTGGTGAATACGGCGGATGAATCGCAACTTTCCCGCCAAGCTGTAACAGTTGTTGTCTGGTCATCAAAGAAACATGCGGTCTTGCGTTATCCTGATGGAAGATTATGCATTTTCTGTTGACTAATTCTGGACGCCTTTCGTTGAGTGCTGCTTTCAGCTGGTCTAATTGGGAGCAGTGCTTGTTGGAATTAATCGCTTGGTTGTCTGGAAGGAGCTCATAATACAGGACTCCCTTCCAATCCCACCATATACACATCACCTTCTTTGGGTAAAAACCTGGCTTTGGTACGGTTGGTGGTGGTTCATTTCGCTTGCTCCATGATCTCTTCCGTTCCACAATATTGTACAGTATCCACTTTTCATCGCCCGTCACAATTTGTTTTAAAAATGGAATGTTTTCGTTGCGCTTAGGTAGGGAATCGCATGCAGAAATACGGTGAAGCAGAGGTTTTTTTGCTTAACTTATGTGGAACCCAAACATCAAGGTGATTACCATAACCAAATGAATTTCAATGCTTGATTTGGATAGTTTGAGTATGTCGGCCATCTCCCACGTGGTATAGCGGTGATTGTTCTTAATTATTACCTCGATTTGATTGCTATCAACTTCAACTGTTCTACCAGACCGTGGAGCATCGTCCATCGAGAAATCTCCAGCATGAAACTCCGCAAACAACTTTTGACACGTTCGATCAGTCAAAGCACCTCCTCCATACATTGCACAAATGGTTTTTTTTTTGCGTTTTGGTTGCGTTTTTACCTTTCTTGAAATATACTGCATGTTATGCAGTATATTTCGAATATTTACTGCATGTTATGCAGTAAATGTTGTTTTTCTTCCATCTTCAATATTAAAATGGCTGCACAAAAATTAATCAATGTTGATACTTTTTTT
Source organism: Macrothele yani (assembly GCA_039090855.1). Taxonomy (NCBI): domain Eukaryota; kingdom Metazoa; phylum Arthropoda; class Arachnida; order Araneae; family Macrothelidae; genus Macrothele; species Macrothele yani. The sequence continues at coordinate 22,119,836 of CM077023.1, forward strand.
GTAAAATGCACGCTGACCTCACAGCTGTCACAATACAATCTAACAGTGGCGGCTCGTGGTAACTGCAACAGGTGGGGGGCCAGTAGCCGAAGTCAAACAATGTAATAAAAAGAAAACTGTCATTATTAGGCCAACTATTCAGACCCCACCCCACTCCCCACCACCAAGATTCCTTTACTCTGCCTCTGTTTACCTCCTTGACTCACAATAATGTCCAAATAAGGTAGGAACGTGTCAACTATTGTATTGCACACGAAAATAATTTCCTCAGAATAGAATGCATAACTATTAACAGAAAAATGTTAAAACTCCTTAAATAAAATGTTTACCTGAAAACATATGAGCATTAGTTTATGTTAGTTGTGCTTTGTGTTTCTTCAGATTTCTCAATTGAGGAATAATCACAGGATTCATAGGATAAAAAATGTAGTGAAAAAATAATAACTCCAAATCTATGCAGGGAGGGAACGTTTCATGAATTTCGTCCCATATAGAATGAGTACCATACTACCGTTTGTATTATTTGAAAGGTTTAACCTTTTTTTAAAGAACTTGTGAAACCTAAAAACATATATGTACTCATGTGCAAATTATACTTACATGTTTTCTCATTTATTTATTTGTTTTTAACATAGAAAATCATCTTAGTTAAAACTGAAATTAGTTCTGCAAAGCGTTTGTAAACTTCATACTTTTGGAAACTCAAATTTTTGGGCTGATAAGCACAGAGTTTTTTTGAGTGAAGCTTTTCGACTTAAATTCTTGGGCTGATGAGCACTGTTTTTTTTTTCTTTTAAGTGAAGCTCAAACTAAACATTCTTGGGGTGATAAGAACTGAGTTTTTTTTAAGTGAAGCTTTTCTTCTAGATTTAAAGCAAAGAACGGAGATTTTAACAAAATATCCACTCCATTCATTGTACTCGACAAGCAAAAAAGTTCACGACACGAAGGAACAACACATCACCGAGAGAGGCACACACAGAAAAAAAACAACTAACTGAACTTTGCTACGACATTTAAATCCCTTCCGCCACCTTTGAGCTTGGTCGGGGTAAGCTTCTCTGTCAACCCACGGCGTTAAGGAAATGGATACACTCCCGGCCAATCAAACTAGCGGGGCGGCAGATAGATCTGGCCCTACAGCTTTTTTGCACACGCCGTTAAGACAGTGTTGTATGTAGTCTTCATATTGAATGAAACGGCGAGGAAATCGTCTCCTCTTCGCTTGCGTAGTGATGTTACTGGGGACTGTTGGAGCTGGCCCCAATAATCTCACACTCTGAACGGGATCTCTTTCCTCAGGGAATAGTTTTTCGTTTTTGAAGGGAACGGTTTATCACCATGTAGTTAAGAGAAAGAATAAGAATCAGGGCAAAAAAAAAATATTTCTAGAAATAGAAATTTTTAGGTGGGGCTTGGCCCCTCTGGCTCCTAATGACGAACCGCCCCTGCAATCTAACAAATTTGTTTTGAATGAAGTTAAATACAACTAAGCGCTAATAGAGCTATCCTACGGAAAGACCGAACCAAATTAATGCTAACATTAGGAGAGTGCCGTAGTTAATATAATGTATTCCGGTCCTTTTTTTAGCACGTCTTCTGTAAAAAAAGATCGTGCTTATGTTACCGGTTTGTCCGTCCGTCTGTACCCGCGATATCTCCGCAACTATTAGTCCGATTTGAAAAATTCTTTTTGCATTGGGAAGCTTGAAATATGCGAATGATGATCCTTTATAGCGTTTTTTTTTACGATGTACAATTTTGCCGCTAGAGGGCGTAAATACAGATGATGTCGAATTCAAAAATACGTTTTATTCCATATATTTGCTTCTAAACATCCGATTGAAAAAAAAATTATATCTTTCGATTCCATTTATGTCGAAGAGTATTTCAGATATAGTTACTTTTTCAAATTACGCATAGATTTTCCGCTAGGGGGCGTAAAATTAAATTACATTTTTCCCGATAACGCTTCTTCTAAAACTCCGATTTGGAAATTTTTTTCCTCAGCGGATACACCTCCAGATGGAAAATCTTTAAAAATCTTTTGCATATATTTCAAATTTTTGGTAAATAATAGATTTCAAATTTTTGGTAATAATGGAAAATCTTTGAAAATCTTTTGCATATATTTCAAATTTTTGGTAAATGATACTTTTACCACCAGGGGGCTTAAGCGTTAATTTTTGCTCTGATGTATTTGCCATGAAATCTGAACTTCTAAAATATCGATTGAAAATATTCTTTCGTGGACTGATGTCACTCACATTGATAAACCTTTTCGAAATATTTTCTTCTTAAAATATTCCACAGTTTCTCCGCCAGGGGGCGTAGATGTATATCTTATTTTTTTCAATATCTCTACTTCTATAGGAGTCCGATTTGAAAAATTCTTCTTTGTTGGATAGTGTTTTTAGTGTGACATGTTTTTTCATATAATTTCAAAATTTTCAAGTAATTCATAGACTTTCCTCTAGGGGGCGTAGAGGTAAATTGGGTCTTCCCCATTATCTCTGCTTCTAAATCTCCGATTTGAAAAATTCTTTCTGTACCAGATACAGCTCCTGATGGGAAATCCTTTGCACATAATTTCTAATTTTTGTAAAAAATGGTTTGGCCACAAGTTGGCGTAAGTCTTAATTTTCGCTTCTGATGTATTTGCCGCAAAATATGAGCTTCTAAAATCTCGATTGAAAAAAAGTCGTTTGTTGACCGATACTACTCATGTCGACAAACCTTTTAGGAACATTTTCTTCTTGAAATAATGCATGGTTTCTACGCCAGGGGCTTAGATGTATATTTCATTTTTGTCAATATATCTACTTCCAAGAGTCCGATTTGAAAAATTCCTTCTTTGTTGGATAGTGTTTCCGATGCGAAATGTTTTTCCTATATTTTTTAAAATTTTCAAGTGAACCATAGACTTTCCGCTAGGGGGAACAAAGGTAAATTGCGTTTTCTGCGTTATTTCTACTCCTAAAACTCCGATTTGAAAAATTCGTTCTATATCGCATACAAGACCTGATAGAAAATAGTTTTCACATAATTTCTAATGTTTGGTAAAGAATGGTTTGGCCACCAGAGAGCATAAGTGTTAATTTCTGCTTCTGATGTATTTGGAGCAAAATCTGAGCTCCTGAAAACTCGACTATTTTTTTTTCGTGGACCGATACCGCTCATATGGGAAAACCTTTTGAGAATACTTTCTTCCTAAAATAATGCATGGTTTTCCCACCAGTGGACATAAAGTCACATCTTATTTTTGTCGATATCTCTGTTTCTAAGAGTCCGATTTAAAAAAATATTTCTGTGTTGGAGAGCGTTTCCGGTGCGAAATGTTTATCATATAAATTCATGTTTTTCTTAACGCACAAGTCTGCAACCAGAGGGCGTAAGCTCACGATTCCGTTTACAGCAATATCTGAGGGATTAAAAACCCTATTGAAAAACGTCTTTCTTCCGTTAGATACTATTGTTTTCCATACCGGTTCCATTGACTTTGATCACCTTTGATAAATTCAATTTGCGTCAGAACGGATTCAAAAGACGTGCTTATTACACCCGAAAATTCGGTGTCATCTTTTTTGTTTAAAATTGTATAATAGCTAGTGTAAAAGTTTAACTGAGAAAGCAAGGTGCGCTTGCTAATGTATCTTGAGCACCACGTATTTTTTTTTTTTTTTTTTTTTTGTGGTTTTTTGTTTTTTTGTTTTTTCGGGAGGTGATTTTGGTATATATACTATCTGCCAACAAGTAATTGGACACCTGTGATAGCAAAGGAAAACGAAGTTTATTCACCTTCAATAGTTGGTGGAGCCTCCACGAACGGCGATTACAGCTGCGACCCTACGGGGCATACTCTCAACCAGGCGTTGTACGACGGTTAGCGGTATTTTCTTCCACTCGGCTTGGAGAAGACAGGTCAGTTCCATCACCGATTTTGGACAGTGGGGGCACCCCTTAAGTCGACGCTCCAACTCGTCCCAGAGGTGCTCGATAAGGTTTAGGCCCGGGCTCTGCGCAGGCCAGTTCATTCGATTAACCCCATTGTCATCATACCAAGCCATGGTGGACCTCGCAACATGACAGGTGGCATTGTCATCCTGAAAGTAATATGGGTCCACCCCGTAAAACTGCCACAACGTAGGAAGCGCATGGTCATCCAAAATGGTGCAGTAGGTGTTGGCGTTGAGTCTACCAGGAATTGCGACCAAGGGTCCCGTGCCATACCAGGAGAAACACCCCCATACCATAATTCCACCGCCGCAGAACTTCACAGTTTGCACAATACATTCCGGCAGGAGGCGTTCTCCAGGCAGACGCCAAACCCAGACCCTGGCATCCAAACGGTAGAGGGTGAACCTTGATTCGTCGCTCCAGAGAACCTGTTTCCACTGTTCAACGGTCCACTGTCGATGTTCTTTGCACCACGTTAGCCGAGCAGCGGTTTATTGACGTAAGTGGCATCTGTCCACGAAAGAATTTCTTAAATCGAGATTTCAGAAGCTCAGATGTTATGGAAAATACATCAGACGCAAAAAGTAACACTTACGCCTCTTAGTGGCCAAAGTATTCTTTACCAAAAATTAGAAATTATACGCAAAAGATTTTCCATTATGAGCTGTATCCGCTGAAGAAAAACAAATTCAAATCGGAGTTTTAGAAGAGGAGATATTGGGGAAAACGTAATTTACTTTTACGCCCCCTAGCGGAAAATGCACGCGTAACTTGAAAAAGTAACTATCTCTAAAATACTCTTCGACATAAATGGAAGCAAAAGATGAGAATTTCTTGAATCGGATGTTTAGAAATATGGGATACAAATGTATTTTGAATTCGACATCACCTGCATTTATGCCCTCTAGCGGTCAAATTGTACGTCGAAAAAAAAACGATATGAAGGATCATCATCCGCATATTTCATGCTTCCCAATGCAAAAGGAATTTTTCAAATCGGACTAATAGAGATATGGTGTCTACAGATGGACGGACAAACCGGTAACATGAGCACGATCTTTTTTTCTTTGCAAAAGACGTGCTATAAAATTAAAAAAGCTTTTTTCCGGAATGCCTATTGCTAGTTTCGTTTATAAATTCAAGCAGAAATAGCTGACATGTTCTAAAAAGAGGGATTCCCTAATTTCGTAGCCCGGTGGCGCAGTGGTCTATGCGCTGGCTTATAACCATTCCAAAAGGGTCAGGGTTCGAATTCCTGTTTAGCATGTATGTTTTTTGTCTTACGACACGGATTCTCCCCTTTCTCTGGAACCAGTGGCGCTGAATTAGGGACGACGACTGCTTATAGCCTATTGAGTTGCTTACGGTGGTTAAGCCATCAATCACAAAAAAAAAAAAAAAAAAAAAAAAATTCGTCCTCATGGGAAGTCATTACTACTCATATTTCCTATTTCGTTGTTTACATAAGCATGTACACTGAGAGAAGAGTAATTGAATTAGAGACAGCTGGCGTTATGCAAATGTGCGCTGTGGGTGGCCCTGTAAACGGAAACGACATGACGTATCAGCGATCCGACAATATAAGGAGTGATGCGACGGGAATCAGTAAGAGTCGGACGCAGTATGGGTAAGACGAAGTGCATTTGATCGTGGCCAAATTGTCGGGGCCCGACGAATGGGTCACTTCATCTCGGAAGTCATTCAGGCACTGAGGTTTTCACGAGCCACTGAGTCACGGGTGCACCGTGAGTACATGGAATCCGGTAAAACCATCCCTGCAAGGGCCAACTACCGTGGACAACAGCGTGTGGATGAGCGGGGTCATCGTCGGCTAGCTCGCATTGTAACAGCGGATAGACGGACCACAGTGCAAGAAATCACTCGGCAATTTAACGTTGGTGCACAAAAACGTGTAAGCAGCCACACCATCCAGAACCATCTCCTTGTTATGGGGTACAGAAGCCATCGTCCCACGAGGGTACCGCTGCTGACCGCACATCACAGGGTGCAAAGATTAGCATGGGCGCGGGAACATCGCTTCTGGACCCTAGACATGTGGGGAAATGTTGCCTGGACTGATGAGTCGATTCACGTTGGTACATGCGGATGGCAGGATACGAGTGCCGCGCAAACCACATGAAGCGATGGATCCTTCTTGCCAGCAGGGCACTCTTCAAGCTGGTAGGGGTGGCATCTCGTCTAGGGACTATTTACGTGGAATGAAATGGGACCCCTGGTACGTGTGACGTCGTCTTTCACAGGTCAACGTTACCGGGATATCCTGGACGACCATTTGCTCCCGTTTGTGCGTCTTCAACATTCCACTGGGGACCTCATCTCGCAACAGGACAATGCAGCTCCCGAATCGTATCCGAATGGTTAGATGAACACTCAACCGACGTGACCTCGCTTCCCTGGCCAGCTAGGTAACCTGACCTCAATCCTATCGAGAGAGATGTTCGAAGCTCTGAACCCCCCTTCCCCTTCCATATAAATTTTAGTGAACTGTGGGAACTTGTTCAAGGGTCGTGGATCCGTATGGCTTCCCAACGCTTCCGGTGTCTTGTCGAGTCCATGCCGAGACGAATCGCCGCCGTCATCAGGGCAAAAGGTGGTGCTACACGTTACTAGACAGGTATCTCTAATTCAGTTGCTCTTCAGTGTACGTATATCATTCCCTTTCTTCAAAGAAATGGTTATCGCCCTGGTGACCGAGTGGGCTGTGGCGCGGGGTCAAGTTTGAGATGCGACATAGGTGATGTGCGTGATCTACAAAGCTATTATTGTAAACACATTTCCGAAACCAGTCCCCCCAAGGTTTAGAACGGGTGAATTCTTATAGCCTTTGAAGTTCACATGGGGTGTTTAACCCCGAAACTAAAGAAACAAAGAGAACGACTAGGTAAATGAATACTTCTGATATGGTAAAATGAATACCTTTTATTAAGTGAATAAAGTACCGAATGTAACAATAAATACGCATTTCGATTCGTGAAATATATATGATGAAAGAAATAGGAAGCCATATCTCTACACAAAATTACACTTTCCTTATGTTTCGCTGGGTATCCTGTGGTTCAAGTCTATTTTATAAAGTCCTTCACAAAATCTCTCTGATATCTGAATTGGCTGTAGTATTTCACTGATGAATAACATTTGGCCATACGCAATTGCTTTCTTGCGGTTTTCAACGATGCCTCTGGAAACGAGCCACTTGACGATATCACGACCTCGGAATGCGGATTGGTGAACACTGTTTTGACATCTGTAAGGATGAATAAAATAAATGCATACGTAAGCAGTTTCATCTCAGAAAAATACATTCGTGACATGAATGTTCAAAACTTCTACATGAAAAATTCAATCGCTGTATTTCACCACAAAATTAGCAAAAAATATGCTAGATACATTGATTAAAGTGGTGGTAAGTAAATCCACTCGGAACTTAGTAACTAATGGTACACATTTACAACTAATGCATAGGATATTCCATGAGGCATGGTTCCCATTAAGAATCTTTTCTCCAGAGTGAATACACTGAGTGGCTACTTTATTATGACCACCTGGCAGTTTTAAGCAAATGAGCTATGGCTGCACGCTGTTGTCGCCAGAAGACGAGGCTAGTATAAAAATGGAAAGCTTAGTGCTTGCGACAGTGGTAGAAGTGGTTTTTTGGTGACGAGATGGGTAAAAAAATGCGATTTGACGGACTTTCAACGTGGGATAATTATAGGAGCTCGGAGCCATGGAGCGAGTATCGCCGAAACCGCCGCATTCGAGAAATGTTCCAGAGCAGCTGTTGTTAAAGTGTTTAAAGACTGGACTGTCAGCCAAAAAACTGGGTCTCTACGTGCAACGTGTGGTCGTCATCGACTAGTAACTGCTTGGGCGGAACGGAGAGTGTCCAGACTGGTAACAGACAACAGAAGGGCAACAGTGCAGCAAATTACAGACCATCTTAATCAAGGATCCCCTCAAATGATCTCTGCACGCATTGTTCGCCGTACACTGCATCGGATAGGATATGGCAGCCGAAGGCTTGTTCGAACACCTTTGTTGTCTGCAGTCAACAAGAGAAAACGTCTCCAGTTCGCACAGGAGCACAAGGATTGGACAGTCGATAATTGGAAACAAATTATGTGGTCCGATGAATCACGTTTTCAGTTGCACCATGTCGGTGGCCGAGTGAGAATTTGGAGGAAACAGCACGAAAGCATGGATCCCAAATTAATTGGTACAACCCTTCAAGCTGGTGGAGGCAACGTTATGGTTTGGGGAATGATTTCCTGTCGTGCTTTGGGCCTTTAATTCGTGTTGATCAGCGTCTAACTGGCACATCATATCTAAACATCGTTGCGGACCAAGTGCATCCTGTCATGTGGATGGTTTATCCCAATGGCGATGGCTACTTTCAACAAGATAATGCGTCCTGCCATAGCGCTCGTATTGTACAGGATTGGTTTCAGGAACATACCGGTGAGTTTACTTTGGTTAGGTGGCCCCCACAATCTCCAGATCTCAACCCCATTGAGAATTTGTGGGATGAAGTTGAACGAGCCACTAGACAGCTGGATCCACAACCCTGCCATCTCACACTCCTGGAAAGTGCTATTCATCGATCATGGTATCAGATTCCACAAACCACCTATCAACATCTCGTGGAGTCCATGCCACGAAGAATCGACGCAGTATTAAAGGCGAAAGGTGGCCCAACGAAGTACTGACGGGGTGGTCATAATAAAGTGGCCACTCAGCGTATACTATACCATCAAACGTTTTCGAACATCTCTTACTAGTAGTGGATTTGCGCATGTACGTCACACCCATGGCGCATACAGGTACAAAAAGAAGCATGTGGCCTGGCAAGCATCATAAACAAGTATGAACTTTACGGCAGAGCTCAGTCACTGTCAACCTGGGTATAGGATTCCATCTTAGCAACAAGTCAGTTCTGAAAATTTCTACCCTGTATCAACTTATCGTGCAGTGGAAACACCTGGAATTAAGAATCGCACAATCGCGACCTGGAAAGCCACGGAAAGTGACAGATCGTGAACTCAGAGTGTTGAAGCGAGTGGTGCGACAAAATTGCCTGCCCTCGATTGCAACACTCACCATCGGGTTTCAAAATGCACCAAAAAGCAAGGACAGCTCCATAACGGGTCGTCGAGAGATAACCAAAATAGGTTGTGTGGCAGCGCAGTCGCACACATGCTTAACGTCAGAAAGATCAACTCCAAGCGTCGGTTGGAGTGGTGTAAAGCTTGGCGCCAGTGGACTATGGAGCAATGGAAAAGCGTCCTAAGGAGCGTTGAATCACGCGTCACCATTTGGCAGTTCGACGGACGAGTTTTGGTAGAGTGGACGCCAGATGAATGCTACTTTCCCTACTGTGTTGTTCCAAAGGTGAAGTTTGGTGGAGGAGGCATCATACTATGGACATGCTTTTCATGGTTTGGGTTGGGTCCCCTAGTTACAGTTTACCACGGCCTACAATGACATTCTCGAAAATTTCGTTCTCCCAATATTATAGCAACAGTTCGGCCAAGGCCCTTTCTTTTACCAACAGCGCAATGTTATCTGTCCACAAAGCGAGATCCATGCAACAGTGGTTTGATGAGATTTGGTGAGGAAGAACTTGAATGACTATACAGAGCCGCGACTAATCATTTATCCGAGATGGGTCCGTGTTCGAATCCTGGTGAGGTATGAAACTTGTTAGTCTTGCGTCACTGGCTCTCTCTAACGTCACTGGAATCAGTGTCCTTAAATTAAAGACGCCCATTAGCCCATTGAGTTGATCACTGTGGTCGTTAAACCTGCAAATAAAACACAAAAACGGCCCTGATCTCAAACCTATGGAGCACCTTTGGAATGAATTGGAACGCCGACTGGGAGCCATCCGTGATCGAGCTCACTAATACTCTTGTGTCAGAATGGAAGGCAATTTCCGCAGTAATGTACCAGAATGTAGTGGAAAGCCTTTCCAGCAGTATGCAGGCTGTGGTGGCAGCAAAGAGTGGACCAACTCGATATTAATTCCTTTCCTATTATAGGAAGTTTGTGGATAAGCAAGTGTCCGGGTACTTTTGATCAATAGTGTGTATTGTTACGTAACTCGTTGCCTGTTTATTCCAATTAAATTTCGTGAGGCTACGCACACAGGATAAGACTGAAACGATCGGAGCCTGGATTAGATAGCTATTAAGAAGACAATGCTATACTGATATTAACTAGAAAGCGTTAAATATAAATAAGTGGATAATTTATTCGCACATAAATCGAACTTAAAAACAAACTAACACAACATAATTCCCTTAAACAAAAGAAATAGGGTAAGTATATGCAAATTTCAGTATTCATTGAGAGAAAATTTTTGAGAGATCTGAAAAGATAGTTCCCTTCTGTTAAGAACGTCTATGTCAAAACAGGAGACTTCAGCCCTAATACACGCTAATGGCTTCCACTATAGACACTAGACTTACTTTTTTATAGCTCGTGTATCCTTTGCTTCTTTTATTTTCCATCACAGATGCGGGGTTAATCCGTGCACTCACGCCGTATCTAACACCAGAGAACCCCAACTCTGAGTATCACAAGACATCTATCATAAACAATATGCTGTTTTGCTCTCGAAGAATCACTTGCGATCAGCCGTTGAACACGTGACCATATCCAAGCTCTCGACTACAAACAAGACTAATGGGCTTGAATGAGAACAAAACAACGAAGGAGAAACATTTATCACGCTACTCGTAGGAAAGATAACCATAGCAGCAAAGCCGACTTCTTCTAAACATTGTTTACACAAACATGAGCAAGCACTTAATTGTCTTCTCAACTGACACCTTCGTTTTCGCACTTTGGGCAAACGAATTTCTACATTCGCAACAATACGATAACCACTTGATGAAGTTATAAGCCATGTGGAGAAATATGCAGCATCCCTTAAAATTCATACACGTTGTGTCATAAGCGATAACATAACGACCACTTACCTAATAGCGTGCCTTTCGCCACGATAAATTCTAGTTGCCAATAGCGTGTCTTTCGCCACGATAACTATCGTTGCCTTTCTGTGAGTGAGAACGTGCACTTGAGAACTCCCAGTCAATCTGGTGTTTCCGTAATACATTTATAAGAATTCTATATAACCTATGATCATATAACCTACGACACCCACTTCGGAGAGACTTTTTGAACGCTGTGTGTGCGTGTGTGTGTGTGCGCGAGCGCACACACACACACACACACCATCATCATCCATTATCAATCCACTGCTGGACGAATGTATCCACAACAGTCTATCTTACGTCAGTCTCTTCCATGTCACTACCACATGCTTTCGAATTTCATCCACCCATTTCCATGTGATATTCTTGGTCTTTTCCTGACACTTGGAATCCAGTCTAGAATTTCGGTTGTAACTCGGTGGTCCGTTCTTCTGGCAATATGTCCGGCCCATTGCCGTTTCAGAGATTTTACTCTGATCATGATGTCTTTCACTCTTGTCATTTTCCTTATCCATAAATTCCTCTTCTTATCTCTTCTGGTTACACCCAGAATGCATCTCTCCATGCGTCTTTCAGTTGTCTGCAGTCTGTGTATGTCTTTTGCAGTTAAGAATCCACGTCTCTGCTCCGTATGTAAGTACTGGAAGGATGCATTGACAAAAAGACTTTTCGTTTAAGACTATAACGAAGTAAATTTCTCTGTCATTTTTGTCCACGCCGGGGCTCGAATCCGGTCCCCTCGTTCCGGAATAAGTCACTCTACCAATTGAGCTACGCGGACGTTCGTTCTTACTGCTATCTGCCTTTATGTCGTGTGCGTCCTGCTGGTAGGTACGTCACATCTCCCCCCATCCGAAAGAGGGCCGGGGGCATGGCCCACGGGTCAGCCGTGACCATGAATCGTTGCAGGCAGCCATCCGCTGTAGAACGTGCACTTGAGAACTCCCAGTCAATCTGGTGTGTGGAATGCAACGTCACACACATTTATTTTTCGAAGCGCTGTAGAAGGGATTCTCTTATTTTTCCTCTCTCGCGGTGTGGAAAGAACGTCACACCATTGCGAGATTTTGAACTGCCGGATCATCCGGAAAGTTCGGGCGTCATTATAACGAAGTAAATTTTTCCGTCATTTTTTTTTTTTTTTTGATTGGAGGTTGAACGACCACCGTGAGCAACTCAATGGGCTATAAGCAGTCGCCCGTCCCTAATTTAGGGTCACTGGTTCCAGGGAAGGGAGAGAGCCAGTGCGGTAAGACAAACACAACATCCATGCCTGAACGGGATTCGAACCCGGACCCCTTACGGACGAATGATCAGAGGCCAGCGCCTTAGACCACTGCGCCACCGAGGCGGCCCGTCATTTTTGTCCACGCCGGGGCTCGGACCCGGGTCCCCTTATTCCGGAATAAGTCACTCTACCAATTGAGCTACGCGGACGTTCGTTCTGAATGCTATCTGCCTTTATGTCGTGTGCGTCCTGCTGGCAGGCACGTCACAAGACATAACGGCATAAAACACTTTTCTTTTAAGACATAACGGCATATACTGCATATTGCTCGTAAAAACTGCACGGCTTCTTCCAAAGGATCTCCAACGAAGTTTTATACGTCGATTAATTTCTTCATCACTGCGACCTTTGCTTGATATCTGCTGACCAAGGTAAATGTAGGTATCGGTTATCTCCAGCTTTTCCCCTTCAATCGATAAATCTTTATTTCTTGTAAAAGCATTGTACATTACATTTGTCTTTTGAAGGTTCATTTTTAACATATATACTTGTATATATATATATATATATAATCATATATATTAATAGAGTTTCAAATTTATATATAGCTCAAAGCAGACTTGTCCGGGTCGGGTCCAATTATTATGTGACGTCCGGATCCAAAGTGTTTGACTCTGACCCAGGCCACCATGGGGTAATATGTTAGTACTGTTATAGATGTAGTCAATGCTAAATTTCTAAAAATAAATTGGTACACAAAATCAATAAATTACTACCGGAAAAACATTTGCACAGTAGGTTTTGCTATAAAAAACGTTTTTCAACAAATTTCCTTTGCCCGACACAGTTTGCAACAAAAGCGCTTTTAAATTAAGTTATAAATCTCACAGCTATTACAGAAATATGATAGTCAATTATTAACATAACTGTTTAAATGTGCCACTTGTAGAAAGGCAGCTTGAACTGGCTAATTCCTTTTGCAAGTTACATGCGCTACCTTCTTGGTGCATACCTGTTTTGAATGGGACGGCAGCCGAGAGGGACGTAACTATTCAAATCAGGTGTGATAATATTTGTGCATACAATAAAAGCATCATTTTACTTGAATATTTAGAAAAACAGCCCACATTGATTGATTTCAGAACTTACGGAATATCCTGACCAAGCTCCTGAACGCAATGTTCCGAATGAAAGATGAGGAAATGATCACAGACATGTTTAATGTCTAAATCTCGGAGATCACATTCCGCCTGGGTTTCTTCCTTGCGAGGATACATTCGCTTTATCCTATACAGAAACAAGAAAGGTATTTCGTGTGTAATGAGCATATACATTATATTTTGTAACTTTCCAACAAAACAAGAAATGCAAACATATTTTTCGGCTTTGAAGTGTCGTAGTTTAAATGCTTCCATGTGGATATTTCTTCAGAATGCTTAAATCTTGCGCTGCCCTGGAAAGGGAACCGAACTCTTGTCTCCCGCTTCATCTGGGGCAGTTTGCGGGTTCCCTGAAAAAAACTAAAATTGTGCACTTCGAACAGGAAATATTATACCATTTATTTGCGAAAATTCATTGTTCATTAACTACTAAAAAAAAAAACAGGCTGAGTTCTGATTGAGCCGTCAATCTGGAACGTAGGACTACAACTTGCAGGTTGGAGAGTTGAAATGAGCTAGATTTTGAAATGATTCCTGATACTTTCTAGTTCGTTGGGCTTCTTACATGCCTCATCACTTGCTCTTGCCTATCGTTTTGATTTTCTCCACTTTCGCTTGCGTTCATTCTGCGAATTCCGTGACATTGTCGAAAGTGCTAACCCGTTCACAGGAAAACGATTTTTAAAAACATTTAGTGAAACCACTGCGATATGTTCTATAAACAAACAAAGACATCGCTCTTTCCACGTTTCAGCAACACATAGCAACCGAGAAATTGTTATTCGGTCACCGTTGGGAATCCGAATTCTAGATCTCTCGATATCTAGCCGAGCGCGTTAGCCTTACACAACGGTGGCCAACAATCCACGGCGCTGTGTGTGTGTTTCTGTCAGATTCTGACATTATAAATCCGTAACATGGGCTCAGCTACTGAGACGTCACCATCTGGCGGGCATTAACGGCACTGGCTATATATTAATAGCCAGTGCCGTTAATTGCTAAAACGTGGAAAGAGCGATGTCTTTGTTTATTCACTGACGCCACTTATTTGGAGAATTTTCACTTTGGATCTCGCCCTTTGGATTTAACTGCTAAAATTAACATATATCCAGTGCCGTTAATACCCACCAGACGGAGACATTTCAGTAGCTGAGCCCATCTTACGGTTTTATGATGTCAGAAGCTGACAGAAAAACACACATAGCGCCGTGGATTGTTGGCCACCGTGGTGTAAGGCTAATGCGCGCAGCTAGATATCGAGAGATCTGGGTTTCGGATCCCCAACGGTGACCGAATAGCAATTTTTTGGTTGCTATGTGTTGCTAAAACGTGGAAAGAGCGATGTCTTTGTTTATTCACCGACGCAACGTATTTGGAGAATTTTCGCGATATGTTCTTTATATATTTGGATAGATATCGTCGAGAGCTTTAAAACGATACCACACACAGTCGTTTTGCACTCACTGTTTGTAACGTATACTCTAGATTCACTTTCCTTTTGATTTTTACTATCTCTGGTTATTTTATTTTACTATGTAAATTATCTTTTTACTGAACGAGATGTTATTTCTCCCGCTGAATGAGATCTGGCAATGAGTGTAAGTCATGACGTGGTGGTAGCCAGTATAAATAGGCGCATTCAACGATACCAGAGAGAGCTTTTGTTTGTGTTACGTGAGAGAGCTTTTGTTTGTGTTACGTGAGAGAGCTTTTGTTTGTGTTACGTGAGAGAGCTTTTGTTTGTGTTACGTGAGAGAGCTTTTGTTTGTGTTACGTGAGAGAGCTTTTGTTTATATGGAGAGAGCTTTTTGTTGATGTGCGTAGGGAGAGCTTTGTTTCATGTGTAAAGAGATCTTCGTTATATGCGTAAGGAGAGTTTCGTTTATGTGAGTAGAGCTTCGTTCATGTGCAAGGAGCTACGTTTTATTGAGTAGCTGTGTGTCCGGTGAAGTGTATGTTGGATCATATCAAGAGTTTCCCTAATAAAAAGTTGTTTTAGTAAGTACATTTTTCTCAGTTCATAGTTTTGTCAGACCTCTGTCTGGCTGTTAGGTTTATTCCATTAAGTGTTGTTATTAACTACCAGCATAAGACTTTATTCATCTTAATTACTACTACAACCTTACTACCAGTTATAAGCTTGTTCATTATTATTACTACACTACTAGCAGGCAAGTTTATTCATGATATAAGTAACAAAACAACAACCATTAGAACAACTATTAGAAGAAGCTCAGAAGAAGCATTAGTAGAGGAAAATTATATTCATTATATGTTGTCCAGATAAACCGCGATATTGTCAAAAGTGTTCACCGGTTCACAAGAAAACAATTTTTAAAATGTTTAGTTCAAACCACTGCGAAATATTCTTCGTATATTTGAATAGATCTCGTCGAGAGCTTTGAAATGATACCACGCACAGTCGTGTTCCGCTCAGGATTGCCGAGATAGACTGATTCAAACGCGGTGGCACCCTCAGAAATATTGCATCATCTCTCCCGCGCACGGAGAGCGAGGGTGGCGTCGCGTGCACGGGGTATTGCGCGGTACGAGAATTGGACTCCATGTTGTTTACAAATATACTAACATGTTTATTTTTAACGCCATAATGATTTCAATCGGGACCTATTTTTGTCATAGGTGGTCGGACGTAAGTTGCCCCAAGTTATCCGCGGAGCTAGACGTAGTCCTACGTCAAAAAATGAATTAATTTTAAGCCATCTAATGGGAAATTCTTGCATCAGGAAAATCTGAACAATGCAAGAATGGTAGGAGTTATACATAATAGGAAAATGATGGAGTTTGAAAATCGCGCCCCTGGAGCGATAAAAATAAGTTTACACAACCTTATAAGAACCATGTTTGTAACAGGAGCTCTTAAGTTGATGAATTGTCAACCTCGTGTTTCTCACTCTCCGATGAAAAATAGAATTTCCGAGTGTGACTTATCGGATGAGGTGAAATCCCGATGGCTGAGTGGTCTGAGGCACGAACCTCGGACCAGTCGTACTACATGGGTCTGTGATTGAGCCCGGGCTGCAGCAATTGCATTAGAGATACCTGTCTAGTAACGTGTAGCACCACCTTTCGCTCTGATGACGGCGGCGATTCGTCTCGGCATGGACTCGACAAGACACCGGAAGCGTTGGGAAGCCATACGGATCCACGACACCTGAACAAGCTCTTACAGTTCACGAAGATTTGATGGAGGTGGCGTCATCTCTCTCTCGATGGCATCCCAGATGTGCTCGATGGGATTGAGGTCAGGTGACATAGCTGGCCAAGGAAGCGAGGCCACGTCGGTTGTGTGTTCATCCAACCATTCGGATACAATTCGGGAGCGATGGCACGGTGCATTGTGTTGTTGCAGGATGAGGTCCCCAGCGGGATGTTGAAGACGCACAAACAGGAGCAAATGGTCGTCCAAGATTTCTCGGTAACGTTCACCTGTAAGGGACGATGTCACACGTACCAGGGGTCCCATTTCAGTCCACGTAAACAGTCCCCAGACGAGAATGCCACTCCCACTAGCTTGAAGAGTACCCTGCTGGCAAGAAGGATCCATCGTTTCATGTGGTTTGCGCCGTAATCGTATCCTGCCACCCGCATGTACCAACGTGAATCTCGACTCATCAGTCCAGGCAACATTTTCCCACATGTCTAGGGTCCAGTGGCGATGTTCCCGCGCGCATGGTAATCTTTGCACCCTGTGATGTGCGGTCAGCAGCCATACCCTCGTGGGACGATGGCTTCTGTACCCCATAGCGAGGAGATGGTTCTGGATGGTGTGTCTACTTACACGTTTTTGTGCACCAGCGTTAAATTGCCGAGTGATTTCTTGCACTGTGGCCTGTCTATCCGCTGTTAAAATGTGAGCTAGCCGACGGTGACCCCGCTCATCCACACGCTGTTGTCCACGGCAGTTGACCCTTGCAGGGATGGTTTTACCGGATTCGACGTACTCACGGTGCACCCGTGACACAGTGGCTCGTGAAAATCCCAGTGCCGGCACGACTTCCGAGATGGAGTGACCCATTCGTCGGTCCCCGACAATTTGCCAACGAACAAATGCGCTTAGATCCTTCGTCTTACCCATACTGCGTCCGACTCTTACTGATTCCCGTCGCATCACTCCTTATATTGTCGGATCGCTGCATGAGTCATGTCGTTTCCGTTTACAGGGCCGCCTACAGCGCCAGATTCGCATAACGCCAGCTGTCTCTAATTCAATTGCTCTTCAGTGTACATTGAAATCGGCCGCCACGGTGGCGCAGTGGTCTAAGCGATGGCCAATGTTCATTCGTTGGAAAGGGGTCCGGGTTCGAATCCCGGTGAAGCATGGATGTTGTGTTTGTATTGCGGAACTGACTCTCTCCCTTCCTGGAAACCAGTGACCTTAAATTAGGGATGTGTGACTGCTTATAGCCCGTTGAGTTGCTCACAGTGGTCGTTAAACCTCCAATCAAAAAGAAAAAAAAATCCAGAAGTAGGAAAAAAAATAATCCGCCTATAGGAAGAAAAGAGGACAGAAAAAGTTCTTATAAACCCGTACTCTAATTTTTTTTTAAATGTTTACTGTTTCAAGATTAATATAACAAAAATATGGGTGAAAGTCTAAAAATATTTTTTTTTTTGAGATTGGAGATTTAGACAAACACAACATCCTTACCTCACCGGGATTAGAACCCGGACCCCTTTTGGACGAATGATCAGAGGTCATCGCTTAGACCACTTCGCCACCGGGGCGGCAAAAATCATTAACAAATACTTTCAACAGATCGTTGTCTGGTGTAAACCTGGACGATAAAGCGAATCTGTAAATCTCACACCTTACGTTGCCATAATAGAAATTTTGCAAAATTATAATGACTGGAGTGACACTAATCTTGTCTACCTGTAGTTCTTAAGACTTATTTTTTTTAACACATTCCTGAAGCTCCGAATATGAATGCAGGAAACACAAGAATTCAAATTCCTTCAAGGCGGAGAAAGGGAATAACGAGTATTTACCAGGGAGAGTCAAAATTTTTTCATTTTTGCAGGTAAAAAGTTTAACGATGCAAGAAAGCCAATACGTGCGTACCAAATTCTGCGAAGTACATGAAGCTGTTTTCTATAGTCCTAGGCCAACGTTCTACCAGGTCAACGGCAGTACCACTTGACAAGTTTCGAGGACGAAAACTCTGATACACGTCTTGGTTACACGTACTTCACTGAAATAAAGTGCCGTGGAAATGGTCCGTAGGCCGCCCCGATGGCGCAGTGGTCTAAGCAATGGCTTCTGATCATTCGTCCGAGATGGGTCCGGGTTCGAATCCCGGTGAGGCATGGATGTTGTGTTTGTCTTACGGCTCTAGCTCTCTCCCTTTCCTGGAACCAGTGACCCTAAATTAGGGATGGGGCGACTGCTTACATCCCATTGAGTTGCTCACGGTGATCGTTAAACCTCCAATCAATGGTCCGTGGAGTGAAACTTGTGGTAGTCTGATGGGATGAGCTCCGAACTTTATGGATGATGGGGTAGGATACCAATCTATTCTAAATGGTGTAGTTTTCCGCGGACCACTCTAGACGTGGGACTTGGGACATTATATATTTGCAGCACCGTTCGCCGCCTATTGATGAGCGCTGGGTAGCGTTGATGCAAAGCATCATGGACTCTCTGCAGTTCTTCAGCAGAGAGGGTCCCGTCCATAGCCTGACCTCAGGCAGCGGTTCCCAGGACTGGCACAGTTCCAGCAGATGCACAGTAAGAGTTTTCTACCGAACCGCCCTTTCTGCACTACTGGCTGTGTGGCCGCACCCGTACGTGGGAACTTTTCATCATGTGTGACAATACGATGCCAAAACCTATAGTTCTGCAGATTTGACAGCAATCTGCGACTGTATGAAGGCGTGTCGGTTCTTTGTAAACCAACCATGCTGATGCAGGTGGTGAACCATGGTGGACTGGGAAGACCCCTCCTCAGCTGCCGGGGCTCGATATAACAAATTCAACCATGGTGTCAGTATTGGTGGCCTTCGTGACTGCTGACCACAGTACTGGAACACTTGAACCATTTTATGCAGTGCTGCTGTGCACTCTTTCCTCGCCTTCACCTGCAAAACGTTCTCTCGCTGCCGCGTTTATACCGTTCTTTCAATAAATGCAGGAGGACCAGAAAGGCACATTTATCGAACTACATCCTCTGCTTACCTGATAACGCAATGTGGCTTCCTGCCGAATGCACGTCAGCATCCTCGTGTGTTCCACGTCATCGGGGTACTCAGTCGATGCTAGCGAGCTTTTCGCACAGGAATGAAGGCCGCACATTATGTATAGCTCGAAATGGGATGAACGTTTTACTTACCCTGGTCGCTCAAACGTCAGTTTCTCATCTTTCATTGAAATGAGAGCCAGCAGCTCAGAAATAGTAGCCAATAGCTGTCAAGGAGTTGATGCACATCACCGTAAATGTGAGCTCTTTCCATAATCGAATACGGTTCCTCGTTTAAGCAGGATTCCCGGAATTGTGTCACAGAAGTCCTTTTGTCACGTTAAGCTTCCCTTACGAGGAAATGTAAATTCCAATCTGTTACCTGGTGACTTTGACAGCCACAAAAGAGATCTCAATTTTAGTGGAAGATTGTTTGATTTCAAGAACATGGAGGAATTAGACTAAGACAGATTATGTAGAGAAGCTTTCAAGAAAACTGTAATATTTATTAATATTTATGTGGTTATATCATCCGTGCTGACGGAAAGACTTTAGGGGAATTCTTGACCAAACACCAAATTTCCTACGCGCTATCCGAACCTCAGAATTAAGAACCTTTAACCTGCTTAAGGTGGATCCCCCTAAAATCTTTGCTTTGTATTTCCAATGGGCAGAAAATTTCAGTAGCCATTTTCTTCACAATTATTGCGTTCCCAAGGATGAAAATTTGAACATCGATAAAAATAACTTTATATTATAGCCTAGTGCACTTAACATTTTCTAAAATTTAGCCATAATTAAGCAGTCTAACATTTGTCTACTGACGTCATTAATGTACAGACCGTGCCTCTATTTTCTGGTCTCAATAATACCAAAGGAAAAGTTATTGATTTTTAATATAATTATGGTTAAGTTTTAGAAAACATTAAGTATACTAGGCTGAAGTTATTTTTATCGATCTTCAAATTTTCGTCCTTGGGAACGCATTAATTGTGAAGAAAATAGTTACAGAATTTTGCCCATTAGAAATACACTATCTACCAACAAGTAATTGGACACCTGTGATAGCAAAGGAAAACGAAGTTTATTCACCTTCAATAGTTGGTGGAGCCTCCACGAGCGGCGATTACAGCTGCAACCCTCCGGGGCATACTCTCAACCAGGCGTTGTACAACGGCTAGCGGTATTTTCTTCCACTCGGCTTGGAGAAGACAGGTCAGTTCCTTCCCCGATTTCGGACGGTGAGGGCACCCCTTAAGTCGACGCTCCAACTCGTCCCAGAGGTGCTTGATAGGGTTAAGGTCCGGGCTCTGCGCAGGCCAGTCCATTCGATTAACCCCATTGTCACCATACCAAGCCATGGTGCACCTTGCAACATGACAGGTGGCATTGTCATCCTTAAAGTAACATGGGTCCACCCCGTAAAACTGCCACAACGTAGGAAGCGCATGGGTATCCAAAATGGTGCAGTGGGTCTCGGCGTTGAGTCTACTAGGAATTCCGACGTCTGGTGCCATACCAGGAGAAACACTCCCGTAGCATAATTCCACCGCCGCCGAACTTCACAGTTGGCACAATACATACCGGCAGGAGGTGTTCTCCAGGCAGACGCCAAACCCAGACCCTGCCAACCGAACGGTAGAGGGTGAACCTTGATTTGTCGCTCCAGAGAACCTGTTTCCACTGTTCAACGGTCCACTGTAGACGTTCTTTGCACCACGTTAGCCGAGCAGCGCTATTGGACTTGGTGATCAAAGGCTTGTGGGCGGCAGCACGTCCATGATAACCAAGCAGATGGGCTTCCTTACGGATGGTATTCATCGAAAGAACACTCCCGGATGCCTGTTGAAACTCCTCGCGAATGTGGCCCATCGATTTTGTGAGGTTCTTCCGAATTTCTCTGGCCAGCACCCGTCGGTCTGTTACTCTCAGTTTTGTGGGTCTGCCGAGTCGGAGCACATTCCGACAGTCACCTCTCATCTTCCACTTGCCAATCACGTAGGCCACTGTCAATTTTGGGTACTTCAACTCGCTGGATATGTCACGGATGGATCGGCCATTTCTGTGATACCCGACGATTACACCTTTCTCGAAATTAGAGAGCTCCGAACTGCGCGTAGCACCTTGCATGCGACTGGTTGCGTTGTTGTTTCCCACACGATATTTAACGGTGGCGGCCATGACGTGTATCAGGACCGCAGATATCGTCGATTGCAGCGGTGTCCAATTACTTGTTGGTAGATAGTGTACAAGAGGATTTATCACATCGTAAGACATACCGAAGAGGACAAACTTAAACGCTGGTTTATATATACAGGGTGTTCTAAAATTTCTTGACACATCTTAAAAAATTATTAAAAAAACTGTTCGGGATAGGAATTTTTTTTTTCAGATCTTGTAAACTTTAAAAAGTTTTTCTTCGTATAATTAATAAACTTGAATATGTGCACCTTTTGTTGCGCGGAATACATCAAACCGATATTCAGACTCTTCCCATGTACGTGCCAAAATAGATTCTGTTTTAGATGTAATTGCAGCAGCCATGCAATTTTTCATTTCAACACTTTGTATTTTGGATGAACCAACTTTGTCTTTCGCATATCACTAGAAGAAGTCGTCTAGAAGCGTGATATCTGGAGAACAGGGAGGTCATGGCGTGGGCCCATCTCGTCCAATCCACCTGGTTGGAAATTCCTTATTTAAAAAATTTCGCACAACCTTACTTCAATGTGGCGGTGCACCATCTTGTTGCCGAATGATTTTAAGATGTAATTGGTCAATTTAAGAAACATCAACAAATTGAATTATGTCCACATAAATTTCTTTTGTGACTGTAGATTTTGCAAAATAAAAAAAAAAGATCCGATCAGCCATTACGCCACACCACACATTCACTTTAGGAGTAGCGCGGACATGTTCGATGAAGTGATGTGGGTTCTCAGACTCCTGAATTCTGATATTGTGGTGGTTGACTTTACCTGAAACATGAAAAGTTGCTTCGTCTGTAAAAACAATGTTTCGTAGGAAGTCATTATCTGTCTCTAGATGATTTAGCATGTCCACAGCAAAGTTAAAACGGAATGGCTTGTCGTCCCACTGTAAAGCTTGCGATATCTGCACTTTGTTGGCATATAGGCAGAGGTTTTGGTGTAAGACTCGATGACTGTTGCACGAGGAATTGCCAGTTCCTCTCGATTTAGGTTGGTTGGTTGGTTGTTGGATTTTATTGGCGCAAGGGCCAGGTTTGGCCAAAGAGCGCCAGACTAAGAACTATCAGCCACAGATTTTTAAAAAACGTGGAAAATGATTAAGAGCAGACAGGCTTGGTAAAAGTTGAAAAAGAGTATGATGAAAGCTGTGAAGACAAGGTAGTTAATTAGGTTTATATAAAAATTTATTAATTGACTATTATAATTATAATTTTTTTTAAACAGAACTACACAAAGGATGAGTCACTCTCCTCCCCCCACACTCCTCTGCAATGCTGGCAGAGGGCGGGGACGAACTGTCACTCTCTTCCCCCCATGTTCCTCTGCAATGTTGTTTGAGGCTGGGGACGAGCTGTCACTCTCCTCCCCCTATGTTCCTCTATAATGTTGGTTGAGGGTGGGGACCTCGCTGAGGCCGAGACAGTTGGATGGACACTGCACACCTTTGCGGATTGAGGGCCGGGTCTTCCGCACGTGCAGGCTTTCGGCTGGAAACTGGAAGAGACGGTCGGCAGCAAAAGAGAAGGCCCAGAATCAGGTATTCGAAAAATCTCGAGCTCGGGGAAAAACACCTGTGTCGCTTGGTCAGCTGTAGATCGCTTGGCAAGGGCGGCGAGAGCTACAGGGCGCGGAACAAAGGGCTGCACGGGTTGTGGCAGAGACTGAACTACTGCGGCAAAAGTACGCTGTCGGGTGGTGGGTATACCCAACTTGGCCTTGGCAGCAGGGTACGAGAGGCCTTCCAGGGTCTTAAGGCGCTGGATCGCCATCTCGTCCTTCCATTTCATACAGTTGCGGGAGTAAGCTGCATGGGCCTCACCGCAGTTAACACAGCAGGCCGCAGAAGTGCAACCTTCCCCGTCATGTTCACTGGAGCCACAATTTGCGCAACGAGCGGAACTCTTACAGAAACGTTGTGAATGCCCGTACCTCTGGCACCTGAAACAGCGCAGAGGACTGGGAATGTACGGGCGAACTCCACAGACCAAGTAGCCAGCCTTGATTTCGGTCGGAACTTTCGGGGAGTTAAAAGTCAAGACGACATTTTTTGACTTAATCATGGAACCATCACGCCGGAACATCATACGACGTGCAGCAATAACACCTTGATCAGCAAGTTCAGTCACGAATTCGTCTTCACTGCATGGCAAGAGATCAAACTCCGAAATAACACCCCGAGAGGTGTTAAGAAACGGGTGAGGTGTCACTTTTACAGGATTGCCTTGAAGACTAGTGAGATTCAGAAAAGTGTTACTCTGAGAAACACTGCAAGTTTGGACAAGCAGGTCCCCAGAGCGAAGCTTCCTCACAGACTTCAAGGGGCCAACCGCAGCGTCCAAAGCTTTAGAAATGAAAAAGGGAGATCTGGTGGACAGTCTCTCATGCGGATCGATGGATTCTACAAGCAAGTGAGTAGCATGCGTAGTCACAGCAATCGAGGGGAGACGACGCTTCGGAGCGACTGGTACAGCTGCCGAAGAAGAGGTTCCACATTCTTGGTCCAGGTCAAGGTCTAAAGACCGTTTAAGGGTATGAGACTTGGTAATTTGAGAAGACGAAGGACAGTCGTTGTCAACTATCATTTTGTCAGGTGACTTAAATTTGGAGTTTTTGTTCTTTTTACCCATGGAAAAAAAGGAGGAAGATTCGTCTGCAGACTACTCCACCCACCACCGAGCCCTACAAGGGAGAACTGGATTTCTGCAAGCCAAGAAAATGACGCTGGACACAGTTCTGGAGCTTATACGTTGCAGATATAGTCCGTTGGCTGTGATCACACGCACTCGGCGGACACTTCGGCCTCCGGGTACCGTCATGCCAACGCCTTTGGCATGATCCCACAGCCCCCGGGCTCACCCTGCCGTGCTATACGACAAAAAAGCCGCTAAAGCCCTGCACACAACTTGGTACAAGACTTCTGACCAGAGGTGGGTTAGTCTCTAGCCTCCCGTTTACAGCGAAGCCGGGGTCGAAGAGGAGTGTTGGTACACAGGAGGCACTTATCCGGTCTCCTGCGACCTCAGCCGCCAGACATCCCATTTCCGCCTCACGGGTCTCCGCACGCGGCAAACATGCAGGTAGGTCTAGCACCCAAACCAGCTAAAAGGAAAAAAAGAAATCCAAAGAAGACAAATCCTGGAAGGGAACCTAAACGGAATCTCAGCAACCTACGAACTGAGTGGTTAATATAATACAGTTAGTGGTGGAGGGTAACAAAACCACAAGACCGGGGTGTTAGTGCATAACGTGGTAGCGATTAGGTAAAGTATACAACACGGGCAACTAGCCAGTGGAGAAAATAAATAAAAACGAAAAAGCGAGACACAAGACCAGCTCGGGATCGTGGGGCCGCGACTCCCCAACAGCTGGATGAACAGCCGTCCCTGCATACACCATCAGCACCAAAATAAAAAACAAGCGGTGGCATGACATCAGATGTTGACCAGTCACAAGGTCAGCTCGGGCCGTGGGGGCGCCGCTCCCCAAATAACTGGAAAACCAGTTATCCCCGTGCGGGGCCTCTCGATTTAGTACTACGTCTCCATTAATCGTTATCCCTTTGTTTTCCCAGTTCAGTGATGTCTTTCAATCACTGAACTGGGAAAACAAAGGGATAAAGATTAATGGAGATTATCTAACCCACCTTCGTTTTGCTGATGACATAGTCATTTTTGCAACTACCCCATCAGAGCTGCAGAGTATGATCCAGGAACTTGCTGACAAGAGCAAAGAAGTGGGATTAAAAATGAACTTTCAGAAGACAAAAGAGATGTTCAATGCTTTTAAAAGAAATTAAGATTTATCGATTGATGGAGAAAAGCTGGAGATAACAGACACGTACGTTTATCTTGGACAGCAGATATCAAGTGAGGGTCGCATTGATGAAGAAATTAATCGGCGTACAAAACTTGCCTGGAGAGCTTTTGGAAGAAACAGCATAATTTTCAAGAGCAATATAGCATTATGTCTTAAAAGAAAAATGTTTGATCAATGCATCCTTCCAGTGCTTACGTATGGTGCAGAGACGTGGACCTTAACTAAAACAGACATACAAAGGCTGCAGACAACTCAAAGAAGCATGCAGAGGTGCATGCTTGGTGTAACCAGGAGAGATAAGAAGAGGAACTCGTGGATCCGAAAAATGACAAGAGTGGAAGACATCATGATCAGAGTTAAATCCCTAAAATGGCAATGGTATTGGTATTGGTAACTGTGGGTACCAAAATGGTACCCAGTTTATTGCTATAACGAAATACAAACATGGGAAATTCATTGAAAGTTGCAGTACAGAAAACAAAAGCGCGGCAATGTATATATATCCACGATGCAGCACAAAGTTACACAGAAAGGAAATGATTATGCACACGAACAATGATTGGCATAACAGCATGTCAAACGATATGAAAAAACACATTTGCACAAGTATATGAAAGTACTATGCCAGCATACATCAACCGAATGGAACTTAAATGTGGTTAGAGCGCAATACATTATTGAGTAACTCATCAACATTATAAAAATAACATAGGTAACAAATGTGCCACTATAGTAAACCACGATAGAGTAAAGCACTAACACAGCACAAACTCACAATTATAGGAAATTTAAAAACAAGATACAAATTGAGAAAGCACCAAATAAGATAATAATAATGTGAAACTGGGGAGATCACACAAGTTACGAGACCGATTATTTGTGAAAACACAGCAAAAACACACAATTATAGCAAATTGAAAATACATAACTTGTAAAACACAGCCAAAACACACAATTATAGCAAAATCAAAATACATTACTTGTGAAACACAGTAAAAACTCACAATTATAGCAAATGTAAAATACATGGCCCTAATGCAGGAAAAAACAGAGCAATACGCGAGATAGGATAATGGGGATAATCACACAAGTAACGAGACCGTGGAGGAATCAATGCGAAACCAGGAAGATCCAGGCGACCACAAGGTGGAAAACGTCGCCGAGGAACCGTGAGTCGACGCTGAAAGATACTCAGTTGTAAGACGAGATAAAAGGGCGGCACGAAAATCCATGACCAAACATGATTGAGCCTCTGAAACAGATGGATAAGAGCCCAGAAAACGAATCGAGAGGTGGTACGCATAAATAACAGATTTAGCAAGAACGAACAAATAGGAACAAATGGAAGGTCGGTGAGGCGTAATGCTTCCTCGAGGAAGAAGTTAGTTGAAATCATGTAAGTTGTGGAGAGTGGAACAGGAAAGTGAAACGATCTTATGGATGAGAGTAAACAATGGCTGTAGGATCTCGCAGGTATTATAATAATGTAGAAGATCACCGATTTGGCCACAAAAAGGGCAAAGAGGACTAGAAAGAATTCCCTGACGATGGAGAATGTCTGGAGTGGGGAGTCGACCGTGGAGAAATCGCCACTGCACATCTTTCTCCAGCGGTAAACTAAGAGTAAGGTGCAGAACACACCAAGTGGCAGAAAAGGTAGATGGTGGAAGAGAGGAAATAGGTAACGGCGGAGAATTGTGAAGGAGAAGATGACGGTAAAGACAGCGAGAAGTGACGGAATGAAGTAGATAGGGAGAACCAGAGAGTGAAAACGAAAAAGGTAAAGCAAGAGGGGCGGACGCGCAAGCAACAAGTCCATCAACAGTTGCTATATCGGGAAATGACCGACGAAGAGCGCGTTGAAGAAGGAGAAACCGGAAATGCTCAATAGGATCAGAAGCTAGAGCAACAGAAATTTGTGAGAGAGAACGCCACCGAAGAGTCGGGGTGACAAGTTGCTTGACAACAAAAACACCCTCCCGAATCCAGGAGGGAAAACAAAAATATGAAGAATCCGACTGAGTCAAAACGGAAGAGTAGAAGAGTGGCTCATTTAACAATTCAAGGAGGCCAGAAGGAGGAAGATGAACCGGGGTTAACGCTCGCCAAAAATCAAGAAATTCCCTATATACCTCCGGAAGACGTTTAGGCAGCAGAGGCAAACGATCCATAAGGAGAAACGTCGCAAAAGTGATAACTGGGTTACGAGGACTTAGAATGACATCAACAGAACTAATAGCAGCAGTGGGAACAGAGCAATAAAGCGAAAAAATGGAAACAAGGCGAGCAGTACGATATCGGAGATGGACATCAGGAAGTGCCACCCCTCCATGAGACACCGGAAGCGTGAGCGTCCGTGTAGACACCCAAGCCTGCCGATGCCACATGAAGCGGGTGATGGCTGACTGAATTTTACGAAGAAAAAAGAAGGAGCCGCTTGTGTAGACCATGCATATGTCAATAAAGGGAGAAGAAACGTAGAGACAACTCGGGCTTTACCCCAATACGACAATAAAGCCCTAGCACGACTCCAGCGGGATAAAACATTTGAGAATTTTTGGAGAAGCGGTGTCCAGGAACCAGAGGACAGGAAAGAAGGGTCACCAAGAACTACACCAAGAAACTGCTGCGTCGTTCGAGACCAAGTGGCTCCCCAGGGGCGATGAGGGCGTGCTCGCCACGCACCGCACCAGAGCCCGGTGCTCTTGTCTCTGTTCAACGCAGCGCCGGAAAGTTGTGCATACTGAGAATAAACAGATTCCAGGGTCGAGAAACCGGACTGCGGTCGGATGAGTACCGTCAGATCGTCTGCATAAGCAACCAGGACAGAAGAAAAATGACGAGATTCGGGTAGTAAAGAACGAGGCGAAGGAGCAAGAACAGAACGGATTTGGCACAACAATGGCTCAAACGCCAAAGCAAACAACTGCCCGGAAAGTGGACACCCCTGACGAATTCCAGTAGCAAAAGGAATGGAGCTCGTTAAAAATGAGTGAGTCCGAACGTGAAGAAAAGAATTGCGATAAAGGTTTAAAAGAAGTCTGCAAAAATTATGAGGAATACCAAATGAAAGAAGCACCCGAAAAAAGGTAGGCATGAAAGACACGGTCAAACGCCTGGCGCTGATCCAACGAGAACAAGGCCAGGCGCTCAACCTGTCGATCAGCAAGTACTAGAAGGTTTCGAAGAAGATGTAATGTTGATTGAACAGATCGACCCGGAATTGTATACGTTTGGTCCGAATGAATAATGTCTGGCAGTATGCCATTCTAACGACGAGAAAGAATCTTAGCGAAAAGCTTGTAATCGCTGTTCAAGATGCTAATAAAACGCCAATTGTCTATATTGAGGAGACAGCCTTTTTTCGGGAGAAGACGAACGACGGCAACGGTAAAAGATGAAGGGAAAGCAGTGCGAAATAGAAGATTGTTAAAGCAAGCTAGAAGAAAGGGAGAAAGCTGAGGTAGAAAAGTACGATAGAATGCAACTGGGATACCATCTAAACCGGGGGCGGACTGATAGTTTAAAGAGGAGAGAGCTGAAAATAATTCCGAGAGAGTAATTGGGGCAAGGAGAGAAGAATGAAGATAAGACGGAACTTGAGGAAGGCCTATGAAGAGAGTGGAGGATGGATCAGGAGGCGAAGAGGAAGAAGAGAAATGTTCAGTAAAATGAGAAACGAGAAAAGGGGAAAGCCGTGAGGGATCATCAGAGACAGAGCCATCAGGAAGGGTTAAATGGGTGAGCGAAGGAGAAGAAAGGATGTCCCTCTCAAATTCAAGAAAGGCGCTCGCATCCTGGATGTCTGAAGAAACATCCTGTACATGAAGGCGAACAAGAGCTTGCGACGCCTGGCTTTGAAGTAGGCCCCGGATAGCCGAGGACCGTGTACGATAGGCGGCAGACGTAGGTGAAACACAAGCTAACTCTAGACGAAGGCGATCAACGATCGTGGATTCCGAGAGGCGAGTGGAAAAAGAAAATCTCTTGCAGAAAGCAACTAATGTAGTTTTAACGGAGATCCATTCCGACACAGGGTCCGAGGTAGAGTGAAGATCAATTTCAGCAGCCTGAAGATAAGCTGATAAATGGGAACAAAAATCTGAATCAGTAAGGAACGAAATGGGAAGAGACCATAACCTGAAGAACGGTTTGAATACAACAGGAAGAGATACAGAAAGAATGCAAATGGAATGATCAGACGAAACACACGGAATGTGTGACGCAGCTTGAATGTGTGTACTAAAATGGGACGAAACATAAAACCGATCAAGTCGTGCTTCGGCCAAAGAAGCAGGATTGGAAGAGCACCAGGTAAAATCACAGACAGAAGGATGAAGGCAACGGAAAGCATCAACAAGGTTGTAATGGGACAAAAGGTCGGATAAAACCTGAACAAGAGAAAAACGAGATTCGACACAGTGTGACCGATCAAGAGTAGGGTACAACGTGTAATTGAAATCACCACCAAAGAGAACAATATTAGAGGGGGCGACCGTGGCAAGATGAACATAGATGGAGTCTAAAAGGGAAATTGCATCGTCATTTCGCTGCGGTATATGAATGTTAAGAAGATGAACACCCAAAGCCCCGAGACGAAAGGAGAGATATAAGAAAACTCCCTCAGTCTTCGCGACTTCGACAATTAATGACATAGCCGGGTAAAGGCGTTGATGAATTCCAATGGATACGCCGTTTCCGAGACGGGTGGAAAAGCAATGAAAGAACCTATAGGGCCACGGGTGCCAGCAATGAAACGGCGTAACGGGAATGCAATTTGTTTCCTGAATAAATAAAACATCAGCATCAACAGGCACTAAGTCTGCAAAGACCAGAGAATTTGCGAACGGGTTCGCAAATCCTCTAGCATTGAGAGAACAAAAAGTGATCGGTTTAGGGAAGAGAGCTAAAGGTCATCGGTACGAGGAAGTAAGGTATCACATATACGCTTCTCAGCGAGCTCCTTCAAGGAGGCGAGACGGCGCGTGTAACGTCTCAAAAAGGCTGATACCGAGGATCGGTGGCACACAGAGATTTAAAAAGTGACACATAAGCTTCGAATTGCGTTACCGCTGCATACAGATCCAGATCAGGTGAGTGAAGGAACTCTTCAGAACCAACAATCGTACGTGCAGGTTGAAAAAGACGTAAAAGTTGCTGTCTGGACAGTGGTCCAGGAACTTGAGGAAGCGTACCCACGGCCTGTAGAACCTCAGCATAAGAGAGAGGATTGACAGGACCTGAGCGGAGAAGCATACTGTTTGAAGAATCATCAGGTGGAGGAACATCGGAACCGGAAACCTCAGGAACACTAGATGAATCCTCAGAATGTGGCACAGAAAGTTGTTTTAACTTTTTCTGTTTTACAGCGCCTTTGGAAGTTCCAACCCGCTTCGAAGAAGAAGCTAAGGCGGATGTATCCATTAGTGGATCAGGCTCACCTCCCAAGTCAGGAGACGAGAAAACGAACGTCGCCGAAGAAGCAGTACGTAGCTGAGCTGCCGTAGTGGAGTCTGGTACAACAGCCGAGGCCTCAGGAAGATGTTGCAGCAAGGATATGGTAGACAAGGTTGTAACTGGAGATCCGATATCCGATAGGCTAGGAGAAGAGCCAGACGGCTGATCCGCCAAACCACCACTCAGCACCCCCGGATCGGAACACTTCGCTGTAGACACATCTGTAGTCGAAGACAACTCTGTCAATCTTGAAGGTGGATGCACAATCGTATGGGTCGGGAGTGGAGGAAAGGCAGCATCGTCCGTGACGGAAATGTTTGGCTGACGGAGAAACGAAGAATTTGCGTCAGGCAAACTACCGGTAGTGGGGATGGTAGAAAGACCAATGTGGTCAGCAGTGGGATGCGAACTTGATGAACGTCCACGTCGAACGCGGTCACAGGAGGCAGTGGTGTGTTTCTGTGTTAAACAGTGTGTACAATAGTGGGCAGTGAAAATCTTGAAACTGTACGTTCGTGCGCCAATTTCAGCAGTAGCTTCTGTAGGGCAATCCGCCAAAGCTTTCTCGGTGGGAAAGACGACAAATAACTGACGGCGAGGTCCGGTAGCATGTGCAAATCGAGTTCCGCGGGGAGCGTCAGAGAGGCGACGGACCTTGCCAACAATTTTACAAACATGACTGACAAGGAGAGGAAGTGCATTATCCGGCACTTCCTGTGGAACAATATAGAACGTGATGTTCACCGGTCGCTTGGAAAGGGGCGACCGGATGAGATGGTTTGTCCCAATCGAAAGTCCGTTTGCAAGAAAAAAGTCAGCATCCTCCTTGTGATTGAACTGTACCGAAATACCCCGAGGAGTACGGGAAATTCCTGCAATGGACGCAGACGACACATGTCCAGAGAGCGCTTCCATGTAGCATGGCAATGGAGTATTTGGTAAAGCATGAAAGAGCACACCTCTATCCAGGAGGTTATGGAACTCACGGCCAATCAGTGAATTGTCATCTATCGTTACCTTCACCTTATGGTTGGATACCTGAATAACAGGTGTTGCTTGCAAAAGACCAACTGGATGAGAGGAATCAGACGTAAAAGTAGCGCCTCGTTGCACTTTAGAGGCAAATGACATCCTCGGAAGTGAAGTCTGGTCGGATCCGGCAGGCACAGAAGGCTGTGAGGGAAGAGAAGCACAAGCCGAAGGCAAGGCAGTGGAATCAGTAGTACCCAGGGTGGGCACCGAGGCAGACGCAGGATCTGAAGAAGAAATCGCAGCCAAGTCCAGTGAAGGCACCGGTGCAGGAGTACTAGAAAGCTGGGAAGGCATCTGAGCAGACACATCTGAGGACGAGAGTATGTTAACTTCCATGGACGTGGGAAGTGTGACGTGACGCGCATCCGCCACGCCCATAGATGATAAGGAAATACCGGAAGCCGCCATGTTGGCAGCTCCCAAACGTAAACAAACGAGCAAACGATAAGAAAACGGATGAATATGAACTAATATGAGGATGAGAACGCTAGAAAAGTAGCTCAAAACGTACACAGTACCTTTAGATAGCCGGGCCACGCAACAGGTGAGTGAGGGACGAGGTATTCCACACTAAAATGTATTAAATATTGGAGCCACCAACACTACGTCTATCACGAACGAGCAATGGGCTGGACATACTGCCAGAAGGATAGACCATCGATGGCAAGCCGAAATTTTAGATTGGATTCCAAGGGACAGGAAAAGACCCAGAAGAAGACCACATGGAAGATGGGTGGATGAAATTCGAAAGTATGCGGGAGTTACATGGAGGAGACTGGCACAAGACAGACCGTTGTGAAGGAAACTTGGGGAGACCTTCGTCCAGCAGTGGATTGATAATGGTTGACAATGATGATGATGATGATGATGAAAAGGGATCACAAATGCTTTCGACGTCGCCTTCACCCGTGCTTGGTCTTCCACATCTTGGCCTATCAAGGACACTTCCAGTTTCCAGAAGCTCCTTTTGCGAAGCTAAGATGATATTAGGATTTGGAGGATCTCTTCCAAATTTCGGAAGAAAATTTCTTTGCCCTTATGTAACAGATTTCGTTTCGTAAAACCAACCAACACATATCGCTTTCTCTGTCGGAGCAGACATTTTTTCGACTAATCTTGCGATTGGATCAGTAGCGCCACCTAGTGACGTATTTGGGAAACCGAAAAAACTTTGCTCAGTAAGTTAACAAAATCACCTGCAAAAATTATACACTGCCGGACAATTGCTAAGGACGGATGACAATAGCAACCATAAAATGGAAGGCAGGAAAATGTGGAAATTAGCATAAGTGCGGAATACAGTAAGACGTGTTGTGCGTATGCAAATTTTGGATTGCCGAACTTGTTCGTGACGTCATAGCGCTGATAAGAGATATAAAAGATTTGACGCGTATTGACCGTTGTTGTTCAAACGCAAAGTTGAACGGGAAAGAATCAATTGACAAACTTGCAATTTTCAGTATGTCTTCCCGACATCACCTAGAGGATTTTACGCGTGGCCGTATTATTGGCAAGATTGAAGAAGGGCGAAAAATAACAGATGTTGCCAGGGAGTTCGACGTCAGCCACAGTGTTGTTTCAAGGCTTTGGAAATCATTTCAAACAAATGGAGAGTGTAGCAAACGTCACGGGGGAGGTCGCGCTCGCAGTACACCTGCAGAAGATCGGTACATACTACTATCAACAAAAAGACACCGGCGCAGCACAGCTAGTGAGGTAGCAAATCAGTTTATGGCTGCTACTGGCAAGCGGATCTCCCGAAAAACTGTCGCCAGACGTTTGCATGAAGAAGGACTATACGCCCGCCTTCCTGTTGTGTGCATCCCATTGTGCAGACGTCACCGTACCGCCCGTTTGCAATGGTGCCATCAACATCGCAACTGGACTGATAACGACTGGTTTGCTGTCCTCTTCTCAGATGAGAGTAGATACAGTCTATCGTCTGATTGTCGACGACAACTGATCTGGCGTGATAGTGGTACTGCATATTGTCCAGCAAACATACAGGAAAGGGACCGATATCCGACATGTAGTGTCATGGTATGGGCTGGCATCATGATCAATGGTCGTACGTCCCTCTATGTGCTTCCAACTGGGACTATGTCTGGCCAACGATACATTAATGATGTTCTGCTACCTCATGTTCGCATGTTCCGTGGTGCTGTCGGTGATAGATTCATTTTCATGGACGACAACGCAACATGTCATCGAACAGTTGCTGTCCAGGAGTGTCTTGAGAGCGAGGATATTCAACGCTTCGTATGGCCAGCACGTTCTCCAGATCTGAATCCCATTGAAAATGTGTGGGATGCTTTGGGGAGGAATCTTGCTGGTTGCCAATGCCCTCCAATAAACAAGGACACCCTCATCCGTGCACTGACAGAGGAATGGGATAAATTACCCCAACAGCTGCTTGATAATGTTGTGCAAAGCATGACACGACGTGTGGAATCTTGCATCGCCCTCCATGGTGGCCATATCCCGTATTGGCATCTTACGCCGGAACGCCTGCGGACGGTAATTGCATTTTTTTCCCGTTTACGTATTCTGCACAAAATGGCCTATTTGTCCCTTGAACACGTTCCAAAGCCTTCTGGATTTCAGAGCGCAATAAATTGTCTTTCTTGTAATGTCCTGGCATTCTGACATTATTTTATTTCACTTGGCATCCAACCACACTTACTTTTTTATGCGCTATATAGCCGTTTATGATCCGTCCTTAGCAATTATCCAGCAGTGTAGTTGATATCCGAATAGTTTTTTTTTCTTTTATTCTGGTGTGCTAACGTTAAGATTTGTTAACATATCATCCGTATTGAAGGAAAGAGTTCAAGGGATTCTTGAGCAAGCACGAAATTTCTTACGCACAACCCAAACCTCAGAATTAAGAACTTTTACCTGTTTCACTTTCAGGGATTAATCACACCATAAGATACAAAGGACACAAGCTTAAAATCTAACTCATATTTATTCTCAAGCAGCAGTCTTACAGGCTGCTTCAGTCAGTGACTAACATATCTTAGCCTGATGTTCATTTTGACGATTTTTCACTTTAATTTTCTCAAAACAAAATATTTCACAACCTCCTTCTATCACATTATCTATTAATGGTACAAACATAGAATAGGTTCTTTACTTTATTTGGGGATTACCTTACATAGTAACCTTAGATGGAACCTACACGTGGACTCTCTTCTCTCAAACTGTCTGAAAACATTGGAGTTATCAGCTTGGTATTTACAAACCTTACCTATAAAACACTAATTCATTTATATTATACCATGTTTCAGACTCATATTAATTATGCCATCTTATCGTGGGGACAGACAACTAAATATAATTTCAAAAAGCTTCAAATTCTTCAAAACAGATATATAAGATTTATTGACCTAAAATTTGATAGAAATACACAACTAACACTGTATAATACCACAAGAGTTTTCCCAAACAGATATAACATTCTTACGATTAACCAATTATATTACTTCAATATCGGGAAAATTATGTTCAAACGCATTAAGAATAACTTACACGCAGACATCATACAAATATATAAGATTAACTGACCTAAAATTTGATAGAAATACACAACTAACAAGAGTTTTCCCAAACACATATAACATTCTTACGATTAACCAATTATATTACTTCAATATCGGGAAAATTATGTTCAAACGCTTTAAGAATAATTTACACGCAGACATCATACAAATATATAAGATTAACTGACCTAAAATTTGATAGAAATACACAACTAACAAGAGTTTTCCCAAACACATATAACATTCTTACGATTAACCAATTATATTACTTCAATATCAGGAAAATTATGTTCAAACGCTTTAAGAATAATTTACACGCAGACATCATACAAATATATAAGATTAACTGACCTAAAATTTGATAGAAATACACAACTAACAAGAGTTTTCCCAATCACATATAACATTCTTACGATTAACCAATTATATTACTTCAATATCGGGGAAATTATGTTCAAACGCTTTAAGAATAATTTACACTCAGACATCATACAAATATATAAGATTAACTGACCTAAAATTTGATAGAAATACACAACTAACAAGAGTTTTCCCAAACACATATAACATTCTTACGATTAACCAATTATATTACTTCAATATCGGGAAAATTATGTTCAAACGCTTTAAGAATAATTTACACGCAGACGTCATACAAATTATACCCCAGATACACACAAATGACACACGCACTAAATCACGTATTTGGCCTATTCATCCGAAAACGGAGACCATGAAGCAAAGTTTAAATTACATTAGCCCACACGACTGGAACTCATTACCTACGGAACTAACTTCTTTAAATAATTTTAATCTTTTAAAAAAAAATCTAAAAAACTTTATAATGAATTGCAGCTCCTCAAATTAATGATTACAGTGGATGGGAACTATGACTAATATGACGACTTGTATATCGTGATGTAAATTGCTTTCTCAATGGTATTATCTATAATGTTTATTATCTGCTCTTATATCATTACCTATTTTTTTTTATTTGTTACTATGATATTCTTGTTTGTAATTACAACCACTGACTTCAGTGTAAAACTAGCCTAATGAG
The DNA here is from genome assembly GCA_039090855.1 of Macrothele yani. Lineage (NCBI taxonomy): Eukaryota > Metazoa > Arthropoda > Arachnida > Araneae > Macrothelidae > Macrothele > Macrothele yani. The sequence continues at coordinate 22,156,508 of CM077023.1, forward strand.
CATGGGATCCTGTCAGGCCTGGCTGGCCTTTTTTCCCCCTGCTTTCTTGCTGTGCATTGTTTCAACTGATATTTCTGTAACACTGTTTTTTTTTTTTTTTTTTTTTTTTTTTGGCTCAGCAAAATAAATGATTTGAATTGAATTTAAAGGCTGATTGAAGGCAAGATTTTGTTCTCAATGTTTAGCAGTGTTCTTAATGTCCGGAAAAAATTCACTGGCCACTAAAAGTACAACACCATGAAAGATAAAAAATATCAAAGCCATATTTATTGTACAGAAAGCATATGACGCAAGGGTGAATCGATTATACAAATACAGCACGGTGAAGCAAGGGAAACATAACAATCAGTATCTAGTGTAGCCACCATGGGCGGCAATTACAGCTGCTACACGGCCCGGCATCAAGAGGAAGAGACGTTGGATGTGTGTTTGGGGAATGTCCATCCACGCAGCTTCGACACGATGCCACAGTTCCTCCGTTGTAGCCGGGGTGGTAGCTAGCGTGCCAGTCGTCTGGCGACCATGGACCACACTTGTTCAATAGGCGATATATCCTGGGACCGCGTCATCCAGGGAAGACGTGGCATATGGTAGCGATCCTGGAAGTCTTGGACGTTGCGTGTCCCATGCGGCCGCGCATTATCTTGTTGGTGAACGGCACCAACAAGTCCCTGAAAATATGGTACAAGAACAAGCGTCCATCACATCAGTGATGCAATCCTGGCTGTTCAGCTTACCGGTAATGCGGACGAGGCGAGTGCGAGAGTGGAATCCAGTGGCACCCCATACCATAACGCCGAGTGTCGGGCCGGTATGGCGCAGAATAATGCAGAGCTCACTCAGCCGGTCACCGCCAGAAACGGACTCGTCTATCATAGTACTGCAAACTGAAGCGGGATTCGTCGGAAAACAGGATGCTTTGCAATTCGCTCCTCGATGCGTGATGTTCTTGTCACCACTCCAGTCGCAGACGCCTGTGTTGTACAGTCAAAGGCAGCCGAAGCAATGGGAGCCGTGCAAAAATGTCCCGCTGCTGCAGCTACATCGAACCGTCCGTGCGGAGACTGGGTGTTGTGGCACACACCCGAACTATTGAGCTGCGGTGGTCGATGAGACTGTGCGATCTGTCGGAGCCATGCGCACCAGATGTCTGTTCTGTCGTTCTGTTGTGTGAAGGGGCCGTTGGGATCTCGCTCGTCGGTAAGTTCATTCCTCCGCTACTCACGGACACCATATCCCCTCCCCCACCACCATGGCCGCATACCGTCCCACACGAGCATCGATGTCTCGGAGTGATAATGCGCAATCCCGATATGCCACAATTCTCCTGCGATCGACGATGGAAACCTGATGATTGGGGCTGCCGTTGTCTTCGACGGGGCATGCTGCAGCTGTCAGAGGCCAGGAACGGCGATCAAACACACTTCGAGTGCTGGACATTGGCTTCTTGTTCACCCCTCTTATACGTTTTCCAGGGTGCGTTACTGTCCCACATGATTTCCATATGTGCTGCCCGATTGATCATTTACATGTTCTACCCTTTTTCCAACTTTCAAGCCCCTGGGATGCGATCTTCCTGGTGTTGCAGTTTTAATGGGCAGCAGTATACATTGGCTTTTTAAATTTACCACGCCTACTTCAGAATCTTTGCCAAACTGCTTCCAAAAATATTCGGAAATGTTTTCGCACGAACGGAAAATTAGATTTAAATAACAGGAATCGTAGATACCAGAGAATTATTTCGTTGAGCTGGATTTTTATGAATGTCAAGTTAGTGAGTAAAGCACTATCAGTATTTAAAAATACATCAAAGATGAACTAAGTTAAATATACTTCATTTTTATGTGATTTCCTGAGGTTCAATGTAAATCTAAATTAAAAGAACCCATAGTTCGCATTAGTATTGAGCATGAATCCATATTTAGCATCTACACTGATGATCAAAATTAAAAGATAATTTACAAAAACGTACGTAGGTGTCGATGTAAATAAACAAATGCTTTGAAAACTAGCGACATCCAAATTTCGCTACGCAGAAGATTTACGCGCATTTACTGTTGCCGCAGGTAAACCTAAACACAGAAATTAATATGACAGTGGGTAACTCGAAAGTTTTGCAATATTTTCATAAATGCATGTGCTGCGGTGGGTATGTCACGTGTTTAAACTAGTTCAAGTCGCGTACTGTAGTCTGTCGAAAGGGATATAAAGTGGTAGTCATTTCTGTGAACAGAATTGCATGTCGTCGTTCTGTCTGTCGTCGGGATGCCTAAAAGATGAACGTCCACAACCGGCTAATTAGGGAACTTTTGCTTTACGAGTTTCAACTTTGCCATAAAGCTGCTCAAGCAACACAAAACATTTGTCATTTGAAAAGGGAAGGTTCCGTGGACCACAGCACCGCAACCAGATTGTTCAAGAAATTTCGCTCAGGTGACAGAAACCCTTGACGGTCAGCCGAGGTCAGGTAGGTCGTGAACCATGGATTCGGAGGTCTTGCGCCAGGCCGTAGAGGCAAATCCGACAACCAAAACTCGCAGATTATCAGGCGAGCTGGGCATATCACAGACCACCGTGGTTCTTCACCTTCAGGATCTCGGCAAGGTCAACCGTAGGTGCCGAATTGTCCTTCACGAACTGACGCCAGCTAAAGCAAACCGCAGAGCGGAAGTGTGCACGAAACTCCTAGAAACCCCGAGCGATGTACGTTTCATCAAGAGAATTGTTAAGTACGATGAAAAGTGGGTCTATTTCCGTAATCCTAACTCACGGCAGTAGTTGAGCCCGGGTCTGCTTCCTGAAACTGTTGCCAAACGTGGGCGCTTCGAGCACAAGGTGATGCCCTGCGTTTGGTGGAATTTCGAGGGGGAAATCCATAACGAATTTGATCCAGACGGTCGGACCATCAACGCCAATCTCTACTCTGAACAGCTGGAGTGGATGTATACCGTTTTGGAGAAGTACCTGATACTGGTGAACAGAAGCCGCGCTGTCCTACAACAGGACGACTCGGGCAAAACTACAGGAACTTCACAGCATCGAACTGATGACACACTGGGCACATGTTCCTTGATGGAATTACTTCTGAAGTTATCACTTTCAGTAATAATGCTGACTGTTTATCAGCAAGATTAGAATGATTTAATAGGTTCCAGCACAATTCTAAAGCGGACAAATGTTCTGTTTGCAAAGTAAACAGAACATTTTTGTCCGCTTCAGAATTGCGCTGGAGCCAGTTAAGTCTTGAGTCACTACAGGAACACACGTCGCCGATCGTAATCACATTTTCTATCACGGATGCTTGTAAATTCACGTGCTTTAATTTTGTTTTCATAGCGGTTCGGAATTGATGTTATAAAACCACGTTTCAACGGAATTTAATTGTCATTAACAAACGCAAAACGGAACTTGGTTGTTGCGTTTCAAACTGACGATTCCCAGTTAGCCACTGCAGCAATGCACTTTCTTCCCAATATTCCCACAGTGTAACAGGGATTCTTATGAGCAATAAATTTGGTGGCTGCTAAATATGTAGGTGCTTGCGCTTGCCTGGGGCTTCTCACTTTCAACATACTTAGTGATCCCCCCCCCTCGCCAATGCACCTACTACGAAATTTTAATCCACTGGACTATGGAGAGGATGGTAACAACTATACTCAGGGAAAGGCTAACCTGACTATGGAGTCTGACTGTACACCTGTTATGGAGTGTGTACTTCCACTGCATAATATAGTTCCAGTTTAAAAGTCATGTTCGAGCTTGAACTAAGACTTAAAAAAGCACATGGATATACACTATGTTGACAAAAGTCACTGGACCCCCTTTCAAAAGCAAATGAACGGATTCGCTGAGTTGTTAAGATGCACGGTACAGCTGAAAATGGTATAAAAACAAGCCAGGAGCTGACGGCGATCATATCGCACTGTGAGCTTGAGTGAAAATATCGCGGCGGGAGAGAACTAACTTTGAGAGAGGAAAGATTGTTGGGTTTTATATTAGTGGGTTGTCCATAAGAGAAACCGAGAGGCGTTTAAACATACCCAAGTCAACTGTTTTCGATGTACTGAATACGTGGAAGACACGTGGCGTGCCTGAAGCAGCAAAACGTACTGCCAGACCAAAGAAAATCAGTGATAGAGGACGTTGAAGCCTCAGGAGAGTCGTTACAGCTAATCGACAGAGTATATAGCACAAGACCTCAGTGTACAGGTGAGTAACAATGCTGGAACCTCTGTATGTACACGTACCATTCGCAAAGAATTTCATTCCATGGGTTACCGTTGTCGTGCGGCTGCTCATGCGCCTTTCATCTCAACTCGGAATGCTACTTGTCGTTTAGCATGGTGTAAAGAACATTAATCGTGGACCGTAGATCAATGGAAACGGGTCACATGGACTGATGAATCCAGATATACGATGCATCAGTCTGATGGCCATGTGTGGGTTTGGCGGCAGCCTGGGGAATGTTATTTACCACAGTGTACTGTTTCTACTGTCAAGTTTGGAGCTGGAAGTGTACTCGTCTGGGGCTGTTTTTCGCGGTATTGTCCCGGACCATTGGCTATCGTGGACAAACCTGTTAACCAGCACGTCTACCTCGATATTCTGGACAATTATGCCCTATCAACTCTGTGGAAATACTATGGAACCGAGCCTTGTTGGTACCAGCTGGATAATGCACCGAGCCATAAAGGTAGGACTGTTACGTCGTGGTTTGATGATAATTCCGTATCGTGTGTGGACTGGCCAGCACAGAGCCCTGATCTTAATCCCAAAGAGCACCTATGGGATGATATAGAGCGCCGCATAAGAAGTTTGGAACCAAGGCCTACTAAGCAACAATTAGCGGCAGAATTATGTACTGAATGGAAGCGTATTTCTATCGCTGTGTTCTAAAACCTTGTCGAAAGCATGTCTCGAAGGCTCAGTTCATGCAGTAAGGCCAAAGGTGAACCGACAGTGTACAAATGTATGTCAATAAATGATATGTTGTGTTTCTCTTCTAGGTGTCCGGTGACTTTTGTCAATATAGTGTATAGATGTTCCAAATGTCATACGTACGCGCATTAAAAAAATGATCTCAGTTTCGGTCGCGTTTCTAAAAAATACAAATATTCCCATTTTTGCGGCGTCATTGTCAATTCTGTTTTGCTTAAGGGAGGCTATACAGTTAACACAAGGATATTTATTGCTACTGAGAGGGAAAAATATTGGTAGCCGAAGGCGGGGAGATAATGGCTTGGCTTTCATTGTAATGACCTTACTCCTTTCTTCGCGGTTGATGTTTTAAAATACTCATTCAGAAATCGTTTGTCTCGTGGTAGGCAAGGTAAGAAGGTGTGGGGTAGAGGAAGATATCGTGATGAAACGCCGGAAGTAACCTTTTGTTTCGCTTTCAGTCACCCGTAGGGGAAGGGTCCGCAACACATGGCACTCCATTAGTGCGCGGAGAAATACTGATAAACAAGAGATTTCATATCGATGAGTCTGTTTTACAACATTAACAGTGTAATCAGGTTAGCTTTTCCCACACTATAGTTAGTTATTTCCTATCAACCTTGAACGAAAAATGTTTTGCAACTTCCCTTTTCACAGAAGGAATGCGGCAGATTTTTTTTTTTTTGAAATAAATGCTACCTGGAAAAAGTTACTGGTCCACTGCACCACCGTAATTTTAATTTCATTGGTGCGATTTATTTTTTAGAGGTTTCGGGCCAGCGGATCATCAAAGGATTCGAACGTCGATGTTGAGAGTATTTTATCAATCGTCCTAACGCTTATGTTGAGAATCTTTTATCAGTCGTTAAAGTTTTTGTTATCTACCAAAAAATGTCATCTCGATCTTACAATATCTATACGTCCTTTCATTAACAATCCGAACAATTGAGAACAGAAAGAGTTTTAGGATGATAATCCATTGTATGATTTCTAGAAGGAAATTCGTACTCACCTTTCAAAAATTACAGGAAATGAAAATTTTCTTTCTGAGCCGAACATCACAAAGGAAGCTAGTCCCTGAATAAATAAAGAAAATTACAACTTTAGTATTACTGTAAAAGACAATTTAATTGGAATATAAAGCACACACTACGCAATCGAACATAGTATTTTCGATATCCTTGAGCAGATTTCCCATACATCAAAATTAGCCCGCCGATTAAAAACCCCCAACTTAGATTGTGCGAATTGCATTTTTTGCGAAAACGTTTCTGAACTATATTAAAAATAAATGGCTTTACTTCGATGTAGTGGTATAAGGAAGTGTTGCCACCTGTACGCGGATATCATAACTACATCGAAGTAAAGTTATTGACTTTTAATATAGTTCAGGAATTTTTTTTTGGAAAAAAACCCCGATTGTACAGTCTGAGTTAAAATGTTTTTCATCAATAGGCCAATTTTGATTTATGAGGAAATCTTTCTTCGCTGAGGAAATAGGGTGAAAAAAGTTTTTCATTAGCAGTATAGGGAGCAAAATACCTGTACGTCCACCTTAAACAATTTCGTGATGATGGAAGTATTCTGCATTCAACAAAAGTGATTGTCGCAATGGCACTCAAGATTTCGTATCTGCTTGATTTTTCCAAGGAGTTAAACAGGACATATTTAAGACGCTCTCTATAATACATAGTTTATTTGTTTTACAGTTTCCCGACGCAGTCAACAGAATCTATGTTTTTAGTTTTTTTTAAGATAATTCAATAAACGTACAGTGAATGCTGTATCCTACCATGAATCAAACACCATCTCCAGGGTTAGATCTTGAAAGCATTTGTCAATATTTTTAGTTCTGTTTTTTTTTTTTCACTTTGCACCCAAAGACGTCTTAACGCAATCGGGGTCCTCGGGTCCGATCATTTTGGGGGCCCTTTTCGCACTAACGTTTAAATTTCCAAAGTTTTGCAATTAGAAAAATAAGTTGCTTTGACAAACGGTAATCGGTTGATAAAAGCCAACTCAGAAAAGAATAAAAGTAACGAAATTGAAATTAAATAAGGCCAACTGAAATTAAATTAACATTTTCGTGCATCAAATCAACAGGGCCTAAAGCTAAGCGTCAGTGCTCAGTGATAGCGCATCAAAATATCAATAAAAAAACTATAAATTAAGAATATGAACATATCATAATACAATGGTATGTTCATATTATGAACATACCATTATAAACTTTTATTTGAAAAAATTCGAGTTCTGACTCTTCTGCGTTATGCACTGCTTAATTTTAACTTCCAATCTACAAATAAAAAAAAATCACACAAAGAAATAAAATAAATAACAAACTTTGCCACCAATCTGGGGGCCCTGGGTGCGGGCCCCGGAGGCCCACCCGTTAAGACGCCACTGTTTGTCCCGTTGCAGTACATCAGTCCTTTTTGGTGGCTTGAAAGAATACATTTCATGTTGTTTGAATTTATTTTGAAATTAATCGAATAAAAATTTATATATTGTATTCTCCCTTACTCGCAAACAGACATTTTCACTTTCTTCATTGCTTCTGGAAATATCTCTGAGTTGCTGACGAACATTCCCAGACCAGCTCCCTGTCAATAAACGATCGACTTCTTTTCGATCAGCAATAATGCACCTGTTTCCGAAAATTAAAGAACATCCACAATATTGACCATGTCTTAGATTCCCATGCAAATATTTGGCTCAAAATTGAAACGGTGATATGCAATAGTTACTATGGACTGACAAAAAGTTATAACAATCCAATTGAAAAATCACCCCAAAATCCACGCTGACCACAAATAACGCATACCAAGTTGCACGGAATTTGAGGTCAGTTGTACCAAGGCTGCACGGAATTTGAGGTCAGTTGTACCAAGGCTGCACTAGATCACATACAAGGTTGTAACATTAAGCGAAAACTGTACGGACAAAAAAGTTAGGAGTCTGGGCGCAACGCTATCTATTAACATGTGACTCAGAAACAAGCACGTTAATGTATTATTTACATCGTTAGAAAAGTTGGATATTATTCATATTCTGAACTTGTATGATTTGATCAAGTGAATTTTTTTTTATAGGAAATGATTTAATTTGTATATAAATTTCGCTCCTCATTTAATAGGTCATAAAACTATTATAGGTTTTAAACTAAAAATAGCCGCCCCGGTGGCGCAGTGGTCTAAGCGATGGCCTCTGATCATTCGTCCGAAAGGGGTCCGGGTTCGAATCCCGGTGAGGCATGGATGTTGTGTTTGTCTTATGACACTGGCTCTCTCCCTTCCCTGGAACCGGGACGGGCGACTGCTTACAGCCCATTGAGTTGCTCACGGTGGTCGTTAAACCTTCAATCAAAAAAAAAACTAGAATGCGCGAACTGGCTACTTTTTTTTACAAAATGCATTCTCAATGCCCAGCTAAACCTGACATGGCTACTTATGAAATAATATATAAATTGATATGTGATTAAATCTGTCATTAAAGTCATTCCTGACAATTCTTACAAAATGAACTAATAATTACTCGTATGCGTTATCCACGTGTGCTATACTCGTTTTCCTTTTTGTATTAGTACAGTTAGTCTGCAGCATCATTGCTTCTCTTACGAACACGTCTGCTATCTTTCGTGGGGGGCACTTCCTGTATAATGTTTAAAGCCTGGAAATATATGACTGAAAACGTATATAAAAAATACTTGATGGTGACTCGTCATTTGGGTTAAAAATCCTGCAGAATTATTGCTTCCAACCGAAGTTGCTTCAGGTTCCTATTTTAGGGCAACCCATGAACTGACATTTCTACAATTTTCTCATTAGAAGACTTGCACATCCGCAAAGAGCAGTAAACCGTAACGAACATGGATTATATTTTGCTGTAAAAACAACGAATTGTTTGTAAAACTGTAGTGGAATTTTTTTTTTTTAACAAACACAATCCAGCCATTCAAACAACGATCAGATCATATGTAGAGGATTTTAGGAAGGGTGTGTCTGACCCCAGGTCTTAAACAATCCTTAGAAATAGGCAGCTAGGAGATTTGGGCTAGAGTGCCCGATAGGAAAGTGACACGGAAGCGAGGTAGATGATGCTCTTATTTACTACCGGGTGGCCATTACCCGGGGTCAGACTGCTTAACGTGCCCATCCGACGCACGGCGGATATTTAGTGGATCGAACCTGAGGTCCTTTCAGTGGCAGTCACGAACGTTGCCCACTAGGCCACCCACGGCCTCATTCTAACAACGCGGAAACTGCATTGTTATATACCTACGGACGCAATGCCATTTAACGGCAGAAATCTCCTGTCACGCCCACTGGCCAATCACCAAAAGTCTTGTCTCCAAGGTTAATGTTATAGCCTGTTCTTCATCAAGTTCAGCCTTGATTGTACATAGTTCTATCACTCGAGGACGTAGCCGACATGACTGAAGAAATAACATATCTTTCTTAAGTGAAATGAAATACTCACTCTTTACTGTAAGTGAAACTTATACACTGAAGAGCAATTGAATTAGAGATACCTGTCTAGTAACGTGTGGCACCACCTTTCGCCCTGATGACGGCGGCGATTCGTCTCGGCATGGACTCGACAAGACACCGGAAGCGTTGGGAAGCCATACCGATCCACGACCCCTGAACAAGCTCCCACAGTTCACGAAGATGTAGCCTACCAGGTCGCGATTCGGCTGTTTTTATTCCTAGACTTTTCCAATTCACAATAGGATCACTAAGAGGTGATCGGGACAACACAGCAAAAATTTCCCGAACTGACTTTTTGCAAAAATGACAAACTATGATCGTACCAAGTTGAAAGTCACTGAGATCTTCTGTACGGTCCACTCTATTGTTCATGCTTGTCTATGATGTTTGCCAGCCCACATGGACATTTTTATACCTGCATAGGCCATGGTTGTGACTTATATAGCCAAATTCACTGCTTAAAAGAATTGTCCGAATGCTTTTGATCATATGGTGTATTTCTAAATTAAAGGAAAAGCTTGAAAAACTTGTTTAACATACACCAAATTGCGAAACATTCCAAACACTTGCAATACTTCGAAGAATCTCCCAAATCTGCGCGCAATGGAGCGATCAACAATGAGAAATCTGACATCTGCTTGGGACTATCAGCTTCAAGCCATCCAACGGCTCTGCATTGCAAACGTTTAAGCAGATTACTATGAGACAAGTTTAACATGAGCATGTTGTTATTGTAAATGACCGGGAGGTTGCAATTAAAATAAGCTTGTGTTTATGGCTGGACTGTTGCCTTATAAAGAACAGTAAAAAGACCTGCTGAGAAGGGGATTACGTTACCTAGGAGGCAAGCAAATTGATATGGTCTTTTGGAACAGCATTGTGAGTTTAGGCTGACGGTATTTGCCCTATTTATGCGACAAACTGAGAAAAATGTTTGTCGCTTAAATTTTGAAAACTTGTGTACTTCACACATGCATTTTGCAAATTGAGCTCTTTGGCTCATAGTGCAATTCAGTAGGCAGGCGCGCTGGCTTCTGACTGTTAGTCCGATGAGCATGGGCATAGTCTGGGATTAGGCATGAGTGGTGTGTGTTTGTCTTACGGCACTCGATTTCTCCCCATGCTTCCTCGATGGCGTGTTGGCTTCTGACTGTTAGTCCGATGAGCGTGAGCATAGCCTGGGATTAGGCATAAGTGGTGTGAGTTTGTCTTACGGCACTGGATTTCTCCCCATGCTGCCTCGGTGGCGCGTTGGATTCTGACTGTTAGTCCGATGAGCGTGGGCATAGTCTGGGATCAGGCATGAATGGCGTATGTTTGTCTTACGGCACTGGCTTTCTCCCCTTCCCTTGAACCAGCGGCCTTAAATTAGGGACAGGCTACTGCGTGTAGCCCCTATAGTGGTCTTTAAACCCCGAAGCGAAAAAAAAATTCTAAATAATAGCCTCGTATCCTTTGTATATAATTTATACTATGTATCTTTCACATGCCGTATTCTTCGTGGGTGTAAAATAAAACTAGTGGTTCGAAGGTATACATTTAATTACGTACAGCACATTGACTTTGTTTGCGTCACTCACAACCACACTGAGTCACAGTCCGGTACATACTAGTAAGCGGCGTTCGTTGAGTCCGTAAAAACACTTCGTGCAGGAGGTTGAAAATTAATGTAAGTACATTGCCGTCTATTCACGATAAAATAGTTTAAAAATCTTTAATGTAAATACACCTTAGTCATAAAAGCATTCACATAAAAGGCACACTAGAATCTTTCAGATCCGCAACGGATCCATCCTCAGGTGTAAGTCTGATGGTTTGATCAGCAGGATATACACACAGTGGGATGAGATACACAAATGACGTAGGATGTAATGAAGGCATGCGCACTACAGAGACATAAAAGTTCAAACAGGTGAGTGTGTTATTATTCAAAGTTTATAAAAATGTTTTTAGAAGCTGCTATCTGTAGCAAAAATCTCCAGGGATTATGAATGAAACTTAGGTAATCGTCGTTACAGCATTGGTGGCGATGAGCGAAAATCTGCAGACTCTCAGTAAGTAGGGATAGATGCTTAGATTTGGGAGTGGTGAGAATTTTGGTTTTCTTCCACAATGGTTGAAAAGGTTCGTTAAGGAGTAAACGTGACATTGCTGTATTGGAAGAACAAGTTTTTATATTATATTTGTGTTCTTTAAGGCGAGTTCTCAGATTACGAGTTGTTGAACCAATATAGAGTAAGTCCTTCGTTCCAGGTTCGATAGCTTTGAGAGGTATTGCATAGATTCCAGGTTTGTCTGATAGCTGTACGGGATCTCTGTCTTTTTTGATGATGGAGTAAATATTGCGTGTTTTTATTCCAAAATTAAGATCAAAAGGTTTACAAATATTTTTCAGATTGTTTATAACAATCGGGATATAAGGTACAGATCCCACGTAGCGAAGGTCACGTTTATTAATGTTAATTAAGGAGCAGGTGGTACGTTCTTGAATTTTTTGTAGGATCCTATTGACAGTATGTGGTGTATCCAAAGGCTGTAGTAAGGTCCCTGATTTTCCCAATTTCTGCATTGTATAGCTCGAGGGTTGAAGAGTGTGTTTTTGCACGATTTAACATAAAACGAAGTGAGGAAAGTTTTTGAGATATGGGGTGAGAAGATGCTTCAGGGATCATAGAGAATGAAGTATCGTTTTATGTTAAATCGTGCAAAAACACACTCTTCAACCCTCGAGCTATACAATGCAGAAATTGGAAAAATCAGGGACCTTACTACAGCTTTTGGATATACACCACATACTGTCAATAGGATCCTACAAAAAATTCAAGAACGTACCACCTGCTCCTTAATTAACATTAATAAACGTGACATTCGCTACGTGGGATCTGTACTGTAACGTATACTCTATATTCACTTTCCTTTTGATTTTACTATCTCTGGTTATTTTATTTTACTATGTAAATTATCTTCTTACTGAACGAAATATTATTTCACCCGCTGAATGAGATCTGGCAATGAGTGTAAGTCATGACGTGGTGGTAGCTAGTATATAGGCGCGTTCATCGAGACTTAGAGGGAGCTTTTGTTGTTGTTATGAGAGAGCGTTGTTGTTTACGGAGAGCGTTTATTATACGAGGAGAGATTCTTCATTAGTGTAAAACAAGTTGTGTGTGTGTTTTAGATGACCAAGAGTCTTTTTTTTTTTTTTTGATTGGAGGTTTAACGACCACCGTGAGCAACTCAATGGGCTATGAGCAGTCGCCCGTCCCTAATTTAGGGTCACTGGTTCCAGGGAAGGGAGAGAGCCAGTGCCGTAAGACAAACACAACATCCATGCCTCACCGGGATTCGAACCCGGGCCCCTTCGGACGAATGATCAGAGGCCAATGCCTTAGACCACTGCGCCACCCCAAGAGTCTTACAATAAAGAAGTTTGTGTAAGTTAGTTTTTCTCAATTCATAGTTTTTGTCAGACCTCTGTCTGGCTGTTAGGTTTACAATTAGTTTCTTACCATAAATAACCAGCGTTAAGACTTTATTTACGTTCGTAATTAACTAGTAACAACCCCCTTTTGAATTCACTACTTTGAAGCTTAGTACAAGTATATCATTAGCTAGCTGGTAGGTAGAGCATTATTCATTCATAATAATTAGCTTAGCGGAAAAAGAAAACAAGCTAATTCATTATAATTGGCGCCCGAACTTTTCTCGAACACGAGATCTTGACGTTTATTATCCATGTCTTCCTTACCTGAGACAACTTCAATTTTCTACCCCAAGGCAAGTTCCGAGGGTAATGGTGTTTTTAATGAAAATTTGCAAGAAGCCTGTGGCTCTAACTTTGATATGAATGATCTACACGCACCCCGGCATTCTTCACCATTTCGTAATATACCAGCTTCCTATTACTCTGAGTCGCGGGTCGTTCCTGAGGGAGTTCAATCCTCTCAGCGAAGCAGAATGCTTGCCCATTTCGTGCCGCATGCAGGAACAATTCATTTCAATAGTTTGGAGGTGTCCTTAAAGTTCCTCGAAGATCTGGAAGATCATTTTGATCTATATAATATTCCTGAAGACTGCAAAGTCCAAATCGCCGGCACTTGCTTGAGGGATACCGCTAAGACCTGGTATCGGCAGTGAAGAGTGTCGAACCCGGATTCTCATTATGAGAATTTCCGTGCAGAATTCTTGGAGGTCTTTCCTTTCGGCCTCAGTCGAGCTAGCCTTGCTCAACAGCTTTTTTCACGTCAGCAAGGTCCCAACGATAGCCCTGTTGCATTTGCGTTGGAGACTACACGCTTATATAACCTATGGGATCCACATGCCAGTCATGTTGACATGTTGGATACCCTCGTGCAGCAGCTCGACCCATTCTTACAAGATTTTCTTGAGGTTCGACACCCTACCACGATTCATGAATGCCTTCGCCTCATACGCACGTATGAAGAGCGACATGGCAAACATGGTTCAACTCACCATGCTCGGGCACCCCGCGAGGCTTATTACGAAAACCCTCAGCGGCATAATAGGCATAATAACTTTCAGCGCGAGCATACACAAGTGCACACCCAAGCTTCATATGTTCCACCACACAGAAGAGTGGCAAACCAACAGCGAGTTTCTGAACAAGCTTCGGGATATCGTACACCTGCACAGTATGCTCGACCCCGTTTCAATCAGCAGCATTCGGAACGTTTTCATGCTCAGGGCAATGATAATTTTTCTGCTCGTGCTGAGGGCAGACGTAAAGGATATGAAAATGTCAACAGACACGCGGAGTTCCCGACGCAGGTTTCAAACAGTTTTCCTCATCGTGAAAATTTTCCCGATACCCGGCAGGGTCGAGGTTTCAGACCACATGATAACCCAACCAGGATTCCTTTAAACTTCCAAAGGAAGTAGACCAAGGGTCGGTCCTGCTTCCTGATACCAAGCATTCTGACCCTAAAACAGTATTAGTGACTGTTCAAACTCCTCCGTTGCCTGATGTATTCTTAACAATTGAAGATATTATTGTCGAGACAAAGTTCGACACTGGGTCTGAAATATCAGCCCTAAATACAAAGTTTTGCACTGACAATTTTCCTGCAATACACGTTCAGCCTGCGACGCAGTATTTGCGAGGTGCAAATAATGAAATCTTCAGTATCTCAGGAACTGTCACATTATCTTTAGGGCTGGGAAAAGCTCGTTTTACGCATTCTTTCCTGCTTATAGACGAACTACCTGTGAAATGTTTAATGGGCATGGACTTTATACATCAGTTTCAAATAACTTTGAATTTCGTACAGCATGTGATTTCCTTTCCGGAACCTGTCGAAATGGTTCCTACGGTTCCTGTAGATATAACGAGTTTGTTATTGAGTACCCAATTGAATGAGAGGCAACGAAACCAGCTTTCTCTCCTTTTACAGGAAAGCCCTGGTTTATTTTCGGATCAACCTGGTTTCACACAGGTGGTTTATCATGTCATTGACACTGATGGTTCGAAACCAATTGCGACGAAACCTTACCCTTGTGCTCCACATAAAAAACAGGAAATGCAACGTCAAATTTCTGAAATGATTAAGCAGGGCATAATCAGGGAATCCACAAGCGCCTGGGCTGCTCCTGCCTTTTTGGTTCCAAAGAAACAATCCGATGAATTTCGTTTCGTGACAGATTTCCGTAAGCTCAACCAAGTCACAAAAACGATCAATTATCCACTACCTGTCATGTCACATATTTTAAATGACCTGTCGTCAACCAAATGGATGTCAACCTTGGATTTGGCGAGTGGATATTGGCAGGTAGCAGTACATCCGGACTCTGTCGATAAAACAGGATTTGTGACTCCTTTTGGGGCCTATGAATATTTACGTATGCCTTTTGGACTAGCTTATGCACCTGCTACTTTCCAAAAGCTTATGGATACGGTTCTCATACCTGTCCTGGGTCCCCACGTGCATGTCTATTTGGATGACATTATTATCACATCAGAGACTTTTGACGAGCACCTTTCTCTGCTCAAACAGGTGTTCCAACTCATATACAATGCTGGCTTGACGTTAAAACCTAGTAAATGCCAGATAGCGAGGAACGAGATTGTATATCTGGGGTTGAAAATCACTCCCCATGGCTTATTTACTGACAATGAAAAAATTAGGCATATTGTTGACTTTCCTCGGCCTAAAACAGCAGAAGAACTATCCCGCTTTCTGGGAATGACCGGATGGTATCAGCAGTTCGTCCCCGCTTATGCTACAATCTGTGAGCCATTGTATGCTTTAAAACGTAAATACAAGAAGTTTATTTGGACACCTGAGGCTAACGCTGCATTCGAAACACTGAAGTCTGCATTGACTCAGCCTCCGGTGTTGGCTTTCCCGGATCATACTAAGGAATTTGATATTTATACTGATGCATCCGGAGTTGGTCTTGGTTGCGTTTTGTCACAAGCTGGGCATCCAATAGCTTTTGCGTCTCGTACTTTAGCCAAAGCTGAACGCAATTATTCAGCTACGGAACGTGAATGTCTTGCTGTTGTGTATGCGCTGAATAAATTTCAATGTTATCTTAACGAATTGACGGTTAACATAATTACGGATCATTCCGCCCTTCAGTATTTGAATTCTGCTAAGCACTTATCTCAAAGACTTATGAAGTGGGCTCTGAAGTTACAAGAGAGCAATATCAAAATTTCGTATCAGCCAGGTCATAAGAATCAATTACCGGACGCATTATCTCGCGTTCCGATTAGTGGGGTCCCCACAGAAACTACTCCTGGATGTCAGCCTTTACTTCTAATAGCTGATATAACATCCAGAGAGCAGATAATGGCAGAATTAATAAATGATCCAGATTTTGGGGATATCTATAATTTTTTGCTTGCGGGTTCGCCCCTACAAAGTGATCCTTCTCTGGCTGGAAGGTCACAACATTTTGAAGTAATAGAGGGTCTTCTTTATTATACAAAATCTCGGACTACGAGGGCAGAGTTTCGCCCATGTATTCCGCGAACCCTCAGAATGGCCCTTTTAAATGAATTTCATGACAAACCTCTTGCAGGCCATTTAGGTATTCGCAAGACCCGTTGTAAATTGCGGGATGTTGCCTATTGGCCTGGCATGTACCAAAGTGTGCTCGCATACGTTCAATCATGTCACTTGTGTCAGATTAATAATTACCGTAATGTAAGACCGGCCGGTCACTTGAAATCTAGTTCAAGTTCTCATGTGTTTGATATTATTTCAATAGATTTATTGGGACCTTATCCATTATCTGTTAAAAATAAAGCTCGTTACGTTTTAGTACTAACTGATAATTTTTCTAAATGGGTTGAAGTTTTTCCCATTAAAGCCGCTACGGCAGAAGTTATTTGTAATGTCTTAGTTAATGAAGTATTTTCTAGATATGGTGCACCTAATAAAGTAGTTTCGGATAATGGTCCTCAATTTATTTCTGACATTTTTGAAAGAATGTGTGCGAGACTACACATTAAACATAAATTCATTTCCCCATACCATCCCCAGAGTAATCCTGCGGAACGCGTTAACCGCACGCTAGTGAAAATGATTGCGACTTTTGTAATGGATCATCATGAAAGATGGGATGACCATTTGGAGCTTTTTGCGTTCGCCCTCCGCTCGTCTGTCCACGAGTCTACTAAAATTACTCCGGCAGAACTTTTTCTGGGTCGCAAAATTAAAACCCCTTTTGAAAATTTAACGGGGATTATCGACGAACTAAACCAGCGACCAACTCCGCAATCAGTACGAATCATGGCAGAAAAAGCTCGTGTTGCAATGCTAGGAGCACAAGCGGCTCAAGCGAGATATTATAATACTAGGCGTAGGGAACCAGATCTTGTCGTTGGAGATCTCACTCTCGTGGAAACGCACTTCCAGTCTTCTGTTTCGCATACTTTAGTGAAGAAATTTGCACCCAGCTACGAAGGTCCATATCGGGTGGCAAATATCTTTGAAAATAATATTGTTCTGGAAAAACCTGACAACCAATTTCAATACGTACACGTTGATCAGTGTCGCAAGTATCATGAACGGAATATCGATTTCATAATCAACCCTACGCAACCTTCTGTTTCACAGACTCAAGAGTCTATATCTCACGATCAACTGCCCGAAATCTTGGACGAACCACCAAACATTTTTGAAGAATCTCCAGTGATTTTTCCTTCACCCTCCCCTCCTCAAGACGGGTTTCCAAACACGCAACCTGATTCTCCCATGAGACCAAGGCTCGAATCGAGTTCTTCGAATACTAGTATCGTTCCTTTCCCTCCAACCATTGCCAAGACTATTGCTGCGCCGTTTCCGGATAACTCTGCACCAACGCGGGCTACTTCTTCTTTGAATACCTCGTCAGAAAGTATTCCTATAGGCAAATCTAAACATCGCCCTGCACGACCACTGAATTACAGCAGCGACTCAGAGGCTTCAGACATTTCTGACTTATCAGTTATGAACACTAAATTTCATGTTACAAACCGTCCAGCACCACCAAAGGCTGGGCGCAAACGTGCCTTGTCTCCCCAATCTGCTTCGCCGCAACAGCGACGCAGGCAGAAATCTTTGCATCCGCCCGGGTTTCGCCCCTGGAACCTACGTTCAGGGCAAACAGGGCCGATGCCTACTGCTACTCTCATGCCACGAGGACGTAAGAGAAAGCAAACGATGTGGCCGGAGCCACGTCCGTCCAAGAGAATACTGGAAGGACACAACGGGCCCCAGCACAAAGGGACTTCATATCAAAAGCCTGGGGGAGCCCGTTCCTATCAGCCGCAAGGATTTCCTGACCGCCAGACTTATGACGTTCCTGACCGTTCCTATCAGCCGCAAGGATTTCCGGACCGCCGGACTTCTGACGTTCCTGACCGTTCCTATCAGCCTCAAGGATTTCCAGACCGCCAGACTTCAGCCGTTCTTGACCGTTCTTCTCAGCCGCAGGGATTTCTGGACCCACAGACTTCAGCCGTTTCGGACCGAAGGATTTCCGCCATTCCTGACCGTTCCCGTCAGCCGCCGGGATTTCCTGACCGACAGCAGACCGATGTTCCAGATCCATTAAAGTCCCTGAAGAGATCCAAGCCACCTGATTTTACCAGTCCGATTAGGCCTGGAAAACGCTATCGCACTAGAGTTTTTTATGCGTCCTCGAGATAAGTAAGTTCTCGTGGATAGGTTCTTTTCTCAGTTTGTTCTTTTTCCTGCACGACCAGTTGGCGTGTCAGAATTTATTTTTTTCGTGTGGGCCTATGCATTCTTTTTTGTGTATATGTGTGGTTTTTTTTTTATATTTCTTCTATGTCCATCTACTAATCCACTTTTTTTATATATATCTATGTGCTTAGGGATAAAATAATAAAATTGTTACTGTTAGGCAGCTCCAGGTAAATTTCGCTGCTGATACAGTTGGTATGTATTCAACGAATAATGTGAACGTAATTTGCAATTAAAATAATAAAATTGTTACTGTTAGGCAGCTCCAGGCAATCTTCGCTGCTGATACAGTTGGTATGTATTCACCGAATAATGAGAACGTCATTTGAAATTAAAAAAGTGATTCCTGCTAGGCAGAATAAAAGGAAGGTATGCCGATGCAGGTTTGTTTTGTTCCACAATACAAGTTTCACGAACGAATACAGATTTCTTCAATTTGTCATGCCAAGTTGATAATGTAAATACGGCTACCACCAAACAACAAATCAAAAAAGAGGTCGAGAAACGTCAATCAACGAAATGTAAGACTTACACTCCAAAATTGATAGGTTTTTCGGAAACAAAAAAAAGAAAAAAAAAATTAAGGGGGAGATGATGTAACGTATACTCTATATTCACTTTCCTTTTGATTTTACTATCTCTGGTTATTTTATTTTACTATGTAAATTATCTTCTTACTGAACGAAATATTATTTCATCCGCTGAATGAGATCTGGCAATGAGTGTAAGTCATGACGTGGTGGTAGCTAGTATATAGGCGCGTTCATCGAGACTTAGGGGGAGCTTTTGTTGTTGTTTACGGAGAGCGTTGTTGTTTACGGAGAGCGTTTATAATACGAGGAGAGATTGTGTTGTTATGAGGAGAGATTCTTCATTAGTGTAAAACAAGTTGTGTGTGTGTTTTAGATGACCAAGAGTCTTACAATAAAGAAGTTTGTGTAAGTTAGTTTTTCTCAATTCATAGTTTTTGTCAGACCTCTGTCTGGCTGTTAGGTTTACAATTAGTTTCTTACCATAAATAACCAGCGTTAAGACTTTATTTACGTTCGTAATTAACTAGTAACAACCCCCTTTTGAATTCACTACTTTGAAGCTTAGTACAAGTATATCATTAGCTAGCTGGTAGGTAGAGCATTATTCATTCATAATAATTAGCTTAGCGGAAAAAGAAAACAAGCTAATTCATTATAGTACCTTATATCCCGATTGTTATAAACAATCTGAAAAATATTTGTAAACCTTTTGATCTTAATTTTGGAATAAAAACACGCAATATTTACTCCATCATCAAAAAAGACAGAGATCCCGTACAGCTATCAGACAAACATGGAATCTATGCAATACCTCTCAAAGCTATCGAACCTGGAACGAAGGACTTACTCTATATCGGTTCAACAACTCGTAATCTGAGTACTCGCCTTAAAGAATACAAATATAATATAAAAACTTGTTCTTCCAATACAGCAATGTCACGTTTACTCCTTAACGAACCTTTTCAACCATTGTGGGAAAAAACCAAAATTCTCACCACTCCCAAATCTAAGCATCTATCCCTACTTACTGAGAGTCTGCAGATTTTCGCTCATCGCCACCAATGCTGTAACGACGATTACCTAAGTTTCATTCATAATCCCTGGAGATTTTTGCTACAGATAGCAGCTTCTAAAAACATTTTTATAAACTTTGAATAATAACACACTCACCTGTTTGAACTTTTATGTCTCTGTAGTGCGCATGCCTTCATTACATCCTACGTCATTTGTGTATCTCATCCCACTGTGTATATATCCTGCTGATCAAACCATCAGACTTACACCTGAGGATGGATCCGTTGCGGGTCTGAAAGATTCTAGTGTGCCTTTTATGTGAATGCTTTTATGACTAAGGTGTATTTACATTAAAGATTTTTGAACTATTTTATCGTGCATAGACGGCAATGTACTTACATTAATTTTTTCGGTACATACTAAGTGGAATTAAATCATAACAAACAAACAAGCTATACTAATTCCTTAAATTGAGTGGCACTTAGATTAATGAATGTTATTTTCGTAAAGCCAATGAAAGAAGATATATGAGTCATAAAAGTAGACATTTACTAAACTATGGCGCAGGCAACAGTATTTCGAGTGTTTAGGTTTTCAAAAACAATAATTTTATATGTTATTCAGATTCAGACAAACGTAAGAAATTATCCTGACACCGATAAAATGTGAGGTTAAACCATTTTATCGGTGGTTGTTAAACCTCCAATCCAAGAAAAAAAAACTACAGGAGCATGCCCGAAATACTGTTACTTCATTCAAAGTTTTCTGAAATTTCACCAAGGGTTAAGTTTCTCCACGATAGCACATCTGCAATTAAACACCGCTTTTCATTAACTACATTATAATTTTTTTAAAACTTGCTCAATTTTCTTTTGCACTGCCTTTCCACTTTTCCAAGCGCAATGTCTAGGGGATTGACCATTTTCTTCATCAAATCTATTTGATGCACTAATAGCACTGCTAAATTCTGCAAGAAAGTAATGGCACCAGAATTCGACTTTATTTAGGAAAATGTACCTGACATTTCAGGACCAGAAAGTAGTATCTGGGCAACTTTGAGGCAGCTTCATTGCTATCAAACGAACCGATCTTCTTCATCCAAGAGAAAGTCATCCAGAAACTCCTCTTTTTATTGAAAATACCAAAATATACAAAATAATGACCCAAAAATAAAAAAAAATAATCCTTAAAGATAACCGAAAAACCTAGAAAAATGGCACATCCCGTAAAAATCATGAAAAGATGCCAAAAAAAAAAAGCCTTAACAAAGGGGCTTAAATCAGCCTATTTTTGTATGAAACACCTATATATTGTGACGTATATTATAATTTAACTTTCATTTTTTATTTCTTTTCCTATGTAAATTTTAATTTGTTCTCTTTTCCACTTTCCAAACTTAATATGATATCTTCTCTCTCACATGAATGAGGTTGGCAACACTTTTGAGGTCAGAGAGAGTGAAGTATGAATGTGATAAGAACATTAGATAAAAAGAACGATACAGCAGTTGCTTAGTGTATGGAGACGTTCGAACTTTTTTTGGGGGGGACTGGAGGTTTAACGATCATCGTGAGCAACTCAATGGGCTATAAGCAGTCGCCCGTCCCTAATTTAGGGTCACTGGTTCCAGGGACGGGAGAGAGCCAGTGTCGTAAGACAAACACAACATCCATGCCTGACCGGGATTCGAACCCGGACCCCTTTCGCACGAATGATCAGAGGCCATCGCTTAGACCACTGTTTGATCTTTGTTAAGCGATTTTATGCGTTAGATAGTTAAGGTATTATATGTTGTGACGTACCTGCCAGCAGGACGCACACGACATAAAGGCAGAGAGGAATCAGCATAATCGTCTGCGTAGCTCAGTTGGTAGAGCGACTTGTTCCGGAATAAGCGGCCTCGGGTTCGAATCCCGGCGTAGACCAAAAATGACGGATAAATTACTTCGTTATAATGGCGCCCGAACTATCCGGATGACCCGGCCGTTCAAAATCTCGCATTGGTGTGATGTTATTTCCACACCGCGAGACAGGAAAAATCAGAGAATTCCTTCCCAGCGCTTCGAAAAATAAAAATGTGTGATGTTGCATTCCACACAGCAGATTGACTGGGAGTTCTCAAGTGCACGTTCTACAGTGGATGGCTGCCTGCAACGATTCATGGTCACGGCTGACCCGTGGGCCATGCCCCCGGCCCTCTTTCGGGGGGGGAGATGTGACGTACCTGCTAGCAGGACGCACACGACATAAAGGCAGAGAGGAATCAGAATAAAACGTCCGCGTAGCTTAATTGGTAGAGCAACTTATTCCGGAATGAGTGGACCCGGGTTCGAGCCCCGGCGCGGATAAAAATGACGAAGAAATTTACTTCGTTATAATGTGAAGCAGGGCTATATTGTGGATGTCATCCTTCGTTGCCTGGAACAATAAAAGGTTATCGTAAGTTTGGCTTCTCTATATGTTTCGTCTGGCCGTAAAAACTTAATTAGAGCTATTTCGTGCATCTATTGCATCGTATTCTCATTTAGTTCAACATTTCCTTAGTCATGGTTTTAGACATAGCGTGACACCAATCTCGCACACGAAAAAGGATTACGTTATAATATACAGTTGAAACACGTTTTAGTATTGCCAAAAAAAAAAAAAATGCAAAATCATAAGAATCTTAGCCCTAGGTATTAGTAATTTCCGGGTGAAATCGAATTAATATAGTTTAAAATCACTCCATTACATCATGGACAACCACAATTGACCTTTAACACATATTTTACCCTTTTAGAGGCAAATCCAGTAATTAAAATATTTGATTTAAGTTCGCAAAGTTGCAACAGGTGATAAACGCCAACTGGAATTTCGTTAAGTCATTACGAAAAAGAAAGTGTGCAAATTAGTCGGATGCACAGAAATAATGCTATTGAAAAATAGGCAAAATTTTAAAATTGCATTGCAAATGCGATCTTCAAAAGCTGTTTTAATACTCACCAGTGTATGAAATATTAAAGTATTCAAGAACTCCAATGCTAAACTCAGTCCCAACGGGCGCGTTCGATGCAAATAGTGAAGATTCAGTAGCATTCCCTTATGAAATAAAAATAGAAATATTTTATGTATTATGACATTTATGATTAGACGAAAAAAATCATTAGAAAAAAATTCACATGTAAATTAAACTGCACTGGTGTCCAACATTTAACGTAAGAAACACAAAAACATGAATAATGCAAAATTCACACGACAGAGTTTAATAGCATTTGGTACGTATATACATACAGTACTGCATTTGCAAATTTCGTGAAATCACTTCTGTGTGAAAAATTTACAAAACATTTTATAATTTTGGGGCAATCTATCGTTAAAATTGTAATGTAAGCGATTCGAGACAACTGGTAACATTTCGATCTCTCGGATTCATTCGAACACAAAACTATGACGTTTTTAAACAACGGGTTTAGTTCATTTAAAATTTCTCTCTGCCTCGAATCTACTAATTTCTGTTCACTTCTCTGCACCTTGGTTTTCAAAGATTCATCCACTGGTACTAAAGGTTTGGTTTTAATACCATCGTATCTTCGAACACGTTAAGAAAACAAATTTTGCCGTACCACTTGATATTATACATTGGAGGATTTTTTTGATTGGAGGTTTAACGACCACCGTGAGCAACTCAATGGGCTATAAGCAGTCGCCCGTCCCTAATTCAGGGTCACTGGTTCCAGGGAAGGGAGAGAGCCAGTGCCGTAAGACAAACACAACATCCATGCCTGACCGGGATTCGAACCCGGACCCCTTACGGACGAATGATCAGAAGCCAGCGACTTAGACCACTGCGCCACCGGGGCGGCCATTGGAGGATTGCTAATCAGCTACCGTAAATCCATCGGATATAAATAATATTCGAAAAGCTTACAATCACGACAGTCTTTGAAATACGAAATGACATGTATTATTCTGATTGCAAGTTAGAAACATTGCTTCAGAGGCCATTGGAGGCGAAACATGCACTAACCTTTGGTTTTGTGCAACGTTCACGTAGCTTTGTAAAAATCTGACGATTTTGTGTAAAATGGTTTCACTTGTTGAACTACACTGACGAAAAAAAAAAAAATCCCAACACCACGAAAAAATAGTTGTAGAGGAATGAAATGGCGGCAATACATTTGTATAGGTAACATATTTAATCGATTAAGGTCTCAAGATCACAGCTTATTGTAAGCGCTAGAAGAGCCATTTTAAATGTGAAATGCTGGTACATTAATAACCGGTGTAACCGCCAGAATGTTGAATGCAAGCACGCAAACGTTCATGCATTGTGTCGTACAGGTGCTGGATGTCAGTTGGTGGGATGGAGTTCCATGCCTGTTGCACTTGGTCGGTTAATACAGGGACGGTTAATGCTGGTTGGGGGTGACGCTCGAGTTGTCGTTGAATGATGTCCCATACGTGCTCGATTGGTGAAAGATCTGGTGAGCTAGCAGGCCACGGCAACATGTCGACACTCTGTAAAGCATGTTGGGATACAACAGCGGTATGCGGGCGAGCGTTATCCTTTTGGAAAACACCCCTGGAATGCTCTTCATGAATGGCAGCACAACAGGTTGAATCACCAGACCGACGTACAACTGTGCCGTCAGGGTGCGTGGGATAACCACGAGAGTGCTCCTGCTGTCTTAGGAAATTGCTCCCCAGACCATAACTCCAGGTGTAGGTTCAGTGTGTCTCAGCCGCAGACCGGTTGGTTGCAGGCGCTCACCTGGCCTCCTTCTAACCAACACACGGCCATCACTGGCACCCAGGTAGAACCGGCTTTCATCAGAAAACTCAATAGATCTCCACTCCGTCCTCCAATGAGCTCTAGCTTGACACCACTGACGTCGCAAACGGCAGTGGTTTGGAGTAAGTGGAATGCACGCTACAGGGCGTCTGACTCGGAGCTGTCCTTCAAGTAACCGATTTGTAACAGTTCGTTGTATCACTGTGGTGGCAACTGCAGCTCGAATTGCTGCCGCCGACGCGGTACGATGCGCTACGGCCATACGCCGTACACGACGGTCTTCCCTCTCAGTAGTGCCACGTGGCTGGCCGGAACCCGGTCTTCTTGAGGCAGTACCTTCCCTTGACCACAGCTGCCAACAATCATGCACAGTGGCTACATTCCTGCCCAGTCGTTCTGCAATATTGCGGAAAGAAAATCCACCTTCTCGTAGCCCTATTACACGACCTCGTTCAAACTCCGTGAGCTATTGATAATGGCTTCTTCGTCTTCTTAAAGGCATTCTTGACTAACATCAACACCCTACGTCGAATCTCAACGATAACTAACGCTCACGAACGGGTGCTACCAGCGCCACACGTATGCGCCGAGCGCGAAATTTGCATAGACGTCATCTTACAGATGTACTCTCACCGCCTACCAACTGTCGTTTATCTAACACAACCCCTTCTTGGTGTTGAGATTTTTTTTTCCGTCAGTGTATTAAATTCACCCGAAATTGGTAGGGAGGACGATTGTGAGAAATAAAATAAATAATTATAGTTTTTTTGTATTTTTCTTCAGTATTTGTTCTTCAAACCTACGGCGTTTACCATATAAATCGTAATTCTCCAGACTTGAGATTAATGCATTTGCTGCTTTAGACAGAAAAAAGTTAATGGAGGGAGATTCCCCTTACTTTTAGCGTTAGACCGCGATGTTTCAAATTCAGCGAAATCAGTATTTCCCCACCCCCATTAACTCATCTGTATAAATGAGTTTTTGGATGATTCACGGACAAAATGATACGAAAACATCTAAAATATGTCTTAAAGGTTTTATTAAAATCATTCCATTGCTGAAAGCAGATAGAAAATGATATGACTAGAATGAAATAAAATATGTCAATCGATATTGCAACAGTTTCATCATAGTACAAGTTTTTTCACTATATAGAAGTGGAAAAGATTCAGTTCTTAAGCTTGCGTCAAAAATATGCACCGATCTGTTGAAAATTCGTTGCTCTTTCATCTTTGGGCATATACTGAACAAAGTTTGGAAGCATTCAAATCTGGTAAATGATTAGCCAAATTCTGATATGGACACTAAGCAAACTGATGCATATCTTCACTTGCAAATATCTCTGTACACCGCCTACCATTAACATCCTGACGCCCTCCTACCGATAGTGAATTCGGTCCTATGCCAGCACTACGTCTCCAGACACAACAGTAAATATGCTCCCATGGCTATCATAAGACAACAGCACAACTGTGAATGCATGATGCCTCTATTGGCAGAGTAAGCTGATTTCCAGCGCGAATTGAATGCAGGATGCCACCTAAGCAATCGCTCCATACGTGACGGTTCAGCGGCATAGATTATCTCTATATCGATTGTTGGGAGTACGATATGCAGATGGTAGCAGACTGTGGCTGAATCTTTCATAAAATGACCCGGTAAACCTCCGAAGCCTACAAAACGTGACAGGAGAGGTCTGCAAGGACTGTTCGCTCAACATTGTCTCAAATCACACAAAGAGGTCTGCAAGGACTGAATGCGTGACAAGAGAGGTCTGCAAAGCCTGAATGCAAATCAACATTGTCTCAAATCACACAAAGCCCATGATATAATATTGGAACTGATGTTAGCACCAGTACAGTGCATAGGACGCTGAACGGCATGGGTTGAAAAGGTCGCGCAGCCATCCACCATCCGCGAATCACTTCGACTTATGCCACACACCGTAAGGAACATTGAGCTTTGATTCTAGACAATGAGAAAAGTTTGCTTTGAACTGACGAGTCACGATACTCAGCCTACCAGTCTGATGATCGGTCTTGTGTGTGCCGGATGCCAGGGAAAATGAACTTTTCGAACGGTATCGTCCCGACATGATGTTTGGTGGAGGCAGTGTGTGTATGGAGTTGTTTTTCGTGGTCCAGGTTTGGCCCGTTAGTCATTTTGGAGAAAACTATGACGAATGCTCAGCTCTGCCTGGACAACCAACGTTGTGGATGCACACTGGGGAAGGCCTGTTTCTCTATCACTAAGACATCGCACCATGTTATACTCCCAGCGGTGTTATAAACTGGTTTGAGGACACTGGGATGGTCAGACCAAATTTATGACAAGAGTCTGTGACGTGCCTGCCCCGCTAGACGCACACGACATAAAGGCAGATAGCAGCAAGAATTCTCATTGGCCGCGACCGGGATTCGAACCCAGGGTCTTCCAGTTACGCGCCGGATATGCTTCCGCTACACCACAGCGGCCTCGAATTCCTCCAGACTCACCCACGCTAACTGCCAAGCCAATTTGTCAGGTTGCTTCTTGGAGCCCCGCACAATGCTGGGGATTCACAAAAGATGGTAAGGTCCACGTAAAATGTCTGTATTAATTATTCATTTGTCTTCTAATTATTTCTTCAGTTGCTGCTTACCATCTTTGGTGAATCCCTAGCATTGTGCGGGGCTCCAAGAAGCAACCTGCCAAATTGGCTTGGCAGTTAGCGTGTGTGAGTCTGGAGGAATTCGAAGCCGCTGTGGTGTAGCGGAAGCATATCCGGAGCGTAACTGGAAGACCCTGGGTTCGACCCCAGTGGCGGCCAATGAGAATTTTTCCGTGACTCACTTATAAACGTGGAAAGAGCGAAGATCTTTGTTTGATGTTCCTGGTCCACGTAAAATGTCTGTATTAATTATTCATTCGCCTTCTAATTATTTCTTCAGTTGCTGCTTACCATCTTTGGTGAATCCCCAGCATTGTGCTGGGCTCCAAGAAGCAAACCTGCCAAATTGACTTGGCAGTTAGCGCGTGTGAGTCAGGAGTAATTCGAGGTCACTGTGGTGTAGCGGAAGCATATCCGGCACGTAACTGGAAGACCCTGGGTTCAACTCCCGATGGCGGCCAATGAGATTTTTTCCGTGACTCACTTATAAACGTGGAAAGAGCGAAGATCTTTGTTTGATGCTGGTAGAATTTGTGAAGGTTATTCCAGGTGGTTTATGGACAATAATTCCGACACGCTGCTACGGTGCAGATATAAAGAAATGTAGCGATTAAGGTAGAGTCACGATGGCGATTTGGACAGTGACGTCACAGTGCAATCACCTGAAGTGCAAGATGAGCATAACCTTATCTACTAACCTTGATGGTGGTGTGCGAAATTGAAAAGTGTAAAACAGAAGTGCTTTCAATCCACATAGTTGTGTCTACTGCTGCACATATTTGTGAATCTATTAATAGGATGAAAACGGCTCATAATTAATACTTACTGTTATCATACTACAGTTTAGAAGCAGCAGTAACACCGAGATATGGAACGGTTCGATATCCTCGAAATCTGTTGGCTCAGGTTTGCCGTCCAAGCTATTGTTGTCACTCTGATACGGCAAAAGCTGATTCATACTAATAGAAGTTTCTGTTCTTCGAAACACTGGAGGAATAGACCACTTCTTTTCCCTGAAAAATAACAAAAATGACTGTATTAACAATTCTTCCATTAAAATAGAAACTTCGTAAACTACTTTTTTTCTTTTTGATTAGTGGTTTAACCACCACCATGAGCAACTCATTGGGCTATAAGCAGTCGCCCGTCCCTAATTTAGGGCCACTGGTTCCAGGGAAGAGAGAGAGAGAGAGAGAGAGAGAGAGAGAGCGCCACAGCCTTAAGACAAACACAGCATGCATGCCACACGGGATTCGAACCCGGACCCATCTCGGACGAATAATCTGAAGCCATCGCTTGGACTACTGCGCCTCCGGGGGGCATTATAAACTACATACACTGATGAACCATTTCGTTACCGCTCCGAGCCTAGAGAAATGAGCGAGCCTGCAGACCGAACGGCGGCGCAGATGAAGTTCACAGAGCAGTATACACTATATTGTCAAAAGTCACCGGATACCCCCTTCAAAAGCAAATTAACAGATCCGCTGCGTTGTTAAGATGCGCGGTACAGCTGCAAACGGTATAAAAACACGCGTGCAGTCGACCGCGATCATATCGCACACTGAGGTTGAGTGAAAATGTCGCGGCGGGAGAGAACTAAGTTTGATAAAGTAAAGATTGTTTGGTGTTATATTAGTGGGTTGTCCATAAGAGGAACCCAGAGGCGTTTAAGCATACCCAAGTCAACTATTTTGGATGTACTGAATAAGTGGAAGACACATGGCGTGCTTGAAGCAGCAAAACGTACCGGCAGACCAAAGGAAATCAGTGATAGAGGGCGTCGAAGCCTCAGGAGAGTCGTTACAGCTAATCGACGGAATACTGCACAAGGCCTCGGTGTACAGGTGAGTAAAAATGCTGGGAGCTCGTTATGTACACGTTCCATTCGCAGAGAACTTCATTCCTTGGGTTACCGTGGTCGTGCGGCTGCTCATAAGCCTTTCATCTCCGCTCGGAATGCTACTCATCGTTTAGCATGGTGAAAAGAACATATATCGTGCACCGTAGATTAATGGAAACGTGTCCTATGGACTGATGAATCCAGATAAACGATCCATCAGTCTGATGGCCGTGTGTTGGTATCGTGGCAGCTGGGGGAATGCTATTTACCACGGTGTACTGTTCCTACGGTCAAGTTTGGAGCTGGCAGTGTACTTGTGTGCGGGTGTCTTTCGTGGAATGGTCCCGGCCCATTGGTTATCGTGGACAAACCTGTTAAAAAGCACGCCTACCTCGATATTCTGGACAATTATGACCTACCAACTCTGTGGCAATACTGTGGAACCGAGCCTTGTTTGTACCAGCAAGATAATGCACTAAACTATGAAGCAAGGATTGCTACTGCGTGGTTTGACGATAATTCCGTATCGTGTGTGGACAGGCCAGCACAGAGCCCTGATCTTAATCCCATAGAGTCCCTACGGGATGAATTAGAGCTGCGCATAAAAAGTTTGGAACCAAGGCCTACTACTAAGCAACAGTTAGCGGCAGCATTTTGTAGTGAATGGAAGCGCATACCTATCGCTGTGTTCCAAAACCTCGTCGAAAGTCTGTCTCGAAGGGCCAGTGCATGCATTAAGGCCAAAAGTGGACCGACACCGAACTAATGTATGTCAATAAATGCTATGTTGTGTTTATCTTCTAGGTGTCCGGTGACTTTTGTCAGTATAGTGTATATACAACCCGAGGACCCGCTTTCGGTTAGTAAATGGTATTGAATAAGAATGGGAAAAGCTGCCGATTTTTCGGAGTTTGATAAAGGACAAATTGCGATGTCACAGTACCTCGGAACTACGATCTCAGAAACTGCGCAGCTTGGGGTTGTTCAAGTGCCGCTGCGTTGATTACGTTTCAAATGTGGTGCATAAATGGCCAAACAATGAACCGACAGTCTCGCATTGTTCACAGCAACCTCAGGGACATAGCGCTACAAATCCCCCGCACCTACAACAGTAGTGGTCAGGGCAATGTGTCACAGCACACAGTGCATCGCAGCCTTGTGCGCATGGGCCTGAGTAGTCTAAGACCCAGTTGGTTCGCCATGCTCACTGCACGTCATCGCCAACAGCGCATGAAATGGGCCCAAGGTAATCAAGATTGGACCATGGATGACTGGAATAAAGTAGTCTGGTCTGATGAATCAAGATTCCTGGTGCGACAGATCGCGGATACGCCGATTACTAACAGACTATGGCATCTGGATGCACTGTTGAGCGGAAACAGGCCGGCGGCAGCGATGTTATGCTGTGGGCGATGTTTTCTTGGGACACTTGTGACGTACCTGCCAGCAGAACGCACACGAAATAAAGGCAGATAGGAGTCAGAATGAACGTCTGCGTAGCTCAGTTGGTAGAGCGACTTGTTCCGGAATAAGCGGACTCGGGTTCCAATCCCAGCGTAGACCAAAAATGACGGAAAAATTTACTTCGTTATAATGGCGCCCGAACTATCCGGATGACCCGACCGTTCAAAATCTCGCAATGGTGTGATGTTATTTCCACACCGCGAGATAGGAAAAATAAGAGAATCCCTTCTCCAGCGCTTCGAAAAATAAAAATGTGTGATGTTGCATTCCACACACCAGATTGACTGGGAGTTCTCAAGTGCACGTTCTACAGCGGATGGCTGCCTGCGACGATTCATGGTCACGACTGACCCGTGGGCCATGCCCCTGGCCCTCTTTCGGGGGGGGGAGATGTGACGTACCTGCCAGCAGGACGCACACGACATAAAGGCAGATAGGAGTCAGAATGAACGTCTGCGTAGCTCAGTTGGTAGAGCGACTTGTTCCGGAATAAGCGGACTCGGGTTCGAATCCCGGCGTAGACCAAAAATGACGGAGAAATTTACTTCGTTATACATTTTAGACCCCATTATCTTAACATCACAATCCCTGACAGCTTTCAGGTATTTGAACATCGTTGCGGACCAAGTTCACCCATTCATGGCAACTGTGTTCCTAGCTGGTGATGGCCATTACCAACAGGATAATGCGTCATGCCAACCTACCAGAATTGTCAAGCATCATCCTGGCGACTTTCTGTTAATGCCCTGGCCTACAAATTCATCTGACATGAACCCAATGGAACATTTGTGGTTCGACCTGGAAAAGCGGGTGCGCGAAATCACCCCCACCCCGAATTGTACGGGTATTGAAAGACCTGCTCTTAACATTATGGTACCAGCTGCCCAAGGATACCTATCGCCACCTATCGAATCGATGCCTCGCCGAGTGGCTGCTATTGTACGAGCTAAAGAGGTGTGACGTACCTGCCAGCAGGACGCACATGACATAAAGGCAGGTAGGAATCAGAATAAAACGTCTGCGTAGCTCAGTTGGTAGAGCGACTTGTTCCGGAATAAGCGTACTCGGGTTCGAATCCCGGCGTAGACCAAAAATGACGGAGAAATTTACTTCGTTATAATGGCGCCCGAACTACCCGGATGACCCGACCGTTCAAAATCTCGCATTGGTGTGATGTTATTTCCACACCGCGAGATAGGAAAAATCAGAGAATCCCTTCTCCAGTGCTTCGAAAAATAAATGTGTGTGACGTTGCATTCCACACACCAGATTGACTGGGAGTTCTCAAGTGCACGTTCTACAGTGGTTGTCTGCCTGCAACGATTCATGGTCACGGCTGATCCGTGGGCCATGCCCCCGGCCCTCTTTCGGGGGGGGGGATGTGACGTACCTGCCAGCAGGACGCACATGACATAAAGGCATATAGGAATCAGAATACATGTCTGCGTAGCTCAGTTGGTAGAGCGACTTGTTCCGGAATAAGCGTACTCGGGTTCGAATCCCGGCGTAGACCAAAAATGACGGAGAAATTTACTTCGTTATAGAGGGTCCTACAGCTTATTAGGTAGGTGGTCATAATGTATTGGCTCATTGGTGTATATTCATCTAAATCTAGGAGCAGTAAAGAAAAGTAATGTACATTGTCGAATCATACAACTACACTGGGATTTACGTATGCTTCACTATAAACGCAGATGTTTCTAGATTTCAGATTTCAAGATTGGTGAAAATTTGCGCGCAAACGTCTTTTTTAGGGTTTGAAAAAAGTTGATAGAGGTCCAGTTTCATACCATTGTGAAACGCAATGTTTTAAATTTAAATGCCATGAGCAGCATTTTCTGTTTTAACATAGCATTGTTGTGAACACTGGAAACGTAAATGTAGGACAAACCTAATACGTGTGTGTAAAGCTTAGAAAATTTCCTGTAGGCGGCAACAATAAATATAAACGAGACTATTATTTCAATAAAGTATTTGAAGATATTCGTGCCGCCCCGGTGGCGAAGTGGTCTAAACGCTGGCTTCTGACCATTCGTCTGAGATGGGTCCGGGTTCAAATCTTGTGAGGCATGGATGTTGTGTTTCTCTTGCGGCACTGGCTCTCTCCCTTCCCTGGAACAATTGACTTTAAATTACGGACGGGCGACTGCTTATAGTCCACTGAGTTTTTCGGTTGGGGATTTAACGGTGTTCGTTAAATCCCCAACCGAAAAAAAAGTACTCGTATTTATTGTGTGATGCAAGGACTAGAGTATTAGAAACTAACCGTAAAATTAGCAAATTTACTATGGATTATGTTTTATAATTAGCAAATTTACGTGGATTATGCGAATCTGAAGCAGATACATTAGAACATCTTGTGTTCGACTTCTCAGTACTAGAAAACTAGAGGAATACCTAGAATTGTACAGGTCATACACTATATTGACAAAAGTCTCCGGACACCACTTCAAACGCAAATGAACGGATCCGCTATGTTGTTAAAATGCGGGGTACAGCTGCAAACGGTTGAGAAGCAAGCCTAAAGCTGACTGCGATCACATCGCACTGTGAGGTTGAATAAAAATGTCGCGGCGGGAGAGAACTGACTTTGAGAAAGGAACGATTGTTGGGTGTTGTATTAGTGGGTTGTCCACAAGAGAAACCGAGAGGCGTTTAAACATACCCAAGTCAACCGTTTTGGATGTACTGAATAAGTGGAAGACATGCGGCGTGCCTGAAGCAGCAAAACGTACAGGCAGACCAAAGAAAATCAGTGATAGAGGACATCGAAGCTTCAGGAGAGTCGTTACAGCTAATCGACGAAGTACTGCACAATACCTCAGTGTACAGGGGACTAACAATGCTGGAACCTCGGTATGTACACGTACCATTCGCAGAAAACCTCATTCCATGGGTTACCGTGGTTGTGCGGTTGCTCATAAGCCTTTCATCTCCACTCGGAATGCTACTCGTCATTTAGCATGGCGTAAAGAACATTTTTCGTGGACTGTAGATCAATGGAAACGGGTCCTATGGACTGATGAATCCTGATACACGATCCATCAGTCTGACGGCCGTGCGTGAGTATGGCGGCAGCTGGGAGAACGGTATTCACCACAGTGTACTGTTCCTACGGTCAAGTTTGGAGCTGGCATTGTACTCGTGTAGGGGTGTTTTGCGTGGTATGATCCCGGCGCATTGGTTATCGTGGACAAACCTGCTAACCAGCAAGTCCACCTCGATACTCTGGACAATTATAGCCTACCAACTCTGTGGCAATACTATGGAACCGATCCTTGTTGGTACCAGCAGGATAACGCTCCTAGCCATAAAGCAAGGTTTCAAAATCGCTTTATTCTAATTTATCATAAGAAAACATAAGAGGGAGACGTACAGTATTGGGCGTCTCACTGGGAAATAATACAAAACTGTTAAAACATGATGGTATATACACTGCAATGACAATGGGGATGAATAACAAATGCTGCAAGCAAAGCTTATTGAATAAAAATTGCAGAAGTGACAGAAAGAAACACATCGTGTCACATGACATTGGCTGGGCATGATTTACAGGATAACACAGGCGAAACAATAGTACACAATTAGAAAAAGAACAGCACAAACACCGCCGTGAAGGTAAAACATTACATACATGAGATAAAAACACAGCGTGCACAATTGTGCAAGTTATTTAACGAGGGCACCAAAGCAACATAATACAGGCGGGGTGAAAGTAAGTAATGTACACGAGTAAGCATGAAAATACACTGAGATGGCATTAGCATTCACAATTCAACGGTAGTGTGGATTGCACGAGTCGTAGAGTGGAGGAGGGGCACCAGGGTGCCACGGAACTCAGCAAAGGAGGTGTAGAATGTCCTAGGGTACTGATAGGTGTAGCAGTCCAGAATCAACCGCAAACCATGGAGCGGCCGGCACCCAGGTAGCATAGAAGGTGGCTTCTCGACAACTGGAAGAAGCCGACTGGTACTCCAGGCGGAGTCGAGAAAGCAATCGATCTTGAAAATGGCACAAAAGGTCTGCGCTGGCCTGGTGTAAAGAGACCGGCGAGGAAACGCTGCGGAGTTGTTGAAGATATACGTAAATAACGTGTTTAACCAGCACGAAAAGATAGGCACATACTGACGGAAGAGGCGTAGGTGGATGAGCTCGCAGAAGATGTCTGTAGGCAGTGAACGGAAGATCTTGAGAACAAGAGCGACTGGCAATCCGGAAAGCCTGGTGGAGGAGAGGCATCAGGATGGGACAGTAAAGGTAGACGTGAGAAACGTCTGCCTCCTGTGCGCAGAAGGAGCAGAGAGGGGAGGAGAGAAGAGACATGCGAAAGATAAAATACGGAACAGGGAGGCGATTATGCAAAAAGAGCCAGTGGGTGTTAATTTCAAGAGGGGCAGATAAGGGTGAGCGGGCAGCGGCCCAGACAAGATTAAGAGAAGCAGGGGAAACCTCCAGAATAGAAAGCGGTGAAGGGGTGGCAAGGTGCACTAGAAAACGATAAAGAGATTTAGAGGAGAGAGAGGAGAGAGGAAGAACCGCGTTTGTGAGTCGGAGGAAAAACGGCAGCGGAAGAGGGGCAGAAAAGACAGAGACGAGACCGGTGGGGGAGACAAGATCAGGGAAAAGCGAAAGAAGTGCAGTTAGCAGAGAGTCATAGACCAAATGGGCGGATGGGGACGAGAGAATAGCAGGGGGAAGGCCAGAGAAAGGGCGCCAGGATAGATCCGAGTTAGTGAGGTCTTGTACAGTTACTACACCTGCTCGGAGCCAAGAGGGGAATGAAAAACAGGGGAGATGGGGGGATGAGCAAGGGAGTTGAAGAAGAGGGGTTCAGAAAGAAGCTCTAGAGTTGAAGAGGGAGGGGAGCGAATGAGGGGGAGAGAGCGAAGGTGAGTGAGGGCTTCAGAATATGCAGGTGGGAGTTTGGAGGGGGGAAATGACAGCAATCCATGAGAACTAAAGAAAGAAAGGAAAAATGTGGGTTACGCAAGGAGGCAAGAACGTCACGTACCTGAACTGCAGAAGCCACTGGAGCCGTGAAAAGGTGAATGAAGTTGATCACTCGGCTTGCTTTGTAGCACAGCGGGACATCAGGTAGGCCAGCACCACCATAGGAGGGAGGAGCACAGAGCTTGTGGACGTTAATCCAGTGATGACCTGCCCACATTACTCGAGTAAGGCAGCGTGTAACCTCCTGGAGACAGAAAAGCGGGGTCGTAGATGCAATCCAAGAATGCTTGCAGATGGACAGAAGGTATGTCCTGGTGAGATTTGGACGCTGGTAGTAGGACGTACAGAACTGCGCACGACACCAGAATGCAGCTGTGTGGAGGAGGCGAGGATGGAGTTCCGAGCGAGTTGCACTGGATGTAGCTTTTGGTGCGCCTAAGTGCACACCCAGGAAGCGTTGGGTAGTGGATGACCATGTGGCCCCCCATGGAGCATCCAAGCGATTGGACCACGACCCGCACCACAATCCAGTGCTCTTAGACGTATTCAGTTCAGCTGCAGAACATGAAGCATATGCGGAGAACAAACGACGAAGCAGTTGGAACTGTGAGTCGCTACGAATGCAGACGGTGATGTCATCTGCATAAGCAGAGTAAATGACTGAGTGATGCCGTGAGCTGGCAACTGGTGGTGGAAGTTGTGCTAGGAGAGATGTTTGCAGAGAGCGTAGAAAAGGCTCGACGGCAATCGCAAACAGTTGACCAGAAAGCGGGCAGCCCTGACGAACTCCCCGCTTGAAGGGAACATGTGCTGTGAGAAAAGATGCCGTCTTGACATGGAAAGCGGCGTCCCGGTAGAGGGAGAGAAGAACGGAGACAAATTGTGGAGGAAATCCAAAGTGTAGCAGGGTTTGTGTTAAATAGGCGTGTGAGATATTATCGAAAGCGGAACGGAGGTCTAAGGAAAGGAGAGCAAGAGGTTCAGAATGAGTCTTGGCAAGATGAATGAGATCGCGAAGAAGTTGAACATTGGAGGAAAGAGAACGGCCAGGAACAGTATAGGTTTGAGAGTCAGCAAGGATGTGAGGGAGGATAGAGTTTAGTCGACAGGAAAGAAGCTTAGTATAGAGTTTATAATCTTGATTGAGAAGAGAAATGGGGCGCCAATTTCCCAAGTCAAGAGGGTCACCCTTCTTGGGAAATAGGACCACATGTGCGTCCGCGAAACTCCTCGGGAGGGGGGAGCAGTTAAATGCAGCAGAAAAAGCGGAGAGGAGAAAAGGCAACAAAAGAGGCAAGAACGCACGGTAAAAAGGAAAAGAGAGGCCGTCCGGACCCGGAGCGGCATGGGGGTTAAGGGAAGAGAAGGTGTCGGACACCTCCGTGGATGTGGGTGAAAGAGACAGGGTGTGAGCAAGATGAGACGGAACTTGAGGCAGGTTATTGAGAAGATGGGGGAGAGCAGAGGGAGAAGGGGGAGGAGTTTCACTGAACTTGGTGGTATAGAACTGACGAACGTGAGAGCAAATCGCTGCCGAATCGGATGTGATTTCGCCAGAGGGGAGGCGAAGATGACGAAGCGAGGTAGAAGACTTACGTGCAGATTCCATTGATGTTAGAAAATCATAGGTGCATTCCTCCGGATTGAGATGTTTAATGCGCAGACGTAAAAGTGCTTGCTGCGCAAGAGGTTTCAGCAAAGCCTGGAGCTCCGCCTGATATGCTGGAAAAAGCGGATCTGATAACCCAATCAGTGTGAGCATCTGCCTGGCGTGATCGAGGCGCATCTGACTAGAAGTCTTCATGGTGAAGGAAAGTTGCTTGATATGTAAGAGGAGCTGATGCTTAACACGAAGCCAATACGTCAGGGTACAGGGTGCGGAATGCAACCCTGCGCGACGAGCAGCGAGGAAAGAACGGACAGAGGCACAAAATTCAGGATCAGTGAGGAGATTGGAGTCAAATGTTCACGGACGTACAGTCCGAGGGAGTGACGCCGCAACAAACACTGTGAGGGTGACCGTGCAGTGGTCTGAGGAAGCAGTAGGTTGATGTTGCAACTCGGTAATAGACGCAAGAAGCGGTGTGGAAACGTAAACCCGATCCAAGCGTGCAGTTGATGGAAGCTGACTCCCAGACGAGCGCCACGTGTGTGAGGTCTCTTGTGGATGAAGGCGCCTATAAGCATCGGTGAAGGAGAAATCAGCAACAAGGTCATGGATTAGTGCGACGAGATCCGTCCGACGCTCTCGTGACGAAGGAGAGCGATCCAGAGCCGGGTCAAGGGTGCAATTGAAGTCTCCACCCAAGAGCACACGATCCGAAGGTGAGACTTTCGAGAGAGCTTTACGGAGTTTGGTGAACAAGATGGATAAATGAATAGAGGTGCATGGAATATACACATTAAAGATGTGAAATCGAGCTCCGCCAACCGTGAAGGAGACTTGCTGGAGTAAATCTCGGCATAAGTTCTGCACTGAGAGTGCAGTGAGGGTGGATCGGAAATGTTGATATATTCCGATAGCAAGTCCACCATGAGATGAGTAGCGGAAAGAATGATGGAACACATAATCGCTAGCACGCCAGCGAGTAAACAGAGTGGAGGAATGGCAGTTTGTTTCTTGTAGTAGTAACAGATCGGCCCCGAGGGGTGAGAGGTCTTCCATTACAAGAGCATTCGCTAGGGGGCTAGCGAACCCTCTGCAATTAAGGGTCGTGACCTTGAATGGACTGGTCAGTCGTTGGTTGGAGGAGTCGCGGAGCAACTTTCAGGAGTTGTTGTAATCGGTTTACGCAGCCAAGGGTCCATGAGTGGTGCAGGGGGTCATGAACAAACCCACGAAGGTACTTAGCAATGCATCCGGCTTGCAGGAGTAGCGCGGGAAGAATGTCTTCGCGCTCTCGGAGGTAGTCATACGTCGACTCCAGGTTCATGGTGTGGGTGCAAAACTGATAGTAATCTCCAAGATTGAGAGGTTCTGAAGGAGCACCACATTTGGAGAGTACACTTGAAAAGACCTCAAACGAAGGCGGAGACCCATCATCATCAGTGTCCCTTTCAATTTCTGTTGGCGCAGGAGAGGGAGAAATATCTCCTGAAGATTTGGTAGTACGGAACGGTTGCCCATCCGCAGAGGAAGATTTCTTCTTCTTCTTCCTCTTACGTCGGGTACCTGTACGAGTGCCAGAAATTCGTTTTCCAGGGAGCGACGATGCTCGGGAAGCTGACGCAGAGTCAGAGGAGTTATCGGCACCGCCGTCACACTCGGAGACACCAATAGTGAAGACTGGTGGGAAACCAGCAGCGAAGTCTCCCGATGTTGCCACGGGATGAGGAGTAATAGGTGAGGTGAGCACTGGAAATTGAAGGTGGGAGGTGAGATCAGCATCAAAAGACGCTCGTGGACAAGAGGCTGTAGATATACTTTTTGTGTAACTCGGCCCTGGGGCAGTTGGCACATTTGAAGACGGTGCAAGTCGAGAGCGAGATGTAGCAGGAGGCTGCTTAGAGGCGGTAGGCTGCTTAGAGGCGGTAGGCACTGTAGAAGCCGTGGGAGCTGGATACTCGTTGTTGGGGCATCGAGCACGCTGATGCCCAAGTTCTTTACAATTAGCACAGTGTTCTGATGTTAGCATGTCAATTCTGTAGGAGAGCTGCCCACATCGGACGTTTAGGATCCGTGGGAACTTACGGAGATGCTCCTCTGATGGAAAGATGAGTCGAACACTCCGGCGAAAACTACGAACATTCTTATTTGCAAGATCCTTGGGCGCAGCTGAATGTGTGATAACAGGACCAACAATCTTACCACACTTACTAAGTGCAGTACATATAATCGTATCTGAGATTTCGGGGGGCACCGGATGCAAGGAGACCTGAACAGGGAGCCTGGCAATCGGTTCAGCTTCCAGGTGGTGGTCTCCCAGGTCAAGACCAAAGTTTAGAAGCGTGTCTGCATGCTCTTTGGATGTGAAATAAACAATCACCGTCCGCGGCCGGCGGGTGAGGTGAGTAATGGCTCCGGCTGGAAGAAAAGCAAGGAGTGTATCACAATAGACTTTCAGCGGTGTATTCGGAAGAGCATCTAGGCACACTCCCAACTCGCGGGTGGAGTGAAGTTCCTGCGCAGCGGGTGAGAAGTGCGGAACGTCCAATTGAAGTGAGTCACCATGCATCTGGACATGGGCATCTGCAAGGGGAAAGGCGAGTCGATTGCGTCGGTAGGGACGCACCTGAGGTAACGCTAGAATAAGAGCGGGAAGGCAATCCTCCATTGGAAGGCAGAGGTGCAGCGCTGGATGAAGGAGCTGACACAACGCTGGGTAAGGCTACCGAGGGCAGAGAAGCAACGCCCTCAGAGATATCCATTACGTCATCGGTAGCATCAGGAACGAACGTCATAGCCTCACCACCAGGAGGGGTGGTGGAGTCAGAGAGCTGAAGCGTAGAAGAAGAAGAGCAATAGGCATCAGGAGGAGGACGATATTCCCTATCATCAAGGACGGACGCTGATTGGTTTGCTCCGTCAGACATAAGGATCGACGTAGTAGGAGAAGCTGTGACGAGAGCGGGAAATCTGCTCTTATCAGCAGTCGCCATCGCCGATGGCGAGGCCTAATTTAGTAAAAACGACCAACTGGTCGAGAAAATAAAGTGCTGATAGCTAATTGAAAATAGTACTCACCGACTCGGGAGATGTCTTAAATGAAAGATACAACCTTCGTCTTGAAGGCACGCACAAAAATTAAACGACAGAGCACACAAAACACACTCAGTAGACGGCGAAACACGGAGCTCAAAACAGACACGACTTACGTCCCATAAAGCAAGGACTGTTACGGCGTGGTTTGAAAATAATTCCGTATCGTGTGTGGACTGGCCAGCACAGAACCCTGATCTTAATCCCATAGAGCAATTAGAGCGGCCCATAAGAAGTTTGGAACCAAGGCCTACTACTGAGCAACAGTTAGCGGCAGCATTATGCACTGAATGGAAGACCATACCTATCTCTCTGTCGCAAAACCTTGTCAAAAGCTTGTCTTGAAGGGTCAGTGCATGCATTAAGGCCAAAGGTGGACCCACACAGTACTAATGCATGTCAATAAATGCTATGTTGTGTTTCTTTTCTAGGTGTCAGGTGACTTTTGTCAATATAGTGTACCTAAAATTGGGGCAACGAGAAACAGCTTGCATGTAGCCTGGGTTTTAAACTTGAGAATTTCTCCACTGAACCAGTTGAACTAAGAGGTATTACAGAGGTGAAGCACGTGTTAAGACGACAAATCTGCAGCGATATATTCCGTCGGTGTAGTTTAGTCTGCTAGAACAACTGGCTCAGGAGCAGGAAGGCGCAAATTCGATCTTTGTCACCGACAAAAGTGTTTGCACAGAACTAAATAAGGTGAAGGTATTTTTTGAATATTGACAGAAGAGGTTTAAGAGAAGTAAACCATAAATTGATGCCTACTTCCAAGCAGGAAAGAAATAAAAGCTAGCATGACATTCCGAAAACGTCATCCGTCTCGTTATAATCGATCCCATAGGAACAAAGAGGTTCTCTGCAGGTTTTGTCGTTTCCCTCTGTTCAATATTGAGTTCGTCAAACCGAAGAAAAGTGGATTGGCTTCAATTGGAAAATCATTATTAAGATCATTAAAATCAGTGAGTGGGAAATTGAAACTGATCGTGAAAAATAATCCTTTCAAAGTGGTGTTTTATAAGATTATCTCACAGCTTGTTTTTATATACACCATATGCGTACACTATTCAGTTCATAACCAATGACAAAGGCGAGAACCCAATATATTTCACGCGCAAGGGTTTTAATGTGTATGTTACCGGCAGTGTATGAAATTAGGCATAGTACAGAATGCCTAGAAAATCTGTAGAATGCCGAAAATGGGACGTCAAAGTATGAAACGCTTAACATTACGCACATTTCCCGGGCATTTTATGCAATGCCAAAAATCAAATCGGCAAAGCATAAAAAACTCCCGCCAGTGCCTTTTTTTTAACGTGGTGGGGCACGTGACTTTCAATGCTCGCAAAATTCAATCTAAATTGAATCGGGATATACAGGCCAAAAAAATGAAAATTGACTCTGACAAAAAAAAAAAAAAAAAAAAAAGTTCCTCCTTCATCTTTGGAAGCCGCTGTCCAAGTTCCTATTCCTGACGTCGATAAAGGACGGGGCGACTCGCGCAATCTGTTGGCAATTATTATGAGTGTGACAGAAGACGGTTTTTACCGACTTGGAATTACTCGAGCAATTTTGAATCAACCCTATGCCAGGTCACAATTCACTTTATGTCCAAAGGACTTACTCAGAGTTGAAGACATTCCCGACCACGAAAGTCCTCTTAGATCAGCTGCTATCGCTCAGTCCACAGGAAGTGGTCAGGGATTCGTGAGGTGTATGTGCAAGAACAAGTGCCAAAATATGAAGCGCTCTTGTTTGAAAAAGACAATTAAATGTAATTCAAAATGCCATTCTAGCCTTCCTTGTTGCAACAAGTAAGTCAGTGCTCGTCTTTTTCTCTTGTTCTTTCAGTAAGAAAGTCGTATACTTTAATTTGTATTTCTTCCTTGATTTTCCTATACGTCTTTTTAATAAAGGCCTTTTCATGATTCTATTTTCATACTTTGCCCAAATAGTCCTTGTCGTTTTATATAATGCCTAGGATGTATATAAAATGCTTAGGAAAAGTATATACAATATCAAAATAACATAAATATTTCATGCTTTGCCTAAAAAAGTCACGTATTCTATATAATTCCTAGGCATTTTGTACAGTGTTTGTTTTTTACACATTGCCGATAACATATAAAATGTTTTTTGAGACAAAACATAACGTTACAATTATTATTATACCTTCAGACTGTGTCGAAAGTGTTCTAGCAGGAAACAATGGAATCATCCGCGCAAGAGTGCCCTCAGATATACGCATACCTCTGTTCTAGAGACAGCGAGATTTCTTGGGCAAATTATCAACAGAAACGAACTGCATAGGATAAAATGTTCTATCGTGAATCTATACCCAGTAAACATATCACGTCTTCACACTCGTCAAGGTGCATAGAGTTGAATATATGCATTTCGTGAGCATCTGGTGATCATGTAAAAACAGGAAAAGATTCGTTGGAATCCATAGAGTTGGAAGAGCGTAACATGGAGGGGTGGGCCACAAATACTACAAATCAGATTTAACCTATATAGTACAGCCTCTGACACTTATGATCAAAGTTCATAAGGAGAAATATCGTTAAGAAGCGTTTACGTAAATCTTGTTTAGAAGGAACTTGAAGCTCCGCTTTTTTCAAAACTGTTAACTATTGAAATGTATTTTTTAAATTATAGTTGCGTTAACGCTTCTTTTCAAAGAACGAAGTTTATGTTTTAAGAAATATCCCATTATGTATAATGAATCAGCTAGGTAACAGCATATGACCCTAAAATAGTAATTTTAGCCAGCTTGATTACTACTATATGGTAGACAATGACGTAGCCAGGATTATATTCCAGGGGGAGGGGTGCGGGATCCTTTTTCACACGCTTTGTGTTCGTATGTGCACGCGCGGCGAGTATTATATACAAAAATTTTAAGTTCAGTAATATACAATATATTGACAAAAGTCACCGAACACTTAGAAGAGAAACACAACATAGCATTTATTGATATACATTAGTACGGTGTCGGTCCACCTTTGGCATTAATGCATGCACTGACCCTTCGAGACATGCTTTCGTCAAGGTTTTAGAACACAGCGATAGGTATGCGCTTCCATTCAGTACATAATGCTGCAGCTAACTGTTGCTTAGTAGTAGGCGGCCTTGCTTCCAAACGTCTAATGCGGCGCTCTAATTCATCCCATAGGTGCTCTGTGGGATTAAGATCAGGGCTCTGTGCAGGTCAGTTCACACACGATAAGGAATTATCGTCAAACCACGACGTAACAGTCCTTCCTTTATGGCTAGGTGCATTTCTTTTTTTTAGATTGGAGGTTTAACAACCACCGTGAGCAACTCAATGGGCTATAAGCAGTCGCCCGTCCCTAATTTAGGGTCACTGGTTCCAGGGAAGGAGAGAACATGTGCCGTAAGACAAGCACAACATCCATGCCTCACCGGGATTCGAACCCAGACCCCTTCCGTGCGAATAATCAGAAGCCATCGCTTAGACCACTGCGCCACCGGGGCGGCCTAGGTGCATTATGCTGCTGGTACCAACAAGGCTCGGTTCCATAGTATTGCCACAGAGCTGGTAGGGCATAATTGTCCAGAATATCGAGGCTGACGTGCTGGTTAACAGGTTTGTCCATGATAACCAATGGGACGGGATCATACCACGAAAAACACCCCCAAACGAGTAGATTTCCAGCTCCAAACTTAACAGTAGGAACATTACACTGTGGTAAATAGCATACCTCCGGCTGCCGCTATACCCACACATGGCCATCAGACTGATGGATCGTGTATTTGGATTCATCAGTCCATAGGACCTGTTTCCATTGATCTACGGTCCGCGATAAATGTTCTTTGCATCATGCTGAACGACGAGTAGCATTCCGAGTGGAGATGTAAGACTTATGAGCAACCGCACGACTACGGTAACCCATGGAATGAAGTTCTCTGCGAATGGTACGTGCACATACCGAGGTTCCTGCATTTTTACTCACCTGTACACTGAGGTCTTGTGCAATACTCCGTCGATTAGCTGTAACGACTCTCCTGAGGCTTTGACGTCCTCTATCTTTGCTTTTCTTTGGTCTGCCGGTACGTTTTGCTGCTTCAGGCACGCCATGTGTCTTCCACGTATTCAGTACATCCAAAACAGTTGACTTGTGTATGTTTAAACGCCCTTCGGTTTCTCTTGTGGACAACCCACTAATATAACACCCAACAATCTTTTCTTTCTCAAAGTCAGTTCTGTCCCGCCGCAACATGTTCACTCCACCTTACAGTGGGATATGATCGCGGTCAGCTGCAGGCCTGTTTTTATACAATTTTCAGCTGTAACGCCC
Organism: Macrothele yani; assembly: GCA_039090855.1. Classification (NCBI taxonomy): domain Eukaryota; kingdom Metazoa; phylum Arthropoda; class Arachnida; order Araneae; family Macrothelidae; genus Macrothele; species Macrothele yani. The sequence continues at coordinate 22,201,397 of CM077023.1, forward strand.
ATCTTAACAACCCAGCGGATCCGTTCATTAGCGTTTGAAGGGGTGTCGGGTGACTTTCGTCAATATAGTATATAATCAGTGATCACTGAGTTATTACCATTTACCTAATACTTCGTAGATTTCTCTTTTACGCTCAATGCAGCAGTTATCCCACGTGAGATCGATTCAATAAAATACTGGAAGCAGTTCGGAGTAGGTATGGTCAACCGAGCTGTGCGTAATGCAACATTCAACACAAGTATGGAGGTGATTAAAATATCCAGACGCCTCATATGCCGTTCCATAGGGTCACACAAGTGCTCTACGGGATTGATATCGGTGGAGTTTGGAGGACAATCGATAAGCTGGAAGTCTGAATTGTGTTCCTCAAAACCATTCCTGCACAACATTGGACCTGTGGCTCAGCAAATTGTTATCTTGGAATACACCGTCGCCATTCGGGTAAAAGTGCAGCATTGCTCTGTGTACAGAGTCAGCAAGCAATTCACGATAGTGGGAATCAGTCTTACGAGATGATGCAGGATGAATCGAGTGCCTCGTGTTGTTAACGTCAAATGCGTACCTGACCATCCACGGAGTGAAGTAAATAACGTGACTCGTCAGATCAGCGCACTTTTTTATGCTTTCCAACCGTAGGTTGAAGAAGCGTATGTGCTCCAGATTTGTCCGACTGTCTGTCTGTCTGTCCACACGATAACTCGCGTAAAAATGGTTCGATTTCGATGAAATTTTAATATATGGTAGGGGACGACCCCGATTGAAAATGGGCGAAATGGGGTCAAAGGTAAGGGCATAGGAGCGGGATCCATTCCATCGCCTTTATGCGTCATAACGTACGTAAAAATGCTCTGATTGCAACAAAACTTTAGTATGTTGTTCCGCAGGTATACTGAACCAATTTTGAGTAATATAATCGAAATGGGGTCAAAGGTCAGGGCACAGGAGCGAGATTTATTCCACAGTCATTATCTTCATAACTTGACTAAAAATGTTTCTATTGCGACAAAACTTTAGTATGTTGTTCCGGAGGTATACTGAACCAATTTTGTTTAATATAATCGAAATCGGGTAAAAGGTCGGTGCCCAGGATCGAGATTTATTCCACAGCCATCATTCTCATAACTTGAATAAAAATGCTTCTATTGCGACAAAACTTCAGTATCATGTTCCGGAGTTATACTGAACCGGTTCTGTTGAATATAATCGAAATGGGGTCAAAAGTCAGGGCACAGGAGCGAGATTTATTCAGCAGCCATTAGCCTCATAACTTGAGTAATGATTTCTAGTATGTTGGAAAGCGCATCATAATCAATGCATTGCATGATTTTACTAACTTGTTTCCAGTCATCCGACGCGCGATTTGCATAACTTTTGCACCAGGCGAGTCTTTTCGCCGATGAACCTTGTTTAGGGAGCCGTGCCGTGTGTGCTCGTGCATTATCATATTGAAAAATTGATCGATGATGCTGCGACAGGAATGGAAACACAAAAGGTCTTAGAATGTCGTCGACCTACCGTTGAGCCAAGTGAGTGGTACGCAGGACAACCAAGTGTGTGCGGCTATCGTAAAAAATGGCTCCGCAGTCAGTCACTTCTGCTATGAGAGCGTATGGCGTTCCACGGTAAAAGTAGGATTCGTGCGCTTGAAGGCTTGTCTCCAGACACGGATGCGTTGGTGTCATCGGCGCCAAGTGTAAACCGTGACTCACCACTGAAGACAACACGACGCCACTGGACACTATCCCACGTTGTTCGGGCCTGACACCATTGGAACCTGGGCCGATGATGCTCGCTATTCAGTGGTAGGGGGCGCAGGGGTCTCCTTGAATATAGTCCCAATGCAGTCAGTCGTCTGGCAACTCTCCGGATGGCCACTTCCATAGCTGTAGACAACGGAACATTGACACGGATAGTTGAGAGCGAAGAATTCGGTTTTGTTCCCGCGGCTATCACAATTGCTCGGTTCTGTCGTTTCCTTCGGCCATCCACTGCCCCCGTGCCGCTGGGTTGTGACCTTCTCGACTCATTGGTGCCAACTTGGTCCGATTGCCAAGTCGCTCCGACCCAAATACCTGGCGATACGGTGACTTGACAAACCGGCCTGTCTCAGACCAATTATGCGTTATCTCTCAAACTACTCTCACAACAGCTCATATTGTGCACGGATCCGACGTCGAGTCATCCTCACAGCCAGTGTAAGTTTATGCGAACTCAATCCACTGACACAACTGCTCTTGCGTGCGAGCTTTTCTCTTGATACAGTCTCCTCGATGCGCGGTTCTCATGCGCTGTGGCGGGCCACTATTTCGTCACTGGTCGTTTTTTTTTAATCATTTGCGTATTCGGTCCTGAGGTACTTCCATGCGGAGTCTCGTCTGGATCGAACGAATTTCTTAGGGTGTTTCGTTCTCTTTTGGGGGGTGGTGGGAGTGCAAAGAGTGTATAACTATATCGTAAAAAGCATGTATTTTGAAATTACTTTATAAAAACAATTAAAAAAGATGCTGCAAGCGAAATTTTGCTGTAGGGTTCCGGACCCGTTCAACCCGCTCGACTACGCCTCTGACATTACAACATAGCTCATTGGCATTTTAAATTTATTTACTTATTTTTATTTCAGCTGTTTTAATACAAATACATGTAAAATGATTGATATTATTATGTTTATCAATACAAAACAGCTAGGAAGAGAGGGGAAAGGCCAAACAAAGACCTGACATAGCCGCGGTCTGCCTACGTACACATATCTAATCAAGCACCACAGAGACAGCAATCCGAATTATTAGAATAAGATAGTAAACATGTTAATTTATTCAAAAGGAAAGAAAATGAGATAATAATTAGAAAAAAAAAAGAAAAAAAAAAGAGAGATGTAAATGCAAAGACATTTCTCCCCTAATAACCCATTATGTTCACTATATCGCTTACACTTTCCCTACCTTCACGTATTAATATTTCCCCCCTCACCTCCCCCTCATTTCTAACTTTTTTGTAACAGATGAAGTTTTAATTTCCTCTTAAAAATATTAAAGTTATTCAAATCAGTAACCTCATGTGGTAGCGAATTCCAATATTGTAGTCCCATGTAGTTTATACTTTGCAGTATATGATTAGTTCTGTGAAAGACTGGTTTCGCCGCCCCGGTAGCGCAGTGGTCTAAAGCGTTGGCCTATGATCATTCGTCCGTAAGGGGACCGGGTTCGAATCCCGGTCAGGCATGGATGTTGTGTTTGTCTTACGGCAATGGCTCTCTCCCATCCCTGGAACCAGTGACCCTAAATTAGGGACGGGCGACTGCTTATAGCCTATTGAGTTGCTCACGGTGGTCGTTAAACCTCCAATTAAAAAAAAAAAAAAAAAGACTGGTTTCGTAAATCTTGATTTCTGGTATTGTAGTTGTGAACAGATTTAGAAATTAGTATAAATTCATTATTAATATTATTTTTAATCCTTTTATGCATTATCTTACTTAAGTTAAAGTTATATAAATGGCTAATAGTTAAACAAGTTAGTAAAAACATGCAATGCATTGATTATGATACGCTTTCCAACATACCAGAAATCATTACTAAAGTTATGAGGATAATGGCGGTATAATAAATCTCGCTCCTATGACCTGACCTTTGACCCAATTTCGATGATATTAAACGGAACCGGTAAAGTATACTTCCGGAAAAACATGATAAAGTTTTGTCTTAATCGAAGCATTTTTACGTAAGTTATAACGCATAAGGACAATGGAATGGATCCCGATCCTATGTCCTAACCTTTGATCCCATTTCGTCCATTTTCAATAGGGTTCCTTCTTAGGTTGTTTCCTACTACATACTAAAATGTCAATGAAATCGAACCATATTTACGCCAGTTACGACGCATAAGGGCAGTGGAATGCATCCCGCTCCTATGTCATGACCTTTGACCCTATTTCTCCCATTTTCAATAGAATCCCCAGGTAGTCCCCTACCACATACTAAAATTTCATTGAAATGGAACTATATTTACGCAAATTAAGTCTCATAAGGGCGGTGGAATGGATCCCGCTCCTATGTCTTGACCTTAGACCCCATTTCACCCATTTTCAATATGGTTCGTCCCCAGTGGTCCCCTACCACATACTAAAATGTCATTTAAATCGAACCATATTTACGCAAGTTATGACGCATAAGGGCAATGGAATGGATCCCGCTCCTATGCCCTGACCTTTGACCCCATTTCCCCCATTTTCAATAGGGTTCGTCTCCGGTTGGTCCCCTACCACATACTGAAATTTCATCGAAATCGAACCATTTTTACTCAAGTTATAACGCATATGAGCAATGGAATGGATTCCGCTACTATGTCCTGACCTTTGACTCTATTTCTCCCATTTTCAGTAGGGTTTGTCCCCAGTGATCCCCTATCATATACTAAAATTTCATCGAAATCGAACTGTTTTTACGCGAGTTCTCATGCGGACGGGCGAACAGACGGACAAAGCTGGAGCACATACGCTTCTTCAACCTACGGTTGAAAAGCGTAAAAAAACATATTTGGCAGGGGTGTACTCTGGGAAAATATCGAAAACTAAATTGTACTCCATTTATTGGTGTAAAATTATTTTTTAATTCCAATAATCTGACAAATTTATTCTGTTATATCTGTTGTCTGGAAATATTCATTAATGTAGTCTGCCCCACATGCCAGAATGCAATAGTCAAGGTGAGACTGTAGAAAATAAATGAGTGATATAAAACCACTGGTGTTAAAACGCTGTTTAGATTATAATGACAGTGATCGTAGAAACGAAAACCAGAGGAAATTAGTCTATTCCTTATCATTAGAAGCGGATTATTTTTTTTTTCATCAGATTGGTGATAAACTAACAAACGTATAGATTTCATATACTCACTGGGTAGTCGATACAATGCTTTGTACATCATTCGGATCTTCTTCCAATGAGACTCTTCTGGAGACAGGTTCTTCAATTGAAACTCTTCGAGACTTTGATTCTTCCTCTCTCGATACTTTCCGGGATTTTGATTCTTCCCTTGACACCCTTCTGGAGGCAGGAGCTTGTGCTTCCTCTTAGCAAAAGTAACACTTTATTAAGGTTAATTTAAAAATGATATTTTAACATGATCATATTTACAAATTATATACGTTGTACAGACATAAAATAAAGAATGTCCGAACTAGTATTATAAGAATGGAAGTGAAAGTTTTGTTAAAAAATTGTCCGAAATAAAATGCCGAGCTCAGCAAATATGTGTATACTACAGCACCTAAAATATACAGGGTGTCCGAAAAGTCTTTCCCTAATTACAAACGTCATTCATATCAGCTGTATGTATGTTACAGATGTGAAACTGGTGCCAAAATGTTAGAAAACTAACCAAGTTTTTTTTTTGTTGCAGGTTTCCGCAACGTGGCTGTAGTGTAGCAGTATCAGTGTCCAGGAAACCGGAAATGTTCACAAATCAGGAAAAAGCTCAGTGTGTCCTCTGGTATCACGACACCCGGTCACCAATAACAGTGCAGAGGAACTTTCAAACAACGTATGGAAAGAAGTCGCCCGATGTCAAGAGCATTAAGTCGTGGTACGACAAGTTGAAGACCACAGGATCTGTTGCTGACTTACCGAGAACTGGCCGACCATCAACCTCAGTTGAAAGAGTGGAAGCAGTGAGACAGCCTATAACGAAGTGAATTTCTCCGTCATTTCTGTCCACGCCAGGATTCGAACCCGGATCCCCTCATTCCGGAATAAGTCACTCTACCAGTTGAGCTACGCGGACATTTTATTCTGATTCCTATCTGCCTTTATGTCGTGTGCGTCCTTCTGGCAGGTACGTCACATCTCCTGGTACGTTACATCATCTCCCTCGTGTGCGTCCTTCTGGCAGGTACGTCACATCTCCTGGTACGTTACAAGCCTTTTGTGCGAAGTCCCAAGAAATCAGTGCGTAGGGCCTCATGTCAATTACAGATGACAAAACATTTCCGGTTTCCTGGACACTAACACTGCTACACTACAGCCACGTTGCGGAAAACTGCAACAAAAAAACTTGGTTAGTTTTCCAACGTTTTGGCACCAGTTTCACATCTGTAAGATATGAATGACGTTTGTAATCAGGGAAATACTTTTAAGAAACCCTGTATATGTACCGGGTGATCCAAAAGTCTTGCACATTTTGTAAACGTAATAACTCGCAGAGTTTTGAGAGTAGAGCAACGCGGTTTGCGTAGAAATGATCAGAATGACATCAGGTTGGAAGTGTCGAGAAAAATAGACACCTGATTGTACCAGGTTAGACACCTCATTGTACCAGGTGTTCAATGTGATGGCCGACCTGTTCCAGCTCTGCCTGTAGACGAGAGAAAACACCATGGACGGCATTGAAGAGCATGTCCGGTGGTATAGCTGCCACATGGTGTCGAATGGCATCTTTCAACATGGCCAATGAAGTGAGGCGACATCTGTACACTTGTGATTTTAGGTAACCCCAGAGCCAGAAATCGCAGGGTGTCAGGTCTGGTGACCGAGGAGGCCAGACCTTCGGAAAGTGTCTGCTCAACATACGATTTGCGCCAAATGTCTCTTGCAGCAGTTGCTTAACGAGACGTGCGATGTGGGCTGGTGCTCCATCCTGCTTAAATGTGCACAGATTCACTGCCATACCGCTCTAGCAAGCTAGGGATAACGTACGTTCGTAACATGGTCGCATAACGTGCACCTGTCACTGAAACGGTTTCGAAGGAGGTGCCGCGGACCTCTTCAAAAAAAAAAAAAGGACCAATAATGAAGAAAGCCGTGAATCCACACCACACTGTCACTTTCGGCTGATGAAGTGGCGCTTCAACGACTGCTTGGGAATGTTGTTCCGTGGCCCAGATGCGGCAATTGTGCGTATTTACCGCTCCGTTTAGGGAAAAGTGTGTGCCTCATCAGTCCATAAAACGTTCATCAGCCAGTTCTCGTCGACATCCATTTGTCGAAAAAACCATAATTCTAACTCCTGACGCTGCACGTAATCGCCAGCTTGCAGTTCGTGATGCCGTTGCAGTTTGTACGGGTAGCTGTGCAAAATCCGTCGTAGTGTTCGCCATACAGTCCCGTATGGAATGCCTGTTTGCCGAGAAACATGGCGAGCACTGGAGTCGTCATGTGCGGATGACATTGCAATCACATTTATTTTCTGCGTAATCGTCTCTACTGCAGCAGCACGTGTTCGTGGTCTACCGCTTCGTGGGCGTGCTGCCAAAAATCCCGTTTCCTCGAATGTTTTGACCCTTCGCCTCAGCGCAGCACTTTCCATCGGCCCTTTCCCACTGCGATCACCTTTCAGTGACCGGTAGGCTCTCAACGCAGCAATCGCACATTCAGCGTTGCAATAGAAGAATTTCACCAAGAGCGCTTTGTCCGGTAATGACAGCATACTGACACGGACCGCTGTGACTTGTGGTTGCTTTCTCTACTAGCTTCGAAAACCTGCTACAGTATTTGTCATTTTCTTGTAGGACTTCCGTCCACAGTGAGTAGAGTTTAGGTCCCAGCCACCTACAGCGAGATCGCCTTTTGGGCAGGACACAGAAACGGAAGGAATGAGAGCAAGTCTAACGACTTGACAGAACAGTTTGTAGTGAGATTAGAGTACAGTAGATGGCGCCACCGTACAAGTACGATATTGCACTTAGAGGGTTGAGAGAATTTCAGGGAGGGGCATAGGAAAGGATACCCATTTAACCAGTGGGTCCAGCCTGGGGGCCGTCACTTAACGTGCTTGTCCGATGCACGGCGGATATTCAGCGACAGTTAGTAAATCACACCATCTCTGAAAGATCAGCCCAGGTTCGAACCTGAGGACGTTGCATCGATAGTCTGAACTGCTAACCACTAAGCCATCCGCGGCTCATCCTTTGGGTATAAAAGCAGCAGCTGTGGTTGCTTCACAACTGCTGCTTTTATACCCACTATACCAGACCCGTTCGCCTATGGCGCCATCTGGCGATGAAAAATGTAAGTAAAATGAGTAAATATTTATGTGATTTCATGAAAAACGCGATGCCATTCTGATCATTTCTACGCAAACCGCGTTGCCCTACTCTCAAAACTCCGCGAGTTATTACGTTTACAAAATGTGCAAGACTTTTGGATCACCCGGTATATTACTGTTTTAAGCTCCGAGAAATAAGCCCAGATGAATTCTCCCAGAGAAATGCAAAATCAGTGTTTGTGTTGAAGCTATTAAAGGAAGAAATTTTAAACTCAGCTAAGTATTTTGTTGGTATATATTTATGATGTAGTATCTGCGGTAATTATATCTTTCGTTTCATGTTTGAAATTGTAAAAGTTTAATCAAGATTTATGCTTGTGACGGAAAAAAGGACGCAGTTCCTTTGCAATAGTGTTATTGTTCGCAGGGATGCTATACTATTATTAGTAAGATGCTGTATTTCATTGGGGAGACAAATTAAATTATCCGGTGTTGCTCTTTTACAGCGGCAATTTTTATTACACCACAAATTTGATTACACAAAATTAAGTTTGAAGGAAGCGATGTAATTTACAGATTGAGAGACAAGTGTTCATTATTTAAATACGGTTCTGCAAAAACAGTTTTTGAAGTTTTAAAGCGGATCTTATTTCTCTTGGTTCGTTCTTGTCAGACTTTAAGAAGAAAAAAGTAGGAAGATCGTTGGTTTTTGACACGACAGTTCAAAAATAAAATCCACTCATAATTAACTCAAGCGGCAAGACCTACATAATAAAAGAACGTGAGTGAAATAACAAATTTCTATAGTCATTATAACTGAAGAAAAGTACCATAAAAGTCAAATAATAAAAGCTGGTACATAAAGTTAATACTAGTCGGAACGCATTAAGTGCAAAAAGTACATACACCGCTCATTGAATTAGACATCGTTATGCAGATGCACGTAAACGTCACGTACACAGGGGATATGCAAAATACGTGGTTATGTACGTCACCACATCATCTTCGCAGATATTTAAGACTGCTGCTGGTGAGTAATCATCAGTAGTGTTGATCACAATGGGAAAAACAAAGGATTTTTCGGAGTTCGATCAAGGGCTTATTAATACACACAATTGATGTGAATTATGAACATCAAACAGAAGTCATCGCTCTTTCCACGTTTATAAGTGAGTCATGGAAAAATTCTCATCAGCCGCCACCGGGAATCGAACCCAGGGTCTTCCAGTTAGGCGCCGGAGATGCTAACACTGCACCACAGTGGACTCGAATTCTCCAGACTCACATACGACTAACTGCCAAACCACATGGCAGGTTGCTTCTTGGAGCCCCACACAATGCCCATGAAGCAATGTACCCAGCTTGCCTTGTAAACACAACTCAAGGTTTCTGGAGGTAGTGTCAGTGGATAAAAGTCATGTAGTCCGACGAGTTGCGGTTCACCTTGTTCTATGCCGACGGTAGGCAGAGAGTTTGGCGGGAGCCTCATGAAGCAGTGGACCCAGCTTGCCTTGTAAACACAACTCAAGGTTCTGGAGGTAGTGTCAGTGAATAAAAGTCATGTAGTCCGACGAGTTGCGGTTCACCTTGTTCTATACCGACGGTTGGCAGAGAGTTTGGCGGCCGCCCCATGAAGCAATAGACCTAGCTTGCCTTGTAAACACAACTCAAAGGTTCTGGAGGTAGTGTTAGTGGATAAGTCATGTAGTCCGACGAGTTGTGGTTCACCTTGTTCTGTACCAACGGTAGGCAGAGAGTTTGGCGGGAGCCCCATGAAGCAATGGACCCAGCTTGCCTTGTAAACACAACTTAAGGTTCTGGAGGTAGTGTCAGGGAATAAAAGTCATGTAGTCCGACGAGTTGCGGTTCACCTTGTTCTATACCGACGGTTGGCAGAGAGTTTGGCGGCCGCCCCATGAAGCAATAGACCTAGCTTGCCTTGTAAACACAACTCAAAGGTTCTGGAGGTAGTGTTAGTGGATAAGTCATGTAGTCCGACGAGTTGTGGTTCACCTTGTTCTGTACCAACGGTAGGCAGAGAGTTTGGCGGGAGCCCCATGAAGCAATGGACCCAGCTTGCCTTGTAAACACAACTTAAGGTTCTGGAGGTAGTGTCAGGGAATAAAAGTCATGTAGTCCGACGAGTTGCGGTTCACCTTGTTCTATACCGACGGTTGGCAGAGAGTTTGGCGGCCGCCCCATGAAGCAATAGACCTAGCTTGCCTTGTAAACACAACTCAAAGGTTCTGGAGGTAGTGTTAGTGGATAAGTCATGTAGTCCGACGAGTTGTGGTTCACCTTGTTCTGTACCAACGGTAGGCAGAGAGTTTGGCAGGAACCCCATGAAGCAATGGACCCAGCTTGCCTTGTAAACACAGCTCAAGGTTCTGGAGGTGGTGTTGTGTACTTTCTGTCGGTACGACACGAGTCTCGTAATATTTCTGGAAGGTCGAGTGTCCAAGGATTATCTTAACATTGTTGCCGATCAAGTTATCCCTGCAATGTTGTCTTTTTATCCAGAAGGTCATGGATAGCAATGCTACTATCCATCGCGCAAGATGTGTTCAGCACTGGTTCAACATCCATCATAGGGACTTCCACCATATTACCTGGACAACACAAAACCCGGAACTGAACCCCATTGGGAATGTATGGGACACGTTATAAAACAGATCCACCATATTAATGACAAGTGCATAAGTAATGACAAGCTCTGTTAATTTTCCAAAGAAAGAAAAAATACGACGCCTTGTTTTGCGCAAACCACAGCTAGAAAAAAAATTAAGAAACATTTCGGAAATAAATGGTGCCGAAAATCCTAGCCAAAAATGATGTAGGCAAGAAAATATTCGCCCTCGCTCAAAATTAATTTTGCTGTTGTAGCAGTACGTAGTACGAATTGAGCTTTTCCTCTGTCACACACCATTTCACCTCTCTGTGGCTCGCATTCCTTAAATCATTATCTTTTGTTCAGCAGATGATTCCACGAAGATGTTTCAGTTGCGATTACTGTGATGCGAAATGTTGACCCATGGAAGCCTCTAGCTTAGCTTACGTGGCAGGGCAAGCAAATGTTAGAAATACAATCACACGTACACAACACACATTCATTCGGACCTTTCTACTGTTTCGTCATTTCTGATACAAACACCGGAGATCTAGCTAGTTCCCAATCGTTTAGAAAGCTTACCGAACGTTCATTTTAATTAGAATCTAGTGGGCTGACGTCAATCATCATAGCGATCAGCCGTGAATTCAGGTAATGGGAGGACAGACCATGCCCCCGAACGTTACTTTTTGTGGAAGTGCTTTTTTTTCAGGGTTGTTTGTGTTTTCACACACACATTTATACACTACCCTACCATTAATATCCAGACACCTGCATATATTATTAATTTATAGGAAATTTAACATTGTTTTTAAAGGCTGTGACCCTTATGATGGCCTCTAGTTTTCGTACAATATTTTGGAGGGGATCTCCAAAAAAAAAAAAAAAAGTTTTCCACCTTCTAAGCAGTGAATAGTTCAGCTTTGTTTTTAAGGCAACCACTCCTTTCACGCACCAGACGATCCAATTCATCTCAGAGATTATCTATAGTGTTCAGATTAGGGCTTTAGGCTGGCTAATACAGCCTAGAGTCCTAATCTGTAACGACGCGAGTAGTATGAAATGTTGCATTGTCCTACTGATAAAGGTACGGGACTAGGTAGATATCAGCATTCAGGGTTTTGTCCAAAACGACTACTCGCCCCAAGCTGAACCACAAGAAGAGCCCCATACGAGCACGCTACCAGCTAGCTTCTTCCGTACGATATAATCCGGAAGGTGGCTTTCTCCAGGCATCCACCACACTCGCAACTGCTATCAGACTGGTAGACTGTGTCCAAGCACAGTTTTCCATTGGTATACAGTCTAAGGTGGACGTTCCTTACACCAGGATAAACGGCATGTAGTATTAGTTGAAGTGAATAGCTGCTTCTTGACCGTGGTAACTCATTCCTCGTAGTGTCCTGCGCACCCTACTGGTGCTAACATCAGTCACAGTAGTCTGACATACGGTCTGCATGATATGGGACAATGTTGATTAGTGTGATATGGGACAATGTTGATTAGTGTGATATGGGACAATGTTGATTAGTGTGATATGGGACAATGGTGATTATTGTTCTAAGCAGACTGTCCTTTTGCAGAGTTCTCGTGTCACGTTCTGTTAGCTTCGGAGGTTAACGTGGTCGTTCTCGTCTGAAAATGCAAAATGTTCACAATTTCTAACGAGCAGAGTCAGTACACGCGATAAGAAACAAATTGGCATACCAGCAACAGCGAAAATAGTGGGTAACAGGACACGAGATTCATTAAACCCAAGGTTGTGCAATCTGCGGGGAAATTGATTCTTACCGTGTTTCGGGATAGAACAAAGGTGCCTCTTTGGTGTCTTCAGGCCACAGGGAGTCAACATAATGTTGCTGCATTCTGCTGTGGAACGACTAGGAGCAGCCATTAAGCGTAAGCTTCCATGATTCCTAACGAAAAGGACACGAGATTCATGAAGTTCAAGGTTGTGCAATCTGCGGGGAAATTTATTCTTACCGTGTGTCGGGATAACCAAAAGCGTCTTTTTGGTGTCTTCAGGCCACAGGGAGTCAACATAAGGTTGCTACATACTGCTGTAGAACGACTAGGAGCAGTCATTAAGCGTATGCTTCCATGATTGCTAACGAAAATGTGGTGTGCACAACAGTGTCAGCTCGCATACTGCCAACGAGATTCAGCGCATTTTGTAGCTCTTCTGGAGAAATGTTTTCGACCTTTTTCCGTATACCTCTTGCAATCCCGTCTAGTGACTATTCTTCTCTCGTGATCTCAAACAACTTATCCTACGCAAATTTGTTAGTGACTAACTGAAACTCGCTGTCGTTCTAAAGCTTCACGTGCACGACGCTGGCTTCTGTCACCAGAATACCGAAAGGCTTGTTCCGCGTTATTATAAGTGCCTCAGTAGTTTTCAGTGATGACGTTGAGAGATAAAGTTGTATGTAAACTATAGGTCTGCACTGACCAGACCTGTACTGGTAGGTTAAGCGTTTTAAAGAAAAACGTTTAGACTCAAAAAATGAAGACTGGCTTGATAAATAATCTAAATAATCAGATGGAGAAGATTACTGAGTGAAGTGAAAGGACGTGGAAGTGCACCCGAAACCCAGCTTGTAAAGATGAGTCAAACCAAGAACCGGGCTCTGAAAATGAGTATGAAATGGGTAGGTTTATTTCTTTACAGGTTGAAATCAAATTCCGTTTTCACTTTTTTGTCTTTAATTTCCTTTGACACTATGACCACGGCAGCGGTCATTATTTGAGTAATTACCCTACACACAACTTTTACACCCGATACAGTTACTTCATGACTGCGTAAGATTTTTTTTGGAATTCATATTTGGAAAGGAAACTTAGTTATGGCCAGTTATACCAAGAATTATGGCAGCGGTGGGTTGGGTTAACTCCGATAAAGATTTAATGTAAAACGCGATAATTACTGGGGGTTTGACATTAGTTAGGGTCTTTGGATATGCTACAACACTTGTATGTCGTTTTCGAGCGATGTTTAATTACGTAGAATTAGACACTGAAATTCGTGACATTTTCTTTCTTTTCCGAGAAATGCTTACATAAGCACTTTTCAGCTTCACGAAACCAGATGCTTCTGTTGCGATTCTTTGCCACAAGGGTGATGATGAAGTTCGAAGTGCCGCCCCGGTGGCGTAGTGGTCTAAGCGATGGCCTCTGATCATTCGTCTGAAAGGGGTCCGGGTTCGAATCCCGGTGAGGCATGGATGTTGTGCTTGTCTTACGGCACTGGCTCTCTCCCTTTCCTGGAACCAGTGGCCCTAAATTAGGGACGGGCGACTGCTTATAGCCCCTTGAGTTGCTCACGGTGGTCGTTAAACCTCCAGTCAGAAAACAAAAGTTCGAAGTACTTGTTTACATATTCGGAGAACGAGGCTACCTTATTTATACTTAAGTGTAGAACAGTAAATGCGATTACGTTTGTAATAGAAGTAGGTAGTCAGGTCTAGGTTGGTTGTTTGGTGTTTACTAGCGCAAGAGCCGCAATGGGCCAAAGAGCGCTAGTAGTCAGGTCTAAACCTCATATGTGGCAGGAATTCCTACGAGAAATGGCACGTCTTTCTGCGTTACATTCCCTTTACTACTGATCCAAGTAGCACACTAACAATGGTCAACGGTTGGCCCAATGATATTTTTGCGTCGGCAGCGTTGGGCGAAGTTTGCGTTGTTTATCGAAGATTGGCCAACGGTTTTTTCAACCACACATGACCAACCATTTATCAACAAATGGCCACTTAACGGTTGTCCGATGGTTGTCCAACAACACATGACCAACCATGGTTGTCCAACAACACATGATCACATTGGAAAACTGTTTGCAACAGTTTTCCAATGTGGGTCCAACCGTTAAACCTACACATATCCAATTGTTGGCCGCCGAGTCGCCTCGTCGCTGGACCGACCGTTGAAAGCCCACGGTTGGTCCAACATAATATTGCTACCTGGGGAGGTAGTTCATCTTAGTAGAGTAACATAAGTAGGTACTAAAGTCTGAACCTCATCTGTAGGAGGAATTCCTACGAGAAATGGCACGTCTCTCTGCGTTACATTCCCTTTACTACTGAGGTAGTTCATCTCAATCGAGTAACACAAGTAGGTATTCAGGTCTAAATCTCATTTGTAGCAGGCATTCTTACGAGCAATGGAACGTCTCTCTGAGTTGCATTCTATTTACTACTGAGGTAGTGTAGTTCAGTAGAGTGGCTTTGTTTCTCCAAAGGAAACCTTGCGTTATTAGCAGTAAGGGGGGGGAGTACGCGGGACAAGAGTGTCTGAAACGGGGCAGACAAGACCAAGTCGTAAATTGAAAGTCCGAGCCGGGCCGGGCTGACCAAATTTTGGGACAGGGCTTTCCAAATTAAAGCGCGTACAGACCTCTAATGTTTACCCTTGCATCTGTATTTAATTACAAACGAATTTCCCAAGATGCAAATCATGTAAACTTGTTTTTGGATTGACCACAGTATGTCTTTCCAGAAAACAAGTATTTGAAAGTTTATAAAAGTAGAAGTAATTATTTTAAAGCATCGGTACTCGAAATATCTGATATAATAGAGTTCTCAAATTTAATTCGGAGATATTTTCTAAGAAAATTTGCTCTGTTTTTAATTCATGTCTTTACAAGCATTTGAATGTTAACCGTGGAATTAAATCATAGAATAGAAAACTTACCAAGTGTTAGATTAAGAAAACTCTCTCTGTCAAATGATTTTTGGGAGTTTATACTCAACTTCCGCGATGAGCGAGGAGGAGGAATGTCCAGTATTTCTTTGATTTCCTCGGCAACTTGTGTATAACCTGCTAAATTACTTTTCGAGTTACATCTCTTACAAAGAATTACCAAGGTGCATGAAAGAATGCAGATACAGATTCCTTGACAAACGGAAGAAACAACAGCCTGTAAAGAAAGATCGCAGCAATTAAAAAACTCGAAAAGGATAAATAGCACGTTTCAAGAATTTTTTCTACATAGTCGCATCTGCGAAACTTATTAACATAGCTTCATTTCAAATATGCTTTTAAATCAAAGTTGTTAAGTAACGGGATTGCAATACATTTTCGCTTTTCTATAGGAGCGAACAACACGCGTATTAACGTGCGGAACAATACACCACTGTTTGTGAAAATTGCAACACCAAGAAAGAATCTCCCTATTCAAAGGAAATTAATATCACAGATTTTTCATGTTACAGGAGATCACTGATTACATTTGTAGAGCTACACAAGATTTCTTCACTTTAAAACTAAGTGTCGTGTGAACCAACTCGAGCAACAATAACAACTACGCGTGACATTCCATGGAAGATGTATTTGATATCGTCCTGGGGAATAACCAACCAGGCTGCTTCTACGCCAGACCAGAGTTCATTTGTGGTGACTGGCGGGAGTGCTTGACGGGCAAGTCGCATAGCTATACCATGTCCCAGACATGTTCGATCGGGGGATATATTCGGCGAACGTGCAAGCCAGTGAAAAAGCTGTGTCTGACGTGCATGGAAGCGGTGTCGCACGATTGGTCGAATAACGATTGGTCGGCAGTAACGATTGGTTGACACCCTATTGGTCGGCAGTAACGATTGGTTGACACCCGATTGGTCGGCAGTAACGATTGGTTGACACCCGATTGGTCGGCAGTAACGATTGGTAGACAGCACGATTGGTTGACATAACAATTAGTCGACCGTAACGACTAGTCGACAGTAACGATTCGTCGACAGCACGATTGGTCAACACAAAAGATTGGTCGAGATAACCATTGGTTCAGAGGATTATGGTTTACATTCGCAACGGTAACTCTCAGAACGTACTGACCGCTCAAAACGTAACGTTTATTTTTGGAAATAATATCTTTTAGAATGTAGTCCTCAGAACGTACAGCATTATAACATATTATTTCCAAATAGGCCCATATGTCATCTTTTGTACTCTAAGTGAAATCTATATAGAGGGCCTTCTGAACGATGCTATTTCCGAAAGGACCCCGGCGCACTTTAGGTATAGGCACCTTGGGGAAACTGCCACACATAATTCGGAAACTCGGAAAATTGCCACACATTCAAAGCGTTTCTCGGACGAACGGCGATTTGTGCTCGTCCCCTTAATGAAAACCATGTGTCAATTCTCCGGTGGGGCAATTTTTCTGTGTGTGGCAATTTTCCGGGTTGCTGCAAAATGTGTGGCAATCTTCCGGTGGGGCAATTTACCGCCAAACTGTTTGCACTTATTCAAATTTTTTTTCCAAGTTCCTTTGACCATTTTATGTTGACCGATGTCGACTAATCGTTTTTTCGACCAGTCGTTACTGTCGACCAATCGTTATGTCGATCAAACGTGCTGTCGACCAATCGTTATTGTCGACTACTCATTACTGTCGACCAATCGTTATGTCGACTAATCATTTCTGTCGAGCAATCGTTATATCGACCAATCGTTATACCGAACAATCGTTATGTCGACCAATCGTTACTGTCGGCCAATCGCGTGTCGGCCAATTGTTATGTCGACCAACCGTTTGTCGACCAATCGTTACATACCCGCATGGAAGAGCTCTTGGACATTGCAGACCACATGAGACCGAGCATTGTCCTGGTAGTGTATAGCGCCAGGACAACTCTAAAAAAAGGGCATCACCTCTGCCTCTAAAACATCCCGAAGTATCGCTGGCTGTTGAACATTCTTTCAATTCGTACAAGGCGAGATCACGAATTGAACCCAATGGCGTCCCAAACCACGAAGCCTGGCGTTGGGCCCACATGACGCGACACGGTGCTGTTCACCAAATGGCTTTCGAACACGTGGGCATCAAATTGAACCGTGACTCGTCAGGAAACACCGCCTGTTGCCAATCAGCGCGCCATTGTCTGTATTCGAGAACAAATTGCAGCCTGAGGTATCTGCGGTTGTGAATCAACGGAATGCGAAGAAACTACCCGGTGCTAGCGACCAGTTCGCTGTTAAGCAGACGACGTCGAATGTGCTGGAGGACAAAGCCAGGCATGAGACAGTGCTCCACTGTAGCTCCAACACCGTGGATATCTCTATTCGATCTGTCATTCCTATGCTGTAGAGGTGCCTGTCATCCCGTGCAGTCGTGCGATTTTGCGTCCCAGGCTCATCTGTCCACTGACGACACGGTTTTCATCCCTGCACTGGCGTTTTGTTCGGTACGATGGTTAATATAATTTTTTCTGGGGTCAATGCGACGTCTGTTGCTACTGCTTCGCGACAATGTTCTCGAGCCGTGGTTCCAGCGTCGTTTCTGCAAGGCTCAGTGCAGCATTAATGTCCATTATGATCCTGTGCTTTGTTTTGATTGCCGAAACGGCTGAAAAGATCTTTTTCGCAATAAATACGCGGTCAAAAAAAGTCACCAATAATTTTAGAGCTTTGTCTTTGGCACTTGGATATTCGTTCTCTATAATACCCCGAAACTGAGTCAGAGATTTGGATCTGAATTTCTACAGTATGTCAGACTGGCATCAGAAAGAAGTTCAACAAAACTTTCCCTTTCCTGGTGAGTTACCCTGCAGGAGTTCAAATCTTCTCTGAAGAGATTAGCGATCCAAGCTTCCTTTAACACTTTAACGACCATAACCCAAAAATCTTTTATCACTCCAAATAACATAACGCCCGAAATTGTCTGTTGGTTATCACTTCTTTGTTTAATAACAACAATAATGACTGAGGGTGACTCCTTCTGATCCCTCATAGTTCGGGAAAATTTGAAGAACAGGTAAGGGTGGGTAGGAAATCTGACTCACTTTAGACAGGCGTTTTGGGCGGCTATGGCCGTTTGTATGTACGGGCGTTTTGGGCGTTATGGTCGTTAAAGGGTTAATCTTCCACGACCGGAATTAAAAAAAATTTAGATCTAGATTTCCTCTTACATTGACTCCATTTCGATTCAAAAGAAAAAGAAATAAATTCACTCATTTCTCGTGCCCCGGCAGAAAAATCTCGCGGACCGGTAACGGTCCGTGAACTGGCGGTTGGGAAACATTGGCCTAGCCCATCCTGCTTTTCATAGATCAGTGATACGACCTCGTTCACGCTCCATGATTTTGATTAAACATCTGTCAGCAATGTACACGTACAAAAGACATCTCCTTTAAATGTAAACCTGATTTACAAGTCGCACTGTTAAAAATGGGTAATTAGAAATAAACAAAATGTACTCGTTTTTGAGTACATTCTGGGCTTATTGTGTCTTTTTTGGAAAAGACACGTACTCGTTTTTGAGTACATACAGGGAACCAATTGTGAGTATATCTGGTATCTCTAATTTGAAATATACAGGGTGCGCAGTAAAGTACTTTCTCAGCCCCGTAACTTTCGAACGCCGACAGCTATAGCCATAAAAATGGTGTCTAGGTATAATAAAGTGGCTATGCGCTATTCGAAGAGACCACTTACAGCGCCTTCTAGCGGCAAAGTCAAGAGTTAGCGTACCGGTCTCAAAAACTGTACGAGATATGGGAAAATAGTCAACTACAAAGTTGTATAGCAGCATTGATTTAGCACGAAAAGACACCTTGCGCACATGAATGCTAAGAATAGAACGCGTACAACGCTCGTTTGTTTGTTTGCGATGTCGAACACTGTTACGTCACGAAACGCGTCAGAAAGGAGCAGTTAGTTGTCACTAGGCACATTTACCGTCGGTGCTCAATCTGCTCTCCGTCAGCCACAGTACACATTTGGACTCTAGATTGAATCTCACGCTACACATTTTGCAGCATGTCAGGTGACACGCTGGAACAAGCATGAGTTATACGGTGTTGAAGGTCTTGCAACGTTGTAGGAGGGGTCTGATACACCTGTTCTTTGAGGTAGCCCCTCAGGAAGAAGTCCAATGGGTTGAGGTCCGGTGAGCGTGCAGGCCACTCTACGCAACCACCATAGCCTATAATTTGTTGCTCGAATGTCTCGACCAAGTGCCTTCTTACGTTTCCTGGCTAGTACGGAGGGGCGTCGTCATGTTGGAACCAAACATTCCGCAGTTGAATCGCGCTAGTGCTTTGCGGAAGGCGATATTATCTCCTTTCTGACGCGTTTCGTGACGTAACACTGTTCCACATCGCGAACAAACAAACGAGCGTTGTACGCGTTCTATTCTTAGCATTGATGTGCGCAAGGTATCTTTTCGTATAAATCGATGCTGCTCTACAACTTTGTAATTGACTATTTTCACGTATTTTGTATAGTTCTCGAGATCGGCAAGCTAACTCCTGGCTTTGCCGCTAGGAGGTGCTGTAAGCGGTCTCGTCGAATAGCGCATAGCCACTTTACTATACCTAGACACCGTTTTTATGGCTATAGCTGTCGGCGTTCGAAAGTTACGGGGCTGAGAAAGGACTTTACTGGGCAGCCTGTATGTACTGATTTTTGAGCACATATATTTCAAATATATGTACTCAAAAAAATCCATGTATTTCAAACGCAATATGTGCTCTAACTTCAGTCAGTTTCTTTGCCCATAGAATCGCTAGAGCTAATCTAGCAGGATAGTTTGTAAGTGAGAGAGAGCATACTAGATGGCGTCACCGTACAACCGTACGATTTTGCACATAGAAGGAAGAGATGAATTAGGGGGAGTGGGTCTCGGGAATGAACACTTTTATATGAAACCGGGGGTTTCCTACCCGGGGGCCGTTACTTAACGTGCTTGTCCGATATTCAGCGATTGTCAGAAATTCACACCACCACGGACAGCCCCAGGTTCAAACCTATCAGGCTGGATTTGAACCTGCGGTCCCTCCATCAGTAGTCTGAATCTCTAACCACTAAGCCATAAACGGCTCGTTTTCAAATTTGGGTTGCCGCCCCGGTGGCGCAGTGGTCTAAGCGATGGCCTCTAATTATTCGTCCGAACGGGGTCCGGGTTCGAATCCCGGTGAGGCATGGATGTTGTGTTTGTCTTACGGCACTGGCTCTCTCCCTTCCCTGGAACCAGTGACCCTAAATTAGGGACGGGCGACTGCTTATAGCCCATTGAGTTGCTCACGGTGATCGTTAAACCTCCAATCCAATCAAATTTGGAATACGTGTATTCCATACATACTCACTTATTCATAGAATCAACTGGAAGTATATTATTCAATGGCACATCTGGGATAATAGATATACTCGTTGTCACATGCTGGGCAAATGGACCGCACAATTTCATGACACATATATTAATGAAGCGACAATATATTATTTATGAGATTGACATTAATGTAAAAACGTACACAAAGATACTTTATGCATAATTAAATTGCTTGTGATCAGGGACTTTGTTGTACTAATTATTTATGTGTGTCACTTTACACATTTATTAAATAATTTATCTTGAAATCTATAATATCTAAAATAAAGTAATACGAGATTATATTTATATTTATTGACGTAGTAATTTGTAAGCACGTATGGATACTTATATTTGAGTATGTCATGTACTCGTTTACGATACGATTGTACTTAAAAAAAAAAAGAGTAGGTTCAGGTTCTCGATTTTAAGTAGATTTTTTTTAACAGTGTGGCTTCAGCTGTTGATGCTATACATCTTTCTCGACAGCAGTGAAGTAAATCCCAGGCAAAAAAACAAAAAAACAAACAACAACGATGTAACGGAAACGGATAATGGAAGTGCCAGTGTCTCGTAGCAGGCAAGGGATCTGCCTAATTTCTATCAAATCGGGTACCCGGAGCTGATTAATTGCGTGGTCGTATCAATTACATGGTTATATTACTAATTTCTATCAACACCAAGGAGGTTATATTACTGGAGACACCACTGGCTCTGCCGCCATAGGTCACAGCTAATCTGTGGTGTGACGTCACAAGCAGGCAAAAATGAACTAAATTATACCGTTGATGAAACAGTAAGCTTCTGTATCATTGATAAATATTATTGAATTACTCATTTTATCTGTCTATACGCTTATAAGCTTTTGTTTCATTGGTTTCCAAGCAGCTTCTCTTCTGCGGCTGCGTCGTGCCTGCTCATGACGTCATTTGCAGCACAGACGGTGACTTATGGCGGCCAATGCTGAGTGGATAGGAATGGTGTCTCCAGTAATATAACCTCCTTGATCGACACCCGGCTGCGAAACCATTTTATATCTGTGCCCACGGAAAGTTAGCAGTTTTTGATGCTATACATTTTTCCCGACAGCAGTTTAAGTAAACCCCATGAATAAAATTTCGATGTAACGGAAATGGGTAAAGAAAGTAGTAGAAACCATTGCTGAAATGTGATTTTTGAGCGTTGTCCCATGAAGTCATGCAACAACAGTTAATTTCATTTTTACTCAACAACATAGTTTACTAAACTATAGCCGAACATTGTTTCACCAGGTTTTAACATAAATGTAACAATATCCATTTGCAATCTGCGTAAACTACTAGAACTTGATGCTAAATGTGATAAAAGTTATTACAACATGAAAGATGACACCGTATTTTCGGGTGTAATGAGCACGTCTTTTGAATCCATTCTGACGCGAATGAAATTTATCAAAGCAATTCTAGGTCACTGGAACCGATATGGAAAACAGTTGTATCTGACCGAAGAAGAAAGTTTTTCAATCGGGTTTTTAATCCCGCAGATATTTCTGTAAACGGAATCGTGAATTTACGCCCTCTGGTAGCAGACTTGAGTGTTCAAAAAAATTTGAAACTATATGAGAAACATTTTGCAGTGGAAACGCTCTCCAACAAAGGAAGAATTTTTCGAATCGGACTCTTAGAAGCAGATATATCGGCAAATATAAGATATGCATCTCCGGCCCCTGGCAGGAAAAATATGCATTATTTTAAGAACAAAGTATTCTCAAAAGGTTTTTCGATGTGAGCAGTATCGGTCCAGCAAATAGTTTTTTCAGTCGAGTGTTCAGGAGCTCAGATTTTGTGACAAATATATCAGAAGGAGAAATTAACACATACGGCCCCTGGTAGGCAAATTTGTTCTGTACTAACACTTAGAAATTATATAGAAAACATTTCCCATCAGGAGCTGTATGCGGTACAGGAAGAAGTTTTCAAATCGGAGCTTTAGAAGTAGAGATATCAGAGAAAACGCATTTTACCTATACGCCATCTAGCGGAAAGTCTATGATTTACTTGAAAAATTTGAATTTATATGAAAAACATTTTGCATCGGAAACGCTATCCAACAGAGAAAGAATTTTTCAAATCGAACTCTTAGAAGCAGAGATATTGACAAATGCAAGATATGCATCTAAGCCCCCTGGCGGGAAAATATGCATTATTTTAAGAAGAAAATATTCCGAAAAGTTTATCGACGTGAGTGGCATCGGTCCACTAACTAAGTTTTTCAATCGAGATTTTAGAAGCTCAGATTTTGTGGCAAATACATCAGAAGCAGAAATTAACGCATACGCCCCATGGTGGCAAAACTGTTCCGTACCAACGTTTAGAAATTATATGGAAAACATTTCCCATCAGGAGTTGTAGGCAATACAGGAAGAAGTTTTCAAATCGGAGTTTTAGAAGTAGTGATATCACGGAAAACACACTTTACTTTCTCGCCCCCTAGCGGAAAATCTATGCGTAATTTGAAAAAGTAACTATACGTAAAATACTCTTCGACATAAATGGAATCGAAAGGTAAAAAAAAAATTAATCGGATATTTAGAAGTAAATATATGGAATAAAATGTATTTTGTGTTCGAAATGTATTTTGCATTTATGCCCTCTACCGGCGAAATTGGTCATCGTAAGAAAAACCCAAATGAAGGGATCGTCATTCGCATATTTCAATCTTTCCAAGAAAGAATCTTTTCAATCGGACAAATAGTTGCGGCGATATGGACAGACGGACAAACCGATAACATCAGCACGATTTTTTTTTTTTTTTTTTTTTACAAAAGACGTGCTAATAATGAACTTTTGACCCGATGAGAGCAGTGCGTCGTAGCGAAATTTGCCTTTCTCTCGTCCCTGCCTCTAAGGGCTGTTTGTTACCTGGTATTGCTGAGAGCTTTAAAATGTTGTATTACCAAACCCCCTCACTAACACACTTGCGATTCAAATTTTCGCCGCCCCGGTGGCGCAGGCCTCTGATCATTCGTCCGAGAGGGATCCGGGTTCGAATCCCGGTGAGGCATGGATGGTGTGTTTGTCTTACGGCACTGGCTCGCTCCCTTCCCTGGAACCAGTGACCTTAAATTAGGGACGGGCGACTGCTTATAGCCCATTGAGTTGCTCACGGTGGTCGTTAAACCTCCAATAAAAAAAAAATAAAAAAAAATCAGCTTTTCTTTCTACCTTAAGGTCAGACTTTAGCTTGCGCATGCGCAGATGGTCTTTCATAGCGACATCACCTTTCATGGGCGTCAGGGTCATTTCTTACGTTCGCCTAAATCTGAATAACAAAACTTAACACTGTTTTTGGAAAACTAAACAGTCGAAATAATACTGCCGCTGTCATAGTTTAGTAAATCCTAATTTTTATCAATAGCATGTCTTCTTTCGTTGGTTTTACGACAAGAACATTCATTAACCTAGGTACCGCTCAATGTCAGGAATTAGTAAACCTTATTGTTTGTTGTTATGATTTAATTCCACTTAGTATGTACCGGACTGTGGCTCGGTGTGATCGTGAGTGAGGCGAATAAATGTAATGTGTTCAGTGGCGCCCATATGAGCACTTTTAAGGGGACGGGAGGTAAGAAAAATATTTACCTCCTTCAAGGGTGTCAAACATTTTAGTAAATTTACAAGATACTAAAATACAACAAAAATAATTGATACAATTAATCATTAATATCTTATTATTTTTAAAAATGCTTTAAAAAAGGTTTTGTCTATTTTAGTGTTTTAAATTTATCAAACATTTGGCTATACCAACTGCTAGGGGGAGGGGTGCTCGAGCCATCCTGCCGCCTTCCCCTATGGGCGCCCTTGAATGTGTTGTACGTAAATAAATCTCTCGTTTTATTTCACTACCACAAATATCTTGGCATGCCAAAGATGTATAGCACAGATTATCTGCAAAGAATACTCTCCCGATTTTTAAAATCTGTACTGTCCACTTTCTTCCGTGAAAGCAGACTCACACATCTAAAAGAATCCATTTAATCACCTGAGTTTTTATAAAACACCCAGATCATAGACTTCCCAATCATTTTCATAAATATATTTGTCTGGCACATAGGCGCCGACCATAGGGGTCAAGATGAATCTTGCTCCCCTAATAATTTTACTAGGGGGCAGTGCCCACCCAATATTTTTCGTCCTATTTAATTAAATAATCGCTTTGGTCTCATAAAGTAGAATAAACTTAACGTTATGACCAAAGCGATTTATTTCCGAAAAATTTATAAATGACAAAATAAGTAAACTTTTTTCCAATATAAAGCATTGCATATTTGACAAGAAACTTGATTCTCAGTCCCGTATTTTGTTCGACATGTTCTCGTGTTGTTTAAAACAATTATGAAAAATAAAATCAATAAAAATGCAGAAACGTATAATCTCAGCACCTTTATGTATGAATGTTTTGCTCTTCTCGTTCTTTGTTTAAGAGATAGCGCTAATTTTTCATATTTTTGATAAACGTTTGGAAACAAAATATCTCGGGATATTTTTATAAAATCACAGGCTGTATTTCATTTTTAAAATATTAGTATTCAGGAAAAGAATTTCTATTTCCTTGTTCATTTGCTGATGAGCAATCACAATTGCATTTCAAAATATGCGTCGAATCTCGTAGTTTATTTTTTGCTCCCCCTTCCCCCTTTTAATTTTTCTTTTCCTCCTGACAAAGGATCAGACATGCTACTCCTACGTCTGATTTCTTCACGCCTGTCCCCTCAATAGTTTGGTGAAGTTAGCGCCTCCGCTCCGGTGGCGCAGTGGTCTAAGCGATGGGTCCGGGTTCGAATCCCGGTGAGGCATGGATGTTGTGTTTGTCTTACCGCCCTGGCTCTCTTCCTTCCCTGCAGTCAGTGGCCCTAAATTAGGGACGGGCGACTGCTTATAGCCCATTTAGTTTCTCACAGTAGTCATTAAACCTCCAACAACAACAAAAAAAAAAAAAAAAAAAAAAGTCGGCGCCCCTTGTCAGGCACTTTCATACTAATTCGCCCGAACGTATTTCCAGAATATCATTAACCTAGATGTTGAATTTTCTCAGCTACCTTTGACATGAAAGGCTTTTGAAAACTACAAACCTCTTTCTTTTGACTTACCTCTTTTGGGTCCTCTAGCCAGCCAAGGCTGGACAAGTTTATTTTGAAGGGATCGTTACAGAATTTATGTATAACCCTGATGACCACGGAAGCTGAGAATACACTGAAATATCAAAAAGAAAAGAAAAACAGATTAGGAATACATTCAATACAGAAAATAAATTTGCATATATACATTTGATCATAATTTGTTTAGTCTTTAAAAGCAGAGATATACTGAAAAGTTTATTTACTGCACTTTGAACGACCGAAAGTATCAGTGTAATTCAAATCATGAAAAGAAAAACGACAAAGTTACACTGTTAAAATTTTTGTGGTGGGTTGCACCAAAAAGTGGTGCTACTTTAGCTGCACCACTTTCGGAGAAAAGATACACCATCGTATCTTACAAACAAAACCCCACAACGTAGTTCAATTTTTTCACCACGTTATGGTACAGGGTTGGTAAATCCCAAAACAAGGTTGCACCATGTTTCGGGATTTCTTTTGTATCTTTTCTAAAAAAAGTGGTGCAGCTGGTGTAGCACCACTTTTTGGTGCAACCTACCACAAAAATTTTAACAGTGTACCCATCTCAAAGGGGAATTTTATTTTAATAGCTGTAGCTCAGCTACATGACTCCATAAAGCTTTTTGGTTTTCGTTTAAGAGTTTATGAAGTTAGCATGTCTAGGCATTTAATGAAATTATATCATTTTAGCTCACACTTTCTTAATTATGATCATGTTTTTTTTTATTTGTAGCAGTAACTATCTGAAGCCAAAAGAAATGCTTGCTAGTAAATAGTCACTTTCCCACCAGCCTCATTGGTGATGACTATGGCGGTAAAATTTAGTGAGAGACCTATGCACTACATTCTGAAGCCTAACCGAACGGCTACATATAATTTGTTTTTACGGAAAGGCATTCAAAATGTAATATTCGAAACGAGCTTCACAAAAAACTTGCCATAAATTTTCGGATCAAGTGGTAATACAATAACATCATTTTTCAATATAATCTTGCTTTTCGGTGCACTAGTTCTATCGTTGCACAAGCTTCTTTTATGCCTTTAGAAAAAAACGTTTTCGGCTGAGCAGCGAGCAACGCATGCACCGATTCTTTCAGTTCTTGGTCCGAGGTGAATAGACAGCCCCCTTAAGGCCTTTTTGAGTGAATCAAATAGGTGATCAATCATAATTCCAGAGGGTGAGTCGAAAGTTTTGCAATATTTGCTAAAACGCATATGATGCGGTGGGTATGTCACGTGTTTAAACTGGTTCAAGTCGCTCACTGCAGTCAGTCGAAAGGGATATAAAGTGATAGTCATTTCTGTGAACAGCAGTGCACGTCGTCGTTCTGTCTGTGGTTGGGACGCCTAAAAGATGAACCGTCTAATTAGGGGACTCTTGCTTTATGAGTTTGAACTCTGCCATAACGCTGCTCAAGCAACACGAAACATTTGTCATGCGAAAAGGGAAGGTTCCGCGGACCACAGAACCGTAAACAGATGGTTTAAGAAATTTCACTCAGGTGACAGAAACCTCGATGATCAGCCAAGGTCAGATAGGCAGCGAACCGTGGATTCGTAGGCCGTGCGCTAGGCCGTAGAGGCAAATCCGACAACCAGCACTCAGAGATTATCTGGCGAGCTGGGTATATCACAGACAACCGTTGTTCGTCAACTTCAGGATCACGGCAAGGTCTACAGGAGCTGCCGCTTTGTCCCTCTCGAACTGACACCAGCTGAAACAAACCACAGGGTAGAAGCGTGCACGAAACTCCTAGAAAACCCGTGCGACGTACGTTTCATCAAGAGAATTGTTACGTGTGATGAAACGTGGGCCTATTTCCGTAATCCTAACACACAACGGCAGTGGTTGGGCCCGGGGCCAGCTTCTTGAACCTGTTGCCAAACCTGGGCGCTTAGAACACAAGATGGTGCCCTGCGTCTGGTGGAATTTCGAGGGGATAATCCATTAAGAATTTGTTCCAGACGTTCGGACCATCAACGCCAAACTCAACTCTGAATAGCTGGAGTATATGTATGCCGTTTTGGAGGAGAAGTACCCGGTACTGGTGAATAGAAAGCGCTCTCTTCTACAGCAGGACAACGTTCGGCTTTATACCGCGTGATTGACCCGTGCAAAACTCCAGGAACTTGAGGGCATCGAACTAATACCACACTCAGCATATAGTCCGGACCTTGTTGTATTACATTGTATTTCGTCTTCATGTGGCAGCTAAATAAATTGAATTGAATTGAAAATTTCAGTAGGCTCCCTTTCACATGAAATTGCGTTTTTCAACCACTGTGGTCAATTATTTGCCCGATTTTGTTTCTTTGTGTGATATTCGCATTAGTGGGTTAGGTTTTGCGTGATTGAATTCAGGTTAGCTCGCGAATTGTTTCTGTTTTGAGCTTACCCTCCACATTTTTTGCCTTTGCACAAAGACAGCCTCTAAGTTAAAACATACTATCCAAAGCATCCTATGGGGTAAAGAATACTTTAAGAAAAATAATGTGACAGAAATGCATATCCACAGAAAAATATGCTCTGACATTTTCACCAAATCCATCTAGCAGGTATAAAAATTTTCTCACGAATAACTGTGAAGTGATTTCATTTAAAATGTTGTGTGTGCGCGCGCTTTTTATGTAAAAATTTAAACCCGCCAGTCTTTATTGCGCCCGATGCAGCGAAATTAATTTTCTTTTATTAATTTCTATGAAATGATAAATGAGGAACGAAATCCGGAGGGGAATTTTATAATCACGTACGTTGTCTGGCAATTCACGATGTAGGATTAGAACCTGGTACTTAATTTGTATTTAAAGGTACAAAGTATACAATGAAATCTCAGTTATAGAAATTTTCCCTTTTGCACGGAATTCTGCTTTAGACCCGACATTTTACTGTACTGCAGGTTCTATCGCCTTTTCAGATCGGTTATATGTAATTCATTTGTACGTTGTTTTGCGATTTCAAGTAAAATTTCAAATTTCACATTATCAAAACCAGACGGTTATTTGATTCTTTCATACGTTACCTGCCCGATATATTACAATTCGAGAGATTAGCTATAAAATGGACGATGAAAAATAAATATAATGGACGATGAAAATAAAATAAATTTCTAGCTATAAAAGTGGACGATGAAAATGAAATGTTTACAGTTCTCCCGTAAATAACGTTTACAGTTCTCACTCTTCTCTGAATTCAAGAAAATTGAAACAAGCCGTGATCTAAGCAATTATTATTCGTGCATACATAAAATGGTTAAGATTCAGAAATTCTATCGATACACGATCTCAAAAAGACACAGCGATCAACTGACGTTGGTCACAGGTTAAAAAGGTTTAGTTAAAACGCATATGTACAAATTAAATTATATTTTCAAGATCTTTCGAACAATCATATTGTCCATCATCAGGAAAATCAGTTTAGCGAATGAAAATAGGGCGGACGAAGCCTTATATACAAACCAGAGTGTTGCGGTCACATCAATACTTACAAATACATGCAAAAAAAAATAATTTGGCGAGACTAATCACAACCTGTTATCCTTGGTAAAAAGTGATTGTGACTCTGTCCCTAACCTTCAAAGGAGTGGCATCTACTGCATACCGATAAAAATCCAAGATCCTGCACTAGAAAATCTTCTATATATCGGATATACACTTCGATCGCTGGAAGTCAGAATTAAAGAACACAAATACAACATCAGAAGTGGAAGCTCCTCTACAGCATTATCAAGATTAATTCAGAGTGGTATTTATTCCCCCACGTGGGGAGATGCATTTTGACCTTGGGGACTAAGAGACAGACTATATTTGCAGAAAGTTTGTTCATATATAACTTTTTTTTTTTTTTTTTGATTGGAGGTTTAACGACCACCGTGAGCAACTCAATGGGCTATAAGCAGTCGCCCGTCCCTAATTTAGGGTCACTGGTTCCAGGGAAGGGAGAGAACCAGTGCCGTAAGACAAACACAACATCCATGCCTGACCGGGATTCGAACCCGGACCCCGTTCGGACGAATGATCAGAGGCCATCGCTTAGACCACTGCGCCACCGGGGCGGCATATATAACTTTCATGATCGCTGTTGTAATGACCAACTGCCTACAGCTATTCATCCGGCCTGGAGACCTCTTATCCGTTGAGCACTTTGTCAGAGCCTTGTATCTCTCCTCTAAATACGTGGCGTCTTCTATCCTTACCACCTGTAAACTATAAATGTTTTGTCATTCGTCTAACTTCATGAGTCTGCGCAATTGATAATACACATGACCGCAACACTCTGGTTTGTATATAAGGCTTCGTCCGTCCCGTTTTCATTCTTTTTACTGATTTTCCTGATAATGGACAATATGATTGTTCGAAAGATCTTGAAAATATATTTTAATTTGTACGTATGTGTTTTAACTAAAAACCTTTTTTAACCTGTGACCAACGTCAGTTGATCGCTGTGTCTTTTTGAGATCGTGTATCGACAGAATTTCCGAATCTTAACCAAGCAGTGATTAGTGAATATTTTATTCGGCAAAATGCTAAATCAAGTGGTGGAAAAACTGCTTTGAGAAGAGTGATACTAAAGAATGTGTAATAGTGGTCAGAACAATAGTGAAAATTATCTAAATACGTGGCGTCAGTGAATAAACAAAGACATCGCTCTTTCCACTTTTATCAACACATAGCAACCAAAGAATTGTTATCCGGACACTGCTGGGATCGTACCCTAGATCTCTCGATATCTAGCCGAATGCGTTCGCCTTACGCTACAATGGCCAGCAATCAACGGCGCTATGTGCGTTTATCTGTCAGCTTTTAACATCACATATCCGTAGGATGGGCTCAGCAACTGAGACGTCTCCATCTGGTTAGCATTAACGGCCAAGCTATATATTAATTATAGCAAATAAATCCAAAGGACGAGAACAATAGTGAAAATCCTCTAAATACGTGGCGTCAGTGAATAAACAAAGACATCATGATAAACATAAAAACAGCAATGTCTTCTTTGTTTTTTCACTGAGCCACGTATTTAGAAGATTTTCACTATTGTTCTCGCCCTTTGGATATATTTGCTATAACTAATATAAAGCTTGTGCCGTTAATGCCCACCAGATGGAGACACCTCAGTTGCTGAGCCCATCCTACGGATATGTGATGTCAGAAGCTGACAGATAAACGCATATAGCGCCGTTGATTGTTGGCTCTTTGCTCATCTCTAGCATCGGTGAGCCGTCGTCGGTCTACACCGTGCCGGTGGTTTGTGGTTAACCCTCCTCGGACCACTTTTCGAAGTTACTAACCGCGGCCGACCGTGAGCACCCCACAAGCCTTGCAGTCTCGGAAATACTGTGACCCAGTCGTCTAGCCATTACAATTCTCCTTTGTGAAACTCACTTAAGTCCGCTGCCTTTTCCATCCGAAGAACGAGAACAACATTGATTAAGAGAGCTCAGTATCAGGTGTGATTTATAACTTTTCATGACCTTTACATGCGCAGTCCATTACGTGCAGTTGCTTCGATTTGCATGAAGACGGCCTGGTCATAATATTTCGTGTCTTCGGTATATTATAAGCGAGGTTCTCCTTTACTCGTAATTTAGATATATTCGCTGTACAGTGGATATTTGGCCGTCTCGGTGACACTCTGGGTGAAGTACTGGCTTCTGACCATTTGTCCGAGTGGGCCTAGGTTCGAGTCACAGTTGTGGATGGTGTTTGTCTTACTGGCTCTCTCCCTTGCCTGAAGCCAGTGGACTAAATTAGGGACGATGTACTGCTTTTTAGTCCTTAGAGTCGGTGATGGTGGTCGTTTAACACCGGAAATATAAAACGTGGAGGTTTGTGTAGCCGCATTGTAAGCATCACCTGCCTAATAATGTGCTGCACCATCTTTGGGCTTCAGAACAGCAGCGATTCCGCTAGTTTTGGAAATGTTTTGGTGGCATATTGTACCACACTTAGGATAGCATCGTACAATTCCCGCAGTTTTGGATGGCAGTGAATCCAGATGTCTGATGGCATGTTCAACTTCATCCTGGAAATGCTTCACGGAATTTTAGTCTAAAACCGCTTCGAGAAAATGCGTGTATTGTTGCATGGTGCATTATTATCCTAGAAATATCCATCACAACTGGCATGAAGAGTGGCCAGGGCTACATGAACTTATGTTTAAGTAAGCTTGGACATTCTCTCGCGGGTCTGCTCAAATCAAAGGGACCTAATTCCTCCGTAAAAAAACACTCTTTATACCATTCTACTGTCTCCTCCAGGCTGGACATTCGTAACAGTGCAATGTGGAGCCACACTCTTATGCTGTTCTCCCCAAATTCTGACCTTCTTACAGGCCTGATGCAGTTCATCAGACCCCGTGATCCATTTCCAGTTACTTAAAATTCGCCTTCAACGCTGCCCATTGAAGGCTTTTTGTCTTGGCAGATAGCAGGGGTGTAGGAAATGTCTTACGCTGTTGTAACGCAGATGTGCAATATACGGCTCGCAGTATATTGGCTCGTGCAGCAAATTTTAGCTACCCCAAAAGTCGTTACTGGTATCATCGCTGGGTGATAAGAATCGCGTTTGCTCTTTGCCGTGAACTCTGTTGATAAAGACAATAACTGTTCTGCCGTATATGATGTAAAATGGTGAAATCAATAAAACAAAAATTATGCAGAATGTATTATTTGTTAGTTCCACTTTTTTTATCAATTTATGGTATAACCATTATTTTTTACGCTTTCCAACCATAGGTTGAAGAAGCGTATATGCTCCAGCTTCGTCCGTCTGTCTGTCCGTCCGCATGATAACTCGCGTAAAAATGGTTCGATTCAGATGAAATTTTAGTATGTGGTAGGGAACCACCTGGGGACGAACCCTATTGAAAATGGACGAAATGGGGTCAAAGGTCAGACATAGGAGCTTAACCCCTTCCATTGCCTTATGCGTCATAATTTGCATAAAAAGGGCTCGATTTCGATGACAATTTAGTATGTGGTAGGGGACAACCTGTGGAAGAATCCTATTGATAATGAAATAAATGGGGTCGAAGATCAGGACATAGGAGAGGGATCTATTCCGTTGTCCTTATGCGTCATAACTTTCGTAAAAATACTTCGATTGCGACAAAACTTTATCATGTTGTTCCGGTGGTATACTGAACCAATTCTCTTGAATATCATCGAAATGGAGTCAAAGGTCAGGGCACAGGAGCGAGATTTATTCCACAGCCATTATTCTCATACCTTGACTACTAAAGATGCTTCTATTGCGGCAAAACTTCATCCTGCTGTTCCGGAGGTATACTGAACAAATTCTGTTTAATATAATTGAAATGGGGTCAAAGGTCAGGGCACAGGAGCGAGATTTGTTCCACAGCCATTATCCTCATAACTTGAGTAATGATTTCTGGTATGTTGGAAAGCGTATCATAATCAATGCATTGCATGATTTTAGTAACTTGTTTTTGACATAATATTCCTAAGAGTTATATGATTTCCATCAAGCGCGAAAATGAGCCGTGTTTGTCAATAACAAAGTCTCAGCTGCCATGATTTTTCTTAAAAGTTTTGGTTATTTTCACTTGCCATAACTGCCATACGAATACATTGTGATTGCGTATAAAGTTCAGTAATGAATAAATTTGTAAATAAAAAAAATAATTTCGTCAATCCAGAATCATAGTCATACGAGAATCCACGTGCATTCCGTAGAAACTTAAAGCTCAGACTCTCTAAAATCGATCCAAACACTGACAGTTATTCCTCATAAGTCGTAAAAACGTTTTCCTGACTCTGCATGCAAATTTAGCAGAGTATCGTTTTAAAGTACTCGCACTTTTGGTAATGGATTTTCAGTTTTATTTCTCCCAAACTCGTATGATTTTCTGCAAAGTGCTAGTGTTAGAATATTTCTTGCAATATCTTCAGGTGTCCACGCACATTTAAATCAGGTTATATGCTCTACATGAATCAAGGCCGTCCAGCAAGTACAAGACCATGGCATTCGAGACATGAGTTCCCTCGTTTTGTGACGTCACGCGAAAACCAAAGCTTCCGATTGGTTGGTTTCCAACGCTGTCGTCGTGTATTACGTGAAACATGACACCGACATATCAGGCGGTGTAACACGAGATTGACGTCACGAACGGAGGGAACTGATATCTAATGGCATGGTGTCTTGCTTTCTAGATAGCTTCCTCAGTGTTATACACTGACGGAAAAAAAAAATCTCAACACCAAGAAGGGGTTGTGTTAGATAAACGACAGTTGGTAGGCGGTGAGAGTACATCTGTAAGATGACGTCTATGCAAATTTCGCGCTCGGCGCATATTGTGGCGCTAGTAGCGCCCCTCGGAACAGGCAAAGCAGGTTTGCTGTAAATACGCGCTGTAACGTTCGTGAGCGTTAGTTATCGTTGAGATTCGACGTAGGGTGTTGATGTTAGTCAAGAATGCCTTTAAGAAGACGAAGAAGCCATTATCAACAGCTCACGGGGTTTGAACGAGGTCGTGTAATAGGGCTACGAGAAGGTGGATTTTCGTTCCGCAATATTGCCGAACGACTTGGCAGGAATGTAGCCACTGTGCATGATTGTTGGTAGCGGTGGTCAAGGGAAGGTACTGCCTCAAGAAGACCGGGTTCCGGCCGGCCACATGGCACTACTGAGAGGGAAGACCGTCGTGTACGGCGTAATGCCGTGGCGCATCGTACCGCGTCTGCGGCAGCAATTCGAGCTGCAGTTGCCACCACAGTGACACAACGAACTGTTACAAATCGGTTACTTGAAGGACAGCTCCGAGCCAGACGTCCTGTTGCGTGCATTCAACTTACTCCAAACCACTGGCGTTTGCGACGTCAGTGGTGTCAAGTTAGGGCTCATTGGAGGACGGAGTGGAGATCTGTTGTGTTTTCTGATGAAAGCCGGTTCTGTCTGGGTGCCAGTGATGGTGTAACGTATACTCTAGATTCAGTTTCTTTTTGATTTTACTATCTCTTGTTATTTTATTTTCCTATGCAAATTATCTTCTCACTTAACGAGATATTGTTTCTCCCGCTGAATTATATGTGGCAACGAGTGTAAGTCATGACGTGGTGGTATGCAGTATATATAGGCGCGCTCAAGTATACCAGAGAGGTTCGTTGTATATATGATAGGTTCTTCCTAATTATTGTTATGCGATTCTAGGAAAGTTCGGTCTAACCGTAGTTGTGTTATATTGGAGTGTGTATTGAGTAATACCAAGAGCTTCCCAATAAAAGGTTAAAAGTGAGTACGTTTTCTTAGTTCATTTTATTGTCAGACCTAAGTCTGGCCGTTAAATCTATTTCATTGAGTGTTTGCGTTAAGTTCAGGGTATATTGTGTTTACCGCTCTAATAAGGAGCCTTCAAGGTACTAATGTACTAAAACCGAAGTTATATTACTGATATTCAAGATAATGAGGAACGCTGAGTAAAAATAATTCCATATTCTTGGAATTTATTGCACGTGAGTGTCTTAACTAAACAAACTCTAGCACTTTGATGATTAAGCACACTTTAACTACGTCAAGTAACCTTTCAATAACCCTAACGTAACTTAACGACAGTTTTCCTGCAATACACGTCCAGCAGGAGAAACCTATTCATTATAATGGCCGTCTGTTGGTTAGAAGGAGGCCAGGTGAGAGCCTTTTTTTTTTTTTTTTTTGATTGGAGGTTTAACGACCGCCGTGAGCAACTCAATGGGCTATAAGCAGTCGCCCGTCTCTAATTTAGGGTCACTGGTTCCAGGGAAGGGAGAGAGCCAGTGCCGTAAGACAAACACAATATCCATGCCTCACCGGAATTCGAACCCGGACCCCTTCCGGACGAATGATCAGAGGCCATCGCTTAGACCACTGCGCCACCGGGACGGCTTGTGAGCGCCTTCAACCAACCTGTCTGCGGCCGAGACACACTGGACCTACACCTGGAGTTATGGTTTGGGGAGCAATTTCCTATGACAGCAAGAGCACTCTCGTGGTTATCCCACGTACTCTGACGGCACAGTTGTACGTCGGTCTGGTGATTTAACCTGATGTGCTGCCATTCATGAACAGCATTCCAGGGGGTGTTTTCCAACAGGATAACGCTCGTCCGCATACCGCTGTTGTAACCCAACATGCTCTACAGAGTGTCCACATGTTGCCGTGGACACTCTGTAGAGCACGTATGGGACATCATTGGACGACAACTCCTGCGTCACCCCAACCAGCATTAACCGTCCGTGTATTGACCGACCAAGTGCAACAAGCATGGAACTCCATCCCACAAACTGACATCCAGCACCTGTACGACACAATGCATGAACGTTTGCGTGCTTGCATTCAACATTCTGGCGGTTACACCGGTTATTAATGTACCAGCATTTCACATTTAAAAGGCTCTTCTCGCGCTTACATTAAGCTGTGATCTTGAAGCCTTAATCGATTAAATATGTTACCTATACAAATGTATTGCCGCCATTTCATTCCTCTACAACTATTTTTTCGTGGTGCTGGGATTTTTTTTCCGTCAGTGTATGTGGTTTGAACCCATTAATCATTGTTTCCAATTTTTAATTTTTCTCATTTTGCTGTTTTTATTTTAATATTATACTATATCATTTGTTTTAATAAAAACTGGCGAAAACCACTTCTTTTTTTGGTTTTTCGGGCAATACAAAAATCGTATTTTCTAGTTTGGAGTATGATTATTTCCTCTTAGCCGCCCCGTTGGCGCAATTGTCCGAGCTCTGGCTTCTGACAATTCGTCCGTGATGGTTCGGGGTTCGAATCCCAGTGAGGCATGGACATTGTGTTTGTCTGAAAGCACTGGAACCAGTAGCCCTTACCTGGGACCAATGGCCCTAAATTAGGGTCGGGCGACTGCTTATAGCCCATCGAGTTGTTCACGGTGGTCGTTAAATTCCCAATAAAAAAATTGATTTTCCTTTACCCACTAACGATTTTCCTTTAAACAAATGACTTAGTTTTCTTCCATTTCACACGGAACACTATCGTTTCATTTGTTACAGGTTGAATAGCGTCTGTGTTGTCTTCAAAATAGCCCTACTTCAGACTAAGATTTTTAAGTTTATTAAAAGCATCTTTTACTATTTCCCTTTGTATTTTGTTTCTTGCCGTAACATTTTCAGAGTTTAATCGTGGCAAATTAACACGGTTGGTACACAGCTTACACGGTTTCAAGATCTCTTCCATTAGTTGCGATTCATTATTTTATCCTTCGTAGTCGTTATTTTAAGGAGTTCTCAACGCAAATGGTAGGTGTTTCTAATTAAAGAAGTCCTATCTGCTACACCTATTAATCCAATCTTTTGTCATTGCGTTGTTTCGACGCAAACAGTGAAAACATACGTTTTGCTCTTTCGTCTTATTCCTGTTATTATTTCAACACCTAGCAAGCCGCGTGAATGCATTGTACAAAAACGATGTGCAAATGAGAATTCAATTTAGAAAGAAAATTCTACCTCATAAAAAAAAAAAAAAAAGATTAAAAAAATCAGTAGAAATCTAATCCTTATTCAACAAACCTGATTTAAGAAACAGCAACCTCTGAGATCGGGCACTAAGGTGATATGCATTCCCGTGACGTCACTGAGGAGCACAGGCAGAACCATTTCAGCGACGACCAACACAAAGCGATGAGGCAACCATTGTATCTTGTAGATCTGAACACAATATACAGCAGTACTCTTGTTACTAGTAACATACTCGAGGACCCTGATGCATCAATAGGTTGCGGGCCCCTGTCCAATTTAAAATGCATAGCTTTTATCTTGCCAATAACTGCAAAAATTCATATCGCCAATAAGCGTAAAACTGGTGATGGAAGCTTAGAGAAAAAACGACCTAGAGTACACTGGTTTATATAAATTCAGTTCAGACGTTCTGAACTGAATTACAAATGAAACACAAGAAGAAAAGTCGAACCTTTTAAAATGTTTTCTGTCTTGCTTTCTTTGAAGCAAATTCGTCAATCACTGTTGAAGCTTCCATAATTTCGGCATTAATCAAAAGAAACTCTTAATATCTTGCAGGACGTTACGCGTTATTTTTTAATACTAATCCATTTCTTTATTTTCACCCCATTTTTCTTCCTTAAACTCTTTTTTTTACAATGGTGTCGGCGTATTTATTCCATTGAATATGGACATTTGCAGAGTTCCTCTATAGGGCATCTTCTTTTTCATAAAAAAGCTTTTAGAATTCCCAGGATTTTGAAATAATTTTTTGATTGCGTAAACTTTGAAAATGGAGTTTTATTCTTTTACATTGCGTTCACTTTTCACACTAAATCAAGAAAAACTATTGATTCAAATATTACGGCAATAAATAGAACAAAAAAATATATCTTACCCCAAAGCAACACTGATTACATAGATGTTTGTTCTTCTTTGGATAACTCTTCCTAAGCACAGTTGCATGAGAACAGCGCTTGAAAAAAGTGAGGCGGCGAAGAAATACATGAACGAACCAATATTTGCAATGCTAACAACGATGGGTACCATCAAAGAGTTCCGCTCGAAAGGTAAATTGGTCCACAATACCATGCCCAGCAACGACACTATCTGCGCGAAGAAAAACAAAAGTATAAAAATATAAGACATCAGATATGTCTTGAAATATGTGTGTATGGTATTTATTAAAATACACTATCTGATGAGAAGTATTCGGACATTTGCCTATCCACAAACTTCCTGTAATAGGAAAGTAATTAATATCGAGTTTGTCCACCCTTTATCGCTATCACAGATTTCCACTAGACTTTTGTACGGGAACTTCCTTCCATTTTCCCCCAAGAGCCTTGCTCAGGTAGCTCATCGATATCGGGCGGTTTGGCCTGGCTCGCAGTCTGCATTCCAGTTCATCCAAAAGATGTACCATGGGGTTGAGATCGGGGCCCTGTGCAAGCCAGTGAAGTTGTTTCACACCCATCTCATCAAACCATTCTAGAACGGACCTCGCTTTGTGGACGAGGACATTACCCTGTTGGTAAAGGAAAGGGCCTTCACTGAACTGTTGAAAAAATGTTGGGAGCACAGGCTTATCTAGAATGTCATTATATACCTCAGCGTTAAGATTCCCGTGCATTGAAACTAGAGGGCCCAGCCGAAAGCATGGAAAACAGTCCCAGAGCATGATGTCTTCTCCACCACAATTCGGTTAGCACAACACAGTATGGAAAGTAGCGTACACTTGGCATTCAGTATATCCAGGCACGAAGAAAGAATAAAAATTACTCACGTGCTTTGTGGACTTCCAAAAAGCTTTTGACAGTATTAAACAAAACATCACCTGGGCTGTACTGAAATCATATGGCGTAGATGCTAGGATAATTCGGCTTCTGAAAGAAATAAACACGAATGCACAGGTAGCTGTCAGCATAGGAGACATATATGGAGCTTGCTTTACCACTAGCAGAGATACAAGACAAGGAGATCCAATATTGCCAAGCATCTTCATCTCACATCTGGGGAGAATGTTGTACAAAATCAGGTACGAGGACACGGGAATTTCTATTGGAGAACAAAGATGTAACTATCTGTGTCTTGCAGATGATATTGTACTGATTGAAGAAGATGAAATGAAACTGGATCAAATGGTACAAGGACTGAATAGAGAGGGTAAAAGATATGGACTGGAGATGAACATAGAAAAGACAAAAACAATGGTATTTAGCGCAAAAGAGATCAGGAAACAGATCATTCTGGAAGGCAAAGAACTTGAAAATGTGGAAAAATTCATTTACCTCGGAAGCTGTATAACATATGACTTAAACAGCAAAAAGGAAATTTCAATTAGAATTGCAAAGGCTATAACACTGTTAAAAGCCATGGATAAAATTTGGAAGAGGAGAGCTATTAGCCGCAAAACTAAATTAAGCATTCTCCAAACATGCACCTTCAGCAGCATGCTATATGGATGCGAGTCTTGGCCATTGGCAAAGAAATCAGGGAGAAGGATATTTGTAACTGAAAGAAAGTGCTATTGTAAAATTTTACGAATCGGATGGACCCAGGTGATAAGAAATAAATGAGTGTACAGAATAATTCAACTAAGAGAGATCCTGTTCCAAAAAATCATGCAGGGAAAACTAAGACTTTTTGGACACATCTGCAGAATGAACAATGACAGAAAGATAAAGACATTGGTGTTTGGCTACCAGAACGCCCACCTCACAATAACCTGACTCACAGAACGCCCACCTCACAATAACCTGACTCACAGAACGCCCACCTCACAATAACCTGACTCACAGAACGCCCTCACCGTGTGTAGGCTGACGATATCAAAGACTGGTGCGGTGGAACTCTTCAAGAGCTGAGCCACTTTGCAATGAACAGACTTCAATGAGACAGTATAGTTAAAATGGCAATAGACACCTACGGGAATTACACCCATAGTTGAGGATGATACCCAGACTCGTCCGTCGGACTGCAAGAGGGCGAAGCATGATTCATCACTCCAAAGTATGCGTTTCTACTGCTCCGAAGTCTTCTGGCACCAAGCTTTACGATACGCCGCCTGACGTTTATCTAGCTGATTTTAGGCTTGTGTATGGTTCCTCTACCATGGAAACCTATTCCCTTTAGCTGTCGACGAACTTCTGTGCTGGCGTTGCTTCCAGATGCATTTTAGAACTCGGTGGTGAGTGTTGCAATTGAGAACATGCGATTTTGTCGATTCAGCTGCTTCAGCACTCGGCGATCTCGCTCTGTCTTTTTACGTAACCTGCCAGGTCGGGATCGTGCTGCTGACACGATCCCGACCTCGCAGGTTGGCGTGTTTCCCCCTCACAATAACCTGACCCACAGTTGATCGGGGCAGCAGGACAGAAATTTTCCGAACTGACTTCTTGCTAAGATTGCATTCTATGACCATGCCACGTTGAAAATCACTGAGCTCTGCCGCACGACCCATTCTACTGTTCATGCTAGTTTGTTTTCCAACACGTGCTTCTTTTTATAATATGCCATAGCTGTGAGGTATATGGGCAAATCCACCCTTTAAATGGTGTGTCCGGATACTTTAGATCACATAGTGTATATGGGGTGACAAAACTGATAGAACCTTTTAGCTTTTTTGTTTTAAAAGTTTGTAACATTTGATTTCACGGTGCTTACCTGACTTAAGAAAAGCAAGCTGATGAAAAAATGAAAAGGTTTTCTCCATGATCCATTTACAGAGAATGACGTCAGCATGACCACCTGCAAAACAAAAAAGGTATATATGAGGATATGCACATGCGTGTGTAAGTTTTGGAAAAGAGTTTTGGTTTAAGTTGAAACCGCGTGCTCAAGCCGGAGCAGATTTTCCGTTGAGCTACATTTTTCATAAAACTTTTAACATGAACATTAGAAACGAACTGATATGACTTTACTTGGAAATGACACCGATTTACTAACTAGTAATAATGCACACATGATTTGAAAATCTAGTCCATAAAGCAGAACAGCATCCGTATGATTCAACTGCCACCTCCTGTAACGCGAGTCGTGCACCACTGGGGAGAAATATCCCACCACCTAAATCATATAAGAATGAATCAAGACTTATCATATAAGATAGAAAGCGCGAACGAAGGAAAGTTTCTGTTGTTGCAGTGTTGTCAATCTAATGATTTATCAGTAGATCTACTGATTCTTACTCCTGTCTACAAGAGCTGAGACGGGCTGATCCCGAATCGGGCTCGGACTGTAAAATATTTACTGCAGCTCGGGCTCTTAGAGAGATGGAGAACGAGAGAATTTTTTTATATATAAATGTGATTTTATATGATTCAGCAAGTGAAACACTGTACAGTTGGCAACTGGTTCTGGTTGAAGCATTCGAGATGGCTATTTATTCTAGGCTTGGGTAGAAAATACCATAGGCCGCGCATTAGTGTGTTTCTGCAGAGAAGAAAAAGCTTTTTCAAGAACTATAGATATTGGATAGTTGATAGCATGCCGACGATAATTTATCCCCTATCTCCACGCAGTAGCTCCGCTAATTCTATTTAGCAACGTACACATCGCAGTGCATCATGGCGCGATAATATTGGCATTATTCGAGCAACATAAAACAATTGCAGTACCGCCCGATCATTTTGAATGTGCGGCCTCTCGAAGCACTTCAGGTGGAAACGAACGGTCAGAGAATATCGTACAGTTACACTATAAAAACACACTGGTGTGCAAACATTAAGGACGAAGAGGAGAAATTAGTACAACAGCGGAACGAGCAGGCAGAACGGACCGAAAGACCACTCAGGAGATAGACTAGGGTCCGGTACGGTAGGGCATGCGCATATATGCAGCATGACAGGGTGGGGGGGGGCGGTCGGAAGGGTATAAAGCACACGGGCGGTGTACGCTCAGCAATTCGGTGAAAGCTATTGCACGGTGTACATCGGTTTGAACGACGTCGAGTTGCTGCCACCGTATGATATGGCCAACAGCCAATCCAGTAGACGACATCTGGATGACTTTACCCGAGGTCGCGTCATTGGGAAGTTGGAAGCAGGTCGAAGTGTGACTAGTGTGGCCGAGGAGTTCGGGATCGTTCACAGCATCGTTTCACGAGCTTGGAGAGCATTTCAAACGACAGGAACAGCTGTCCGAGAGTTTAGTAGTGGTCTTCCACGAGCAACCACGGCGGCGGACGACCGGTATATTACCTTACAGGCGAGAAGAGACAGACGGCAGGCAGCGGGAGAAATCGCTAGGCACATGCAACTCACAACTGGACGTTCGTTATCTTGTTTTACCGTGGCCAGGTGGCTGCACAAAGGTGGTCTATTTCCACGACGACCAGTACGGTTTGT
This sequence comes from Macrothele yani, assembly GCA_039090855.1. Taxonomy (NCBI): domain Eukaryota; kingdom Metazoa; phylum Arthropoda; class Arachnida; order Araneae; family Macrothelidae; genus Macrothele; species Macrothele yani. The sequence goes on from CM077023.1 coordinate 22,244,009, forward strand.
GCCATTAATGCCTGCTCATCGGAGACGGTGGTTCTCGGTGCCAGGAACACAAGAACTGGACACTTCAGCAATGGGGTCCAGTTCTCTTTACGGATGACAGCCGATTTAGTCTGACGAGTGATTCTGAATGTATGCACATCTGGAGAGAGCAGGGAACACGCAATCACACCTCCAACATCATCGAAAGGGACAGGTTTGGAGGTGGCGGAGTTCTCGTTTGGGGCGGTATCATGCTTGGTAGCCGTACTGACCTCCACATCTTCCAAGGAGGTTCAGTCACTGGTGTCCGCTATTGTACCGAGGTTCTCCTGCGTCACGTGCATCTGTTTAGAGGTGCTGTGGGTCCCGAGTTTCTCTTCATGGAAGAAAACGCTACACCTCATCGTACAGTGGCTTTCGCAGAGCTGTTGGAGAGTGAAGATATTCAACGCATGGATTAGCCCGCAAGGACCCCGGACCTAAATCCAATCAAACACGTGTGGGACCTTCTCGGGAGACACTTTATAACGAAGTAAATTTCTCTGTCATTTTTATCCACGCCAGGATTCGAACCCGGATCCCCTCACTCCGGAATAAGTCACTCTACCAATTGAGCTACGCGGACGTTTTATTCTGATTCCTATCTGCCTTTATGTCGTGTGCGTCCTTCTGGCAGGTACGTCACATCTCCTGGTACGTTACATCATCTCCCCCTTCTTTTTTTTTTTTTTTTTTTTTTGAAGTGCTGGAGAAGGGATTCTCCTATTTTTCCTCTCTCGCGCTGTGGAAATAACATCACACCAATGCGAGATTTTTGAACGGTCGGGTCATCCGGATAGTTCGGGCGCCATTATAACGAAGTAAATTTCTCCGTCATTTTTATCCACGCCAGGATTCGAACCCGGATCCCCTCACTCCGGAATAAGTCACTCTACCAATTGAGCTACGCGGACGTTTTATTCTGATTCCTATCTGCCTTTATGTCGTGTGCGTCCTTTTGTCAGGTACGTCACATCTCCTGGTACGTTACAACTTGGCAGCATGTCACCCGCCGCCAGCAACTATTCCGCAGCTGCGATTGGCGCTACAAGAGGAATGGGCCGCGATGCCTCAACAGCTCCTTGACAACCTCGTCCTCAGTATGGACAGACGTTGTAAATCCTGCAACGCACTCAGGGGTGATCATATCCCCTACTAAAGACTGGATTTTTCTTGGCAGCCGCCTGTCATATGGACGTTTCTGTCTTCTGTCCTGTTGTGCTCGAAGCTACCTTTTCAATAAAGTGCCATTGTATCCTTTGGATTCCTGGTTTGGACGGTTTTGTTCACTTGTCCCATATTATTACATTTTGGGGATCTTATGGTATGATTTGAGTCGACGTGGAGCACTTCTGCACGACGTTACATTCGAAAAACCGTCTCGTCCTTAATTTTTGCACGCCAGTGTATATACAAAATTCTAATATCCTTATGGCTTGTCGAATAAAATCATCGCAGTAAGGTTGTTTAATAAAAAAAATGAATTGCAAGTTCTTAAATAAACAAAGAAACCTTAGATGGAGGACTGTAAATCTTTTCATGTCACGTTATAAACCTTGAAAACTAACAGATTAAATTTTTTCTTACTTTTCTTAAACCCCCACCAACAAAACCAGCAAGGGCAACACAAATCTTCCCAACAACACCGCACCGGACTTATTGTTGTTGGAATACTGTTGTTTTGGGGACCCTCTCCCCGAAAGTGTCGCCTATTTTTCATGTTTTCGCTTAAAATGCGACATCTATTAGAAAAACACCCGGCCTATTTTAATAAAAATGCATCAACTTACATTAGAAAAAAGGTGTAATTTTTTCCCTCTATTTTTCATTAACTTTTATTTTGTTCTGGTGATTTTCAAAAACTTCCATTTTTCGTCGGCCCGGCCCCCCGAAAAAAATTACACACGCCCCTGCGCCTGTTTGCCATTTCTGTCGTCTAAGCAGATGCCACGGGGGAAAGGGTCTTGATTACGATTCGCTGGATGACCAGGAAAGGAAAGTGAAAAGAGAGTACGTCACTACCTATGTGGTTCATCTTATACCAGTCAAAGACATGTGATGTCTGAAGAGTTTCCATCTTTTTCGTGCTCACTATCTACTACTAATTTAGTTGATAATGTTCAAAGCAGCACTTGTCCTAGAAGAAAAATCTGGCTGAGCTTGAAATTTTTACAATACCTGCAAACTAAATTCATTTCCAAATCAGTGCTAGTTATTATGAAATATATTTTTAATCTAATAATATAATTACATACTTAGTTTGTTATACAAACATTCACTCCAATATTTTGCTAAAAGCCTAAATATTACAAAAATATCCACAGTTAGAAATTTGTATTAATGACACTTTTTCGAACACGACAGTTTCACCTATTTTCAGAACATCTGGGTATTTTTCAGAAAGAAATGTAATTTTATAAATTTATTTTGAAGACAACAAATGTGTGTGTGAGACCAATACAACTATGGCTATATTAGAACCAATGTCATTATTACTTGCATCGTTAGTTTTAATGGTGCTCATTATTTTGTAACCCAGATTATTAGTAATATATCGCAAAAAAAAAATCAGGTAGGCTCAGTTCTGATTGAGCCGTCAGTTTAAAACGTAGGACTACGACTTGCAGATAGGAGAGTTGAAATGAGCTAGTCGAGTATGATTTCAAAGCGTTTATTTAATTTGTTATAGCCAACACAGGTCTATGATATGAAAAGCAGCTTACATAGTTTTTACAAATAATGCTGGATACATTGCGAACACAAAGCAGATTGATACACGAAATAACCAACGTGGTGCTCTGTCTTCTTGGGCTTCTTACATTCCTCATCACTTGCTGTTCCCTCTCGTTTTGATTTTCTCCACTTTTGCTCGCGTTCATTCTGAGAATTCTGCGGCATTGTCGAAAATGTTAACCCGTTCAAACAAAAACAGTTTTTAAAAGTTTTAGTTTGACCCACTGCGATATGTTCTTTATATACACTGACGGAAAAAAAATCCCAACACAACGAAAAAATAGTTGTAGAGGAATGAAACGGCGGCAATACATTTGTATGGGTAATATATTTAATCGATTAAGGTTTCAAGATCACAGCTTATTGTAAGCGCGAGAAGAGCCATTTTAAATGTGAAATGCTGGTACATTAATAACCGGTGTAACCGCCAGAATGTTGAATGCAAGCACGCAAACGTTCATGCATTGTGTCGTACAGGTGCTGGATGTCAGTTTGTGGGATGGAGTTCCATGCCTGTTGCACTTGGTCGGTCAATACAGGGACGGGGAATGCTGGTTGGGGGTGACGCTGGAGTTGTCGTCCAATGATGTCCCATACGTGCTCGATTGGTGAAAGATCTGGTGATCTAGCAGGCCACGGCGACATGTCAACACTCTATAGAGCATGTTGGGTTACAACAGCGGTATGCGGGCGAGCGTTGTCCTGTTGGAAAACACCCCTGGAATGCTGTTCATGAATGGCAGCACAACAGGTTGAATCACCAGAACGACGTACAACTGTGCCGTCAGGGTGCGTGGGATAACCACGAGAGTGCTCCTGCTGTCATAGGAAATTGCTCCCCAGACCATAACTCCAGGTGTAGGTCCAGTGTGTCTCGGCCGCAGACAGGTTGGTTGCAGGCGCTCACCTGGTCTCCTTCTAACCAACACACGGCCATCACTGGCACCCAGGCAGAACCGGCTTTCATCAGAAAACACAACAGATCTCCACTCCGTCCTCCAATGAGCTCTAGCTTGACACCACTGACGTCGCAAACGGCAGTGGTTTGGAGTAAGTGGAATGCACGCTACAGGGCGTCTGTCTCGGAGCTGTCCTTCAAGTAACCGATTTGTAACAGTTCGCTGTGTCACTGTGGTGGCAACTGCAGCTCGAATTGCTGCCGCAGACGCGGTACGATGTGCCACGGCCATACGCTGTACACAGCGGTCTTCCCTCTCAGTAGTGCCACGTGGCCGGAAGGAAACCCGGTCTTCTTGAGGCAGTACCTTCCCTTGACCACCGCTGCCAACAATCATGCACAGTGGCTACATTTCTGCCAAGTCGTTCTGCAATATTGCGGAAAGAAAATCCACCTTCTTGTAGCCCTATTACACGACCTCGTGCAAACTCCGTGAGCTGTTGATAATGGCTTCTTCGTCTTCTAAAAGGCATTATTGACTAACATCAACACCCTACGTCGAATCTCAACGATAACTAACGCTCACGAACGTTACAGCAGTATTTACAGCAAACCTGCTTTGCATGTTCCGAGGGGGCGCTACTAGCGCCACACGTATGCGCCGAGCGCGAAATTTGCATAGACGTCATCTTACAGATGTACTCTCACCGCCTACCAACTGTCGTTTATCTAACACAACGCCTTCTTGGTGTTGGGATTTTTTTTCCGTCAGTGTATTTGAATAGATCTCGTTAAGAACGTTAAAACGTTACCACGCACAGTAGTTTTGCACTAGTCGTTTTCCAGATAAACTGCGATATTGTCAAAAGGGTTCACCGGTTCACAAGAAAGCAATATTTAAAATGTTCAGTTCAAACCACTGCAAAATGTTCTTCGCATATTCAAATCGTCGGCAGCTTTAAAACTATACCATGCACAGTCGTGTTGCGCTCACGGGTGCCGGGATAGACTGAGTCAAACGCGGCGGGCACCCCCAGAAATATTGCATCACTTTCCCCGCTCACAAGGAGCGAGGGGGCGTCGCGCGCGCGATGTATTGCGTAGTACATGAATTGGACTCCATGCTGTTTACCAATATGCTAACGCAATAAGTATGCGGCACGTATTTTTAACGCCATAATGATTTGAATTTTGAACGACTGGAGAACGGTTCAGACCTCCCAGCTACATTTATTGGCTCCAATGTAATACCTCTAAGACCGCTTCGTAAGCTAAATGTTACGTAAACCCGTATGTAATATAGAAAGTGATTGTATAATGTATATTCATTTGAGGTGGTTAGACCTAAAATATCTGCCTTGTGTTTCCAATCGTAAAACTTCTTTACATATTTTCTTCGCAATTAATGTATTCCCAAGGATGAAAATTTGCACATCGATAACACTAACTTTAACCCTACGGGTAGCAAGCACGTATATATACGTTCGGCGGTTTCTGTGTACAAAGCGCCGACGACGCAATAATTTGTTCATCGAAAACCTGTTCAAATCCCACGAGAACGCAATACTACGTCGAGAAAATTTTCAGGCTAATAGGGACCAGAACGCCTATTTGCGCACCATAATAACGGCGAATACTACAGAAAGGGGAGTCTTCTGCTACACATGTAAAAAAAAAATCGTATTACCCTTTGCAAAGCTCCTGCCACCTGGAGGGTTAAGTTATAGCATGGGATACTTAATACTTGCTAAAACATAACCATAATTAAGAAATCCAACATATGTTTGTCTACTGACGTCATCAATGTACAGGTCACGCCATCTATTAACAGGTCTGAACATTACTCAAAGAAAAATTATTTTTTAATATAATTATGGTTGTGTTTTAGCAAGTATCCCATGCTATAACTTAAAGTTAGTATTATTGAAGTGCAAATTTTCATCTTTGTAAATACATTAATTACGAAGAAAATATGTTAAGAAATTTTCCCATTGGAAACATAAGGAAGAGATATTAAGTAAACCACATTAAGGTGGATCCACCTAAAATCTTTGCCTTGTATTTCCAATGGGAAAATTTCTGTAGCCATTTTCTTCAAAATTAATGTGTTCCCAAGGATCAAAATTTTAACATCGATAAAACTAACTTTAAGTTATAGCATGGGATACTTGTTAAAACATAACCATAATCATATTAAAAAATCATTTTTCTTTGAGTAATGTTCAGATCTGTTAATAGATGGCGTGACCTGTACATTCATGACGTCAGTAGACAAACATATGTTGGATTGCTTAGTAATGGTTATGTTTTAGCAAGTATTAAGTATCCCATGCTGTAATGCTATAAACTAAAGTTAGTTTTATCGATGTACAAATTTTCATCCTTGGGAATACATTAATTGCGAAGAAAATATGTACAGAAGTTTTACCATTGGAAACAAAAGGCAGAGATTTTAGGTGGAAACTACCTTGAAGAATCGTATTTCTCAGTAAAATACTTGAATGCACTATGAATTACTTCAAAAAACTTACCAGGAAAATAAGGCCAAGTGTATTGATACATGCAGCAGTAGCCCTGAGGTAATCTGCAACGGAAGACTGCGTGGTCTCAGTCAATGAAAATAGTCGGACAAAAACATACACAAATGGTCCAAAAAGCATCGTACAGATCACCAATGTTGATGCAAGCTGCAAAAGAAAGAATCATAACATCATTTCATATTATTTCTGCAAGTCATTAATAACATGTAAGGCACCGTTTCAATTAAAAAAAAACTTTTAAAATGCGAAATACTCTGTATACACACAAAACAAAACAAAATTCAAATCTGATATACCTAACGCCTATGGTTTGCAGAATTTCGATGTCTAGAAAATTTGTATCCTTCAAGGGGCGAAAAGTACAGTATCATAAATATATGTAGCGTTCAAAACTGCATTATTTAAAAACTATAAAGGTCTGAAAAAACTTTGTTATGCTAGTACAATAGGTATATAGGATAATCACACAAAAAGCGCTTATGGCGTAGTAAAAACCGTTTATTTACGGGCGTAAGACGTATATAGATTTGCCAAACTTTCGCTTTCCACTAAGAGGTTGAAAGGAGGCACTTGGATGCTTTTTCAAGACAATATATTGTATAACGAAGTAAATTTCACCGTCATTTTTATCCGCGCCAGGATTCGAACCCGGATCCCCTCATTCCGGAATAAGTCACTCTACCAATTGAGCTACGGGGACGTTTTATTCTGATTCCTATCTGCCTTTATGTCGTGTGCGTCCTTCTGGCAGGTACGTCACATCTCCTGGTACGTTACATCATCTCCCCCTTATTTTTTTTTTTTTTTCGAAGTGCTGGAGAAGGGATTCTCTTATTTTTCCTATCTCGCGGTGTGGAAATAACATCACACCATTGCGAGATTTTGAACGGTCGGGTCATCCGGATAGTTCGGGCGCCATTATAACGAAGTAAATTTCTCCGTCATTTCTGTCCACGCCAGGATTCGAACCCGGGTCCCCTCATTCCGGAATAAGTCACTCTACCAATTGAGCTACGCGGACGTTTTATTCTGATTCCTATCTGCCTTTATGTCGTGTGCGTCCTTCTGGCAGGTACGTCACATCTCCTGGTACGTTACAATTGTTTTAAATATATAGGTAATACATTGCCTTGAAAAAGTCACCCAGTGGAGAGCAAAAGCTTGGCGAATATATACAAAAACCGTCTACTGCCTCCTTTCAAGGCAATATATTGCATTGAAAAGGCCACCTAGTCCCTCCTTTCAAGACAATATATTGCCTTGAAAAAGCCTCCTAGTGGAGATTAAAATTTGGCAAATTTATATATTTCTTACTCCAGCAAATAAAGATTTTACTGCGCTATAAGTGCTTTTTGATTGGGAGCAATCTGGTGTACTTTTAACTAATATTAAGTATACACAGATACATTCTAAGGGAAGTCACATAATAAATTATAAGAAAATAGTTTTGACGAAAATATTAGTGTCACAATAGTCTACATACAAAGTAAAGGAAAATATGCGTACATGCCGTGTAAATTAAATTAATATCGTGTGGGGCTACTTTTGAAACAATCATCGTTTGTAATTTCCAAGGTATTGTATCCCATGTAATTTCAGATTCTGCTTGTGTTAGGGGTCCCTTCAGCTCCCCTCGAACTGTTATGATATGCAATGTTCAACACAGAAAATACCACACCAGGAAGTATTTGTCGGAACGCCATGCAAACTTCGGGTTATATGTCGACAATTAGGGTTATGAAAACGATTTGCAGTTGAGAACCAATCACGTGGTACTTGAGTGAGATAAAAGGGCAACACGGCTCTGCGTAGCTAAGTTTAATCTTCTTACCTGTGAACCACGGCATCAGTGTGATCTCGGTGGCAAAAGCCCGTGTGAGGAGTGAGAATGCTGGAACATGTCATTGGGAATCCTACCGACTGACTAATACATTTACCGGAGGATTCATAAGATGTAGTACCAGTGCCGCATCGCGGCGGAAACACGTTACAGTGGAACAGCTAGGCGAACTGCGACAATATTGGTTAGAGGAAGTTAACACGCCTCGCCGTATTGGGACTGGTGCAGGTAGGCGAACGTTTAAACACCTCGATTGCCGTGTTCGATCTCTAGCCGTAGCAGCCCCACAATTCAGAGCGGGCCGCATTTGACGACGTTTACAGGCAACAATGGACATCCCCGTATCAACATGGACTGTAAATCGCCGATTGGCTGAGGATAGGTTTGCGTCCTCGCCTGCCATTGCGACGACTGCCACTCACCGGAGCACATCGTCGCGCAAGATTGTAGTGACGCCGTGGCATACATGCGTGGCGGGACGAACAGATACATGCCGTATCCAACGCAGCCTCGTTTCTGTCTCAGCGCCGACGGGCATCGATTGAGATTCTGGAGATGACGTGGTCACCGGAATGATCTTGCTGCCATCCGTGAGCATCATGAGGCTCCATAGCCTGGTGCCATTGTTTTGGGCACTGTGTGTTTCAACAGGCGTGCGCCTTTCGTAAGCACAGTGGGTACAATGGCTGTACGGCGATATGTAGATGATGTGCTGCAACACGTTCTGTTGCCGTATTTCCGTTGTATCTCTGACGCCCAGTTTCAACAAGGTAATGCTCGACCGCACTCTGCCAGCAACAGCGGAAGGCGCTTAAAGTTGCCCCTGTGCTATCCTGGCCATCTTAATCTCCAGGCTTCTGCTCAGTAGAACGCTTAGCACGTTATTGGCAAAAGATTTAACGCATCTACCCGATCCCTTAGTAGTGTCGAGGAATTGTGGACACAGGTCAATGGCGCATGGGCAGATGCATCTCAAAGCCCCATCAGGGGACTTTTCCACTCGATGCGATTCCACGCCGTGTTGCCGAATGTGTAGCCCGGCATGGTGAGTCGTACAACCTGCTGACTCAGGCCACACTATTATATATTTTTGCCCGTAGCAGTCATTTAATCCTTCAGAGATTAAATCACTTCTTTTCCATCTACTTATCTACATGCGTTCAAGTTTCGTCTCTTTGCGTGTATTCCTTCATGGTGCGGCATTTTCTATATCGAGCAGTGAATTTTCGAGCTCGCCCCCAGATATGTTCCATGAGGTTTAAATCCGGAGATTGGGAAGATTTCGATAATTTATAAGGGAGCCATTCCTTAACAATCTAGGATGTGTGCATAGGGTCGTTATACTATTGGGCCATCCATTGGTTTTCAAGCCCTAAGCTCTTGACGGATTGCTGTTGATCGGCACCAGAGTTGGGCAAAATCGTAATTGAATTAATCGGTAATGCATTACAGCGTAATGGTAATGGGAACAAGAACTTAGCTTTACCATTACATGGTAATTGTAATGACATGTAGCAGTTACTCATTATAATCGTAATGGTTAACTATATGTTGGTAATTAACCACTAACTAATGAGTAACAATGCAACGTGAATGAACCAGTACACCCTTATACGTTGTGTAGGTTGTTTGGCAATTGTTCCACCCCTCGGACCTCAAATGCGTGTATGTAGGTATTGGAGATAGTACGTGTGTGAAATGAGTAGTTGCCCCGTTTTCGCCGCAAGTAAAGTGATTTGAACGAAATAACACATATGAACTAAGTACGAATGGGGTGTTTATTTCGGTTAGAGTTACTCATTTCGTCCATCTCCAGTACAGTATCCTGGTCCATCACATACGTTTCACTGTCCAAAATAATTACCCCACTATAGCCACAAGCACGTATTAGCACTACACTCACAGTTCAGCAACTCAGGGTGCACTGCCGAATATTACAAAATTTGCGAATTCCTGACATTTTTGCTGTACTTCTCAGGTGTTGTCCATTACTTGTTCGATACGAACACTGGACTAGCGAGCGACTGACCCCTTTATATATACTTCACGATAGGACCTGAACCTTCTGGAATATTCTTGATTTACATAAAGCTCTCCAACTTCCCACTGCGCGCTCATTCTGAAACATTCTACAAACCTTTTTGCTGCTTCTAGAACATTCTACAACACTTCGGTCTCTGTCTGCTATGTTACATGGCCGACTTTTCTAGACATAGCTTTTGGCACACGTACATTTCTATAAACTATTAATATGTAATTATTATTTGCAAATTGTGTAATTTCATTACCAAATAATCACATTGCGTTTGAATGGCATTATTAAATAATTAAATTATATCCTCTTCATTGTAATGCATTACATATTAATTCCATTACCTTGGGCAAACCATACTTGGGATTACCTTGTAATGCATTACCTGTTACTGCATTACCTTGTAATGCCATTACACGTTAATTTTAATCTGTACTTCCATTACTTTGTAATGCATTCCTGCCCAACTCTAATCGGCGCACAATCAGTCCATTGTAACCCCCCCCCCCCATAAAAATTAATTTTCCCACCCTAGCAACTGTTCCCAAATTAATGCATTTCCTTCACCGTGTTTTACTGTGGAGATAAGATTTTCCGTATTCATTCCTTGATTTGCCTTCAGCCAAATCTACTTTTGTTTCTAAAAATGCATAGTTCTTGTTATATAGTCTTTGGAAAAGTTTAATCTTTGTTGATTTTTAGAGGATATTACGGGCCTTCTTCAAACTCTGCTATGAGCTTCTTCAGATAGTATAACACTTCGTCTTGTCTCGGGGTGTACAGTCTTACCGGTCGGTCCCGGATGATTGGTCCAATGCCGATTCGTCCAAAGGGACAATTAGTCCAATGCCGATTCGTCCAAAGGGACAATTAGTCCAATGCCGATTCGTCCAACGACGATTGGTCCAATGCCGATTCGTCCAAAGGGACAATTAGTCCAATGCCGATTGGTCCAATGTCCGATTCGTCCAATGCCGATTCGTCCAATGGTACGATTGGTACAATGCCGATTCGTCCAATGGTACGATTGGTGCAATGCCGATTCGTCCAATGGTATCATCTTACCAACGGTAAACTGTTTTATTTTCCAGAAAGGAATAATGATTTAAATAATTCTGCTCATTATGTCCTTTTGAAAGATCATTTCCGTATATTTGGTAATTGTAAACATTTTACATAAAACTGGTAAAAGGCACTCAATGGAACATTTCTCAGCTGTTTGCAAAGCACCTAGGCGCGGGCCTTTTTAGAAGATTTTGAGTTACAACCTAGATATTTGGTATTTGTAAACATTTTGTAAAACCTTACAAACGGCACTCATCGTATCATTTCTCATGTCTTTACAAGGCACCTAGGCGGCAGGCCTTTTTAGAAGATTTTGAGTTACAACCTAGATATTTGGTATTTGTAAACATTTTGTAAAACCTTACAAACGGCACTCATCGTATCATTTCTCATGTCTTTACAAGGCACCTAGGCGGCAGGCCTTTTTAGAAGATTTTAAGTTACAACCTAGATATTTGGTATTTGTTAACATTTTATAAAACCTAATAAAAGGCAATCATCGCATCATTTCTCATGTCTTTACAAGGCACCTAGGCCGTGGGCCTTTTTAGAAGATTTTGAGTTACAACCTAGATATTTGGTTTTTGTAAACCTTTTATAAAACCTTATAAAAGGCACTCATCGTATCACTTCTTAGGTCTTTACAAGGCACCTAGGCCGCAGGCCTTTTAACATTTTTTATTCTACTGATGTCATATTCTAACGTTTACATATTAGGTAAAGTTAAAAATACTAGCATAACATTAGTAACTTTTCTTGATAGGTAAAGGTTATGAATCTGACAACGGTAGGATAAAAACTGTCAAAAAGGCATAGGCCTAGGACCTGTGAATTAATATTTCGTGCTTAAGTAAAAACGCAATATTAACTTGTTTGATAGGTAAACGTTATGAATATGACATAGGTAGAATAAAATGTTAAAAAGGCCTCTGTCCAAACCCAACCAGAACGTTTCCATTGGTCAGTTGGCGGAACCCCACTGCATGCTACAAACAGAAACGGAAAACTGGTATTTCATATTATTTCATGCAAAAGAGAAACATTGAAGTTGATTGAACGGCTCGTACATCAATAACTTCATCGGCAGCAAGGACAGTATAACAAAAAAAAACGTGATTCCGAAAAAAAAAATCTGTAACCACAATATTAGGTATGAAATGTAACATTATTTTACATTCTTTGTACTACCGGTACTTTCGTATAACATCGGAGATAAAATCAGAATAGCTGAGATTTTTATAACACGAGTAGCACTTCGGACAGATAGGACGGAATTGGACCAATCGTCCATTGGACGAATCGGCATTGGACTAATCGTCCATTGGACGAATCGGCATTGGACTAATCGTTTCTTTGGACCAATTGTCCACTGGACGAATCGTCCCTTCGGACGAATCGGCATTGGACCAATCGTACCAGACCCCTTACCGGTCATCCTTTCAGTGTTTCCCGATAATGTTGTAACACTTAGTTTTGCGGATTACATTTTAGTCTTCTCAGAACAACTCTATCCTCTGGATCACTTCATATCATGGGACGATCATATCAAGTTCTATTCAACACTCTTCTCTGGTGGACTAAAATTTCCTTACAACAGTTTGGACACTTACTCTGCTTTTAAGAGCATTTTTCAAAATCTCACCGTATGATCTGTTTTCTTTTAAACTTGTAAACAAATATCTCGTGTGTAAAGAAATTTCCGTACTCACAAAACCAGTTGAATTAACGAGGCGAAAGCTCTGCTAACATTTACTAAGACTCACGACTAAGCCTAACGTATTGCAAACCACTTTGGCAATTGCGAACGAAGAAGCGAGTTTGAAGTACTTAACAAAAATCTACGAACTGTGCGTAGATTTTTGTGATAATTTCAAGGTAATTTTTTGCATACTCCTGTGAATTTCGTTTGTAGCGATTTTTGTCTAACAGTATTCTTGTACCTACAATGTTTAATCATTGGATGGTTTCTCAAAATTTTATATTCTCCTAAATTTGTTAAATTTTGAAGGGAGTATGCTAACTTCTGTGACTCCCAGTGTGTGCTACTCATGTGTTCTTGAAAGGAGTTGCATTGCATGCCGGCCTTGGCCAATAGACTATAATACTCGAAGTCTCCTGGTAAATATACACTGGCGGAAAGTGAAAAAACAACACCAAGAAGGAATTGGCGGACGATCATGAAAGTTACACATGTTAATGGGGTCGAGTTTACGTAGGGGTGATGTTAATTTCGGGACCAACCGGTGAGCGCTTACGCCACAGCACGGCACAATATGCAAATTATCGTCGGTGGTATTTAAGGAGTACGGCGAAGTGAATGTAATCAGTCGTCGGCGTACGGACACGTGCGAAGACGCTGCAATGCCTGGACATGGAAGACGTGTACGATTTCAGCAGTTATCGGACTTTGAGTGAGGTCGTCTAGTCGGACTCCGCGAGGCCGGGTGGCCGTATCGTCGTATTGCGGAGCAAATTGGACGGGAAGTATCGGTGGTGGTACGATGGTGGCGTAGATGGTCCGAGGAACATTCCCACACGAGAAGACGTGGAACCGGGAGTCACAGACGGACTGATGAGCGGACCGATCGACGCATAAGAAGAACGGAGTTGTCAAGTAGAACATCCACTGCGACGCAAATCCGAGCTGCCGTTACACCTGAGGTGACTGTGCGAGCAATCCGCAACCGTCTACTGGATGCAGGACTACGTGCACGTGTACCTCTGGCATGTGTACCTTTGACTCCAGCCCAACGTCAGGAACGGCTGCAGTGGTGTCGCCGTCGTCTGCACTGGAGAACGCAATGGCGATCTGTCGTGTTCAGCGATGAAAGCAGATTCTGCTTGGGAGCCTCCGATGGCCGTATGCGTGTTCGCAGACGCACAGGGGAGCAACTCTACCCTTTTTGCTTCCGCCAGCGACAAACAGGGCCTACATCTGATCTCCTGGTGTGGGGAGCGATCAACTATTGCTCCCGTACACAACTGGTGTTTGTACCGGGTACGTTAAACAGCACCACCAACATCAACAACATCATTCAGCCCGTTGTTGTGCCATTTGTAAGGTCGGTCCATAGTGGTGTTTTCCAGCAAGATAACGCACGCCCACACACAGCACGTGCAACGCACCAGGCACTTCAGGGTGTGTGACAACTTCCATGGTCTGCACGTTCACCGGATTTGTCCCCCATTGAGCACGTGTGGGATTTTATGGGACAACGACTTATCCGGTCTCCACGGCCAGCCACGACCATCCCCGATTTACGCGTCCAGGTTGAGGATGCTTGGAACTCAATACCCCAAACTTACATCCAACATCTGTACGACAGACTCCATGCCAGAATTGCACAGTGTGACGCAGTTAAAGGATTTTCAACCTCGTACTAACCATGTTACATGGAAATGTTATTTTTCAGTTTACCAGCAAATACAGCTGTATTTTGCCATAATGTTTTGATCACGTTATCCTCTGTATTCCGTTATTATGCTGTATAAATTTTGTTGGCATCAGACTTCTCCTTCTTGGTGTTCTTTTTTCTCTTTCCGCCAGTGTATGTAGAATAATAATAGATTTTAAAAACCTATCCCAAAAACTGAATTTCACCATTTTTCCTTTCACCTGATGATAGGTTTAAGGTGGTTCCACCCAAAATCTCTGCCTTCTGCTTCCAATGGTAAAATTTCTTTACATATTTCTTTTTTTTTTTTTTTGATTGGAGGTTTAACGACCACCGTGAGCAACTCAACGGGCTATAAGCAGTCGCCCGTCCCTAATTTAGGGTCACTGGTTCCAGGGAAGGGAGAGAGCCAGTGCCGTAAGACAAACACAACATCCATGCCTCACCGGGATTCGAACCCGGACCCCGTTCGGACGAATGATCAGAGGCCATCGCTTAGACCACTGCGCCACCGGGGCGGCCATATTTTCTTCGCAATTAGTATATTCCCAAGGATGAAAATTTGCACATCGATAAAACTAACTTTGCGTTACAGCATGGGGTACTCAATACTTGCTAAAACATAACCATAATTCAGCAACCCAACATTTGTTTGTATAGTGACGGCATCAATGTACAGGTCGCGGCATCAACTAACAGGTCTGAACATTACTCAAAGAAAAATGTTTTTTTTAATATAATTATGGTTATGTTTTAGCAAGTATCCCATGCTATAACTTAAAGTTAGTTTTATCGATGTGTAAATTTTCTTCCTTGAGAACACATTAATTGTGAAGAAAATGGCTACAGAAGTTTTTCCATTGGAAATACAAGGCAAAATTTTAGGTGGATCTACCTTAAGGTGGTTTTACCTAATATCTCTGCCTTATGTTTCCAATGAGAAAATTTATTTTCATATTTTCTTCGCAATTAATGTATTCCCAAGGATGAAAATTTGCACATCGATAAAACTAATTTCAAGTTACAGCATAGGATACTTAATACTTTCTAAAACATAACCACGATTATATTAAAAATCAATCATTTTTCTTTGAGTAATGTTCAGACGTGTTAATAGATGGCGCCACCTGTACATTGATGCCGCCACTAGACAAACAAATGTTTGATTTCTTAATTATGGTTATGTTTTAGCACGTATTAAGTATCCTATGCTGTAACTTAAACTTAGTTTGATCGACGTGCAGTTTTTCATCTTCTGGAATACATTAATGGCGAAGAAAATATATAAAGAAATTTTACCATTGGAAACATAAGGCAGAGATTTTAGGTGGAACCACCTTAAACGTGAAATAAACTTGAAGTTTATTTTGTTAGTACATTCTCACATACCGTAAAACTAGGAGAAAAAAATAATTAGGGAGCATTTCCGTAAGTTTAATTAGGAAGCAACGGTACAGAGAAGAGACAGTACTTTAAAGCGTGGGTTGTTACAAGTTCTTGTTTATGATCAAAATTTTCGGAAATCACAATAAATTAGTATCAGATTCTGAATAGAATGTACTTAGTCCTACTATTAACATCTTGACGCACTCTATTGATAGTGAATTAGGTCTTACGCAAGCATCACGTCGCAGACCCAACTATAAATGCACTTTTTGCAAAAAAACAAAACAAACAAAAAAAAAAAAAAAACGGGAAAAAAACAAAGCAACCAGAAGGAATCATCTAATCTTTATTTGAATTGGAATGTGCAATGTACATGTACAGGAAAGGAAATGATTGCAATTTGAGCAGTTGGGCAACTTATTCGAATAAAACAGGTACACGAATGAAACGAATCAGTACGTTGTAGCGCCACCTGCTATTCGGAAACAAGCGGTTGCATGGTGTGGCATAGGCACACACATTTTATGGATAGAGTCCATAAAATTTGCCTGGCGGTGCCCAAATTGCGGCCATGTTCACCGACATCTGGGGATGGTAGTAGGTGGCGTCCTGTCATATCCCAAAAATGTTCGATCGGTGAGAGGTCGGGCGATCGGGCTGTCCATAGAAGGGTGTCAACGTTACGGAGGATTGCCTGGGAGAGCCGTGCCCCGTGTGGCCGGGTATTATCCTGTTTAAAATTGTTCGGTGATGCTGCGACATGAATGGCAACACAAGAGATCGTACATGGGCGTCGACGTACCGTTGCGCCCTGAGAGTGGTACGGAGGACAACAAAGCTATCGTAGGAAATGGCTTCCCAGACAGTCACTCCCGGCGTGTGAGTCGTTTAAAGGCAGGATCTGGGATCTGTGCGCTGACCGGCTCGTCTACGTATACGTATGCGCTGGTCATCGGCGTCAAATACAAACCGTGACTCCTCACTGAAGACAATACGACGCCACTGGACACTGTCCCACGTTGATCGGTCCCAAAGCCACTGAAGCTAGTGCCGGCGATGCTCACAGGTCAGTGGTAGGCGGCGGGGTGGCCTCCTCGAATGTTGTCCAAGGGCCGCAAGTCTTCTGGCAACGGTTGGGATGGCCACTTTCGTACCTTTTTAAGCGACGCAACATCACCACGTATGGTTGAGAGAAACTAATCGATTACTTGATGATCGCGCTCTGTCGTTGCTCTCGGCCGTCCACAGCTCAAGCATCGCAGGGTTGTGTACTCCTTTACTTATTGGCGCCAACATAGACCGATCGCCGCGTCGCCCCGACTCAAGTGCCTGGAGATACGGCGACTTCACCAACCGGTTTCTCTCAGTCTAATTATGCGTCCTCTCTCAAACTCGCTCAGCTGCTCGCATTGTTTACGGGTCCCACGTCGAGGTATGTCTGTGGAAGTTCATGCAACTGCAATCCACTGTCACAATTGTTCTTGCGTGCGAGCTTTGCTCTTGACATACTCTCCTCGATGCGCGGTTCCCATGCGCTGTAGCGGGCCACTATTTTTTCATTCGTCTTTATTTTTCAATAATTTGCATATTCGGCTCTGAGGTACTTTCATGTGGAGTTTCATCATGATTGAACAACTTTCTCGGGGTGCTTCTTTTTTTTTTTTGCAAAGAGTGTATGTTCGTAGGGCTATGATAGATAATGAATGCGAGGTGCTTCTATCGGCAAAGTTATCTGGTTTCCAACAAGGGTTATTAGCAGGGTGCCCCTTCCCCCCTTTCCTTCACATCAGCAATCGCTCCGTGCGTGACGTTTCAGCGGCCATTTGAATTTTATTTTGCCATTTTATTTTTGCCTATCTAGCATACAATCAAATGGCCCATGCAATTTCTGTACCAAACAAAGATTAACCAAATACTAATAGCACCATATGCAAACACAAAGAAATACAATACATATATATAAGAAATGCAGTAATATAACACATAAATGCAAAAATATGTATAATAATAGAACTAACACAAGCACATGAACCATCAAACATGCAAATACAATTATTTTATACAACAATAATTTACATATAATGCACAGTACAAATGAAGTTTTAGTAATACCGAAACACGTGTGACAATACGAATAGTACTACGTATATTACAAGCACTTTTTCAATCAACTCTAGTGCAACATAGCATGGAGCCTGGGGAAAAGGCTAGTGCAAGCTTGACGAGCCCCTATTCCCCTTGAAAAAACGAAAGTGCCAAGTCAAGAAATTATCTTCCTATAGAACTGCAATTTACATAATAGGAAATGTAGATAATGAAACCAGAAACATATTAACTGCATATCAAGTATTTCCTTAATTCTCTTTTAAATGAAGCATAGTTAACAATTATTCTAATACTAGCGGAGATACCCGGCGTTACCCGGGATAGACATAAAGTATGTTTTCAAGTAACAATGTAAATCGCATTATAAAAGAAATCCTACCATGATGAACAACGCTCAAGTCGGGCCTCACGCTGTTCCAAGGTCTCCGCCACCCTAGATACACTGGCTCTTTCCCGCTGATCCATAAGTCTTCGATCACGCTGTTCGGTTCTCTCACTCTCTCGAAGTAATCTTAATTTCTTTGCTTTCGGCTGAACTTGTCCGATGGGTTTGCGTTTTTTTTGGAGGCATGTCACCACACTTGATGAAAATTTTATTATAAAAATTACAATTTATAATGGCCGTTCTGAGCCCTAAAAACTCGAAATAGCAAACATGCACAATAATGCACTTCCTGCACTCCGCATTCAGCTTTCTAGAGTGTAGATGTACAACCTGATCACACCCAACGTGAAAGAAAGTAATTTACAATGATATAAGGATTTTTTTTTACTAATCTCGAAAACTAAACCGATTAGGATAATTCTTTCACCGTTGAGAAGCTTTCCGAAAGACAAAGGCTATTTCGTTTATTTATTATTTTTTTATTTTTTTTATTACTTTTTATTATTTTTGGCTGTACTACCGAATAACATTGCTTTCAAGTAGTTTCCAATTTCCCATGTATCGTTCCGCTTTGTTTACATACAACCTGTGTCACACCCAAAGTGAAAGAAAGTAGTTCACGATAATATACGGAATTTGTTTTACTAATCTCGAAAACTTAACCCATTCGGATAATTCTTTCACCATTGGAAAGCTTATTTCTTTCCGGTGGACATAGGCTATTTCTTTTATCTATACTAATACCAATACTAATCTTGTATTTAAATTTAATGTATGAAGAAGGCCGTCTGTTTTAACTTCAACTTAACCTTGATGCTATTTGAGATGATCACGCCCATTGGTGGGAATCTGTAGCTCCACCCATATTTGAGACTCCTGGGCCAATTTTTGGGAGTCTAATGAAACCTAATCCTTACAAAGGAAATGCCGTGGTAACATAAACAAAAAATACTTACGAAAGTATGTTCCGCCGGTACGTTGTGTTTTCAAAAATCGGACTCTTCCCCGTATGCCTGAACCGCGGAAGCTTGCGAGGAGTGAGGTGTCACCTGACGACCGTTGCTCTGACACACGGAGTAATACCGCAGTAGCCGACTTGCACCCAGTCTATAGAGGGCCCCGTAAAAACACATTTGACCCCCTTAATGATGACATTTCTAAAAATCGTCCCGCTTGTATTTTAATCTGGGTGAGGAAGAGTATGTATGCCAATTTTGGTGCAAATCCATTAAACCATTTAGGAACGTATGCGGAACAAACATACACACTTTCACTTTTATATATACGTATATAGAGATAAATCGGCAACCCGTTCCAGAGTCGAGGGCAAGTGGCATTGATATTATAATACAAAACAATTGTCCGAGCTCTGGGTATCACCAAAGACCTATAGACGAGGAATGGAGCTGAGCCCAATATGTATGAAATATAACTTTCTTATTATACACACCCTGTGAACATGCACATTACTCATAACATTGCATCTGTTCTTTAAAGACTTTGAAAGAAAACGGATTGAAGCCGTACTAAAACAGAAATTTCAAACTAGAGGCAACAACGAACACGAAAAAGTGTTTCTGCATTAGCAGCGAACAAATAGGCCTCAACAGGAGTAGGATATCAAAAACATTTCGGCATTGACTAAGATTCCTTGATGTTTGAATGTATTTTTCTCTGAATCGGAAAAATCAGGAATCAATATCTGTAAAAAACAAAATTCGGACGATTTTCTAAGAGCTTCTGCTGTCATTCCGTTGGTGTATTTTTGAGCAAAAATTCATACAATTTCTGAATTCTTTTAATACCTACAAATATAGCTAACAGCTCACTGTACAAATGAAGTAGACGATAGGATGGGCCGGTATTTTTTGGCCTTAAGCAACAATTACGACAGCAGTAGCTCTACAGAGGTCGAGCCAGAAAATGACAGTTAAGCAAAGGTATTAATGACTTGTCTCTCACTACGGTGTACTTACCATCTTGTGAGGGACAGAATACTGGGCAGCAAAAAGTAACACTATCGGACCAGTAGGCACAACACCGTACAGAAACCCATAGAACGACAAATCTCCGACGAACTCGTTATTTCTGCACCACCATCTCACGCATACGAACAGAACGATGGGGAGGAGCAACCTTAGAGAGAAATAACAATGAGTCACTTTTGTTAGTGTTTTTAATACAAGTGTCGAAATTAAGGAGGTTTCGTGATATCAATTCACATGAAAACTTAATGAGAGAAACGAACTCTTACATCTTCATCAGAATCAGGGCGCAGGATAGCAGCACATCTGACTTGTCGAGGAAAGTTATCTTCCTTGAAACAGCGATTCCAAGAAGGAAGAGTACTGACGCTGCGAAAGCACTGGATAACATCTGCAAAACACAAGGTAAGGTTTTAGTGTACGTGGAATCACATTTCTTTGATAAAATGGAAGTTAAATTCTTAGAATATAAGGAATCCTTTGTTTTATTCACGAAGACCAAGGGGATTCATTGCTGTGTGGTGAGAGTTCAAGGACATTAATCAGAAAAGTGAGCATCCTTATGGCCAAACTACACTCACTTCCAAAAGTGAAGCACGGAGCAGTAAGATGTGAAAAAATGGAGAAGTACGGCTTGGATTGACGCGAAATGCGGCAGGAACGTAGGAAATATGTTTATTAATGAATAAAAACAAAGAAATACAGACAGAGATTAAAATAATATTGCAGTTTCAGAAATTATAAGATGACGTCAAATTGGAGTCATTTACAAAATGATTAATAAAGTCACAACAAACAACAAAACCCGACATTAATAAGGTATGTGAGCACCCCTCATCTGCATACAAAGTTTACAACGTCTGACCATGCTTTTTATGAGGTGATAAACCACCGCAGAGTCCAGTAATCGCCATTCCTCCTGTAGAGCAGTTTCCAAAGCTGTGAGAGTGGTTGGGGGCGGGAGACGTGAACACACAGCACGGCCGAGGGCATCCCGAAGATTTTCAATGGGATTAAGGTCGGGCGAGTACGCCCGCCACTCCATACGCGCAATCCCCTCACTCTCCAAGTAGTCGTCGACGATGACAGCTCTATGGGGACGCGCATTATCGTCCATTAAAACGAAGGCAGGACCAACTGCTGCAGCGTACAATCGCACAATAGGGTCTAGGACCTCTTCCCGATACCATACAGCCGTCACAGAACCCCGTCTCTAGATGTGGAGGTCGGTGCGATATCCCAACGAAATTCCTGCCCAGATCATGATGCTTCCACCTCGGAATGCATGATGTTCGGTGATGTTCTGGGGTCGATGGCGTGTGCCTTTTCCCCTCCACACCCGTACACGCTTGTCATCGGGTTGCAGGGCAAATCTGGACTTATCCGTGAACATAACGTTGCCCCAATCAGACACAGTCCAATTGACATGTTGGCGACACCACTTTAATCGCTCCCCTCTGGATTGGATGGATAGAGGAACACAAACCCGTGGTACCCGGGCGTACAGTCCCTTCATGTGTAGCCTTCGACGCACAGTAGTGGCAGATATCGTCTTACCAATGGCCACCGTAACCATAGATGTCACACGTGTGGCCGTAGTTCTTTGATTCCGCTTGGCTATAACAGCAATATATCGGTCTTCCGCTGGGGTTGTAGCCTTTGGGAGACCGGCCACAGGTCTGCGGACAACTGTTTGGCTGGTTAGAAATTGTTTCCATAAACGTGAAATGACGGAATGATTCACGCTGAAGAAACCAGCAACATCTGTGATTGACTGTCCTGCTTCAATGCGTCCGACGGCACGCCAGCACTCAGAATCTTCCAATCGTCTTCTGGAAGCCATAAAATCAAGTCTGTCTTCAAAACAAATCCTCCGACAGTTCTCAACACCTTGTAGCAGCATTTGCATGCAACTCCTGTACCCCTTCAGAGTGCTGGCTTCTTATATGACTGCCTGTTTTGCCTATTTCTCGGCAAGACACCGTGATTCGCTGTTACCTACCACATTTGCATACTTTCATCTACCGCTGCGGCGAATTGCAGCCTCACCAATTCCGATTGGCTTCCGGAAATTAACTTCTCCCTCTGCGTGCTTAACTTTTGGAAGTGAGTGTATTTTTATGAAAGATTGTTAGATGCTATCAAGTACAGTATTAAATAATGCCATATACCGAAAACAAACCTCGAAAATAATAAAGGTTTTAACCAGCTGGAATGAATTACCTCGCGGTTAGTAAAATGAGCCAAAATGAGCTCGAACGAATATTTTCGCTGTCTAAGCAGTGGGCCGAACGCGATGGAACGAGTGAACTAGAGATGGGCCCGTGCTCGTCTACGGAAACAGGGCACGGGCTTGGCATTACATATGCTGAATTTCATTACTGAATTCTTTATATATATCCTTCATTGTTTAAAAGTTACCTTCACGAAAAACTGTAATTAAAAAATAATTCCCTGGGTATTATTGTTATAAACTGGTCACCAAAAATTAAAGAATTTCTAGTGTTAAGTACACGGGTTGTGCCACTTTTAGATCTGTAACTTGATTTTTTCAGCAATGGTTTTTTTCATTTTTCTGATTTTTTTCCGGATAAAAATCAGCAGGCTTATTTGAAGATTTGGATGATGAGTTTGTAATTCCTGATCCAGATGAAATTTGTAAGTATGTGGAATTGCGCATGGGAGAAACACACTTTGAAGCTGTGGATTTTTTACCGTGGAGGAAGAATTCCAGTTTCCTAAGCTAGCTGCCATTGCGAGATGTGTACTATGTATACCAGCCAGTAGTTCTGCTAGCGAGAGAGTGTTTAGCGCAGCAGGTCAAGTTTCAGAGGAAAGAAGAACAAGGTTAAGCGCTGAAGCATTAGATGCGATTCTTTTTTTGAGGAGTTTCGAGAGGCTTAAACGTTAAGCAATTTTCATTATGAACTTGTTGGAAACTTCACACACATAGAATAATATCGTGGTTATTGAACTATTAAGTGCTAAGCTTTGTTAATGTTACAAAATGCAGAATAATCCGGTATGGAATGCTTATACGTTTGTTTTTCTTTTGGAAATTTTCTTACATGCTTATTTTTTTATACTCTACTACATCACTGTAAACTATCTTTACTAGTTAGCATATATGTAAATTATAGTGCAAAGTTTAGCATTCTAGAGTCACTATTTAAAACATGTGCGACTGTCTGTAAAGAGTTGTATGTTTTGTAATGAAATTTATTCAAAATAAAAGTAAATTTAGAAATCCAAAAGAAATAACGAATATTTTGTTTCTAAAAGATTTTCTTACCTTCATCTTTTGGCAAAATCACTGATTCCCCTGGTATAGTTGAACGGCATGTGTATCGATTATTTATTTATTTTCTAGCCCCCATTTTAGAACACTTGCTTTTATGCATAGTGTTTCGAAGAACATATTAATATTACAAAGTGGATTAACTGAAGTAAACTTTTTAAACTAATGATTTTTAAACTAATCCTTGATTGGGCCATAGCTTTGACCTGTGCATAACTCAAACCTTGCTAAGCAAAATTTTCTGAAAACCAGGGCCCGGGCTCCTAAAATTGAGCCCCAACTCATCTCTAGAGTGAACCTCTCCATCGGAAAGCGTCAGCTTTGTCAATTAAAAACAGTCATCCACGGGAATGATTGACACTATTCCTTTCTGACTGATAACCTTAAAAGGGCCATAGCAATGGCGACCAACCTAAGAAAGACGTTTCGGTTACTTGTGTCTACCCCGTGGTAGGATAGCAAAGATACTAAAGTCCATGTCAGAAAGATTATCGTTTCTCCAACATGCCGTAGCTCACGGAGTAGAGAATAAGGGACTAGAAGTAGGTGCTTATCACCCAGTTAGAGCTTTATGCTTGATATTTATCAGATGAGAGGAGGGAGCAGAATTGTTTTGTCGTATCATTCGTAAAACCCATGGCTATTTATGTCAGGGGAGCGCAGGAAATTTTGGGCACCATTTGGTTCAGGTAAATCGGCCGATTAAAGGGTCTATTTTAACTTACTTTCATATTGGATGGGTATTATACACGTGTCTTAAACTAGTGTACAAAATTAACGTGGCAAACACAAATTTGAGAATATGTCCAAAACGAGACGGCCAATTTTTTTTTTGGAGACATGGACACGTGTGCATGTCGTTACCCCTGCACAAGAAACATTGTGCTAGCTCCTATGGGATTATGCAAATAACAACCGTATATCATCGAGCTGGCAAACACGTGACATTTATAAACGTTGTTCTGAGCGGGGTGCTGCAATTAATGCTTGAGTTGGGCTGTTAGTGGAAGAATGGCTCCGCACCATCGATTAGCAGACTCTACGGTGGAGAGCGATCGGTAGACTGGAAGCAGGGCAATCACAAGCTGAGATAGCAAGATGGCTGAATGTGTCGAAGCAAGTGGTCTTCAATCTCTGGACACAGTTCCAGGAAAACGAAGCAATAACCAGAAATCCCGGACAAGGACGCCTACAAGCCACAACAGGTCAAGACGGCCTGTATTTTTCTCTAACAGCTCGCTGCCGTTGGGAGTCGACAGCCAGACAACAACTCTCGCAGGAGCTTTTCTCCACTACGGGAGCCGTGGTGTCTAGGCATACAGTTTACAGAAGATTCCACGGGAGAGGTTTGTATCTACTAGCCACATCGTACAGAAGAGTCAGTCTGAATTAGGCCCGACATCACCCTTGGTCAATGGGCTTGTGTTTTCTTCAGTGATGAGTCGCGGTACAAACTAAACACGGATTCTCGACGTATGTACGTTTGGAGAGAGGCTAAAAGTCGAAATTTTCCCTCCAACATTAAGGAAATGGACCACTACGGTGGTGAAGGACACCTGGTTTGAGCTGTCCTCAAGCTAGATGGACCCACACCTCTGCACGTGTTTGCAGGAGGCGTCCTTACCACTGCATCTCACAGGGATGACTTCCTAGAACCCTATGTACGGCTGTTCAGGGGAGCTAGATTCCACGTAGGGCCCAGCTAGTCAACGAATACCTGAAGAGTAAGGATATTCGCAAGATAGAGTGGTCCGCGAGACCTTTGGAACCGAACCCGATAGAGCATGTTTGTGGGATGCCCAGGGAAGAGCAGTTGCAAGCTGGCAGGCCTCTCCCAGATCCTTCCTCAGACTCCAACGCGCCTTGGCGTAGGAACGGAACTTATAGCCCCAAACTCTTCTTCACAGCCTTGTAAACAGTATGAGGGTTCATTGTGCGAACTATATCTCTGTTTGGGATAATCACACACCTCATTAGTCCCTCGAAATCCGTGCCACTCACTGCATCACTTTTGGACTACCATGCTGTCATGCTCATTCTTTCTCCTCATGCGGTGATAGCATTCCCTTTATTACTGTGTATTGCTGCTTTATCGATGCATGTATGTTTGTTCCAACTGTCATTCAACTCTGTCGTGTGGATTTTGCGTTATTCATTATGTTACCTATGTCACGTTAATTTTGGACACCAGTGTAGTTAAATACGCTTCATACAATGTTGTTACAAGTGCATGTCAAATCATTCAATCCTGTTGTTGAACAGCGTAATTTAATACCAAATCAATCTCACACCTATTACAGACCCCAAGACACACACAGCACTGCTCTCTTGCTTACAGGTTGTGTGATTATATCGCCGTCACTCTAAAATTGTGCGTAATTACCTTACTATTATTATCAGTTAGAAATTGTTTTACATGGAAGCACTTCTGGAGCTAAGATTTTTAGCCCTTAATGCGTCACTATCAGCATTGTTTGTGTAACGACTCCCACGTTATTAAGAATAGCAATAATAAGGAAGTTTTCATAGAGTTGGAACGAAGAGGACTCTTTACTTAATTGCTTAAGGGGTTCGGTAGGTTGTATCTCGGCCATGTTAATTGTAACATATTGAAGACCCGTTATCTCAGGAACCACCGGAAAGAAGTGGTTGAAATTTTCAGGGGCTGTTCTCTACGTACTGCTACACACTTTAACACAAGGCGTTCTTAAAATTGATTTTAGTAGTCATTGTATGATTTCTATTTCAGGAACCACTAAAAATGTTATAAAAAATTAAAACAAAAATTTATAAAACTATACCAAAGCATCACATTACAAAAATCTTGTGTTAAAGTCTGTAGATACAAGAGACAAACCTGTGGTACAAATTTCAAAGCAGTATCTTTCATAGGTTCGGAGATAACGGGTCATTAATGTTCAAAAATACTACTCTCGGAAATATGCAATTGAAGTTTATTGAGCTAACTCTTACAATACAACAACAGATTCAGTGCGTTTCAGCACCTAAGGAAGGGTTATCTGGCCCCTCTTCTTCATGGAGCGCCTCTTCAAGCTTCCTCTTAGCAATTGCACGCTTTTGTCTAGCTTTTTTTATTGAGTGTGGACAACATGCTATTACCCCTTCTCACCCGTAGACTATCGAGCTCCGCCAGAATTGATCCAGTATTCTTGTTGTCAATGATCCCAAGCTGTTGCAAAAGTATGCATCTAGATATATTCCCTTTGTTAAACTTTAGAATAGCATCATACACTTCAAATAAAATAGTACGAAACCCTACAAAGGCAGCTTTCGGTACTCTTGAACAAATGACCATATTCACAGATTCGTTGGTGTTTTGATTAATCCCACACACAGGCATTTTTTCAACACTGCAGGGTTAGCTAGATCCTGAAATATGGGCTTTATTTTATTCATGATGACTTCGGGCAGGTGCAAATGGGCAATATGATTATATTGTTCATTTTTCGCTACCGCTCGTTCGTACTTACACCAGCTGCCATGTATTCACATTAGCCTGACATGTACTCATATTATACCTATAACATTTGTTCTATCAGTAGGATAAGTACAAATGAGGTGTCAAATTAAAGCCGATGATCCATTGTGACATGCCTGCCCCGCAGGACGCACACGACATACAGGCAGATAGCAGCAAGAACGAAAGTCCGCGTAGCTCAGTTGGTAGAGCGACTTATTCCGGAATGAGGGGAGCCGGGTTCGATCCCCAGTGTGGACCAAAAAATGACGGAGAAATTTACTTCGTTATAATGGCGCCCGAACTTCCCGCATGACCCGGCCGTTCAAGATCTCGCAATGGTGTGATGTTCTTTCCACACCACGAGATAAGAAGAATAAGAGAATCCCTTCTCCAGCGCTTCGAAAAATAAATGTGTGTGACGTTGCATTCCACACACCAGATGGACTGGGAATTCTCAAGTGCACGTTCTACAGCGGATGGTTGCCTGCAACGATTCATGGTCACGGCTGACCCGTGGGCCATGCCTCTGGATATGTGACGTACCTGCCCCGCAGGACGCACACAACATAAAGGCAGATAGCAGCAAGAACGAACGTCCGCGTAGCTCAGTTGGTAGAGCTACGTATTCCGGAATGAGGGGAGCCGGATTCGATTCCCGGCGTGGACCAAAAAAAATGACGGAGAAATTTACTTCGTTGTACCATGCAGTGGAAATATGCAATAATACAAAAATCGATTTTTGTGCTCATATTAACCTACTGAACCCCCTTAACAATATAAATTCCACTGAACGGAAAACGCATCGGGTGGTGCAGTGGTCTAAACGTTTGCCTCTTACTATTCGTCTGAGTGAGCCAGCGCTGGAGTACCGGATTTGGCACGGGTAGTGCGCTTGTCCCACTGTTCTGGATCTCTCGCCTCCTTGGAACCAGTGGCCCGAGACTAGGGACGGGATACTACTTATTGTTCTTAGAGTTGGTATTAGTATCTTCGCTGTTCAAGCATAGCGGAAAAAGGGGGACAAAGAAAGTACAATAAGCGGTTACCAACTATTGACTTGTCATGCATCTGAGCATGCAATTCATTTTCTTTCCAACCTAAAAACTTTGGTCCGTGATTCTACCGCACAGAGAAATGGTTTCTGCTAACACCAAGAAAGGCGTATTCGTGTGCATAAATTAAGGAAGTAGGACATAAATTCATATATTTCAAAGAAATATATATAGAATTTAATAAACCCTTGCATACTACTGTTGTTGAAAATTGCAACACCATGAAGGAACGATGGTAATCACGTGAAACTTACAGGATATGCAGAGCAGGGTAGGCCATGCAAACGATTAGAAGTGTAGTGTCATTGCGCGTGTCTGGGCACCCGCAGCGTCCTCTGGACAGTCGTGTTGCGGATATGAAGAGAGGGCTGTTCAGGATACACACCAGTAGCGCATGGTGAACAGCAAGTTGTAAAAGGGTCTCCAAAATTCAATAATGCCTCGGCGATGACAAAGGGTGCCGCAATATCACCATACGACAGAGTTTGAACGGGGGCGAACGATTGGTCTGCGTGAAGGTGCATTTTCGTACCGCAACATTGCGACTCGGAAGTGACATAACGCCACGACGATGATGCGCGTTTGGCGGCAGTGGACCGAGGAGAGCCAGGTGCATCGACAATCCGGCAGTGGACCGAGGAGAGCCAGGTGCATCGACAATCCGGCAGTGGACCGAGAAATGTGACTACACAGCGGGATGACCGACACATCATCCGCATGGCAGTGACGAACCGTTCCGCGTCTTCGCAAAGTGTTAGCACAACAGTGGAGCACTGCAAGAGTTATGGCATTGTCTACCTCCACAGTTTGACGCCGTCTGCTGCATAGAAGAATGGTAAAACGCATCTCTTTGCAGCGGATTCCTATGACCCTGAACCGCCTTAGGCTGGAATGGGGTTTTCAATGCAGACAATGGCGTGCTGATTTGCAACATGTCGTGTTTTCGGACGAGTCCCGATTGAACTTGGACTACCATGATGGCCGCATACGCATGAGACTATATTGTGGTGAGCACCTTCTTCCAGCATGCATTGTCAAGCGTCATACGGGCCGAACGCCAAGTGTGATAGTGTGGGGTGTCATTGGGTACCATTCGCGATCTCAGCTGCTACGACTTGAAGGCAATCTCAACAGCGACCACTACATCAGGGACGTTGTACATGAAGAAGCAATACCCTACCTTCAGAGTACTCCTGGCGCTATATTCCAGCAGGGAAAATGCCCGACCACATGTTGCCTGGAATGTTCAAGCCCTCTTCGCAGCACAGAAGAAATCGAGTCTTCCCTGGCCTGCACGTTCGCCAGACATGTCGCCTATTGAACATGTCTGGCATATGGTCACACGGCAATTGGCTCCTCAAAGTCCTCCAGCGGTCAGTACCAATTATCTGTGGACTCGCATACATGCCACCTGGCAAGCAATTACTCAGGACACTATCTAACGCCTTTTGGATTCAATGCCACGCCGTCTAGAAGCTCTTTTTGCAGCTAGCGGAGGCTTCACAAGATACTGATTTTTGCAGGTAACAATTGTTGCATTGTTCTGAAAATTAAATCCGTCATTTACAGTTATATCAGTAATGTGTGGTATAAATTTCATTCGAATTGCATGGTTCCTTCTTGGTGTAACAATTTTCACAATTTTGACATAAAACTTCAAAATTCTATAAATTGCAAAATACTGTGCATTTAATCATGTCCAATAAACTTCAATTGCATATTTCCGAGAGTAGTATTTTTGAACATTAATGAGCCGTAATCTCATAAACTATAAAAGATATGTCCAATTTTAGAGGTTAGTGTTTCGGGTCTGCTTGGGTTCAGTAAGTTGTATGGTCATCTTTAACTGCTACACAGGCATCACAACGATCCCTTATGCTTCTAACAAGGTGAATGAGGAGCTTAACAGGGAGACTTTACCATTCCTATATTGCAGCCTTTTTAAACTTACGGGTTGTTCTTAGCGAGGGCTGACAACTTGCCGTTCAAAAGCATCTCAAGTGTGCTGTATGGGGTAAAGATCTTGGACCTGGATAGCTAATCAATACTCTGTATATTCAGGTATTCATCCACAAGCCTCACCTTATCAGGACAAACATCAGCGTCCATCGAAACAAATTGTAGACCAAGAGC
Source organism: Macrothele yani (assembly GCA_039090855.1). Lineage (NCBI taxonomy): Eukaryota > Metazoa > Arthropoda > Arachnida > Araneae > Macrothelidae > Macrothele > Macrothele yani. The sequence goes on from CM077023.1 coordinate 22,274,356, forward strand.
ACGTTAGAGAAAATCTTGATTTATGTGTGAAGAGTACATATATTCCCACTGCACAAGTTTCGAGTTGCAATGCTGCCTACCCCATGCTAACTATGCTGTTTCGGGGCCATGCGTAAGAGGGATACAGACATTATGAGACCTAGCGTACTGTCCTCTTTCGCAAAGCCTTCTAGATACAGTTCACCTCAATACTGGTCTTGTTGCCGAAGCAAACTCCAAAGGAGTTGACCAGCTGTCATGCGTCCATTGCGCTTGCAATAAGGGCTACGTACCAGTCATTCTCATCTGTTGTACATTGGGATGCCCAGCTAGTGCATGGTCGAGACATTGGGTTGTCCAGCTAGTGCATGGTCAAGACATTGGGATGTCCAACTAGTGCATGGTCGAGACATTGGGATGTCCAGCTAGTGCATGGTCGAGATATTGGGATGTCCAGCTAGTGCATATTTTGTACCTTGGAGCTATCGCTATTGTTTTGATATGACAATTTAGGTCACGTTCATAAAGCTGGCAACCTCTGCATAGCTTCGACCCACTTTCATCCTTCCCATGGCTCTCTACCTCTGACTGTCATTCAAATAACGTAATGAAGTCATTTTGAACGAACATTGCAAGCAACAGTTGTCGCGGTGTAGCTAAATCACGAAGAAAAGAAGACACTTTGAGTGCTTCTTTTAAAGTTGTCCATGATTTGCATAATAGGTGCTGTATCAGAACATTTATCGTTTTTATTTTCGTTTGGGGATTTAACAACAACTGTGAGCAACTCAACTTGCTTCCGTGCCTAATTTAGGGCCACTGGTTCCAGAAGAGGAACAGAACCAGTGCCGAAAAACAAACACAAACTCCATGCCTCACCGGGATTCGAACCCTTCACCCATCTCGGACGAATGATCAGAAGCCTTTATCTCACATATGAAGCTCATAGGTTTCCGCTACTCGTTGTATTACCACTGTATGTATGATAATTATGACTGAAAAATTATGTTTTTTTTTTTTAAAAGGCACTAAAACCTGGAACTTCCTTAATCTGTGCACCGCAGTGTAGTAAACGATGCTGACACGTTTCTACTGTAAATAAAAACACCCTGAATATGGAAAAGAAATGATGCTGTGTGATTTAGAGAAAACAATAACTCATTTTGTCAGCCAAAGTGGCAGTAAATTTAGTTTCAAATCAGAAACCGTAAATAAATTTTTCGATTCCTTTGTTCATTACTCTGACTTTCCTGTGCCATAAACTGCAAAGAAACGGGATTTTTCATGTTTAGAATGAAACTAACTTGTAGAGTAGTAGCATCATCGAAAATGGCTTATCTTCTGCTGATCAGCATAAACTACTGGGTGTGTGCATAAATTCTACCCGTTTTTGTAGGCTACAAAGAAAGGAGGAGAACACAACAAATAACGTAGCTAGGATTTCACATATTTGCCATCATTATGTATGACCTCTTGCCATCTGTCTATGAGTAGATGAATCCCACGCCGGAAAAACTCCTGTGTTTTAGAGTCAAGAAAGTAATGCCGTTTTGACATTGTCATCATCATCGAAGGTTTGGTGAGCGAAAGCGTTCTGTGACGATCGAAAAAGGTGGTAGACCGTAGGTTCCAGGTCAGGGTAATACGCCGGGTGAGGTAACGCTTCCCAACCAAAGTCCATTAATTTTGTCCAATGATTAAAGCAGCATGAGGTCTGGCGTTACCATGGTGAAGGATCACGCCTTTACGATTGACGAGCGCTGGTCGCATCGATTCCAATTGTCCTCGCAATCTGCCCAACTGTTGGCAGTAGAGGTCAGCATTTATCGTTCGGTTAGGTGCCAACAATTTCACGTGGATTATTCCCTGGACGTACCACCAAACACTTGACAAAAACTTTTCGGGATGCAGTCCTCCTACTGAGGTCGATGGAGCAGGCTCCGCACCTTGGCACACAGTCCTTCGACACTTTACATTACGGTACAGTACCCATTTCTCATCACCGGTTACAATTCGTCCCAAAAACGGTTCATTTCTATGACGAGAATGCAAAGGACCACAGATACGGGTTCTCTCCTATCGTTGCTTTGTAGAAAGCTGTGCGGAACCCAGTTATCGAACTTGGTGATGAACCCAAGAGTATGCATCAGTCTTTCGACTGTTTTTCTGTGTACCGACAACGTTTACGCTAATTCCTGAACGTTTGGATGTGGGTCATTTGTTGTGGTTTGTTCCACATCCTCGTAAGAAACTACGGATGGACGTCCAGGATGTGGTTGATCTTCACAGCTTCTGCCTCCGTCCTGGAATTTCCGAAAGCAACGGCGACATGTACTATCATCAACTGTATCCTTCCCATACACTCGACAGATGTTGCGGCAAGCCGCGGTTGCAGTACTGCCTTTATCGAACTCGTACAGTAAACAATGTCTAATGTGTTTCTTATCGCATGTCATGTTGCATCGTCCGTGATTTCCGTTACGAATGACTTACTCCGACAAACTTAGTGCCCCTATATGCTCTGCTGCTCCTCGCTTTATTGGCCAAAAATTCGGCATCGCAGCTCATCTGTGACGTAACTACTCCGATCTCAATTTGCATCTATTACAAAAACGGGTCGAACTTTTGCATACACCCAATAGTATCGATTGTTTGACATCTAATTCTAATTATGCTCTACATTTAAATGTACTCGCTCTTTAAGGAAGACATCAATGACAAAAAAATTGCCAAAGATAATGTAATGCTTTCTTACTAAGTTTGTACTTTCACCAATTACCGTGGTAATTCACGAAAACAGAAATAAAAATGTGACATCAAAACGTGACACAGTTACACGTGCAGAAACACGAACACGACATGCAGCTGTGTAAACGGCCAACACAAAAGCTATGGACAACAGGAGGGTCGATACATCGTAGAAAGGGTCAAATATGACGTGTCTTCTTAGCACAGAAGACACTTCATTCTTGATTCTTTGAAATGCAATCCAGGGATTCTGAATAGTCTTGTATAGTTGGTAAAAGAAGGAAACTCACACGCGTACTACAAAAGCAACGACGCATATGCGAAACATGAACAACAATCATAGGTGAATTGCACATCCTATTCATAGGTATGCTATCGCTACACAGTAAGTAGCGGTGAGTGGGACTGTCCATTTCGAGACGTGCGAGCATGGCTTCTTCTGCAAGGTTCTGGCGAAAGTTCGAATGCCAGTCCAAGAACTAGATTAATACGCAGCAGTTTGTTTTCTACCTGCTGATCCCACAGAGCCTTTCATCCACGTACGCGTAGCTATCAAACAACAGACCCAGATGATACAGTGGCTATTGGACAACAGAACCAGACGATATAACAATCATTAGTACAAGGCAATCATTAGTAACCAGAAAACGGTCCAGCATCAGCCAATTCTTCTCTTTGGATCCCAACATGGCTGATAAACCAGCAGAAATTGACCTGAAAACCATCTTCGCGTAAAGAACGGAGTAAGATTCTTGCAATCATAGGGAATGTCTTCACTCTTCGCAGAGGAGACAGTCTCCAATGAGATTTTGCCGGTATGCTGCGAAGCGCAAGGATACATAGTATGCGTCTTTGCTGTAAACACAGCTTCGTAAGGTTGAATCGGCTCAGCACAGACATCAAACGCGTTAAATTGCTTTTCTCAGTGAAATGGAAATATGCGGTTTTTGAAAGTAGGATACCTTTTAAGCAGTTAGAAGAGCTTAACACCGAACACTAGTAAATAAGCACAAAGCTTGAATGAATATACGTATTAAAATCCGGTTTAATAGGTGTAAAAGGAAACATTAAGAGAAAACGTCGGAGCTTTCGTCCGCACATGGTTGCTTTTTCAAGGCACAAATAACACAGAGACTATAATTAAGCACTAAATTCTAATTTAAATACTGAAAAGTTTCGAATAATGAGAATACTTTTTAAAAAAGTGTAAGTAGAATGAGTGTGTTTTTACATACTGAGACGCCTTTGTACTTAACATCTTTCCTCTTGTCCGAAATGAAATATTATTTAATAAATCCATGCATAGTTTGAGGCACTTTATATATATATATATATTAACTTACCTTTAATGTTTTTTCGAGGGTCAAGGGAATGTAGCTTCCAAATGCTACATTCCAAAACACGCCTAAGATGGTAACGGAAACAATAGGATTTTTAAGAATTCCTACGAAAACAGAAAGAACAATTCTAATTATACGTCGGAAAGATGCTCCTCTTAAGCTGTTAAAGTCTTGGTTTGCCGTTTTTGCTTTCTCTGCTTCCATGAGTAGGAATCCCATGGGATTAAGAACTATGAGGGAGATGGGAGCCAAGATGTACACGTAGCTAGGATACAAAGGGTGAGTGTTTCCAAACAACGCAGACACTGGAAACAAAAATGAAAATATGTATCAAAAATATACGAAAATACACCAGCAGGAAGAACAATGCTATGCACCAATGCACTTTAATCATATTTATATGAATAGAAAGGCACAGAAATAAGAACATCAAAGTTTTCATCAGGTTACAAAAAGATCCGCGCGTTACTCTCTGGGTTCTACTATCTTCTGAAAAATGCCAGCTGTTCATTTTATTATTCGGATAACAAGAACATTTCGTAACTTTAAATCTCTAAAATAGAACATCTTTGCGGTTGTACGCCATAAATGACGCCTAGACGAGAAAAATGATCAGGAAATCCAAAATGGTAAAGGCTGCTTTTGTGTACTGCAGTGAAAAAACAATCTGCTCTTGTAGGGAAAATGTTACTAGTCTAACATTAGCGCAAAGCTAAAAATTTCAACAAGTTAGTAAAATCATGCAATGCATTGATTATGATATGCTTTCCAACATACCAGAAATCATTACTCAAGTTATGAGGATAATGGCTGTGGAATAAATCTCGCACCTGTGTCCTGACCTTTGACCCCATTTCGATGATATTTAAAACAATTGGTTCAGTATACCTCCGGAAGAACATGACAAAGTTTTCTCGCAATCGAAGCATTTTTACACTAGTTGTGACGCATAAGTGCAATGGAATAGATTCCGCTCCTATGTCCTGAGCTTTGACCCCATTTCTCCCATTTTCAATAACGTTCGTCCCTAGTTAGTCACCTACTACATACAAAGTTTTCATCGAAATCGAACCATTTTTACGTAAGTTATGACGCATAAAGGCAATGGAATGAATCCCGCTCCTATGTCCCTGACCTTTGACCCCGTTTCGTCCATTTTCAAAAGGTTTCGTCCCCAGCGGTCCCCTACCACGTACTAAAATTTCATCGAAATCAAAAATTTTTTAACGCAAGTTATGACGCATGAAGGCAATGGAATGGATTCCTCTCCTATGTCCTGACCTTTGACCCCATTTCGTCCATTTTCAATAGGTTTCGTGCCCAGGTGATCCCCTACCACATACTAAAATTTCATGGAAATCGAACCATTTTTACATGAGTTATCGTGCGGATGTACGGAGAGGCAGACAGACGGACAAAGCTGGAGCATATACGCTTCTTCAACCTACGGTTGGAAAGCGTATACAAATCGCGCGGCCTGAATGGCGTTATTACCGAGCCAAGTCCCGATTGGGAATTTGAGGGCATAAATTTGCTAATCAATTTAGAACGTCTAAAGTGGCAACAATGACAGCGCGTTTCCTAGTTTCGGCGACCCAGTGTCATCGTTGGGACATGTGAGCATTGTGCTTTCATATGAGCTCGTACGAGGTTGTCGCAAGAACTCATATGCCGCAATGATGTTAAATTTAAATTAGTATCCCTGTAACATATTTGTTTTATCTCAGTACCTTCTGAAAGAGAAAATTGTTTACCTTAAAATTCAACATGCGCAAGACACTTAGTAGAATTCGCGGAGCTGCAAGCGAAAATAGACACGTTTGTTTAAAATCAACTTAAAATTTGGACGCTACTTCCAACTGACACATCTCTTACGAGTGATAACAGACTGTTATCACTTGTGACGTCGACAAAGTTACCACGGCGGCTTCGGGAAGGAAGTACAAGTGACGCCCCCACATCGCATCCAAGTATCTTTTATACAAAAAAAAAAAAAAAAAAAAAATAGGTTCATGCAACTTTTTGACTGCCCCACGTATTGGGTTGTCAGCTAAGTTCGTTCGTTTTTTTGTTTTTTTTTGCAATTATTAGAATTCTTATTTTTCATGAAAAACGTTTTCACAAATCAGTCAACAATATATTCTCTTTCATTGTTCACGATCTTTTGCCAACGTTCCACTAGGTTTTCAATGCCTCTTCGGTAGAAATACCAGGGTTTTGACTCGAAGAAGTCATCGAGCCATCGTTTCAGCTGGACGTCGTTGTTAAACGATACGCCTCGCAGACTGTTGAAGAGCGACGAGAAAAGGTGATAATCTGAGGGCGCTAGATCAGGAAAATACGGCGGTTGCGGTAGAATGTCCCAACCGAGATCTCGAATGGCAGTTTTGGTCAGATTAGCGACGTGGGGCAAGCGTTGTCGTGTTGAAGAAACACACCGTGCCGCCGGTTGTCGTTTCAGCGGAATTGCCTCGTTGAGCCGGTGCATTTTCCGAACGTAAAGCTCTGCATTGATCGTGGTGTTCTTTTCAAGCAATTCGTAGTGTATTACACCTTCCCAATCCCACCAAACGCAGATCATGGCCTTGCGTGGATGCAGCTCGGCCTTGGCTCGAGATGTTGTTTGCTTGCGAGAACTCAGCCATTCTCTCCGCTGCTTCATATTGATATACAGGCACCATTTTTCATCGCCGGTGACGATGCGGTAAAGAACTCTGTGCCCACGAGGAGCCTCGTGTCGTGCGAGCAAACTGGCGGCGATAGTGAAGCGCTAGAGTTTGTCTCTTGCGTTCAGAAAATGTGGCACCCATGCACTGAGTTTTTGGACTTTACCCATCGAGTGAAGGTGACAGGCGACGGTATCCCGAGAGCATCCCATCTGGTGAGCTAATTCCCAAGTGGATTGACGCGGATCCTCGTGGATGAGCTCATTCAATCCATCCTCATTGAACTGAGCAGGTCTGCCGCAACGTGGAGAATCATAGGTCGAATTTCCCGTTCTTGAAGCGTGAATACCATTTCTTTGCAGTTTTGTCAGTAACAGCGCCTCCTCCGTACACAGCACAAATGTCTCGAGCGGCTTTGGAACCTGGATTGAAATCGAAGAGAAGCAGATGCCGAAAATGCTCATTTCGGTCTACTTGGCACTCCACCTTCATAGGGCTAAAAAAGTTAAACCAAATATAATATCGAAACCGAAGAACAAAAGTTGTACAGGAAGAATAGAGCTACAAAAAACATATAACACTATGATAAAAATATTGTTCGCGTTCCGTCAAAAATCATTGGGAAAAACCAAACGAAGTTATCTGACAACCCAATATTACTGTTTCCTGTCAATCGTATAGAATAAAAAAAAGGTAAAATTTACGTTAATTTTTTTTTTTGCATGTTCAGACTGTAATGAAATTCGATAACGCATTTCATTGAATGTTTGCTTAATAAATCCCCACTAGTATTCGAATTTTATGAAAATATTGAATGAATAATTTACTCATTATTTTCGTAAAATAATGACTGATTAAATGCATATATTGTTTATCACAGTAATTTGATAGTATTAGACCTGGTCAATTGTAGAAAATATTGGCAATATACACTGCTAGCCACCCAAAATGCAACCCCAAGAAGGAAGCATCCGATTGGCCTGAAATTCGCAGCATGCAAACGATTAGCATTGCAGGGTATATGCAAATCATGTGCTTCCGGCTCCCCACCGAGAAGCACTATAAGAAGGGTGCACATAAGGCGGGGTGTAAGTAGTGGAAGTGTGTTGTGCTGCCGAACCTGTGCGTGGAAGCTTCCTGATGCCTGGTCGCAGAATACGGCAGTCATTCCAACACATTTCGGAGTTCGACAGAGGACGAATAGTAGCTTATTGCGACAGCGGTTTATCGTACTGAGACATCGGCGCCCGTGTGGTACGACATCCAGCCACAGTGAGGCGAGAAAGGATTCGGTGGGTGCAGGAGGGACGGACGGACCGACGTGAACGATTGCCGCAGCCGCGGCACACCACCGAACGAGGGGACCGGCATGTTGTACGGCGGACATTGACGGCTCGCACCGCCACATCACGAACGTTAGCGCAGGAAATAGGGTGTATTGCGCAGCAACCTGTGGTAGCACGTCCCGTTCGACGTTGTCTGTAGGAGCGGGGACTAGTCGCACGGCGCCCATTGCTCCGATTACGATTGATATTACACCACCGGCGAGTGCGGCGGCAGTGGGTCGTTGAATGCCGCTTTTGGACTACGGAATGGCACGACATTGTCTTCACCAACGAATCCCGCTTCTGCCTGCAACACCACGATGGTCGGATCCGCGTGTGGCGCCACCGCGGTGAGAGACTGTATGACCCCTGCATTATGCATCGCCATACCGGTCCATCGCCTGGCGTAATGGTTTGTGGTGACATTGGATATGACATCCGCACCCCTCTGGTACGCATCGCCGGTACACTCAACAGCCACCTGTACATCTCCGACGTTTTGGAGCCTGTGTCCTCCCCTACCTGCAGGACCTGCCAGCGTCCAAGTTTCAACAGGATAATGCGCACCCGCACGTGACACGCATCGTGCAACAATTCTTCACGGCCCACCAGGTGTCACTGCTGCCGTGACCCGCCTGTTCTTCCGATATGTCGCCCATCGACACGTCTGGTCGCTGATCGGCAACCGAGTGGCTCGGCAAGCACCACCCGCGGCTACGCCTGATGAACTGTGTCAACGTGTGGAAGCAGCCTGAACCGACATACCCCAAGCCCACATCCAAACCCTTTTTCGTTCGATGCCACGGCGTGTAGCGGCTGTTATTTCCAGCCATGGGGGCCACACGAACTATTGATGTCTGCGTGTTCTGCAATTCACACGGGCCTGTAAGCTCAATCGTTTCATCTTTGTATCTGTTGTTATGTGTCCAGTGAATCTGGCTTTGCTATCTCGTGTCCTTCTTTGTGTTGCATTTTGCGTGGCCAGCAGTGTAAAACATAATTTCTGACTTTCCTGGACTTCGTAAAATGGATTTCTCAACAGTTGGTGGTGTCTTGATCTGATATAACATAAAAAATACATTTACGAGCTTTGAGTATTCAGGACTAGTGTAAGATATCACAGGGTAGAACTCGTGTACAACACAACATTGTCTGTCGTGCTTTCCTTCTCTCACCCATCACACATCTGGGGAGTTGATAGCTTTTGTCTTTGCAATGGCTAATTCCAGATTCGTGTTCTTACCTGACCGATTGCCGGAGTTGGTCGTTATTAAACTGACCGCTGCTTCTGTCTGTATTATGTGATGAACGAATAAGGATCAGAAGTAGAATAATTTGTACGTTGCATAAGACAGACACGCACTCCATAGCTGCCCGGTATCGTGGCGAAATGATGAGGTTCTATAAGTACGTCTTTTGAAAAACAATTGAGAATAAAAAAAACAACAACTACATTCTCAGGTAATTGCTGGCATCCGTTCGTCTGCGAACACACCATCTCTGCATAACCTATCCAATTCAGTCAGAAATAGTGCGGACACACTATCTCTGCATGTCAGTCCAGTCCAGTCACTATGGTGAACAGGTCTTGTAATTGTGGCTGTCCGTGGTGTTTATAGAAAAAAAGTGAACGATCAAGGAATATTTATTAACGAACGAGGAATACTTGTTTGCTTTGAAATATTGGATGTCTATATGTCTTACGAAGGTAACGTTATATCGTTTCTGACAATATTACAATTATACGTTCATACCAAGAAGAATAAAATGGCAGCTGTCTAAGCATGTAGAAAACTACCCAAAACGTACAATTAGAACTTTACTACTAAAAGGCATATTAGGTAAAAACAAGATCTTTCGCAACAGGCGCCCTGTGCGTCATCAGGTTAAAAGAACTGGCGCTAAGAGAAAACACACACTTAATATATAGATAGTCCCGAAGACAACAGCGATCCCGGTGAGTGACATGATATCCGCGTCATAACTCGGTTACAGCGAGAAACAAAGCAAAGAAAGAAAACGCCAAATAGATTACAAATACGTATTCACCGAAGTGAAAAATAAGCACAGGGTCCATTATCAACCCCCGCAGTAGGGTACTTCGCACGACATAAAAAATTAAATAAGCGAATCCACGGTGCATGTACATGTGCAGGTAAGTCATCGTTACAGCATACGTCCTTAAAAACGTCAATATACAAACTTTCGGCGAAGAGAGTCATATACCTACCTCTGGTCCTAAGTAATAAATAAGTCTCAGACCATGAGGGCAGATGAGTTCCAGACTTAACCAGGCGTGCAAGGGCAGTAGTAGTAGATCCAGTCTTTACAGTGTACTGATGTTCAGTCACTCTAACTCCTAAATTACGAAGAGTGGATCCTATGTACCATGAATTAGGAGCAGCAGCAACGTCGGTCTTCAAGGGCACACAGTACACGCCCCACTGTTCTTGGATGGGTTTGGGCTCACGATCCTTCCTAAGCATGCTCCGAAGGTTAGAGACCACATCACCAAAATCTTTTTGTGTTTTTTACACACTCTCCGTAATGCATTTGTAACCGGTGGAAAGAAAGACATTGATCCCACATAAGTAATCTGCTCGCGCTCAACACACAACGAAGACGAATTACTTCTCCTATGCCGAGCACACAACTTTTTCACAATACCAACACCATACCCATGTTCCATCACAATGGTTTTAATAAAAGAAGTTCTTTATTCCGAGCAGCAATGCACGAGGAATGGGTATACGCTCTATTCACCAAAGCCCGAATAGCTGCAAGTTTATATCTAGCCGGGTGGAAAGAGGCGTGTGGAATGATATCAAAAGAACCAACGGCCTTCCGATACACTTCAAAGTCAAAAAATCCTTATTAACATGTCTGGTGATTAGAAGGTCCAAGAAAGGGATCTTAAAATTTTCCTCCCATTCTATCGTCAGGTTAATAGTAGGATATTTAGACGACAAAAGGCTTCTAAAAGAAAGCAAAGCATCACCAGAATGTGGCCAAACGACAAAAATATCATCAATGTAACGCAAGTACAGTGCTGGAACCTTGTCTGCCCTGGCTAAAATATCGTCCTCCAAATCTTGCATGATCACCTCTGCCAAAACAGCAGAGAGAGGCGAGCCCATAGGAGTGCCACCTCCCTGACGGTAAATGGTCCCATTGAAGCGAAAAAAGGATCTTTTTGCAATAATATTTAAAGCATCGGAAATTGCCTGAACTTGCATTAGGGGAATAGTTCCCAAGTCGGACAACTTAGAAATAATCAAATCGTGAGCTACGTTCAATGGAACACTCGGATATAACGATTCCACATCCAATGATGCCAAAATGAAAGAGGAGCCCAAGCCTCTGAATTCTCGAATACGGGCAATGGCCTGGAGGGAACTGGTGATGGAATAAGGTGAGGATTGGACAAAAGGCCGAAGGTAACGTGCCAACGCCCTCTCTAATGGTCTTAAAGGACTGTTACAACTAGAAACGAGCGGGCGAAGAGGCAAACCAGGCTTGTGAGTCTTAACGGTGCCAAATATATTGGGAATGGCAGGGCCAACAACACTCCTTAACATAGAATGAATCTCACTAGGCAACAAACCCTCTCTTTTAAGGGCTGAAATTTGTCTTATAGTGGCCGAAGTTGGGTCAGAAAGGACAATTGAGTGAGGAATAGTATTAATCACATTGTTCATCTTCTGAATATAATCCTCCCGATTTAAAATAACGATGTCGTGAGCCTTGTCTGCAACTGTGATAACAATGTTAGGGTTATTTCTCAATTCACACAACTGTTTCTTCTCTTCACTGTAATACACTGTCATCGCCGAGGGCACCACGAGGCCCAATTTGACTGCAAATCTTCGCAATTTTTTGCCTAGCAGAATCCTGGTCTTCCAAAGGCAAAGCATGAATAATGTTCTCGGTCTCTGTAATGACACGGAAAGCATTAACACCATCGGTGGGGTAGTTGAATTTCGACCCCCTATTTAATGCCCGGACCAGAACTGGATTCAACGAAACATCACTAAAATTGTGAAATTTTAATCTAGGTGCTGAAGACAAATTCTGGGGAGGGAGGCACCACCTCGTGTGGTACCATCAGTGGCTCGAGATACAAGTATTCTTAGCTTATGAATATGTCTACTTTGAATTATTTGCAGCTCAGTGTTCAACATAGAGTTGTGGACAATCATAAGTCTCTCAAACAGATAGGGGTGGGCCAAATGACCTAGAAAACGGTACGCCAAATATGTACGACGATGCAATGTATCCAAAAGGCAATATTTCAGACGAATTGCCTTCACTAACCGCTTAACTTCCGCATTTCTCAGTACCAAGTTGTCTTGATGCGAGGATGGAACACATCTCAATGCAAGGAAGTTAGGAATAATCCGAAGTTCTCTGCAATTCCTCAGAAAATTAAGGTGCATCTCCTCCACACGCAGTCTTCTTTGAGTATCGAAGAACAAGCCGATTGCGCGTCGCAGTCTAGACGGTTCACAGAAAAAATGGCAAAAAGCACGTACCATTATATCGTTCCACAGCTTCACAGTCGTCAATCACAAAAGTTACATGCTAAAAATATCAAGAAGAATAAAATGGCAGCTGTCTAAGCATGTAGAAAACTACCCAAAACGTACAATTAGAACTTTACTACTAAAAGGCATATTAGGTAAAAACAAGATCTTTCGCAACAGGCGCCCTGTGCGTCATCAGGTTAAAAGAACTGGCGCTAAGAGAAAACACACACTTAATATATAGATAGTCCCGAAGACAACAGCGATCCCGGTGAGTGACATGATATCCGCGTCATAACTCGGTTACAGCGAGAAACAAAGCAAAGAAAGAAAACGCCAAATAGATTACAAATACGTATTCACCGAAGTGAAAAATAAGCACAGGTCCATTATCAACCCCCGCAGTAGGGTACTTCGCACGACATAAAAAATTAAATAAGCGAATCCACGGTGCATGTACATGTGCAGGTAAGTCATCGTTACAGCATACGTCCTTAAAAACGTCAATATACAAACTTTCGGCGAAGAGAGTCATATACCTACCTCTGGTCCTAAGTAATAAATAAGTCTCAGACCATGAGGGCAGATGAGTTCCAGACTTAACCAGGCGTGCAAGGGCAGTAGTAGTAGATCCAGTCTTTACAGTGTACTGATGTTCAGTCACTCTAACTCCTAAATTACGAAGAGTGGATCCTATGTACCATGAATTAGGAGCAGCAGCAACGTCGGTCTTCAAGGGCACACAGTACACGCCCCACTGTTCTTGGATGGGTTTGGGCTCACGATCCTTCCTAAGCATGCTCCGAAGGTTAGAGGCCACATCACCAAAATCTTTTTTGTGTTTTTTACACACTCTCCGTAATGCATTTGTAACCGGTGGAAAGAAAGACATTGATCCCACATAAGTAATCTGCTCGCGCTCAACACACAACGAAGACGAATTACTTCTCCTATGCCGAGCACACAACTTTTTCACAATACCAACACCATACCCATGTTCCATCACAATGGTTTTAATAAAGAAGTTCTTTATTCCGAGCAGCAATGCACGAGGAATGGGTATACGCTCTATTCACCAAAGCCCGAATAGCTGCAAGTTTATATCTAGCCGGGTGGAAAGAGGCGTGTGGAATGATATCAAAAGAACCAACGGCCTTCCGATACACTTCAAAAGTCAAAAAATCCTTATTAACATGTCTGGTGATTAGAAGGTCCAAGAAAGGGATCTTAAAATTTTCCTCCCATTCTATCGTCAGGTTAATAGTAGGATATTTAGACGACAAAAGGCTTCTAAAGAAAGCAAAGCATCACCAGAATGTGGCCAAACGACAAAAATATCATCAATGTAACGCAAGTACAGTGCTGGAACCTTGTCTGCCCTGGCTAAAATATCGTCCTCCAAATCTTGCATGATCACCTCTGCCAAAACAGCAGAGAGAGGCGAGCCATAGGAGTGCCACCTCCCTGACGGTAAATGGTCCCATTGAAGCGAAAAAAGGATCTTTTTGCAATAATATTTAAAGCATCGGAAATTGCCTGAACTTGCATTAGGGGAATAGTTCCCAAGTCGGACAACTTAGAAATAATCAAATCGTGAGCTACGTTCAATGGAACACTCGGATATAACGATTCCACATCCAATGATGCCAAAATGAAAGAGAGCCCAAGCCTCTGAATTCTCGAATACGGGCAATGGCCTGGAGGGAACTGGTGATGGAATAAGGTGAGGATTGGACAAAAGGCCGAAGGTAACGTGCCAACGCCCTCTCTAATGGTCTTAAAGGACTGTTACAACTAGAAACGAGCGGGCGAAGAGGCAAACCAGGCTTGTGAGTCTTAACGGTGCCAAATATATTGGGAATGGCAGGGCCAACAACACTCCTTAACATAGAATGAATCTCACTAGGCAACAAACCCTCTCTTTTAAGGGCTGAAATTTGTCTTATAGTGGCCGAAGTTGGGTCAGAAAGGACAATTGAGTGAGGAATAGTATTAATCACATTGTTCATCTTCTGAATATAATCCTCCCGATTTAAAATAACGATGTCGTGAGCCTTGTCTGCAACTGTGATAACAATGTTAGGGTTATTTCTCAATTCACACAACTGTTTCTTCTCTTCACTGTAATACACTGTCATCGCCGAGGGCACCTGAGGCCCAATTTGACTGCAAATCTTCGCAATTTTTTTTGCCTAGCAGAATCCTGGTCTTCCAAAGGCAAAGCATGAATAATGTTCTCGGTCTCTGTAATGACACGGAAAGCATTAACACCATCGGTGGGGTAGTTGAATTTCGACCCCCTATTTAATGCCCGGACCAGAACTGGATTCAACGAAACATCACTAAAATTGTGAAATTTTAATCTAGGTGCTGAAGACAAATTCTGGGGGAGGGAGGCACCACCTCGTGTGGTACCATCAGTGGCTCGAGATACAAGTATTCTTAGCTTATGAATATGTCTACTTTGAATTATTTGCAGCTCAGTGTTCAACATAGAGTTGTGGACAATCATAAGTCTCTCAAACAGATAGGGGTGGGCCAAATGACCTAGAAAACGGTACGCCAAATATGTACGACGATGCAATGTATCCAAAAGGCAATATTTCAGACGAATTGCCTTCACTAACCGCTTAACTTCCGCATTTCTCAGTACCAAGTTGTCTTGATGCGAGGATGGAACACATCTCAATGCAAGGAAGTTAGGAATAATCCGAAGTTCTCTGCAATTCCTCAGAAAATTAAGGTGCATCTCCTCCACACGCAGTCTTCTTTGAGTATCGAAGAACAAGCCGATTGCGCGTCGCAGTCTAGACGGTTCACAGAAAAAATGGCAAAAAGCACGTACCATTATATCGTTCCACAGCTTCACAGTCGTCAATCACAAAAGTTACATGCTAAAAATATCAAGAAGAATAAAATGGCAGCTGTCTAAGCATGTGAAAACTACCCAAAACGTACAATTAGAACTTTACTACTAAAAGGCATATTAGGTAAAAACAAGATCTTTCGCAACAGGCGCCCTGTGCGTCATCAGGTTAAAAGAACTGGCGCTAAGAGAAAACACACACTTAATATATAGATAGTCCCGAAGACAACAGCGATCCCGGTGAGTGACATGATATCCGCGTCATAACTCGGTTACAGCGAGAAACAAAGCAAAGAAAGAAAACGCCAAATAGATTACAAATACGTATTCACCGAAGTGAAAAATAAGCACAGGGTCCATTATCAACCCCCGCAGTAGGGTACTTCGCACGACATAAAAAATTAAATAAGCGAATCCACGGTGCATGTACATGTGCAGGTAAGTCATCGTTACAGCATACGTCCTTAAAAACGTCAATATACAAACTTTCGGCGAAGAGAGTCATATACCTACCTCTGGTCCTAAGTAATAAATAAGTCTCAGACCATGAGGGCAGATGAGTTCCAGACTTAACCAGGCGTGCAAGAGCAGTAGTAGTAGATCCAGTCTTTACAGTGTACTGATGTTCAGTCACTCTAACTCCTAAATTACGAAGAGTGGATCCTATGTACCATGAATTAGGAGCAGCAGCAACGTCGGTCTTCAAGGGCACACAGTACACGCCCCACTGTTCTTGGATGGGTTTGGGCTCACGATCCTTCCTAAGCATGCTCCGAAGGTTAGAGGCCACATCACCAAAATCTTTTTTGTGTTTTTTACACACTCTCCGTAATGCATTTGTAACCGGTGGAAAGAAAGACATTGATCCCACATAAGTAATCTGCTCGCGCTCAACACACAACGAAGAGTTGAGCGCGAGCAGATTACTTATGTGGGATCAATGTCTTTCTTTCCACCGGTTACAAATGCATTACGGAGAGTGTGTAAAAAACACAAAAAAGATTTTGGTGATGTGGCCTCTAACCTTCGGAGCATGCTTAGGAAGGATCGTGAGCCCAAACCCATCCAAGAACAGTGGGGCGTGTACTGTGTGCCCTTGAAGACCGACGTTGCTGCTGCTCCTAATTCATGGTACATAGGATCCACTCTTCGTAATTTAGGAGTTAGAGTGACTGAACATCAGTACACTGTAAAGACTGGATCTACTACTACTGCCCTTGCACGCCTGGTTAAGTCTGGAACTCATCTGCCCTCATGGTCTGAGACTTATTTATTACTTAGGACCAGAGGTAGGTATATGACTCTCTTCGCCGAAAGTTTGTATATTGACGTTTTTAAGGACGTATGCTGTAACGATGACTTACCTGCACATGTACATGCACCGTGGATTCGCTTATTTAATTTTTTATGTCGTGCGAAGTACCCTACTGCGGGGTTGATAATGGACCCTGTGCTTATTTTTCACTTCGGTGAATACGTATTTGTAATCTATTTGGCGTTTTCTTTCTTTGCTTTGTTTCTCGCTGTAACCGAGTTATGACGCGGATATCATGTCACTCACCGGGATCGCTGTTGTCTTCGGGACTATCTATATATTAAGTGTGTGTTTTCTCTTAGCGCCAGTTCTTTTAACCTGATGACGCACAGGGCGCCTGTTGCGAAAGATCTTGTTTTTACCTAATATGCCTTTTAGTAGTAAAGTTCTAATTGTACGTTTTGGGTAGTTTTCTACATGCTTAGACAGCTGCCATTTTATTCTTCTTGATATTTTTAGCATGTAACTTTTGTGATTGACGACTGTGAAGCTGTGGAACGATATAATGGTACGTGCTTTTTGCCATTTTTTCTGTGAACCGTCTAGACTGCGACGCGCAATCGGCTTGTTCTTCGATACTCAAAGAAGACTGCGTGTGGAGGAGATGCACCTTAATTTTCTGAGGAATTGCAGAGAACTTCGGATTATTCCTAACTTCCTTGCATTGAGATGTGTTCCATCCTCGCATCAAGACAACTTGGTACTGAGAAATGCGGAAGTTAAGCGGTTAGTGAAGGCAATTCGTCTGAAATATTGCCTTTTGGATACATTGCATCGTCGTACATATTTGGCGTACCGTTTTCTAGGTCATTTGGCCCACCCCTATCTGTTTGAGAGACTTATGATTGTCCACAACTCTATGTTGAACACTGAGCTGCAAATAATTCAAAGTAG
Organism: Macrothele yani; assembly: GCA_039090855.1. Taxonomy (NCBI): domain Eukaryota; kingdom Metazoa; phylum Arthropoda; class Arachnida; order Araneae; family Macrothelidae; genus Macrothele; species Macrothele yani. The sequence continues at coordinate 22,292,012 of CM077023.1, forward strand.
ACATATTCATAAGCTAAGAATACTTGTATCTCGAGCCACTGATGGTACCACACGAGGTGGTGCCTCCCTCCCCCAGAATTTGTCTTCAGCACCTAGATTAAAATTTCACAATTTTAGTGATGTTTCGTTGAATCCAGTTCTGGTCCGGGCATTAAATAGGGGGTCGAAATTCAACTACCCCACCGATGGTGTTAATGCTTTCCGTGTCATTACAGAGACCGAGAACATTATTCATGCTTTGCCTTTGGAAGACCAGGATTCTGCTAGGCAAAAAATTGCGAAGATTTGCAGTCAAATTGGGCCTCAGGTGCCCTCGGCGATGACAGTGTATTACAGTGAAGAGAAGAAACAGTTGTGTGAATTGAGAAATAACCCTAACATTGTTATCACAGTTGCAGACAAGGCTCACGACATCGTTATTTTAAATCGGGAGGATTATATTCAGAAGATGAACAATGTGATTAATACTATTCCTCACTCAATTGTCCTTTCTGACCCAACTTCGGCCACTATAAGACAAATTTCAGCCCTTAAAAGAGAGGGTTTGTTGCCTAGTGAGATTCATTCTATGTTAAGGAGTGTTGTTGGCCCTGCCATTCCCAATATATTTGGCACCGTTAAGACTCACAAGCCTGGTTTGCCTCTTCGCCCGCTCGTTTCTAGTTGTAACAGTCCTTTAAGACCATTAGAGAGGGCGTTGGCACGTTACCTTCGGCCTTTTGTCCAATCCTCACCTTATTCCATCACCAGTTCCCTCCAGGCCATTGCCCGTATTCGAGAATTCAGAGGCTTGGGCTCCTCTTTCATTTTGGCATCATTGGATGTGGAATCGTTATATCCGAGTGTTCCATTGAACGTAGCTCACGATTTGATTATTTCTAAGTTGTCCGACTTGGGAACTATTCCCCTAATGCAAGTTCAGGCAATTTCCGATGCTTTAAATATTATTGCAAAAAGATCCTTTTTTCGCTTCAATGGGACCATTTACCGTCAGGGAGGTGGCACTCCTATGGGCTCGCCTCTCTCTGCTGTTTTGGCAGAGGTGATCATGCAAGATTTGGAGGACGATATTTTAGCCAGGGCAGACAAGGTTCCAGCACTGTACTTGCGTTACATTGATGATATTTTTGTCGTTTGGCCACATTCTGGTGATGCTTTGCTTTCTTTTAGAAGCCTTTTGTCGTCTAAATATCCTACTATTAACCTGACGATAGAATGGGAGGAAAATTTTAAGATCCCTTTCTTGGACCTTCTAATCACCAGACATGTTAATAAGGATTTTTTGACTTTTGAAGTGTATCGGAAGGCCGTTGGTTCTTTTGATATCATTCCACACGCCTCTTTCCACCCGGCTAGATATAAACTTGCAGCTATTCGGGCTTTGGTGAATAGAGCGTATACCCATTCCTCGTGCATTGCTGCTCGGAATAAAGAACTTCTTTATTAAAACCATTGTGATGGAACATGGGTATGGTGTTGGTATTGTGAAAAAGTTGTGTGCTCGGCATAGGAGAAGTAATTCGTCTTCGTTGTGTGTTGAGCGCGAGCAGATTACTTATGTGGGATCAATGTCTTTCTTTCCACCGGTTACAAATGCATTACGGAGAGTGTGTAAAACACAAAAAAGATTTTGGTGATGTGGCCTCTAACCTTCGGAGCATGCTTAGGAAGGATCGTGAGCCCAAACCCATCCAAGAACAGTGGGCGTGTACTGTGTGCCCTTGAAGACCGACGTTGCTGCTGCTCCTAATTCATGGTACATAGGATCCACTCTTCGTAATTTAGGAGTTAGAGTGACTGAACATCAGTACACTGTAAAGACTGGATCTACTACTACTGCCCTTGCACGCCTGGTTAAGTCTGGAACTCATCTGCCCTCATGGTCTGAGACTTATTTATTACTTAGGACCAGAGGTAGGTATATGACTCTCTTCGCCGAAAGTTTGTATATTGACGTTTTTAAGGACGTATGCTGTAACGATGACTTACCTGCACATGTACATGCACCGTGGATTCGCTTATTTAATTTTTTATGTCGTGCGAAGTACCCTACTGCGGGGGTTGATAATGGACCCTGTGCTTATTTTTCACTTCGGTGAATACGTATTTGTAATCTATTTGGCGTTTTCTTTCTTTGCTTTGTTTCTCGCTGTAACCGAGTTATGACGCGGATATCATGTCACTCACCGGGATCGCTGTTGTCTTCGGGACTATCTATATATTAAGTGTGTGTTTTCTCTTAGCGCCAGTTCTTTTAACCTGATGACGCACAGGGCGCCTGTTGCGAAAGATCTTGTTTTTACCTAATATGCCTTTTAGTAGTAAAGTTCTAATTGTACGTTTTGGGTAGTTTTCTACATGCTTAGACAGCTGCCATTTTATTCTTCTTGATATTTTTAGCATGTAACTTTTGTGATTGACGACTGTGAAGCTGTGGAACGATATAATGGTACGTGCTTTTTGCCATTTTTTCTGTGAACCGTCTAGACTGCGACGCGCAATCGGCTTGTTCTTCGATACTCAAAGAAGACTGCGTGTGGAGGAGATGCACCTTAATTTTCTGAGGAATTGCAGAGAACTTCGGATTATTCCTAACTTCCTTGCATTGAGATGTGTTCCATCCTCGCATCAAGACAACTTGGTACTGAGAAATGCGGAAGTTAAGCGGTTAGTGAAGGCAATTCGTCTGAAATATTGCCTTTTGGATACATTGCATCGTCGTACATATTTGGCGTACCGTTTTCTAGGTCATTTGGCCCACCCCTATCTGTTTGAGAGACTTATGATTGTCCACAACTCTATGTTGAACACTGAGCTGCAAATAATTCAAAGTAGACATATTCATAAGCTAAGAATACTTGTATCTCGAGCCACTGATGGTACCACACGAGGTGGTGCCTCCCTCCCCCAGAATTTGTCTTCAGCACCTAGATTAAAATTTCACAATTTTAGTGATGTTTCGTTGAATCCAGTTCTGGTCCGGGCATTAAATAGGGGTCGAAATTCAACTACCCCACCGATGGTGTTAATGCTTTCCGTGTCATTACAGAGACCGAGAACATTATTCATGCTTTGCCTTTGGAAGACCAGGATTCTGCTAGGCAAAAAATTGCGAAGATTTGCAGTCAAATTGGGCCTCAGGTGCCCTCGGCGATGACAGTGTATTACAGTGAAGAGAAGAAACAGTTGTGTGAATTGAGAAATAACCCTAACATTGTTATCACAGTTGCAGACAAGGCTCACGACATCGTTATTTTAAATCGGGAGGATTATATTCAGAAGATGAACAATGTGATTAATACTATTCCTCACTCAATTGTCCTTTCTGACCCAACTTCGGCCACTATAAGACAAATTTCAGCCCTTAAAAGAGAGGGTTTGTTGCCTAGTGAGATTCATTCTATGTTAAGGAGTGTTGTTGGCCCTGCCATTCCCAATATATTTGGCACCGTTAAGACTCACAAGCCTGGTTTGCCTCTTCGCCCGCTCGTTTCTAGTTGTAACAGTCCTTTAAGACCATTAGAGAGGGCGTTGGCACGTTACCTTCGGCCTTTTGTCCAATCCTCACCTTATTCCATCACCAGTTCCCTCCAGGCCATTGCCCGTATTCGAGAATTCAGAGGCTTGGGCTCCTCTTTCATTTTGGCATCATTGGATGTGGAATCGTTATATCCGAGTGTTCCATTGAACGTAGCTCACGATTTGATTATTTCTAAGTTGTCCGACTTGGGAACTATTCCCCTAATGCAAGTTCAGGCAATTTCCGATGCTTTAAATATTATTGCAAAAGATCCTTTTTTCGCTTCAATGGGACCATTTACCGTCAGGGAGGTGGCACTCCTATGGGCTCGCCTCTCTCTGCTGTTTTGGCAGAGGTGATCATGCAAGATTTGGAGGACGATATTTTAGCCAGGGCAGACAAGGTTCCAGCACTGTACTTGCGTTACATTGATGATATTTTTGTCGTTTGGCCACATTCTGGTGATGCTTTGCTTTCTTTTAGAAGCCTTTTGTCGTCTAAATATCCTACTATTAACCTGACGATAGAATGGGAGGAAAATTTTAAGATCCCTTTCTTGGACCTTCTAATCACCAGACATGTTAATAAGGATTTTTTGACTTTTGAAGTGTATCGGAAGGCCGTTGGTTCTTTTGATATCATTCCACACGCCTCTTTCCACCCGGCTAGATATAAACTTGCAGCTATTCGGGCTTTGGTGAATAGAGCGTATACCCATTCCTCGTGCATTGCTGCTCGGAATAAAGAACTTCTTTTTATTAAAACCATTGTGATGGAACATGGGTATGGTGTTGGTATTGTGAAAAAGTTGTGTGCTCGGCATAGGAGAAGTAATTCGTCTTCGTTGTGTGTTGAGCGCGAGCAGATTACTTATGTGGGATCAATGTCTTTCTTTCCACCGGTTACAAATGCATTACGGAGAGTGTGTAAAAAACACAAAAAAGATTTTGGTGATGTGGCCTCTAACCTTCGGAGCATGCTTAGGAAGGATCGTGAGCCCAAACCCATCCAAGAACAGTGGGGCGTGTACTGTGTGCCCTTGAAGACCGACGTTGCTGCTGCTCCTAATTCATGGTACATAGGATCCACTCTTCGTAATTTAGGAGTTAGAGTGACTGAACATCAGTACACTGTAAAGACTGGATCTACTACTACTGCCCTTGCACGCCTGGTTAAGTCTGGAACTCATCTGCCCTCATGGTCTGAGACTTATTTATTACTTAGGACCAGAGGTAGGTATATGACTCTCTTCGCCGAAAGTTTGTATATTGACGTTTTTAAGGACGTATGCTGTAACGATGACTTACCTGCACATGTACATGCACCGTGGATTCGCTTATTTAATTTTTTATGTCGTGCGAAGTACCCTACTGCGGGGGTTGATAATGGACCCTGTGCTTATTTTTCACTTCGGTGAATACGTATTTGTAATCTATTTGGCGTTTTCTTTCTTTGCTTTGTTTCTCGCTGTAACCGAGTTATGACGCGGATATCATGTCACTCACCGGGATCGCTGTTGTCTTCGGGACTATCTATATATTAAGTGTGTGTTTTCTCTTAGCGCCAGTTCTTTTAACCTGATGACGCACAGGGCGCCTGTTGCGAAAGATCTTGTTTTTACCTAATATGCCTTTTAGTAGTAAAGTTCTAATTGTACGTTTTGGGTAGTTTTCTACATGCTTAGACAGCTGCCATTTTATTCTTCTTGATATTTTTAGCATGTAACTTTTGTGATTGACGTTCATACATTGGTGACGTTTGCTTGGGGGTGCATGACTTGTGTGGTGCGCGTTCTGTGGGTGCCACGTCAGTACTTGAGAAGCAAAGAAAACATAGAAAATATAGAAAATATACAGAAAGGGCGTGAGTGAGTGATAAAATTAATAATAATGAAGGTTAACAATATATAAACGTGAAGTGAGAGTGTGCTGCCGTGTGTGACATTTCTTGTGAACTTGAATCATATATAACATATTTATTCCTTAAGAATACCGTCTTGAAATTGGACATATTGAACAGATGTGGTTCTGTGGTGGTGTGTTCCAGACTTTCTAGTGAATTTTCGAATATACGTTCCTTTACTCTGGATAAATGACTTGCATATTATAAAATACATTCACCTTGTATAGAATTCAGGAAAAAATTTCCTGTATTGCCTGTTGAGGATCTACTTGGCTTATATTTATGTATCTGAAAATTATTTTCGTGACCAACTGGAGGTTATGCCTGGGTTCCATTATATTTATTTTACCATTTGGTGAAGACACATCTCTTTTTGCATGAAAACCATGAGGCACCCATGCTACTCTCTACTGGAAGATGTAGATTGATATACTGCTTTACTACTTGCCTTGAGTGTTCTTAATACTTCTTATTTTGAGTTTTTCTGCATTATTTGTCACTCTTGTGCTTCACACTATTTATCAGCGGAGTCCTTTATATCTACTAAAAAATAATAATAATTTGAGGGGAGGTAATAGTCATGTCTGATGGAAAAAACAATGGTGCCTTGAGCACGAATAAAAATAAAAATTATTTTAATGACTTTGATATGAACTTCATTCGGCAATCTTTAGCTGAAATCAATTCAAAACTTGATTCTATCTCTCTGGAAATAAATGAAATTAAACAAAATTATGTTCCAGAATTGAGAGATCAGTTAAGAGAGGTTAAGCACTCAGCAGAATTTATGAGTGCAAAGTACGATGGAGTTTTTTCAAGATGTACTGTATTAGAACAAACTAATGAGGATCTAAAAAATATTCTTTGCAGAATAAAAATAGAGAAAAATCACAAGAGAATCAACTACTAAAAAAAACTTAATGAAATGAATCGATATCAACGGCTTAAAAATATAGAAATTCATGGAATAGATCTTTCAAATATTAAAATTCAAGCTGAGCTCATTGATCATATTGGTCTCCTAGCTAATAAATTACAAATTGAAATAATTTATCAACAGACATTGATATAGCACACCCTTTACCAACTAAACATAAAAGGACACAGGATTCAGTGTTAATAGTCCAGTCAAATCAAGATCCATAAGAAATATTTGGATATCCAAAAAATGAACTCCGATCTAAAATAATGAGTTATTGCCTAGTTTGCAAGCTACAAGAATTTTTTCTGAATGAGAACTTTACTCCATATAACAAGCATCTCTATTGGCAGGCAAGGACACTGGCCCAGCAGTCGAGGCTCAAGTATGCATGGGCATGGAATGGAACTTTGTACATAAAACAAAGTAAAGAAGCTCCAAAAAATATTAACTATTGAAGAACTACAGGGATATATGGATTCACTTTTATAATTAACAGTAGATGTGAATGGAAAAGGGGGACTAGGAATAGAAAAACAAAAAAAAAAAAAGAAAAAAAATAGGGAATATTATTATTCAGTTGACAGATTTAATCACATACTAACAACTAATCCGAATAATTTACTAAACATTATACACATAAATGCAGGATCACTAACTAACAAATAACTCTATTGGAATTTTTATTACACTCAATTAAAACAGTAATAGATATTGTCTGCATACCTGAAACGTGGTTTCCAAAGGAGAATTATAATGAAAACTTAAATAATTATAATATATTTAATTTAAACAGAAATTGCTCAGAGGGAGCGTTGCGATATATGTTAATAATAAACATATAGATTTTACAACTGTTAATAACTTTGCAATCACATACCCTAATATAGAAATACTAACTATACGAAATCAATTTCATATAATTACGGTATGTTATAGACCACCTCATTACGACTACAAGGTATGCCTAAATATACTAAACGAATTTCTTAACTATGCCAACCTTACTGAAAAAAAAAGAACTTTTATTACGGGGGATTTAAACATTGACATTTTACGAAAATAATTCCATAACTAATCAATTAATATATATTATATATATATATATATATATATATATATATATATACTTAAGAGCAAAACTGAAGACTAAGGAAAAAATTTTAGAATTTAAAACGAAGGGTGCAAAATAACCTGAAAATCAAAACGCGCAACGCAGCAGTTTTGAAAATTCAGAATTCACATTCTATAAAGAAGATACCTAAGCAAAAAAATACATATATAATTTTGACTCACACCTAATACAACATAGAAAAGGTTATGTATCTACCTGTGTGAGTAAAAGGAGAAAAGATAAAAAAATAAAATAAAACAACTGAATGTAGAAGGTGTCGAGAATACTGAGCCTTGGCTTTATCAAGGACCAGCAAAAACTCTGCATTTTCTCACTTCCACAAAGACCTAGTTGGAAATGGTTTCTGCAAGGCCATAGATGCAAGTAACATTCCCACCTAAAATAGTTTAAAAAATATATATATGAGTCATGTCCTCCGTAGAGTAGCATGACCTAGCACTAGTTAACAATTTCGCTTGCATCCATTAACCTTCATGGCCCGACCCATGCTCTTCATCTGTTACTATTAAACAGAGAGAAGAAGATTAAAGAGAACTCAAGCTGTGAGAGTGACATAATAAATAGAAATGATTTTCAGCTATAACGAAATTCCAAGTTCGTTTGAGAGAGAATTTAAACCTGAAAAACAATGCAAAAGAAATCCAAATTTTACATTGCAATTAAAAAGGAAATGTTAATTTATAACGAACAGATTTTTGAAAGAAAACTTGAGTCTAAAACCCCCTACTCTACAAATTATGACAGCACGAAAACGAGAATAAGTTAAAGATAATAATTAACTAAAGAAAACTTTGTGAAAGTTATATACCTTAAACAGTTAGTTGCACTTAAAGCACTGCTGAAATACTTTGTACATATTGCAACTAACTGTTTAAGGTATATAACTTTCACAAAGTTTTCTTTAGTTAATTATTATCTTGAACTTATTCTCGTTTTCGTGCTGTCATAAGTTGTAGAGTAGGGGGTTTTAGACTCAAGTTTTCTTTCAAAAATCTGTTCGTTATAAATTAACATTTCCTTTTTAATTGCAATGTAAAATTTGGATTTCTTTTGCATTGTTTTTCAGGTTTAAATTCTCTCTCAAACGAACTTGGAATTTCGTTATAGCTGAAAATCATTTCTATTTATTATGTCACTCTCACAGCTTGAGTTCTCTTTAATCTTCTTCTCTCTGTTTAATAGTAACAGATGAAGAGCATGGGTCGGGCCATGAAGGTTAATGGATGCAAGCGAAATTGTTAACTAGTGCTAGGTCATGCTACTCTACGGAGGACATGACTCATATATATATTTTTTAAACTATTTTAGGTGGGAATGTTACTTGCATCTATGGCCTTGCAGAAACCCATTTCCAACTAGGTCTTTGTGGAAGTGAGAAAATGCAGAGTTTTTGCTGGTCCTTGATAAAGCCAAGGCTCAGTATTCTCGACACCTTCTACATTCAGTTGTTTTATTTTATTTTTTTATCTTTTCTCCTTTTACTCACACAGGTAGATACATAACCTTTTCTATGTTGTATTAGGTGTGAGTCAAAATTATATATGTATTTTTTTGCTTAGGTATCTTCTTTATAGAATATATATATATATATATATATATATATATATATATATATATATATATATATATTGATTAGTTTTGCCGGAGCTTCCTTGCTGTTGTTATAAAAATAGATAAATAATAATGTAACAATAAATCATGAATCTGTAACAGCAGAAATAATAAATGAAATGAAAGGAAAAACTGTGGGAACGACGGTCCGTGCCTTTGCATAACTTAGCCGCCAGGAGGCGTAAGTGCCAGAAATTCTGAATACCATCAGGTCGCAAACAAGAATTACTCCATATTCGAAAACAATAGTAGATCTTTGTTTTACTAACATTTAACAAGACCCTATTACTTCAGGAACATTGGAATTTAGTTTTGCTGATCATTTACCTATATTTATAACACATAGACATATACAGCAGGCGACCCAAATGCGCGGGGTTTACAAAACGTCTTCTATTAATAACAAAACCTTAGAAATATTTAGGACAAAACTAAAAAATATAAACTGGACTAATATAAATACAAATCTTTCACCGAATATAAAATATCATTCACTAAACTAAAAGATATATATGATAACAGTTTTCCTATTTCTGAACAAAGTACTAAGTCGGGAAAAACATTTAGAAAACCATGGATTACTAACACATAATTTATTCCTTTTTTTTTCAGTAATTTTCCAAATTTCTTAAAGCAAGACAACTAGATTTCAATCATTTTAAGCAATATAGAAACAAATTGAATTCTGAAATAAGATCAACCAAAAGGGATTATTACACCAATATATTTTCATAAAATCCACCTAAACAAACATGGAAACACTTTAATCAATTACTAGGTAATACACCCAAAACTATCTTACCATCTTTCCTGACCACTACGAATAATGTAAAGTTTAAAAAAAAACAAGACATTGTAACACATATGAATCATCTACAATAATACCACTGATAACAAAACAAAAATTAAAATCTATTAATATTCACTACTGCAATTACTTGCAAAAATCATATCGCCATAATAATTTTCACGTTACAGATATTACAGAAAATGAATTACTGGTGTAATTAAAAAAATATAAAACTGACATCAGTTTCAGGTTACGATTATATTAATCCACTAACAATTAAATATGTAGCAGATGTGATTTGTGAACCTTTACTCCTAATATACAACTGTCTTTCATACAGGAATTTTTCCGGATGAATTAAAAATTACAAACATTACCCCAAAGCATAAATCAGGATCACATAATGATGAAAATAACTATCGCCCCCTATCTAAAATTTAAATGTTTGTAAAATTACTTGAAAAATTAATGTACAAAAAATTATTACTCTACCTACAAAAATATCATATTGTAAATGAAAATCAATTTGGATTTCAACCAAACAAATCAACAGAGTTTGCACTTCTTCATATTCAAAATATTATCCAACAAATATTTGAAGACAAAAAAAAAAAAACAACTCTTGCCATCTTTTTAGATCTAACAAAAGCTTTTGATACACTAAATCATAACATACTATTAAATAAATGGCAAAATATCGGTATTAGGGGTACAGCACATACATACACTATTAAAAAACTATTTACTGAACAGAAATCAATTTACTCAGTTGGAGACCTATTATTCACCAATGGAAAAAGTAGAAATGGGGGTGCCACAGAGATCAACACTTGGACAACTGCTGTTTAATATCTATATAAATGATATTTTAATATAGACGCTAAATCTAATATCCTTTATGCAGATGATACCACTTTGTTATTCAGTAGAACTGACCCAAATGGTATAATTTTACAAGGCAATATAGAATTACAGAAATATACCGAGTGTTTGGAAGCTAATGAACTGGTACTAAATTCAGATAAGACTAAAGCGGTAATTTTTTCTAGACAGAAAACAAAACAAGATATAAATATACCAATATTATTGGATAACAAATCAATTGAAATAGTAAGTAACTTTACTTACCTTGGAATTACACTCAATAATGATTTAAAATGGAATAAACACATAGAAAATCTTCTGAGTAAAATATAAAAAAATATAGGAATTGTAAACCATGTTTTAATAAATATACGGTTAAAACATTAAAATTATTATATTTTACCTTAATTCATACACACCTTAATTATTGCATATAAACATGGGGTCAAACAACTCAGTCCAATACTAAAAAACTGCAAATACTTCAAAATAAATTTATTAGACTAATAGATTTAAAATACAACTTTAACAGTAATAATTATATGCGGTTGGGTGTTCATGGATTTAGAAGAGTTTTCCCTAATAAATATAATATAATGACTGTTAAGCAATTATACGAATTTAACTTAGGAAAATATATGTATAAAAAACAAGAAATAACATGATCTAATAAAAATAACTACGTATACACATCAATATGGTACTAGAAATCAGCATATACTAATACCAGTTTTACCTAAAACTATAACCATAAAACAAAGTCTACATTACTGTGAACCAAGATTTTGGAATTCATTACCTAGAGAACAGAAATCAATAACTACAACTTATATAAAAAAAACTTAAAGCATATATACAGTATTAAACTAACTACAAAAATATAAAATAATAATAATAATAATAAAAAAGATGGGAAGGGAAGGGTAATCGGAAAGTTGGAGGGCAGGAGTGATCTTTAATTGTAGCGCCGCGGAGATTTCATATTATACCAATAGCAATCTAAATTTCATGTATTGGATTGTTGACTTTAGTTAGGGAGCTCGAGGCCAAGTCAGAACTCTGTGAGACCTCTTGCCGGAGCTTCCTTGCTATTGTTATAAAATAGATAAATAGTAAATGAAAAACTGTAGGAACGACGGTCTCTGCCTCTGCATAACGTAGCCGCCAGGAGGCGTAAGTTCTGTTGCTATAACTTTATTCCAGATAAATGCTGTTGTTAAGTAAATTTTATTCCAGATCACTGCATTCAAAAAATTGGATCGAAAGTATTCTTTCTCCGATACCTGTTACAACAATGGCCATTTTGCGTACTACAACTCCTTGAAGTAATGCAGTTTTTCAGCTAGCGAGCGTTAAACGGCATTGCGTTTTCCCTTTCTGCTTCTAAAAGTCAGATTTAAAAAATGGTTTTTACGTGCAATAGCTCGTATTTTGAAGAAAAGTTTTGGTACATGATTTCCAATTTTAGTTACCTACAATTTTGCTACTAGGAGGGCAGGGCGTAAGCGCATATTTCTGTTTACAACTTATTTGCCGCCGTGTCTGCGCCTTTCAAATTCCAATTAAATTTTTTTTTGGACAGGTACCACTCTCCTACGGATAATATTTTATACCTAGTTTTAGCTCAAATAAGCAGTTTTAGCGCTAAAGAGTGTAAATGTGTATTTTTTTTTTCGAAATATCTTCTCCAAGAAGAAAGATTTAAAGAATTATTTTTGCATCGGATACTATTCACCACCGCGAATACTGTGCATGTATTTTCGAATTTTTCATAATGAACAGTTCAGGCCCTAGGTTGCGTAATTGCGGGTACCTGTTTGCATCACCATCTCCGCTACTAAATACATATACAGTTCAGAAACATTCTTCTCGTACTGCATGCCATTCGCTATGGGAAAGATTGGAAGCATTCCCTTCCTAAATAATGCGCAATTTTACCTGTAGAGGCGTATGCTTTTTTGATCCTAAAAGTCTGATTGAAAAATTCCTTCTTGGTTCGATACGCTTTACTATGAATAATATTTTGCGCTCATATGTTCTTCTTCAAGCAATGAACAGTTTTACCACAGACGGCGCACTGCTGTATTAGATTTCTCTCCATATCTCTACTTCCAAATATTTCCCTCCTTTTGAATCGAAATGATTTCCTTCCATTTTCGATTTAAAAAAATATCTTGTGCTTCGGGTCTTTTTCCCTATAAGGACACTTCAGTGCAATTTGAGATTTTCTTGTACGCCCACCTAGCGGTAAAAATGTGCATTAGTAGCTATTTGTCTTTGCAACTGCTCTACCAATTCTGGGAATCTAGTTGAAAAAATTCTTTTTGCAACTCACTCTATTCACTATGAATGATACTGCACACATTGTGGATTTTCGAAAATACAAAGTTTTACCTCTCCATACATTTTCTTTTTCACAGATTTTCTTCTTTTTTTAAAATCCGATTTAAAAAATTCGTTTTGGAGGCAAAAGAAGTGCTTTTTACATCCGGGAATTTAGTGTCATCTTATTTTACTTTGTATGAGTTGAGTATAAGCAACTACACCAAAACGATGTAGTTGCTTATTACTCAGCTCATGCAAAGAGGAAGAAAACTGAAACCGAGGTGAAAGGATAAAATTTGGTTCTGGGACTAAGGTGTTTAATTAACTGGAGAGAAAAGGGGTAAATATATACGAAAATTTGGTGTCATTTTAATATATTTCGCTATTGCTAGGGAGATTACTTTACCAGAGAACACAAAGAGGGGAAGCATCTGAGTCATCCTTTGTCATTCGAGGTATTTCACACAGAAGAGTAAAATCGATGAAGCTTAAGGTTACCGGCTAGTTGTACGTAGGAGAGTGAAATAGATGAAGCTTAAGGTTACCGGCTAATTGTACGTAGGAGAGTGAAATCGATGAAGCTTAAGGTTACCGGCTAGTTGTACGTAGGAGAGTGAAATCGATGAAGCTTAAGGTTACCGGCTAGTTGTACGTAGGAGAGTGAAATCGATGAAGCTTAAGGTTACCGGCTAGTTGTACGTAGGAGAGTGAAATGATGAAGCTTAAGGTTACTGGCTAGTTGTACGTAGGAGAGTGAAATCGATGAAGCTTAAGGTTACTGGCTAGTTGTACGTAGGAGAGTGAAATCGATGAAGCTTAAGGTTACCGGCTAGTTGTACGTAGGAGAGTGAAATCGATGAAGCTTAAGGTTACCGGCTAGTTGTAAGTAGGAGAGTGAAATCGATGAAGCTTATGGTTACCGGCTAGTTGTACGTAGGAGAGTGAAATCGATGAAGCTTAAGGTTACCGGCTAGTTGTACGTAGGAGAGTGAAATGATGAAGCTTAAGGTTACTGGCTAGTTGTACGTAGGAGAGTGAAATGATGAAGCTTAAGGTTACTGGCTAGTTGTACGTAGGAGAGTGAAATCGATGAAGCTTAAGGTTACTGGCTAGTTGTACGTAGGAGAGTGAAATAGATGAAGCTTAAGGTTACCGGCTAGTTGTACGTAGGAGAGTGAAATTGATGAAGCTTAAGGTTACCGGCTAGTTGTACGTAGGAGAGTGAAATCAATGAAGCTTATGGTTACCGGCTAGTTGTACAATATATGTGCAATTAGCCGGTAGCCCGTGCAATAATAATGAGCAACAGACAAACAAATGGTGGAAAAGCTGTAGCCTTTGGCTACAGCTTTTCGACCATTAGTTAGAACAGGTTTCAGTTATGCTTAATTTCTTGTTAAACTGCTGGTGGTGATAATTTTTATTTAGTTTTCATAAGTGTGTTGAGAAAATTTATTTTCGAAGGGATTTGGAAGATCTCGCGATGAACATTTGTTTTGTCTGTTGCTCATTATTGTTTAAGAGATTCCCTTGCACTTCAGCTGTGTTAACGTAAACCTTGATTTCTTGCGGTTTTTTGGATCTTGGCAATTCTGCTTAAAGTTAGTCATCAGAAAAGACAGGTTCTTATGGCTAACTTTGAAAATCCAAAAATTTAAAACTCAAACGTTCGAACACGTTGACATCGAAATAGGTTCAAATGTGTTCGAACGTTTGTTCTAGAGATTTGTAAATATATTGTCGTGGCGTAAGCAGGAATTATTGGGAATTGACGACGCTGCAAAATGAAAGGGAGATTTACACTGAAGAGCAATTGAATTAGAGATACATGTCTAGCAACGTGTAGCACCACCTTTTGCCCTGATGACGTCTGCGATTCGTCTCGGCCTGGACTCGACAAGACACCAGAAGCGTTCGAAAGCCATACGGATCCACGACCCCTGAAAAAGCTCCCACAGTTCACGAAGATTTGATGGACGGGGGTCAGAGCCTCGAACATCTCTCTCGATGGCATCCCAAATGTACTCGATGGGATTGAGGTCAGGTGACCTAGCTGGCCAAGGAAGCGAGGTCACGTCGGTGGAGTGTTCATCCAACCATTCGAATACAATTCGGGAGCGATGGCACACGGAGCATTGTCTTGTTGCAGGATCAGGTCCCCAGTGGGATTTTGAAGACGCACACACGGGGGCAAATGGTCGTCCAGGATATCCCGGTAACATTGACCTGTGAGGGACGATGTCACACGTACGAAGGGTCCCATTTCAGTCCACGTAAACATTCCCCAGACGAGAATGCCACCCCCACCAGCTTGAAGAGTACCCCGTTGGCAAGAAGGATCCATCGCTTCATGTGGTCCTGCCATCGGCATGTACCAACGTGAATCTCGACTCATCAGTCCAGGTAACATTTTTTCACATGTCTAGGGTCCAGTGGCGATGTTCCCGCGCCCATGCTAATCTTTGCACCCTGTGATGTGCGGTCAGCAGCGGTACCATCGTGGGACGATGGCTTCTGTACCCCATAGCGAGGAGATGGTTCTGGATGGTGTGGCTGCTTACACGTTTTTGTGCACCAGCGTTAAATTTCCGAGTGATTTCTTGCAATGTGGCCCGTCTATCCGCTGTTACAATGCAAGCTAGCCGACGATGACCACGCTCATCCACACGCTGTTGTCCACGGCAGTTGGCCCTTGCAGTGATGGTTTTACCGGATTCGATGCACTCACGGTGCACCCGTGACACAATGGCTCGTGAAACTCCCAGTGCCTACACGACTACCGAGATGGAGTGACCCATTCGTCGGGCCCCAACAATTTGCCCACGATCAAATGCGCTTAGATCCTTCGTCTTACTCATACCGCGTCCGACTCTTACTGATTCCCGTCGCATCACTCCTAATATTGTCGGATCGCTGCATACGTCATGTCGTTTCCGTTTACAGGGCCGCCCATAGCGCCACATTTGCAAAAACGCCAGCTGTCTCTAATTCAATTGCTCTCCAGTGTATATCGTTCAGTGGCGAAACGATTCTTGGTATAAAGACTGTGTTATCACGATTGCATTCAGAAAAGTGATTACAGCTTTAATTGCATTTCTGCGTACTGCTGTGATGCATAGGTATGTTCTTTTAGAAAATTGTTCCTCCAAATGCATCAGTGGCAAAACGTTTCTTAGAGCAAAGACTGTGTTGTCACGATTGCATTAAGAAAAGTGATTACAGTTTCAATAAGATTGGTGCGTAGTACTATGACACATAGGCGTCTTCCTTTAGGAAGTCATTTTTTCGGATCCAAGTTCCTTGGGAGCGGTATGACGACGCTGACTCTGAGCTCTAACGTTTGTGGTAACATACTGGATGGAGTTAGCTCAAGCCGAAACTATGAAGAATAATTAGCTGCATCATTGGGACCTTCGGAAACGGCTCAGATGGCGCTATAGTTTATTCCTATATCTCCTGGCCGTTTTGCTATACTTTTTCTATTCATGATAAGTGTTTCTTTGTTGAAAGTGCTGGACTGACTCGTTTCGCCGCTTCTTTCAGGGGCGTTTCATTCAAAGCTTGTCTGTAAATGTTATGTATGAGACTTTCTCCCGAAATTATTTTTATACGGACTTTTAGTCTAGAACCAAAGCACTTGTGGATCTCCTGCATATTGCCGCATCGAATTTGTTATGTTCATTATGTTGCACGTTTCGGATTATGCTTTTCCATATTAATTTGGTGAAATGCTTCTACAATGCGCTCGATTTAAAGTAACACTCAACGACACATCAAATCTTGTTCCTCGTGCAATGACTGGTAATGCTTGTCTGAAGTCTTCCAATGACGACCACTTTGCCATCAAACTGCTGTTCACTTAGCATTATTTCCCGCAGACAACAAATGAAGAGAAGTCCATGCTTAGTCAACATGGAGATTTCGTTGACGATGATAAGCCAATATTGTCTGTTTGTGGTGAGTAGGCTCGCATTTCTGAAAAATAAGTGACCAGTAGTAGAACGGGAAGCTTCAAGCTGCTGTGAACTTTTTTGCCATTTTTCCCTGACGGAGCGGCGATTCACTTGTCTAAAATGGAACTGTGTTTTTCCCCAACAATGTTGTACTGTATCGTAATACTGTGATACCTTATCTCAGCGCTTATTGTTGTAGTGCTGCACGGTTGTTAGCAACTGCCATGTATATTAAATTTTCTTAGAATGGTCTTCACTGGTTGAATAACAAGTGTTAGAGAGAATACTTCGATGTTTAGGCAGCAAGATGTGAAAATAATTAAATTATCTACAGGAAAGAAACCGGGACGAAAAGGGAAAAGGTACAACCATTAAATTCACAGCGCAAACACAAATTGTAGTCTATATTCTCAGTAACTTCTGTGCAGTAGAAGAAACATATTACTTATGATCGATTTTCCTTTATTGATTCATTTTTTATTACATTATGCTATTTCCATAAAGTTAGCAACGGAAACATCCATTTACAATGTAATTGTGTATAGTGTTCTAATTATTTCTGTACATTAAAAAGTTTCGAAGTTTGGGAAAGATCTTTTTAAGAGTCCAGGACCTCAATCAAGGAAAAGCAAGACGGCTGTACAATAAAGTTCTCAATGTTAACTCAAAACTTACCATGAAATTTAACAGTACGTATACTGAAAGCCGAAACAATATCAAGCAAAACTAATAGTTTATTTCAACCAAACAAATCCTGATTCAAGTTGTGTCCAAACTGACATCTCAAAAGTATTTATGCAACGATATTATGGATGTATTTTCCTTCAACATCTAGTTTTTATTCAGCTTTAATCCCGATTTGGGCGCTACATATAATAGAATATCCAGAATAATTGCAAAGATTTCATGACGAATGCCAGATACGATGACCTCTAATGTATTTGGTTAATTCTCTTGGAATCTGTCTTTGAGGTACACTTCCTACTCCAAACATACACGCAAAGAAATTGCATGTATGTAAGTCTGGAAACACAGAGGCTAGAATTATTCCACGATGAAAAAAAAAAAATTCAAGTTTTCGGATATTATCTGACTTACCATCCTTGTCACATTTACGCCAAAAATCGGATTGTCATCTTCTAAATTTGTATTATATGGCGTAATCCCGTATTTCTTTCATGATTTATCTGCTTCTCCGGTCAAACACGGGATAAGATTCTTAACCTCCAGATTCGCTAAACATGAATGCCGGTTGCTTCGACTAGCGAATCCTGTGATGGTTATATTCAAATTGATCGGAAACTTGAAACTTGGTCGTTCTGGGTGGTGTAGTGGTTAGCATACCCGGGCGTTTTCTGGGAGACGCGGATTCGAGTCCCGCTCCAGGACGATGAAAATTTTCAAGTTTTCGGATATTATCTGACTTACCATCCTTGTCACATTTACGCCAAAAATCGGATTGTCATCTTCAAAATTTATATTCCACTTCTATTGCGCAGACTGTGATGGAAACCAATGACGTTTCCTCCAAGGGGGAAACGTCATTGCGCAGTAGTGCGATTTTGAGGTTCGGGAAATGGACCGCAAAATCGCACTACTGCACGGGATGACATACACCTCAACTGTATGGCAGTCACCTATCCCGCATCGACATCCATGGTGTTAACACAGCAGTGGAGCACTGCCACAGGTCAGGCTTCGTTTTCTTTCACAGTTCGACGTCATTTGCTTAGCAGAGCACTGGTCACTAGCAGCTCATTGCTGCGCATTTCTTTGACCCTCAACCACATATGCCGCAGGCTGCAATGGGGTTTCGAACACAGACATTGGCGCGCCGATTAGCAACAGGTCATGCTTTATCACGAGTCATAATTCATCTTGATGCACCATGATTGTCGCATACGTGTTTGAAGACATCGTGGTGAAAACACAGCACCTTATAGCGTGCATTTTGCAGCGTCATGGTTTCGGGCACCATTGTGTTCAATTCACAATCTCGCCAGATACGAATTGAGGGAACCCTCAACAACCAGTGATACATCAGGGATAGTTTAGAGGCACTGGTTATACCTTCTTTCAAAAGTTGTTCTGGGGCTATATTCCAGCAGGACTATGGTGGGTCACATGTGGGCCGCAATGTACAAAACTTCTTCCATGAACTGCAGATACCTCTTCTTCCCTGAACTGCACGTTCGCTGGATATGTCCCCTATCGAAAATGTCTGTGATATCGTAGCCAAGCGTCTTGCTTATCAAGCACCTCTGCCAGGAACCACAAATTAACTCTGGTATCGCATAGAAGCAGCCTGGCATGCTATTTCCCAGGACGATATCATAAAGCCCTTCCATTCAATGTCACGCCGTGAAGAGGTTGTTATTGTTGCTCGAGGTGGTTTCACACGATACTGAGGAAGCGAAAAAATATTGTATAGCTCTACAAATGTAATCACTCATCTCCTATAACATAAGAAATCTGAGATATAAATTTCATTTGAGTAACGCGATTCTTTCTTGGTGTTGCAATTTCCCCAAACGGTAATGCACTAAAGCCCAATATTGGTGGCTCAGTGGTCTGAGCCACCATCCATGTTTTCGGAGATGGGTGCGGTTTCGAAACACAGATGAACCATGGGAGGTATGCGTATCCATTGGCGCTGGCTTTGCTTCTTGCTTGGAGCCAGCGGCCCTAAATTAGGGACGAGCGACTGCTTACAGTTCAAAGTGTTGCTCATGGTGGTCACTAAACAAACCCTGAAACGAAAAAAAAACAATTTATTTAAGACAAATCCTTGTTGGCAACAGGTTATCTAAAGTAAAGTACCAAGCTTGCATTCAATCAGCAAAATGTTACTTATGTTACGTTAGGCAAACGTCGACCCGTTGATCATATACTGCTTTTGACTTCAGATTCTTTAAGTTTTTAAATGGACCCAATAAACCTTAAGTTATGCAGATTGGGAAGAGTGTTGGTACTTCATCACACTTTCCATACATATAATGTTCTTCGAAAATTTTTAGGTATGTATAAAAAAACGCCATTCTGCTCATACTGTGGTCACTACTAAAGCAAGCAAGCTAAAACAAGACACCATATATTCTGTATCCAGTTCATATACATAAGACTGGTATTTATAGAAACATATAAAGCATACTTTCCTGCTAGTTTTAGCCACAGATTCACAATTGTATGCAACTAACCTTATTAGATATGATGTAACTAATGAATACGCATCCGCATATACACTCTTGAGCCATAACATTATAACCACCTATCTAATGCCGTGTTGGGCAACTTTTCGCCGCGGTAACCGCTTTCAAACAGCGTGGCATTTTTTCCACTAGGTCAGTAAATGTGTTCTTAGGTGATCAGCCGGACCGAATGAAGTCCTGGAGAGAGGAAGTCACGTGAATGCTGAGTTCTACTGCATCCCAAAAATGTTCAATGGGATTCAAGTTGGGAGAATTTGGCGACAAGATGCGCACACGAAATTCGTGAACATTATAGTCAAACCATTCAAGCAAAATGCAAGTCTTGTGAAACGGGGAGTTTGTGACGTGCCTGCCCAGCAGGACACACACGACATAAAGGCAGACAGCAGCGATAACGAACGTCCACGTAGCTCAATTGCTAGAGTGACTTATTCCGGAATGAGGGGACCCGGGTTCGAACCCCGGCGTGGACAAAAATGACGGAGAAATTTATTTCGTTATAATGGCGCCCGAACAGGGACGGATGACCCGGCCGTTCAAGATCTCGCAATGGTGTGATGTTCTTTCCACACCGCGAGACGAGAAAAATAAGGGAATCCCTTCTCCAGCGCTTCGAAAAATAAAAATGTGTGATGTTGCATTCCACACACCAGATTGACTGTGAGTTCTCAAGAGTACATTCTTCAGCGGATGGCTGCCAACGATGATTCATGGTCACGGCTGCCCCGTGGGCCATGCCCGCGGCCCTCTTTCGGGGGGAGAGATGTGACGTGCCTGCCCAGCAGGACGCACACGACATAAAGGCAGATGGCAGCGATACGAACGTCCGCGTAGCTCAATTGGTAGAGCGACTTATTCCGGAATGAGGAGACTTGGGTTCGTTCCCCGGCGTGGACAAAAATGACGGAGAAATTTACTTCGTTATAAGTTCTCCTTTTGAAAAAGCGCAGTGCCATCCGGACGAACAGTCACCATGTAGAGCAGCACTTAACTGGAAACAATTCCCAGGTAGGATTTCATGGTGATGGTGTATTCAGTGGAGATGGGAGGACCACAAGTGTTCTTGAGAAGGACAATATCATTATGCCGTTGCCGCAGGCCTGTTTCCGTCCAACTGTGCAGTCTAGTTGCAAACTGTTTACCAGCGCGTCGACTGCGCAGTTTTGTTGCATTAGTCCACTTGCGCGGCGTTGAACCCGTTCATCGGCATGTAGGAGCTGGAACAAGGACTCATCGGACCAAATGACTCTTTCTTTAACCATTAAATGCCCAGTCACAGTGCTCCTGTGACCATTTCTGGGAGATTTGTTAATAACTGTAGGTCAAGATATGCACATGAAGCAGCCACGGATTCCTTTGCCCCTGTCACAGGATTGCATACTCAGAAACGTTTTTCTGTGCGCCCCAGTTGCAGTCTGCCGTTGATTGGGGAATCATAATAGCTGTCCTGGAGAACAGATAGCTCGGATTTAATGAGGTATCTGTTCTCCAGGACGGCATGTGACAACTGTCAAATAGTGGTCGTCTCCTTTTTCCGCTAAGAAGTGTTTTCATTCGGGTCATTCCTGTTGCGCTTTTACTACAGCGTCCCTAAGACAGTTAACAATGCTTGTAGATGTTGGGCTCCGACTATTTCGCGCTGATAAGCATTACCTGTTCATATTTCCACAATTCCTCTCTCTTGGTGGGCTTCGTAGTTAGTTATGCAGGCTCCATTTTCTCGTAGTGATTCCTCTCAAGTTAGTTTGGACTCAACTTCCTTATTCTGAAGACACCATCGTGTTATGCATGAGAAGGAAGTGGCTGTTTAGATCACCGTTGAGGCAAGTGGAGCACAGGGAGGGTAGCGAGGTCATGAGCCCGTGGGCTGAACGCGCTCTCCGAAGCGCAGTGGGTATTAAGGTTCACAGCCGCAAGTGGTTTCGAACTAGCAACCGTCATTTTGCACTGCCGAACTCATACGTGCCTTCGGTATACGTATATTCCATGCCGATTGATAACGTCACTGCTAAGCTCTTAAGATGCATCCATTCTTGGAGACAAGGGTGCTCATAATGATCTGGCGCATGAGTGTATTGCATTCAATTATCACTGGAAAAAAATGGAAATCTTACCTAAAGGGTACGCTAATGCGAAGTCGTTTCCTTGCGTACAAAAAATGGCGAGGAGGCCAGATTTCGCCATGTTCGTTTGCTTTTGGGTAAGCATTGAGATGGCCGCCACTAAAAGGAAAACGATAGTTTTTCCAATAAGAATCGCTGTAACGAAGTTCCAGTCGATGTTCGTGAGCTGTATGGTTACCAGATTTAAAAATATTGCCGAAGGCAAAGTAAAATGCATGGAAAACACTGTAAGGCCCTTTGCTTCGCTCTCCTTGATCCACCTTCGGCGGCCAGCCAAATATCTGTTGCGAAGGAAAACAAAATATCGGAAAGTTACGACAAATTGGGTTTCACGCTCTTTCATATTTTCAAATAATACTTTAATATGGTTTCTAAAAGTAATGTCTGAATCCTATTAGCCTTGCAATAAAAAAAAAAAGGTTCGGAATGAGAAAACGAACAGAGGTCTGACAGTGAAGATTCCAGGAGCTGAGTCTTGAAAAGACTTCGTTTACGGAAAGCCGCACGAAAAATTTAGTAACTTTAGTAAACCAGTGAGTAACAAAATAAAGCTGTTCTAAACATCTATCAAAAATCGATTATTTTCAAAACTGAAAGTGGTGGCCGAGTGGTCAGAACTCAGGTCTCTGGCTAATCCTCAGAGTTAAGCTGGGGTCTGAGCGCCGGATGAGGCACGCGTGCCGTGTTTGTGGCATGGCGCTGGCTCTTCTCTTTCACAGGAACGAGTGATCCTAAATTGGAGATCGTCGACTGCTGAAAAAACTTAAGTTTTCACGATCAAAAAACCAGAAAAGTTTTTGTAATTTGAATTTCTGAAGGTAATTTTTTTGCGTGGAAAAGGGTTACTTTTTCATTTAAACACATTGCGTTAGTTCATCTAGAAAAGAAATGACGTGTGTCGTTTTGACCTTTAATCTCATGTAAAAACGTTTTTTCGCCGGCAAGGGGGGGGGGGGGGTCTCTCTCTTTCCGTTGAACTGGTTGCCCAAAATTAGAGGCGGGCCACTGCTTATAGCCCGTCAAGTAGCTGACGGTGCTCGTTAGGGCTTCAATAAAAAAATGTGCCTCCCTACGCACGTTCCTAGAGTACTCGTGTATAAATGCATTCCTGCTTACAGAACAGAAATTTGGGAGTTACATTCGCAGACTGCAGAACATGTTGCTGCTGTAGCAATGTCCAGAAAATCCTTTCCCTCATTTAGTATATGTCGTCAGAAAACTGATGTACATAGTGATACCAGAAGTTTGTAGCATCTATCTTTTCTTTTTTCTTTCTTTTTTTATGGCGTGGTAGAGCAAGTATAACTTGAAAGTGGAACAGCGAAGAGTTAACATTTGTATGCTCATTGACTAACATCGGTTTGCGTTATGTAAAGCGCACGTTTAACAGCGTGGTAAATTAACGCATGGGGGTATGCGGTCGTTTAATGCATGGTTTATCGTAAAAAAACTTATCACAACATTTTTAATATTTAAATTTTAGGCTTTACTGAAAAGCAATCGTTTTAGTAGTAATTTCCTACGTGAAACTGCATTTTTCTTGAATTTTACATGCACATAGTGAAGAAAGTGTGATAGTGGTTAACATGGAGAGTGATGGATCGCAAAAGCTGAGCTCTTGTAACTGAAAGTAGTCACGACAACTGATAAACAAGTTAGTAAAATCATGCAGTGCACTGATTATTATACGCTTTCAACATACCAGAAATCATTACTCAAGTTATGAGGACAATGGCTGTGGAATAAATCTCGCTCCTCTGTCCTGACCTTTGACCCCATTTCGATTATATTAAACAGAATTGGTTCAGTATACCTCCCGAACAACATACTAAAGTTTTGTCGCAATAGAAGCATTTTTAGTCACGTCATGACGCATAAGGGCAACGAAATGGATCCCGCACCTATGTCCTGACCTTTGACCCCATTTCGCCTATTTTCAATAGGGTTCGTCCTCAGGTGGTCCATTACTACATACTAAAATTTCGTCGAAATCGAACCATTTTTACGTGATTTATCGTGCGGACAGACGGACAAAGCTGGAGCGTATACGCTTCTTCAACGCACGGTTGGAAAGCGTGAAAAAGAAACTCTTGAAGGGGTATTTAGGAAACAAATGGTAAACAAAGGAAAGATGAAAGAAATTGTATTTGTTTCATTTTGCAGGATGATAGAGACGCAACAGTTGAATCAAACCTTGATCTCGAAGCCTTTTAAAATGAATGGATAGGAAGAACTGACTGTATGTAGTGTTCAGTAAGCCATATTTCAAATAGTAAAGAATGGTACAGTTCTCAATGGTGGGGTGTTTTCGTTTAAAGTTAAGGTATTACGGATATTGTCCCCGAACGTACTGTAGTAACAAAATTCAGGTCCTTTTATTTTTAAAAGCACTAAACTACTACTCCTCGAACACGAAAATAATTAATCTGCTAAAGCCCCAGTCGCGGGAATATGAGAAAATTCATGTTTTTCAAAACTCAAAACATTTTATCGTTATTTTATTCCCACTGTGGCTCGAAAAACCTGGGGTGGGTTGACTGGTATTTTTATATCTCGTAAAAGAAGTAGAATTCGGCATCGATCGACAGATCTAGCAAAATTTACAAAAAGAAATCTTGGAAAGTTTGCATTGTGCCATTTTTTCTCCGTTCAGAAGTCTGATTAAACTGTCATCAGTGAATCGGAGACATACATTAAGATTACCATAGGCGTTGTCTGTTCTTAAATTTTATTGAAACAGTAATAATAAAACCCATTAAAAACTCGAAATCTCCAAAAGTGCCCTAGTGTTCCTGGCAGTTATTTGAAAGTGAATGTTATATGTAATTAAGTCTTTAAGCTACAGAGAGTAAGGGGAAATAATCCAGATTTTACAGTGAAAGTCCGCTAAACTAAGCCTCAAGTGCAAGGTTAAGCTTTACGAGAGTTAAGCTTTAAGGCTCTACGAGATCCGCCATCTTGTATTGCTGCCTTCTCTTATAAACCAACGGGCAAGCGTATTTCACAAATTGCTCGGGCAATTTTGCACATTTTGGAACACCGTTCGTGGCTAACGCAAGATATATGATAAATAAAGAGTTACCTGGTTTCAGAATTTTTATTGACCTTTCCCTTCATTTTTTATCTGCAGCGAAAGTCGTACCAAGGCGTCTTCCACAGTTTTATTAATTAATAAAAAAATACTTAAAGAGTCCAAAATGAAAATCTGAAACCAGGGAACTCTTTATTTATCATATATCTTACGTTAGCCACAAACGGTGTTCCAAAATGTGCAAAATTGCCCGAGCAATTTGTGAAATACGCTTGCCCGTTGATTAACAAGAGAAGGCCGCAATACAAGATGGCGGGTCTCGTAGAGCCTTAAGTCGAAGTTAAAGTTAAATGTAAACAGAGATACAAACCTTAACGTAAAGTTCAAATCTATAAACCATTCAAACTTTATAGGCTAGATATGCAAAGTAATAAGAATATGCGAGAGTCCTCTGGCGACAGAATGTGCAACGATAGACTAACGTTTCTGGAGCAACACAGATTCCATTTAACTCTGGGAGCAACACAGATTCCATTTTAACTCGGCTAAGCCACCATAAAATTCATATCCATGTCAAGAGTTATTTCGGATAAATCTTGTGCCAGTAAAATATTACGGGTATGCAAAAGTTTCCGCCGTTTTAAGGAGAAAGGAGACATTAACAATCAGAAAACCAGTACACATTTAATCAACGAAATATTGGCAGTTAGCATCAATGACTTTTTGCCATTTTTCAGGCAACAAATGAATGCCCCTGTGACAGGACTCTGGTTTTGAGCTGAAGAACGCAGTGGCGAAATTTTCCACCTCTGGAACTGTGGTGAACCACTGTTGGGCTAGGGAATGTTGCATTGAGCGAAACAGATGAAAGTCTGAGGGTGCAATATCCGGGGAGTAAGCTGGGTGCGGTAAAACCTCCCAGTGTGACTGTTCAAGGGTTGATTTCGTGGTGGCACCGACATGTGGTCTGGCATTATCGTGTAGCATGTCCATAGGCGTTTTTGCTCAATTGGTGCGTTCAGTTTCATCAACTGATCGCTATATCGTTGTGCAGTGATTGTTTCGCCCGGTTTCAATAGTTTGAAGTACAGCAATCCATGCATATCTCACCACAAACATAACAGCACCTTTTCCCCGTTGATATCCTGTTTTGCAGTGGATGTTGATGGCTGGCCTGGGTCGACCCAGGATCCTTTGCGTACGGGTTCTCGCAATATACCCATTTTTCATCCCCGGTGACTACCTTCCAAAAGAAATTCTTCCCATGAAACCTCTTCAGCAACGACATGCAGATGCCCAATCGCCTACCATAATTACGCCCCGTTAAAGTATGCGGAGCCCACTTACCAGTCATCTAGATCTTTCCCAAGGCCTTTAGACGCTGTACCACCGTCGATTGAGCCACTTTCAAACGTTTTGCCAGTTGCGCGGTCAATTGTGTGGCATCCTCTCGCAACAGCGATTCCAGCTCCTTGTATGCGAGTTCCTGCGGTCTACCTGCACCTGGCTTGTCTTCCAAGCTAGGATCCTCTTTCTTAAACCTGGCTAACCATTCTCGACACGTCCGCTCACCCATAACCGTTTCGCCATACGCCTGACATATTGAACCGTATGCTTCACTTGCTTTTTTCCCTGAATTAAACATGAATAACAAACAGTGCCGCAAATGAACTTTCTTTCCGCCATGCTTGGCTTCATGTACTAACTGACAGCACGGGTCGCCGGCCGGTTAGACCCCTACAGCGCCCGCTAGCTGGGCCGGCGGAAACCTTTGCATACCCCTAATAGATGTTCAGGCTGTTGTTCATATTTTTGCACAGCACATTTATTATTCACTAATGCAAACGCCCCTTCCCCTATCCTCCCAATAAAAGAAGAAAGAGAAATAGGTGAAACTTACGATTTGAAATTTATCGAAATTCGGTAACTGTAAAATACTTCGCGTTTTATGTAAAACAATTTAAGACTTACCTTTAAAGTGCATCAAAATTCTTAAAATCTTAAATGCCTTGCAAATACAACATTTCGTACTTATCAATCATTTAAAATACACTGCTGGTCACCCAAAATGCAACACCGAGAAGGAAGCATCTGATTGGCCTGAAATTCACAGCATGCGTCGCCCGCGAGAGGACAGGCAAACGATTAGCATTGCAGGGCATATGCAAATCATGTGCGCCCGGCACGCCACTGGAAAGCACTATAAGAAGGGTGCACAGAAAGCGGGGTGTAAGTAGTGGTAGTGTGTTGTGCTGCCGGACCTGTGCGTGGGAAGCTTCCTGATGCCTTGTGGTAGAATACGGCAGTCATTCCAGCATGTTTCGGAGTTCGACATAGGACGAAAACTGGCTTATCGCGACAGCGGTTTATCGTACCGAGACATCGCCGCCCGTGTGGGACGACATCCAACCGCAGTGAGGCGAGTATGGATTCGGTGGGTGCAGAAGGCACGGACGGACCGACGTGAGCGATTGCCGCAGCCGCGGCACACCACCAAACAGGAGGACCGGCATGTTGTGCGGCGGGCATTGACGGCTCGCACCGCCACATCACGAATGTTAACGCAGGAATTAGGGTGTGTTGCGCAACAACCTGTGTCAGCACGTACCGTTCGACGTAGTCTGCAGGAGCGGGGACTTGTCGCGCTGCGCCCGTTGCTCCGATTACCATTGACGCTACACCACCGGCAAGTGCGGCGGCAGTGGGCCGTTGAACGCCGCACCTGGATTACGGAATGGCACGACATTGTCTTCTCCGACGAATCCCGCTTCTGCCTGCAACACCACGATGGTCGGATCCGCGTGTGGTGGCACCGCGGAGAGAGACTGTATGACGCCTGCATTATGCATCGCCATACCGGTCCGTCGCCTGGCGTTATGGTTTCGGGCGCAATTGGATATGACACCCGCGCCCCTATGGTACGCATCGCCTGTACACTCAACAGCCACCTCTACATCTCCAACGTTTTGGAGCCTCTAGTCCTCCCTTACCTGCAGGACCTGCCAGCGGCCACGTTTCAACAGGACAATGCGTTCCCGCACTTGGCACGCATCGTGCAACATTTTTTCACGGCTCACCAGGTGTCACTGCTGCCGTGGCTCGCCTGTTCTCCCGATATGTTACCCATCGAACACGTCTGGTGGCTGATCGGCAACTGAGTGTCCCGGCAAGCACCACCCGCGGCTACGCCTGATGAACTGTGTCAACGTGTGGAAGCAGCCTGGACCGACATATTTCAAGCCCACATCCAAAGCCTCTTTTGTTCGATGCCGCGGCGTGTAGCGGCCGTTATTGCCAGCCATGGGGTCCACACGAAACATTGATGTCTGCGTGTTCGGCAAGTCGCACGGGCCTGTAAGCTCAGTCGTTTCATCTTTGTATCTGTTGTTATGTGTCCAATAAATTTGGCTTTGCTGTCTCGTGTCTTTCTTGGTGTTGTATTTTGGATGGGCAGCAGCGTATCTATTTTGTATCCAAATTTCCGGAATTACAAAGCACTTTGCATGTTTATGAGCTATCAGTTTTTTTTTAATTCTTTAAAATTAAAGACTTACCATTTGGAATTCATCAAATCTTAGGAAGTGTAAATGCCGCGCGTTTTTTATTCTTTTTGAGAATTTTAGCATTTTGTAAAAGCCAGACATTGAAACTTACTATTTCAAATTATTTGAATTTCTGGAGCAGTTAAATGTTTCGAGGTTTTCCGAAATTTGATGACATTCAGCCAACTGAAACTTACCGGTTGTAATTCATTGAATTTGAGGAGCCAGAAATGTTAAGGCTCGTTCTCATTTAATGCATATCAAAGTAGCTGAACCTTACCATTGAAATTAATCGAATTTCGGGAATTTTAACTGCTTCGCAAGTTTAACATGAAGGAAATATTTAACATTTGAAATATACGCTTTCTGTAAATCAACTGATAGTACCCTATCAATTGAAATTCATCGAATTTCAAGAATAAATATTTTATGACTCTTATTAAAGTATGACATAATCGCCATTAACAAACAAGAGAGAGAGAGAGTGAGAGAGATAGAGAGAGAGAGAGAGATTCTTTAGG
The DNA here is from genome assembly GCA_039090855.1 of Macrothele yani. Lineage (NCBI taxonomy): Eukaryota > Metazoa > Arthropoda > Arachnida > Araneae > Macrothelidae > Macrothele > Macrothele yani. The sequence goes on from CM077023.1 coordinate 22,321,457, forward strand.
TCTTAAACGAAGAAACAGTATTTTGTGACAGTCTGGAATAATCTGGTTTCCAATACGAAACTACATCTTCAGGTAGCTTCATTTTTTCGCTCCAAATCAAATGCTCTCTCACAATCCAATATGGTGCCCAAATTAAAGACAGGGTTCTGACAGGCTAAGAGAGTAGAAATAATTACTACTAAAGCTTTCTACAAGTAAAACCTAATTTTGAAATGAAGCCAAGTTTTTTTTTTTTTTTTGATTGGAGGTTTAACGACCACCGTGAGCAACTCAATGGGCTATAAGCAGTCGCCCGTCCCTAATTTAGGGTCACTGGTTCCAGGGAAGGGAGAGAGCCAGTGCCGTAAGACAAACACAACATCCATGCCTGACCGGGATACGAACCCGGACCCCGTTCGGACGAATAATCAGAGGCCATCGCTTAGACCACTGCGCCACCGGGGCGGCGAAGCCAAGTTTTAACCAACCGACTTAAAATTTATATTTCATTCAAAAAGTAATTACATTCAAATTTCCCCGCATAAAATAAAACTGGAATACGTAAAGCAAGTTTCTCGCTAACTTCCACAAAATTTGGAAATATATCCAATTTTTTCCATAATTGAATCAAAACAGTTTGAAAACCTTTTTAAAAAAAGAAAAAAAAAAAACTAGCTTAAAAGGAAGTGCATGTCCTCACTACAACAAATTTTTCGCTGGCGGCACGTTTCGTAAGCGGTGATAATCGCACACTATGCTATTTTTCTATTTATACACCTGTTGGTTGAAAAGGCTGTTTATATGTACTATAGTTACGCCGTAGTTTTGCACGGATGATATGAGAAATTCCTTTAGATGTTTTCTTTGGGACACTTCTTCTCTTTGAACTGTATGTTACTGGCCTTTGTCAATTACCTCTTCTGAAGAAACTTCACATACCTCTTTTCATTTCTCCGGCAATTTTCTTATTGCCAAAATCTGTGATTCGATTTATAGTGAGACATGTCGTGTATTGCAATACATTCTGAATCATATTCTCGTGAGTATCATAGGTGTCCTGTTCTTAACACAATTTATCTGTTTCTGCGAAAAATACTTTTGATGTTTTGAATGAATGGACATACACATTGCAATGGAAATCAGCGCAAAAACTTACCATACGCGTTTGGTGCGATCTGTTTAGCAGAACTGATACAGTTCTTAGTTGTACCCTCGTTTGCTTTTCAAATAATCTGAGCCTTTAAAACGCGAAAGAATAAATTTCCTGGATCTTTGCTCTTCTTTTGTGAATTTGAATATCATTTCTAATTGGATTGTCGAATATATTCAGTATTCCCAAGACTGATAAGCTGAATCAGAGTTTTTTTTAACTTCTTGGGTACATGTTACGTTCTTCTCGATTTTAGTTGCAGTGGTGTGCAGTTACAGAGTTACATATTGCTCTTTGCTACGCTAATTTAGAATTAACTTTATGTCCATGCTAGTCAGTAAACTTTTCTTCATGAGCAAAATTATTCACGAATTGGAATGGCATATCACTTGATGTTCTAGCGAATAGTCATTATTAATAATTGTAAATGCCATGATGCTTTCTGAACACTCTGAATAAACTTCCAACATGTATCCAATCGCATTACTTTCCATCGTAGAATATTTCTTACACTGATGGAACCCGAATTAATTCATGCAAAAACACGCATTACAAGGGATGGGGTTACATTTGCGCACTATAAATTGTTTATTTCACGATATAAGATATGTTTACTAGGCAAATCAAAGTTGAAATCTCACTAGTATTGACTTTTGCATGGAGATTTAAAATTTTAACAAATTGCCACTTCTTTTTTTCACTGAGTTTGTGCAGTGTTATGCCAGTTAATGATTCTGATTTACCACGTATCAAATGCTCATTCGTGAGAATTTTAGAAGACAAAATATTTAACATAGTACGATGCCATTTATGCTTATGAACACTTCGCAGTAATTTTCAGAAATGTTATCCAAAATAACAATATTACTTTGAAAAAAATTTAGTTATTTCAAATAAAAAAAATACCCGACATTTTGTCAATGGGGACGTTTCTCTTGAGGAATACTCTTCTCACAATGTAAGAAAACATGCACTTTTCGCTCCCTTGTCTAGAAGCAAAAGAAATTTTTCATTTAGGAAATATACTTAATTCTAATTTAATTTTAAAAACATCATGTTCATTGATCTAAGGTATGTAATACCATAAAGAAAACCAAATGTGCTATTTACTCTGAGCAACATGTTGAATTGTAAAGTATTCATTTTTCCAGTTTTCTGAAAAATAAGTGTACATCACAGGGACTTGGAATTATGCGTCGATACCGGAATTCAATTTTGGATTTTGAAAACTAATTTGAATATTAGACGTCCTAAAGTTTCCGCCAGATATATGGCAGTGATCACACTGCTTGGAGGTAGTTGACATCTGTTGCAGTTGTTTTATGTATGATACACCGTCTCTTCTGGACTCATTACTTCTTAAATGATTAATATAAAGATTTGCGAAATTTCTTTTGTCATCAGTGAGTATCAAATGTGATGTAGCAGTTTGGTCCTTGAACGGTTTACCTGTTTCTCGCTCGGACATAGTCCAATGCCGCTTGGAATTTATCATACACTAGATGAAAGCCCTTCAATAATGGCGGGGAAAAATAAAATTTATGATACAGAAATTATTGACATTTATTTATTGAGTTTTTGAGTTGCACGTCAACAGATGGCGACGTTGGCTCACAGCTTTCTGAAAATTTCCTGAGCAGTCGGTTATGGAATTTGATACAACGGGCTGTCTGTTTGTTATGTGTTTTGTAAAACCTTTAGTCCCTATTTCGTCAACACTTCCTTGTATACAACATTTTTCGTATACACTGACTGTGAACCCTGTATCAATTTCCCCTGTTCTTTTCCGTGAACTATTTTTATCTGGACGTCGTCAGATCGTCGTACTCTTGACGTTGCCACATACAGATGGCTAAACACCGGTTCAGGTAGTGAACCAAATTTCCTGATGTAAAGTTTTTCGTAGCCGCCCCGGTGGCGCAGTGGTCTAAAAGGATGGCCTCTGATCATTCGTCCGAAAGAGCTCCGGGTTCGAATCCCAGTGAGGTATGGATGTTGTTTTTGTCTTACGGCACTGGCTTTTGCTCTTCCCTGGAACCAGTGATCCTAAATTAAGGACAGGCTACTGCTTATAGCCCATTGAGTTGCTCACGGTAGTCGTTAAACCTCCAACCAAAAATTAAGAAAAAAAGGTTTTCGTATCTCTAGAGTTGACCATGTGACGTAACGCATCTCTGACGTCATGTGAGAATGATTTGGATTAGATGACGTCACACCAGCAGCTGTGTTCTTTGTTGCTATGAAAACAAAAAATGGTATACGCGTTGACTGTGCGCGTGTAGGTGATGACGTCACCTACCCGAAAAGCTAAGCGTGACGTCGCAAACATTTGTTCCTCGGTTGTTGCTATGATGACTTAAAAAGTGGCACGGAGGAGAAGGAGAGCTCTAGAATATTACACTGGCGGAAAGTGAAGAAAGAACACCAAGAAGGAGACTTCTGATACCAACGAAATTTATACAGCATAATAACGGAATACAGAGGATAACGTGATCAAAACATTATAGCAAAATACAGCAGTATTTGCTGGTAAACTGAAAAATAACATTTCCATGTAACATGGTTAGTACGAGGTTGAAAAGCCATTAACTGCGTCACACTGTGCAATTCTGGCATGGAGTCTGTCGTACAGATGTTGGATGTAAGTTTGGGGTATTGAGTTCCAAGCATCCTCAACCTAGATGCGTAAATCGGGGATGGTCGTGGCTGGCCGTGGAGACCGGATAAGTCGTTGTCCCATAAAATCCCATACATGCCCAATGGGGGACAAATCCGGTGAAGGTGCAGGCTATGGAATTTGTCTCACACCCTGAAGTGCATGTTGCGTTGCACATACCGTGTGTGGGCGTGCGTTATCTTGCTAGAAAATACTACGATGGACCGACCTTACAAACGGCACAAGAACGGGCTGAATGATGCTGTTGATGTAGGAGGTGCTGTTTAACGTACCCGGTACAAACATTAGTTGTGTACGGAAGTGATAGCTGATCGCTCCCCACACCAGGAGACCAAGTGTAGGCCCTGTGTGTCGCTGGCGGATGCAAGAAGGGTGGAGACGCTCCCCTGTGCGTCTGCGAACACGCATACAGCCATCGGAGGCTCCCAAGCAGAATCTGCTTTCATCGCTGAACACGACAGATCGCCATTGCGTTCTCCAGTGCAGACGACGGCGACACCACTGCAGCCGTTCCTGACGTTGGGCTGGAGTCAAAGGTGCACATGCCAGAGGTACACGTGCACGTAGTCCTGCATCCAGTAGACGGTTGCGGATTGCTCGCACAGTCACCTCAGGTGTAACGGCAGCTCGGAATTTGCGTCGCAGTGGATGTTCTACTTGACAACTCCGTTCTTCTTATGCGTCGATCGGTCCGCTCATCAGTCCGTCTGTGACTCCCGGTTCCACGTCTTCTCGTGTGGGAATGTTCCTCGGACCATCTACGCCACCATCGTACCACCACCGATACTTCCCGTCCAATTTGCTCCGCAATACGACGATACGGCCACCCGGCCTCGCGGAGTCCGACTAGACGACCTCGCTCAAAGTCCGATAACTGCTGAAATCGTACACGTCTTCCATGTCCAGGCATTGCAGCGTCTTCGCACGTGTCCGTACGCCGACGACTGATTACATTCACTTCGCCGTACTCCTTAAATACCACCGACGATAATTTGCATATTGTGCCGTGCTGTGGCGTAAGCGCTCACCGGTTGGTCCCGAAATTAACATCACCCCTACGTAAACTCGACCCCATTAACATGTGTAACTTTCATGATCGTCGCCAAATCCTTCTTGGTGTTCTTTTTTCACTTTTCGCCAGTGTATATATTAGGATAGTTTGTAATTACGCCGACATGTCAATGTGCTGAATCCAGGAAGCTACTGGTCACTGTGATACAGTATTCTTAACCTTCCATTTATGTTGACATTTCCCTTATGTAAATTTTGGTAGCTTTTCGTTACACTTCTGTGACGTACCTGCCAGCAGGACGCACACGACATAAAGGCAGATTGCAATCAGAATGAACGTCTGCGTAGCTCAGTTGATAGAGCGACTTGTTCCGGAATAAGCGGACTCGGGTTCGATTCCCGGCGTAGACCAAAAATGACGGAGAAATTTACTTCGTTATAATGGCGCCCGAACTATCCGGATGACCCGACCGTTCAAAATCTCGCAATGGTGTGATGTTATTTCCACACCGCGAGATAGGAAAAATCAGAGAATCCCTTCTCCAGCGCTTCGAAAAATAAATGTGTGTGACGTTGCATTCCACACACCAGATTGACTGGGAGTTCTCAAGTGCACGTTTTACAGTGGATGGCTGCCTCCAACGATTCATGGTCACGGCTGACCCGTGGGCCATGCCCCCGGCCCTCTTTCGGGGGGGGGGAGGAGATGTGACGTACCTGCCATCAGGACGCACACGACATAAAGGCAGATTGCAATCAGAATGAACGTCTGCGTAGCTCAGTTGGTAGAGCGACTTGTTCCGGAATAAGCGGACTCGGGTTCGATTCCCGGCGTAAACCAAAAATGACGGAGAAATTTACTTTGTTATACTTCCTATACTGAATGTTACGTCTGAACTCCCATGATTTTTTCTCCTCTGGGCTATGACTGGCAGTAAGCCAAATCAGAATTGCGGAAATAGATACAAGTACCACGCAATTTAGCTTCTTTCTTTGAGTCATAGATATCATAAAAGTACATCAGTGTGAGTGATCAGACCACGGCTCACGGTTTCAGTTGGTCGTTCCATTTAAGGGTTCTGAAACATAATCCAGTGAGTTGGGGTCTTTTCGCCTATGTCACACAGAACTAGCTGGTACCTCTCCAAGATTCACAGAGGAACGTATTGCTGTTCTGCGTGCTATTGTTGCCAGTGGAGCGCCCCGAGGAAGCAAACCCATGTCTCACTAACACTAATACGAGAGCAAATTAGATGGCGAAATTAGTAGGTGAATGAATTCTTTGAAAGTCATAGCTGCCTTAGGAGGATTTCACAGGAATGATGGGTTCTCAAGGAAGTATCAAATGGCTGTGTATGAAAGTGTAATTGTTCCTACTCTGATGTACGGCAGTGAAACATGGGTACTGCAGAAAACACATAGGAACCGTTTGTGTGCTGGTGAGATGCGTTACTTACGGGAGGTTTGTGGTAAGACACGCGCTGATCATGTGTGTAATGAAGATGTGTTGCAGATATGTAATGTGAGGGGAAATGTTGTTAGTAAGGTGGAGACTAATATTCTTAGGTGGTTTGGCCATGTTGAAAGAATGAGTGATGAGGTGCTTACTAAGATAATTTATTCATCCCAAGTGGCAGGAAAGAAAGGTAGAGGAAAGCCAAGGAAATCATGGAAGGACCAGAGTCAGGAGTTTCTGTATGAGAAAAAGATTGAGTATGAAGTACAAAAGGTCTTGTGTGCGGCGTGTGATGGATGTTAATGAAGCTCAAGCGGTGTGCCAAGATCGATGCAAATGGAGACATTTGATATACCAACAGTAAGTAAATTCTAGTTCAATCAGTTAAATGTGTACTTGGGACACGGTCTTTTTTGAGGAACTAACCTCTGAATCTCAGAGAATAGCTTAATGTTGAGAATAGCGTATGTTCCACGCAATTCAGAGTTAGGTACTTACTAGGCATCTCGCTCTCTCATTATTTTTGCTACATCTATGTGTACGATTGTATGCTGTCAAGTCTATTGTGCGACGATTCGTAGTGGTGTTAAATCTTCGACTTAAGAAATAAATTCTTTATTCCGAAGATTTGGTTGTAAGTCTGTTTTTATAAAGTGACTTTCGAACCATGAGTCATCATATCGCCTTTTATAATATGCATTAGAAATGGATAAATAAGCTACAAATGAGTTTGACGTTTGAATTTTCCATTTACAAACCATGTTCATATATTGAGCCCGATATATCTCAGCAGCAGCAGGTATGAATGTTAACTGTTCCTGTGATTCAATCGCAAAAGTATCTCTTCCACAGATCAAGTTCGCACTCCGTACAAGGTAGTTTTACTCATTTGACAAAGAAATAAACTGAGGTGAATGGATGTTTATGTTTCAGTTGTTTATGGAAGGAAAATTTCCCCGTTTTTTAAATCCAAAACTTGTTACCTGCAACAGGATTGTTCTTTTCTTTTTTGATTTGAAGATATGTGCAATTTCCTTTGGGAAATCAATTACCTTCGTGTTTATCTCTTTTCCCTAGTCCTTTAAATGGCAAACACGATGTGATTGTGCATCTGATTGGCAGGTTAAGATGAGAAAAACCACACCACCAGATGCATTTTTACTGTTACTGTTTTATAAATCAAATGCAGTTATTTTATTTGCCAATGACAGTGGAAAATAGAATCATGCACATAATAATACATATTGAGCAATTTTAATTTCTTCTTCAATTACCCTTTGCAGAATCGCAACAGTCTTCAGATTCTGGAAATCCTTTCGTGATAAACTAAAACGTTTTACACATTCAGCATTACTCGCTAGTTTCATAACTCGGCTACAGACTTGCTTCGAAAATGTTGAAATGATCTCGTTGTCTTTTTTACTCATCCACAAAGTCGACTTTTTTTGCAATTAGATATCGTCCCACAGCTCCGTGTGAATTCTGATTATTTGAATTCACACTTTTTACTCTCGCATGAATGGTGGCGGCGAGTAAAAATATCATGTCAGAATTGCAAAGATGTTTTCTGCGTTGACTACATTACCACCTATTTAATAAGTGAAGTGGCGACATTATTATTATACTGTAGTTGGCAGTTTTGGTCAGCAGTACCTTATAGATTGACAGTAATATCATGCTATAGAAAGTCCTCCTTTTATACCGAAGTGTGTGCAAAACTACCACCAGAAACCGATTTCGGTTGCTGAGAGGTCTGAGGCACCGGCTTCAGATCATTTGTCCGACATGGGCCCGAGTTAGAGTGTCGCATGAGGTATGGGTGGTGTGTTTGTTTAATGGCGTTGACTGTGTCCCTTTCCTTGAACCAGTGGCCCTAAATTAGGAACGGGCCATTCCTTTTTTTATTGGAGGTTTAACGACCACCGTGAGCAACTCAATGGGCTATAAGCAGTCGCCCGTCCCTAATTTAGGGCAACCGGTTCCAGGGAAGGGAGAGAGCCAGCGCCGTAAGACAAACACAACATTCATGCCTCAACGGGATTCGAACTCGGACCCTATCAAGGACGAATGATCAGTAGCCATCGCTTAGACCACTGGGGCAGCGGGCTACCGCTTTATAGTCCCAGGTATTGCTCATGGTTGGCGTTAAACGCCAAAACAGAAAAGAAAACGATTTCTCGCCTGTAGAAATCGCACGCGTTAATTCAGTGCGTGATTCTACTTGAAAACGTTTGCACATGAAAAATATATGAAGGTATTCGGTTTCGGAATCCATTTTTTTGAGTTAGTTAATCTGCTGATTCGTTACAGCATTATTTATCAGTTCATGATTAGGAGAGGTTGCTGTTAACGATCTTTCTTCTACACTGAATAGGCCTTGCGTCATCTCGCAATTTAAATTTGTTTTCACCGTGCCATTGTTTAATCTGTCCCTGAATCTAATCTGAGGTATTTATTCCATTGTTTCGTTTTCCTGAAAGTTTCGTGTCTACCATTTTCCACAACCTGCGTACCATTCACTCTTCTGAAGACGTATTCCTACTTTGTCCACTAATTCTTCTTCGAAATCTCTGCTACTTTAATCGTTGTTCGTATCCTCCTATTTTAAATTTTGTTCTTTCTAATGACACTATACATCCACTTTAATATCATTTCTTCAGTGTTCAGCTTGTGGCCCATACGTCTTTTCATTGGCTAAGTCTCAGCTAAATAAAATTGTCCTTCAGGTTTGGGAAACTTAAAAGCCGCCTCGCCTCGGTGGTGCAGTGGTCTAAGCGCAGGTTTATGACCATTCTTCCGAGAAGGGTCCGGGCTCGAATCCTGGTGAGGTATGGATGTTGCGTTTGCCTTACGGCACTGGCTCTCTCCCTTCAATGGAACCAGCGACCATAAATTCGGGACGGGCGATTGCTTATATCTCCTTGAGTTGCTCACTGTGGTCGTTAAACCTTAAAACAAAACTTAAGTCTTATTGAGAGCCTTCTATGATGTTTTCCTTCAGCTATTACATCCAACTCGCACTTTGTGGGTTAACTAACTTTTCCTTTAATATCTCAAATTCTTCCAACCGAGATCAGGCATTTAATTCTTCTTCCTCTTCCCATTACTTACTAAATGTTAACGCTAATAACAAGATTCTGTCCAACTTTTGCAGCACAGATACTCTGATCTGGCTCTACCCATCTTCTGGACTCTATCTTCTAATGCTCTCCCACATTTTACATTTTCTTCTGCCTAACTTTTTTGTATTGGCGCTAAGGTGCTGCTTCCATCAACTCCTGCTGTAGCCACATTCAAAACAATATCTAATAATAAAAAGTAATGCCTGTGTGTGCGCCTGTTGTAGTCACAAGTCATCGGGAAATCGCGATAGACACTTCAGAATTTACCAGATAATTTTTTTCATTATTGTCCAAGTTTTAGCAGCCTCTCAGGTTGTAATTCCAAACTGGGCTTCTTAAAAATTTCTACGGGGAGCAGAGAGACAGCTGAGACCGCGTATGTGATGTTGAATGTGCGTGCGTATTCTGCTACTTTTGCCGGCATAAAATGTTCATGAGATCTTGAGTTGGGTAAGTTATTTTAACTACGGTTCCTGAAGTGTGTGTTTGGCAAACTCTTTTCATTACATTCCTTCTGAAAGATAAAATCTGTGGGTGCAGTTTTAAAGATATGGAAACAAAAGAAGCGAAACGGTAGAGGAAAGAAGCATTTTAGCATCTAATGGAAAAGCGATTAACATGCTGTGTTATTCAAACTGATTCATCTGATTTTAAAAGAGTATAATTCCATACTTATCAGCCGTGTATGATCTTGGCATATGCACCAAATGAAAGAGTTTTAATAAGTTACCGCGAGAGGGCTCCACTGTCGCTGTGGCTTCGCGACAGGTAATATGTGGGAAAATGGTGACTGTACAGCAAAAGGTTTTTGTGTGCTGTAGTTTTCGGGGTGTGAATCGGTAGTCACAGTGCCAGCGTGAGTTCCGTAAATGTTATGGAAATGATCTACCCGGTGTACGGAGTATCCGTCGGTGGTATCGGGAGTTCGAGAAAACAGGGTGTTTGTGTAAACGCAAGGGCACAGGACGCCCGCGCGTGTATGAGGATAATGTTCAAAGAATCATAGTTTCTTAAGTAGCCCGAGGAAGTCAACCAACTGCGCCAGTCGAGAACTGGGAATTCCTCAGATGACAGTTTGGCGTGTTTTGAGACGACGCTTTATTTTGAATACATACTTGTTGCAACTGTTGCAGGTTATAGAGCCACGGGACAAGTTAAAGCGACACAACTTTTGCCAACTCATTCAGGATGCTGTGAGGACAATTTTGCCGCCCTCCTGGTGTTCAATGATGAAGCAAATTTCCATTCAAGTGCCAAAATGAACCGTCACAACATTCGCGTATGGAGTTTGGGAAACCCACATGCAACAATCGAGAATGAGTGCGAGTCACCTAAAGCTAACGTCTTCTGTGCCACGGCTCGAGCAAAGGTCTATGAACCTTTGTTCTTCGTGGAAAGCACCGTGACTGGTAACTCCTATTTAGATATGCTGCAGATCTTGCAATTTCCATAAATGAACGAATATTCCGGCAACTATATTTTCCAGCAAGATGGGGCGCCGCCTCATTTGCTTTGCACGGCTCACTGTTTCCTCAAAGAGGTGTTCCCTTTCCGTTTGATTAGTCGCAGTGAACCCCATGACTTGGTGCTCTATAGCTGGCGGTCACCGGATCTTCCACCGTGGGACTTCTTCTTTTAGGGATACGTTACGGATACTGTGTTTTAGTCAACGTTGCCTACAACCCTGTATGAACTCAAGGAATGCATTGTTACTGTGGTGGAGTCAGTGTCAACGGAGGTACTGGAGCGTCCGTTGTCTGTATGTGACTTCCCTTAGTTAAATGAGCAACGTAGAGACGATAGCAACGGAGACTATCGTCTCGACGTTGGTCGTGTAACTAAGGGAAGTCACATACACCGATGAGCAATTACATTATAACAACCCCTAGCCTGGAGAACAGAGCGCGCTTGGAGACAGAACAGTGGCGCAGAGGAGGTTCACAGAGCAGTATATATACAACACAAAGACCAACTTTTGGTTAGTAGAGTGTTCGGAGTCAGAATGGAAAAAGCTGCCCATTTATCGGAGTTTGGTAAAGGACAAATTGTGATGCTACGACGCCTCGGAACGAAGATCTCGGAAACGGCGCGGCTTGTGGGTTGTTCACGTGACGCTGTAGTGAGTACGTATCAACTCTATTGCACAGATGGCCAAACGACAAACCGTCGTCTAACTGTGTGTCGCCCGCAGCTCATTGATGCCAGAGGGGAGCGCAAAACTGTCGGGCATTGTTGACAGCGACCGCAGGGCCACATCGCGACAAATCACCTGCAGCTCCAACAGTGGTGATCAGGGCAATGCGTCACAGCACACAGTTCATCGCAGCCTTCTGCGCATGGGTCTTCATGCTCACTGCACGTCATCGCCAACAACGCATGAAATGGGCCCAAGATCATTGAGATTGGACCGTGGATGATTGGAATAAAGTAGCCTGGTCTGTCGAATCAAAATTCCTGGTGCATCACGTAGACAGCCGAGCGCGGATACGCCGATTACCAACGGAGGCTATGGCACCTGGATGCACTTTTGGGGCGGAAATAGACCGGCGGCGAATGTGTTGGGCTGTGGACAATGTTTTCTTGGGACACTTTAGGCCCCATTATCCCAATAGTACAATCCCTGACAGCTGTCAGGTATCTGAACATCGTTGCAGACCACGTTTACCATTCATGGCAACTGTGTTCCCTGCTGGTGATGTCCATTACCGACAAAATAATGCTCCATGCCACACTACCAGAATCGTTAAGGAGTGGTTCGAGGAACAGGCTAGTGACTTTCTGTTAATGCCCTGGCCTCCAAATTTACCTGACATGAACCCAATCGGACATTTGTTGTTGGACTTGGAAAAGCGGGTTCGCGCTAAATCACCACCACCCCGAAATGTACGGGAACTGGAGGACCTGCTGTTGACATTATGGTACCAGGTACCCTAGGATACCTATCGCCACCTCGTCGAATCGATGCCTCGCCGAGTGGCAGCTTTTTTTGCGGGCTAAAGGGGGTCCTACGGCTTATTAGGTAGGTGGTCGTAACGTAATGGCACATCGGTGTAGAGCACTTTGTGACGTACCTGCCAGCAGGACGCACACGACATAAAGGCAGATAGGAATCAGAATATTCGTCTGCGTAGCTCAGTTGGTAGAGCGACTTGTTCCGGAATAAGCGGCCTCGGGTTCGAATCCCGGCGTAGACCAAAAATGACGGAGAAATTTACTTCGTTATAATGGCGCCCGAACTATCCGGATGACCCGACCGTTCAAAATCTCGCATTGGTGTGATATTATTTCCACACCGCGAGACAGGAAAAATCAGAGAATTCCTTCTCCAGCGCTTCGAAAAATAAAACTGTGTGATGTTGCATTCCACACAGCAGATTGACTGGGAGTTCTCAAGTGCACGTTCTACAGTGGATGGCTGCCTGCAACGATTCATGGTCACGGCTGACCCGTGGGCCATGCCCCCGGCCCTCCTTCGGGGGGGGGGGAGATGTGACGTTTCTGCCAGCAGGACGCACACGACATAAAGGCAGATAGGAATCAGAATAAAACTTCTGCGTAGCTCAGTTGGTAGAGCGACTTGTTCCGGAATAAGCGGCCTCGGGTTCGAATCCCGGCGTAGACAAAAAATGACGGAGAAATTTAGTTCGTTATAACTTGTAAACTGAGAGACAAAACACGGACACTTTATCTTTTGGTTGGTGTATCATTACTCCCTTTGTATTTTTAAACTTCTGAAATACAGTCATTTGAAATTGGGTGAATCATTTTGTATAACCTTGTGGTTTATTAAGAGGTATTTTAAACTTATTACTTAGATTTTTCCGTATTCATATGTTCCGAAGATATCATCACTGCATTGCTAAAACGATTTGCGTAAATATAAAGTGCATTATAACGAAAATGTTTCTGGATTAAGGGGTTTAGGAAGTGGTACTTGCGACACAGACATTCACTGCGGTAAAACTCAGAATATGCACATTGCATTTTGAACGTTATATCCGATCAGCGATGGATACAATTTATGGCTGATCCCTTAATGTACGCATACATTCTTTCAGCATTTTCTTTAACAAATGTTTACTTTTCTATGGCACTGTTTTCTGCCCCAAGCAACTCCGTTATTTCCCTTCGAGGAAAGTCTAGCATATGCCTTTTTCAGATAAATAAATGGAATGTAAAGCTGTGCGTGATTTTCCCTGTATTTCTACATGAGTATACTTTCACTCTGAAAACTCCGAACCGTCGTGCTATTTTTTACCTCTCCTCTAAGTCTCTCATCTAATATTGATTCCCATATCTTCATGGCACGAGAGAATATTTTCATGCCCCGGTAGTTGTTGCAATCTGGAAAACATTTATGTAAAAGGGTATCAAAATGCTGTTCTTCCTTTTGGGTTTATGGGCTTCTGATTCAAATATTGCTGGTGACGATTGCTGGCGTAGACTCCATAAGATGTTCTGCAACGAAATCGTCACGTACATCTTCGGATATAGAAAATAAATGTGCGTCTAAACATCTGCAGGATGGTTTCAAAATATTGTGCAGAAAGCAACGTGACACTCTTTGTAGCTCCGTCACGAAATACTAAAAGCATCTACAAAATATGAGAGAGAAAGGATTCCCATTATGTACACTGCCTGACAGAGAAAATGCCACACCATGAAGGAATGCTCAAAAACAGATATGACGTGTCTGCCCGCAGGACGTACACGACATAAAGGCAGATAGCAGCGATAACGAACGTCCACGTAGCTCAATTGGTAGAGCGACTTATTCCGGAATGAGGTGACCCGGGTTCGGGCTCCGGCGTGGACAAAAATGACGGAGGAATTTACTTCGTTATACAGACGAAACTGCACAGACAGATAGCCAAGTAGGTCCTGAACAAATTATTTAATTGTCACGTACAGACTAGTCTCCAGTGGCCGAATATACAGGATGATCAATAGGGAGTGTGGCTCACATTTTGGGCGATACAACGTTGAATCCAACATGGCATTGAGGCAATAAGAGTCCGAATAGAGTCCTGGGGTACCTTGGGCCATGTGATGCTGATCCGAGTCTACAGTTCATCTTCATTTTGCGGGGTTGGTAGGGTACTCAACCGACGTCCAATCGTGTCCCACAGATACTCGATCGGCGAGAAGTCGGGGGATCGTGCTGGCCACGGAAACACCCTCACACCGTGTAAATTATTTGGGCTGATCCGAGCGGTATGCGGCCGGACGTGTTCTTGTTGAAAAACGGCGTTTGGGATGCCCTGTAGATATGGCAGTGCCACGGGCCGTAACCCCTCGCCAACATGGCAGCGTGCCGTCAATGTGCCCGTAACGCGCAACAGCGATGAGCGGCTGTCGGAACTTATAGCACCCAACACCATGTTACAGGGCCGTATGGATCACCACAATGGCGGAGGAATCCGCCCGTTGGCCACGTCGCTTCCAGACTCTCAAGCGACGATCATCCGTGGTGAAAAGAGAACAGCGGTTCGTCGGTGAACACCACACTGTTCCTTTCGGCACCCCAAGCAGCTCTGGAGCGACACCACGACAAGCGGTGACGATGGTGGTTCACTGTTATGGGTAGCCTTCGCAGCAGACGGCTGGACATCAAACCAGACGCAGGCCAATCGGCGCGACACTGTCCACGTCGATATCGGAGCATCCAAGCCTCTCCGTACACTCCGCAAAGTACCGCACGTTGTGGCCTGTGGGTCCGCTACGGCATGACGTCGGATGCGACGATCGGTGCGCTAGGACGTTCGTCTGTGGGCTCCTCCGGTACCCCTACGACGTTGTACAGATCCTTTCTGGGACTACTGTCTCCAAATACGACCGATGGTTGTGGCATTAATTTGCGTTTCTTCCGCAATACGACGCAAGGATCATCCGGCGGTACGAAAGCCTACGATAACACCTCTCGTGAACTCATCCGTTTGACGAAATCGAGTACGACGGCGTCTTAACGGCAATGCCACCCCTTGGTCGTTCTCCTGAGACGATTACAGCAGAACCACTCGCTTCTCGCGGCCGTGACGACGTCTCGACTGATGACCTCACTGGCTAGTTGTCCGATCTCTCGCGCTGTTCGTGCGATCGGCCTGCAAATGCAATCATTTGCATAATTTGTACGTGTGCACCCACCCTCCAATTTGCACGGCGCTGCGTTCACGTCTTCGTGGTGTGGCATTTTCTCTGTCAGGCAGTGTAATTTTGAAGTTGTAGCTTTTCGAAAATTTGATTAAAATTTACCAAAAGTGTAATATGAGTTTGCTGAAACTTTAAGTAACCTTTCAAGAAGTAAAAATTCCCGTTGTGAAAAGTTCTGTTCTTGAGGCAGTTTCATTAAGAACTCCTGGAGAGCATTTTAGAAATAAATAACTATTCGAACTTGGTTAAAATCGAAACTTATATTCGCGTAGCATAAGGGTAAAACATGCAAATGGACGAACGCTTACCTCTCGAATAATCTCTCCAGTGCAACCGACTTTCCTAGCTGCTGAAAACTTCATTTCTGATATATAATCCACACAAATATCTCAGTAGAAAATGAAGACAAAATTTGGGTGAGTGAGGCATGCACAAAGGTGAGATTAATCTAAGTGTGGGGACATGTAACGGTTAATGTTAAAAGCAAACACAAACCAGCGCAAATTGGCCAAGAACGAGGTCAACTGGGTTGTGAATTAAATGAAAGGCTGCAGATGTGTGGAATTATCAAGTCATCGCATCGCGTCTTGTATGTAGCACTTTCACGTGGAATGGATTATTGGAGGACAGCAAATCTATTTAAATTTTCCTCTACGAAGGATGGAAAAAGACAAAAGCTCTTGTGCCTTAACCCGGAATAACAAAGACACGTGAGCTTTTACGTTTCTTTTGTAAAAAAGCGATGATCTGATCTGATCATATGTAGAGGATTTTAGGAAGGGTGTGTCTGACCCAAGGTCTTGAACAACCCTTAGAAATAGGAAGCTAGAAGATTTGGGCTAGAGTTCCCGATAGGAAAATGACACGGATGGTTGGTTGGTGAATTTTTAAGGCGCAAGGGCCATGTTTGGCCAAAGAGCGCCAGACAGAAGACAAGCAAACAAACAGTATTAAATAAATACATCGCTCTTAACCACGTTCTAGAAACACATAGCAACCGAAAAATTGTTTTTCAGCCGCCGCTGTGGAAATGAACCAACAGGACTCTCGATATCTAGCCGAGTGCGTTATATATACGCAACGCTGGCCAACAATCCACGGTGCTATGTGTATTTTTAAGTCAGCTTCTGACATCATAAATCCGTAAGATGGGCTCAGCTACTGAGCCGTCTCCATCTGGTGGGCATTAACGGCACAGGCTATTATATATATTATAGCAGTTAAATCCAAAGGGCGAGATCCAAGTTGAAAATACTCCAAATACGTGGCGACAGTAAATAAATAAATACATCGCTCTTAGCCACGTTCTAGAAACACACAGCAACCGAAAAATTGTTTTTCAGCCACCGTATGTGTAACGCACTCGGCTAGATATCGAGAGTTCTGTTGGTTCTCTTCCACAGCGGCGGCTGAAAAACAATTTTTCGGTTGCTGTGTGTTTCTAGAACGTGGTTAAGAGCAATGTATTTATTTATTTACTGTCACCACGTATTTGGAGTATTTTCAACTTGGATCTCGCCTTTTGGATTTAACTGCTATAATATATATATAGCCTGTGCCGGTAATGCCCACCAGATGGTGACGACTCAGTAGCTGAGCCCATCTTACGGATTTATGATGTCAGAAGCTGACTTAAAAGTACACATAGCACCGTGGATTGTTGGCCACCGTGGCGTATATGTAACGCACTCGGCTAGATATCGAGAGTTCTGTTGGTTCAATTCCACAGCGGCGGCTGAAATACAATTTTTCGGTTGCTGTGTGTTTCTAGAACGTGGTTAAGAGCAATGTATTTATTTATTTACTGTCACCACGTATTTGGAGTATTTTCAACTTGGATCTCGCCTTTTGGATTTAACTGCTATGATATATATATAGCCTGTGCCGTTAATGCCCACCAGATGGTGACGACTCAGTAGCTGAGCCCATCTTACGGATTTATGATGTCAGAAGCTGACTTAAAAGTACACATAGCACCGTGGATTGTTGGCCACCGTGGCGTATATGTAACGCACTCGGCTAGATATCGAGAGTTCTGTTGGTTCAATTCCACAGCGGCGGCTGAAAAACAATTTTTCGGTTGCTGTGTGTTTCTAGAACGTGGTTAAGAGCAATGTATTTATTTATTTACTGTCACCACGTATTTAGAGTATTTTCAACTTGGATCTCACCCTTTGGATTTAACTGCTATAATATATATATAGCTAGTGCTGTTAATGCCCACCAGATGGAGACGTCTCAGTAGCTGCGCCCATCTTACGGATTTATGATGTCAGAAGCTGACTTAAAAGTACACATAGCACCGTGGATTGTTGGCCATCGTGGATTGTTGGCCACCGTGGCGTATTTGTAACGCACTCGGCTAGATATCGAGAGTTCTGTTGGTTCAATTCCACAGCGGCAGCTGAAAAACAATTTTTCGGTTGCTGTGTGTTTCTAGAACGTGGTTAAGAGCGATGTATTTATTTATTTACTGTCGCCACGTATTTGGAGTATTTTCAACTTGGATCTCGCCCTTTTCAAACAGTAATAGTTTTTGTTCGAATCCCAACGAAGCATGGATGTTGTGTTTGTCTTATGGTACTGGATCTCGCCCTTCCCTGGACCCAGTGGCCCTAAATTAGGGACGGGCGACTGCTTATAGCCCATTGAGTTGCTCACGGTGGTCGTTAAATTTTCAATCAGAAAAAAAAATCCCATTCCTCAAGGGAGTGGTACGTAGTTATGGAGGATTCCAATAGGGGCCCGAAGAGCTGAAACATGTCTTCCTGAAGCATGCTGTCACTCTTTGGCCATTATAGGCCCTTGCGCCATCAAACTCAAACCAACCAACCAACCTGAAGCATGCTATACCGGGTTCAGGTCTGAGGACCTAAATGGCGCATACATCCTTGGAATATCCTCGTTCGCAAGGAATGCTCATCGACGAGCTGAGCCTTATGCGGACCAGCGTTGTCGTCAATAAAAATAAATTAAGCACCAACAGCACCCTGGAAAGCCTGACATATTTGCTCGAGGATCTCGTCCTTGCAGCGCTGACCAGTGAGATTGCGGCCTTCAAACTCGTGTATAGTAGTGTATGGCTTTTCAGTAGTATTCAACCCCAGATTAGCAAACCACCAACAAAGTGTCTCATGTGGTGTTGGAGAGATAATTACCAGTTCCCTCCAGATGAAACGAAGCCGAGAATCAGTTTATGAACTGAATTTCGACTCAACAGTAAAAAGAAAATTGGCCCATTTTTCTAGGCCGGGGGACACTGTTGTCTGCACCACTTCGAACGAGCACTACAGTGACGAGAGAGGGATACAAACCATGGGGTTTCCTTGCCTAAAGGTAGTTCTCATTAAGCCATTCATAAATGGTTTGTTTTGACACAGTTTTATTTCTGGCTGCGGATAGCTCTACAGAAAACTGCCTGACTGCAACATTTTGTGACATTTTTCTTTTAAAGCAAGATAATGGACATCACGCGGTGTACTAATCATCCTGTAACCTTGGCCATGCCTTCGTAACAAATTAGTAGTGTTGGTAAGTTGCTGCCATAATTTTAAAACCACTCTTTGGTGACTATATAGATCTCTTTCCTATGGTCTTTTTTACCTTAATGAATCACATAAATGTGTGTGAGACACTGAGCATGAATTTTTCTTTCAAATAGACGCTCCTTACGCGCGCTGCCGACGAGAACTGACGGTTTCGTTTCAGCAGATGGGTTTTTCTAAGTCACTCCATTTGCATATTGGACAGCTTTGTTCTCTACATTATGCAAATGTACAGGGGTTGTTTAAAATAATGGAAACACATCGCAGAAAACAGTGACTTTAGTATGTGCTGCGTTTTGAGTAAAACTAGCTTGTAGCTACAATTTTTTTTGTAGAAAAGTGTTGCTTATAGTCTCAAGGGTCTGTGTGATTTGCATTGCAAATCGGTGTTTGCATAATTACGTTCCAACTGAAGGCACAGTGAGTGACCTGTCGGAGTTCCAAAGAGAGCAGATTGTAGGAGCCCGTCTGGTTGGTGCGTCAGTAACCACAGTGACACAGGCATTGGGGGGTATCGAGAGGTACCGTGTCGAAGGTCATGGCAGCACACATTGTTCACGGCATAACATCATCTGCGAGACACAACTGTGGAAGTAAAACCAAACTCACTGTGAAATACAGGAGGACATTAAAGAGGATTGTGACCGCAAGGAGGAAGACCACGGCAACGAAAGTGACTGCTAAGCTTAATGCACATCTCCAAACCCCAGTGTCGACCCATACCATGGGAAGGGAATTGCATAAGCACAATATGTACGGCAGAGCTGCGATTGCAAAATCCCTGGTGCCCCAGGTGAATATGAAACGGAGACTACAGTGGTGCCATGAACATAACACGTGGACCGCGGATCAATGGAAACATGTCTTGTTTTCCCATGAATCAAATTTCTCATTATTCCCCACAACAGCACGGGTTTATGTGTGGAGAATCCCCGCAGAAGCGTACAACCCAGACTGTTGCCTTCCTACAGTGAAGCATTGGGGCGATTTCGTAATGGTTTGGGCCATGATCTCGCAGTTTGCAGCAGGTCCCATTATCACCTTACACGGACGGATCACTAGTGGTGACTATGTCACCCTTTTGGCCGACCATGTGCATTCAATGGTGCAGACATTGTTACCGTCAGGGGATTGCACTTTTCAAGATGATAATGCCCCTATTCACAGAAGGCGAACTGTTCAATCATGATTTGAGGAACACGAGGATGAAGTTGCACACCTTCCCTGGCCTCCACAATCACCAGACGTAAACATCATTGAGTCCCTGTGGTCTGTGTCGGAAAACAGAGTGCGATCCCGTTATCCACCTCCGGCGTCTCTTAAGTGGAACAATTTCTGCAGGAATGATGGTACAAAATACCCCTTACCACCATCCAGGACTTGCATGCGTCCATTCCAAGAAGGATTTAAGCAGTTTTAAATGCCAAGGGTGCTCCCACACCGTATTAGGTGTGTAACACCTATTGTTTCAAGATGTTTCCATTATTGTGGACAACCCCTGTAGGTGATAAAGTGGACTTCTCATATTCCGCCTAATCTGTTACGTAATTGCCATTACAATTCATTCAGTGATATAAAAAAAACCATTTTTGCCAAAAATGTGCTTTAGACTTTAATTTTAGACACTAGTGAGTTCAAAGCAGTGATCACACACACACAAGGCGTATTTTGGCTATTTAACATTTGTCTTCTATGGGCCTGTGCTCGAATCCCGGAAGAGACCAGGGTATTGTGCTTGTCGGATGGCTTTGTCCCTCATCCCTCCTGGAACCAGATGCCCTAAATTAGGGAAGATCGACTGCTTATAGTCGTACGAGTTGCTCATGATGTTCATTAAACCTCAAAACAAAAATTGGGAGGGGGTAGTTCTTGACCTAAACGACCTGAAATTAGGCTACTCCATTGTGACTGGTACGCTTGATATATCTCAAAATAAGCACACCGGACAAAACATTGGTCACCCCTAACAGAAATGACAGTAGGAAGTTACCGGTTGCACATAGGGCACCGTTATAGCATTTTTGGGAGATAAATAGCACTGGCGTGGCCTACAGAACCATTTCTGTCTAAGAGCAACGTGTGTGTTGAATTTAGTTTGCAATATGTGCCGTAAGACAGACGTTACTGACTGGCAAATAGGAGCCATGTTTGGCCGTGCCCACGGACACAAAATGAATGAAGTCGCCCAATTTGTTGGTGTGTAGAAGCGTACTGTCCTGCAGGTATACAGACAGTGGTGTAATTAGCAGTCAACTGAAAATCGGCGACGTAACTGTGGCCGAAAAACGATCCTCACCAACGGGGACCGCCACCTTGTTTCACGCCTTGCAACTGCAAATCAGTTTTAAACCAGGAAACAATTGCTCCAAACAGTCAATGAAAGTCAACTCCAACTAATTTCCGAAAGGACATTGCGACGAGAACTGCATGCAATGGACATCTGAAGCAGAGTACCCCGGAAGAGGCCTCTTTGAACAGAAAGTCACAAAGTCGCACGTTATCAATGGGCTCAGAGGCACCAAGACTTTACAAGACTTTACTGTGGAGGATTGGAAACGAGTAATGTGGTCTGATGAGTTTCGTTTTTGTTTGTACTCCAATGATGAGAGGCGACGAGTGCATCACAGACCCAGTGAAGCATTCAATACAGATTGTGTCAAAGGTGTGGCTCAAGGTGGAGGGGATTCTGTGATGTTTTGGGGATGTTTTTCGTACCACGAAATTGGCCCTCTCGTTACAGTGATGATGAATTTTAACCAGCATGCGCACCTCCGCATTCTGAATGACGAAGTGTTTCTTTTTGCCCTACATCTACAGGAGCAGCACCACATTGCCCCTCCTGTCTTCCAAGACGACAATTGCCCTGTGCACAGGGCTAAAACTGCGTCTGAATGACACGACAAACAATCAGGAACACTGTCTCACCTCGACTGGCAGGCCGAATCCCCAGATTTGAATCCCATTAAAAATCTGTGGGTGAAACGCCGGAAAGGACACCCACGTACTCTGGCGGAACTTCGGGACCAGTTGACGCACGAGTGGCTGCAAATCGATGTTCAATACATCCCCAACCTCGTGGAGTCTCTACCACACCGGATTCATGCTGTTATCAAGGCAAGAGGTACCGTCACGCGTTATTAGGTATATTCTGTTAGAGGTGACTAATGTTTTGTCCGGTGTGCTTAGTTTCCTTCATTCCTTCGCTTAAGTACACTGCTGGCCACCCAAAATGCAACCCACAGAAGGACACGAGATAACAAAGCCAGATTTACTGAACACATAACAACAGATACAAAGATGAAACGATTGAGCTTACAGGCCCGTGCGACTAGCGGAACACGCAGACATCAACAGTTCGTGTGGCCCCCATGGCTGGCAATAACGGCCGCTACACGCCGCGGCATCGAACGAAAGAGGCTTTGGATGTGGGCTTGGGGTATGTCGGTCCAGGCTGCTTCCACACGCTGGCACAGTTCATCAGGCGTAGCCGCGGGTGGTGCTTGCCGGGCCACTCGGTTGCCGATCAGCGACCAGACGTGTTCGATGGGCGACATATCGGGAAAACAGGCGGGCCACGGCAGCAGTGACACTTGGTGGGCCGTGAAGATTTGTTGCACGATGCATGCCACGTGCGGGCGCGCATTGTCGTGTTGAAACGTGGTCGCTGGCAGGTCCTGCAGGTAAGGGAGGACTACAGGCTTCAAAACGTCGGAGATGGTGCGGTGGCTGTTGAGTGTACCGGCGATGCGTACCAGAGGAGTGCGGGTGTCATATCCAATTTGCGCCCCAAACCATAACGCCAGGTGACGGACCGGTGTGGTGATGCATAATGCAGGCGTCATACAGTCTCTCGCCGCTGTGCCGCCACACGCGGATCCGACCATCGTGGTGTTGCAGGCAGAAGCGGGATTTGTCGGAGAAGACAATGTCGTGCCATTCCGTAGTCCAGGTGCGGCGTTCAATGGCCCACTGCTGCCGCACTCACCGGTGGTATAACGTCAATGGTAATCGGAGCAATGGTCGCCGTGCGACAAGTCCCCGCTCCTGCAGACGACGTCGAACGGTACGTGCTGACACAGGTTGTTGCGCAACACACCCTAATTCTTGTGGTAACGTTCGTGATGTGGCGGTGCGAGCCGTCAATGCCCGCCGCACAACATGACAGTCCTCTCGTTCGGTGGTGTGCCGCGGCTGCGGCAATTGCTCACGTCGGTCCGTCCGTCCGTCCTGCACCCACCGAATCCATACTCGCCTCACTGTGGCTGGATGTCGTCCCACACGGGTGCCGATGTCTCGGTGCGATAAACCGCTGTCGCGATAAGCCACTATTCGTCCTCTGTCGAACTCCGAAACGTGCTGGAATGACTGTCGTATTCTACGACGAGGCGAGGCATCAGGAAGCTTCCCACGCACAGGTCCGGCAGCACAACATACTTCCACTACTTACACTCCGCCTTCTGTGCACCCTTCTTATAGTGCTTCTTGGTGGCGTGCCGGGCGCACATGATTTGCATATGCCCTGCAATGCTAATCGTTTGTATGTCCTCTCGCGGGCGACGCATGCTGCGAATTTCAGGCCAATCGGATGCTTCCTTCTTGGTGTTGCATTTTGGGTGGCCAGCAGTGTATTTCAGTTGTGTATACATGAATGACAAATGCGACTGGTCATATAAAATTACACCGACTTCCGATAATCTTTCTTGGAGAGTCTTTTGTAAACCATGTTTAAAGTGAACAAACTTTACCCACGGTTTTTAAGAACATTTGTTATTTTTTCTGTGTTGTTTATTCTATACAAGTTGGTAGGATATGTTGTCAAACCATGTATAGTAGTGTGCTACAAAAGCTATGTAGGCATGTCCGTGTGCGTAAATCAGTGTTTTCACGTGAATGCGCATGAGTTTTTGTACTTATAGAGAGGTGTCGCTATTTCATCCACATAACTGACACACATAAAACGGCCTGCAACGAGCGCACACGATATTATAAACACAGCCTTCTTTAGTCATGATGTGGTCAGAAGAAATGCACAGTTCTATGAACTCGGAAAAGAAATATTCGTCTTCAAATACGACTTCAGACAAACCCAATATTATCGTGCTGTTGTACACTGTCGGACAATTGCTAAGGACGGATGACAATAGCAACGATAGCAACCATAAAATGGAAGGCAGGAAAATGTGGAAATTAGCATAAGTGCGGGATACAGTAAGACGTGTTGTGCGTATGCAAATTTTGGATTGCCGAACTTGTTCGTGACGTCATAGCGCTGATAAGAGATATAAAGGATTTGACGCGTATTGACCGTTGTTGTTCAAACGCAAAGTTGAAAGGGAAAGAATCAATTGACGAACTTGCAATTGGCCGCCCCGGTGCCGCAGTGGTCTAAGCGATGGCCTCTGATCATTCGTCCTTAAGGGGTCCGGGTTCGAATCCCGGTGAGGCATGGATGTTGTGTCTGTCTTACGGCACTGGCTCTCTCCCTTCCCTGGAACCAGTGACCCAAAATTAGGGACGGGCGACTGCTTATAGCCCATTGAGTTGCTCACGGTGGTCGTTAAACCTTCAATTAAAAAAAAAAAAAAAGAACTTGCAATCTTCAGTATGTCTTCCCGACATTGCCTAGATGATTTTACGCGTGGCCGTATTATTGGCAAGATTGAAGAAGGGCGAAAAATAACAGATGTTGCCAGGGAGTTCGATGTCAGCCACCGTGTTGTTTCAAGGCTTTGGAAATCATTTCAAACAAATGGGGAGTGTAGCAAACGTCACGGGGAGGTCGTGTTCGCAGTACGACACCTGCAGAAGATCGGTACATAGTGCTATCAACAAAAAGACACAGGCGCAGCACAGCTAGTGAGGTAGCAAATCAGTTTATGGCTGCTACTGGCAAGCGGATCTCCCGAAAAACTGTCGCCAGACGTTTGCATGAAGGAGGATATACGCCTGCCGTCCTGTTGTGTGCATCCCATTGTCCAGACGTCACCGTACCGCCCGTTTGCAAGGGTACCATCAGCATCGCAATTGGACTGATAACGACTGGTCAGCTGTCCTCTTCTCAGATGAGAGTAGATACAGTCTATCGTCTGATTGTCGACGACAACTTATAACGAAGTAAATTTCTCCGTCATTTTTATCCGCGCCAGGATTCGAACCCGGGTCCCCTCATTCCGGAAGACGTTGCTCTACCAATTGAGCTACGCGGACGTTTTATTCTGATTCCTATCTGCCATTATGTCGTGTGCGTCCTGCTGGCAGGTACGTCACATCTCCTGGTACGATACATAATATCTCCCTTATTTATTTTTATTTTTTTTTTTGAAGTGGTTGGAGAAGGGATTCTCAGATTTTTCTTATCTCGCGGTGTGGAAATAACATCACACCATGCGAGATTTTGAACGGTCGGGTCATCCGGATAGTTCGGGCGCCATTATAACGAAGTAAATTCCTCCGTCATTTTTATCCGCGCCAGGATTCAAACCCGGGTCCCCTCATTCCGGAATAAGTTGCTCTACCAATTCAGCTACGCGGACGTTTTATTCTGATTCCTATCTGCCTTTATGTCGTGTGCGTCCTTCGGGCAGGTACGTCACATCTCCTGGTACGTTACAAACTGGTCTGGCGTGATAGTGGTACTGCATATTGTCCAGCAAACATACAGGAAAGGGACCGATATCCGACATGTAGTGTCATGGTATGGGCTGACATCATGATCAATTGCCTTACGTCCCTCTATGTGCTTAAAACTGGGACCATGACTGGCCAACGATACATTAATGATGTTCTGCTACCTCATGTTCGCATGTTCCGTGGTGCTGTCGGTGATAGATTCATTTTCATGGACGACAACGCAACATGTCTTCGAACAGTCGCTGTCCAGGAGTGTCTTGAGAGCGAGGATATTCAACATCTCGTATGGCCAGCACGTTCTTCAGGTCTTAATCCCATTGAAAATGTGTGGGATGCTTTGCGGAGGAGTCTTGCTGGTCGCCAATGCCCTCCAATAAACAAGGACACCCTCATCCGTGCACTGACAGAGGAATGGGATAAATTACCCCAACAGCTGCTTGATAATGTTGTGCAAAGCATGACACGACGTGTGGAATCTTGCATCGCCCTCCATGGTGGCCATATCCCGTATTGACATCTTACGCCAGAACGCCTGCGGACGGTAATTGCATTTTTTTCACGTTTACGTATTCTGCACAAAATTGCCTGTTTGTCCCTTGAACATGTTTCAAAGCCTTCTGGATTTCAGAGCACAATAAATTGTCTTTCTTGTAATGTCCTGGCATTCTGACATTATTTTATTTCACTTGGCATCCAACCACACTTACTTTTTTATGCGCTATATAGCCGTTTATGATCCGTCCTTAGCAATTGTCCAGCAGTGTATTTACATACAATTATAATATCACTCTTAAATTCAGATTTGTGAGAACCTCCGAATTCGTTTGATGTATTTAAAAAATAAATGCCACAGCCGAGCTCAAAAATGTTTCGAAAGAAAAAAGATTCTTGTAAAATACCAGCAATTAATGTAATATGAATTACTGCATGTAATCCTTAAACACCCACGCAAATTTGAAAACCATATTAAGGAGTTTGTTTTGGCACAGGTACTCCTCGTTTTAAAAAATGTCTGTGCTCCGTCATTGATGCTCTATTGTTTATTCCTTTGTTTAGTTGGGATATCGGGGTAAAGACTTAGCCGAAATGAACGACAAAAGCTAGCACAGTGCATCTACAAAAGTTAGATGACAGAGTTGGGACGCCAAACCCAGTCACTTAGAATATCCAGCCCACTCGGTGCGGAATTTGAGGCGTCATCCAAGGCCATTTAGTATACACTGAAGGGCAACTGAATTAGAGACAGCTGGCGTTATGCAAATGTGGCGCTGTGGGTGGCCCTGTAAACGGAAACGAAATGACGTTTGCAGCGATCCGACAATATAAGGAGTGATGGGACGGGAATCAGTAAGAGTCGGACGCAGTATGGGTAAGACGAAGGATCGAAGCGCATTTGATCGTGCGCAAATTGTCGGGGCCCGACGAATGGGTCACTCCATATCGGAAGTTGTGCCGGCACTGGGATTTTCACGAGCCACTGTGTCCCGGGTGCACCGTGAGTACATAGAATCCGGTAAAACCATCTCTGCAAGGGCCAACTGCCGTGGACAACAGCGTATGGATGAGCGGGATCATCGTCGGCTAGCTCGCATTGTAACAGCGAATAGACGAGCCACAGTGCAAGAAATCACTCAGCAATTTGACGCTGATGCACAAAAACGTGTAAGCAGCCACACCATCCAGAACCATCTCCTCGCTATGGGATACAGAAGCCATCGTCCCACGAGGGTACCGCTGCTAACCGCACATCACAAGGTGCAAAGATTAGCATGGGCGCGGGAACATCGCCACTGGACCCTAGACATATGGAAAAATGTTGCCTGGACTGATGAGTCGAGATTCACGTTGGTACATGCGGATGGCAGGATACGAGTACGGCGCAAACCACATGAAGCGATGGATCCTTCTTACCAGCAGGGTACTCTTCAAGCTGGTGGGGGTGGCATTCTCGTGTGGGGACTGTTTACATGGACTGAAATGGGACCCCTGGTACGTGTGACATCGTCCTTCAAAAGTAAATTTTACCAAAATATCCTGGACGATCATTTGCTCCCGTTTGTGCGCCTTCAACATCGCACTGGGGACCTCATCCTGCAACAAGACAATGCACCGTGCCATCGCTCCCGAATTGTATCCGAATATTTGGATGAACACTCCACTGACGTGACCTCGCTCCCTCGGCCAGCTAGGTCACCTGACCTCAATCCCATCGAGCACATCTGGGATGTCATTGAGAGAGATGTTCGAGGCTCTGACCCCCCTTGATCAAATCTTCGTGAACTGTGGAAGCTTGTTCAGGGGTCGTGGATCCGTATGGCTTCCCAACGCTTCCGGTGTCTTGTCGAGTCCATGCCGAGACGAATCGCCGCCGTCATCAGGGCGAAAGGTGGTGCCACACGTTACTAGACAAATATCTCTAATTCAGTTGCTCTTCAGTGTATTGCATCGCAAAAGTAGTGCTTGCTCGCGGTTAGCATAAAGCTATCCATGTAATTCTAATGTTCGAAAAAATTAATTTATTGCAGTTGTCAGTACACGACCACCTTAAAGAAGAAGTTATATTTCCGAAAACCGAGTGAAAAAGATATCGGTTGATGAAATGTTCACGCCCTTCGATTAAGGCTATAACAACAGCATCTTTTGGATGGTAATTTTTTATGCCATTATGCTGAGCTAGGATTCTTAGATTGAGAGTTTCTCTTCAAAGGAAGGCCATCTGCCAAATCAAAGTTATTGCTGTTGCCAGAATGTACTGACGTTTGCTGTATGAAACGTTTCTATTTAGACCGATGTTGGCACACAACCTCAGCTTCACTGACATCCATCACGAGTCTCAGATAAGATCGTTTGTACTTCATTTTCGCTATCATTTTCTCATGCAGGTGTTCCTGAATCCATTTGGTCTGAATAAATTCTCTTACTTAGTATCTCATCCCATATCCTATCGACATGACCAAACCGTCTCGAAATACTTGTCTCCAACCTACCAATAACATTTTGCTTCACATTACACATCTGCAACACATCTTCGTTTCTCACATGATCAGCACATGTCTTGCGACGCCTTCATCAACTATCAACAATCCACTGATGGATGAAGATCTCCTCAAGTTTCTTCCAGAACTGGGAACGATTCTTTCATGTCATTCCGGGCATGCTCGAGTCTAGTACACAGGCGTGCAAAACTTAAGGACGGAACAGTTTTTCGAATGTACCGTCGTGCAGAAGTGCTCCACATCGACTCAAATCATACCATGAGATCGCCAAGATGTAAGAATATGGGACAAGTGAGCAAAACCGTCCAAACAAAGAATCCAAAGGATACAAAGGCACTTTATTGAAAAGGTAGCTTCGAGCACAACTGGACAGACGACAGAAACGTCCATGTGACAGGCGTCTACCAAGAAAAATCCAGTCCTTAGTAGGGGATATGATCACCCCTGACTGCGTTGCAGGATTTACAACGTCTTTCCATGCTGAGGACGAGGTTGTCAAGGAGCTGTTGAGGTATCGCGGCCCATTCCTCTTGTAGCGCCAATCGCAGCTGCGGAATCGTTGCTGGCGGCTGGTGACGTGCTGCCAAGCGTCTCAGGAGAAGGTCCCACTCGTGTTCGATTGATGTTAGGTACGGGGACCTTGCGAGCCAATCCATGCGTTGAATATCTTCACTCTCCAACAGCTCTGCGACAGCCACTGTACGATAAGGTGTAACGTTGTCGTCCATGAAGAGGAACTCAGGACCCACAGCACCTCTAAACAGACGCACGTGAGGCTGGAGAACCTCGGTACAATAGCGGACGCCAGTGACTGAACCTCCTTGGAAGATGTGGAGGTCAGTACAGCTACCAAACCTGTGACCGCCCCAAACGAGAACTCCGCCACCTCCAAACTGGTCCCTTTCGATGACGTTACAGGTGTAATTGCTTGTTGTCTGCTCTCTCCAGATGTGTATACGTCCAGAATCGCTCGTCAGACTAAATCGGCTCTCATCCGTAAACAGAACTCGACCCCATTGCTGATGTGTCCAGTTCTTGTGTTCCTGACACCACAGAAACCACCGTCTCCGATGAGCAGGCGTTAATGGCACAGACCGTACTGGTCGTCGTGCAAATCGACCACATTTGTGCAGCCTCCTGGCCACGGTAAAACGCGATAACGGACGTCCAGTTGTCTGTTGAATGTGCCTTGCGATTTCTGCCGCTGTCTACCGTCTGTCGCTTCTCGCCTGTAGGACAATATACCGGTCGTCCGCTGCCTTGGTTGCTCGTGGACGACCAGTGCTAAACTCTCGGACAGCTGTTCCTGTCGTTTGAAATGCTCTCTAAGCTCGTGAAACGATGCTGTAAGTGATCCCGAACTCCTCGGCCACACTAGTCACACTTCGACTTTCTTCCAACTTCCTAATGACGCGACCTCTGGTAAAGTCATCCAAATGTCGTCTCCAGGATTGCCTGTTGGCCATATCACACGGTGGCAGGAACTCGACGTCGTTCAAACCGATGTACATCGTGCAATAATTTTCACCGAATTGCTGAGCGTACACCGCCCGTGTGCTTTATACCCTTCCGACACTCTCCTCCCCCCTACGTCATGCAGCATATATGCACATGCCCTAGCGTACCGTACCCTAGCCTATCTTCTGAGTAGTATTTCGGTCCGTTCTGCCTGATCGTTCCGCTGTTATGCTAATTTCTCCTCTTCGTCCTTAATTTTTGCACACCAGTGTACCAATCATGGACCTATCCATGCTTATTTCGATAGTTTGCGACATCTGGATGTCCTTCTCATTTAAAGTCCTTGTCTCTGATCCATAGGTAAGAACTAGGAAAATGCATTGATTAAAGTCTTTTACGACGCAATGGTTAATTGCTCTTAGAAATTGTACTGTTGCTTGAAAATGCTATCTAACCAAGCTTTATATGTCAATTAATTCCTTCTTCGATGAGGTCCTTGCTTTATATATGTTGTCCAAGATGAATGTAGGCATCGGTTACTTCTAGAGTTGCCCCATCAACCGCTAAATCATGTGAAGTCTTGCCACACACCCATCTCTAAGTATCGCACCTCTCCAGCCCACAAACAACCACTGTGTCTCTTCTGCAGTACCCAGGTTTCCTTACCGTACATCAGAATACGAACAACCATTCGGGACCTTTCCGAAAATTCATCAGTCCCGTAAATTCCCGCTATATGACTTGCAAAGCTGAATTCACTCCCTAGTGAATTTCATCATCTAATCTGTTTCTTTCTGTTAAACATATTCCTAAATACATAATGAACTCATTCACTTGGTCTAACTCTGCACCATTTTGACTGGTCTTGCATCCACTGCTAATAGTTCCACGCTGAAAAGCTTTGGTTCTTCCCTTCTTTATACTCAGTTTGAATTTCAAACAAACTTCATACATACATACGGGGCAACATACTCTGTAAATCAAGTTTTGCTCTCCTCTGATAGAAGTGTATCATCAGCAAACTGCACACACAAAACTTTTTAATTAATACATCCGTAATATATATTTTGGCATCATGCATGCATAAATACACTGGTCAAAAAAGTTAAGGATATTGCATGAAATGAAGGATGTGTGTATCTGACTCAACAAGCACTGAAATACACTGACGGAAAAAAATCCCAACACCAAGAAGGGGTTGTGTTAGATAAACGACAGTTGGTAGGCGGTGAGAGTACATCTGTAAGATGACGTCTATCCAATCTTCGCGCTCGGCGCATACGTGTGGCGCTAGTAGCGCCCTCGGAACATGCAAAGCAGGTTTGCTGTAAATACGTGCTGTAACGTTCGTGAGCGTTATTTATCGTTGAGATTCGACGTAGTGTGTTGATGTTAGTCAAGAATGCTTTAAGAAGACAAAGAAGCCATTATCAACAGCTCACGGAGTTTGAACGAGGTCGTGTAATAGGGCTACGAGAAGGTGGATTTTCGTTCCGCAATATTGCAGAACGACTTGGCAGGAATGTAGCCACTGCGTATTATTGTTGGCAGCGGTGGTCAAGGGAAGGTACTGACTCAAGAAGACCGGGTTCCGGCCGGCCACGTGGCACTACTGAGAGGGAAGACCGCCGTGTACGGCGTATGACCGTGGCGCATCGTACCGCATCTGCGGCAGCAATTCGAGCTGTAGTTGCCACCAGAGTGACAAAACGAACTGTTACAAATCGGTTACTTGAAGGACAGCTCCGAGCCAGACGCCCTGTAGCGTGCGTTCCACTTACTCCAAACCACTGCCGTTTGCGACGTCAGTGGTGTCAAGCTAGAGCTCATTGGAGGACGGAGTGGTGATCTGTTGTGTTTTCTGATGAAAGCCGGTTCTACCTGGGTGCCAGTGATGGCCGTGTGTTGGTTAGAAGGAGGCCAGGTGAGCGCCTGCAACCAACCTGTCTGCAGCCGAGATACACGACCTACACCTAGAGTGATTTCCTATGACAGCAGGAGCACCTGGAGCAATTTCCTATGACAGCAGGAGCACTCTCGTGGTTATCCCACGCACCCTGACGGCACAGTTGTACGTCGGTCTGGTGATTCAACCCGTTGTGCTGCGATTCATGAACAGCATTCCAGGGGGTGTTTTCCAACAGGATAACGCTCGCCTGCGTACCGCTGTTGTAACCCAACATGCTCTACAGAGTGTCGACATGTTACCGTGGCCTGCTAGATCACCAGATCTTTCACCAATCGAGCACGTATGGGACATCATTGGACGACAACTCCAGCGTCACTCCCAACCAGCATTAACCGTCCCTGTATTGACCGACCAAGTGCAACAGGCATAGAACACCATCCCACAAACTGACATCCAGCACCTGTACGACACAATGCATGAACATTTGCGTGCTTGCATTCAACATTCTGGCGGTTACACCGGTTATTAATGTACCAGCATTTTACATTTAAAATGGCTCTTCTCGCGCTTACATTAAGCTGTGATCTTGTAACCTTAATCGATTAAATATGTTACCTATACAAATGTATTGCCGCCATTTCATTCCTCTACAACTATTTTTTCGTGGTGTTGGGATTTTGTTTTCCGTCAGTGTAACATCAGTGAGGCTACGTAATACAAACGATAAAGAACGCGTTTACAAAAACAATTTATTGTGCAATTTTTGCTCACAAAGAGTAGCACTGTAACACAGACAAAATGGTAAATTCGGAGAATGTCCGTACCTATGGATTTCAGTACACGGTAACACCACTTCTGTGTCAAATAACGTCTTGACACCTACGAGACATACTTGCAATGGCATTATTGATGAGTGTCTGGAGAAGCTTGTCCCATATTACAGGCAACACGTTACGGATATTTGTCAGTTTTCTTAGGTATCCAAAGTGGTTATCCCGAGGTACAGCGTCCCAAATTTTCTCAACAGGATTCAGGTCAGGAGACCGCAGCGAAAGCTGTAATGATTCAATCCCATGATTTTCCAGCTCCTAAAGCACATTCCAGGCACGCTGACTGGCTGCATTGTGAAAGAGAAAACTGAATCCATGTCCAATAGCAGCGTGAGACAATGTCGCTATGGGCAGAATGATCTCGTTTCGGTGCACTGAGACATTCATGTTGCCTTGACAAACATGCAAGGAGGGAACGGCCATTAAAACACTCCTGCTCAGACACCAACTGACTGTCGCTGGTAAAGGTGAATGGACTGCACATAGTGTGGTTGCACTCGTGTGCCAGATCTCTTCCACACGTGTCCTCGTCATTTACCAAGATATATAGCGAAACGGACTTCGTCTGTGAAAAGTACATGGTGCCACTTGTACTGTTGGACCCACATACATCTTTAACAATGGTGAGCTGATGCCAATCCTGTACATCACAACAGCCTCATTGCTCTGAGTCCGTACTCGTGAAGACTATTTCGTACCTTTTGAGTACATGCTGTGACACCAGAAGCAACTCAAAGTGATTCCCGGAGTTGGCTACTGATGATACTAAGTCATTTTTGCTTTCGTTTTTGATTGAAGGTTTTTTTTTAATTTATTGGTCCCAGGTAACATATAAAACTTGAATTCATACATTGGTCGTGGTTAACACATACATCTCGCATTCAGATAAATACAGTATTGTGCGTCACAGGGTACGAATATTACACAAAACATTGAAATCATCAAAGTACAGATCAAACATGTGATACAGTACACCAGATTTGCAAATAACAGAGAGAGCCAGTACCGAAACACAAACACAGACATCCATGCCTTACCCGGGATTCGAACCCAGACCCCTCTGTTGGGCGAAGGATCTGAAGCTATCGCTTAGACCACTGCGCCACCGGGGCGACTAATTTGTTCAGAACTGAATTTGTTTTACTATGCATAGCATATTTAAACATTTTTTTTATTGGAGGTTTAACGACCACGGTGATGATCATAGATGATCATATGTAGAGGATTTTAGGAAGGGAGTGTCTGACCCCAGGTCTTAAATAACCCTTAGAAATAGGAAACTAGGAGATTTGGGCCAGAGCGCCCGATAGGAAAGTGACACGGAAGCGAAGTAGAAAAATGGAGGAAGACGCCCTTATTTGTTACCGGGGGCCAGTACCCGGGGTCCGACGGCTTAACGTGTCCATCCGACGCACGGCGGGTATTTAGTGGATCAAGCGTTCGTACCTGCTGGGATCGAACCTGAGGCCCTTCCAGTGGCAGTCACGAACGTTGCCCACTCGGCCACCCGCGGCCTAACGACCACGGTGAGCAACTCAATGGGTTATAAGCAGTCTCCTGTCCCTAATTTAGGGCCCCTGGTTCCAGGAAAGGGAGAGAGCCGGTGCTGTAAGACAAACACAACATCCATGCCTTACGGGATTCGAACCTGTACCCCTTTCGGACGAATTATCAGATGCCATCGCTTAGACATCTGCGCCACTTGGGCGGCGATGCTAAGCCTTCTCCGAGCACTTACTGTCAAGCAGCGATCTCACCTCCTTGTGGTCATCCTTGGGCTACCTCTGGGTCGGGTTGCAACGTATTCATGCCGTAGAAATCTTGTGTGTTGCCGACTAACTACAATTTGCGAAACTCCTAAAGCAGCAGCTACGTCGACCTGCACCGCCCGGTGGAGCAGTCGTCTAAGCGGTGACTTATGACCATTCGTCCGAGAAGGGACCGGGTCCGAATCCCGGGGAGGCATGGATGTTGTGTTTGTCTTAAGGCATTGGTTCTCTCCCTTCCCTGGAACCAGTGGGCCTAAATTAGGGACGGGAAACTGCCTATAGCCCACTGAGCTGCTCACGGTTCTCGCTGAACCTTCAAACAAACAAACAATAACTTTGAGCAGCTGTACACATGCTTGTAACATGCCAGCAACCCGATTTCTGTTGTTAATGCTGAAACGACGTTTGGTCATCATTTCAGGTTAATCCCACACTGAAGGCAATACATTCAGCAAACTTCTAAACCAAACGGTGGAACGACTCGTTTTCCACCCCTGACAGGGTACTTTTATCAGAGCTCGCACGCCACGTTCTATGTTGTCATAATACTAATTTACATATGACGTGCTACCCACGCTGATAACCGATCTCCAGTAGTCTCTAAATTTGCATATATTACTATTTTACATATGACGTGCTACCCACGGTGATAACCGATCTCCAGTAGTCTCTAAATTTGCAAATCACCACATCTTCTCTTCAAAACCGCAATGTCCCTAACTTTTTGTCACAGTGCATATTGATCAACCATGGTAACGACATAACCTTGTCTGACTCCTGCACCAATAGAAGTCCATTTCGACATATGATTTTCTATTACATCTTTACATGTTTCTGTTGATGCAGTTCACACTTACACAAGCTGTCTTGCCAGTATACATAGCTTTCACACATTCAAGCAGAATCCCAGTTATGTCATAGTTTTTAAGCCATAGCCATTCAATTTCTTGATATAAGTATGTGGTTTATGAGTGAACAAAGACGTACAGACAGAAACATGTTTTACGAGATATTCACGGGAGACTAAAGTGCCCCTAATCACAAATCAAAAGAGAAGAATTAGTCTGTTCACTTCTGAAATCTATAGACCAGGCCGTTCAAGACAAATGCTAAATATAAGCAATAAAATAAGTCCGAGAAGTTGGTAAATCAAATAACCTAATTTATCATGGAGAAAGAATAGGTAGATTATCAGTGAAATTCTTGCAGCCACGCGAGCGGTTTCAAGCACAAATTTTTCTTTTGTTCAAAAAACATAGAAATTTAAAGTATGCTCCCTAATCGATGTGTTACACTTGCATAACGTTTCCGAAGAAGAAAAAAAAAGAATTGCTTTGTGAGCAGTAACGCGAAAAAGTACTGCCATATTAAAAAGAAATGATTTTCTCACATCGTTGTTAATTTAATTACGTCGTCTAAATTTTGTTAATTAAAGGAAAGTGGATAAAATAAAACTTCCGTTGTAGTCAAATTTTATTATATTGTTGATTATAAAGGGTTTTTTTTTAATAAACACAAGCAAACAGTCATTTCTCAATTTTAGGTGCCTTACACGAAGCAAAAGCAAAATATCCACAGTGCCAAATTCAATACCTTGCAAGAATTTTTCAGCACTCAAAGAGAGTTTACATGAACCTAATATCGAACAAACGGGTCTGGTTCATTTGCCCGACGTTTACTTCACCGAAGGGTCACTTGACCGAAAATCACTTCACCGAAAGATCACTTGATCGAAAAGTTCATTTCACCGAAGGGTCACTTAATCGAAAGGTACATTTCACTGAAGGGTCACTTGATCGAAAAGTTCATTTCACCGAAAGGTCTCTTTACTACTCTTTACATTTCATCGAAAGGTCATTTTACTACTCTTTACATTTCATCGAAAGGTCATTTCACCGAATGGTCAGTTTATCGAAAACTTTGGATTTCATTACAGGATCTGTTGAAGCATAGTGCAAGTTCGGCAGACAGACCACCGAAACGTTAGGGGATTATACTCAAATTGCATTTTTGATTTCTCCGTGTCACAAAGAGCGCAAAGATTTAGTTTTAAGACAAATCTTTTTTTTTTTTAAGACAATAGGCCTCGGTTTAGGCCTTTTTAGCAAATTTTAATCATGTTCATAAGGTTTACATAAAAGTCATGTTCAGTGCTGATGTTCACAAGGTTTACATAAAAAGTAAAATTAATAATGCTGCACATTTTTCCAGGCAAAAAAAAAAAAAAAAATTTAGGTCCTTAGGCCTTTTTACCCAATTTTAATCGTGCGAACTCATGTTCATAAGGTTTAAATAAAAGGTCAAGTTAATAATGTTGCACATTTTTTCAGGCAAAAGGAATCAAGTTTAGGGCTCTAGGCCTCGGCTTAGGCCTTTTTTGCAAATTTTAACCGTGCGTGCTCATGTTCATAGGGTTTACATAAAAAGTTACTTTTCATTTTATGTAATGCTTATGAATATGAGTAGGGTTAAAATCTATTAAAATGGCCTGTATCTAGGCCTACGGTCAAAAAATTAATGTTTTGTGCTTGAGTAAAACAGGAATATTATTTACTTGATTTGCTATGAAACCCTTATGAATATGAGCTAGGAGGATTAAAATTTGACAAAAAGGCACAGATCTAGGCTTTATAATTTATGTTATATTTCGAGAAACCTACTCATGGGGAGGTGTTTCATAGAAATGAAAAGTGTATTTTTTATACAATCCGATAATATTTAGGTGGCCAGTTTTTCAAAAACCAGCACCACACTCCAACATATCTCTAACAACAAAATTCCAAATTTTCGATAAACTGACCAATCGGTGAAATGATCTTTCGATATAATGAACTTTTAGGTAAAGTAATCCTTCGGTGAAATGAACTTTTCGATCAAATGTCCTTTCGATGAAATGAACCGAAAGGTGAAGTGACCTTTCGGTGAAAGGAACTTTTCGGTCAAATGACCCTTCGGTGAAATGTACCTTTCGATCAAGTGATTTTCGGCGATGTGATTTTTGGTCAAGTGACATTACAATATCCCGAACAAACTTGTTGTGAAAGGATGAAGTGATTGACAATTGTGGCTTTTTGGCAGAGAACATTTACCTCATAAAATGTGTGTGTTTTAATTCCGACAAGTAAGGCAGATGCTATTTCATAAAAAAATTCAAACACGAGAATTTCTTTTCTAATTATTTCAGTTTTAGATGAATAATAATGCATCTTTAACAGACTTACCCCAAAAATATTACCCCAAAGCATTTCAGTAAGGTGGGTAGCATTGATTCCAGCAGCATTTCTGTTTTATTTCTCTCGTCTCAAAGCAGTCACATCTGAATAGTCAGCCTCTTCCGAAATGTTCTAAAAGGGGAGGAAATAATAATAAATAAACGAATTAACACATAAGTAGTTTGCAGATGGTAGCAGAATATGTGTTATCGTAAAAACATACTGAAATATATGAATTCCATACTAAATACCGAATCTATTTAATATTAAACGTATGACATAAAAGTAATAAATAAGGGGAGCTAAGAGATGTGAAATCCATCCTACAGAGGAAGAGAAATAAATAAAAACTGTTTCGATAACATGAGAAGAATTTAACTAATTTTAATCTCTTTGCAATATTCTGCAATGTGCAGTCCTGTCTCACTTAAATGTTCTCTAATATTAATTATTTCCTTAAAGGTAGAAATGTTTGGTTCCATAGGTTCAAGATTGGAATTGACCACCCCTCTTTACACGACAGGACGCGTTCTACAGCAGGCAGAAGTGGCGTGTCCAACCTGGCAAGGATTGTTATAGCGGGAATGATCCCAAGAGAGAAACACATCAACCCAAAGCACAGGAAATGAGAGACAACCATTAATTGACAGTCCACGTGAACTCCTGTTGCCACTTGCTGTCCGGAACAGCAGACAACTCATGATCGCTCAATTAACAGTATAATTCAACCAGTCCGCGGAGGAACGTATCGGAGCACACGAAACGTTCCTCGGCGGACCCAAACAGTCGGTGGCTCATTCATGTGGCCATGTTCACCAATCTTCATTGACAGATACGACTGCACTGAGTACTACGACTGGATATTGGGCGACTTGAAACGAGTCGCTTGTTTCGATAAGTCCCGCTTCCAGCTGCATATGCCGAAGAACGGATGAGTATGCGAGGTAACGCCGGTGAACAGCTGCAACAAGAATGCATTTTTGAAATGATGCAGTCCGCCGGCGGCGGTTTCATGTAATGGGGATTGTTCTCAGTGACATCTCTGGGTACTTGTTGAGCACACCCTCATTGCCAGATCCTACTTAGGCATTGTTTCGACAAAGTGACCGTCAGTGGCAGAACTTGCCATACATGGTGATCGTAAGCGGCATGACTTACATGAGGCAAAGGAGTTATTTGCCTCAGGGCTTCGGAAACTAAATGGGGGTCTCGTTTTTTGACGAGGCCCAAATTATATATTAGCTTTTAACATTCTTATTTTTTAACCAAAACTTGGAGATTTCTCAAAAGAAACTTAAGGGCCGATTTCCAGAAAGAAGACGGTAACTCAAGGGCACCCTCGTCTTTCGACGAGATCCCAATCATGCATTAACTTTTAACATTATTATTTTTAACCGCGACTTGACTAAAAATTCGGTAGCGGGCAGCTTGAGTGGTTTAACAACACCAATGTTGTGGAGAAAGCTTAAAACACAACTAGCAGCAATTTCACCAAAGCTTTGTTTTACTATTCACAGATCTCTAGAAAGCTAACGGAGAAACAGCCTTCTGTGGTGGAGAACAAGGGGTAAAAATTTTCGTCCCCGGATGACGTTCTCTTTAAGTCCAGTTTTAATGTTTTTCCGTATCATTGAAAAATTTTTTCAGCTTGACAACGATGTAGTCAATTTACAGCTTCTATCGCCTGTTGATATTTTAGGGAGTACTGCGAATTTAAGGGAGTACATCGTACTCTGCACACCTTTTCCCACCCTTTTTCCAGCGCCGCTGGTACACGATGACCTAATCTTTCTCTCTGTTACCTGTTTCGAGGAAGGTGGCGCTGAAATATGTACATATCGCACCCGCCAATTGCTGACGACTATCCCTCTACATTCACACACACACCCACACAGCCATGGCGTATTTTTCAGCAAATTCGTATATACAAGTTGTTCCAGAAGAGTCATTAGTTTAGTACTACATTGAGTATAGTATTTTTAGTAGTATTTAGCCGCGATCATATTGGCTTACGTCGCCACGTTATACAAACCTTATTTTATAAATATTATTTTTCGGAGTATTTGACCGCGGTCAAATTGGCTTACGTCGCCACGTTATAAAAACTTTATTTTATAAATATTATTTTTAGTACTGTATTTGGCCGCGGTCAAATCGGCTTACGTCGCCACGTTATACTAACTTTATTTTATAAATATTATTTTTAGTAGTATTTGGCCGCGGTCAAATTGGCTTACG
This sequence comes from Macrothele yani, assembly GCA_039090855.1. NCBI lineage: Eukaryota > Metazoa > Arthropoda > Arachnida > Araneae > Macrothelidae > Macrothele > Macrothele yani. The sequence continues at coordinate 22,361,589 of CM077023.1, forward strand.
TCGTCACGTTATACTAACTTTATTTTATAAATATTATTTTTAGTAGTATTTGGCGGCGGTCAAATTGGCTTACGTCGCCACGTTATACTAACTTTATTTTATAAATATAATTTTTTTAGTAGTATTTGGCCGCGGTCAAATTGTCTTACGTCGCCACGTTTCCCCACTACTGTCAATCGTTTACTGATTACGTACTGAGGACAGGTGTGCACAATTTATAGGAGCCGTCGTGATACAGATAATACGTGGTACCAGTAGGCGATTAGTCACCAGATATAAAAAATAATTGCGCAGGAAAATTTTTATATGGCATGTACGCACACTTTTCAAATTTAAGAATGACCTTTACGTGGTATAGTTCGAAATGGAGTTTTCAAAAGAACTCGTTCACTTTTTGTTTGTTGTTTTCATCAGAAACCTAATTTTTCAAACGAAAAATAATTATGTAGTGCAACACTCCATTTCGATAAAGGTGTGATGCTACATTCAATGATGAGCAAATTTTAAAAATTCTTTCACCGTTAAATTATTGTTAAAATTTGTGCTCGACAGAATTCGTTTTACAATACATATTTCAACAGTTCTCTTTCAACCAGGATCTAAGAGAAGTTTTACCATGAAGGGAAAAGCGTCTCTTTGTAGGTATATGTGTATAATCTAGTGATTCTCAAGAGTAAAATTTCCGGCCTGGATTGGACGTTTCATTCCACCCCTGGCTACTTCCCTTTCCTCGAACCAGTGACCCAAATTTGGGACTACTAACAGCCCTTAGGGTTGTTCACGGTGGTTATTGTTTCTTGGAAACAAACCCCCTCTCCTTTTTTTATTTGAAAGATATGCGGAACTTCGGTACATACGTTAAATAAATTGTTTTAAATTGGTTACTGAAATTACGAAATCACCTTAGATTACAACATGTGATTTCCAAATTTCAGATACGAAACGAATTCGAAGAGGTGGAGGAATCAAACTGGATACAAAATTATTATCCCTCTTAATTAACGTGTAAACTGAATGTTTGTACACCGACTTAGAATTTCTCACAGCAATTTACCTTGACACATTTTCATGTGCTGCCATCTACAGTGTAATGAATTTATATAACTGCAGAGATAAAAAACAGTCTGTAACAGAATTGAATTAAAATCAGCTGCACTTTTCAGTAACATTTCTTGTGTTCAATGCTTCGGTAGCATTTTTTTTAATTTTTTCTGATGTAGTTAATGAATAGTGCAATATGCTATGCTAGTCGTCAGGATGTTAACTATTTGTCAGCATTCATTCTTCTTCTAATAATGGTAAACATTAATTTTTTTTCACAACTTTCATCATTCTCCTTTCTAACTTTTACCAAGCCTGTCTGCTCTTAATCATTTCACCCCGCTTTTAAAAATATTTTACTGATAGTTCTGTGTCTGGCGCTCTTTGGCCAAGCCTGGCCCTTGCGCCACTAAAATCAATTAACTAATTAACTAATTAACCAAACGTTAATTTTGTAAAGCTTTTATTTTAAGCTGCCAGCCAGTGGCGTCGGAACTCTTTTTTGACAGCCGGGGCAAGATTTCGGAGAACAAAATATTTCACCCTGGCATAAAATTTATCGTAGTACTGTAAAAGAAGATGTGTTGACTTCATAACGAACATTTGCTGAATTTTTTTTCGATTAAACATTAATCTATAAACGAAAAACATTTTTCATATCCATATAGTTTCTCAATGTAAACTAACTGTACAGATGAACGGCATTAAACTATAGATCTTGATACTTGCGGATTGGTACGAATTCCACAGTAATTGTAGCCGTAGACGCTATAATTAAATATTGAAAGAACTTATATCTCATTCCTCATCCTACTTACATTTCCCTATTTATTTTTACTAATTTTTTTAGAGAAAGACTAATTTCGCACTCCTAATGAGACAAAACATTGCTGGTCTTCAAACGGGAATCAGCTTTTTGGGTGTTTCATGCAACTAGCATTTCTTGGCGTCTCAGGAGTGAATGACATTAAAAAAAATATTCAGATCTCTAGATAGTTCATGGTAAAAAGGAAATGCAATTCATGGTAAAAAATGAAATGCAATACTCAATTTTTATCAAAATGAACTTCAAAAAAAAAAAAATCCCAAAAAACGAATGTTTGAGATCTCCAATCACGAACATATGTAATTTGAAAACGAAGAAAACTGAGGGGGCAAATGTGATGTTTCGCCCCCACACTCATTTGCGTGCGGGGGCAACTGCGCCCTCTGCCCCCGCGGTTCCGACGCCGCTGCTGCCAGCATACGTGAGATCTAGATGCGAAGAAAACTGATACGTAAAACAAACATTCTATACGTATTCCTGGCAGATTTCAAATAGACATGTAAAATTACGTAAAGAAATTTATATATATTAAGATAAAGCTGAGATAAAGCCCTTGATCAGGCCATTATCTCACGAACTATGTCAGTTAACGATTTACTTCTTGTGCAGTTGTATAGGAAAAATCCACCCCTATGGTGCACACAATAACACCACGAGGGACCTCCCCCTCCCTCTCTTTGCAGGTAGGGCAAAAAAAAAATCAAATTACGAACTTGTTCAACGAGGCAAAAATAGTACCTAAATGTTTTTGTCCCATTACAAAAAATGGAAGGAGATCGGGAATGTGGCCCCGAGAAAATCACAACATCCGGAAGCAACGGCAGAGTATTTAGACAAGAACTTATTACTTAGAATTTATCTAAACTGGTAAGTTCTGAGTAAACGAAAGCACAATGGAAACGTTTTTCTGCAAACCTTAGCAACAGTTCTTGTTCTGAAATACAGTAAAACGTAGTTCCTTGACATATTCAATACCAGACTTTGATGTCCAATACAGTAAAAAATGCACTGAGACAAAGAGAAATAGTATAAAGTGGCAAAACACTCATCCAATAGGAAAACTGTATGCACATCTAACTCATTTGCGTACGTAGCACAGCTTTCGACTTCCCGTCACTGGTTTACGAAGTGTTGGCATACGGACTACGCATATCATTTTTGTATTCTGACGACCGAGTAGAAAGCACATTTGAAATCCATACAGATATGCTTCGGACGCAGCGAATCAGGTAGCTTTCCACTTTTTTCGCATTTGGAGAGTACTCTTCCATCTTTTGTTTTGGGACAAAAACATTTATGTACTACACTGCAGGACAATTGCTAAGGACGGATGACAATAGCAACGATAACAACCATAAAATGGAAGGCAGGAAAATGTGGAAATTAGCATAAGTGCGGGATACAGTAAGACGTGTTGTGCGTATGCAAATTTTGGATTGCCGAACTTGTTCGTGGCGTCATAGCGCTGATAAGAGATATAAAGGATTTGACGTGTATTGAACGTTGTTGTTCAAACGCAAAGTTGAAAGGGAAAGAATCAATTGACGAACTTGCAATTTTCAGTATGTCTTCCCGACATCACCTAGATGATTTTACGCGTGGCCGTATTATTGGCAAAATTGAAGAAGGGCGAAAAATAACAGATGTTGCCAGGGAGTTCGACGTCAGCCACAGTGTTGTTTCAAGGCTTTGGAAATCATTTCAAGCAAATGGGGAGTGTAGCAAACGTCACGGGGGAGGTCGTGTTCGCAGTACGACACCTGCAGAAGATCGGTACATAGTGCTATCAACAAAAAGACACCGGCGCAGCACAGCTAGTGAGGTAGCAAATCAGTTTATGGCTGCTACTGGCAAGCGGATCTCCCGAAAAACTGTCGCCAGACGTTTGCATGAAGGAGGAGTATACGCCTGTTGTCCTGTTGTGTGTATCCCATTGTCCAGACGTCACCGTACCGCCCGTTTGCAAGGGTGCCATCAACATCGCAATTGGACTGATAACGACTGGTCTGCTGTCCTCTTCTCAGATGAGAGTAGATACAGTCTATCGTCTGATTGTCGACGACAACTGATCTGGCGTGATAGTGGTACTGCATATTGTCCAGCAAACATGCAGGAATCGGATCGATATCCGACATGTAGTGTCATGGTATGGGCTGGCATCATGATCAATGGCCGTACGTCCCTCTATGTGCTTCCAACTGGAACCATGACTGGCCAACTATACATTAATGATGTTCTGCTACCTCATGTTTGCATGTTCCGTGGTGCTGTCGGTGATAGATTCATTTTCATGGACGACAACGCAACATGTCATCGAACAGTCGCTGTCCAGGAGTGTCTTGAGAGCGAGGATATTCAACGCCTCGTATGGCCAGTACGTTCTCCAGATCTGAATCCCATTGAAAATGTGTGGGATGCTTTGGGGAGGAGTCTTGCTGGTCGCCAATGCTCTCCAATAAACAAGGACACCCTCATCCGTGCACTGACAGAGGAATGGGATAAATTTCCCCAACAGCTGCTTGATAATGTTGTGCAAAGCATGACACGACGTGTGGAATCTTGCATCGACCTAAATGGTGGCCATATCCTGTATTGACATCTTAAACCGGAACGCCTGCGGACGGTAATTGCATTTTTTTTCACGTTTACGTATTCTGCACAAAATGGCCTGTTTGTCCCTTGAACACGTTCCAAAGCCTTCTGGATTTCAGAGCACAATAAATTGTCTTTCTTGTAATGTCCTGGCATTCTGGCATTTTATTTCACTTGGCATCCAACCACACTTACTTTTTTTATGCGCTATATAGCCGTTTATGATCCGTCCTTAGCAATTGTCCAGCAGTGTATTTGTGCCTCACTGAACAAGTTTGTAATTGACTTTTTTGCCCTATCTGCAAAGGGGAACACGACGCTCCCTATCTTCTGATTCAAGGCTTCTTGAATTGGAAGAGGAACTACAAAGGATCAAGTGGGACATCGTGGGGCTAAGTGAGGTAAGGAGAAAAGGAGAAGATCTCATCGAACTGAAAAGTGGACATCTCTTCTACTATCGTGGGACAGATACTGGCAGAACTAGTGGTGTTGGATTTATAATAAACAAGAAACTGAAGGATAAAGTTGTAGAAGTTGAAAGTTCCTCTGACAGAGCTGCACGACTTGTTATCCAACTCTCGAAAAGATACCAGGCTCAGATTATTCAAACTTATGCACCCACCACAAGTCATCCTGAAGAAGAAATTGAAGAATTTTATGAGGAAATTTGTCATCTAAATAATAAAGGTAAGCAGCACTTGAAAATAATTATGGGAGATTTCAATGCAAAAATAGGGCAACAGCAACAGAATGAAACTTCAGTAGGTAAATTCGGTCATGGCAACAGAAACCAGCGTGGAAATACTCTCGTTGAGTTTGCAGAGGCAGAAGGGTTTTTCATCTTGAACTCCTTCTTCAAGAAAAAGCCACACAGGAAATGGACATGGAGACATCCAAATGGGACGACAAGTGAAATTGATTTTATTATGTGTAACAAAAAATTCGTCATAGAAGACTGCAGTGTGCTAAACAAGTTCAACACAGGTAGTGACCATAGATTGGTGAGATGTAAGATGCACCTCAACACTAAACTTGAACGTGGCAAGCTCATAAGACAAACAAAATCTATTGACATAACCAACCTTAAAAAACACCATAATACCTTCAAGTTAGAACTGAAGAACAGGTTCTCTGCTTTTAGAATGCCTAACATCGGAAGAAGTGGACATCTCTGAAGTTAACAGAAAAGTAACCAAAGCTCTTATGGAAACAGCAACAAAATTAGCTGGGTCTAAGAACAAGTTGCATGTGAACAAATTATCAGGAAAAACCAAAATGTTGATGCAAAAAAGAAGAGAGATGAGGACAACTAAAGATGTGACTTCCAAAGTGGAATATATAGAGCTATGCAAGACAGTAAGAAAAAGTATCACTGAAGACGTAAGGAAATTCAACTGTGAACTAGTGAGGAAAGCAATTGAAAACAACCAAAGCCTAAAGATAGCAAAGGGACATCTCAGTAAGGGAAGAAAACAGATTATGGCACTGAGAAAAGAAGATGGTTCTGTAACATAAGAAATAGAGGAGAAATTTTGACAAGAGTGAAAGATTTCTACTCCAAATTATATGAAAGGGATGATATATGCACTCCAGACATCATGAAAGATACCAGTACCAGAGTTCCTCCAGTCCTTCCAGCAGAAGTTGCACATGCAATCAAGAACATGAAGAGAGGAAAGCTCCAGGAGAAGATGGAATTACTGTAGACATCATACAAGAAGCAAGTGGAGAAATCGAAACAGTACTCGCCCAAATTTTCACTCGATGCCTTAATGAAGGAAAGATTCCTGAGGATTGGAACACCGCTACAATGATCCTGCTACATAAGAAAGGTGACATTGAGGATCTCGGAAACTACAGACCTATCAGCCTCCTATCAGTAGTTTATAAAATCTTCACTAAAGTTCTTTCACACCGCTTGAAGGTAACACTGGACATGGCTCAACCGAGAGAACAAGCTGGATTCAGGAGTGGCTACAGCACAATAGATCATATCCACGTGCTGAGAGAACTAATTGAAAGAGCGAGGGAATATGAACTTCCATTGTGCATGGCTTTTATCGATTATGAAAAAGCCTTTGATTCGGTGAAACCATCAGCAGTTACAATGGCTCTGAAAACCTGCGGTATTGAAGATGCATACATTAATATTATTAATAACATCTATGAAAATGCAAGTGCAAAGATTAGGCTGTTTGAAAATACAACACACGTAAAAATTGGAAAGGGAGTGAGACAAGGTGACACCATATCTCCGAAGCTCTTCAATGCCACATTGGAGGGTGTTTTTCAGTCGCTGAGCTGGGAAAACAAGGGGATAAAGATTAATGGAGATTATCTAACCCACCTTCGTTTTGCTGATGACGTAGTCATTTTTGCAACTACCCCATCAGAGCTGCAGAGTATGATCCAGGAACTTGCGGACAAGAGTAAAGAAGTGGGATTAAAAATGAACTTTCAGAAGACAAAAGTGATGTTCAATGCTTTTACAAGAAATGAAGATTTATCGATTGATGGAAAAAGCTGGAGATAACAGACACGTTCGTTTATCTTGGACAGCAGATATCAAGTGAGGGTCACATTGATGAAGAAATTAATCGGCGTACAAAACTTGCCTGGAGAGCTTTTGGAAGAAACAGCATAATTTTCAAGAGCAATATGCCATTATGTCTTAAAAGAAAAGTGTTTGATCAATGCATCCTTCCAGTGCTTACGTATGGTGCAGAGACGTGGACCTTAACTAAAAGAGACATACAAAGGCTCCAGACAACTCAAAGAAGCATGGAGAGGTGCATGCTTGGGGTAACCAGGAGAGATAAGAAGAGGAACTCGTGGATCCGAAAAATGACAAGAGTGGAAGACATCATGATCAGAGTTAAATCCCTGAAATGGCAATGGGCTGGACATACTGCCAGAAGGACAGATCATCGATGGACAGCCGAAATTTTAGATTGGATTCCAAGGGACAGGAAAAGACCCAGAAGAAGACCACATGGGAGATGGGTGGATGAAATTCGAAAGTATGCAGGGGTGACATGGAGGAGACTGGCACAAGACAGACCGTTGTGGAGGAAACTTGGGGAGACCTTCGTCCAGCAGTGGATTGATAATGGTTGACAATGATGATGATGATGATGATATGAGAAAGAGATATTCAGATATTTATCTCCAATTAAATATATTGTTTTTGATTTGTAAGCACTAATTGATTTTCCATTTGTAATGGTATAAACCTATTTTAACCCTCAAACTTGCGTTCTACACTTGTACTAATTTTTCTTGGCCTAAAGTACTATCTTAGTAAAACGAAGAACATTATTTTTTTTTTTTTTTTTTTTTTTGATTGGAGGTTTAACGACCACCGTGAGCAACTCAATGGGCTATAAGCAGTCGCCCGTCCCTAATTTAGGGTCACTGGTTCCAGGGAAGGGAGAGAGCCAGTGCCGTAAGACAAACACAACATCCATGCCTGACCGGGATTCGAACCCGGACCCCTTACGGACGAATGATCAGAGGCCAACGCCTTAGACCACTGCGCCACCGGAGCGGCGAACATTATTTGCTTCTATTTTAAAGATTACTGAAAAACCTTTGTACACCGAAGTTTTAAAATTTAAGGAAAAACTGCAAAGTTCGAAATATTATAATGGAATTTAAGGAATGGACGTGTGACTCAGAACAGTGATATGAATGATCAATAAAGTACAGAAAGCGATATATGTGCATTCACTTGTATGCAAGATACGGTGCTGCGTATCAACCTTACAATGTGGTGCACGTCAAGATGAGGAGAGCTTGGAGCTCCGACGTCCACTGGACAATTATCGCATCGGGGAAGGGGAATAAATAGGGCGCATGGGATCCTCTGATAGTGATGCAATTGGTACAACGAAATTTCATTCTCTTAACCAAGCCACTGGGAAAGCTTGATGGCAAGAGAAGCCACCGCTCACAACCGTAAATACATTCTGGGCTTATAATAGCTACGTGTACTTGTGTCTCGTTTTTGAAAAAGACACGTACTTATTTTTGAGTACAAACTGGGAATCAATTGTGAATATATCTGGTATTTCTAATTTGAAATATATGTACTCATTTTTGAGTACACAGGTTTCAAATATATGAACTCAAAAAAATCCATGTATTTCAAATATATGTGATCTAACTTCATTCAGTTTCTGTGCTCTTTCGGGCAGGGCACGGTACCTGAAGGAAAGTAGAGCGAATCTAGCGATTCTGGCACGATAGTTTGTAAGTGAGAGAGGGCACACTAGATGGCACCACCGTACAAACGTGCGATTTTGCACATAAAAAGCAGAGATAAATTAGGGGGATGGGGGCTTAGGAATTTTAACCGGGGGATTCCTACCCGGGGGCCGTCACTAAACGTGCTCGTCCGATGCACGGCGGATATTGAGCGATTGTTTGAAATTCATACTACCACGCTAGATTTCAACCTGGGGTCCCTCTATCAGCAGTCTGAATGTCTGATCACTAAGCCAACCGCGGCTCAATTTCAAATTTGATTATATATATATATATATATATATATATATATATATATATATGAGGAAGCTCTTTAATGCCACATTGGAGGGTGTTTTTCAGTCGCTGAGCTGGGAAAACAAGGGGATAAAGATTAATGGAGATTATCTAACCCACCTTCGTTTTGCTGATGACGTAGTCAATTTTGCAACTACCCCATCAGAGCTGCAGAGTATGATCCAGGAACTTGCTGACAAGAGTAAAGAAGTGGGATTAAAAATGAACTTTCAGAAGACAAAAGTGATGTACAATGCTTTTACAAGAAATGAAGATTTATCGATTGATGGAGAAAAGCTGGAGATAACAGACACGTACGTTTATCTTGGACAGCAGATATCAAGTGAGGGTCACATTGATGAAGAAATTAATCGGCGTACAAAACTTGCCTGGAGAGCTTTTGGAAGAAACAGCATAATTTTCAAGAGCAATATGCCATTATGTCTTAAAAGAAAAGTGTTTGATCAATGCATCCTTCCAGTGCTTACGTATGGTGCAGAGACGTGGACCTTAACTAAAAGAGACATACAAAGGCTGCAGACAACTCAAAGTAGCATGGAGAGGTGCATACTTGGTGTAACCAGGAGAGATAAGAAGAGGAACTCGTGGATCCGAGCAATGACAAAAGTGGAAGACATCATGATCAGAGTTAAATCCCTGAAATGGCAATGGGCTGGACATACTGCCAGAAGGACAGATCATCGATGGACAGCCGAAATTTTAGATTGGATTCCAAGGGACAGGAAAAGACCCAGAAGAAGACCACATGGGAGATGGGTGGATGAAATTCGAAAGTATGCAGGGGTGACATGGAGGAGACTGGCACAAGACAGACCGTTGTGGAGGAAACTTGGGGAGACCTTCGTCCAGCAGTGGATTGATAATGGTTGACAATGATGATGATGATGATGATGATATACACTGAAGAGCAATTGAATTAGAGATACCTGTCTAGTAACGTGTAGCACCACCTTTCGCCCTGATGACGGCGGCGATTCGTCTCGGCATGGACTCGACAAGACACCGGAAGCGTTGGGAAGCCATAAGGATCCACGACCCCTGAACAAGCTCCCATAGTTCACGAAGATTTCATGGAGGGGGTCATCTCCCTCGATGGCATCACAGATGTGACCTAGCTGGCCAAGGAAGCGAGGTCACGTCGGTGGAGTGTTCATCCAACCATTCGGATACAATTCCGGAGCTGCATTGTCTTGTTGCAGGATGAGGTCCCCAGTGGAATGTTGAAGACGCACAAACGGGAGCAAATGGTCGTCCAGGATATCCCGGTAACGTTGACCTGAGAGGGACGATATCACATGTACCAGGGGTCCCATTTCAGTACTCGTGTGGGGGTGTTTTTCGTAGTATGGTGCCGGCCCATTAATTATCATAGACAAACCTGTTAACCAGCACGTCTACCTCGATATTCTGGAGAATTATGCCCTAGCAACTCTGTTGCAATACTATGGAACCGAGCCTTGTTGGTACCAGCAGGATAATGCACCAAGCCATAAAGCAAGAAATGTTACCGCGTAATTTGACGGTAATTCCGTATCATGTGTGGACTGTCCAGCACAGAGCCTTGATCTTAATCCCATAGAGCACCTATGGGATGAATTAGAGCACCTCATAAGAAGTTTGGAACCAAGGCCTACTATTAAGCAACAGTTAGCGGCAGCATTATGTACTGAAAGGAAACGCATACCTATCACTGTGTTCCAAAACCTTGTCGAAAGCATGTTTCGAAGGGTCAGTGCATGCATTAAAGTCAAAGGTGGACCGACACCGTACTAATATATGTCAATAAATGCTATGTTGTGTTTCTCTTCTAGGCTTCCGGTGACTTTTGTAAATATAGTGTAAGTCTTGTGCTCCTTCATTCGAAAACGCAAGGTTCTACGGGTCTGTCCTGTATACGAAGGGCCAAATTCACATGGAATTTCATAAATTCCCCACGCGATATTATCTTCAGCAAAGTTCTTTGATCCTAAAAAGTTCATTTTGTTTATGGGTTTAAGAATCACTTTAAAATTAAAGGTTTTGAGAATTTTTGAAATTTTGATATCATGTACAATTTGAATACGATATGTATAATTGAATACTTGGTATTTACGTGCCATTCGTTTTGATGAAGCTATGTGAGAACCCAACGGAACCTTGGTCGACTTGAAAAAATAAAATATTTGTTACAAACGTATCTTAATATATATAAAGAACTTCAGTTCCCAGTTCAACCGAAAGTATGCAATCATTTTCGCTATTGCTGCTAACAGAGATAAGCAAAAATAGAGGGCACACTTTGCTGTGCATATTACTTTATTGACCATCAGTGTGGACAAAACAAGTTGGCCTTACGTAAAATATGATTGCATATTTCTTCGCACAATTTCACTCAAGTATGAGACCATGCCCACCACACTATCAGATATTATACTGTATTTTAAAATTCCTGTGCTTGCCAGAAAACGTTTAAAGAATTATAAAAGCGAATTTCGCAAATTAGTCATTCTCTGTGCAATAGATGGCAGCAGAATCAATACTCCAGAAACTTTTCTCAGATACGCAGATGTTACGAATTTCTTTCCATAACTTAGAAGTCTTGTTATCAGGTTTCAAATCGGAATATAAAACTGCTTTGAGTGAATTGTTTTGCACGCAATTTTTAGAAGAAATGCATCGCTTTGAACACTCAGGTCTCATAAATTATGTTTTTCGTGGAGCATTAATCTCTGTCTCTATCAGAGGAAGGTGCTAAAAAAGCCCACACGCTTCATCAAAGACACACACTTCTGAAAAGCTGACACAAGCAGGGGCGTAGGAGGGATTTTGTCTTGGGGGAGGGGGTCCAACATCTGCTCGTACAAAAGCAGAACCGGAAATTATATATATGTAATTATATATATGTAATTTTATATATGTATATAAAATCATTATGTATATATAATTATGTACATAACTATGAATATATATATATATATATATATAATTATGTATTTATGTATATATATGTATATATATATATATATAATTATTATGTATATCATCATCATCATCATCATTGTCAACCATTATCAATCCACTGCTGGACGAAGGTCTCCCCAAGTTTCCTCCACAAGTGTCTGTCTTGTGCCAGTCTCCACCATGTTACTCCCGCATACTTTCGAATTTAATCCACCCATCTCACATATGATATTCTTCTGGGTCTTTTCCTTTTCCTTGGAATCCAGTCTAAAATGTCAGCTGTCCATCGATAGTCTGTCCTTCTGGCAATATGTCCAGCCCATTGCCATCCCAGGGATCTTGTCATTTTTCTGATCCACGAGTTCCTCTTCTTATCTCTCCCGGTTACACCAAGCATGCATCTCTCCAGGCTTCTTTCAGTTGTCTGCAGTCTTTGTACGTCTCTTTTAGTTAAGGTCCACGTCTCTGTACCATATGTAAGCACTGAAATGATGCATTGATCAAACACTTTTCTTTTAAGACATAATGACATATTGCTCTTGAAAATTATACTGTTTCTTCCAAAAGCTCTCCAGGCAAGTTTCATACGCCGATTAATTTCTTCATCAATGTGATCCTCACTTGATATCTGCTGTCCAAGATAAATGTAGGTATTAGTTATCTCCAGCTTTTCCCCATCAATTGATAAATCTTCATTTCTTGTAAAAGCATTGTACATCACTTTTGTCTTCTGAAAGTTCATTTTTAATCCCACTTCTTTACTCATGTCAGCAGGTTCCTGGATTATACTCTGCAGATCTGATGGGGTAGCTGCAAAAATGACTACGTCATCAGCAAAACGAAGGTGAGTTAGATAATCTCCATTAATCTTTATCCCTTTGTTTTCGGAGTTCAGTGATTGAAAGACATTTTCTTATATGGCATTAAAGAGCTTCGGAGATATGGCGTCACCTTGTCTCACTACCTTTCCAATTCTTATGTGTGCTGTATTCTCAAACAGCCGAATCTTTGCACTTGCATTTTCATAGATGTTATTAATAATATTAATGTATGCATCTTCAATATCGCAGGACTTGAAAGCCATTGTAACTGCTGATGGTTTTACCTAATAAAAGTATATATAATTATGTATTTATCTCTCTCTCTCTCTCTCTCTCTCTATATATATATATATATATATATATATATATATTTAGCAACAGAACAACCTGTGGCAGGTCGTTGTTTAAACGTTTCAGTGTTTACAGTATTAGTAAGGAACAGTAACACCTATACCTTTTTGGGTTGGATTCTTACATACACACAAATCATAATATGAAAAGATACAATTCGCTAGATTACAACATTTTGATGCTAGCTGAATTTGAAATCCTTGATAGAGCTGGTTAGCCAAAAGTATGACTTCTAATGTAACATTAATACGCAGTAATTTAAAAATGGATCTTAAGAACTGTAAAATTAAGGATAATTACTTTTTTAATCATACCTGGCTCCTATGATTACAATTAAGGGATATATCTCTAGAAGCTTTCTGGAATTTGAAAGTATATTTTTTACCTTTGTTTGTAAGAATGACTTACGTTTAGGGGTATTGAAAAATTCATAAACCTTTTCTACTGTACCCATGGCATTGCGAATGCCTTGAACCTTACATTCCCCAGAAATGGCTAAATTTAAGCTGTGCGAACTATAATGAACAAACATAGCAGACGGGAATTTTTCTTTCGTGACTGCTTGAGCACCATTGAATTTTCCTGCCATTGCTGATGCTCCATCATAGCCCTGACCCCGGAGGTACTTGGTTTCCACACCAAATTTGTCGAATGTGGTTATTATTGTTTGAGCTAACTCTTTTCCTGTGGTATTACCACTCACTGCCACAAACAGCAAACATTCTAGTTTATCTTTGCTGTTTCGTCGTTAACGTAACGAAAGCTTAAAGAAAATTGTTCAGTTTCTCCAATGTCAGCAGTTTCATCCGCTAAAATTGAGAGGCATTTTGATGCATTTACCATGTTGACAACTTTTTTTGTAAGCAATTTAGTGCAACTTTCAATTATCTCGTTCTGAATTGTAGGACTTATATATTGAGAATTTTTCCCGGTGTGTTCACAAATAGTCACAAAATCACTCGTGCCAGTCTCTTTTGCAGCTATTTTAAGTCCGAAATGGAGAATTGACCTAAAATTTCCTTCATTCTCAGTAGGTTCTTGATCTAATTTGGAAGTTCCCAACTCACAGTGGCCCCGCAAAGCGAGCCCTTGTTTGCCGCACAAAAGTACTGTTTTAATAACAGGAGCCATTGCTCCTGTTATTGAAAAAGTACTTTTGTGCGTTTCAATTCTTTCCACTTCGGCTTTTTCAGCAGCATTTAGCCTATGATCAATGGTTTCGCTGCTTTTCAAAAAAACATCTTCCAGATCTTGGGCAGCCTTCAAACATTGCTTATGGTAGTTCGTGGTTTGATGATAGTTATACTTCTCTACAGCATGTTTCCAATTTTTAAACGGTTTCTTGCATAGCTGTCCTAGTGGCTGGGATGCAGTTCCTGCTCCACTCAAGGAAAAAAAGGGCACAATATTTGCAATAAGCTCCATCTTCCAATTGGGAGTAGGATAACCATTTCCGTTTTTCCAGCCACTTAATCTGGAATCTGAGATTTTTTTCCCGAAAGCAGTCGCAGGAAAACCGAAGCTATTTTCTCGCACCCAAATGTCTTGTAACGCGTTAAATCTCTCGTACTTGTTCAAATTTTTACTTACCAGTAATGCAACGTCATTTTGACTTGATTTTAGTTCAGTTTTTGGGACTTCTCTAACTTCAGATGATTCTAAGTCCAAGGCCTCTCGCACAGCGCCTGCTTCATTTGCAACCGATTTTGAGGGAATTTCCTCACTTCTAATTTTCTTCGAAAAATAATCATGTAAGGTACACAAACGCTTAGACATCGCAAATGATGAAGAAGTCAAAAGAAACAACCTAAAGGTTTGCAGAACCGAAGGTGACTGTGGGCCCGTACTGTAAGAGCGCGAGCGCCTCGATCACGAAATCGCGTTTTCCTCCCTTCTTGTCTCTAAGACAATGAATTAGTCTTAACTCACGAGCCGGTGGCGTTTACACATCACAGTTTCTTCCAGAATCAACTCGGGTTACGTATGCGCCCTACATCTCAGCGCATGCGTCAGTTGAAGATCGTTCCGGAATGGGTCTCTTCTAGTGAAAAATCAGCACAGCTTCTGCAGCTGATCGCCTTGGCAAGCCTCGAACGGAAAGATAACATGTGGATGGTTGGTAGGGAGGATAAAGGAAGTGGCCGAACAAGATTACTCTAGCAGGCGCGTGTTTTGAAAAAGCAGCCACCTGCTTGTGGGTCACTTTTGGTCATCGTTTGCAGTTTATTCGTATTCATCACCTAGGCTCATGGGAGGGTCCAGGCCCTCAGGATCCCCTTCCCTACGCCCGTGGACACAAGCATCACACTAAACGTTAATCTGTTCTTGAAAAGAAATTCGCATTCTGAGAAATTTCATATTGTTGCATCAGGATATGATTGTACTTATTAAGATATTAGAAAGTAAACGCTAAATAAGTTTTATATACCAACGCAGAGGCGCCTGAAGACAGAAATTCTCGAAGCGACGACGGCACGAATGAGGAAATTATTAAATAGACACATTCTGATCGTGTGAGAAATGAAGAAATGTTGCAGTTCTGTAATGTAAAGCAAAATGTTGTTAGCAAGGTGGAGACTAATATTCTTAGGTGGTTTGGCCATGTTGAAAGAATGATTGATGAGATGCTTACTGAGAAACTATTTTTAGCCCAAGTGGATGAAAGGAAAGGCAGAGGAAGCCCAAGGAAGTCATGGGAGGATCAGATTCAGGAGTGTCTGCATGAGAAAAAAGATTATGAGTATGAAGTATAGAAGGTCTTGTGTACGTCGAGTGATAGATGTCAGTGAGCCCCGAGTTGTGTGTAAAGATCGCTATAAATGCAGAGGTTAGATACGGCAACAGTAAGTAAATCAGTTAAAAATTTATCTGGTAGTTTGTATTTCTTTGTGGAGCTAACCTACCGAATCTCAGAGAACAGCTTAGTGATATGTATGCATGTATATTGTTAGAATTTCGTGTTTTGACGAACTTCAATAATGATTATCCGTCATAAGTTCTTTGGGGGTCCACTCAGAAGTTTTAGCCTTGATAGCCCGCTGAGATTTCTTAGCCTAAGGGCCCACTAAAGCCTTAATCCGGCCCTGGTGGTCATATTATTCCGATACGAACCGTGTATATGCTAAATTGTTTAGGCATGTACGGGTGGCTTTATCGAGTCAGACTAATTCTACAAACATATGCAGGACAACACGTACAGTCAACGTCCCCTAAAACTGAAAGCCTAGCAACCCATTCATTACGTCATCGTTAACGCATGTTTGTTTCCAAGGCTCGTCAGCCAAAGAGAATACGAAGTTTGTGGTGTAGTCTGAACGGGCAGAACAGTAAATTCTCAAATATTGTCGGCAGAGGCGTAATTAGGGCAAGGCAGGCGGAGATGGTGCTCCGGGCGCAAAAATCACTGTTACAATCTGATTAAAATTTGGAATTGAAACTTTTGCCCTAGTTTCTTGTACAGTTTTTTCGCACCATACAATTTGTCATTTGCCCATTTACAGAATTTGCTTAGAATATCTTTCACCAATTTCGGTAGCTTCGGCAACCTAAAGTTCACCTTTTCTTCTTCAAAATGTTCAGCGGTATGGCAATTGCTTACATTCAGGAATGAAGACGTAGGTGTACGTGCTTTGAAAGACAAAGATGTCGTCCACACTGTTGAAGATTCTCTAGGGGCTATTCGTTCATTAGTGCAACAGAGAACCACGATTGCATTCTCTCTGTTTGATGTACCAAAACTCCGAAGAAGTTAGGCAAAGCCATACAAATAGTCAATTGGATTGTGCCTTCCACATCGATGTGATAATTCTGTTTTGTTTTTGTTTTTTGAGCAGTGCATATTTATGTAGATATTTGAGTGTTTGTGACAGAAAGACAAATGCGGGGGCGCAGTATTTTGTGGTTTGCCCCGGGCGCAGAAATATCAAATTACGCCTCTGGTAATCGGTATTTGTAGAATTTTGCACTGCGACATCGACAGCGATTGTGATATAGCGCAAAATATAGGGGTCGCTGAATTATGCCACATATCAGAACAATTGTTTTTATCGCTAATCCAGTAAGTTTTGTGACGCGAAGTACAATATACAACGACTATATGTAAATATCTGCTGTTCCATCAGTTTAGACTCTGCCTACTCTAGTCGGTAGACGAACGCGGAAAACGAAAATGTGGTCCACCTGGGATGACGTAATAAACACATTGTCAAAATTTCAGTTACAGGCGACGTTGCTACAGCACAATACAAGTGACTATATTAATAGGTTACGTAGAAAAGTTTTGAGGATGCACTTCCGAAGCTTGACGAGTAATATTTCACTACAGTTGCAGGCGGGTTTCTTTAGGTTTCGGACCGCGGCTCGCAGTGTGTTACCACGCGCTTTAAAAAATTCTAGGCTATTTCTGCGGAAAGATTTTGACTAGGTTTCTTCAACTATTGTTTCGAATTTGACATAACGCACGCGATTTACAATTTGAAATCTGAACCTCATCTGTGGGAGGAATTCCGACAAGAAATGGCATGTCTTCCTGCGTTATATTCCGTTTAATACTGAGCTAGTATATCTCAATAGAGTAGCTTTGTTTCTCCAAAGTAAGCCTTGGGTTATTTAAAATGAGTTCCAGAAAACGCTGAACGAAAGTATGAAACGGGTGGGGTGTCCCAAATTTCGGACTCGGGTTGGGACGGGTTTTCTAAATTAAGTCCTATGCAGACTGCTAGCACATCTAATGGGTCCCAGAAGGCGGTGACCATCACTTTTCAGCCGACGTGTCCCTTTAAAAGTTATCTCTTGGCGAGCTGTTCCTGTTCCTACAGAGAAGTAGGTCCAGCTCACCTGTGAATTATTAGACACAACTCATTGTAAATCAGCTGTTTCTACTGATTCACACTGAGAAGTAATTTTTTGGGAATTATACGTTGTTCGTTCTGTACCATTTCAATCTTGCTCTTTTTTAAAACAAGTTAGTAAAATCATGCAATGCATTGATTATGATACGCTTTCCAACATACCACAAATCATAGGAAAATCTCTTGGTTTTGAGAGGACTAAACTATGTTATAACACTTGAGGTTCACATATATCAAAATTAAATCTCGTTGTCCCGTGTTACCTAATTCTAATATCAAGAGCTACCACACATAAGCCGTTTTATAATTAAAAATCCCATCTGACTCGGGCAATTTTCATGGAAGTTATCGTGCAAAAATAATGGCTAACGAATCTCACGCATGCGCACTGCCCGCAATTGCTGACAAAAAACATTTTTGGTGGAACTACTTCCAAAGTCGTTACGGAACAACGTATTGTATTTCGTCACAATCGAAGCATTGTTAGTCAAGTTATGAGGATAATGGCTGCAGAATAAATCTCGCTCCTGTGCATTGGCCTTTGACCCCATTTGGATGATATTAAACAGTACTGGTTCAGTTTACCTCCGGAACAACATGATAAAATTTTGTCGCAACCGAAGCATTTTTACGTACGTTATGATGCATAAGGGCGATGAAATGGAACCCGCCACTATGTCCTGACCTTTGACCCGCATTTCGCCCATTTTCAATAGGGTTCGTCCCCATGTTGTCCCCTACCACATACTAGAATTGCATCGAAATCGAACCATTTTTAAGTGCGTTATCGTGCATACAGACAGACGGACAAAGCTGGAGCGTATACGCTCCTTCAACCTACGTGGAAAGCGTAAAAAATCTCAATACACCGACGAATAAGGTATTTACGAGGTTTGATCAAGAAGTATCCAAACATGACAGACAGACGGACAAAGCTGGAGCGCATACGCTTCTTCAACCTACGGTTGGAAAGCGTAAAAAAGCTCAATACACTGATGAATAAGGTATTTACGAGGTTTGATCATGAAGTATCCAAACTGACAGACAGATGGACAAAGCTGGAGCGTATACGTTTCTTCAACCAATGGTTGGAAAGCGTAAAAAAGCTCAATACACGAGGTTTCATCAGGAAGTATCCAAACTGACAGACAGACGGACAAAGCTGGAGCGTATACGGTTCTTTAACCTACGGTTGGAAAGCGTAAAAAAGCTCAATACACCGATGAATAAGGTATTTCCGAGATTTGATCAGGAAGTATCCAAACATGACAGACAGACGGACAAAGCTGGAGCGCATACGCTTCTTCAACCTACGGTTGGAAAGCGTAAAAAAGCTCAATACACCGACGAATAAGGTATTTACGAGGTTTGATCATGAAGTATCCAAACTGACAGACAGATGGACAAAGCTGGAGCGCATACGCTTCTTCAACCTACGGTTGGAAAGCGTAAAAAAGCTCAATACACCGACGAATAAGGTATTTACGAGGTTTGATCATGAAGTATCCAAACTGACAGATAGATGGACAAAGCTGGAGCGTATACGTTTCTTCAACCAATGGTTGGAAAACGTAAAAAAGCTCAATACACCGATGAATAAGGTATTTACGAGGTTTGATCAGGAAGTATCCAAACTGACAGACAGACGTACAAAGCTGGAGCGTATACGGTTCTTCAACCTACGGTTGGAAAGCGTAAAAAAGCTCAATACACCGATGAATAAGGTATTTACGAGGTTTGATCAGGAAGTATCCAAACTGACAGACAGATGGACAAAGCTGGAGCGTATACGTTTCTTCAACCAACGGTTGGAAAGCGTAAAAAAGCTCAATACACCGATGAATAAGGTATTTACGAGGTTTGATCAGGAAGTATCCAAACTGACAGACAGACGTACAAAGCTGGAGCGTATACGGTTCTTCAACCTACGGTTGGAAAGCGTAAAAAAGCTCAATATACCGATGAATAAAGTATTTACGAGGTTTGATCAGGAAGTATCCAAACTGGTTGCATAAGTTCGGAATTACGCGACATAGCAGGAAACGGTTTGGCACAAGTTGACTTTAGAACCTACCACGCATGTGCCGCTATTTAAGTCTCCCCTTCTCGTCTGTTTTTTTTTTGTTTTTGTTTTTTTAACAGCAGTGCTTTGTTCTTACGTGTGTGGAGCTGTTCGTCGCATTTGTCATGTCGGAAAGAACTGATCAACGAATTTGCATCAGATTTTGTCAGAAACTTGGCGAAACTTGCAAAGACACAATTAGGTGTGCAACTTAATTCTCAGCCTCTAACCGCAAGCGATCATAAAACGTGAGAAAATGCAAATAGCTGTGTGCGACAATGGCTGTTTGCAGCGCCATCCAACAGCTTTCCAGGCAACTGTAACCACTCACAGCTGTAGTGACAGAAGGGACGAAAGTTGACGGTGAAAGCAATGTCGTTCGAGAAGCAACATTTGAGGCACTGCCTCCTGTTCGCGTTTTAGATGAAAACAAGTGCCGCGAAAGCCCAGCAAATTATCTGTGCTGCTTTGGGTGAGGCTGCTGTGTCCCACAGTACGTGTAAGAAGTGGTTCCAGCGGTTTAAGTAGGGAAATTTCGATCTCCGTGTTGTAGAACGTCCGATGAGGAACTGGAACAACTGTTGGGCGCGGATCCCTGTCGCACACAGTCAGAGCTCGCCCATGAACTCGGAGTAACACGGCAAGCCATTGCAAAGCGCCTGCACAAGCTTGGACGGATTCACAAGGAGGGTCGTTGGGTGTCCCACCAACACACAGCTGTGAACAAGTCTAGGCGCTACGATGTTGCTGTGTCCTTGCTCTCCAGATTGTGTGTCCTTGTTCTCCAGATTCCTCTACAAGATTTTGATCTGTGATGAGAAGTGGATCCTCTAAGATAATCCTAAGCGGCTGAACTCGTGGGGTTATCCAGGTCAGCCTACTACCAGTACCGTTAAACCGAATATCCATGCCAGGAAGTTGTTGCTGGGCATATGGTGGGATCAGCGCGGTGTCGTACACTATGAGTTGCTCAAACCTGGTGAAACGGTCAATGCTGAGCGTTATTGTCAGCAACTCATTCGTGTGAGTGACGCAATGGAGGCGAACAGGCCATACACCGGCAAGGGCAGAAGGTCGGTCCTGTTACTTCAGGATAACGCGCGTCCTCACACCGCGAAAACGACTTTAAACACGATCACCGACCTGGGATGGGAGAATTTGTCCCACCCGGCGTATTCTCCAGACTTCGCCCCGTCGGATTATCACCTCTTTCGTTCCCTGAAGCATCAACTGAGTGAAACGCATTTCACTTTTGTCGAGGAGGTCTACACAAGTATTGATGACTTGATCAACTCGAAACAGTCCTCTTTTTTCCGCAGTGGCATTCGGCAGCTCCCTAACCGATGGCTCAAACGACGGGGTTTATTTCCCTGATTAGGTACGTGTTAGATTTGCTATAATTTGCTGTCAACGTGTCGTGCCTGTGGCCAAGAATTAAGTCGCACACCTAATATGTACTTAAATTTACAGAAAGTCTATGGGGAGGATTGTAGGAGTCGTGCACAGGTTTGAGTGGTATAAACGATATAAAGATGGTCTTGAACGCGTTGAGAGTGATGAACGATTTGGGAAGTCCGCAACCAGTGAAAGTGAAAACAATGTCGAACTTGTGCTCACAGATGTGGGAGGAAATCGCCGAGTCATTATTCATGAATCATCTGAAAACTTCAACATTGGTTTCAGATCAGTCCAATCGATTCTTTCGGACGATTTGGGTATGAGACGCGTCTCAGTCAAATTTGTGCCAAAATTGCTCTCAGCTGAAGAAAAACAGGCCCGTGTTTCAGCTGCTAGTGACCTACTTGAGTGCGCCGAAATTGACAAAAACTTTTTGAAAACAATCATAACTGGTGGTGAATCGTGGGTTTATGGGTATGACCCCGAAACTAAGGTCCAGTCTTCACAATGGAAGACCCCGAATACCCCCATACCCCGCCATAAAAACACGACAGAACAGCTGCAATGTGAAGACGATGCTGAGTCTGTGACGTATTACAGAGGTAAAGTACGTGCCAAAACGATAAATCTTCAGCAATACATTCTGTCGGTGTAGATTAGTTGGGAGAGCAACTTACTCCGGAGTCTTTTTACAACTCTTCTTTTTTTTTTTTCAAGCATGAAGGGAATCTTGCATTACGAACCCGCTCCATCTGGCCCGACAATAAACAAGGAGTACTACTCTCAAGTATTTTTTGCGTTTAAGGGGAAGCACTTGGGCTCCAAAGGCCAGCATTGCATGAGAGAGGAGCGAGTAGCAACTTCATCGGGACAACACGCCTGTCCATGCATCTCAACTTGTGCAGCTGCACCGCGTTACACAGGTCCGACAGTCACCTTATTCGCCAGATCTCGTTCCCTGAGAGTTTTTTCTTCCCCCAAAATCAAATACCACTTGAAGGAAAAAGATTTCGAGGAGATACAACAGCATGCGACGAAACAGCTGCTCGCTATTTCAGAAGATGACTTCAAAAAATGCTTCGAGCAGCGGAAAGAGAGCTGGGCTAAGTGTGTGGCTTCGGAAGGGCACATACGATTAAGTTTGAAATCTATATAAGCCTTGTATTATTTTTTTAAAAATAAATCCAGTTTGGAAACCTTTTGATCGCACCTTGCGTGCTTATAATAAAATGCAAGAGTGGTTTTCATAAACCACCAAAATATAAGTTCAAAAAATTTACAGCAACATCCATCGGTCCTGATTCAAACCTACAGCAAACAAGTAATTTTTAACTGGAAGTTGTTCGCAAAATGAGCTTCACAAGGTGGAGAAAGTTTCCGACTAACCGCAATTATTATCGTTTCACTGATGTACACTTCAGTACACCGATGAGAAATTCCATTATGACCACCCCACCGTAGAAAAATGAGCGCGCCTGGAGACCGAACGGTGGTGCAGGTGAAGTTCACAGAACAGTATATATACAACCCGAGGACCGACTTCCGGTTAGTAAAGGGTTCGCAGTAAGAATCGGTAAAGCTGCCGACTTATCGGAGTTTGATAAAGGACAAATTGTGATGGCACGGAGCCTCGGAACTACGATCTCGAAAACGGCGCAGCTTGTGGTTTGTTCACTTGCCGCTGTTGTGAGTACGTAACAAAAGTGGTGCACAGATGGCCAAACGACGAACTAATGTCCAGCCGTGTGTCGTCCGCACCTCACAGATGCCGGAGGGGAGCGGAGACTGTCGCACATTTTTCACAGCGACCGCTGGGCAACAGTGCGTCAAATCACCCGCAGTTACAACAGTGGTGATCAAGGCAATGTGCCACAGCACACAGTTCATCGCAGCCTTCTGCGCATGGGCCTGCGCAGCCTCAGTCACAGCCATGTCCCCATGCTCACTGTACGTCATCGACAACAACGCATGAAATGGGCCCAAGATCAACGAGATTGGACCGTGGATGATTGGAAGAGAGTGGTCTGGTCTGACAAATTGAGATTCCTGGTGCATCACATAAACGGCCGAGCGCGGATACGCCCATTACCAACGGAGGCCATGACAACTGGATGCACTGTTGGGGGAAAACAGGCCTGCAGCGGCGATTTTATGCTGTGGGTGATGTTTTCTTGGGACACTTTTGCAGCAAAAACAGTCTTGCAGGGCCAGCACAAACAGTGTTGTTACCGCTGCCGAACCGTCAATAAAATGTCCGGGCGGCCAACAGAAGGGCCAGCAGTTCAGGCTAACAGTTGGCACCCCATCATCTATCATATGCTACAACAGAACCAACAGTTATCCATCACAGGCAGTAGCTGCCACAAGTGGCCCATCACAGGCCCTGCAATCACGTGCCAGAAATGATGGCCAGCCTAATGTGGTCCGCTAGTTTGCCGGTAGTGGCAGCCGGGAACCATGTGACGTAACTGATGGCTTGCCGAATCTTGTCCGCCAATTCCCCAGTAGTAGCCACAAAAAAATAATCAAGGATAACCGGAATTTCCCAAAGCTACAACCTTTTTTTCCCCTTACGAAACTTCTGAACTATAGCACTGCGCTGTGCAAATTTTCTCAACAGACCGGAAAAACGCCCGTTTGGATCTGAGTTGATACGAACCAGGGCTGTCGGCGTGGGAGGAGAGCCCTCTACCGACCGGACTAATTTGCCACACACGAGCGTGTGCTTGAAGCTGTATGTTTCGTGCGGAATGTGTAATCGAATGGTTCTTTCATTTTGCAATATTGCGCGGTATTTTTCATAAATGTCAGTTTCATATAATTTATAAATTAATTTTTTTAACGTAACGATAGTTTTTTTACCTTAAGGGAACTTCACTCATTTTCAAGGAGTGTACCAACTTAAAGTCGCTTTCCAAAGTTTTGTACTGTCCTTGTCGTCTTGAAAGGCGATTGTTGAATTAATATATATTTACCCGGGTTCATGTCACATTCTGTTACATTTTTAACGTTGTATCTTTCCTTTCCGTTGTCCGAAGCTACATTTGTTTTAAACAGGAAAAGATATTTTATTTTATATCTCGTTATTTTTGGAAGCGAATTCCTCCCAGTCCTGCGTACTCAACCCATGGATTAGTACGTTATATCCACATAGCGTTGCTTTTTCTTTTTTTTTTTCGAATAGTTAATAAATTTTTTACGCGTATAATTCTTTTTTTTTTTCCAAGAAACGTTTTTTTAATGTTTTTCCAGGACATTTGCTTCAAGCGGTTTCAAATTATTTCTTGTTATTCACCCACTCCATTACATGAATTGTTATTCATGGGAATGGTGTGGGCGTATTTCATGGCTATAATCTAGTATTTCATGGCTTAATCTGATATCTTCGTCGACGTGGAATTTCATTAGGAAATTAATTCGCCTCTTTCCATATGGCTTTTTATTCTTAACATCCACTAAAATAACACGTGGCGATAGCGTCGTCTTCAACTAACTGGTACCATGAGGGACACAGCAAGTGTTGCTTCTGCGCATGCGCAGTCCCGTTGCTTCCATCTGCTGATGGGTTGCATCGGTTGCCAGCAACTGGCCACTAGTGGCACTTGCCTGGGGGCTCACAATTCACGGCGATGCTGCAGGGCCATCAGTGGCTCGCCAACTGATAGCGCTGCCACCAACGGACCACTAACGGGCCGTGAGAGGCAGATTACAGCCAGCAGTGACCCATCACAACCAGCTGGTGGCCAGCAGTTTCCCAACACTTGTATTTTTGCTGGGTTAGGTCCCATTTTCTCAGTAGCACAATCCCTGACATCTGCCAAATATCTGAACATCGTTGCAGACCAAGTTCACCCATTCATGGCAACTGTGTTCCTTGCTGGTGATGGCCATTACCAACGGGATAATGCGCCATGCCACACTGCCAGAATCGCAAAGGAGTGGTTCGAGGAACATGCTGATGCCTTTCTGTTGATGTCCTGGCCTCCAAATTTACCTGACACGAACCCAATCGAACATTTGTGGTTCGACTTGGAAAAGCGGGTTGGCGGTAAATCCCCCCCCCGGAATTTATGGGAACTAGAGGACCTGCTGTTGACATTATGGTACCAGATACCCCAGGATACCTTCCTCCACCACATCAAATCGATGCATCGCTGAGTGGCCGCTGTTTTGCGGGATAAAGGGTGTCCCTACATCTTATTTGGTAGGTGGTCATAATGTACCCAGCAAAAACACAAGTGCTGGGAAACTGCTGGCCACCAGGTGGCAGTGATGGGTCACTGCTGGCTGAAATCTGCCGCTCACGGCCCGGTAGTGGTCCGTTGGTGGCAGCGCTATCAGTTGGCGAGCCATTGATGGCCCTGCAGCAACGCCGTGAATTGTGGGCCTCCAAGCAAGTGCCACTAGTGGCTCGTTGCTGGCAACCAATGCAACCCCCAACAGCAGGTGGAAGCATCGGGACTGCGCATGCGCAGAAGCAACACTTGCTGTGTCTCTCATGGTACCAGTTAGTTGAAGACGACGCTATCGCCATCGCGTTATTTTAGTGGATGTTAAGAAAAAATCCATATGTGGAGAAGCGAATTAATTTCCTAATGAAATTTTACGTCCACGAAGATATCAGATTAAGCCGTGAAATACTAGATTACAGCCATGAAATACACCCACTTCATTCCCATGAATAACAATTCATGGAATGGAGTGGATGAATAACAAGAAAAAATTTGAAACCGCTTGAAACACATATCCTGGAAAACCATTAAAATAGCGTTTGTTGGAAAAAAAAACAGAATTATACGCGTACAAAATTTATTAATTATTTGAAAGAAAAAAAAGCGACGATATGTGGTGTACTCATCCATGGGTTGAATACACAAGACTGGGAGGAATTCGCTTCTAAAAATAACAAGTAAAATAAAATATCTTTTACTCTTTAAAACAAATGTAGCTTCGGACAAAGGAAAGGAAAAACAGAACGTTAAAAATGTAACAGAATGTGACATGAACCCGGGTAAATATATATTTATTCAACAATCTCTTTTCATGACGGCAAGGGCAGTACAAAACTTTGGAAAGCGACTCTAAGTATGTACACGCCTTGAAAATGAGTGAAGTTCCCTTAAGGTAAAAAAACAAAAAACTATCGTTACGTTGAAAAAATTAATTTATCAATTATATGAAACTGACTTTTATGAAATATACCTCGCAATATTGTAAAATGAAAGAGAGAAGCATTCGATTACAAATTGCATACCAAGCAGATAGCTTCCAGCACGTCCCCGAGCGTCGTGAATTAGTCCGGTCGGTAGCGAGCGCGGCTTCTACGTGAGCAGCCCAGGATCGAATCTAGTCAGATGCAAAAGGCTTTTTTCCGGTCTGTCGAGAAAATTTCCCCAGCGCAGTGCGTTAATTCACAAGCTTCGTAAATGGGTAGAAAAAAAAAATTGTAGTTTTAGGAAACTGCGGTTGTCCTTGCTTTTTTTTTTTTATTATTATTATTGCTACTACTGGGAAATTGGCGGACAAGATTCGGCAAGCCACCAGTTACGTCACGTGGTTGCTGGCTGCCACTAACGTCCCACAAGCGGACCACATTAGGCTAGCCATCATTTCTGGCAAGTACTTGGCATCATTTCTGGTAAGCCACTGAAGGGCCACTTGTGGCAGCTACTGCCTGTGATGGACCACTGATGGCCCTGTTGTGGCATATGACAACTGATGGGGTGCCAACTGTTGGCCAGCTGTTGGCCTGAACTGCTGGCCCTTCTGTTGGCCGCCCGGATATTTTATTGACGGTTCGGCAGCGGCAACATAGTGCTGGGCCATTGCTGGCAGTGCTGGCTGCCAGTAATGGCCCACTGCTGGCCCAGCAATACTTTTTTTGCTGGGTAATGGCTCATTGGTGTATAAGACGAGGTTAGAATAAATACAGTTAAGTGTTCCGAATTTCTGTAACTACATTTTGAATGTTTCAGTAAATATTAAAAGGAAAAAGAAATGAATGAACTGCAGTAATGCTTTTGGAAAAAAAAATAATTTCGAAAGTTTTGTTTTTGTCTAAAGAATTGACGCTACCGTATTCCTTCCCTCCGAGCGAACAGTCTGAGAAGCCGCCGCGCAAAGGAAACAAAAACAAAGCAAGGTCATACACGTGTGTTAAATTCCAGTTATGCTTGCAGCACTTTCTTCCGAACTTTAAAGTAAACTTTTTGAAAATGTCACTACCCAGCAAAAACAGTCTTGCCGGGCCAGCAGTGGGCAATTGCTGGCAGCCAGCAATGGCCCAGCACTATGTTGCCGCTGCCGAACCGTCAATAAAATGTCCGGGCGGCCAACAGAAGGGCCAGCAGTTCAGGCCAACAGTTGGCACCCCATCAGTTGTCATATGCCGCAACAGGGCCATCAGTGGTCCATCACAGGCAGTAGCTGCCACAAGTGGCCCTTCAGTGGCCCTGCAAGCACGTGCCAGAAATTATGGCTAGCCTAATGTGGTCCGTTAGTGGCAGCCAGCAACCACGTGACGTAACTGGTGGCTTGCCGAATCTCGTCCGCCAATTTCCCAGTAGTAGCCATAATAGTAAAAAAAGCAAGGATGAGCGCAGTTTCCTAAAGCTACAATTTTTTTTTCGATCCTTACGAAGGTTAATTTGTGTATTAACGCACTGCGCTGGGGAAATTTTCCGGACAGACCGAAAAAACACCCCGTTTGCCTCTGACTAGATTCGATCCTGGGCCGTTTGCATGAAAGCCGCGCTCGCTACCGACCGGACTAATTCACTACGGTCGGACATGTGCTGGAAACTATCTGTTTGGTATGCAATTTGTAATCGAATGCTTCCCTCTTTCATTTTATAATATTGCGAGGTATTTTTCATAAAAGTCAGTTTCATATAATTGATAAATTAATTTTTTCAACGTAACGATAGTTTTTTTTTTTACCTTAAGGGAACTTCACTCATTTTCAAGGCGTGTACATACTTAGAGTCGCTTTCCAAAGTTTTGTACTGCCCTTGCCGTCTTGAAAAGAGATTGTTGAATAAATATATATTTACCCGGGTTCATGTCAAATTCTGTTACATTTTTAACGTTGTGTCTTCCCTTTCCGTTATCCGAAGCTACATTTGTTTTAAAGAGTAAAAGATATTTTATTTTACTTCTCGTTATTTTTAGAAGCGAATTCCTCCCAGTCTTGTGTATTCAACCCATGGATGAGTACACCACATAGCGTTGCTTTTTTTTTTTTTTTCAAATAATTAATACATTTTGTACGCGTATAATTCTTTTTTTTTTCCCAACAAACGCTATTTTAATGGTTTTCCAGGATATGTGTTTCAAGCGGTTTCAAATTTTTTCTTGTTATTCATCCACTCCATTCCATGAATTGTTATTCATGGGAATGGAGTGGGTGTATTTCATGGCTGTAATCTAGTATTTCACGGCTTAATCTGATATCTTCGTCGACGTAAAATTTCATTAGGAAATTAATTCGCCTCTCCACATATGGATTTTTTTCTTAACATCCACTAAAATAACACGATGGCGATAGCGTCGTCTTCAACTAACTGGTACCATGAGAGACACAGCAAGTGTTGCTTTTGCGCATGCGCAGTACCAATGCTTCCGCCTGCTGTTGGGGGTTGCATTGGTTGCCAGCAACGGGCCACTAGTGGCACTTGCTTGGAGGCCCACAATTCACGGCGATGCTGCAGGGCCATCAATGGCTCGCCAACTGATGGCGCTGCCACCAACGGACCACTACCGGGCCGTGAGCGGCAGATTTCAGCCAGCAGTGACCCATCACTGCCAGCTGGTGGCAAGCAGTTTCCCAGCACTTGTGTTTTTGCTGGGTACAGCAGCAATCTTGTTTTTTAAACAATAAAAAACATTTTCAGGGCCTTTCTGCGACAACCATACTATTTAACTGGAAACTAAAACTTCTAAATATTCTACGTACACTATATGTTTTCTTTCTATTTGTGTCAGTTGATTCATTTAATCATAGACTTGCCTGAGACAGATTAAGTGTCAAATGAAACAAAACGCAGTGTAGTACCACTTAGACAGTAATAAAAAAAAATTCGGAATGAAACAGTTTTTTTTTTTATTGGAGGTTTAACGACCACCGTGAGCAACTCATTGGGCTGTAAGCAATCGCCGGTCCCTAATTTAAGGCCACTGGTTCCAGGGAAGGGAAAGAGCCAGTGCTGTAAGACAAACACAACATCCATGCCTCACCGGGATTCGAACCCGGACCCATCTCGGGCGAATGATCAGAAGCCATCGCTTCGACCACTGCGCCACCGGGGCAGCCAAAATTTCTTTGAAAAACCAATTTAAAAGAGTCAGTAAAATCCCTTTCTCACAGGTCAAATGATGGAAATAAAGATTCAAAACTGGTGTCACACAATAAAACGTTTCTGTTCTGATGTTTCATGAAAAAATCTGAAGGTAGAGTTGCTGCCCCGATGGCGCAGTGGTCTAAGCACTGGCTTGTGACCATTCGTCTTTGATGGGGTCCGGGTTCGAATCCCGGTGAGGCATGGATGTTGTGGTTGTCTTACTGCACTGGCTATTTTCCTTCCCGGGAACCAGTGGCCCTAAATTTAGGGACGGGCCAATGCTTAGCTTATAGCCCATTGAGTTGCTCACGGCGGTCGTTAAACCTCTAACCAAAAAAAAAGGTTTATGTGTAACGTATAATTTGTTCTACTCAATAACGGTTAATTTTTTAAGGAAATTTTATTTCGTAACTCGTTTAATTCCAAAATTTATTGCAGTAAAAGTGTTAAAGAACTGTTTCAAATAAGTCCCCATAACATTTTCGAAGATATTGGCAATATCCAGTGAATTACGATTTAGTACACTGTTTTTCCCCCATTTGGTCTGCATGTTATCAGTTTTTATTATGCGCCTTGCTTCAAATCACTACGCTGATTTTCACTTTTCTTCATCGAAAATATCGCTGCAGGTACATGACGAACGAGAAAGTGTCTGAGTACTACGGAAGCATATAATTGACAATTTCCGTAATTCAGTTTAACATTCCAGATTTGCGTGAAGAAAAAAAGTGGAATATATGAATTAAACTCGTCTGAGAATTAAAGGAAGTAAAACTTATTCGGCGTAAGAGAAAAATTGTTTGTCAAAATGTTTCAAATTTCACGTAGAGATGTGAAATTCGATAATTTTTGCTCCTTCTCACTTAATCCTCACCAGCGTGGTTTAATTTAATATTTCGACACCGTCCAGAATGATGGGTTATGAGTTTTATTCCTGTAATCGAGTTTGGTGTTCGTGTTTCCCGTGGGACCAAACCGTGTATACAAAAAGATCTTACGTAAACTTGATCAAATCGGAATACGGTGAGTCCCAGAGGGTATTAACTTATTTACTGTTACAAGATATTTTCGTTTCCTACTTTTTTAAATTCATACTGGCTGTTATTATCGAAGCAAATTGAAACGAAAAATAATTCAAGTTTGTGAGGATTTGAAAGATATCGCATTTTTTTTAATCTGAACTCTGCAAATATCTTGATATTCTTTATTACAAAAAACGAAACGTTGCTGCTCAATATGCTTCCCTGTCATTTGATTTCACAAAAATAAATATATGAATATTAAATAGATGGAAACTGCTGCTCAACATGTTGCATTGTTATATATTTTTAGCATTATTTACATTCCCTAATTTACACTCATCGTCAAAAAAATAGTTGCACCCAAAAGGACGCGTCAGATTGCAATGCCATTCGGGAGGAAGGTAAATGTTACGAGGAACAATAAATGATTAAACGTTGAGACTGATGTGGGCAATATTTATTGAGCTACAACGCCAATAAGTGGTGTCTCTCAATATGGCGTCGGGCCGCCATGTTTGCTCACACAGCATGCCAGACGTCTCGGCATGGAGTTGTACAGGTTCCTAATGGTGTCCTGCGATAAGCCATCCCATGCAGCTTGAATATTTTCACTCAGTTCCTGCAGATTGTGCGGTACCCAGCAAAAGTACAAGTGCTGGGAAACTGCTGGCCACCAGCTGGCAATGATTTGTCAGTGCTGGGTGAAATACCCCGGCCACGACACGGTATAACGAAGTAAATTTTTCCGTCATTTTTGGTCTACGCCGGGATTCGAACCCGAGTACGCTCATTCCGGAACAAGTCGCTCTACCAACTGAGCTACGCCGACATGTATTCTGATTCCTATCTGCCTTTATGCCATGTGCGTCCTGCTGGCAGGTACGTCACATCTCCCCCCCCGAAAGAGGGCCGGGGGCATGGCCCACGGATCAGCCGTGACCATGAATCGCTGCAGGCAGACAACCACTGTAGAACGTGCACTTGAGAACTCCCAGTCAATCTGGTGTGTGGAATGCAACGTCACACACATTTATTTTTCGAAGCACTCGAGAAGGGATTCTCTGATTTTTCCTATCTCGCGGTGTGGAAATAACATCACACCAATGCGAGATTTTGAACGGTCGGGTCATCCGGGTAGTTCGGGCGCCATTATAACGAAGTAAATTTCTCCGTCATTTTTGGTCTACGCCGGGATTCGAACCCGAGTACGCTTATTCCGGAACAAGCAGCTATACCAACTGAGCTACGCAGACATGTATTATGATTCCTATCTGCCTTTATGCCATGTGCGTCCTGCTGGCAGGTACGTCACAACGGTAATGGTTCCGTCGGCAGCCATTGATGGCCCTGCAGCATCGCCCTGAATTACAGGCCTTCAAGCAAGTGCCACTAGTGGCCTGTAGCTGGCAACCGAAGCAACCCCAACTCGAGGTGGAAGCAAAGGGATGCGCATGCGCAGAAGCAACGCGTACTGTCTCTCTTTTTTTTTTTTTTTTTTTTTTTTGATTGGAGGTTTAACGACCACCGTGAGCAACTCAATGGGCTATAAGCAGTCGCCCGTCCCTAATTTAGGGTCACTGGTTCCAGGGAAGGGAGAGAGAAAGTGCCGTAAGGCAAACACAACATCCATGCCTGACCGGGATTCGAACCCGGACCCCTTACGGACGTATGATCAGAGGCCAACGCCTTAGACCACTGCGCCACCGGGGCGGCGTGCTGTCTCTCTCGTGGTACCAGTTACTTGAGGGCGACGTTATCGCCATCGTGTTATTTTAGTGGATGTTAAGAGAAAAAGAAGCCACATGTAGA
This sequence comes from Macrothele yani, assembly GCA_039090855.1. Lineage (NCBI taxonomy): Eukaryota > Metazoa > Arthropoda > Arachnida > Araneae > Macrothelidae > Macrothele > Macrothele yani. The sequence continues at coordinate 22,394,203 of CM077023.1, forward strand.
AAGGCGAATTAATTTCCTAATGAAATGCCTCGTCGACGAAGATTACCGTCGGAAGAAAATTATATAAATAATTATTAATGAACTGCAAGAAATAGTCAGTTACTCCTATGTATTTACAGAAACTAATTTCGTAGCAAAATTCCTGCACTGACACACAAAGAATCGAGAATACAGACAGCCATGAAATACACCCATGAACAACAAGAAATAATTTATGTGTAATCTTTTGTTTTAACATACACTAAACCGCTAGAAACAGAAGTCCAGGAAAAACATTAAAAAAATCGTTATGTTGGAAAAAAAATAAGAATTGTACGCTTACAAAATTTATCAATTATTTGAAAAAAAAAGCAACACTATGTGGATATAATGTACTCATCCATGGGTTGAATATACAAGACTGGAGGAATTCGCTGCTAAAAATTCAAGTAAAATAAAATATCTTTCCTCTTTAATCCAAATATAGCTTCGGACCGTGGAAAGGAAAGATACAACGTTAAAAATGTAACAGAATGTGACATGAACGGGTAAATATATTAATTCAACAATCGCCTTTGAAGACCACAAGGACAGCACAAAACTTTGGAAACCGCCTTTAAGTTGGTACACTTCTTGAAAATGAGTGAAGTTCCTTAAGGTAAATAAAAACAATCGTTACGTTGAAAAAATAAATTTATGAATTATATTAAACTGACTTTTATGAAAAATACCTCGCAATATTGTAACATTAAAAAGAGAACCATTTGTTTAACATCGCGCATGAAAGAGGATCAGCTTCAAGCAAAGGCTCGTGCGTGACAAATCAGTGTAGTTGCTAGAGCGCCCACTTCACAGACAGACAGTCGTTATGTCGTTTCCAGCCAGATCCAAACGGGCGTTTTTCAGCACCTGTTGAGAAAATTTCCCCAGCGCCGTTCCGTAATGCAGAAGTTTCGTAGGGGGAAAAACATTAGGTGTGCCTTTGGGAAACTGCGGTTATCACTTTTTTTATGGCTGCTACTGGGAAATTGGCGGACAAGAATCGGCAAGCCATCAGTTACGTCACGTGATTTCTGGCTGCCACTGCCGGGAAACTAGCAGACCACAATAGGCTAGCCATCAGTTACGTCACGTGATTGCTGGCTGCCACTGTCGGGAAAGTAGCGGACCACAATAGGCTAGCCATCATTTATGGCACGCACTTGCAGGTCCGTTTAAGGGCCGTTTGTGGCAGCCACTGCCACTGATGGATAATTGGTGGCTCTGTTCTGGCATATGACAACTGATGGGGTACCAACTGTTGACCAGCTGTTTGCCTGAACTGCTGGCCCATGTGGTGGCCACCGGGAAATCTTATTTACGATTGGGTAGCAGCAACATAGTGCTTAGCCACTGCTGGCAGTGCTAGCTGCCAGTGCTGGCTTGAGTGCTCGCCCAGCAACACTGTTTTTGCTGGGATAGGGGAGGAGTGTGGATAGCGCATCTAATAGCATCCCACACATTTTCAATCGGCAATAGGTCTGGCGACACGACTGGCCATGGCAGAATGTCAGTGTCTGGAAGGCAAGCTCTCGATGCAGCAGCCTTATGCGGACGAGCGTTGTGCTGTTGGAAAATCGCACCGCAGTGGGGTGTCAGAAAAGGTAGGACCAATGACTGCAGGGCCTCATTAACGTAACGTTGGGCTGTCAAAGTGACTGTAATGAACACCAAAGGTAATCTGGCATCGTAGGCAATTGCACCCCACACCATGACACCAGGCCTTCTGGACGTGTGACGCTCGACAACAAACCGTTCATCTTGGCGCTGACCACGGTGCCTCCACACACGGATTCGTTGGTAGTCTCCTCTAACGCAAAAGCGAGACTCGTCACTGAAGGTCGCCCGCTGCCATTCTGAGGGGCCGCATGACAGTCTGGCACGACACCATTGTAATCTTTGGCGACGATACAATGGTGTTAAGGATAGTCGTCGTAACGGTCTCCGTGCGTGTAGTCCTACGCCGTGCTTCCGTCTGCCAATGGTTCTAGCACTAACAGGACGATGCATGGAAGGCACCACTGCTCGCTGAATATCCGCAATCGTGGTTGTTGGGGTCACTCCGCGCATGTCGGACATCACGTCGGCCCCCCCTCTCTCTCTCTCTCTCTCTCTCTCTCTCTCCGTGGTTCGTCAATGTCTCCCAGACTCTTCCTCTCGTCGCTGCGTTCCTGGTTCTATCCACTGCCGCCAACAGCGTTTTATGGTGATATCCTTACGACCGGTATCGCGTGCAATACGGCGATAAGACCATCCCGCTTCCCGGAGCCTAACGATGCGGCCCTTCCTGATCTCTTCCAACTGCTCGAATTGCTTCCGAACTTTTCTCCGAGGCATACACCAGGTGCAAAGGACGCAACAACACAACAGAACGAGTGAGTCAGAATGGCAAGCACGCGCAACGGAACGACCTTATGCCGCCAGTGAGGCACAGCGCTACGACCCCTCGTTGCTGGCGACACATGCGCGGCCGAGCGTGATACTTGAATCATTTGCATGTCTCACGATGTCTAATATACCCACCAAGTTTCATTCCTGTTGGTTGCTTTCTTCTGGGTGCAACTATTTTTTTGATGATGAGTGTAATTGGAATTACAAACAGGCGAAATACACTATGGGGATAAAAGTGCTTGGGCACCCGCACGCAGGCGCAATGGTGTGCTCCCTCAGCAGGTATGTGGTCGATAGGGTATAAAAACGGCAACGGTAGTACGCTCGGATTAATCGCTGGTATAATGGCTAGCAGGCGAGTTTTAAAATGGCGTTATAATAGGCTGCTCAATTGGAGGTATGAGCATAAGAAGCACTGCTGATGTCAGATACGTCGCTAAATCGACTGTGGGCTTTCTCATGAACAACTGTAAGAAGGCAGCACATTGCAAGGATTCGCCTCACCCTGGAAGACCCAGGAAACTGCCGCGCAGGGGCCGGAGGGTGTTGTAGAGGAAGATCCGGAAAACCTGGTCCTGACCATGTACGCCAAACATGGCCACAGATGTTATGGTCTGTTCCAGATGGTCGCAGATGTTATGTTCTCCACCAAGACACTTTGAAGAGAGGCCCCATGCACTCGGGTATCATGGCCTACCAGCCGCCCATAAACCTCTCGTCACAAAAACCAATAAAGCCACACGGCTACGATGATGTCAACAGCACAAAAATTTGACTTTGGAGCAATGGCGGCTGGTGTTATGGAGCGACGAATCCCGTTTCTTCATTTTCCGATCGGATGGACGTGTCTGGGTTTGACAGTTACTCGTAGAACGTCTGCTTCCGGAGTGTACAATGCGACTGTGAAGCATGGACACGGTGGAGTTATGGTATGGGGCTCTTTCAGCTGGTAAGATGTGGGTACACTGGTTGTTATTCATGGTAACATGCACTCTCTGCTGTATAAAGATATCCTGGATAACGCAAAGCTACCAAAGTTGTGGCTGTTCTACGGAAATGACTACTGTTTCTTCCTGGACGACAATGCCACTTGTATAGCCCTGGAAACTTGACAAATGGGAAAATCAGGTCTCACAGATGGACCGGCCAGCTCAGAGCCAGGACCTCTATCCCAATGAACATCTATGGGATGAACTCGGACGACGGGTGAGGTGAAAACCAATATGACCTTCTTAACTGACAGAGTTGATCGATGTAATCAAAGCGAAATGAAGAACCATCCCGCTCTCCGTACTCCATGGACTTGTGAACACTTTACCTCGACGTGTAGCTAGTGTAATTTCTGCAAATGGAGGACTTACCAAACTACTGATGTGAATACAATACTGTTTTTCTATTTTATAGGTGTACAAATAAGTTTTAAAGCGTTTTTTGTGTGACGTATACCGCTAATTTTCATATCCGACATTCCTCCGCTTTTTCATGTGACCGTAACTGGTCCAGAAGATAAAATGTGACGCAGAAATTTGCCCAACAGTCAATCACACTGGCACATCGGTAGGTGAAAGATGGCAAGCGATACTGCATTTATTCGACACTGCATTCATTACAAATTTCATCACGGAAAAAGTGCTGCAAAAGCATGTGCATCGATCTGTTCTAGGGGAGAATATTGTACCGAAAAGCACCTGTGAGTTTTGGTTTGGATGGTTTAAATCAGGTGATTTTGATGTTAACGATCGAGAACGTAGTGTCGACCCGCAGAAGGTTGCACATGAGGAACTGCAAACTTTGCTGGATGAAGATTCGTCTGAAACGCAAAATGAACTAGCTGAACAACGGGGGGTAACTCAACAAACCATTTCCATTCGTTTACGCGCAATGGGAAGGATTCCGAAGGAAGGAAAACGGGTGTCACATGACCTGATCCAGAGGAACAAGGATGAGCGTGTCATGAAGTGTTCGAATCTGTTGAATAAACAACACAAAGTCTTTCCCGTGAAAAATCGTTACGGGTGATGAAAAATGGATATGGTACGACAATCCCAAACGCAAAAAAACACTGGGTAGACTCCGGTGAAGCAACGACTTCGACACCGAAATGCAATATTCCTTCCAAGAAAGTTCTGCTGTGCATCTGGTGAGATATGAAGGGTATGCTGTATTATGAACTATTGGAACAGGGTGAAGCTGTTACTGCTGATCGCTACAAGCGACAATTGCTGCGATTGAACAAGGAAATCTGTGAGAAACGTCCACTCACAGGCAAAGGATTGCGTCCCGTGAAATTACTGCATAATAACGCTAGGACGCATGTCGCGAAATCGGTCAAGGAAATGTTATTGACGCTTGGCTGGGAAGTTTTGGAGCACCCGGCGTATAGTCCCGACTTAGCCCCTTCAGACTATCATTTGTTCCGATCGATACAACATGGTTTGTCTGCTGTACGGTTCCGGACATGTGGCGAAGTGCAAAAATGAGTTGACGAATTCATCGCGTCACACAATGAAGTATTCTTCATGACTGGAATCCGTCGGCTGCCCGACCGATGGTGGAAGGTGATAGATAATGATGGCGCATATTTTGATTCGTAAAGGTATTGTTGTTTTCTCTCAAAGTACATGTTGCGTTGTCTTAAAACGCTTTAAAACTTATTTGTACACCTAATACTTACAGTGTCCAATCACTGTTGTCCACATAGTGTAGTAAAGTGTTATCTAACAGCTGGAACAAATGAATTGAATATGTGAATGAAAAAGTAAAATTTTAAATTTGCGCGTGCATAATACGCTAAACACACGCACGCACGTACACACACACACACACACACACACACACACACCAGCTAAACATTCACAAAAAAAAGTTTCTCTAAGATTGTCTTCTGGCTTGAGGAAGCAGAATACTTAATTGGCGAAATATAAATTTCATGTTACATTTAAAAATCTAAATAAAAAACTGGAAATATATGTGGGTAGAGAATATTGAAACAGGTGGGAAAGAATGGTATGATAGTACACGGTCGTAATTAGAGTATGATCAGTGTCACCGCTGCCATATGCGCCAGTTAAACGAAGGACTTGTACGGGAATTACAGAGGATGTTCACACAGTTTTTAGAAAGTGTTTGATAAGAAATTACAGAAAATAAAAGAAGTTCAAGGAATTGAAAGAGGCAACAACATGCTAGATGAACACGAAAGAAACACCTGCTGCAGTTAAATATCATGGGTTAAACAAATGGCGCACGTAAACAAGCTGTAGATAGAGTGTTATGTTTTGGTTCTCTGCGAAGAGAAATATTCGTATTCTGTAATCATAAAACGCTGTGAATCATGGAATTAGCATTACTAAATGTAAAATAAGCAATATTATTAATAACACTGAACAACAAAGATAAACTTTCTCTTTGTTACAAAGACTGCATATGCCGAATCATACAGTATTTGTCACGCTGATTACAAATCTGCTTGCTAAACTGTGCTATCGGGCATAGTTCTCGAGTTACCTGTTGTTTCAGTGTACAGTACAATAAGCCTTCATTATGGCATGTACATTTCACTACAAGCAATTAATTACGCTTACCTTAAAAAGTAGTTATTTTAGATTTTCTTCTGTACTTTGGTTGTACTACATCCCTTTTTAGAGTCCAACAGTAATCAGCTAGCATTTTATGGCTCTATTTCCCTTTATAGCGGTTTTCTATGGTCCATACACAGTGCGTCAAAGAATTTTTAAGACTGGCGCTAGATTTCAGCCTCCGGTGCCGCCAATAGTGTAATCGCGAATGCGTTATAAACCGTGACCATCTGCTTGCTTTCTGCCAAAAGTACTGCGCAGTTGTTAAAGCAACTCAAACGAAACGGGCGTTTATTAGAGAAGTACAATTTTTTTCATGTTGAATTATTAAGATGGAACAAAGGGCGGTTATTAAATTTAACGCAAAAATTGGTAACAGTGCCTCGGAAATGTACCAAATGATGAAACAAGTTTAAGATGAGTTTTGTTTAAGTAGATCAAATGTTTTCCTGTGGCACAAACGTATTTTGAAAGGAAGAGATACGCTATCATCTGATAAGCATACCGGAAGACCAAGTTCATCTAGGACACCTAAGATTATTGAAAAAGTGCGTGATTTCGTGGCAAACAATCGATGTGCGTCACTAAGAATGATGGAAGAGTCTTTAAACATCAACAAAGAAACGATTTGAACCATCGTGCATGAAGATTTGGGCAAAACAAAAGTCTGTGCTAAATTTGTTCCACACACGTTAACCAATGAACAAAAATCAAGGAGAAGTGCACATTGCAGAAACATCATTTCAGCCGCTGAAAATGATCCAAACTTCTTAAAATCGATTGTTACTGGTGATGAAACATGGTGTTTTCAATATGATCCTAAAACAAAGCGACAAAGGGCGGAATGGAAGTAAAAAAACTCGCCACAAGCCAAAAAAACAAGAAAAGTTCCATCGAAAATCAAAACAATACTCATTACATTCTTTGATAGTAAGGGTAGATTTTTTTTTCTAATTGGACAAACAATTACTCGTGAGTTTTATTTAAATGTTTTGAGGCGTTTGATGGGCAGAATTAGTCGCATTCGTCCATAATATCGAGATGAAAACAGTTGGTGTTTGTTGCACGATAATGCACCCAGTCACATCACACTTCTTGTTCGCAGATTTTGGCGAAAAATAAAGTCCGTGTGTTGAATCATCCCCCGTATTCGCCTGATTTAGCACCCTGCCACTTTTCTTTGTTCCCAAAACTTAAAATGACGTTAAAAGGGTGTTATTTGGATGATATTTCGACCATACAAACAGCTTCGACGCGTGCTTTGGAGGCAATTCCGCAAAGTGAACTGGAACAGGCATTCGAATCATTATTAAATCGCTGTAACAAGTGTATTGAAGCCGGAGGGACTTAATTTGAATAACAAACCAAAACAAATTATAATTTCTTGTTTCTATTTCATTTTACAGACCCAGTCTGAAAAATTCTTTGACGCACTGTGTATATCGTGATGAAAACGTTCTCCGTGCTCATCGCTTACAGCTTCTAAATTCTGTGGGAAAAAGTCCAGATGCGAGTGAAGGAATTATATTCTAAGGGACATATTGCATCCCATGACCTTATATTTTCTAGAAGCTCAGTAACAAGTTCTTTATAATTTTCTGCCTCCCTGTTACCTAAAAAGTTCAGTACTACATCTTTAAAAGGACTTCCATGGAGCAGCTTCAGTCTCATTCAAAGTGCCTTCAAATGCAATATCACGCATAAGTTCCCTTATTTGTGGACAAAAAAAAAAATGCCTTGTTTAATTTTGGCTTTAGATATTTTGGGGAACTTGCTCTTTAGAAAACGAAAGGCTTCTCGATCTTTATTCAATGCCTATACACAACTGTTTATCAAACCCAGTTTGATGTGAAGCGGTGGTAAGTACACGTTCTGAGGACTTACTAAAGGATCAGCAACAACATTTTCATTAACTGGAATTAAGGACTCTCTTTTAGGCCAGGTCTTTTGAATGTAATGAGAATTTCTGTTCCTACTGTTCCATTCACAGAGGAAGCAGCAGTATTTTGTGTATCCAAGTTGTAGACCAAGGAGTAAAGCTATCCCCTTAACATCGCCACAAATATTCCATGAGTGTTTTTGTATACTATACTTTGAAGCAACAGTTTCATATTTGCATATATTTCTTTCATGTATGCAGAATATGCAACAGGTACTGACGGAGCCATGTTTTCGTTATGAAGGACAGCTTTTAAGCTTATTTTTGAGGAACCTATAAAAAGTCTCCATTCTTCAGGCTAGCGTTGCTGTCCTAAGGCTTCAAACAATAAGTCTATACCATTGCAGTACACAAGATCACCACTCTTCGAAAATAAGTGTTCAAACTCTTGCTGTCGTCGACGAAAACTACATACGTACTTTTGTACTTGGTTGTAAAAGATTCCATCCCTTCAACCTTGAATCCAATATTTCGGCCTACGTTTTGCAAAATGACGGTCACGAACTAGATCATTTAATTCTTCCTGACTTATAAAGTGAGGCACAGAATCTTCCGAGAAATCAGGGTCTTGTTGTACTACAATATCTTCTTCGCTGTGAGGATTTCTTTCATAAGTATCACCCGAAGAAATACTGGGATACTGAATCGTGTCTTTGGTTTTAGCTGTAATTCCAGATATCTTAGTGATGCAGACGTAACAGTCTGTTGAGTGATCTTTCGGTTCTCTCCAAACTATTGGTACCGCAAATGGCATTTGACGTGATCCCTTCAACCAGCCAGTCAACAAAGTTACACATGAATTACAACAAATGTGAGGCGCCCAAGATTTATCTTCATCACCCATTTTGCACTGGAAATAAAGTTCATACGATTTTCTACTCAAAGGTGTTAAATGTCACCTTTGAAACTTTAAAGTAAATTATCCACAAATGTAGCAGAAACTGTTTGTACGGTTCACACAAGTGCGCGTCATTATTTAACGTACACTTTGCACAATCCATACTACTTTCTAAAACCAGGAGAAAACGCACGTCCTTCAATACCGATTAAATGCATTCGAATGACAAAAATTGTGCTTTGTTCCCCCTTCCCAGAAGGAATTGCACAACAGGAAGTAACGGCGCCAGGATGTCTACTCTCAGAGACACAACTCTCCTGACTGCAGATAGATGTCTCCGTTGGGAAACATAGGGAAATTCCTTTAAGTAACACAACATTCACCCCAATAGAGAGTTCAACTACAAGAAATTGGAGCCCAGTGGAGCAATTGTGACTTCATATTTGGTTTCAGCACCCGTATATACATACAAAACCGTTAAAGTTTTATTTGTAACAAAACCATTGTTGTTCATTGTAAAATAGAAAAAAATAGTGAAGAACTGCTTTTAACAGGAAAGAGAACAACACCAAACGAATAATCAAAGAAGTGCGTATTTTCAAGACTCTTTCAAAAGTAATATCTCTGGTCTGAAAAGGAAATCCACCGACCCAAAAGTTCAATGTCTAAGTCGTTAAAATATCTATATCAGCTGAAAACAAGGTAATTAATAAAGATTTGAATCTGTTAAAAAAACAAAAAAGATAAAAATGTTCGCCGCCTTTGGCCCAGGCACGTGGCTGAGCGCAGAACATCTTGTAGACGTCTTTATGAAAATCACTTAGCCAGAGGCAGATGAATATTTATTGTGACTATTGATGTAGCATGGATGTACTACCTAAACGCCTGTATGGATATTTATTGCAACTATTGATGAAGCATAGATCTACTTAAACGACTGCAACAAAAAGAGGTATATTTACTATCGCAAAAGAGCAGAAAAAGACTTGAAAACATGGTTCCAAGAATCCAGAGAAACTTTTAGTAAAGGATTCATGACTAATGTTGGTTTCTCGTACAATGGGGATTTAAAATTAAGAAAAGTTGAAAAGAATGTTAAAATCAATTCTACATATTACCGAAATAATGTTTTAACTACTATATTTAAAGAGGAAATACCATACCTTCATCCACAGAGCCTTCAAAAAGGGGAACTCCATTAGGATAAGGCTACGAGTCATACATCCAAACCTGCCAATCTATTTCTTGAAAAAATGAAAAAAAAACCGGGTGTATACTTTTTGTTCATATTCCTTCTAAGTCCCTTGATGTGTCAACGAAGGACTATTGTGCTTTCGGATTGCTAAAAAGAAGACTTTCTAAACGCAGACATAAAACAATAATTGAACCATGGAAAGCAGTGGAAGAGGAGTTAGAATGAAGTAAATTTCTCCGTCATTTTTGTCCACGCCGGAGCTCGAACCCGGGTCCCCTCATTCCATAATAAGTCACTCTACCAATTGAGCTACGCGGACGTTCGTTATCACTGCTATCTGTCTTTATGTCGTGTGCGTCCTGCTGGGCAGGCACGTCATATTCCCCCCCCCCTGCGAAAGAGGGCCGGGGGCATGGCCCACTGGTCAGCCGTGACCATGAATCGTTGCAAGCAGCCATCCGCTGAAGAACGTACACTTGAGAATTCCCAGTCAATCTGGTGTGTGGAATGCAACATCACACATTTTTATTTTTCGAAGCGCTGGAGAAGGGATTTTCTTATTTTTCCTATCTCGCGGTGTGGAAAGAACATCACACCATTGCGAGATCTTGAACGGTCGGTTCATCCGGAAAGTTCGGGCGCCATTATAACGAAATAAATTTCTCCGTCATTTTTGTCCATGCCGGGGCTCGAACCCGGGTCCCTTCATTCCGGAATAATTCACTCTACCAACTGAACTACGCGGACGTTCGTTATCGCTGCTATCTGCCTTTATGTCGTGTGCGTCCTGCTGAGCAGGCACGTCACAGAGTGGAGTAAAATACCACTACGCATTTTAAGAAATGCCCTGTTATCTTGTAGGTCTTGATGTAGGTTCATAGTCCAGAGAAAGAGCTATTGGATAGAACATTTAAAACAGAAATGATTTTATTTTAAACATTAATTATATTTCTGGAAAATCGTTCTAAAAATGTGTGAGCATCCTCTGTACGATAGTTAAAAGAATAGTAAATTAATAAAACTGTAGGCTTTAAAACAGCCGCAGAATCACGAACTTTCTGTATTTTAAATATTTTCATTTTTATTATATGTTTGAATTTATTTTATAATTTAGCGGTGACATGAAGAGATTGTATTTCTCCAGAAACAGGCTGTCGAACGAAACTGATGTATCCCGGGATTATAACTGCATAGCGAGCGTGTATTTTGTATTCCTTAACAAGTAGCGGGAATTCACCCTGAAAGATTGGTGGATAGGACGAGAGTTATGAACATGGCAGAGATGGGAAGATTATTTTTGGATGGTCCCCAAAATGACGTGTATAGAAACAGATTTTGACCTTGTTTTTGAAGAATCTGTACAGTTGAAGGCAGGAAATTCAAGTCAAGTGAAGTTAATTTAAGTTGTAGATAGTTATTTTATTTTGTAATTTGCAGTGAAAATGGTAATCAAGTAATTTAATTACCAGAAATTATACCTGTACCGTTTATAAGAGAACACTGCAATTTCACTTTTTGTTTGATTTTTCATAGCTGAACTTTTGTTATTAATTTATAACTAAGTTTGAAATTGATAATTTAATATCCGTCCGTCTGTGTCCACCATATCTCTGCAACAGTTTGTCCGATTTGAAAAATCATTTAAGTCGAAAGCCTAAACTGTGAAAACTACGCTTCGTACATTGTTTTGTTGTTTTCTGATGTATAACTCGCCACTCATGCTATTAAATTCAAAATATATTTTACTCTATACAATTGCCTCAAAAAAAAAAAAAAAAAACGATTAAAAAAATAATTTTTCCCTTGCGATACCGTTTACCACAATGGCCATTTTACGTACAGTTTCTATTTAAAATAATGCATGCTGTCATCGCTAGGGGGTGTAAATATATATTGTATTTTTTCCAGAAATCTTTCCCAGGTATCAATATTATGTTGGACCAACCGTGGACTTTCAACGGTCGGCCCAGCGACTCGGCGGCCAACAATTGGATATGTGTTGGTTCAACAGTTGGAACCACATTGGAAAACTGTTGCAAACAGTTTTCCAATGTGATCATGTGTTGTTGGACAACCATGGTTGGTCATGTGTTGTTGGACAACCATCGGACAACCGTTAAGTGGTTAATTGTTGATAAATGGTTGGTCACGTGTGGTTGGAAAAACCGTTGGCCAATCTTCGATAAACAACGCAACCTTTGCCCAACGCTGCCGACGCAAATATATCATTGGGCCAACCGTTGGCCAATGTCACTGTGCTACTTGGGTTGCTTCTAGAAATCGGATTTTAAAAATTCTTAGACAGAGGTTATAACGAAGTAAATTTCTCCGTCATTTTTGGTCTACGCCGGGATTCGAACCCGAGTACGCTTATTCCGGAACAAGCAGCTCTACCAACTGAGCTACGCAGACATGTATTCTGATTCCTATCTGCCTTTATGTCATGTGCGTCCTGCTGGCAGGTACGTCACATCTCCCCCCCCCCCGAAAGAGGGCCGGGGGCATGGCCCACGGATCAGCCGTGACCATGAATCGTTGCAGGCAGACAACCACTGTAGAACGTGCACTTGAGAACTCCCAGTCAATCTGGTGTGTGGAATGCAACGTCACACACATTTATTTTTCGAAGCACTGGAGAAGGGATTCTCTGATTTTTCCTATCTCGCGGTGTGGAAAGAACATCACACCATTGCGAGATTTTGAACGGTCGGGTCATCCGGGTAGTTCGGGCGCCATTATAATAACGAAGTGAATTTCTCCGTCATTTTTGGTCTACGACGGGATTCGAACCCGAGGCCGCTTATTCCGGAACAAGTTGCTCTACCAATTAAGCTACGCAGACATGTATTCTGATTCCTATCTGCCTTTATGTCATGTGCGTCCTGCTGGCAGGTACGTCACATCTCCCCCCGAAAGAGGGCCGGGGGCATGGCCCACGGATCAGCCGTGACCATGAATCGTTGCAGGCAGACAACCACTGTAGAACGTGCACTTGAGAACTCCCAGTCAATCTGGTGTGTGGAATGCAACGTCACACACATTTATTTTTCGAAGCACTGGAGAAGGGATTTTCTTATTTTTCCTATCTCGCGGTGTGGAAAGAACATCACACCATTGCAAGATTTTGAACGGTCGGGTCATCCGGGTAGTTCGGGCGCCATTATAATAACGAAGTGAATTTCTCCGTCATTTTTGGTCTACGACGGGATTCGAACCCGAGGCCACTTGTTCCGGAGTAAGCGTACTCGGGTTCAAATCCCGGCGTAGACCGAAAATGACGGAGAAATTTACTTCGTTATAAGGTCACGATGACTATTTAGCATGCATTTTACAATATTTTGGGACAAAATGGTTTTTGCCTCTAAGGCGTAAGTACATATTTCTGTTTTTGAAATGTTTGAAGTCATCTTCTCTTCTAAAAATCTGTCTGAAACAAATTCTCTTTCAGACAGACGCGAATCACCGCCGGGAACAATTATGTGTATTTTTTGTTCTCAAAACAGTGTTTAGTTTCCCTCTAGGGACCTTTAATGTAAATAACTCGAACGATGATACCTCTGCTTCTTAAAGTCCGATTTCAAAAATTATTTTTGTTTCTGCTTGTGTTTGTACCGAGAAATTTCTTTCGTACATTTGCGAAGTTTTTCACTACACAGTTTTACCACTAGGGAGTGTAAGTGTTCATTTCTATCTAAACCATACTTGGAACCGTATCTTCATTTCTAAGAAACTGATTTGAAAAATCTAGTTCGCCTTGGGTATCTTCCATTATGAGCAGAGCTGGAATAAGGCCTTAGTGGGTCCAGGGCCGGCTGGACCATAGGACTGTCCCAGGCTCCATGTCTTCACGGGGACCTGCAGCTTAGGAAATGAAAACAAAATCCCATTTTTCAGAATTCTTAAGATATTTCATATTTTCTAGAATTCTTAAGATATTTCATATTTTCTAGAATTCTAAAGATATATTTCGCCCTAGACCTCACGTCTTCATGGGACCCCGCAACTTAGAAAATGAAAACAAAATCCGATTTTCAAGAATTCTAAAGAAATTTCTAGAATTCTAAAGATATATTTCGCCCCAGGCCCCGCGCCTTAACGGGGCCCCGCAGCTTAGAAAATAAAAACAGCATCCCATTTTCTAGAATTCTAAAGATATTTGTAGAATTCTAAAGATATATGATATTTTCTAGAATTCTAAAGATATATTTCGCCCTAGACCTCGCGTCTTCACGGGGCCTTGCAGCTTAGCAAATGAAAACAAAATCCCATTTTCTAGAATTCTAAAGATATTTGTAGAATTCTAAAGATATATAATATTTTCTAGAATTCTAAATGTATATTTCGCCCCAGGCCCGGCGTCTTCACGGGGCCCCGCAGCTTAGAAAATAAAAACATCCCATTTTCTAGAATTCTAAAGAGATATCATATTTTCTAGAATTCTAAAGGTATATCACATTTCGTTCCAGGCCCCGCGTCTTCACGGGTGCCCACAGCTTAGAAAATAAAAACATCCCATTTTCTAGAATTCTAAAGAGATATCATATTTTCTAGAATTCTAAAGGTATATCACATTTCGTTCCAGGCCCCGCGTCTTCACGGGTGCCCACAGCTTAGAAAATAAAAACAACATCCCATTTTCTGGAATTCTAAAGATATATCACATTTTCTAAAATAAAGAGATATTTTATAATGTCTTTTTTCTAATTTACAATCCCCTCCCCACTTTTAAATAGGTTACCACGCTTCATCGTAAAGATACTGCGATTTACAGATTTCAAATTATTATTATTATTATTATTATTATTATTATTATTATTATAACCACCTTAAGATTTTCCACATTCATGAAATAAATTAAATTTCATCATTTTGTGAGTCCCTACTACATGTTCAACAAGTTGTGTGTAAACCAGATACTTAAATTTAAATAAATAAAGAGAACAATATCAAAGTTGTTGTGGGGCTACATATGAAGGCCAATTGTTCAGTGACTGAAAACAGTACTGGAAATTTAAAAAAAGAAGTCACTATGATCCGTTAGTTATTCTAAAACATGCAGCAGGAAAAATGTATATATAAACGAATTTATTTTAGAGTGATCCTTATTATTCTCCAAGCAGAAGTGTTTGCTATGCAAAAATATTCACTACGCAGATAAGTTAAAGTTATTTTTTTATCATTTTGTGAGAAAGTTTACATAAAAATTACAATGCAACCTAAACCCCCTTCTCCCAGAAAAGAAAATTAAACATTTTAGCACTTTTTACTCTCTTCTCTCTCCGAACTTTCAATTTATTTTATATAGTCTTTTTCTTAATCTCACAGCAATTTGTGTTAATCATTTTTCTTTGTGGTAGTTTCGTGTGTTTTCATTTTTCACGTGACGACTTTATTAAACTATGGGACTCGTTTTCTAAGTCCATAAGAAATTTTGCCCAGGGCCTCTAGGCTAAGCCGTTTGAGTGAGGCCCCAAAGAACTTATGACGGAAACTAAATCCATTAAAACACGAAATTGCTGCAATGTGCTTGTGATAATTAACATATAATGCATTCTTCAAACAAATAAATCATCTGCAGAGTTGTCATAATTCACTGTGTTTTCCACTGTTCTCACAAGAAAATGAGTTAAAAGCTTAAGATTCTAAGATTTTATGTTGGATTTTTTAACGATTTGGCATGGTAAATTTTTCTTGGTGCATCGTTTTTGTAATGGAATGTGAAGCCACCGAGGACTTTAACCATTAACGCTTCCAAGTGCAAATAGGGAAGTGTGGGTGGATGCTAGTGAAAAAGCTAAAACTTTTTTCTCCCCGACGCGGAACCTTTACCCTTAGCCAGTCTCTGTCCTGAAATCTGTTCGCCTCCAAGCCGCTGTTCGTGATTGAGTGAAAATCATACGAGATAAAACAAACTATTTTATAAACTTCTCTCTTTAAATATAGTATGTGAAATATGACTCACTAAGGATAAAGGTTACATTTGGAGTAGCAACATGCCTTCTGGACCCTTGTTAACTGTGGGCTCCTATAGGCTACAGCCCCGTTAGACCCCTCCCCTTAATCTGGCACTGGTTATGAGTAATGTTTTGTACAAAATTTGTGAATTTTCGTAGTACACATTTTAGCCACTAGAGGCCGAAAGTAACCATTTTTATTTGTCGATGTTTTACCAATTGTGTGGAAATCCAGTTGATTTTTATTTTTTATTTATATGTATATTTTTCGTAACAGTTTCAATACACCATAAAGAACACTGCTTACATTGGGCATTTTAAATTATGCACAAAGTTTCTCTAGGAGCGTGTAAATAAATACATTCCTTTTTCCTCTGGATTTTTTTCTTTTAGAAATCTGCTTCGAAATATTTTGTTCGCGTTGGAAAGGATTTAGGAGACGTGGTCATTACACTAGAGAACTCGGTGTCATTTTTCTTGCTTTCATTAAGGCGTGTTTTTAGTGTATGGCCAAGCGCCCAAAATCCTAGCTTCGAATAAATTCATTTTATTCGAAGCTAGGATTTCTTCAGTTTTATCTTTACTCCCCGCGGAAGTAGAGCCACCCGCTGCCAGGCCGTAAGATTTTCGGGAATTCCCCGAAATGGACTCGTTCTCTCTGAGTGAGTTCCTGATGCTCTTTAAGCAAACGTCTTCCCAGGTTCAGCAGATTAGGGTTTTTCCGTATACTTTAACGCGACATTCAGCTTTCTTGTTTTATTCTTGAAGACAGGTTAAACAGTTCATGCTTTTTTTTTCTTTGTTCTTAAAGCATTTTTTTCCTGCGTACGTATAAAACTTACAGAATACTCGGAGCAAGCGTGGAAGTTGAACTGCTGGTTTGAGATTTCACGGTTTGCAATGAAAAAATTGATTTTCCATGGAAGTATATACGGAGGAATGTCCAAATGGTGGAGCTACTTTCACGCGACTAAATATTCAGAATCGATTGGTTAACCAATTGGATATGTTTGGCTTTTGCGTTGGGAATAATAATAATCTGTTATTTAATATCGTAAAATTATTCATTCCTTTCAAGTATCAGTGAAATCGTGTGGGCCTGAGAACAGCTGCACACACCTGGTAAGTTTTTATTTTACTTTCTCAGATTCTATACGGTTCTACCTTATTTCAAAGCTTCTATACGGGGAGGGGGTTGCTTACAAGGCTTGAGCTCCCTTCAGGAGCCCCATTTCGCGCCCCTTTTCGTTAATAAAATTGATCAAACTTAACGCCAAGTGAAACAACCCAAAATTTCCCCAAATATACATTTTTAAAAATGATCAGCATGTATTTATACCGAGTTTACGGTTTGCTTTCTTTCAAACATTCCCCCCCCCCCCCTCCAGCGTTGCTGCTTATTGCTGAGGCGCCTTCGTGCAGTTGTTTTACGTAGGTAAGAAGGAAAAAATAAAGCTGCCAAATCTAGCTGCTATTCTATAAAGCAGAAGTGAATGTCTCGCCATTCTCAGGATAACAAGTTAAAAAGCGCATGTAGGATTCAATTAGAGCTGAAATCTTTGCTTGTCATTTGTGGGGTGTTTTAGTTGGAGTTCGTCCCCTTGTATTTAGTGGCATGTCGGTGCAATGCTATCTGTATTTTTCCTGATGATGGGCAAGCCAGAAAGGTCTGGCTTGTGTCATTTTAACTTATTGTAGCTAGTGAGTTTAATTGTAAATAAAGTTCGTTTTTTACTTTACAATTGAATATTCATGGCTCGCTGATTATCGTGCATCGACAGCTTACTTACCTTTTGAATTGTTTCAGTTTACATCAGGAGATGAACAATGGAGTTTGCATTTTATTGTTTTAGAATTGACATATGTCCGCGGACAAGTCATAGCAACTTTGGAAGTTTTGGTTATTTCGCTCAGATGTCCTACTTAGTTGTCACACTGTGAGCACACACAGGAGCACTATAAGACTGGTGTGAATTCTACCTTTGATTCTCGTGCTGCTTTCGAAAAGAAACTTAATTTTCCAGTTTCACATATTTTCATTTCCAGTGCCTCCTTCTGAACAATAAAAACGAAAACTTCAAATGAAATTACACCATATTCTCAAAAGAAAAAAAAATACTGTAGGCGTTCTCCGTGGTTTTTGAGGTACTGGTGCAAAATAGGGTGTACACTCGGGGGGTTACTGTTATATGGTTAAACACGTATATCAAAAATGCCATACAACGTATTTCAAGATCTTTAGAACTTATTCTTCGCTTCCAGTTTTAGTCATAAACTTTCTCTTAATAATAATAATCTATTGTTTTGTTTCTGCATCGTTGATAATCGAGCGCCCCACCTAACATACTAGCCCCCTACCCACGAAGCACTCTGGCTGCGCCCTTGCTTCTATAAAATGCCAAAGCATAAACCAAAGTTTACTGCTATCGCGTTCCAGTTTTGTTCACTTGCTAAATGACTTTTCGTACCAAGTTTTCTAGTGTTGCAGTTATTGTTTGTCTTCGAAACAAAACATTTGAGACCGTTCCCCAAAGACAGACTGAAAGGCTAAAAAAATTTCCGAAATTCGTCCTGTTAAAAATCGTGTATATGAACAGTTCTGAAAGTTTACAGATATGCTGCTGAATATACACTGCTGGCCACCCAAAATGCAACACCAAAAAGGAAGCATCCGATTGGCCTGAAATTCGCAGCATGCGTCCCCCGCAAGAGGACATGCAAACGATTACCATTGCAGGGCATATGCAAATCATGTGCGCCCGGCACTCCACGGAGAAGCACTATAAGAAGGATGTACAGAAGGCGGGATGAAAGTAGTGGAAGTGTGTTGTGCTGCCGGACCTGTGCGTGGGAAGGTTACTGATGCCTCGTCGCAGAATACGGCAGTCATTCCAGCACGTTTCGGAGTTCGACAGAGGACGAATAGTGGCTTATCGCGACAGCAGTTTATTGTACCGAGACATCGGCGCCCGTGTGGGACGACATCCAGCCACAGTGAGGCGAGTATGGATTCGGTGGGTGCAGGAGGGGCGGACGGACCGACGTGAGCGATTGCCGAAGCCGCGGCACACCACCGAACGAGAAGACCGTCATGTTGTGCTGCGGGCATAGACGGCTCGCACCGCCACATCACGAACGTTAGCGCAGGAATTAGGGTGTGTTACGAAACAACCTGTGTCAGCACGTACCGTTCGACGTCGTCTGCAGGAGCGGGGACTTGTCTCACGGCACCCATTGGTTCGATTACCATTGACGTTGCACCACCGGCGAGTGCGGCGGCAGTGGGCAGTTGAACGACGCACCTGGACTACGGAATGGCACGACATTGTCATCTCCGATGAATCCCGCTTCTGCATGCAACACCAAGATAGTCGAATCCGCGTATGGCGACACCGCGGCGAAAGACTGTATGACGCCTGCATTATGCATCGTCATACCAGTCCGTCGTCTGGAGTTATGGTTTATGGCGCAATTGGATCTGGTACCCCTCTGGTACGCATCGCCGGTACACTCAACAGCCACCACTACATTTCCGACGTTTTGGAGCCTGTAGTCCTCCCTTACTTGCAAGACCTGCCAGCGGCCACGTTTCAACAGGAGAATGCGCGCCCGCACGTGGCACGCATCTTGCAGCAACTCTTCACGGCCCACCAGGTGTCACTGCTGCCGTGGCCCGCCTGTTCTTCTGATATGTCGCCCATCGAACACGCCTGGTCGCTGATCGGCAACCGAGTGGCCCGGCAAGCACCACCTGCAACTACGCCTGATGAACTGTGGCAACGTGTGGAAGCAGCCTGGACCGACATACCCCAAGCCCTCATCCAAAGCCTCTATCGTTCGATGCCACGGCGTGTAGCGGCCGTTATTGCCAGCTATGGGGGCCACACGAACTATTGATGTTTGCGTGTTCCGCAAGTCGCACGTGCCTGTAATCTCAATCGTTTCATCTTTGTATCTGTTGTTATGTGTCCCGTAAATCTGGCTTTGCTATCTCGTGTCCTTCTTGGTGTTACATTTTGGGTGGCCAGCAGTGTATTATTTCTTTGAAATATTTCCGTACCTCTGACTTCCCGCGCTTGTTCGGTACGGCAGAAAACTCCGCGGTATCAAATTTTCTCTTTATATCGTTTATATTCGTCTCACTCATGCTCGTGATGTATTGAAGATGCTGCTTGTTGGGCCTATAAAGTTAAAATATCCCTATGTATAGCTCAGCTGTGGTCAACAAGGTAACTAAATAGAATGTTGACACTGACAGGACTGTCAAAGCATTGCGTTACTTTAGGTTGTGGTTTCGATTTCGTTGGGAAGCTACTAACAGAAACCGAAATCTCAACCTAGAGTAACGTGATAGTCCTGCCAGGGTCAGTGCATTAGAGATGAGCTCGGGCCCGGGCTCGGACGGGCTCAGAATTCATTGACTACCGAAAAACCTGGGCCCGGGTTCGGACGGGCTCAGAATTCATTAATTACCGAAAAACCCGGGCCCGGGCTCGGAATTGCACGTCTTGAATTTCTTTACTGTAATTAACTCAACACGTGTAATTCCGAGCCCGGTTGAATTACACGTGTTGCATTTCATTGTGGATTTGTTACCATGGTGGAAGGATTTTCAATTTCCTAAGCTAGCTGCCATTGCAAGACAATTTTTTCTTAGCAAGACTTGCATTATGCATTGTCCAAAGCTATGGCCCAAGCAAGGATTAGTTTAAGAAGGTCTGGTATCGAAAAACTGGGAAAAAATCACATTCCCATTTTTTGTATTTTATTAAAAATCAAGAATCTTATTTTTAAAATGATGTATTGATTTCCAAAATTGCGCAGTTAGAAGTATTGTTATTTATTTTTTAAAATTTCCTCACTCCCGGGATTTTTGGGGTGACGTTGGTTTTTAGTCCAGCAGTTCGAGTTTCGAGAAAAGAAGATCAAGTTGAAGCGCTGAGGAATTAGATGCAATTCTCTCTCTCTCTCTCTCTTTTTCATGATGAACTTCGTCTGCAAACTGCACACACATATGATAATATTGTGATTATTATACTATTAAGCGCAAAGCTTTGTTAATGTTACAAAATGCAGAATAATCTGGTATGGAATGCTTTTACGTTCTTTTTGTTTTACTTTTGGAAATTTCCCTACACGTTTTATTTTTATATTCTACTACATCACTCTAAACTACCTTTACCAATTAGCATATATGTAAATTATATTGCAAAGTTTAGAGTCAAAATTTCAAACACTTGCAACTGTCTGTACGGCGTTGTACGTTTTATAATGCAATTTATTCAAAATAAAAGTAAATTTAGAAATCTAAAAGAAATAACGAATGGAATATTTTGTTTCTAAACAATTTTCTTTTCTTCAGCTTTTACCAAAATTATTAATTCCCCTGATACGGTCGAAGGGCACGTTGATTATTTATTTATTTTCAAATCCACATTTTAGAACATTTGGCTTTATGCGTAGTATTTCTAAAAACATATTAATATTGTGAAGTGGATTAACTGAACTAAACTTTTTAAACTAATCCTCATTTGGGCCATATTTTTGGCCAGTGTATAATGCATAAATGCAAGCCTTGATAAGCGAAATTTTCCAAGAATCCGGGCCCGGGCGGTCCCGGGCTCAGCAAACACATGTAATCAAAGAAAGTGGGCCGGGGCCGGTCTCCTAAAATTGAGCCCGAACTCATCTCTACAGTGCATCCTGTTTATTTACCTTACTATCCACAGCTGATTGATGTCTCATAAATCACAACAAAGCGGTTGTAGAATGCGCCCGTATTGATATGAAGAAGGAAAGGTGGTGTCAAGAGAAAGAGCATGCTGTTCTCTTCCGAGTCTTTGACACTTTAAGACTTTAGCTTTAATGTGAACTCTGAACTGCCTGATTGAATACAGAGGACACTTCCGTGCTTTTCATGTTTTGTCTTTCTGCTCGTCAGTCAGCAACAATCCACTTCGCATTTGCTTTTTACCTAACCAAGTAACGTCTCCTTTCATCACTACACACAAGAATGGTGTATTAACTGAGCATCAGTCAGTGGTTGAAGCATCTCTATTCTCCATGGCTACGACAAAACAATTACACTGGTTTTCAAAAATTAGGGATTTTATGTCGCTACAAGCTCTATAGCTCGAGAAATAGCAGTTTGATAAAAATGTAGGGTAGAAGCAAAACTCTACGCATCAAAAAGCCATCTAAATCATTTAGTTTGTATACAGCTTCTTCATTATATTACAGGAATATTGAAGCTCAAAGATATGGAGGGTATTTCTTGAAATCAATAGTTCTATGTAAATGCTACTTCACCCAACAGTTTTGCTGCTTTGAAACCAGTCAACATAACATAAAAATGTATCCAGTGAAACAATGTTTACAGGAATTCGCTCATTTTGATTGACTCGTATTTCAACTCTGATTGCCAGGGAGCCTATAAGATGGCAGAGATGCTATGACAAGATTGTGTGCATTTGATAATCTTTAATTTCATAGGTTTTACTTCTATATTCTGCATTTTTATCAAACTGTTATTTTTCAAGCTGCAGATCTAGTAGTGGCACCACCGGTGTACTTAACACTATAAATTCTTTAATCTTTGGTAACCAGTTTATAACAATAATATCCTGGGAATTATATTTTAATTACAGTTTTTCGTGAAGGTAACTTATAAACAATGAAATTGGATATATATATAAAGAATTCAGTAATGGCATTTAACATGTATAATGCCAAGCCCGGACCAAGGGTTTTCTGCTCTTAATGAATCTTGAGCCTGCCCGAGCTGATCTTTACCCTCCGCCCCCTTTATTTTTCATCTGTAGCGGCCACTTTTCTATCCCTGGAAAATTTTAAGGCTGCCCCGTAGGAGCAGTGGTCTAAGCGCTGGCTTCTGACCATTTGCCCGAGATGGGTCCGGGTTCGAATCCCGGTGAGGCATAGATGTTGTGTTTGTCTTGTGGCGCTGGCTCTCTCCCTTCCCTTGAACCAGTGGCCCTCAATTAAAGACGGACCACTGCTTATGGCCCATTGAGTTGCTCATGGTGGTCGTTAAACACCCAAACAAACAAAATAAACAACAAAAAAAGATTCCTGGGGATTCGCAAATTTGCAGGAAACGTAATTAAAATCTCTGAAATTTTCACAGCCTACAAAATGAAGTGCACTCAGTTTCTTATCTATTTATTAGATTTTTTCATGGTTATTATAGAAAGTCATAACTCTTTAGACTTAGAAGAAAACGGTGCTTATTAGTACATGAGTGCGCAAACTAATTTTTAGAATTAATAGAAGAAAATGCACGGCCAAACACATTGAGATATGATATCAAAGCTGAATTTTCTTAAACGCAGTTCCTTTTTGACTTTTCTTTGTTTTCTACGAAAAATATAAAGACTTGATAAATCTGTTGAAATCTGATAAATCGTGAGATATGACAACCTAAAGAACTTCCCCAAATAAATTGGTTTCACATTTTAAAAAACAGCAGACTTTTCGCTATGTTTAACGGTGATTAAATTAGCATTTTTCGGAAAGCTTTCCGTAGTAAGATGAAAAAGATAACAAAGGGAAGACTATTTGGGTAGCGGATCTATTCACTGAAAATTGCTTTGTTTTAGACGGAGTTGCTTTTTCGAGACTAGCAGAAGAATCGTTCTCGAAATTACTTAATATGTCTTGGAAAAGTTAAATGAAGACATGGCTAGGGTATGTATGCTCGTTTTGAGATGCATTTTAGAGGAACGAATTCATTTACTTCCCCTTTAGATATCAGAACGCCAAAACAGCAACGCACTTTTAATCTTGTGAAAGAGTGCATCATAGCCAGATTCATTGTCAGGAAGCTATGTAATTTGAATAAACGCTCAAAATAATCCGAATTAGCTATCCCATTTCGTGCCGCACGAGACTTGAAGCAAATGCAAACATTCTTTAGTAACTACTTTTCGATTCTATGCGGCGCCTTTTGTGCCCAATACGTAATTCTTGGGGAATGAAACATCTTCTTCCTCAAAAGAAATGTTTGAACGTTATAGGGTGTATCAGACGCTGTCTCTACCAACATTTCCTTCCATTTAAGACCATGCATTGTTATCACTTCACAATTAGCATATGAATGATGGATTTTGAACCCTTTAACGACCACGATCTTAAACTATTTTGTCACTCAGGATATTATAACGCCCGAGAATGTCTGCTGCTCCTTTCCGAATTTCATTCTCCCTGCCTTTTGCAACAACAAAAGAAGGATTAGTGCTGGGTCACCACAAGAAACTTTCGATCTCTGACCTTCCGACCCTTCCCTGGGGCAGTCAGTGCATTCTTCAACTAAGAGCATTTGGTAGATAGGAAGGAGTGGTAATAGCTGGGAAATCTTGTTCATTTTATGCTTTTCTTGTTCTTTCTTGTAAAACATATACACTGGCGGAAAGTGAAAAAGAACACCAAGAAGGAGACGTCTGATACCAATGAAATTTATACAGCATAATAACGGAATACAGAGGATAACGTGATCAAAACATTATGGCAAAATACAGCTGCATTTGCTGGTAAACTGAAAAATTCCATTTCCACGTAACATGGTTAGTACGAGGTTGAACCGCCATGAACTGCGTCACACTGTGCAATTCTGGCATGGAATCTGTCGTACAGATGTTGGATGTAAGTTTGGGGTATTGAGTTCCAAGCATCCTCAACCTGGACACGTAAATCGGGGATGGTCGTGGCTGGCCGTGGAGACCGGATAAGTCGTTGTCCCATAAAATCCCACACGTGCTCAATGGGGAACAAATCCGGTGAACGTGCAGGTCATGGAACTTGTCTCACACCCTGAAGTGCATGTTGCGTTGCACGTGCCGTGTGTGGGCGTGCGTTATCTTGCTGGAAAACACCACGATGACCGACCTTACAAACGGTACAACAACGGGCTGAATGATGTTGTGGATGTAGGAGGTTCTGTTTAACGTACCCTGTACAAACACTAGTTGTGTGCAGGAGTGATAGCTGATCGCTCCCCACACCAGGAGAATAGGTGTAGGCCCTGTGTGTCGCTGGCGGATGCAAGAAGGGTGGAGACGCTCCCCTGTGTGTCTGCGAACACGCATGCGGCCGTCGGAGGCTCCCAAGCAGAATCATGCATAGGTGCTCTAACCAATGGACCGAGACCATACCACGAAAAAGACCCCAACACGAGTACACTGCCAGCTCCAAACTTGACCATAGGAACAGTACAATGTGGTAAATAGGGTTCTCCCGGCTTCCGCCCTATCCACACCGGCCATCAGACTGATGGATCGTGTCTCTGGATTCATCAGTGCATAGGACCCGTTTCAATTGATCTACGGTCCACGATAAATGTTCTTTACACCATGCCAAACGACAAGTAGCATTCCGAGTGGAGACGAAATGCTTATGAGCATCCGCACAACCACGGTAGCCCATGGAATGAAGTACTCTGCGAATGGTACGAGTACATACCGAGGTTACAGCAGGTTTACTCACCTGTACAATGAGATCTTGTGCAGTACTCGGTCGATTAGCTGTAACGAATCTCCTGAGGCTTCGACGTCCTCTATCGCTGATTTTCTATGGTCTACCTGTACGTTTTGCTGCTTCAGGCACGGAATGTGTCTTCCACGTATTAAGTACATCCAAACAGTTGACTTGGGTATGTTTAAACGCCTCTCGGTTTCTCTTATGGACAACCCACTAATATAACAGCCAACAATCTTTCCTTTCTCAAAGTCAGTTCAGCGACATTTTCACCCAACCTCACAGTGCGATATGATCGCGATCAGCTGCAGGATTGTTTTTCTACAGTTTTCAGCTGTACCGCGCATCGTAACAACGCAGCGGATCCGTTCATTTGCGTTTGATGGGGTGTCTGGTGACTTTTGTCAGTATAGTGTATATAAAGGTAAGTAGATATCGTGGAGAGGTGCACGCTTGGAATAAAGAAGATGGAGAGGAAGGAGTTCATGGAGCAGTAAAATGACGGGAGGTGATGACATCATGATCAAGGTAAAACCCCTGAAATAGCAATGGGCTGGACATATTGCTCGAAGATTTGACCACCGTTGGGCAACTGAAATACTAGACAGAATTCCAAATGACAGGAAAAGACCCAGAAGAAGGCCATGGAGAGATGGCTGGATAGAATTTGGAAACATGTTGGAGTGACATCGAGGAGACTGGCTCAAAAGAGAGTTGAAGAAATTTGGGGAGACTTTCATCCAGCAGTGGATAGATAAATATATATATATAAATAATGATTATTTATATAAATATGTAATTTACTCATACGTGCCTTCTATGTAACCTTTGCATCAAATGAGAGGGCTCTTTCGTATTTCATCCTCGATAGAAAATTTGTTTGCCTAATGGTTGAAGAGTCGTAGAATTTGATTAATGATCTACGAATTTGTAACATTTTTTTCCGGATTATATCCCTCTTACCGGATTTATGAATGAATGTTTTCCTAGTGCTTAGAAGTCCAACAGAATCCATATAAAATGTGAATGAACAAAATTATTGCATTGGGCTCGAAATAATAAGGGCACCATGATAAGTACGCAATAGTCTTCTAACAAATAAACAGAAAGAGTTTTCTGTGATATCTTACGAATTTTTGGTATACGTTTGATTCAGCTTTGGTCCACATGTGGAAATGACCAGAGTTATTCTACAGATCTCCATTTCAATATACAGTAGCCACTCTCTAAAATCCATGTTATTATGTCTACCTTCAAGATCCCAGAATAAACGTGGTCCTTTGAGATGTAGCACGGAAAGAAATGTTCCTAAGAGCGGACTTCTGGAGAACTCGAAAGCAGTGTGTCTTCTACCAACGGTAAAATTAGCTCTAAGGCTACGTGTTATTTTCAAGAGCTTCTGCGTAACTCATGGAGATCATTATCTTTGTTGCGGAACAAAACTATGGCTATTTTTACGTAGCTGAGTTATAAACTAAAATTTGGGATGTTCAGGTAAACTTTTATTTTTGTTGCTATTTTTGTTCCTATAAGAAACAATGCGTGTGCTTCGTCACACGTCTTAAAAATATAACTATAAAATTTTGTCTCTGCTTATGTATGCCCTAATGTTACATCGGACCTCATTCATCCAAGAAAAGGATGACACACATTTTTTACTAGCTTAAAAACAACGTGTTAAGCCCTGGGTGAAATTAGAATTTGTAATGAATTCTAAAGCAAAAGTGAAAGGGATTTTGAAGTGAGGCAAAAACTTCGGAGAAGAGTAACAAAGGTTTTCTGCAAATTGAAACTGCTCCTTTAATAAAAGTATTGAGTGTTGACTGATAAGAGGGCGCCAAAACATTTCACATAAAATACTGCTTTCACCGAAAGAATAATAACGATAACAATAATTATAGTAATAATGTAAAGAAATTCAATAATGATTAGGTCGTTTCTAGAAAAAAAAAGTTTTAAAGAGGGGATCCTCTTAAACAAAGGGCCCAGGGCTGGACCCTGCTGGCTTGTGTAATTATTGGGCCCTGTGTGGCGTGCCTTCACGTCAGGAGACACATGAGATAAAGGCAGATAGCAGTGAGAGCACATGTCCGCGTAGTTCAGCTGGGAGAGCGACTTACTCCGGAGCGAGGGGACCCGGCGTGGACAAACCTGTGTTTTCACATTGGCGCCCGAACTTCCAGGATGACCCGGCTGTTACGTTTCTCGCAATGATGTGATGCTCTTTCCACACGGCGAGACAGGAAAAATGAGAATCCCTTCTTCAGTGCTTCGAAAAAATAAATCAGTGTGATGTTACGTTCCGCACAACAAATTGTCTGGGATTTCTCAAATGCACGTTCTACATCGGATGACTGCCTACAGCGACACATGGTCCCGGCTGACCCGTGGACATACACCCGGCTCTCTTTCGGTGGTGGTGGTGGTGGGGGGAGATGTACGTACCTGCACGGCAGGAGTCACATGAGATAAAGGCAGATAGCAGTGAGAGCACATGTCCGCGTAGCTCAGTTGGGAGAGCGCTCCGGGGTGAGGGGATCCGCATTCGATGCCCGGCGTGGACCAACCTGTGTTTTCACACCTGGCTATAGTATTGTAAAATTGAAGTTGTGCACAACCGAAATGTTTAGGGTACTTACCTTCGCTTGTCAACCATATAGGAAATATGATGAGCAAAACATAACTGGCAGCACATAATATTCCAAGAAAAGATCTGGTTTTAAGCCATGTGTAATTTCAAAAGAAATCGATAATTCTATTGCTCTAAAACTGAACGGTTATACACTGAAATAAAATTTAGCTGTTTGGGTTTTAGTTTGCTTTGCTCTGACTGTATGTGATAATCACCAGGCTTTGAAGTCTTTTCAGTGCAAGCTAATGAAAGTGACCTGCAAAAAAAAAAACGAGAGCAATAAACGACGGAAGTGAGATCATTATTAAAAGCAAATATCAATAACTGAATAGAAAATGGAGCATCTGCATCGGATTGTGACTAGCGTAGGGTTTGTTAGCATTTCATTCAGCAAAAACCTAAATAATTTTGAACACGATGCTAACAATGTCAAGTAGGTGAACTCACTAATAACAGAATTAGTTCACAAAAGCTCCAACCGTATTCAAAACATCTCAAAACATGTCGAATCACCAGACCGGAAAAAAATTGTTTCTGCATCAGGGAAAGTTGGTTATGGTGCGCGTAAGTCACGGTGGTTTCCATTGAACAATGGTATCTGAAATGCTTAATGAAAATAAAATAAAAACGAATCGATGCCAAAATAATTGATCATGTTCATATCTAACAGAAACTGCCCCAAATATATGCACCCAGGTGCATATATTCAGGGCAAGCTTCTGTATACTGCATTATAATCTAAACGCCTTTACCAATATCTTTTTATGTGATTTATTATTATGAAATATTTAGAGTATATAAATAAGAAGGATGGGTGTTTATTTTTATATTTTTTATTTATTTTTTTAGCAATAAATTCCTACGCTGGATTTACACCATTGAGAATCCACAGCCGCTCTTTCCCGTGCGTCTTCAGAGAAATAAGTAAACGTTGCATTGCCTTTGTAATTTTCCGACCGTTGAATACCAAACAGATGAAAATTACAAAAACGGCACAATTCGTACAGCACAGGAAACTCCACACTGTTAAAAAATGTGTGATAGGTTGCACCAAAAAGTGACGCAGCACCAGCTTCACCACTTTCTGAGAAATGATACACTATCGTGTTTTGCAAACAAAACCCAACCCCGTGGTTCAACTTTTCGCCACGTTATAATACGAGATAAAGTTTACGTGACAACGTTATCTCGTACAAGGTTTCACCAGGTTGTTAGGTTTATTTTGCACCACAGAATGGTGTACCTTTTTTAAGAAAGTGGTGCAGCTGGTTTAGCACCACTTTTTGGTGCAACGTACAACAAAATGTTTAACAGTGCACGCACAGAATGCGTAGTGCACTATTGCCACCTGCAAGATGAAACTAAAAAAAAAACACTAAATGTTCGAGTTTTTTTATTAGAATTGTCAGTAGGAATAGCATATGTCGGCAAAATAGAAACTGGTAAAGAAAGGCGGTTCGATTTTTTCTCTTATATGTACAAGCGGTAGACGAAATAATGGAAACGCCTTCTATAAAAATGCTACTTTTTGTAATATCTCACTTACTTAAGACGTACTGAAACGTTTTGGTATTTCTCACAGGTAGTAATGTCAAGGAATATAAGCAGTAACTTCTTAATAGGCGATAAAAAAATCCTACAGGAAACAAAATGACCAACAAACCAACTTGAATTCCAAAGATGGTAGACCTCTGGAGCCTTTTTTACGCTTTCCAACCGTAGGTTGAAGAAGCGTATATGCTCCAGCTTTGTCTGTCCGTCCGTCCGCACGATAACTGGCGTAAAAATGGTTCGATTTCGATGAAATTTTAGTATGTGGTAGGGGACTACCATGGGAGGAGCCCTATTGAAAATGGGACAAATGAGGTCAAAGGTCACGACGTAGGAGCGGGATCATTCCATTGCCCTTATGCGTCGTAACTTGCGTAAATATGGTTCGATTTCAATTAAATTTTAGTATGTGGTAGGGGACCACCTGGGGACGAATCTTATTCAAAATGGGTGAAGTGGGGTCATAGGTTAGGACATAAGAGAGGGATGCATTCCATTGCCCTTATGCGTCATAACATGCGTAAAAATGATTCGATTTCGATGAAATTTCAGTCTGTGGTAGGGGACCACCTGGGGACGAACCGTATTGAATGCGGACGAAATGGGGTCAAAGATCAGGACATAGGAATGCGATCCATTCCATCGCTCTTATTCCATATTATTAAAATGGACGTCAAGTAATTTTGCTTACTATACTTCCAATGGAAAAACTTTTGTACACATTTCCTTCACAATTAATGTGTTCCCAAGGATGAAAATTTGAACATCGGTTAAAATAACTTTATTATTTTCTAAAACAAAACCATAATTACATTAAAAATCAATAACTTTTCCTTTGGTGGTGTTGAAACCAGAAAAAGGATGGCGCGACATGTACTATGATGACGTCAGCAGACAAACAAATGTTGGATTGCATAACTATGGTTATGTTTTAGAAAATATTAAGTATTCCAAGTTATAAAATGAAGCTATTTCAATCGATGTTCTAATTTTCATCCTTGTGAATGCATAAATTGTCCAGAAAACAGATGACGCGACCTGTATTTTCATGACGTCAGTAGACAAACAAATGTTGGATTGCATAATTATGGTTATGTTTTAGAAAATATTAAGTATTGCAAGTTATAAAATGAAGCTATTTTAATCGATGTTCAAATTTTCATCCTTGTGAACGCATTAATTGTCCAGAAAAAAGATGGCGCGACCTGTATTTTCATGACGTCAGCAGACAAAAAAATGTTGGATTGCATAATTATGGTTATGTTTCAGAAAATATTAAGTATTGCTAGTTATAAAATGAAAATATTTTAATCGATTTTTGAAATTTTCATCCTTGTGAAAGCATTAAGTATCCTGAAAAAAGATGGCGCGACCTGTATTTTCATGACGTCAGTAGACAAACAAATGTTGGATTGCATAATTATGGTTATGTTTTAGAAAATATTAAGTATTCCAAGTTATAAAATGAAGATATTTTAATCGATGTTCAAATTTTCATCCTTGGGAACCCATTAATTGGGAAGAAAATGTGTACAGAAATGTTTCCATTAGAAGTACAGGAAGCAAAATTACTTTACGTTCACCTTAAAGGAGCAATTCTAGTATGTATGTACATTTTATTTTGAAAACGGCTCTGAGGATTTTGATGAAAGTCGTTAACCTACCGCTTTCTGGTACTAGAAATCGATTTAGCTTGATCTCGACTTTAAGAAAATTTGTTTAGTGGGTTAAATAACCACCCCGAATTACCAAGTTTATAGTGTGGTGTCATGGCGTTGCCCCTTTAGATGTTGGCGCGCGGTCATGCCATCTATCTCATTACGTCACGCATTGTTTGTGGATTCTATTAAAGTTTTATGACGTCACACCTTGCTAGCAGATGGTCGCGATTCCCATCTGCCTCATTACGTCACGCGTTGTGTGCGTATGTTCTTCCGAACGATAACGCGTAAAAATCGTTCGATTTCGACGAAATTTTAGTATGTGGTAGGGGAACACCTGGGAAGGAACCTTATTGAAAGTGAACGAAATGGGGTCAAAGGTCAGGACATAAGAGCGGGATCCCTGCGTTGCTCTTATGCGTCATAACTAACGTAAAAAAGGTTCGATTTCGATTAAATTTTAGTATGTGGTAGGAGACCACCTGGGGACAAACCCTATTGAAAATTGGCGAAATGGGGGTCAAAGGCCAGGACATAGGAGCGTAATCACTTCCATCGCCATTATGAGTCATAACTTACGTAAAAATGTTTCGATGTAGATGAAATGTTGGTATGTTGTAGGGGTCTTCCTGGGGACGAATCCTATTGAAAATGGGCGAAATGGGGTGAAAGGTTAGGACACAGGAGCGGGATTTATTCCATAGCGCTTATGCATCATAACTTACGTAAAATTGCTTCGATTGCGACAAACCTTTATCGTGTTATTTCGGAGGTAAACTGAACCAGTTCTGTTGAATATCATCCAAATGGATCAAAGGTCAGGGCACAGGGATGAGATTTATTCCACAGCCATTTTCCTCATAGCTTGAGTAATAGCTTGAGTAATGATTTCTAGTATATTGGAAAGCGTATCATAATTAATGCATTGCATGATTTTACTAAATTGTTTATTTTAGCTTAGGAATTGGTCACTGAAACTTCGGATATTGCTGAATGTATCTAGAGGTTATCAAAAGTTAGGACTGTATTTGCTAAGTCTGAAAAAACCCCATCCAGTACGAGGATTTTTTTTTGTGTGTTTTTTTAATTGGAGGTTTAGCGACCACCGTGAGCAACTCGATGGGATACAGGTAGTCGCCCATCCCTAATTTAGGGCCACCGGTTACAGAAGAGGGAGAGAGCCTGTGCGGTAAGAGACAAACACAACATCCATGCCTCACCGGGATTCGAACCCAGACCCCATCTCGGATTAATGGTCAGAAGCCAGAGCTTCGAGTATTGCGCTCCACAGGGGCGGCAGGAATTTTGGCTGGAAATCGAAGCTGACTGAGAGAGACCGCTTGCTAATGAAACGGATTGTAGCCGAACACATAAAGCTACTGTCGTAAAAATTTATTGCAGAAATTAAAATCGCAGCAATCCAGTTTCCGTCAAAGTAATTAACCTAGGAACTTCATAAAGCTCAAATTTGTGGCGGAGCCGCTGTTGTCAAGACACGCATTATTGACGCTAATGGAAAAAATCGAAAGTGCTCTTCGTAGATAATTTATGCTATGCATCTTTCGTATGCCAAGATCTTTGTGGGTGTAAAAGAAAACGAGGAATCCGCGAGTGTGCATTGATTTACGTACAACAAATTGCATTTATTCACCTCACTCACGACCACACTGACCCACAGTCCGGTACATACTAAGTGGAATTAAACCATAACAAGAAACAATAAGGTTTACTAATTCCTCACATTGAGCAGTACTTAGGTAGGTCGATTAATGAATGTCATTTTTATAAAACCAATGAAAGAAGATATGTGAGTCATAAAAGTAAGTATTTACTAAACTATGGCGGCGGTAATAGTAAGTATTTCGATTGTTTAGTTTTTCAAAAACTATATTATTATAAATATTATTGTTATATTCAGATTTAAATGAACGTAAGAAACGACCCTAACACCGATGAAATGGGATGTAGCTAGGAAAAGTCCATCAAGTGAGGAAGAAAAGCTGAATCGCAAGTGTGTTAATGAGAGGGATTGGTAACTTCTGGTCTAAAATATCTAATCTGTCGACAATAGCACGTAACTCCAGGTCGAAACGAAATCAAATTTCACTACGACACCCGTTTTCATAACACCAAAAATTAATTTTTTTGTGATGGATTGTATAACATTTAGCATCAGGTTCTCGTAATTTACGCAGACTGCAATGAGGTATTGTTATGTTTATGTAAAACGTAATGAAATAATGAACTGCGACAGTTTAGTAAAATATATTGTTGAGTAACAGTCAAATTAACTACTATTGCGTCACTTCACGACACAGCATTAAAAAATTGGATTTCAACAATGGTTTTGTCTACTTTTTGCTTTTGATTGGAAGTTTAACGACCACCGTGAGCAACTCAATGGGCTATAAGCAGTCGCCCGTCCCTAATTTATGGTCAATGGTTCCAGGGAAGGGAGAAAACCAGTGCCGTAAAACAAACACAGCATCCATGCCTCACCGGGATTCGAACCCGGACTCCTTTCGGACGAATGATCAGAAGCCATCGCTTAGACCTCCGCACCACAGGAGCGGCTTTGTCTACTTCCGTTATCCATCTCCGTTACATCGAAATTTGATGCATGGCATGAACTTTACCGCTGTTGGGAAAGATACATAGCGTGAAAAACGGCTGCTTTCTGTAGTCACAGACATAAAACGCTTCCGCAGCCGGGTGTCGGTAAAGCGTGAGCGCCGTGTATTTGGAAAGATCACATCATTGGTCAGCGCTCTGCGCCCAATTAGATAAGAATTAGGCAGATTTCTTGCCTGTGACGAAGTCTTTCTGTTACCCATTTCCGTTACATCGAAATTGTTTGCACTTGTCGGGAAAGATGCATGTTACCTAAAAGGAAGAT
The DNA here is from genome assembly GCA_039090855.1 of Macrothele yani. Lineage (NCBI taxonomy): Eukaryota > Metazoa > Arthropoda > Arachnida > Araneae > Macrothelidae > Macrothele > Macrothele yani. The sequence goes on from CM077023.1 coordinate 22,428,345, forward strand.
GCAATGGCCTCATGGTCACAAAGCCTAGACACTGGATGATTGGAAACATAAGATTTGGTCCAACGAATCATCATTCACGTTTTTTCCAGCTCCGAAGAGAGTTCACCATTGGCGAATACCTAAGCAAGTGTATAATCCTGACTATCTTGTGCCACCCGTCGAACATGATGGAGGATCAGTAATGCTTCGGGCAGAAATCTATTTGTATTCTTTAGATCGTATCGTCATTCTTAAAGGTGCTAATTACAGCCACTGCGTACTTTGATATTCAAGATGACCAATTTTTTCCCGTAGTGCAAATATTGTTTCCCGTAAATTATGCTCCAATGCACATAGCAGTCGTTCAATATTGGACTATTCTTCATACAAGAAAGCTGTATCTCTCTCTCCTCTCTAATTCTATCCACATGGACTCAATAATATTTAATTCCGGTGATTGTGCATTCCAAGAAAGGTGTTTATAGTTTCAGGATCCTCAAATCAAGTTAGGAAACATCGATTTATTTGAATCTATCCCACGGTGAATACAAGCAAATGTAGAAGCAAATGGTAGCTCAAAACTCTATTGAAACATAACTACTGCTCTTTTTAGAGGTGTTTCCATTATTATTTTCCATTATACTTTTTATGCTTCGAGCATTTTTTTTTTTTTGCTCTTGGGATATCAAGGGCTAACCTGAAGAATAAGTAAATTCATATTCTTATTTATTCTCTTTGTTCTACTACTTATCATCCGTTTTACATGAATGCGAAGGAGATGAATACTCAAGTTCGTGAAAAGTTTTTTTAGTAGGATATCCAACAAAATTAGGAAAAGGTAAATCTCGCCGCAGGTTCCTTGATGTTCTACTTGATGCCAACTTATACACCCGCTGCTGGCAGAGCTAAATGATTAGCTCGGTAAATTACTCGAATCGACTTTCACCAGAAGATCGAGAAATCTTATTGAAATGTGTCAAGTGGGGATTAGAACAAGCAGCAGATTTTCGCGAGCACAGGAATCCTAGTTCAATGTTCGAATCGCCAAGTCGCAGCTGTCTGTCACGGCAAGCAAAGGGGAGTGAAATATGTTAGAAGCCATTATTATATAAAGAGCGTCTTAAATTTGCGAATGAGGTGAAGCTAAGTGCATCAATTATGGTGGATTACGTTCCTTTTTGCTGTAAACAGGAACTAGCATTAACGACATCAGTAACGAAGCAAGTGTGATAACCCCTTGAGAATCGAGTGCGAGATGAAATAGTCCACCCGTAATTAAATATTACTGAATTCAAAATGAAAAACGAAAACAACGACAAAAACTCATAAGTTTCTCAACAAGGCATCCTAACAGCTTAGAGACAAAGAGTTCAGTGCGAAAGAAATACGAGAGAGAATCAAAAAGGAAAGGCAACGTACCCTTTAATACCGGTAATTGTGAGCAAATGAACTTAACGGTTATCTCATTTCTCCCCACACACTACATTAACAAAAGTCACCGGACATTTCTTCAAAAGCAAATGAACGGATCCGCTGCGTTGTTAAGACGCGCGGTACAGCTGCAAACGGTATAAAAACAAGCCTGCTGCTGACCGCGATCATATCGCATTGCGAGGTTGAGTGATAATGTCGCGGCGGAAGAGAACTGACTTTGAGAAAGGAAAGGTTGTTGGGTGCTATATTAGGGAGTTGTCCATAAGAGAAACCAAGAGGCATTTAAACATACCCTAGTCAACTATTTTTTTTTGTTTTTTTTTATTGGAGGTTTAACGACCACTGTGAGCAACTCAATGGGCTATAAGCAGTCGCCCGTCCCTAATTTAGGGTCACTGGTTCCAGGGAAGGGAGAGAGCCAGTGCCGTAAGACAAACACAACATCCATGCCTCACCGGGATTCGAACCCGGACACCTTTCAGGCGAATGATCAGAGGCCATCGCTTAGACCACTGCGCCACCGGGGTGGCTCAACTGTTTTGGATGTACTGAATAAGTGGAAGACATATGGCGTGCCTGAAGTAGCAAAAAGCACCTGCATACCAAAGAAAATCAGTGACAGAGGACGTCGAAGCCCCAGGAGATTCGTTACAGCTAATCGAGCCGCTCAGGCGGCGCAGTGGTCTAAGCGATGGCTTCTGATCATTCGTCCGAGACGGGTCCGGGTTCGAATCCCGGTGAGTCATGGATGTTGTGTTTGTCTTACGGAACTGGGCTCTCTCCCTTCCCTGGAACCAGCGGCCCTAAGTTAGGGACGGGCGACTAATTATAGCGCATTGAGTTGCTCACGGTGGTTGTTAAACCTCCAATCCCCCCCCAAGAAAAAGGCTAATCAGCGGGGTACTGCACAAGACCTCAGTGAACAGGCGAGTTAAACTTCTGCAACCTCGGTATGTACATGTACCATTCGCAGAGAACTTCATTCTATGGGTTACCGTGGTTGTGCGGCTGCTCATAAGTCCATTTCCACTCGGAATGCTATTTGTTGTTTAGCATGGTGTAAAGAACATTTATCGTGGACCGTAGATCAATGGAAACGGGTCCTATGGACTGATGAATCCAGATACACGATCCATCAGTCTGATGGCCGTGTGTGGGTATGGCGGAAGCCGGGGGTACGCTATTTACCACAGTGTACTGTTCCTACGGTAAAGTTTGGAGCTGGCAGTGCACTCGTGTGGGATTGTTTTTTGTGGTATGGTCCTGGCCCATTGGTTATCATTGACAAAACTGTTAACCAGCACGTCTACCTCGATATTCTGGACAATCATGCTCTACCAACTCTGTGGCAATACTATGGAACCGAGCCTTGTTTGAACCAGTTGGATAATGCACCAAGACATAAAGCAAGGGCTGTTACTGCGTGGTTTGACGATAATTCCGTATCGTGTGTGCATTGGCCAGCACAGAGCCTTGATCGTAATCCCATAGAGCACCTAAGGGACAAATTAGAGCGCCGCATAAGAAGTTTGGAACGAAAGCCTACTACTAACGGCAGCATTATGTACTAAATAAAAGCGCATACCTATCGCTGTGTTCCAAAACCTTGTCGAAAGCATGTCTCGAAGGGTCAGTGCATGCATTAAGGCCAAAGGTGGACCGACACCGTACTGTTGTATGTCAATAAATGCTATGTTGTTTCTTTTCTAGGTGTCCGGTGACTTTTTCAATATAGTGTATTACTTAATTGGGCGAAGCCATTCGCGAAATCTTAGAGATAATTACCAACAGTGAAGCTTACAATGATAGCGTCTGTCTGTAACGTACCAGATGATGTGACGTACCTGCCAGAAGGACGCACACGACATAGAGGCAGATAGGAATCAGAATATAATGTCCGCGTAGCTTAATTGGTAGAGCAACTTATTCCGGAATGAGTGGACCCGGGTTCGAACCCCGCGTAGACCAAAAATGACGGAGAAATTTACTTCGTTATAATGGCGCCCGAACTATCCGGATGACCCGACCGTTCAAAATCTCGCATTGGTGTGATGTTATTTCCACACCGCGAGATAGGAAAAATAAGAGAATCCTTTCTCCAGCACTTCGAAAGAAAAGAAAAATAAGGGGGAGAGGATGTAACGTACCAGATGATGTGACGTACCTGCCAGAAGGACGCACACGACATAGAGGCAGATAGGAATCAGAATATAATGTCCGCGTAGCTTAATTGGTAGAGCAACTTATTCCGGAATGAGTGGACCCGGGTTCGAACCCCGCGTAGACCAAAAATGACGGAGAAATTTACTTCGTTATATGTCTAGAATTGCCACCAGTCTAAAACCTGTTCGTCAAATAATGCTGCGTTTTCTCTCATGGTACTGCATGCCCAACCAACATGACGCCTCGTTTCTGTGAACGGATAACTATATTTGCATCTATTCATTTATTGCCTAGTCAAGTCACCGCGTTCAAATTGTTAAAGTGTTCTATTATTCAGTTTGCAGGTTACCTTCCTTGAAAAAGCCACCTGGTTGATTTGCGAAATATTGGAAACTAATTTCTATTATACTCCAATAAATGCGGATTACTATCATAGTTATACTATGTTGAGTATAGTTGGTATACAGTTCCTGTTTTTTAATTAGTTAGTAAATGATTTCTGGATGGTCTTTTCACTCTCTCGCTCTGGTTAGTTCCAAGATTAGTTTGTCCTAGTTCAATCCGGCTACAAAAAATGCTGGCTTCTCATAATTTTTTCCGAGGTTGACCCGAGTTCGAGTCCCAAATAAGACATGTTCAGTGGATTTGCCTAATGGCACTGGCTTTGTCCCTTCCCTGGAAGGAGTGACCCTAAATTAGCGACTATTGATTGCTCATACCCCTTAGAGTTGCTTGTGGGGATGGTTAAACCCAGAAACAAAAACAGAAAAAAAAAGCACGTCTTACCCGGATTTGGAACCCATTCTTGCTTGAACCCTGGGACTGGCAGAAAACAGTGAACTTCATGTACAAATATGAGTAAGAAAGTGCAAAAGTAATTGAAGTATGGCGTGAACAGGAAACAACAATTCTTCTATTTTTCCCTTCTACCAGTCTGCTAGAACGGTCCTCTACTAGCCCAGTATGTTATCAGGTAACCGGGAAGATTTTTCCTGTTACCTGATAACATAGTGACTGGATTCAGGCCCTAAATTAGGGACGGGACTCCTTTATAGCTCTTATAGTTGCACACGGTGGTCGTTAAAACCCGAACAAAAACACCGTCTTCAGATTACACGGTTGCCAGCCGATTATCTCTCCTGCTGAAAAGTTAAGAGGTGCATCCTCTAGAGAGTTCATTTCATTTTGAGAGTTTCTTTCCGTTTTTGTTTTGTTATGTTTTTATTCTGATGGAGTGATATTTCATGCCGTCATCATCGACGCGATTAACGAGATCATAGCGCTGATCTGTCATTATCGTTGAGCTTGATGTTCATCATTATCCCTTTCTCCATTCATTCGTGTATGCCATCATTGATCGCACTACTCTGACTTCAAATAATTTTCAATAGGGGCCGTCCATAATGTACGTCCGAGATTACGGGAGGATGGGGGAGGGGTTTCCTGACAACCAGACCAAATGTGACATGTGGGAGGGGGGACGTTCAGCAATTCGAACGTCCAGCGGCAAAAATATAGGGGATGCTGTGTCTTCGTTTTGTTTTCTCTTTTTTTCTTCTTTTAACAGCTATAAAAAAGGTATGGAATATTTCAGATTTCTGATGATATTTAGCTAAATCATAATATTAAGTTCTCGTATTGCCGCCCCGGTGGCACAGTGGTTTAAGAGATGGCTTTTGATCATTCGTCCGAAAGGGGTCCGGGTTCGAATTTTGGTGAGGCATGAATGTTATGTTTGTCTTACGGCACTGGTTCTCTCCCTTCTCTGGAACCAGTGACTCTAGATTAGGGACGGACGACTGCTTATAGCCCATTGAGTTGCTCACGGTGGTCGTTAAACCTTCAATCAAAAACAAAAAATTCTCGTATTTGTACTGCCACATCTATCGTGCTTTTTAAAAGATAATATGATTAGATAATATAATATTGCAACCTTGAATGCGTGCGTTCATTTTTAGATCTTTATTTCAGAATGATAAAGTTCGGGTAGCATTTGGGAATAAATTAATAACTAAATAATAAATATTTTCTGAAGAAATGGAAGATTCCTTCAAATAATTACATGTTTTCTTTGTTTTTCAACGACTTCTAAAAGCAGGTGTCAAAAATAAAGGGGGTTGAGGGAATTAGGACGTACTTTATGGACGGGGAAAATTCTAGAATATTTATTAAATATTCTAGAATTTTCCCATACCGGAAAAATTCTAGAATAATTTTTATCTATTTCTTCTTACGCTGATCTTCCTTCGCTGTATCATATTCTATTAATATGTGCATATACAGTATGGCCATAGATTGGTAAGAGGTAAGATGCACCTCAATTCTAAACTCGAGCGTGGCAAGATCATAAAACAAACAAAGTGTATTGACGTGACCAACCTTAAAAAGCATCATAATACCTTCAAATTGGAACTGAGGAACATATTCTCTGCTGTAGAAGGTCTAACATCAGAAGAAGAAGACATCTCTGAAGTTAACAGAAAAGTAACCAAAGTTCTTGTGGAAACAGCAACAAGATTAGGTGGGTCGAAGAACAAGTTGCATGTGAACAAATTATCAGGAAAAACCAAAATGTTGATGCAAAAAAAAGAGAGCTGAGGACAACTAAAGAAGATGTGACTTCCAAAGTGAAATATATAGAGCTATGCAAGACAGTACGAAAAAGTATCGCTGAAGACGTAAGGAAATTCAACTGTGAACTAGTGAGGAAAGCAATTGAAAACAGCCAAAGCCTAAAGATAGCAAAGGGACATCTCAGTAAGGGAAGAAAACAGATTATGGCACTGAGAAAAGAAGATGGTTCTGTAACAAGAAATAAAGGCGAAATTTTGACAAGAGTGAAAGATTTCTACTCCAAATTATATGAAAAGGATGATGCATGTACTCCAGACATCATGAAAGGTACCAGTACCAGAGTTCTTCCAGTCCTCCCAGCAGAAGTTGCACATGCAATCAAGAACATGAAGCGAGCAAAAACTCCAGGAGAAGATGGAATTACTGTAGACATCATAGAAAAAGTAAGTGGAGAAATTGAAACAGTACTCCCCAAGTTTTTACTCGATGCCTTAATGAAGGGAAGATTCCTGAGGATTGGAACAACGCTACAATGATCCTGCTACATAAAAAAGGTGACATTGAGGAACTCAGGAATTACAGACCTATCAGTGGTTTATAAAATCTTCACTAAAGTCCTTTCACACCGCTTCAAGGTAACACTGGACATGGCTCAACCGAGAGAACAAGCTGGATTCAGGAGTGGCGGCTACAGCACTATAGATCATATCCACGTACTGAGAGAACTAATTGAAAGAGCGAGGGAATATGAACTTCCATTGTGCATGGCTTTTATCGATTATGAAAAGGCCTTTGATTCAGTGAAACCATCAGCAGTTAAAATGGCTTTGAAATTCTGCGGTGTTGAAGATGCATACATTAATATTATTAATAACATCTATGAAAATGCAAGTGCAAAGATTCGGCTGTTTGAAAATACAGCACACATAAAAATTGGAAAGGGAGTGAAACAAGGTGACACCATATCTCCCAAGCTCTTTAATGCCACATTGAAAAATGTTTTTCAATCACTGAACTGGAAAAACAGAGGGATAAAGATTAATGGAGATTAACTCACCTTCGTTTTGCTGATGACATAGTCATTTTTGCAACTACCCCAGCAGAGCTGCAGAGTATGATCCAGGAACTTGCTGACAAGAGTAAAAAATTGGGATTAAAAATGAACTTTCAGAAGACAAAAGTGATGTACAATGCTTTTACAAGAAATGAAGATTTGTCGAATGGTGGAGAAAGCTGGAGATAACATGCACGTACGTTTATCTTGGACAGCAGATATCAAGTGAGGGTCACATTGATGAAGAAATTAATCGGCATATAAAACTTTCCTGGAGAGCTTTTGGAAGAAAGAGTATAATTTTCAAAAGCAATATGCCATTATGTCTTAAAAGGAAAGTGTTTGATCAATGCATCCTTCCAGTGCTTACGTATGATCCAGAGACGTGGACCTTAACTAAAAGAGATATACAAAAGCTGCAGACAACTCAGAAAAGCATGGAGAGGTGCATGCTCGGTGTAACAAAGAGAGATAAGAAGAGGAACTCGTGGATCAGAAAAATGACAAGAGAGGAAGACATGATCAGAGCAAAATCTCTGAAATGGTAATGGGCTGGACATACTGCTAGAAGGACAGACCATCGATGTACAGTCGAAATTTTAGATTGGATTCTAAGGGACAGGAAAAGACCCAGAAGAAGACCACATGGAAGATGGGTGGATGAAATTCGAAAGTATGCGGGAGTAACATGGAGAAGACTGGCACAAGACAGACCGTTGTGGAAGAGGCTTGGAGAGACCTTCGTCCAGCAGTGGATTGATAATGGTTGACAATGGTGATGATGATGATGATACAGTATAGCTTTCTCTATCGTCTTAAGTCTTCCCAAATATTTGTAATCTAACTTTAAATGTTTTCAGAACTTTTTTTCAAAATTTCGGCTATCAGTATCTTTACAGCAGTAAAGCATTAAAAATAGCGTAGTTTTGCTTAGTGCATTGGTGACAGTTTTGTGCGTAGGTTGCAGAAAAATAATATTTATTCTCTTTAGTTTATAAAGTGAAATGTCACACAATGCCAGTGAAAACTGCGTTCATTTGAAAAATATTTCAATAGTGCTTTGCTTTGAAAGCATTGTATTGAAAAAGCGAGCTCACCAAATTTCTAGCTTCGATAGAAAAAAGTGTCATAAATGTATCTCCTTTGCTCACACGCCACAACCAGAGACTGATTCTTTTTCTAATGCATTAGATGAGATACCATCTTTGGTAATCGAAGATAGGATAATTAAGGGTCTACCGTACGCATGTCCTCGGAAGCATTTCAGTTAATTATGTTAAGCACTTACATGACTTCACCCTGATACGAGTGTAATATTGCGTTTTTAATCTAGTCAAAAATTGCGAACAATTTAAGTGAGAGTAAATAGCAAATGGAGACCGCTGTTGAGATTGCCCAGTTACGACAGAGCATGTGTGTGTTACCAATATTTATCCACTCTTCTAAGAAATGCACAGGCTGATTGCTGACGTGAGCTACTTACTTCTTCCTTGTTTTCACACATTTGTTATTTTTGAGCAAACTATTCTAGACGCGTGAAAAAGTTATTGAACTTGGTACAGACGGTACGTCCGTGTTCAAGTGTAACGGTGCATGAAAACAACGTTGAAATTGGCTGCTCACCCGATGCAATGACACAGAATCTTTTAGTGATTACTCTATCACTGAAAGAACGTCACAATATAGAATTAATCTCAGTTTGATGAAGGCATGTCGTTCAATTAAATTATGATAATTAATATTTTCTTCCTCCCTGCAGGTTGCTTCTCTTTACTTCAGTTAATATTTTGCACAATTTACGTATCATGGGTTTAGCGAATGGTCAGAGATTTGCGTTTCTGGCCAATCGTCCGAGTTGTGTTCAGGTTTAAGTCGATCATGAGGGATGGCTGGCCTGTTTACCTTACGGCACTAAAACCAGTGGTACCAAATTAGGGACGGGTTTCGGAGTTTCTACTGACATTTGGAGGTCCATTTGAGGGTTTTTTGAGGAGTCCAAAACTCAGGGGTTGAAGATATCAGAGCCTTCTAAAACCTGAAGTTTGAGATCCCTGAACATGCTTCATTTTTCCATTTCTTTGCCACTCTTTACCTCCCGGTGGCGCAGAGTCTTACGGCACTAATTTTCTCCCTTCCCTGGAACCAGTAGCCCTAAATTAGGGACTGGCGACTGCTTGGTGTCGTTACACCCCCAAACGAACAATTTTTTTCACTTTTTGTTATATCAACAGAAAAAAGGGTAAGCATTTTTCCTTTTGTTTACAAGGTTTCAAGTTCAAAATCGGAATTTCAACTCTCCTTCGCCTTTCCTTGTAAAGTCGTTTTGTGTTCACCGTGAGCGCGCAGTAGCGTTTTTCACCATTAGTTTCGCTTTGAGCGAAAGAAAAATGCTTTTTTTTTTATTTTTTTTTTGATTGGAGGTTTAACGACCACCGTGAGCAACTCAATGGGCTATAAGCAGTCGCCCGTCCCTAATTTAGGGTCACTGGTTCCAGGGAAGGGAGAGAGCCAGTGCCGTAAGACAAACACAACATCCATGCCTCACCGGGATTCGAACCCAGACCCCTGACGGGCGAATGATCAGAGGCCAGCGAGAAAAATGCTTGTTCTGTGCCTTGATATAGCAAGAAGTGACTAGAAAGTGAGAAAATGCACGTTTCAAGAAAAATTTGTTTCAAAAACCGGTACTACGTTGTTTACTATGTCATGAGAACTATTTTACAGGCTTTGACAATAGCTCAGATTCTATCACGGACAGGTTCAGTACCGATTTTGAAATTTAAATCCGCTTTGAAAAAGGAAAAATGTTTGCTCTGCTGATTGGTTTTGAAGAAAAGACTGTTAGAGAAATAGGCAAATATGCATCTTATTGGCTAAAGTTCTTAAAAACTACAAAATCCCTGTTTTTCAGTGCTTCCAAAGATATTAGAAACGAAGAACATGATAAAAAATACGAATATAATCAGAACCAGAAATGAAAATCACAATCAGAAGAGAGAAAGAGCAGGGAAAACACGCAACTTGGCCAGAAAAATTCTAAATTCTGAAAATCACGGAGCATTCTCCTCCCTGCTAGAACACTTTCAGGCGGATTCAAATATTTTTGGCCTGCGGACGGCCATGAAGACGTCTAAAACATATTGAAAACACATTAAACTTCTCGCGATATTTAAAACATCCCAAAATTCCCGAAATGCTTAATACGTGTTAGAAACTTGAGAATAAACTTTACATATGTTAAATAACATTATTTCGCTGAGATTTTCGGTACTACGTAACGGGCCAATGATTTCCGTAGTGACTGCAGAGAATTCCTAGTACTTGGCGTGTCTGGGTCTTCTTAAAGGCAATGGCGAGGTGAATGACAAATTTTATCCAATCACATCTATTGCTCACCCTATCAGAACAGGACCGAGTGCATGACAACTGGGAAAGGTGAGCTGAGAATACACTGCTGTTTTTTTGAAAATGCAACACCAGGTAAAACGCATGTGCGATCGAACTGAATCTCGTAGGATGTTTCGGTCAGGTGAGGAGGTGCAAAGCAAAGCAAATGATTACAAATGATTTGTGCCAGTCACGCCCTTGTAGCTGTCCCGCAGGAGGTGTAAAAGTAGGACGCATTGGATAAGTTGCCGTAGTCGGTTCAAGGGAATTGTGGAAGTAAGGTAGTGATAGTAACTGAGTATGTCACGCGCTGCAGCAGAAGACGGGACTCGTGCGTACAACTGACGGACTTTGAGCGAGGTCGATGTGTTGGATTGCGGGATGGCGGACTTTACTTCCGCGACATCGGCGCTCTTGTTGGACCAAACGAGAGCACAGAGATGCGAATATGACGTCAATGGGAAGATAAAAGTCTGACTCACCGACGTGAGGGGGTCTGGAGACTAGCGACCGAGGAACGCACGGGAAGACCGTCATCTCCACCGTAAAGCGTTGGCGGACCGAACAGCCACGTCTTGGGGGTTAGCACAACAGTGGAGGTTTGTATCACATCAAGGGTTGCCTGCAAATTCTGCCCGACGTCATTTGTTTCGACTTTCCTTGACCTCAAACCACAGATGTCAGCGTCTGCAATAAGGCCAGGCACGCAGACACTGGGGTGATGGGTGACAGAGAATAGTGTTTTCTGACGAGTCGCGGGTCAACCTAATGACTCATGATGGACGCATCCTTGTACGGAGACACTGTTGGGAACTGCTGCTCTCGGCATTCATTATGTAGCGTCATAGGGGCCCGACACCGGGCGTTCTGGTGTGGTGCTGCTGTTGGGTTCCATTTACGTTCCCACCTCTTACACATTGCAGGAACCACGGCCGGCCAGCAGTACATCGCGGCAGTTGTGGAGGCTGAAGTGCTGCCATATTTGCAGACGGACCCAGATGCTACCTTTCAATAGGACAATGCCGGACCACACATGGCCCGGAATGACTTACAGCTGCTAGATACCCGACATGCGTCACGTGTTCCTCGGCTAGCGCGTTCGCCTGATTTTTCGCTCATTGAACGAGTGTGGGATATGATCTAGCGATGCCTGGCTCGTCACGTTCTTCTTCCAATTACCGAAGGTGAGCTTTGGGCACATATCTAGACAGCATGGAATGGTTTTCCGCAGTGTGACATCCAAAATCACTTCCAGTCGATGGCACGCCGTCTGCGAGCCGTTATCGCCGCTGATTTCGGTAACCAAAATACTGAGCATTGTGTTTTCAACATCACTTACAGATCTGTACCTCTGATCATTTACGTCTTGTATCATAAGTTAATGCCCCCTATAAATATCCCTTCAATGTCTCACGTATTTCTTGGTGTTGCATTTTCAACAGACAGCAATGTAGCTTCCAGCAAACGAAGGGATATTGCGAATTTCGTGAACAAATATGACAATTTCACCTCTCGCCCGTTAAATGAGCAACGAAAGAAATCGAAAAAGTTCAAAGCATAATAATTAACAGTAGTCAATTGTTTTTCTCTAGGAGAAGCCGTATTGCCAGTGAAAGAGGCAATGCTGGAGGGGATCTGGCAGTAACTGGATTCTCACGGGTATATATGCCGTGTTACCGTGGAACGGCGTTTTAATCACACATAAAAAAAATCAGTATATTATATTTGTTTCAGTTTTAAGGTGGACGTCAAGTAATTTTGCTTCCTATACTTCCAATGGAAAAACTTTTGTACACATTTCCTTCACATGTTCCCAAGGATGAAAATTTGAACATCGATTAAAAGTAACTTCACATTATAACTTGAAATACTTAATATTTTCTAAAACATAACCATAATTATATTAAAAATCAATAACTTTTCCTTTGGTGGTGTTGAAACCAGAAAAAGAGATGGCGCGACCTGTACTTTGATGGCAAACAAATGTTGGATTGCATAATTAAGGTTATGCTTTAGGAAATATTAAGTAATCCAAGTTATAAAATGAAGCTATTTTAATCGATGTTCAAATTTTCATTTTTGGGAACGCATTATTTGTGAAGAAAATATGTACAGAAGTTTTTCCATTGGAAGTATAGGAAGCAAAATTATTTGACGTTCACCTTAAATGTAAAGTTTAACACGAGTTGTGAACATTTAAATTAGTTGAAATTTTCTTAACTCTCTTGTGTTTGAAATATTGGTGATTCATCGTACATATACGAGGACTTAGCTGAAAAACTTAGTGAGTGAGAGAGAGAGCTGCTTCCCTTCTACATGAAAAATGCATCGTCAAAATCTAAATATTTCTCGCTGCCATTGGCAGCCCACCTTCCATTATCTTTCTTACAACATTTTCATCTCAAATGCTTTTATTTTTTTATTTCTGCAACACTTACCGACAAATCTAGATTGCAAGCCAAAGTAACATACAAACACCCCGACATTATATAGTTCAACTCCATCAGATTTGAACAGTTTTTATTACCCTTCATTTTGTTTGTGTTTATTGTGCCATGAAGGCAACGTAAGCTTCACGCACAACATGTAATGTGAAAAGCCCAAAAAACTTAACAATACCATTCCACCTGACAGAAAGAGTGTCGTATTGTAAAATGTGTGTCACTTTTTTCATTAACATGGCCGAAGATTTCTTTGATATCAGATTTAAAAATGAAGGACAAAATGTCAAGCAGGGTAAATGACATTGCTCTTACAAAACTAAGTGCGATCACTATTTTTCAGTTTGTATATTTTTTTTCCTTTCAATAGTAGCAGCAATTAAAAAAAAGGGACGTGTTATTTCTTTCTTTAGTAGTAACAATCAGTTTTTATTATACACTCGATCCCTAAAAACGGTAGTGATACTACACGTCTCGTGTTTTAGTTCCCCCGTTAAAGAAATCTCTATAACGAAGTAAATTTCTCCGTCATTTCTGTCCACGCCAGGATTCGAACCCGGATCCCCTCATTCCGGAATAAGTTGCTCTACCAATTGAGCTACGCGGACGTTTTTTATTCTGATTCCTATCTGCCTTTATGTCGTGTGCGTCCTTCTGGCAGGTACGTCACATCTCCTGGTACGTTACATCATCTCCCCCTTATTTTTTTGAAGTGCTGGAGAAAGGATTCCCTTATTTTTCCTATCTCGCGGTGTGGAAATAACATCACACCATTGCGAGATTTTGAACGGTCGGGTCATCCGGATAGTTCGGGCGCCATTATAACGAAGTAAATTTCTCCGTTATTTTTATTCTACGCCGGGATTCGAACCCGGATCCCCTCATTCCGGAATAAGTTGCTCTACCAATTGAGCTACGCTGACGTTTTTTATTCTGATTCCTATCTGCCTTTATGTCGTGTTCGTCCTTCTGGCAGGTACGTCACATCTCCTGGTACGTTATATCATCTCCCCTTATTTTTTTGAAGTGCTGGAGAAAGGATTCTCTTATTTTTCCTATCTCGCGGTGTGGAAATAACATCACACCATTGCGAGATTTTGAACGGTCGGGTCATCCGGATAGTTCGGGCGCCATTATAACGAAGTAAATTTCTCCGTCATTTTTAGTCTACGCCGGGATTCGAACCCGGATCCCCTCATTCCGGAATAAGTTGCTCTACCAATTGAGCTACGCGGACGTTTTTTATTCTGATTCCTATCTGCCTTTATGTCGTGTGCGTCCTTCTGGCAGGTACGTCACATCTCCTGGTACGTTACATCTCCTAGGTGGAGCTAAGCGCAGACTTCTAATCATTTGTCCGAGATGGGTCCTGGTTCGAATCCCGTTGAGGCACGATGTCATGTTTGTCTTATGGCACCGGGGTTTTGTCTTTCCTGGAACCAGTGGCCCTAAATTAGTGACAGACGACTGCTTATAGCACATCCAGTCGCTCACAGTGGTCATTAAACCCCCAATTAAAAAAGAATGAAATCTCCATTTAGGTAAATGGTTTGACTCGACACCTTCTTCCATTACCTATTGCCAGACCTGCATGAGAGGGCAAAAGAAGGCAAAAATAGCGTGCTTCTTCTTCTGTCTTTCTTATTTCAGAGTCTGTTTGACGACCATGCGCAACTCTTGGGACTCTGAGCAGTCACCCCATTCCTAATTTGGGCCAACTGGTCCAATGAGGAGAGGGAGAAGCTCCGGGGGACCAGCGCACAACTTACACTGTAAATAAAATTTCTGAAATTCACGGAGCTTTTTCCGGCACTCCTTTCGTGAATTGAGGAAGCATATTTCTGATACAACTTTTTTTTTGTCAAATGATTTAAAAAAACTCTGAATTTCACAGATTTTGGGAACGCCAGGAAACTTCTGAATTTTCAGAAACCTTTTCGCAATACCTTTCTTATATTAACGGAAAATCTCCGTTCCAAGTTTTTCCGTATTCATATAACAAAACATTTCCGGTAATAGGAGAGATTCGCGGGAATATTTGGAAGTTCGAATCCCTGTTAAATTTCAGTAGTCTGTCGAAGTATTTGATTTTGAAGTTGTGTAGCGAGATTGGATATTGTGGATAGCATATCTCATGAGTTTTGTTTATTGTAACACAGGAATATTTAACTTCCCCCCCCACATTTTGTGCACCAGCAATTTCTTATACAATATACTGACAAGTCATAGAAGAGAAATACAACATAGCATTTATTGACAGAATATTCAAGCAAAAAAAACTGAATTTGCTTGTACCATTTTGTGGTCGTCCATGTAACACGTCTCAGAAAACTTGAAAATATCATGAAACTGGAGCGGAAATCGAACCCCGCATCTCCCGATTATGCTTCCTTCGTAGCATTATTGACATACAGTACATTAGTACAGTGTCGGTCCACCTTTGACATTAATACATGCAATTGACCCTTCGAGACATGCTTTCGACAAGGTTTTAGAACACAGCGATAGGTATGCGCTTCCATTCAGTACATAATGCTGCCGCTAACTGTTGCTTAGTAGTAGGCCTTGTTTCCAAACTTCTCATGCGGCGCTCTAATTCATCTCATAGGTGCTCTATGGGATTAAGATCAGGACTCTGTGCTGGCCAGTCCACACACGATACGGAATTATCGCCAAACCACGTCGTCACAGTCCTTGCTTTATGGCTCGGTGCATTATCCTGCTGGTACCAACAAATATCGGTTCCATAGAATTACTACAGAGTAGGTGGGGCATAATTGTCCAGAATATCGAGGTAGACGCGCTGGTTAACAGCTTTGTTCACGATAACCAATGGGCCGGGACAATACTACAAAAACACCCCCACACGAGTACACTGTCAGCTCCAAACGTGACCGTAGGAACAGTACACTATGGTAAATAGCGTTCTCTCAGCTGCCGCCATACCCACACACGGCCATCAAGCTGATGGATCGTGTACCTGGATTCATCAGCCCACAGGACCCGTTTCCATTGATCTACGGTCCACGATAAATGTGCTTTACACCATGCTAAACGACGAGTAGCATTCCGGGTGGAGATGAAAGACTTATGAGCAGCCGCACGACCAAGGTAGCCCATGGAATTGAGTTCTCTGAGAATGGTACATGTCCACACCGGAATTCCAGCACTTATACTCACCTGTACACTGAGGTCTTGTGCAGTAATCCGTCGATTAGCTGTAACGACTCTCCTGAAGCTTCGACGTCCTCTATCACTGATTTTCTTTGGCTTGCAGATACGTTTTGCTGCTTCAGGCACGCCGCGTGTCTTCCACTTATTCAGTACAACCAAAACAGTTGACTTGGGTATGTTTAAACGCCTCTCGGTTTCTCTTATGAACAACCCACTAATACACTATCTACCAACAAGTAATTGGGCACCCCTGCAATCGACGATATCTGCGGTCCTGATACACGTCACAGCCGCCGCCGTTAAATATAGTGTGAGAAACAACAACGCAAATAGTCGCATGCAAGATGCCACGCAGTTTGGAGCTCTCTGATTTCGAGAAAGGTTTAATCGTCGGGTATCACAGAAATGGCCGATACATACGTGACATATCCACCTAGTTGAATTACCCAAAATCGACAGTAGCCTACGTGATTGGCAAGTGGAAGATGAGAGGTGACTGTCGGAATGTGCCCCGACCCGGTAGACCAAAAAAACTGCGAGTTAGAGACTGACGGGTGCTGGCCAGAGAAATTCGGAAGAACCGCACTAAATCGATGGGCCACATCCGCGAGCAGTTTCAACAGGCATCCGAGAGTGTTCTTTCGATGAATACTATCCGTAAGGAAGCCCATCTGCTCGGTTATCATGGACGTGCTGCCGCCCACAAGCCTTTGATCACCAAGTCCAATAGCGCTGCTCGGCTAACGTGGTGCAAAGAACGTCGACAGTGGACTGGTGAACAGTGGAAACAGGTTCTCTGGAGCGACGAATCAAGATTCACCCTCTACTGTTCGGATGGCAGGGTCTGGGTTTGGGGTCTGCCTGAACAACGCCTCCTGCCGGAATGTATTGTGACAACTGTGAAGTTCGGCGGCGGTGGAATTATGCTATGGGGGTGTTTCTCCTGGTATGGCACGGGACCCTTGGTTGCCATCGCCTGGTAGACTCAACGCCGAAACCTACTGCACCATTTTGGATAACCATGCGCTTCCTACGTTGGGGCAGTTTTATGGGGTGGACCCATGTTACTTTCAGGATGTCAATGCCACCTGTCATGTTGCGAGGTCCACCATGGCTTGGTATGGTAACAATGGGGTTAATCGAATGGACCGGCCTGCGCAGAGCCCGGACCTTAACCCTATCGTGCACCTCTGGGATGAGTTGTAGCGTCGACTTAAGGGGTGCCCCCACCGTCCAAAATCGGTGAAGGAACTGGCCTGTCTTCTCCAAGCCGAGTGGGAGAAAATACCGCTAGCCGTCGTACAACGCCTGGTTGAGAGTATTTCCCGGAGGGTCGCAGCTGTAATTGCCGGAGGCTACACCAACTATTGAAGGAGAATAAACTTTGTTTTCCTTTGCTATCGCAGGTGTCCAATTACTTGTTGGTAGATAGTGTATAACACCCATCAATCTTTCCTTTCTCAAAGTCAGTTCTCTCCCGTCGTGACATTTTCATTCAACCTTACAGTGCGATATGATCGGGGTCAGCTGCAGGCTTGTTTTTATATCGTTTGCAGCTGTATCGCGCATCTTAACAATGCAGAGGATCCGCTCATGTGCTTTTGAAGAGATGTCCGGTTACTTTTGTCAATATAGTGTATATTGTGTTACTGTAAGAAACTGGGTACTTAACTTATTGTACAGGTGATTATGCGATGTCTATGTATCAATCTGTGTACCTCTTAAAACAAAAGCCATTATACCTAAAAAGAGTAAATTTTGTACTTCGGAATTCTGTGAAATAATACTACAAAAAAGTACATTTTTTAAAGATAATTGAAAGTCATTGTCAGTTTTAAAATATCAAGTTGTAAAGCATTGTGTTGCTTCGAAAAATCACGATTAAAAATGCTTAATTTAATTGTGAAAAGTCTTTCTTTTCACAATTAAACAGAGAAAAAATTATTATAAATCTATTCAAAACAAAATATAGGTTCGTAATAATTTTTTTCTCCTACAAAAAAAAATATTACAAACCCATTCAGAAAAATAATAAGCTCCAACAGAAAATAAAGTGACTAAATTACTTGCATTAATGAAAAAAATGTTCATCGGCGCCCAACTTGTTACGATGAAGAGTTAAATCTTCGAGTGTTTCTGGCTGAGTGGTTAAAGACGCGCGCGTTATCTGTTGAACACACCCAAACGACGGGGTTTCGATCCTTACAGCTGCGAACGAATTGTCTGGTGTAAGGGCTGAAAAGTGCAGGTTCTCTGTTTTTTGCGAAATTTCAGTTTAAGGTGGACGTCAAGTAATTTTGCTTCCTATACTTCCAATGGAAAAACTTCTGTACACATTTTCTTCTCAATTATTGCGTTCCAAAGGATGAAAATTTGAACATCGATTCAAATAGCTTCAGATTATAACTTTGAATACTTAATATTTTCTAAAACATAATTATAATTATGCAATTCAACATTTGTTTGTCTGCTGACGTCATCAAAGTACAGGTCGTGCCATCTTTTTTTCTGGTTTCAACACCACCAAAGGAAAAGCTATTGATTTTTAATGTAATTATGGTTATGTTTCAGAAAATATTAAGTATTCCAAATTATAAAATGAAGGTATTTTAATCGATGTTCAAATTTGCATCCCTGGGAACGCATTAATTAATATTTTATTTTATTTTTCGGATTGGAGGTTTAACGGCTACCGTGAGCAACTCAATGGGCTATAAGCAGTCGCCCGTCCCTAATTTAGGGTCACTGGTTCCACGGAAGGGAGAGAGCCAGTGCCGTAAGACAAACACAGCATCCATGCCTCACCACGATTCGAACCCGGACCCTTTTCGATCAGAGGCCATCGCCTTAGACCACTGCGCCACCGGGTCGGCGCTTTAATTGTGAAGAAAATGTGTACAAAAGTGTTTCCATTGGAAGTATACGAAGCAAAATTACTTGAAGTCCACCTTAAATACGGAAAAACATGAAACGGACTTTTCTGAAATAAACGGAATTTCTGACTACAAAAAATATGTGAAAAGTATGGAAGTTAAAATGAACGGGCACTTTTAAAAACCGAAATTTCTGAAAAAGACCTACCGGCAACTTTGCTGCACGTTATTTTCAGAAATTTCCTGTGAATTCACACCACTTATTTTTAACAGTGAAATATGACAAGCTCATCTTGCATGGCTAGCCGGAAACCAGCGTCACTAACCACTCGGATACTACGGAAGTCCTTCCAAGCTGGTAAATGCGCCGCATCTGCACTCCCGGGAGATTGTGCTCCAGTATATATACCGGGTTTGAGGCACATGCGCAGACACAGAGATGGAATGAGAGAAGGAGTCCCGGAACCCACTGTCATTTCATAAACACACACACACACACATACACTAGTATATGGAAAGTGTTCCGCACGGTGAACGGTATCTGGTGTTGAAATAATGTTTCATATTGGACTTTTAAAAGCAGAGATATCAAGAAAAACAGATTAAACATTTTCGTCCTCTAGTGGAGAAATTGGTCATTATTTTAGGCAGGATATGCACGTAGAATGTTTTCGTAGCCACTAGTATCAGAATAATATTTTCAGTCGGAATTTTAGAAGCGCAGATATGTGTGCAACTATTATGCTGTAAACAGAAACGTGAAATTATGCCCTGTAGTGTCAAAATTGTGCGATAAGAAAAACTTGAAATTTTATGCAAAGTATTCGCACAAGAAACGCTGTGCGGCAAAGAAAGAATTGTTTAGATCGTACTATAAGAGCTAATATCTGTCCCCATAACTTCACATAGGGTCTGCGTGATTTGAGACAATCTTGATTTGTTTTCTGAGCGAACAGTATTTCCAGACTGTTCACATTCTGTCAGCTTTGGAGGTTTACCAGGTCGTTTCTTGGCAGATTCAGTACCCATTCCGCTGCCATTTGCATATCACATCACCAACCTTTGATCTTGAGATTTTCAATGTCGCTGAAAGTCACGTACGGAGCGATTGCTTATGTGATACCCTAGTTTTCAACCTGCGCTGGAAATAAATGAACTGTGTCGATCGATGCATCTTGCGACAGTCGTGATTGTCTCATCATAGCCCCTACGAGCATATTTATAGTTGTCTGTGATGTAGTGCTTGTGTAGGACAGAATTCACTATCATGAGAGAGGTACCCGGATATGAGTGGTAAAGCAGTGGGTATTGTTAGCTGTAATGAAGAAAAGTCATTAATAAGCCAATGAAATAGTACGTGACAGAACTGATATCCGTGGAATGGTTGCATTAAAGAGAAATACATCAGAGCCTGCGCTTTCAAACTACACCAGAGAGAAAGCAACAAAGCCTGCGACACAGCTTAGAGTAAAGATTATGTGGCTGAAACTAATTTAGAAACCTCCTATGCCAGAATTCCACGAAAATATTTTCAATATCAAGTGCTGTATATCGACTTTCACCAAGCCTTCCCATAGGTGTTGTCCAAAGACGGTTAAACATAGAGTGAAATATCACCAGCTGTCAGGTCTGAAACAAGAAACAAACGCCATGAGACCTTTGATAAGGCTTGGAAAACTCGAAATGAAATAGGAGATACTCATTACTTATCTTCTGAAAAACCTTGTTCAAAAATATGTCACAGTCATAGCACAATATCTGACGGACAGGGCAATTCTGTATTTTATAGAATTCGTTGGTCATACAAGCAAGTTTTTAACAAGTTGGAAAGATTCCTGCCGAGAGAGACAGTTGAAATGGACGACATACACTGGTGTGCAAAAATTAAGGACGAAGAGGAGAAATTGGCATAACAGCGGCACGAGCAGGCAGAACGGACCGAAAGACCACTCAGGAGATAGACTAGGGTCCGGTACGGTAGGGCATGCGCATATATGCAGCATGACGAGAGGGGGGGGGGGTGTCAGAAGCGTATAAAACACACGGGCGGTGTACGCTCAGCAATTCGGTGAAAGCTATTGCACGGTGAACATCGGTTTGAACGACGTCGAGTTGCTGCCACCGTGTGATATGGCCAACAGGCAATCCAGTAGACGACATCTGGATGACTTTGCCGAGGTCGCGTCATTGGGAAGTTGGAACAAGGTCGAAGTGTGACTAGTGTGGCCAAGGAGTTCGGGATCGCTCACAGCGTCCTTTCACGAGCTTGGAGAGCATTTCAAACGACAGGAACAGCTGTCCGAGAGTTTAGCAGTGGTCGTCCACGAGCAACCACGGCGGCGGACGACCATTATATTGTCTTACAGGCGAGAAGAGACAGACGTAAGACAGCGGGAGAAATTCCAAGGCACATGCAGCAGACAACTGGACGTCCGTTATCGCGTTTTACCGTGGCCAGGAGGCTGCACAAAGGTGGTATATTTGCACGACGACCAGTGTGGTGTGTGCCATTAACGCCTGCTCATCAGAGACGGCGGTTTCTGTAGTGCCAGGAACACAAGAACTGAACACATCAGCAATGGGGTCGAGTTCTCTTTACGGATGAGAGACGATTTAGTCTGATGAGAGATTCTGGACGTATACACATCTGGAGAGAGCAGGGAACACGCAATCACACCTCCAACAGCATCGAAAGGGACCGGTTTGGAGGTGGCGGAGTTCTCGTTTGGGGCGGTATCATGCTTGGTAGCTGTACTGATCTCTACATCTTCCAAAGAGGTCCAGTCACTGGTGTCCGCTATTGTACTGAGATTCTCCTGCCTCACGTGCGTCTGTTTAGAGGTGCTGTGGGTCCTGAGTTCCTCTTCATGGACGACAACGCTACACCTCATCGTACAGTGGCTGTCGCAGAGCTGTTGCAGAGTGAAGATATTCAACGCATGGATTGGCCCGCAAGGTCCCCGGACCTAAATCCAATCGAATACGTGTGGGACCTTCTCGGGAGACGCTTGGCAGCACGTCCCAGCTGCCAGCAACAATTCCGCAGCTGCGATTGGCGCTACAAGAGGAATGGGCCGCGATGCCTCAACAGCTGCTTGACAACCTCGTCTTCAGCATGGAGAGACGTTGTAAATCCTGCAACGCAGTCAGGGGTGATCATATCCCCTACGAAAGACTGGATTTTTCTTGGCAGCCGCCTGTCACATGGACGTTTCTGTCTTCTATCTAGTTGTGCCCGAAGCTACCTTTTCAATAAAGTGCCTTTGTATCCTTTGGATTCTTTGTTTGGATGGTTTTGCTCACTTGTCCCATATTCTTACATCTTGGGGATCTTATGGTATGATTTGAGTCGATGTGGAGCACTTCTGCACGACGTTACATTCGAAAAACCGTCTCGTCCTTAAATTTTGCACGCCAGTGTAAAACAGGTGTTAGTTCTGGTACATACGGTTTCAGAACAGTGACCTTGAGAAAATATTGGAGGATTTATCCATATCATACAGAATAGAATTATTTTCAGAAAAAGCGGAGACATTCTTATCTAGGTGTACAAATAAAATAATCGCCTGAGAGATGTGAGGAGGAATTGAGGAAGAGTAAAACAATTCTGCCAACGGCTGCAGCAAGAGATGAGAATGAGTTATCGTTTACGAGGAACATAACCATTTCAGATATTGTTCTGTCAAAAATTGTCCTAAATGTTATATAAAATTGATTAAAAAGTGTTCCCCTTTTTATTTAATCAATTATTTTCATGCGTTTATTGTAGTCATCAACAAACAACTCAGGCAATGGGGTAGACACTGTCATCAACAACAACTCAGGCAATGAGGTAGAACATTAACTCAGGCAATGGGGTAGACCCTGAACTGCAAAGTGTTCTTTTTACAGAAGGAATAAAAAGCGTGTAAAGTAATGCGTAACAGGACGTAGAAAACGTACTATTGCGTTGGCGTATGAGTGAAATCGACAGTGAAGCAGAGATAAGCCATGTCGGCGTAGCTCACTTGGAAGAAGAGCCACCTCCGGATTAGGAAGACGTAGGTTTGAAAAACATCACCGGCAAAAAGGTTATTTTATTGGCGCCCCAGCGAAAGTAAACCACTTGGCCGTTAGTTTTGAAAAAATTATGAGATAAGACTTCCATACAACGCACGTAATTAATGAAATTCTTTGTTCTGCCGTGAGTTCGTCCTTCAAGCATGGTTGTCGGCGGACCAGAAAATCAACGATTTCGTGCCCCCGCATGTCTAAAGTAAGGGATGATGTAAGTAAGATGACGTACTACCGCCGTTACGTATGCGCCAAATCGGCAAGTTGCAGCGATAAATCTTGCCGGCGTAATTTAGTAGGGAGAATACCCGCCTCGGAGATTTGGAAGACGTGATTTCGAATTCCAACACTTGCAGAAAAGGTTTTCCGCTACAGGCCCCATATTAAAAAGCATCGTACCAGTTTCTTGCTGAGCTAATTATCATGGATCAGTGGAGAAAAGGAAACTTCAAACCATGAAAATTTGAAATCAGAATGTCTGAATTCGTCTTACTGGACAGGTTTGTTTTATCCTACTCGACGTTGGCTAGCAAATTATAATTTAAACGTTCTTTTCTATAAGGGCGCCTTTATAATCCAGTCATTAGCTCAACGTAGAAGTGAAATATGGGCAAGTTTATAATTTAAAGGCTTGTTATTGAGCAAATCATAAAGAAGAAAAGTGCTCTTGGTACTTATATCATGAATATAAGTTAGAACATCAGTCAGTTGAGTTAATGGCAAAACATTCTGTTTCCCTGTTTTCTGAATTAATATGACCAATTCGGTGGTCAGAGGCGTGAGTTTCTGCCTAATGGTGAGATCGGGACAGATGTTTAAGTGCCGGATGAGGCAAAAGTGGTGATTTTGTCGTAAAGCACTGATTCTGCCCTTTTTACGGAATCAATATCCCTAAAGGATAGGCAATATATATACCCTGAGCAAAAAAATGAAAAAAAAGGTTAAATTCAACCATATGATTTATAGTTACAAAGGGTGTCATTTAAGCGGAAACTGAACAAAAAGAACACTAACACCGATATAAAGATGTGATCAAATATTACAGAGGATATTCACACATTTTTTAGAACGATTTTCCAGCAATATAATCAATGTTTAAAATAAAATTATTTCTTTCTTAAAGGTTCTATCTGATAGCCCTTTCTCTGGTGAACCTACGTCTAGATTTCTAAGGTAACAGGGCATTTCTTAAAATTGGTAGTGATATTTTATTCCACTGCTTGCCACAGTACTTTAGATCTGTTGTTTTCAATCATTGTTTTATGTCTGCGTTCAGAAAGCGCTATTTTTAGCAGTCCGAAGGCACAGTAGTTCACTGGTGAGACATCAGGGGGCTTTGAAGGAATAAGAGCAAAGGACTTGATACCAATCTTTTTTTTTTTTTTTTCGGAAAGAGTGGCAGATTTAGATGTGTGACCGATAGCCTTGGGTGATGGCGTCTGTCTCTCTGTCCGCACGATAACTCGCGTAAAACTGATTCAATTTCGATGAAATTTTAGTACAGTGTCAGGGGACAACTGGGGACGAACCCTATTGAAAATAGGCGAAATGGGGTCAAAGATCAGGACGTAGGAGCGGGATCCATTCCATCGACCTTATGCATAATAGCTTGCGTGAAAATGCTTCTATTGCGACAAAACTATCATGTTGTTCCGGAGGTATACTGAACCGGTTCTTTTTTTTTTTTTTTTTTTGATTGGAGGTTTAACGACTACCGTGAGCAACTCAATGGGCTATAAGCAGTCGCCCGTCCCCAATTGAGGGTCACTGGTTCCAGGGAAGGGAGAGAGCCAGTGCCGTAAGACAAACACAACATCCGTGCCTCACCGCGATTCGAACCCGGACTCTTTTCGGACGAATGATCAGAGGCCATCGCTTAGACCACTGCGCCACCGGGGCGGCTGAACCGGTTCTCTTGAATATCATCGAAATGAGCTCAAATGTCATGGCACAGCAGCGTCATTTATTCGACAGCCATTATCCTCATAACTTACGTAAAAATGCTTCGTATGTTGTTCCGGAGGTATACTGAACCGGTTCTGTTGAATATCATCGAAATGAGGTCAAAGGTCAGGGCACAGGAGCGAGATTTATTCCACAGCCATTATCCTCTTAACTTGAGTAATGATTTCTGGTATGTTGGAAATGATTTCTGGTATGTTGGGTATCATAATTAATGCATTGCATGATTTTACTAACTTGTTTGTTATAGTCTGGTTGATGGATCCGTGTTTCATCAATATTCACAATATACACTATCTACCAACAAGTAATTGGACACCTGTGATAGCAAATGAAAACAAAGTTTATTCACCTTCAATAGTTGGTGGAGCCTCCACAAGCGGCGATTACAGCTGCGACCCTCCGGGTCACACTCTCATCCAGGCGTTGTACGACGGCTAGCGGTATTTTCTTCCACTCGGCTTGGAGAAGACAGGTCAGTTCCTTCACCGATTTTAGACGGTGGGGGCACCCCTTAAGTCGACGCTCCAATTCGCCCCGAGAGGTGCTCGAAAGGGTTAAGGTCCGGGCTCTGATCAGGCCAGTCCATTTGATTAACCTCATTGTCACCATACCAAGCCATGGTGGACCTAGCAACATGACAGGCGGCATTGTCATCCTGAAAGTAACATAGGTCCACCCCGTAAAATTGCCACAACGTAGGAAGCGCATGGTCATCCAAAATGGTGCAGCAGGTCTCGGTGCTGAGTCTACCAGGAATTTCGACCAAGGGTCCCGTGCCATACCAGGAGAAACACCCCCATGACATAATTCCACCGCCGCCGAACTTCACAGATGGCAAATACATTCCGGCAGGAGGCGTTCTCCAGGCAGACGCCAAACCCAGACCCTGCCATCCGAACGGTAGAGGGTGAACCTTGATTCGTCGCTCCAGAGAACCTGTTTCCACTGTTCAACGGTCCACTGTCGACGTTCTTTACACCACGTTAGCCGAGCAGCGCTGTTGGACTTGGTGATCAAAGGCTTGTGGGCGGCAGCATGTCCATGATAACCGAGCAGATGGGCTTCCTTACGGATGGTATTCATCGAAAGAACACTCCCGGATGCCTGTTGAAACTCCTCGCGGATGTGGCTCATCGATTTGGTGCGGTTCTTCCGAATTACTCTGGCCAGCACCCGTCAGTCTCTAACTCGCAGTTTTGTTGGTCTACCGGGTCGGGGCACATTCCGACAGTCACCTCTCATCTTCCACTTGCCAAGCACGTAGGTCACTGTCGATTTTGGGTACTTCAACTTGCTGGATATGTCACGCATGGATCGGCCATTTCTGTGATACCCGACGATTACACCTTTCTCGAAATCAGAGAGCTCTGAGCTGCGAGGCATCTTGCATGCGACTGGTTGCGTTGTTGTTTCCCACACGATATTTAACGGCGGCTGCCTTGACGTGGATCAGGACCGCAGATATCGTCGATTGCAGGGGTGTCCAATTACTTGTTGGTAGATAGTGTATTTCCATCTGTCTCGAGCTAAGTGACTCTCAAAAAAGTCTACACCCTGTTCTTCGCTCAGCGACGTGCCAAGGCAAAAGGCGGTGAACATTAATTTTTGAAAAACAATTTCCAGATTCAAATCTTTGTTTATTACCTTGTTTACAGTAGCTACAGAGATTTTTATCGACTTTGCAATCGCTCTTTGGGTCGGTGGGTTTTCTTTTAGGACCAGAGACCTTGTTTTTGAAATAGTCGTAAATGTACGTACTTTCTTTGGATATTCGTTTAGTGTTCTTTTTTCGTGTTAAAAGTTATGCTTGACGATTTATCAGTTCTGTTATTAAAAATATTGCTTATTTTACATTTAGAAATGCGATCTCTATGATTTTCACAATGTTTTTTAATTACAAAATACGAATATTTCTCTTCGTAAAGATCTAAAACATAACCTTCTATCCACAGCTTGTTTACATGCGTCATTTTCTTATCAGAAGATATTTAATTGCCGCAGATGTTTCTTTCGTGTTCATCTAATACGCTGTTGCCAGTTTCAATTCTTTGAACTTCTTTAATTTTCTGCAATTTCTTACTAAAAACTTTCTAAAAAGGTGCGGATATCCTCTGTATTTCCGCTCACGTAAAGAGCTCTCACGACACACGAATTCATGCAAATTGAGTGACTTCGCTGGCGCGTTAGTTGAGCTACAGCTTAGTAGGTGCAAAGGCAGCTAGCTACTTACAAGGACATGATGCGTTTATTCTCGAACATCACTTCTCATTGAAATCCTCTGTTGCTGTTACTAAGAAATTCAGCAGTGCGTGGAGGAGGAAATATAAAACATTGTGCCAACACGTAACAAATTCGTGAGGCTGGAAGTGTTGGAAGCAGGAAGCGTGTCCGGAGTTTAAAACAGCTTAACAAATGGTATGCTTCGCATTGTTGAACAAACACCACCAGTACACTCACCGTGAAGAGTTTTGCAGAGATAGTCACAGAGCTTTCAAATCAACTGGGGAAAATGTTCCCCAAATTTTAAACTGTAGGATTGCCGATTTTCAAGGTCTTGGAGTTATACGATATGTTTGCAAGAATCCAATACTTCCATTGATTTCGCAGTTGTACAAGTAAAAGTGTTCACTTCTTAGATAGTTGGTTTCTTTTTTTAGCACATCTTTTATAAAAAAGATCGTGCTTATGTTATCGGTTTGTCCGTCCGTCCGTAGACACGATATCTCTGCAACTAATAATCCGATTTGAAAAATTCTTTTTCCATTAGGAAGCTTGAAGTATGCGAATGAGGATTCTTCATTTCGTTTTTTCCGATGCATAATTTCTCCGCTAAAGGGCGTAAATGCAGATGATATCGAATTCAAAATACATTTTATTCCATATATTTTGCTTCCAAACATCCAATTCAAAAAATCCTTTTACCTTTCGATTCCATTCATGTCGAAGATTATTTTAGGTATAGTCACTTTTCCAAGTTACGCATAGATTCTCCGTTAGAGGGCGTAAAATTAAATTGCGTTTCCCCCGATTTCTCTGCCTCTAAAACTCCGATTTAAAAAACTATTTGTGCAGCAGATACAGCTCCTAATGGGAAATATTTTGCAGATAATTTCTAGTTTCTGGTGTAAAATGGTTTGGCCACCAGGGGCGTAAGTGTTGATTTCTGCTTCTGATGTATTTGCAGCAAAATCTGAGCTTCTAAAATCTCGATTGAAAAAAATTATTTTGTGGACCGATACTACTCACGTCGAGAAACATTTTCGGAATATTTTCTTCTGAAAGCAAGGCATGGTTTTTTCCGCCAGGGGGCGTAGATATATATATCTCATTTTGTCAATATATTTTTTTTATTGGGGTAACGACTACCGTGTTGTCAATATTTCTGCTTCTAATGATCCAATTTCAAAAGTTTCTTCTTTGTTTCCGGTGTGACATGTTTTTCATAAAAATTCAAAAATTTTAAATAATTCATAGACTTTCCGCTAGGGGGAGTAAAGGTGAATTGCGCTTTCCCCGATATCTCTGCTTCTAAAACTCCGATTTGAAAAATTCTTCCTGCACCGCATACAGCTCCTGGTGGGTAATGTTATTATTCTAATTTCAATTTTTTTTATAAAATATGGTTTGGCCACCAGAGGGCGTAAGCGTTAATTTCTGCTTCGTGGGTATTTGCAGTCTCAGCTTCTAAAAGCTCGATTGAAAAAATTCTTTCGTAGAACGATACAGCTCATGTCGATAAACATTTCAGAATATTTTGCGCTAAAAATAATGCAGGATTTCCCCGCCAGGGGGCGTAGATGGATACCTTATTTCTGTCAATACTTCTTCTAAAAATCGGATTTGAAAAATTCCTTCTTTGTTAAATAGCGTTTCCGGTGCAAAATGTTTCTCATATAATCGGAAAATTTTCAAGTAATGCATAGACTTTCCGCTAGGGTTCGTAAAAGTAAATTGCGTTTTCCCCGATATATCAGCTCCTAAAACTCCAATTTGACAAATTCTTTCTGCACCGGATGCAACTCTTGATAGGAAATGTTTTGCCCATAATTTCTAATATTTGATAGAGAATGGTTTGGCCCTCAGAGTGCGTAAGCGTTAATTTCTGCATCTGATGTAAATGCAGCAAAACCTGAGCTCCTGAAAACTCGATTGAAAACATTTTTTCGTGGAGCAATACCGCTCACATCGAAAAACGTTTTGAGAGTACTTTCTTCTTTAAATAATGCATGGTTTTTCCGCCAGGGGACTTAAACGCATATCTTATTTTTCCGATATTTCTGCTTCTAAGAGTCTGATTTGAAAAATTCTTTCTTTATTGGAGAGCGTTTCCGTGGGGAAATGTTTCTTATATAATTTCAAAGTTTTCTTAGCGCACAAGAATGCCACCAGAGGGCGTAAGTTCACGTTTCCGTTTACTGCATCAATATCTGCGGGACTAAAAATCCGATTGAAAAACTTCTTTCTTCGGTCAGATACCACTAACTATGCAAATTCTGTGTGTGTAGTTTTCCAAAGTAGTGCACAGTTCCGCCGCTAGGTGCGCAAATGCTTATTCTGTTTTTCTTAATATCACTGCTTTTACATGTGCGATTTAAAAATTTCTTTCAACACCGGATGCCATTTGCCCTGTAGAACACTTTAGGCTAGTATATGAGAAATTTTCTAGTTCACAGTTCTGTCTATAGGTAGTGTTCGTGTACTTCAGTTTGCTGCTATATCGCCGCTTCTAAAAACGCTATTGAGAAATTTCTTCTTTACTGTATGCCATTCGCTACAACAGAGATGTGGAGCATTTTCCTCTTTAAATAACGCAAAGATTTCCCGCTAGCTTCGTAAAGGCCGAAAACTTCTTTTCGCTATTTCTGCTTCCCGGAGACGTATTTTGAAAAGTTCTTTTCCCTTAGGCATAGCTTTTTCCATGATGAATAATTTTCTCCTATTTTCAACTTTTCGGTTATGCAAAATTTTTCCGCTAGCAGACGTAGACTTGACTTATATCATGTTTCCTTCTATATTTCTCCTTTTAACTGTTCGATTTGAAAATCTCTTTGTCTTTGGTACCTTCCTTGTAGAATGAGAAGCCTTTTGTTCGCCATTTCTTAGTCTCCGTAACATGTTTTTTAGCTGCTGGCGAAACTAAGTAGCTGTTTCTATTTGTGGATGTTTTATCGATTGTTGGAACCAGTTCATTGTTTCCCAAACCGGTTCCATTGACTTTGAATAGCTTTGATAAATTTAATTCGTGTCAGAACGGATCCAAAAGACGTGCTTATTGCATCCGAAAATTTGGTGTCATCTTCCTTGTTTTAATTTGCTGACTGTACGTGTGGTTCCACTTGAATGGCCACATACACATTACGAGCAGACAAGTATTGGACCCTGAGAACTCGCCCTTAGTTCGCAAAATCAATCTACAAAAATTGAAGAATGGTGTGAAAGGAACACAGTGGATGGCCGCACCACCCGAGTAGTCAGAAGCGCAAAATTTTGGCTGGTCGCCTGAGCTGGATCCGAATTCATTTCATTTTTTTCAGTTGCCACATTATACACCGAAGAGCAATTGAATTACAGACAGCTGGCGTTATGCAAATGTGGCGCTGTGGGCGGCTCTGTAAACGGAAACGACATGACGTATGCAGCGATCCGACAATATAAGGAGTAAAGCGACGGGAATCAGTAAGAGTCGGACGCAGTATGGGTAAGACGAAAGGATCTAAGCGCATTTGATCGTAGGCAAATTGTCGGGGCCCGATGAATGGGTCACTCTATCTCGGAAGTCGTGCAGGCACTCGGATTTTCACGAGCCACTGTGTCCCGGGTGCACCGTGAGTACATCGAATCCGGTAAAACCATCCCTACAAGAGCCAACTGCCGTAGACAACAGCGTGTGAATGAGCGGGGTCATCTTCGGCTAGCTCGCATTGTAACAGTGGATAGACGGGCCACAGTGCAAGAAATCCCTCGGCAATTTAACGCTGGTGCACAAAAACGTGTAAGCAGCCACACCATCCAGAACCATCTCCTCGCTATGGGGTACAGAAGCCATCGTCCCACGAGGGTATCGCTGCTGACCGCACATCACAAGGTTCAAAGATTAGCATGGGAGCGGGAACATCGCCACTGGGCATTACACATGTGGAAAAATGTTGCCTGGACTGATGAGTCGAGATTCACGTTGGTACATGCGGATGGCAGGATACGAGTACGGCGCAAACTACATGAAGCGATGGATCCTTCTTGCCAGCAGGGTACTCTTCAAGCTGGTGGAAATAGAGTTCTCTTCTGGGGACTGTTTAGGTAGACTGAAATGGGACCCTTGGTACGCGGGACATCGTACCTCGCAGGTCAACGTTCTTCAACATCCCACTGGGGACTTCATCTTGTAACAAGACAATGCACCGTGACATTGCTCCCGAACTGTATCCGAATGGTTGGATGAACACTCCACCGACGTCACCATGCATTCTTGGCCACCTATGTCACCTGACCTCAATCCCATCGAAAACATCCGGGATGCCATAGAGAGAGATGACCCCCTCCATGAACTGTGGGAGCTTGTTCAAGGGTAGTGGATCCGTATGGTTTCCCAACGCTTCCGGTATCTTGTCGAGTCCATGCCGAGACGAATCGCCGCCGTCATCAGGGCGAAAGGTGGTGCTACACGTTACTAGACAAGTGTCTCTCATTCAATTGCTCTTCAGTGTATTAAGCATCATAATTTCATTGTAACAATATACAAATACTGTAGCAACCTAGAAGAGGAGGGAAAAGGCCAAAAGACCTAACATAGCCTCTCTCCCTAATCAAAGGAAAAGAATGAAAAAAACTCAACGAAAAGACAAGCCAGCACACATATGGCAGTTTGATATATAAATAAAAACAGCAATTAGTTCATTATAAAACTACATATCGCCGCCCCGGTGGCGCAATGGTCTAAGCGATGGCCTCTGATCATTCGTACAAAAGGGATCCGGGTTCGAAAACCGGTGAGGCACGGATGTTGTGTTTGTCTTACGGCACTGGCTCATCCCCTTCCCTGGAACCACTGGCCCTAAATTATGGACGGGCGACTTCTTATAGCACATTGAGTTGCTCACGGTGGTCGTAACCTACATATCCTATTGTTCTAGACATCAATAACCTTATTTATAGTTAGATAAACACTAGACTTTGATTTCGCTTCCCTCAATTAGTTATAGTACCTCACACTTTGTCAGTTTTACTCTCCTCTATTAATCTTTATAACTGTACCTTATAACTTGACTCTCTATTTTGCACATTGCATCCCGTACCATCCAATGTCATCATCCAATCCACCATTTATTGCCTATTCAAATTACTTCATAAAATATGCTTTTATTTTTTTCTTAAATAAATTAAAATTGGTCATAGATATCAAGTCATGAGGTAACGATTTCCATAACTTTGGGCCAGTGTAGTTTTTATTAATTTTAATTGTTTCAGTTTGTGGGAACATTGGTATTAGTTGTAATCTATTTCTAGTTTCATAGTGATGAGTATGAATATTTAGTGATACTAGTCCGTAACCCGTGCCACGCACGATTGATAAAGCTGTGACTGAAATCTTTTCTTGCCATATAACACGAATCGTAATAAAAAGCATAATTATACTGCTGGCCACCCAAAATGCAAAAACCAAGAAGGAAGCATCCGATTGGCCTGAAATTCGCAGCATGCGTCGCCCGCTAGAGGACATGCAAATGATTAGCATTGCAGGGCATATGCAAATCATATGCGCCCAGCACGCCACCGAGAAGCACTATAAGAAGGATACACAGAAAGCGGGGTGTAAGTAGTGGAAGTGTGTTGTGCTGTTGGACCTGTGCGTGTGAAGGTTACTGATGCCTCGTCGCAGAAAACGGCAGTCTTTCCAGCACGTTTCGGATTTCGACAGAGGACGAATAGAGGCTTATCGCGACAGCGAATTATCGTACCGAGATATCGGCGCCCGTGTGGAACAAAATCCAGCCACGTGAGGCGAGTATGGATTCGGTGGGTGCAGGAGGGACGGACGGACCGACGTGAGCGATTGCCGCAGCCGCGGCACACCACCGAACTAGACGACCGGCATGTGGTGCGGCGGGCATTGACGGCTCGCACCGCCACATCACGAACGTTAGCGCAGGAATTAGGGTGTGTTGCGCAACAACCTGTGTCAGCACGTACCGTTCGACGTCGTCTGCAGGAGCGGTGACTTGTCACACCGCGCCTATTTCTCCTACTACCATTGACGTCACACCACCGGTGAGTGTGGCGGCAGTGGGCGGTTGAACGCCGCACCTGGACTACGGAATGGCGCGACATTGTCTTCTCCGACGAGTCCCGCTTCTGCCTGCAACACCACGATGGTCGGATCCGCGTGTGGCGGCACCGCGGCGAGAGACTGTATGACGCCTGCATTATGCATTGCCATACCGGTCCGTCGCCCAGCGTTATGGTTTGGGGCGCGATTGGATATGACACCTGCACCCCTCTGGTACGCATCGCCGGTACACTCAACAGCCACTGCTACAGCTCCGTCTTTTTGGAGCCAGTAGTCCTCCCTTACCTGCAGAACCTGCCAGCTGCCACGTTTCAACAAGACAATGCTCCCCGCACGTGGCACGCATCGTGCAACAATTCTTCACGGCCCACCAGGTATCACTGCTGTCGTGACCCGCCTGTTCTCCCGATATGTCGCCCATCGAACACGTCTGGTCGCTGATCGGCAACCGAGTGGCCGGCAAGAACCACCTGTGGCTACGCCTGATGAACTGTGGCAAAGTGTGGAAGCAGTCTGGACCAACATACCCCAAGCCCACATCCAAAGCCTTTTTCGTTCGATGCCGCGGCGTGTAGCGGCCGTTATTACCAGCCATGGGGGCCACACGAACTATTGATGTCTGCGTGTTCCGCAAGTCGCACGGGCCTGTAAGCTGAATCGTTTCATCTTTGTATCTGTTGTTATGTGTCCAGAAAATCTGGCTTTGCTCTCTCGTGCCCTTCTTGGTGTTGCATTTTGGGTGGCCAGCAGTGTATAATAAACGATTAAATTATTAATGGGCAAATGGTAAGATGGGTCACCAACAATAAAATTTTCGTAATATTCCCATTAATTTTCCCCATCTTCTCGTATACGAATTTAACGACGCCGTTCCTCATTACAGTATAAACATGTGCTCAACCGTCGTTGACGGGCTTACATTGGAGCATTGAGGTATTCTTTGAGTGACCCAAAATGATATCGTGTCTAGATAACTATTGGGTTGATGCGAATGAAATATCCGGCAAAGGACCAGCACACGTGGACGGCGAGAACGGAAATGTAGGACAACTAACCTAGGCAAAATAATCCCCCTCGGCATCGACACATACACTGACGGAAAAAAATCCCAACACCACGAAAACATAGTTGTAGAAGAATGAAATGGCGGCAATACATTTGTATAGGTAACATATTTAATCGATTAAGGTTTCAAGATCACAGCTTATTGTAAGCGCGAGAAGAGCCATTTTAAACGTGAAATGCTGGTACATTAATAACCGGTGTAAGAGCCAGAATGTTGAATGCAAGCACGCAAACGTTCATGCATTGTGTCGTACAGGTGCTGGATGTCAGTTTGTGGGATGGATTTCCATGCCTGTTGCACTTGGTCAGTCAATACAGGGACGGTTAATGCTGGTTGGGGGTGACGCTGGAGTTGTCGTCCAATAATGTCCCATACGTGCTCGATTGGTGAAAGATCTGGTGATCTAGCAGGCCACGGCAACATGTCGACACTCTGTAGAGCATGTTGGGTTACAACAGCGGTATGCGGGCGAGCGTTATCCTGTTGGAAAACACCCACTGCAAAGCTGTTCATGAATGGCAGCACGACAGGTTGAATCACCAGACCGACGTACAACTGTGCCGTCAGGGTGCGTGGGATAACCACGAGAGTGCTCCTGCTGTCATAATAAATTGCTCCCCAGACCATAACTCCAGGTGTAGGTCCAGTGTGTCTCGGCCGCAGACAGGTTGGTTGCAGGCGCTCACCTGGCCTCCTTCTAACCAACACACGGCCATCACTGGCACCCAGGCAGAACCGGATTTCACCAGAAAACATAACAGATCTCCACTCCGTCCTCCAATGAGCTCTAGCTTGACACCACTGACGTCGCAAACGGCAGTGGTTTGGAGTAAGTGGAACGCACGCTACAGGGCGTCTGGCTCGGAGCTGTCCTTGAAGTAACCGATTTGTAACAGTTCGTTGTGTCACTGTGGTGGCAACTGCAGCTCGAATTGCTGCCGCAGACGCGGTACGATGCGCCACGGCCATACGCCGTACACGGCGGTCTTCCCTCTCAGTAGTGCCACGTGGCCGGCCGGAACCCGGTCTTCTTGAGGCAGTACCTTCCCTTGACCACCGCTGCCAACAATCATGCACAGTGGCTACATTCCTGCCAAGTCGTTCTGCAATATTGCGGAAAGAAAATCCACCTTCTCGTAGCCCTATTACACGACCACCTTCAAACTCCGTGAGCTGTTGATAATGGCTTCTTCGTCTTCTTAAAGGCATTCTTGACTAACATCAACACACTACGTCGAATCTCAACGATAACTAACGCTCACGAACGTTACAGCGCGTATTTACAGCAAACCTGCTTTGCATGTTCCGAGGGGCGCTACTAGCGCCACACGTATGCGCCGAGCGCGAAATTTGCATAGACGTCATCTTACAGATGTACTCTCCCCGCCTACCAACTGTCGTTTATCTAACACAAACCCTTCTTGGTGTTGGGATTTTTTTCCGTCGGTGTAGTTGCCATCTGTCCGACAAGGCCATGATCCCGGAACGAAGAAAGTCTTGTGGCTGGGACCCGAAGAAGTCATCAACTGAGGTTCAACTGCATGTTGAACCTCATCCCATATCGGTTGAAAGGCTTCATTGAGGAGTAAGCGCCACATCGCTGTGGTAGATGACTTAGTTTTAATATTGTACTTATGTTCTTTCAAACGGGTTTTTAAATTGCGATTCGTCGAGTCTATATAAACGCAGTCGTCGTGTCCGGGTTCGGTCGCTCGGAGAGGAATAGGGTGGGGTGGGGTCGCGTGGTGTTTACTCTATTCCTCTGTTTGAATTAGTGTGCAATAAAGTAAAATCAATGTTTTTGATGTAAAATTTGGCAGCATACTATTACTAACTACCCCAATATTTCTGGAAATCATATTTAGTAGATTTTCAATATGTTTATTCCATTTCAAATCGTGATGAAGAACCGTATTCAAATATGTGTTGAAATAATATCAATTTTAACTCCATTTAGCAAAATTATCGAGTCTTGTAGTTGAGAAGTTTGTAACTTAGAGAAAACCATGGACCGGGTTTTATTTGTATTAATAACTAACTCATTTGCATTTAACCAATCTATTGTTAGTTTAAATTGAATTATAATGAATTAGCTTTATTTTCTTTCCGCTAAGCTAATTAATATGAATGATTCTCTTCCTACCAGCTAGCTAATGATATACTTGTACTAAGCTTCAAAATAGTGAATTCAAAAGGGTGTTGTTACTAGTTAATTACGAACGTAAACAAAGTCTTAACGCTGGTTAGTTATAGTAATAAATAAATGTTATAAACCTAACAGCCAGACAGAGGTCTGACAAAAACTATGAATTGAGAAAGACTAACTTACGGTAACTTCTTTATTCTAAGACTCTTGGTCAACTAAAGCACACACACAACTTGTTTTACAATAATGAAGAACCTCTCCTCGTATTATAAACGCTCTCCGTAAACAACAACGCTCACTCATAACAACAACAAAGGCTCCCCCTAAGTCTCGATGAACGCGCCTATATACTAGCTACCACCACGTCATGACTTACACTCATTGCCAGATCTCATTCAGCGGGTGAAATAATATTTCGTTCAGTAAGAAGATAATTTACATAGTAAAATAAAATAACCAGAGATAGTAAAATCAAGAGGAAAGTGAATATAGAGTATACGTTACAGAATATTATGTTCTAAGTGTAAGCTCATTTATGTCGGTTCCCTTTAAAAGAATAGTTACATCATCTGTGTATAAAACTACATCCAAAGTAATCGAGGTAATTGCCTTCAATGCACGATCTTAAAAAACAATTTGATTACTTTGGACTATTTCTGCACGAATTCGAATTCTCCTAATAAAACTACATCATTGTTTTTTCATACTGCAAATAAATCGTTAATATGTAGATAAAATAATAGAGGGCTAAACTGGACACGGATTCATTTCATTCATTTATTTTTTGGGAACTGGACCCGGATACATTTCATTTATTTATTTTGGGGGGACTGGACACGGATTCGAGTTCCAGATGAAGAATGGGTGGTGAGCTTGTCTTACGGCTCTGGTTCTCTCCCTTACCTGGAATCAGTGTCCCGAAATTGAAGATGGACGACTGCTTATAGCCCTCAGATTTTCTCAGCGTGGTCATTAAACTACGAAACAGAAAAGAACGTGGTGGTTTGAAGGCAAATTATGGGACGTTTGGTGAGGGGACAATTAACCCGGAACGCTGTCAGAAACTGCTCGTCCAGTCATTTCTTTTTAGAAAGAAAGTGAAAGAAATTTCTAGTTTCATCTCGGGTCGACTGCCCACACTTATGAAACGATTGCATTTCTTTAAGTGTTCTTCAGTGACGGCATTTTGGGCAGGAGTTTGACACCTCAAGTCATCAGACTTTTTTTCTACTGGTATACATCAAAGAAAGCGTCAGTCTTAATAACCCACAAAGGCTGATGAGGCGACAAACAACGCTGTAAAACACTCTTGTCAGAAATAACCCAGAAACGTTTTGCAAAGTGACACGAAAACACACTCAGAACTTTGAGAACTAATGGGAATTTTTTTTTTTTTTTTGATTGAAGGTTTAGCGACCACCGTGAGCAACTCAATGGGCTATAAGCAGTCGCCCGTCCCTAATTTAGGGTCACTGGTTCCAGGGAAGGGAGAGAGCCAGTGCCGTAAGACAAACACAACATCCATGCCTCACCGGGATTCGAACCCGGACCCCTTTCGGACGAATGATCAGAGGCCATCGCTTAGACCACTGAGCCACCGGGGCGGCAATGGAAATTTTGAGCATGTGTCTGATGTTGCAATATTGTTGACAACAACGTAACCTTTAGAAGTAACTTTCTAAGTCAGTATTTTAACTAGACATTATACATATGTTAAATATACTAAAATATGTTGAGATAAATGTACATCAGCATGCAATAAGACATATTAAAGTGAACTATATGTTTTGCTAAAATCACGCACCGTGCCATAATAATTTTAATTAAAGCTAAAAAAGTAAAAGAAATTTCGCCATTTAAGGAGCTATATCATTAGGACTGTTTTTGGCTCACATTCTAACCCCATTAGTACTTGTATTGCTGCTAGATGCGGCCACACCGTGTGCTAATATTGATGTATACGTCTCACTGAACAGGCTGAAAATATGATCATTTCTTACTTTCGCTGTTTTGTATTGTATGTATGACATTACTTTTGTGTGGTGAAATTGTTTAGATGATGAGTGTTATTGTAAGTTTTCTGGAAACATACACAGTGTGGCAAAGAATTTTTAAGACTGGGTCTATAAAAGTAAATAGAAACAAGAAATTATAATTGGTTTGTTATTCAAAATAAGTCCCTCCGGCTTTAATACACTTGTTACAGCGATTTAATAATGATTCCAATGCCTGTTTCAGTTCACTTTGCGGAATTGCCTCCAAAGCACGCGTCGAAGCTGTTTGTATGGTCGAAATATCATCAAAATAACACCCTTTTAAAGTCATTTTAAGTTTTGGGAATAAAGAAAAGTCGCAGGGTGCTAAATCAGGCGAATACGGTGGATGATTCAACACACAGACGTTATTTTTCGCCAAAAATCTACGAACAAGAAGTGAGGTGTGACTGGGTGCATTATCGTGCAACAAGCACCAACTGTTTTCATCTCGATATTCTGGACGAGTGCGACGAAATCTATCCCATCAAACACCTCAAAACATTTAAATAAAACTCTGTCCACTTGCAACGAATTCTTTGGGGATACCCTTACTAACGAAAAATGTAATGAGCATTGTTTTGATTTTTGATATAACTTTTCTTGTTTTTTTGGCTTGTGGCGAGTTTCTTGACTTCCATTCTGCACTTTGTCGCTTTGTTTTAAGATCATATTGAAAACACCATGTTTCATTACCTGTAACAATCGATTTTAAGAAGTTTGGATCATTTTCAGCGGCTGAAATGTTCTCTGCAATGTGCACTTCTCCTTGATATTTGTTCATTGGTTAACGTGTGTGGAACAAATTTAGCACAGACTTTTGTTTTGGCCAAATCTTCATGCAGGATGGTTCAAATCGTTTCTTTGTTTATGTTTAAAGACTCTTCCATCATTCTTAGTGACGCACATCGATTGTTTGCCACGAAATCACGCACTTTTTCAATAATCTTAGGTGTCCTAGATGAACTTGGTCTTCCGGTATGCTTATCAGATGATAGCGTATGTCTTCCGTTTAAAATACGTTTGTGCCACAGGAAAACATTTGATCTACTTAAACAAAACTCATCTTAAACTTGTTTCATCATTTGGTACGTTTCCGAGGCACTGTTACCAAGTTTTGCGTTAAATTTAATAACCGCCCTTTGTTCCATCTTAATAATTCAACATGAAAACATTTTTACTTTTCTAATGAACGGCCGTTTCGTTGAGTTACTTTAACAACTGCGCAGTACTTTTGGCAGAACGCAAGCAGATGGTCACGGTTTATAACGCAATCGCGATTACACTGGTGGCGCCACCGTAGGCTGAAATTTAGCGCCAGTCTTAAAAATTCTTTGACGCACTGTGTACAACCATGAATTTCGAAGTTTCCACATAGAAGGAATTATGAGTAGGAAATAGAACAATGTTGCCTTTATTTTGTTGGACGCAACATGGATCTTGGATGACCATGCTCTATTTAGTTCGATACAAAACTTAGGATGTTCATGTGGGCGAGCAACTCTTAAGTGTAACATCCTTGATAGCAGAGGTAAGATATTCAGAGGGTCTGAATAAGAAGTTGCAGAGAATCAGTAATTTTCGAGTTATTAATGAGCAGCACTGCTTTTTTCTGCACAGCATTAAGAAGTTTTAGGTGCACTACACCAAAATGTGGAATACTGCTCCCAGGTTGGGGAGTCTTAGTTTATATTGTGGGATGAGGTGTTCAGAGGAAAAGAATAATTTAGCTCCAAAAAAGAATATAAACTTTTCTGAGAATAACTAAGCATATTTCCGTAAATATCAATACCATAACTTAAAATTTTTGAATTGAATTATGACCTGAAATGTTCAAAGAGCGCCGCCTTTTATTTTTCTTTTAGCTAGCACGTGTAATCTCTAGTTTTCTCCCACAGGTGAAAATAATTGATAATGCACAACCCTAGAATTTTCTTCCTCTTTTCGGGTTGCAGACGTTATTTGACTTTAATGAGTGCCTTCAGCAGGAAGTTTTAGCTTTTCTGTTTTACTTTGTAAGAGGAAGCTCAATAGCGTCTTAAACCGAGTGCCAACAAAACAAAAAACAGGAAGAAAGCGGGAAGAATTTAAAGCGAGAATTGAATAGTCGACGCACGTTGGAAACAAATGCTTTTTAAAACCTGGGAATCGCACTGAAAAAAAAAGATACATTCGAAAAGAATGTGCATTTTTGAAAGAAATGCATTTAAAGTAAGGAGCTAATGATTCTTAACTAGTTTGAAACCGCACGACGGTGATAAATAAAAAGATGTGGGCAGCGCAGTGAAGGGAGGAAAGAAATTGGAACACAGAGGGGAGAGAAAATTAAATTATCGAATATTAAAAAAGCTTCGTGAGATTGAAATATGTTTGAGTTGTGCAGCCAAACCAAAAGAATTGAAAAATTTGTATTACTTTGAATAATCAATATCCTGAAAAAATACAATCCGAAGCGCATGGATAAGAAGGACATAGGTCAAAGAAAAATCGGAAATCGATAAGAAAAGCTTTAGATTTTAAATGGCAGCAAATAAGAAAAGTGGGTATAAAACGTTGGACCAGCAGCACGGAAACTGAAAAAAATTTCAACAAAGGTACAAATACACTTAAGAAATGGAAAACATTGATAGAGTTCTGAGATATTTTTCTTTTCTTCAACAAAAGAGCTCTAACCGTGACAATTTTTTCAACATGGGCAACTCTCAGAAACGAACTAGAAAATAAATTAAAGGTCACCAAAAGAATGCAGGAATTCTTGGTAGAAATCACAATAGGAAATCGCGGAAGCTAAATCATTAGATCAAGATATGCCAAAATAGAAAACATGAACGTAATCAAATGACTAAAAGAAGATACGCATATAGATCAACAGGGTGGAAAGTCAGCACAATAAAAAGAAATATGAGTACATACACACACATGAAGAATGCGATGAAGTGATGAGTTAAAGAGGAGTTCCCAAAAGAATCGGATGAGGAAAATTTAAGACTGATTTACTTGACAGAAACTAGGGAAAGAATTTCACATAGAAGTAGGCAAATAATGACCGTGAAAGAAATTTTTATCAGGCTAGTCAGGTTATTTTAAATAGCATTTCTTATGCGACAGGTAGTATA
This sequence comes from Macrothele yani, assembly GCA_039090855.1. NCBI lineage: Eukaryota > Metazoa > Arthropoda > Arachnida > Araneae > Macrothelidae > Macrothele > Macrothele yani. The sequence goes on from CM077023.1 coordinate 22,470,087, forward strand.
TTTTCTTCAATAAAAATCAGTTTGTAAAACAATTTCCCATTTGCAAAATTTGCTTTCAGTTTCATAATGAAATTTCATTTTCAAATAAACTGCAGGTGAAAGTTTCGTTGAAAATATAATTGTACGCCCTTTTCTTAGAGATTTGGAGAGTTCGTTCTGTAAAAAACCTATAATATATTTTTATCATAATCTTTAGAGTGATAAATTGATCGTATTTGTGTGAGAAACCTCTAAAGAATAAATTGAATTCCTTTGAAAAAATCACCGCACTTGATTACGTTAAATTAAACCCTCATCGCTTTTACAAGCTGTAGTTTAAGTTTTATTTCACTGTTTCATTCGCCGAAAATTTAACAAATAAATGAAAGTTATGGAAATATTAAAGGATGTGTGACTGCTAGCTAGAATAAAGAAAAGTACTTGAGCACTGTCTTCCTAGTTATTACTCCCGTCAAATGCATTTGTGATGGAATAAAGCAAAAGAAGTAAATTTATTTTAGCTGGACACTTACTTTTGTCCTGGTTGCTTCCATAAGTTCGTTCCCCAAGCTTCATAGCACACGCACGCTTTTCTTCGGCACAATACAGTAAAATATCTCGCATCCAATCTTTCGCTTGCCTGTTGTAGATAACTTATCAAAATTACCTTCGCTTCTTCGCCTTGTATCCAAAATGTCACAATCCGTTTTGCTTCACTAAGGACACTACACTCCGTCCGTACTTAATTTGCACCGCAAAGCCACCGATTTCACGACTTTCCTCACATAAGCAGGTCTGGTTTCCCACGCAGGAGCAATGTGGGTTCAGATTTGGGGCACATATTGAATTTCAACTCGGCCAAGTGTTCGGAAACGCTTAGGGCCCAGAAGGCATACCGATATTACGACAAAACCTATCTGCGTCTTCCTATAAACCCTCAAGTGGCTTCCAAAGACCATGTCCTTCTACCACTACAACAGCTTCGGAATAAAAAATATTACTATCAGTTTAACGTACGAGTAAAAACTTGCCGACAAAAGCAAAAACATGATGATGATCTACCATGTTATTTATGCCTCAAGGTTTCTAATGAGACAGGTCGTTCACTTTCGTATTATTTCAGGAATGACCTTATTTTCTTAGAGAAACGGCTGTTTGTTAATAATTAGGTTTGGTTAACTTTTTGTTGCCTTGACTTCAATTATATCGGGTCACCAAAGGGTAATTCTTCAGTTCACCTCGAAGGTTCTGCAGTGTAGGTGTTGCGACACAAAGGGACTTTTTGTTTGTCTTCGAAACAAAGGGTTTAATATAATGTGTCCGCCTTTTTATTTGGAATGAAAGTTTCCTCGAATGCAACAAGTTTGAAGGACATGTCGAAACTATATCGATTAGGCTTCCGAGACAATTTCGAAAAAACATGGGCACAATGTCTGTATTTCTATTTCTTTTTAGGTTAACAACGTGTGAAATGAAAAAAATATATATATTTGGTTTTAAAATATGGGACAAAAAAGAGAGCAATTTAATCAGAAAAATGGTGCAATATTTCGGTAAAAGGAACTGGTATTGATCAGTTGTAGAGCAATACTTCTAACTACTTCGAAACAAAAGTCTGAGAAATAACATTATCCTTTCTATTGAAGAAATCTTCACATTTAATTCCTAGACAGTTCCTAGTTATCGCACACAGTTTTCATTATTTCTACAAATACCTTGAAAAAATTTTCCACCATTCTTTACGCTTTCCAACCGTAGCTTGAAGAGAAGCGTATATGTTCCAGCTTTGTCCGTCTGTCTGTCTGTCTGTCTGTCTTTGCGTCCGCACGATAACTCTCATAAAAATGGTTCGATTTCGATGAAATTTTTGTATGTGGTAGGGGACCACCTGGGAACGCACCCTATTGGAAATGGAAGAAGTGGGGTCAAACGTCAGGACATAGAAGTGGGATTCATTTCATTGTTCTTATGGGTCATAACTTACGTAAAAATGCTTCGATTGCGACAAAACTTTATCATGTTGTTCCGAAGATGTACTGAACCGGTTCTGTTGAATATCATTGAAATGGGGTCAAAGGTCAAGGCACAGGAGCGAGATTTACTCCACAATGTTATCCTTATAACTTAACTAAAAATGCTTCTATTGCGACAGAACATTAATATGTTATTCCTGAGGTATACTGAACCGGTTCTGTTGAATATCATTGAAATGGGATCAAAGGTCAGGAAATAGGAGAGAGATTTATTCCACAACCATTATCCTCATAACTTGAGTAATAACTTGAATAATGATTTCTGGTATGTTGGAAAGCGTATCATAATTAGTGCACTGCAGAATTTTACTAACTTGTTATAGTAGCCGAGTACTATTTGAACATTTCAGGAAGTCTGTTGGAGACGAAAAGCAGTACGGAATCCATTAAAATGGTTATAATTTTCGAGATTTTCAGGGCGCCAGTGCTTTTCTGAATATTTGAAAATTTGTTTTCTGTGAATAAAAATATTTTGAATGATGAGAAGAAAAGAGAAATACTCTAATGTAATTTGCCATAAGGAGGAAAAATTATGAAACGAGAAATGCAAATTAATGTTGCGGAACATCAAACACAATCTTTAGAGTTTACTCTTTCGCTTAATGATAAAGTCACGTGAATGACCTTTCTTCTCTGGAAGGGAGGAAAATTACTGAAAACTAAATGCCATTCCGGTTGACGAGTACCAGGGGGCGTTAGCTTGTGCGTAATAGCTGGAGCCTGAATCCTGGATGAAGCCTGGGTGTGCGCTTTTCCAAACGTCTGTTCAAACCGATTAATTCTAGAGTTACATTTCTACTCGTGGCTCAGCAATTTATAATACACTGACGGAAAAAAAATCCCAACACAAAGAAGGGGTTGTGTTAGATAAACGACAGTTGCTAGGCGGTGAGAGTACATCTGTAAGATGACGTCTATGCAAATTTCGCGCTCGGCGCATACGTGTGGCGCTAGTAGCGCCCCACCGAACATGCAAAGCAGGTTTGCTGTAAATACGCGCTGTAACGTTCGTGAGCGTTAGTTATCGTTGAGATTCACCGTAGTGTGTTGAGTTAGTCAAGAATGCCTTTAAGAAGACGAAGAAGCCATTATCAACAGCTCACGGAGTTTAAAGGAGGTCGTGTAATAGGGCTACGAGAAGGTGGATTTTCTTTCCGCAATATTGCAGAACGACTTGGCAGGGATGTAGCCACTGTGCATGATTGTTGGCAGCGGTGGTCAAGGGAAGATACTGCCTCAAGAAGACCGGGTTCCGGCCGGCCACGTGGCACTACTGAGAGGGAAGACCGCCGTGTACGGCGTATGGCCGTGGCGCATCGTACTGCGTCTGCGGCAGCAATTCGAGCTGCAGTTGCCACCACAGTGACACAACGAACTGCTACAAATCGGTTACTTGAAGGACAGCTCCGAGCTAGACGCCCTGTAGCGTGCATTCCACTTACTTCCAAACCGCTGCCGTTTGCGACGTCAGTGGTGTCAAGCTAGAGCTCATTGGAGGACGGAGTGGAGATCTGTTGTGTTTTCTGATGAAAGCTGGTTCTGCCTGGGTGCCAGTGATGGCCGTGTGTTGGTTAGAATGAGGCCAGGGGAGCGCCTGCAACCAACCTGTCTGCGGCCGAGATACTCTGGACCTACACCTGGAGTTATGGTCTGGGGAGCAATTTCCTATGACAGCAGGAGCACTCTCGTGGTTATCCCACGCACCCCGACGGCACAGTTGTACGTCGGTCTGGTGATTCAACCTGTTGTGCTGCCATTCATGAACAGTATTCCAGGGGGTGTTTTTCAACACGATAACGCCCGCCCACATACCGCTGTTGTAACCCAACATGCTCTACAGGGTGTCGACATGTTGCCGTGGCCTGCTAGATCACCAGATATTTCACCAATCGAGCACGTATGGGGCATCATTGGACGACAACTCCAGCGTCACCCCCAACCAGCACTAACCGTCCATATATTGACCGACCAAGTGCAACAGGCATGGAACTGCATCCCGCAAAGTGACATCCAGCACCTGTACGACACAATGCATGAACGTTTGCGTGCTTGCATTCAACATTCTGGCGGTTACACCGGTTATTAATGTACCAACATTTCACATTTAAAATGGCTCCTCTCGCGCTTACAATAAGCTGTGATCTTGAAACCTTAATCGATTAAATATGTTACCTATACAAATGTATTGCCGCCATTTCATTCCTCTACAACTATTTTTTCGTGGTGTTGGGATTTTTTTCCGTCAGTGTATTTAATTAAGCGAATGATTTCCTTTTCGTTATAAAACTGAAAAATAAAATCATAACTCAGTCTCTTCTTCTTTATCAAACATAGGTACTTCAAAAATTACTTTGTTTCAGCTAGGGTTGGCAACTAACTGGTTTTTTAAACACCTGATCGGAAATTTGGAGATTTTCTGCTTAAGACCGGTTGGCTGCGACAACTGCTTACCGACCCTTTTTGTGGCTGGTACTTTTTTTCTAAGTAAAAAAACAGCTAAAAATTTGCTGAAAAAAATCTTAAAATTTACAAAAAGTAGCTAAAAAATTAACTACAAATTACATTTCCAAGGAGAGGGGCGGGAGGCGGGAGTCCGCTGGAGCTCATATGCATAAGCCCGCCTATAAAGCACATAAAATCGAGGTTTACTTTGGTTGCGTATTTCTTTGAAAGAGGGAGGCGGGAGAGTAGTAGTTGTCTAACATCGGCCGATGAGCGTGGCCGGTAGAGCCTAATCTTATTAACCAGAGTTGGCAACCTCCACTCTTAAACATTTCGTGGTAGGTTGCACCAAAAAGTAGTGCTACACCACTTTCCGAGAAGAGATACCACATTGTGTGGTTCAAACAAATTCCAACAGCATAGTGCAACTTTGCCCCATGTTATACAGGGGAATTCAAAATGATTGGCCAGATTACAAACGACAACGTGTTTATGAAGAAAATATACATCTGACATCATTACAGAAGAAAGAAGGAAGTTTAGAATTTTATTGAAATTTACTGCTGTGTTGCTATGATGACAAAGGAAAGTGAGCTGCCAGTGCGCCAAAGCCAGTGGGAAGAAATGGCGACCGCAGCAGAAAAGGCGTTTTGCGTACTGGAGTTCTGTCCGTGGGCCTCCCAGGTCTCCGGATCTTACTCCTTGTGACTTCTTTTTGTGGGGGTATGTCAAAGACCATGTGTATGTACCACCTTTGTCCCGAACACTGAAAGAACTAAAGATGTGCATTCAGCTTACACTGCCATTATTGACTACGGACATGCTCCATAATGTATGGCGTGAAATGGATTACCGTTTTGATGTTGTCCGCCTGACCCAGGGGAGTCACATAGAACATTTGTAAGGTATGGAAACAAAATTCTAAACTTCTTTCTTTATTGTGCAACAATGTGATCTCTGTATCTTTGTTCATGAACCAGGTATTGTCATCTGTAATCGGGTCAATCATTTTGAATTACCCTGTAGTACAGGATTGTACCGCACTATAGTACAAGGTTGCACTACACTATGGTGCAAGGTTGCACTATGTTGTTGGGATCTGCTTGCAGCACACAATGGAGTATCTTTTCTCGGAAAGCTTTTACGTGTAACCTATCTCAAAAATTTTAAGAGTGTACTTTCAAGCAATACATTTTTCAGTTTTCTCCGGGAGAAGGTCTCCAGACTTCCTCTCTTCTGTGTTGCCCGCGATAAGTACAGTAATGCTTAAAGTTGTCCATAAGCGACCAACATTTGAAAAACACGGCTCTAAAAGGTTCAGCAACGGTTTCCGAAATTTACTTTAACGGTAAAAGTTGCTTAGGTGTTTCTGGTCCTTTAAGTTGTAGGTTTTCCCTAAAAGCATGGATCGTGGCTCTTAATTAAGTTGAATCTTCTTAATAACTCCCCAATTTCTTGTTAAGATATTGTATGTTCCTTTTATATACACCAAAGGGCCATTACACCATTATGACGAGCACGTCTTTATGCAAATCAAAACAGCTGCAACTAAACAACTGTGTGTGTAAAGGTTATGACACTGTATGAATAGTACATCATACTGAGCTCTGTTTATCAGTGCTATTCTTGTTCTTCAGATAGGAAAGGCAGCAGACGTAAGAGAGTTTGACAAAAGCCAAATTATAACAGGCAGACAACTGGGTTCTGACCCAGTCGTCTGCCTTTCCGGGACGGCAAGGCTTGTGAGGTGCTCACGGTCAGCCATGTTTAGTACCTTCAAAAAGTGGTCCCAGGATAAAAAAAAAAGCCGTTGGAAAGATGCGGGACGACCACGGAAACATCGCCCACAGCATAACACTGCCGCCGCCGGCCTGTTTCCGCTCAACAGTGCATCCAGTTGCAATAGCCTCCGTTGGTAACATGCGTATCCGAGCTCGGCCGTCTGCGTAATACACCAGGAATCTTGATTCGTCAGACCAGACCACTTTCTTCCGATCACCCAGGGTCCAATCTCGATGATCTTGGGCCCATTTCATGCGTTGTTGGCTGTAACGTGAAGCGAGCATGGAGACCCGGCTGGGTCAATGCTCTCTGCTTGCCTTCTACGCAGGCTCATGAGCAGAAGGCTGCGATGAACTGTGTGCTGTGACACATTACCCTGATCACCAATGTTGCAGCTGCGGGTGATTGGACGCACTGTGGCCCTGCTGTTGCTGTGAACAATGGCCGGCAGTCTCCGCTCCTCTCTGCTATCAATGAGCTGCGGACGACACACTGCTAGACGCCTGTTCGTTGTTTGGCCATCTGTGCACCACTTTTGATACGTACTCACTACAGCAGCACGTGAACAAGTCGCGCCGTTTCTGAGATCGAATTGTGCCATCACAATTTGACCTTTATCAAACTCCTTTTTCCATTCTGACTCCGAACACTCTACTAACCGAAAGCCGGTCCTCGGGTTGTATACACATTTTAGGTGTGCAACTTAATTCTCGGCCACAGGCATGACACGTTGACAGCAAATTATAGCAAATCAAATAGGTACCTAATCAGGGAAATAATCCCCGTCGTGTTAGATACATTTGCGCCATCGGTCAGGGAGCTGCCGAATATAACTGCGGAAAAAAGAGGGCTGTTTCCAGTTGATAAAGTCATCAATACTTGTGTGGACATCCTCGACAAAAATGAAGTGCGTATCACTCAGGTGATGTTGCATGGAGCGAAAGAGGTGATAATCCGACGGGGAATACGCCAGGTGGGACAAACTCTCCCATCCCAGGTCGGTGATCGTGTTTAAAGTCCGCGGAGTGAGGACGCGCATTATCCTGAAGCAACAGGACCGGCCTTCTGCCCTTGCCGGTGTATTGCCTTTTCACCTCCATAGCATCGCTCACAGGAATGAGTTGCTGACAATAACGCTCAGCATTGACCGTTTCACTAGGTTTGAGCAACTCATAGTGTACCACACCACGCTGATCCCACCATATGCACAGCAACAACTTCCTGGCAAGGATATTCAGTTTGGCGGTACTGGTGGTAGGCTGACCTGGATAAACCCACGATTTGCGCGGCTTAGGATTATCGTAGAGGATCCACTTCTCATCACAAGTCAAAATCTTGTGGAGGATATCCTTCTTCTTGAATCTGGAGAGCAAAGGCACAGCAACATCGTAGCGCCTAGACTTGTTTGCAGCTGTGTGTTGGTGGTGCACCCAACGGCCCTCCTTGTGAATCCGTCCAAGCTTGTGCAGGCGCTTTGCAATGGCTTGTCGTGTTACTCCGAGTTCCTGGGCGAGCTCTGACTGTGTGCGACAGAGATCCGCGTCCAACAGTTGTTCCAGTTCATCATAGTCAACTTTCTATGGCTGTCCCGGACGTTCTGCGTCACGGAGATCGAAATTTCCCTACTTAAACCGCTGGAACCACTTCTTACACGTACTGTAGGACACAGCATTCTTACCCAAAGCAGTACAGATCATTTGCTGGGCTTCCACGGCACTTGTTTTCAGCTGAAACGCGAAGATAAGGCAGTGCCTCAAATGTTGCTTCTCGAACGACATTACTTTCCCCGTCAACTTTCGTCCCTTCTGTCATTACAGCTGTGAGAAGTTACGGTTACCTGGAAAGCTGTTGGATGGCGCTGTATCCAGCCATTATCGCACACAGCAATTTGCATTTGCCGACGTTCTATAATCTCTTGCGGTTAGGGGCCGGAAATTAAGTTGCACACCTAATACATACACTGCTCTGTGAACTGCACCTGCGCCACCCTTCGGTCTCCAGCCGCGCTCATTTTTCTAGGCTGGGGGTTGTCATAATATAATGGCTCATCGTTGTATGATGGGTACCACCTACCCAAACGTCATTATTACAGACCAGGTACATCCTTTCATGGGAACGGTATTACCCACAGTTGTACCTTGTTTCATCACGATAATGCGCCATGCCACACTGCCTGGGTTATTCGAGAACGGTTCGCGGACCACGAGGAAGACTTCCAGGTAGGGCTTGGAAATTTTCATGCTGGTTCGCTAGTCAAGCGAATATCTCACTCGCCAGCTGTAAATCGATAGCCCCGCAGGGCTGTCGATATTGTTTCGTGTTTTAAAGTTTGATTTGTTAAAAAATTATACATACTGTCGAATAATATTTTACCGCTAACCTAATTTAAACGATTAACCATTGTATAATAACCCAACTTAGTTTTCTCCCTCTAGAGTAGATCATGCAAGAATCCTTCAGTGTTGTATAAATTTCCTAACAGCTCCTCGGAAACATGGATTACGCGTTTGCCCTTTGACTTACAACAGCAATTGGCTAAGTGGCAGCTCGCGAGGCGCATGTGACTCTTACACTGCCTATCTTTTCACACAGCGTTTGGGGAAATAATTCTACCGGGCTTACAACTTCTTGTCTCGTATTTCTTGTTATGCTCAACGTGCTCGAATGTTTTGACTCACGGCATTCGCTGTCCAATTTCTTTTGTGGAGAAACCGATTTCCCATTCTGGCGCAGTAGCGCATCACTTCTGTGAAAATAAGCTTTATTAAGAAACTGGTATTGTTACGTATCCAGCAATAGGCAAAATAACGTATACATAATTGTCGATCGAAATTAAATTGCTTTACTAAATTTTTTCTCGCCCACTAAAACTTTTCACTCTTCACAGACGACCTGAATTTTCAAGCCCTGCTTCCAGTTATTCCAAATTCCCCAGATATCAATCCAATAGAGCATCTGTTGTTTGTCAAAGGGTAATTAAGGCTGTCAAAGCACGATCAGATTCGTCTTAATATAGAGCCCAAACACCACACCTCCCAATTGCCATGTAAAAACGTAGGTTAAAAAACGTCTTTATTTACAATTAAAAGAGTGAGTTTAAAAGCTCTAGCGAGCACTTTCGCGAACCACTATGGTCGCATCATCAGGCTAAGGAGTGAAATCACTATGAAGTGGTACATGACTTTTACAGTAACAGAGATGAGCACAAGATAACAAATATGTAAATGAGATAAATAAAACATATTAAGTGTCAATCACTACAAACTACACTGGCGGAAAGTGAAAAAAGAACACCAAGAAGGAATTGGCGGACGATCATGAAATTTACATATGTTAATTGGGTCGAGTTTACGTAGGTGTGATGTTAATTTCGGGATCAACCGGTGAGCGCTTACGCCACAGCACGGCATAATATGCAAATTATCGTCGGTGGTATTTAAGGAGTACGGCGAAGTGAATGTAATCAGTCGTTGGCGTACGGACACGTGCGAAGACGCTGAAGAAGCTGCAATGCCTGGACATGGAAGACGTGTACGATTTCAACAGTTATCGGACTTTGAGGGAGGTCGTCTAGTCGGACTCCGCGAGGCAGGGTGGTCGTATCGTCGTATTGCGGAGCCAATTGGACGGGAAGTATCGGTGGTGGCACGATGGTGGCGTAGATGGTCCGAAGAACATTCCCACACGAGAAGATGTGGAACCGGGAGTCACAGAGGGACTGATGAGCGGACCGATCGACGCATAAGAAGAGCGGCGTTGTCAAGCAGAACATCCACTGCAACGCAAATCCGAGTTGCCGTTGCACCTGAGGTGACTGTGCGAACAATCCGCAACCGTCTACTGGATGCAGGACTACGTGCACGTGTGCCTCTGGCATGTGTACCTCTGACTCCAGCCCACCGTCAGGAACGGCTGCAGTGGTGTCGCCAACGTCTGCACTGGAGAACGCAATGGCGATCTGTCGTGTTCAGCGATGAAAGCAGATACTGCTTGGGAGCCTCCGATGGCCGTATGCGTGTTCGCAGACGCACAGGGGAGCGTCTCCAACCTTCTTGCATCCGCCAGCGACACACAGGGCCTACACCTGGTCTCTTGGTGTGGGGAGCGATCAGCTATCGCTCCCGTACACAACTAGTGTATGTACCAAGTACGTTAAACAGCACCTCCTACGTCAACAACATCATTCAGCCCGTTGTTGTGCCATTTGTAAGGTCGGTCAATCGTGGTGTTTTCCAGCAAAATAACGCATCCCCAGACACGGCACATGCAAGGCAACATGCACTTCAGGGTGTGAGACCACTTCCATGGCCTGCACGTTCACCGGATTTGTCCCCCATTGAGAACGTGTGGGATTTTATGGGACAACGACTTATCCGGTCTCCTCGGCCAGCCACGACCATCCTCGATTTACGCTTCCAGGTTGAGGATGCTTGGAACTCAATACCCCAAACTTACATCCAACATCTGTACGACAGACTCCATGCCAGAATTGCACAGTGTGACGCAGTTCATGGCGGTTCAACCTCGTACTAACCATGTTACATGGAAATGTTATTTTTCAGTTTTCCAGCAAAAACTGAAAAATAACATTTAATAATGTTTTGATCACGTTATCCTCTGTATTCCGTTATTATGCTGTATAAATTTCGTTGGTATCAGACGTCTCCTTCTGTAACGTACCAGGAGATGTGACTTACCTGCCCGAAGGACGCACACGACATAAAGGCAGACAGGAATCAGAATAAAACGTCCGCGTAGCTCAATTGGTAGAGTGACTTATTCCGGAATGAGGGGATCCGGGTTCGAATCCTGGCGTGGACAGAAATGACGGAGAAATTCACTTCGTTATAATGGCGCCCGAACTATCCGGATGACCCGACCGTTCTAAATCTCGCATTGGTGTGATGTTATTTCCACACCGCGAGATAGGAAAAATAAGAAAATCCCTTCTCCAGCACTTCGAAAAAAAAATAAAAATAAGGGGGAGATGATGTAACGTACCAGGAGATGTGACTTACCTGCCCGAAATACGCACACGACATAAAGGCAGATAGGAATCAGAATAAAACGTCCGCGTAGCTCAATTGGTAGAGTGACTTATTCCGGAACGAGGGGATTCGGGTTCGAATCCTGGGGTGGACAGAAATGACGGAGAAATTTACTTCGTTATACTTCTTGGTGCTCTTTTTTCACTTTCCGCCAGTGTATTTACAAATGTACCTAAATTATTTTGAGGGTTCCTCGCTTGGATATTCCAACATGAGATCTCTCCAGGCACTAGGAACATAAGCAGATATATCCTCATTGCAGCACTTAGGTCCCAGTTTTATAATGTGAAGACTCTCAGTAAACAGCATAGAACTTTTTGTCGAGGCTGTTGATAGCAAGTTTGCATTGTCCCAATCCAGTTTTAGGTCTCCCTCAATGGCAGTTCTTGACAAAGGTGAAGTAACTACTCCTTTACGAATTGCATATTTATGTTCAGCCCATCTGATTCCCAGGCTTCTGTAGGTCGAACCCACATAGCAGAGATTTGCAGTTTGTCCATTAATGTCCAACAGTGGGATACTGTAAACACCAAAATGAGATAGAGTTGGTATTGTATCTCTATCATGCCTAATCATAGAAAAAAGGTTTTGGGTTTTGACACCAAAACCTAAAGAATATTTTTTAGGTGTTTTTTTTAGCAAAGTAACAACTGGTTTCAAATAGGTTATACTTCTCACGTAGGTAGTTGTGGGTATACTACTGGTGAGGGTTATAGAAGTCTTCCGTTTATATTGTTGTATAAGTTTTTTAACACAATCCTGCCTTAATTGCCCTTTGACTTGTTGCACGAAAGTACAACCTATGGTTTTTAAATCTGTGGTTTGTGTTGGAACGGTAAATCCGATCTGCGGCGGCTGAACACGCAACTTACAAGAGTTAAAGAATCTGCTGGTAAAGTGTTGGTACCAGATACCGTAAGACACCTAGAAATCTTGTAGCACAAGACACCAATGGAAATCTTGTAGCGTTAATACCTCGCCGGGTAAGAGTTATTTTGGAGTCACATGGAGGACCAACATCGGTCATATTAGAAAGGTGATCATAATGCTTTGGCTTTTTGGTGTATAATGTATGGCTGTACAAAGGTCCTATAGCAATGTACACTGCCGGATAATTGCTAAGGACGGATGACAATAGCAACGATAGCAACCATAAAATGGAAGGCAGGAAAATGTGGAAATTAGCATAAGTGCGGGATACAGTAAGACGTGTTGTGCGTATGCAAATTTTGGATTGCCGAACTTGTTCGTGACGTCATAGCGCTGATAAGAGATATAAAGGATTTGACGCGTATTGACCGTTGTTGTTCAAACGCAAAGTTGAAAGGGAAAGAATCAATTGACAAACTTGCAATTTTCAGTATGTCTTCTCGACATCACCTAGATGATTTTACGCGTGGCCGTATTATTGGCAAGACTGAAGAAGGGCGAAAAATAACAGATGTTGCCAGGGAGTTCGATGTCAGCCACAGTGTTGTTTCAAGGCATTGGAAATCATTTCAAACAAATGGAGAGTGTAGCAAACGTCACGGGGGAGGTCGTGTTCGCAGTACGACACCTGCAGAAGATCGGTACACAGTGCTATCCACAAAAAGACACCGGCGCAGCACAGCTAGTGAGGTAGCAAATCAGTTTATGGCTGCTACTGGCAAAGGGATCTCCCGTAAAACTGTCGCCAGACGTTTCCATGAAGGAGGACTATACGCCCGCCGTCCTGTTGTGTGCATCCCATTGTCCAAACGTCACCGTACCGCCCGTTTGCATTGGTGCCATCAACATCGCAATTGGACTGATAACGCCTGGTCTGCTGTCCTCTTCTCAGATGAGAGTAGATACGGTCTATCGTCTGATTGTCGACGACAACTGATCTGGCGTGATAGTGGTACTGCATATTTTCCAGCAAACATACAGGAAAGGGACCGATATCCGACATGTAGTGTCATGGTATGGGCTGGCATCATGATCAATGGCCGTACGTCCCTCTATGTGCTTCCAACTGGGACTATGACTGGCCAACGATACATTAATGATGTTCTGCTACCTCATGTTCGCATGTTCCGTGGTGCTGTCGGTGATAGATTCATTTTCATGGACGACAACGCAACATGTAATCGAACAGTTGCTGTCCAGGAGTGTTTTGAGAGGGAAGATATTCAACGCTTCGTATGGCCAGCACGTTCTCCAGATCTGAATCCCATTGAAAATGTGTTGGATGCTTTGGGGAGGAGTCTTGCTGGTCGCCAATGCCCTCCAATAAACAAGGACACCCTCATCCGTGCACTGACAGAGGAATGGGATAAATTACCCCAACAGCTGCTTGATAATGTTGTGCAAAGCATGACACGACGTGTGGAATCTTACATCGCCCTCCATGGTAGCCATATCCCGCATTGACATCTTACGCCGGAACGCCTGCGGACGGTAATTGCATTTCTTTCACGTTTACGTATTCTGCAGAAAATGGCCTGTTTGTACCTTGAACACGTTCCAAAGCCTTCTGGATTTCAGAGCACAATAAATTGTCTTTCTTGTAATGTCCTGGCATTCTGACATTATTTTATTTCACTTGGCATCCAACCACACTTAGTTTTTTATGCGCTATATAGCCGTTTATGATCCGTCCTTAGCAATTGTCCAGCAGTGTGTTATGTACAGAATGACCCTTTTCCGTCTACTACTTAGACAATATGAAACGCAAGGGGTGAAGTCCGGCTATCTCATCTCGCTCCTTCAGATGTTACGGTAATTACATGTTGTTATGTTATTTTAATTAAACAATTATTCCAAAACTAAAACTTTTGTGTCAGAAACTGTGCCGGTACATTCCGCCAGAAAACAAAAAAAAACTGGTTTTACCTTTCTTTGCACTAAAATCTTAAAATAAAATGAAAACCTTACAAAGTAAACACATTAACTTCACCGCTATTTCTTTAAGCTTTGCTTTTCTTGTTTTCAAACACGCATGCTAATATCGCGTATTCTCGGTAGTTTGAGAATAAATGACAGTTCCCGTGTTACGAATTTGATATGATTTACCTTTCCATTCGTGTTCCAATTTTAAGTCTCAAGACCAGCAAGTAAATAATAAATGATTGCACTACATAAGGCGAGTCCGAGAAATAGATGACATATCGTTTTCATGGAAAACTTCGGTGCCGCCACGAGAAATTAGGCTTGATGGAGGGACTACATTTCCCCTATCCGGCCAAACACTTTTTACCTCGTCCGCACGTGAGATCGGCACGCCGATCATTCCAAGCTTCCGTTATCTAGCAGATGCCCCAGAAACACACTTAATGACAGACCGTACAGGTGACAGCTGCTTCCTTAGAAGTTATTGATGACATATGTGTCTGTGCTTTTAAAGACAGCATGACGACTACTTTGTGAAAACAAAGAATTTTTATTTTTCACCTTTTCATGTTTGCTGGTAATATTTTATCAAAGTATTTATTTCTCTTACGTGGAAGCAGAAAAATGCGTCATTGCAGCGAGAGACACTGGGGAATGTACCAGAACCATTTTTTGTAATGAGTGGTCTCTATTTACAAAACACACAAAATTTAAAAACGATTGCATGAACTGAATTGCGGAAAAGCCGAGTAGGGAGTTTTTTGACACAAAATTTGGTCACAATAAGCCCCACAATCTAACAGATTTATCAAAAGAAATTGGACCAGAAATCAATATTGATAAAATTAAAATAATATCAAGCCAACTTAATAATAGCGAAGCACAAGAAAATGTTAGAGTAAATGATAAAGAAATAGAATATGTGGGGGAATATATATACCTAGGAAAACTAATTAACACAAAGAAAGGGAATTATGGAAGAAATTGACAGAAGAATAAAAATTGGGTGATCAGCTTTTGGGAAGTTAAAGAAGATTCTATGTAGTAAAATAAAGCCGGAAAATAGAGCAAAACTTTTCAATCAATGCATAATACCCATTTTGACATATGGCGCTGAAACCTGGCCTATGAAGGGAGACATCTTAGACAAATTGCAAAAAACCCAACGTAAAATGAAAAGATCCCTACTAAGACTTCAAGATAAAGTAAAGAATGCCGATATTACTACGTTCAAAAAGTTCCGGAATTTTTTATATTAAAAAAGAATGAGTACCTTTTGCCACATCCTCCAGTGCCTCGGTCGCAGCTCGTTGCACTTCTTCGGAACTTCAGAAGCGTCACCCCTTAAGCAAATTCTTCATCCGGAGAAAAAGGAAAAAATCACACGGGGCGAGATCAGGGGAATAAACTGGTTGTGGAAGAATGGGAATGTGATGTTTGGACAGGTAATAGGACACCAGGAGGGATTTGTGAGCTGGCGCATTATCGTGATGGAGCATCCACGAGTTAGTCTTCCAAAGATCGGGTCGCTTGCGTCTCACGGATTCTCGGAGACGTTTCAGGACGTTGACGTACTCTTCTTTTGTGTCTGTACGACCATGTTGAAGGAATTCCTTGTGTACAACCCTCTTGCAACCGAAGAAAACTGTTAACAAGATCTTTCCTTTGGAGCGGTCAGCCTTGAACGTTTTTGGTCGTGGTGACGACGGTGATTTCCACACTTTTGATTGTCGGTTGGATTGGGGATCATAGAGAAAGCACCAAGTCTCATCGCCAGTGATGAATCGATTTAAGAGATCGGGATCTGAGTCCACTGCATCGATGTTATACCCGCAAACTTGCATCCGCTCATCCGTTTTTTTCTTGTGTCCGATTTTTGGGAACAAGTTGTTGGCATAGTTTCTGTGTTATAATGGCATGGCAACTTCCAACTGAGATGCCGGCAAATTCTGCAATCGCTGCAACAGTTTTTGGACGGTAATTTTTCTCAATTTTTTTGACAATGGCGATTTGTTCATCTGTTGTGGATGTTGAAGATCGTCCTGACCTCTCATCATCATCATCGATACTCTGTCGCCTGTTTTCGAATCGTCGATGCCACTCATAAACTCTAGTTCGACTCATTGCACTCTCACCATACGCTGACTTAATCATTTGAAAAGTCTCAGCAAAAGATTTTCCGAGCAGAACACAAAATTTTACACTTGAAAGCTGTTTAAAATTCGACATCGTTGTCCTCGCGACGGAGAACCTCGAATGTCTGTAATCACGAACTACGCACATACGCTGTACGTGTTGGATCTGGATCAAACTGGTTCTGGCTGATCGGTCACATCACGCTTGCTCAGCGGGGAATGACGTAGTTCACTGACATTTGGCAAATATTAAAAAAATTCCGGAACTTTTTGAACGTAGTTGTATAAGATCCAGAAGAAAATTTTTAGACATACGTGAACAGATACTCAATTTAAAATGGAAATGGGATGGCCATATAGCCAGAATGGAAAATAATAGATGGATTAAAATAATAACAGAATGGAGACGGTAAAAAGGGAAGAAAGGATTAGGAAGACCAGAGGGAAAGATGGATGGATGGCCGTCTTGGTCGCGCAGTGGTCTAAGCGATTGCATCTGGTAATTCGACCGAGATGGGTGTGGGTTTAAATCCCGGTGAGGCATGGATGTTGTGTTTGTCTTATAGCACTGGCTCTCTCCCTTTCCTGGAGACAGTGGCCCTAAATTAGGGACGGGTGACTGCTTACAGCCCATTGAGTTGCTCATGGTGGTCGTTAAACCCCCAATAAAAAAAAACATGGATGGATGATATAAACAAAACTGTAGGAAAGCTATGGAATAGACAAGCCCAAGACAGGAACATTTGGAATGAGATGAGGGAAACCTATAGTCTCGATTGGCTATAAAAAGGGTTGGAAGATGAAGAATGGGTAAGAATGAAAATCATGAGGAAACAAGGTGAATGCCATCTGGAGTCCGGTGTAGTACAAGCGCCTTTTTACGAAAAATCGCTCGTAAGTAGGACGTCTGAAAACACAAATTTGCCGGGATGGAAACCGCGTCTCCTCGATCCGGAGTGAGTTGTTCTCACCGACTAAACAACTCCGACGGAATGTATCGCTACAGATTTGACGTCTTGACACGTGTTTCACCTCTGTAGTACGTCACATTATCTCCCTCTTAATTTTTTTTTGTCTTAAGGTGGTTCCACCTAAAATCTGTGCCGTATGTTTCCAATGGTAAAACTTCTTAACATATTTTCTTCGCAATTAATGTATTTCCAAGGATGAAAATTTGCACATCGATAAAACTAATTTTAAGTTATAGCATGGGATACTTGATAAAACATAACCATAATTATGTTAAAAATCAATAATTTTTCCTTGAGTAATGTTGAGATCTGTTAATAGATGGCGCTACCTGTATATTCAGTAGACAAAGAAATGTTTGATTTCTAAATTATGGTTATGTTTTAGCAAGTATTAAGTATCCCATGCTGTAACTTAAAGCTAGTTTTATCCATGGGCAAATTTTCATCCTTGGGAATACATTAATTGTGAAGAAAATATGTAAAGAAGTTTTACCACTGGAAACATAAGGCAGAGATTTTAGGTGGAACCACCTTAAAGCGAAGAAGATTTTTTCATTAATGCCAGACAATGTGTGGAACGAACGTCACACATTGTTTTGAAGAACTCAAAGGCCAGTAGATCCATTTTTACGTTCGGGCGCCAATGTGAAAACACATATTTGTCGGTGACGGAGATCAAAATCTCGCCTCCTCGCTCCGGAGCCAGTTGTTCTCAGAGATGGAGACGTGGCGACTATTTCTAAACGGGTCGGGTCAAGGTGTTTCTGACCCGAGTTCGACCCGGTTTTATTTTTGAAAAGCAATATATATATATATATATATATATTTTTTTTTTTTTTTTTTTTTTCAAAGAAAAATGTGCACTGTGGAATTTTGTGCTCGATACTGGTGCCCACTGACTGAAAAATCATTTGTCGTCCAGTATGAAGGAAGAGTGTCCTCAGAAGGAAAAGTGTCCCTAACGTCTAAGGGGCAATGACGAAAACAATATCCACATTTTGGAAACTTTCAACTCACCATAAACTTGTGCGAAAGTGGTGTTGCTGTGAAACATATTCCGAAGCTCGATATGTTATCAAGAAAACAGCAAAAACTGAAATTAAACATACAAGGTGTTTAATTTCAAGATTTTGACTCTATCGCCATCTAATTTATGTGGGACAGCCTTAAAATTACTGTGGAGGGACTTTTTGACTCTCACAGATGTGCTTGAAAATATATGTAAAACAAAGTGAAATTCCTCCAAATGCCAGTGAATAAACAAAGACATCGCTCTTTCCGCGTTTAGCAACGCACAGTGGATAAATAAAGACATCGCTCTTTCCACGTTTAGCAGCGCACAGTACATCGCTCGGCTAGATATCGAGAGATCCGGGATTCAATTCCCCGGCGGCGGCCGAATAACAATTTTTCGGTTGCTGTGCGTTGCTAAACGTGGAAAGAGCGATGCCTTTGTTTATTCACTGCCGCCACGTATTTGGATGATTTCCACTTTGGATTTAATTGCTATAATTAATACATAGCCAGTGCCGTTAATGCACACCAGATGGAGACGTCTTAGTGGCTGAGCCCATCTTACGGATTTATAATGTCATATGCTGACAGAAAAACGCACATAGCGCCGTGGATTGTTGGCCACTGTGGTGTAAGGCTAACGCGCTCGGCTAGATATCTAGAGATCCGGGATTCAATTCCCCGGCGGCGGCCGAATAACAATTTTTCGGTTGCTGTGCGTTGCTAAACGTGTAAAGAGCGATCTCTTAGTTTATTCATATGTAAAACGTTATAAAACGTTTTAACGTTATAAAACGTTTTACAACGCTATGTCATAAATTATACGTTCATTTGTCATTTGTAAAACGTTATGTCATAAATTATACGTTCATTTGTCATTTGTAAAACGTTATGTCATAAATTATACGTTCCTATAATACATTTGTTTGATTTCCATATATCCTAAGATACCCACTGCAGCGAGACTATTTGAACGCGTCGTACATATATTATTGGTCAAAGCAGATTCGTCAGGGTCGGGTTCGGATCAGTTACAGATCCGGGTCGGGTCCAATTATGTGACGTCCGGTTCCAAAAGTTTTGACCCGTTTCCAACTCTGGTTGTTCAAACCGACTAAACTACACCGACGGAATGTATCGCTGCAGATATGTGGTCTTGATACGTGCTTCACCTCCGTAGTACGTCACAGACGTTACATAACGTTAGTAATGGTGGCAACCTGTTCGAAGATAGAAAATGCACAGCACGAAATATTTCTGGCTAGGCAGCCAAGTTGGGCCTGGAGTAAAGTCCCGGATGAGGCATGTGTGGTGCGCCTGTCCTACGGCGTTGGCTGTCCCTATTCTCTGAAACCAGTGGTCCTAAATTAGGGACGAGCGACTGCTTATAGTACGAATATTCGCTCATGGTGATCATTAAACCCCCAAACAAAAGTGTGTGTGTGGGGCGGGGGGGACGAAGCAGTAGAAACTTATAAAATACAGTGTGTCAATAAAGTCTTTCCCACGTTACAAAAATCAATAGAAAAAGTGTATTACAGGTGCAAGAAAGGGATTGCACGACAATGATGGTGCACAAGTAAAGTTTTTTCCCCCATTGTCAGTATACTTCCACATGGGCGCCATTTATGTCCCGGAGGACATCTAAGCGATATTCGATTTCACGCCATGTTTTGTTCAACATCTTAGCAGAGGCAGAACCAATGACGTCCGTTATTGTGCTCTTCAACGTCTCGACATACGGGACACTGCTAGAGTAGACTTGGTCTTCCACATAAACCCACAGGAAAATGTCTGGATGGGTTTCTCTTATTTTAAATATACCACGTCGTGAGTACGCAAGGAACGTTTATAGCGTAGTAAATCCGTTTATTTTCGTGGTGTACATTTGCATAAAGATTCCTCAAGCTTTCACACTCCACTGGGAGGCTTTCTCAAAGCAATGTAGACAATGAATTTTATGTCTGCATTTCCTTGAGAAAGCCTCCCAGTTGTGTGTGAAAGCTTGGCGAATCTTTATACAAATTTGCAACACGAAAATAAACTGATTTACTACGATATAAGCATTCCTTGCGTAGTCTAGATGGGTTATGTCGGGCAATTCAGGTGGCCATGTCATGAGACCGTTGGGGCCAATCCATTTGTCCGGAAATATAGCATTCAGGAACTCATGAACCATTATCGATCAATGTGGTGGGGCACCGTCTTGTTGGAAAATAACCGAAGTTTGGAGTGCATGCAACTGAGGTGCATGGAAATAGGTTGGAAAATAACTGAAGGTTTGAGCGCACCCTGTATTTTCATCTTGCTGCAGTGTAAAAAGGGTGTCAAAGCACTTGTTGGGTAGCAATCTATGATGCAGAAATAGCTTACTGCTTAGCTGGGAACAAAAGCAAGAAAAATATGATTTTCATGTATGCAAAAATAGAGAAAATTGTGTTCTGTATTCGAATATACAAGTATAACAACAGAATATTCATACTGCAGTTATGAATTTTCGGGAATTATAATTATTACGGAAAAAAACACAAATTTTTCTGCCTATGTTCAAAAAGGACAACAGAAAACAAACGCTTTCGTGAAATGAGAGAGGGATGTCCGGCTTCTTTGCATAATTAAGCTTTTTAGCTTAAAAAGGGCAAACTTTTGACTCCCCATGGTACACTGAGATCCCAGTTTTATTTGATACCCCTTCCCTCGTTGTATACACTATGTAGACAAAAGTCACCGGACACCTTTCTAGAAGAGAAACACAATATAGCATTTATTGACATACATTGGTACTGTGTCGGTCCACATTTGGCCTTAATGCATGCACTGATCCTTCGAAGCTCAGTGGTTGGGTTTTAAGCTCTGTGATTTTCGTTGCTATAAGGTGTTTATTGAGTGCTTTAGTTTCTGTGGCCGCGTGTATCTTCAAGTTGAAAGTCCACGCTTTACGTTCGTGTATCTCCCAGGTTGGTGAGTGCCATATTTTTTCATTATTCACTGTTTTATTTTTTAACCGAGCTGGTCTTTTTTCGTTAAAGTCTCGCCATTGCTTCGATGGCGGAGGCAGACAAGGGTGACGCCCACATCCTTATCTTGGCAGATCAGCCAGCACCCTCTTCTTCTTCTACGGCGGCAGCTCCTGCTCAGCTAAATGAGGTGGCTCCCGAGCGTCATTGCGACGTCATGGATACCTCTTCTTCTCCAGCAATAACTTCCTCCCTTCCCACCAAGTGCGGTGGTGCCAAGTCTCCTATCTACATCTCAGCAGATGATGACGTCTCCGTGATCAGCGATACTGAGCTCATAGCTTCTACTTTTCATCAACTTTCTGATCCGCCCTCACTGCTAGGAGCCGCTTCATCGAGTTCTCGACCCATGCCTGCCCAAGCATCCTATGCTTCTGCAACTTCTGGGGTCCTCACACCCCCAGTTTCATCTGCTATGCCTTTTCCTGAATCCTATGTCACTGTCGTCGGTTCTACTGCTACAATTGACATACCAGAGGATTCCCGAGCTGGTCACCTTTTTTCCTCCACTATGGAACGGGGCGTCTATTTTGATGCGCTTCCCAACACTAAGCTGTGGCAATATAGCCGAGCCCTCAAAACTATCTTACCAAAGGATGCAATAGACTTTGTAGCTCGAAAACCCAGATCTGTCTTAGTCTATTTTAAGGATAAAGCGCATGCTGACCAGGTCCTTACGGAAGGTCTAACCACCAATGACGTGCATCTGTTAGCACAACCGGTTGCGCACCGCCCGGTGCAGGTGACCTTCTACCCCGTACCACCAGAAGTATCCGACGCTGCACTTTGCACCTTGCTCAGCAGGTACGGCAGAGTTGTTGGCTCCATAACAACTCTCTCTGCGGCTCCCAGAGATCCTGAAGACAAATCGATTCGAGGTTTTCGCCGCACTGCTCGAGTCCTCTTTTCATCTGATGCTCAGCTGAAAGCGGTTCCGAATGTTTTGCACATCCGCTGTGGACAGCAACGCCGAAGAGTTGAGATAATCACTTCACAGTATTGCACTATATGTCAGAGCGAAAGTCACATAAGGTCTCAGTGCCCACGTGCCTCCCTGCAAACAGCTCCACACACTACATCTTCTACTTTGTCCACCAACGCTTCACAGACTTCTTCCTATTCGAGGAAAGTCGCGGAATCAAGATCTTCCAAAAGTCAGCTTACTGCCATTGGTCAACAAACGACTTTGATGCCTCCACCTCCTGCTGATCCTAAGAATTTTCCCAGGCTTCCAAAATCGACTCCCCCCTTGTACTTTTACAACCACTGCTGATGTACATGTTGACCACTCCTCAGCTTTTACCGTTGGCTCCATGACACGAGTCACAGGTAACGCTTCGGGTTCAGACTCTCCAGACGATCATGAAGCTTTAGTGGTTGCTGGAAAACGCAGTGGTGCTACTCGCTCCAAGACGAAGAAGTCAAAGACTCTGGCGTCCCGAAGATCATCTCGCTCTTCTACCCGCTCATCCTCTCGCTCCGTCAGCTCTCGACGACCGTTCTCCAGGTCGCCTCTACACACTTCCTCTGAGACAGCATGTGAGGGTGCCTTTCCCTCACTAGAAGAATTCACAACTTTTCTTGCTGAAAATGCTTTCCCTGCTGAGTCTCTGCCACACGAGGACGTGCTGGATTGCCTTTTAGGGTCCTCTAGCCCTTCCTCAGCACGCACTTCCATTCAGCGGTATGAAGCAGCTCTTCCACAAGTGCTGGTTCAATTACACTCACTTGAAAACACTCTTCGGCGCACTGCGGACGAGGTCCCGTGGAGTGCTTGTTTTCTCCGTCGACTCCACTCCATCACTACAGCCAGTCAATTCCTACTGCATCCCACAACTAACCTAGACATTCAAGGTGGTGTCACTTAATTGTCGCGGTTTTGCGACACCTCTTGCGAATGCGCTGGTACGAGAGGATCTTGCTCCGCTGAATGCTGATATATTACTTCTGCAGGAAACAAACTGTACTTCCACCACTCAATTTCATCAATGGCGTCAGTGGGATCATACTTTCCATCACGCCTACAGCCAACTGTCGCGTGGTGGCATGGCAGTTGGTGTTCACTCACGTTTTCGTTCAACTCTTTCCTCCTTCTCAGTGAAAAACTTATGTCGAGACTTATTACAACGAGTCTCTTTCACCGTCGCAGCTGAAAAATTTCATGTATTCAACATTTATGTTCCTTGCACTCCTACTCACGTGCCAGAGTTGTTTGCAAAACTTCGACGGGCTCTGTCACGTATTCCCATCACCGACCGGGTACTTATCGGAGGTGACTACAATTGCACTCTACATCCCCTAACTGATCGCTCTTCTTCTTCCAGAGAACACCGTACGGAAGTAGTACATCTCTTACAGTCTATCACTTCAGACTTCTCACTAGTAGATGTTCAACGCCATTTGTCACCAACCCAGACTACACATACATGGCGTGCACCAAGAGCCATTGATCCTCCTACAGCAAGATTGGATCGCTTTTATGCAACTTCTCTTCTTCTACCAGCAATATCAGATTCATGCTGTACACCCACAGCTTCCTCGGATCATTGCGCCATTGCCATAACAGTTTTTGCTACTTCAACACAGCCACGTACAATCCGGCCTTGGACTTTTGACGACACTCTTTTAGATGACTCAGCCTTCTGCTCATCGGTGCGAGATTTTCTTGCGGATTGGCGTACAAGGCTTCATTCTGCACCGTGCCCCCTCAACGTTTGGTTGGAAGTAAAACGCCACCTCATATTACTGGTACGAAACCTGTCATACTCGATCATGACACAACGGAGGATGCGACTTGATCATACTAGGCAAATGCTTTCTTTGCTCAATCTTGCTGATCCCCTATTTCAAGTCTACCAGGCAGAATTACATTCACTTTTGGTGCCACTTGCAAAACAAGCCCTTCAACGCCTCAAACTACAACACCTAAAACCTGATGCTTGTTCGTACGAATTCCTTACGTCACTTGAGTCAACTCGCCGATCCTCTTCTGTTCTGCAGCACTTTCGTCTTCCAACTGGAGTAGTTTCATCCGAACCAGTTCCAATTTGTTCTATGGTACGTAATTTCTACATTTCAAAATTTTGTGAAACTCCTCCTCCCTTCCCCTACGGCTTCTGCTCTTCTGTTCTCTTCTTTGCCTCAGGTCCCTTCTCATCTTTCAGCCAGCCTCCTCCATCCTCCCACTTTAACTGAGCTCTCTGACACTTTCTCGTCCCTCAACCCCCGGGCTTCACCTGGCCCGGACGGTCTCCCTGTGTCTTTCTATAAGGCTTTTCTTCCTTCCCTCCTTCCATTTCTCCTCTGTGCCTTTTCTACTGCCATGCATCTTACATCTCTTCCAAGGAGTTTCACGCTCGCACATGTTGTACTTTTCCCCAAGAAGGGTGATCCGCTTGACTTGGGGAATTGGCGTCCCATCTCACTCTTAAATACTGATTATAAACTCTATACTAAATTTCTGTCCCGCCGGCTTAACCCCATACTCCCTCATATTCTCTCCACTAATCAAACCTATACTGTACCCGGGCGCTCCATCTCCCATAATATTCAGCTTCTTAATGATCTAATTCACCTCGCCCGCTCTCGCTCAGAACCCCTTGCTCTACTTTCCTTCGATCAACGCTCAGCGTTCGATAATATTTCTCATGATTACCTTCTTGCTACATTACTAAATTTCGGATTTCCTCCTTCCTTTGCTTCTCTTCTCATCTCCCTCTACCGGGACGCAGTTTTCCACGTCAAGCTGCTCAACCGTCTCACAGCTCCCATACCCTTTCGTCGCGGCGTGCGTCAGGGTTGCCCCTTATCCGGGCAGCTCTTCGCCCTCGCAATAGAACCTTTTTTACGCGCAGTCCATCGATCCTTCTTTGCTTCACTACCACCGGTGGTAGCCAGCACACGTCTTCATGTTGCTACCTATGTTGCCTACGCCGACGATATTACATTCTGCATTCGGCAAGACTCACAATTTCACGATCTCCACAATCTCTACAATACCTACGCGTCATGTTCCGGAGCAGCGCTAAACACAACGAAAAGCACAGGCCTATGGACCGGTTCGTGGACTAACCGCACTGACTCTCCTTGGGGAGCAGAGTGGTCCAACACCTCTCAACGATTCCTAGGAGTCCACCTTGGAAAACCAGCAACTGCTTCACTCGTCACCTAGACGACTCTCCGGCCACGCCTACATCGCTCGGTCGCAATCTGGCGGCGCGCACAATTCTGCACCTCCGTCTTTCAAAGAGCACGTCTAACGCACACTTACCTGCTTTCAATGTGCACGTATTCCTGGTTGGCTTCGAAGCAACCAGCACTACGTCTTCTTGAACTCACCCGCTGTCAAACTCAGGTTATCTGGCCCGGCCATCACTGGGTCGGAGCACCTCAACTCAGCCTGTCTCCTTCCAACGGAGGCATTAGTCTACCCGACGTCAGATCCTATTACAAGGCTTATCGTGTATCTACGTTTTTACGATCACTTGCGGCACCTGCTCCCTCTGCAGTTGCTGCTCGTGATGTCATAGTATCTCCGCATAACCCACGCTTTACTCTCCTTTCGTTCTTACTCATGGACCACTGTCCCCTTCTCACACTTTTCCCTCCTGTCTACAAAGAGGCTATCTCCTTTCTTCGTTCCCTCCCTCTTTCTCGCTCTCTCCCTGCCTCCACAAATGACCTACTTTCCGAACCTCTTTTTTTCTTCTCTGCTACACCCTCCCCATCTCCCATGTTTTGCTTTTCCTTCATGGCTCAGAGCTGGAGTCGTTACTGTCAGCGATCTTGTTACCACCAATCTTTCCTGGCTCCCCTTCTCTTCTCTACCCTCTGCTCTCCGTTTCAATGCCAACGCTCACTTTGTTCACAACTCTCTTATTTCTACTATAATCTCCCTGTTCCCTGAGCTTGCTACTCCCTCAGGTCTCATTTCTGTTCACTCTGCCTCTCTCCTTCTCCCATTTTTTCTGTCGTCCATAGGTCCACCTCTTCCTCTTGTCTCTTTCTCAACAGCTGATCTCTACCGTTTTCTCATCGCTCTTCCGCACCTCTTCCCATTTCTGGTATTCCACTTTCTTCTACCTCCGCAGTGTGGTCCGCTGCGCTTTCCCCACTTTCAGCACCCCTTGAAGTCAATTCACATTGGCTTTTCTTACACAACCGCCTCCCTGTGCCGTCGATTTTACATCGCATGACCATTTTATCTTCACCCTCCTGTCCGTATTGTGGCGAGGAGGCTGACGTTCAGCATGTCTTCATGTATTGCACAGTATTATTGCCAATACTCCATCTCGCTTTCACGCTAGCGCAACGATCCTGTGAGACCGTCCTCACCTTCAGCGCCTACCGAACACTACTTCTGAACTCTTCTCGCCCTATTCACCTTCCGGCAGTCTGCTCCTACATCTTCGTGCTTGTAAAACATATAATTCACGTGTATCATCTTCAGCGTCCCCCGAAGCTTCTACTGACATAAATAAAGTCAGTACTGCGTTACTTTGTCATTTTCGTAATCGCCTACTCTCCCGCCTTCGACTAGAACTTACCACTGCAGTTGCACGCTGCAGTGAACCACAGTTCCTATCAACTTGGTCACCAGCAACCACTTGGTTTGCAGGGTCGCCCACAACGCTTCACCTTACAGTCGGAACTTTTGTTTCACCTACCTCCTGATAGATACAATTTTTGCCATGCTGATTTGTCTTCAATCTCTGCTTCATCAGAGACTATTTTTTGTCTTTTCCGACAAATTATCATACATAAACTGTATTCTCTCACCACTATATTGAGCTTTGTGAATAGGTCGTTGCGTCAGCTACAAGCACCTGTAAATCTTCTTTTCATATGTCATTTTGAGACGATTTTTCTATACACATTTCCTGTTTTTTTTTCTTGCTTCGCAACTGAGTGCAATCTTGTTCCTCAACATTCACTGTACTATATTATTTGTACTCTCTATTTTATCAGAATTTTTTTGTTTGTCTCACTATTGTACATCACTTTTAGTAGATCGATTATTGTATAGAATCCTATGAATTGTTCGAAGCATGAGCTACTTATAATTGTCAATTTCTTTTCACGCTTTTTTTAAGACTCTGTTCTCATCCTCTATACATGTATCATTTCGTGTATAACTCATGTGTAAATTTTTTTGTTTTTCATTACTCATCTTGCTGAATTATGTATTCTCTCTGCGATGTCAGAGACTATTTCTTTTTACCACCTCTGACAAATCAATATATATAAATTGTAACTTCTCATTGTACAGAATCATGTATATAGGTCGTTTCACGAACCACAGACATCTGTAAACTTTGTCGTTTTCACAGTATATTCTTATCTTCAATTCCTGATTCAACAGTGTAATTTTACTTTTCAACTGTATAAATTTGTGTTCTCCAATACTCACTGTGATGAGTTGTGTCTTCTCTCTGTATTTTCAGAGATTATTTTTTCTTTTGTATTCTCAGGAAAATTATTGTATATAACTATTTTTCATATCACCGTTGTATGTAACATGTAGTACCGCGAGCCACATTCATCTGTAAATTTTTCATCATCTGTCTTTCGAACTTTCGATTTCATGTTTGTCCCTTGATCACCTGCAACCTCCTGGTTTTCCAGGTCACCCACAATGTTTCACCTTTCGGTCAGAACTTTTTTTTTCATCAATATTGTGTAAAATTTATACTCTATAGTGCTCATCATTCTGGATTGATTTTACTCTCTGTATTACCAGAGATTCATATTGCCTCGCCAAATTTCTACTGCACTTAACTGTTGTCATGCAAACGTTGCACCGAATCCTGTAATTAACGTAGCGCAAGCTGCACATTCTGTTAATTTCTCATCACCTGTCTTTTGAATCTATGTCTGCAAGCTCGAATTCTGTATTATTCCTTGCATCAATACTGTGCAAAATTAATATTGTATAACGCTCTTCTAGCTGAATTGTTCCTATTCTTTGCTTTGTCAGAGACTTTTGTTGCCTCACCAGACACTCGGGTGTAATTAACTGTTTTTTTACTATCATCAATGTACAGAACCGTGTAAATAAGCAGTAGCGTAAGCTACAAGCATCTGTAAATATTTTTTTTTGTCATACATCATTTGAGATGATTTATTCAAGCACATCTCCTGTATCTTTCTTCTAATAAATACTGTGTGAAAACTGACCCTTCGAGACAGGCTTTCGAAAAGGTTTTGGAACACAGTGATAGGTATGGGCTTCAATTCAGTACATGATGCTGCCGCTAACTATTGCCTAGTTGTAGGCCTTGGTTCCAAACTTCTTATGCGGCGCTCTAATTTATCTGAGCTCCAAACTTGGCCGTAGGAATAGTGCACTGTAGTAAATAGCGTTCCCCCGCTGCCGTTATACCCACACACGGCCATCAGACTGATGGATCGTGTATCTGGATTCATCAGTCCATAGGACCCATTTACATTGATCTACGGTTAACGATAAATGTTATTTTCACAGCGCTAAACGACGAGTAGCATTCCGAGTGGAGATTAAAGGTTTATGAGCAGCTGCACGACCACGGCAGCCCATGGAATGAAGTTTTCTGCAAATGGTACGTGTACATACCGAGGTTCTAGCATTTTTACTCACCTGTACACTGAGATCTTGTGCAGTTCTCCGTCGATTAGCTGTAACGACTCTCTTGAGGCTTCGGCGTCCTCTATCACTGATTTTCTTTGGTCTGCCGGTACATTTTGCTGCTTCAGGCACGCCATGTATTTTCCACTTATTCAGTACATCCAAAAGAGCTGACTTGGGTATGTTTAAACACCTCTCGGTGTCTCTTATAGATAACACACTAATATAACACCCAACAATCTTTGCTTTCTCAAAGTCAGTTGTCTCCCGCCGCGACATTTTCACTCAACCTCACAGCGCGATATATATATATTTTTTTATTGGTGGTTTAACGACCACCGTGAGGAACTCAATGGGCTATAAGCTGTCGCCCGTCCCTAATTTAGGGTCACTGGTTCCAGGGAAGGGAGAGAGCCAGAGCCGTAAGGCAAACACAACATCCATGCCTCACCGGGATTCGAACCCAGACCCCTTTCGGACGAATTATCAGAGGCCATTGCTTAGACCACTGCGCCACCGGGATGGCACAGCGCGATATGATCGCGGTTAGCTGCAGGCTTGTTTTTATACCGTTTGCAGCTGTACCGCGCATCTTAAGAACGCAGCGGATCTGTTCATTTACTTTTAAAGGTGTGTCCGCTGACTTTTGTCAATATAGTGTATTGTTTGATATATAGGAACGCCTGAATACACCTAAATTATGCCGACAATAATCCTGGATCAGTTCCGGATTCCGATAGCCTCCGGATCCCTGTATGTGCTTTCCGAGTTTTTGTGTGTTCAAACATTCGCAAAACAATAACAACAAATATGACACTGAATTTTCGGGTGTAATTAGCACGTCTTTTGAATCCGTTCTCACGCAAATTAAATTTATCAAAGCTATTCAAAGTCAATGGAACCGATATGGAAAACAATAGTATCTGACGGAAGAAAGAAGTTTTTTAATCCGGTTTTTAATCCCTCAGATATTGCTGTAAACGGAATCGTAAGCTTACACCCTCTGGTTGCAGACTTGTGCGTTAAGAAAAATATGAATTTATATAAGAAACATTTCGCTCCGGAAACACTCTCCAACATAGGATGAATTTTTCAAAACGGACTCTTAGAAACAGAGATATCGACAAAAATATGATGTGACTTTACGTCCCCTGGTGGGAAAACCATGCATTATTTTAGGAAGAAAGAATTCTCAAAAGATTTTTCGATATAAGCCGTATCGGTCCAAGAGAAAAAAAATTTTAGTCGAGTTTCCAGGATCCCAGATTTTGCTGCAAATACGTAAGAAGCAGAAATTAACACTTATGCTCCCTGGTGGCCAAACGATTCTTTACCAAAAATTAGAAATTATATGAAAAATATTTTCCATAGGGTGATGCATGCGATACAGGAAGTTTTCAAATCGGATATTTAGAAGCAGAAATAACGCAGAAAACGCAATTTACCTTTGCGCCCCCTAACGGGAAAACTATGATTTACTTGAAAATTTTGAATTTTTATGAAAAACATTTCAAATTGGAAACACTATCCAACAAAGAAGAAATTTTTCAAATCGGACCCCTAGAAGTAGAGATATTGAAAAAAATAAGATAATCATCTATGTTCCCTGGCGTAGAAACCATGCATTATTCTAAGAAGGAATTCTTCCTAAAATGTTCCTAAAATGTTTGTCGACATGAGTAGTATCGGTCCACAAACGACGTTTTTTTTCAATCGAGATGTTAGAAGCTCATATTTTGCTGCAAATACATGAGAAGCGAAAATAAAGGCTTACGCCCTATGGTGGCCAAACCATTTTTACAAAAATTAGAAATTACGTGCAAAGGATTTCCCATCAGGAGCTGTATCCGGTGCAGAAAAAAAAAATTTAAATCGGAGATTTAGAAGCAGATATATAGAGGGAAACGCAATTTACCCTTACGCCCTCTAGCGGAAAGTCTATGAATTACTTGAAAATTTTGAAATTATTTGAAAAACATGTCACACCGGAAACGATCTAATAAAGAAAACATTTTTCAAATCGGACCATTAGAAGCTGAGATATTGACAAAAATAAGATATACATCTATGCCCCCTGGAGGAGAAACCATTCAATATTAAAAAAAAAATATTCCGAAAAAAATTATCGATGTGAGAGGCATCGGTCCACGAAAGAATTTTTTTAATCGAGATTTTAGAAACTCAGATTTTATGGCAAATATATCAGAAGCAAAAATTAACACTTGCGCCCCCTGGTGGCCAAAGTACTCTTTATCAAAAATTAGAAATTATATGCAAACGATTTTTCATCAGGAGATGTATCCGCTAAAGAAAACATTTTTCAAATCGAAGTTTTAGGAGAAGAGATATCGGGGAAAACGTAATTTACTTTAACGCCTCCTATCGAAAAATCTATGCATAATTTGGAAAAGTAAATATTCCTAAAATACTCTTCGACATAAATGGAGTCGAACGATAAAAGATTTTTTTCAATCGGAGATTTAGAAGCAAATATGTGGAATAAAATGCATTTTTGAATTCGACATCATCTGCATTTACGCCCTCTAGCGGCGAAATTGTACATCGTAAAAAAAAATACGAAATGAAGGATCATCGCTCGTATATTTTAGGCTTCTCAATACAAAAAGAATTTTTCAAATCGGACTAATAGTTGCAGAGATTTTTGTACAAAAGGCGTGCTAAAAACAAAGTGTACTACAATTTTTAATAAACAAATATTGTTATAAGTTTGCTCCAACAATTTACATTAAATTCTCCACTTGATTTCAATTTCTAAAATTACAATTTTGTTTTATTTTGTATGTTTAATACAAGTGATGATTATTTTAATTTCGAGAAAGTTATTTGATCTGAGGAATTTTATTGACAAAATAAAATTCTTTAAATACAATAACTGTATCTTTCTCGACATTAAAATAATAGTATTTGACAATTCCAGTTACTCCTGCCTCCGCAGAGCAAAGGTTCTATAAATTGAAATTAATAAAAAAATTATCTTAGAACTACAGTGACTCAAAAAAGGTTATCTGATTTGTGGCAGTACTGTCAATAGAACACACATTATGTGAAAATCTGGATTACAACAACATAACTGATTTTGCTGAAATGCTGACCAGAAAAATAAATTTCCTAGAATAAATGATGAATTTTGTATGTCATTTTATATTTTATATCCGCTGATCAATGAATGAACAATACAAACATACGCAATTTCGTATATAAAAAAAAAAGATTGTTTTGTAATTCGGATTTCAGCCTTACTCCTAGCATGTTTCGTATCACTGCGTTCGTTTCAATGTGATGCACTGCAATAAGGCTTGCTTGCTGCCAATGAAATCGTCAGATTTTCCAATGGGATTCCGGAAACAAGTGAAAAAGCCCTCCTTTTCGATATTTGTTTTGATGTCAAGCGCTATTAAAAATGCCATGGTCATGGCCATTGTATAAATCCCTAGTGATACCGTAGCTAACAACGAAGGAGATTACATTCTAGGAATGAAGTGATTACTGCCTAAAGATTTCAAGAGGCACTGATTGGACAATAAACAAATACGTAAGTACCACTTCTCTTCCCATTATTCTAAATCATCTTTGATAGATCAGTATGCCGCCCCTATGGCGCAGTGGTCTAAGCGATGGCTTCTGACCATTTGCCCAACGGAGGGGGTGTGGGTTCGGATCCCGGTTAAGGCATGGTTATCTGTGTTTGTCTTTCGGAAATTTATTCGCTGAGTTCCTTGTTCACCTATGTACACTGTTGTCGTTGAAACACAGAATGTCTTTACTGTATACGTATGCCTGTCAACCAAGTCCAATATACACTGAATTCACAAAAGTCACCGGACACCCTTCAAAAGCAAATGAACGGATTCGCTGCGTTGTTAAGATACGCGGTACAGCTGCAAACGGTATAAAAAGAAGCCTGCAGCTGACCGCGATCATATCGCACTGTGAGGTTGAGTAAAAATATCGCGAACTGACTTTGAGAAAGGAAAGATTATTGGGTGTTATACTGTATTAGTGGGTTGTCCATAAGATAAAACGAGAGGCATTTAAGCATACCCAAGTCAAGTGTTTTGGATGTACTGAATAAGTGAAAGACGCATGGCGTGCCTGAAGCAGTCAAAAGTACCGGTAGACCATAGAAAATCAGTGATAGAGGACGTCGAAGCCTCAGGAGAGGCATTACAGCTAATCGACGGTGTAGCCGCCCCGGTGGCGCAGTGGTCTAATCGATGGCCTCTGATCATTCGTCCGAAAGCTGTTTGGCTTCGAATCCCAGTGAGACATAGATATTATGTTTGTCTTATGGCACTGGCTCTCTTCCTTCCTTGGAACTAGTGACCCTAAATTAAGGAAGGGCGACTGCTTATAGCCCATTGAGTTGCTCACGGCGGTCGTTAAACCTGCAATCCAAAAAAAAAAAAAAAAAAAAAAATCAACGGAGTACTGCACAAGACCTCAGTGTAAAGGTGAGTAAAAATGCTGGAACCTCGGTATGTACACGTACCCTTTGCAGAGAACTTCATTCCATGGGTTACCGTGGTAGTGCAGCTGCTCATAAACCTTTCATTTCCACTCGGAATGCTACTCGTCGTTTAGCATGGTGTAAAGAACATTTATCGTGGACCGTAGATCAATGGAAACGGGTCCTATGGACTGATGAATCCAGATACACGATCCATCAGTATAATGGCCGTGTGTGGGTATGGTGGCAACCAGGGAAACGCTATTTTCCAACGATCAAGTTTGGAGCTGTCAGTGTAATCGCGAGGGGGTGTTTTTCGTGGTATGGTCCCGGCCCATTGGCTATCGTGGACAAACCTGTTAACCAGCACGTCCACCTCGAAATTCTGGACATTTATGCCCTACCAACTGTGTGGCACCGAGCCTTGTTGGTACCAACAGAATAATGCACCGAGCCATAAAACAAGGACTGTTACGGCTTGGTTTGACATTAATTTCGTATCGTGTGTGGACTGGCCAGCATAAAGCAGCTCTGATCTTAATCCCATGGAACACCTATGGGATGAATTAGAGCGACGCGTTAGAAGTTTGGAATCAAGGCCTACTACTAAGCAACAGTTAGCGGCAGCATTATGTACTGAATGGAAGCGCATAACTATCGCTGTGTTCCGAAACCTTGTCGAAAGCATTTCTCGAATGGTCAATGCATGCATTAAGGCCAAAGGTGGACCGACACCTTTACCATTAAGGCCAAAGGTGGACCAATGTATGTCAACAAATGCTATGTTGTGTTTCTCTTCTAGGTGTCCGGTAACTTTTGTCAATATAGTGTAGGTTCAATATATATGTAACTGCATCTGTCAAACAAGTCCAATAAAATAAAAAGCTAAGACAAAAGAATCAGTATATCTCATATGGTCTCAAGAATTTTGTAATACATTTTTAATCAAACTGTTTATATAAACAGGGGCTCAGCAAAATATATTTTCTCGACACATCCTAAAGGCGGCCCTGTCAAAGTGATTCCGTAGTCTTGCATGATCAGGTTATAGCATGCACATTTTCAGGTTTCAACACGGTAATAAGCCTCCCAAGGCGGGATGCATTTTTAACGTTGTCTCTTAGACGCCTAAATTCTGCAGCCCAATTTGTGACCCTGACGTATGAAGGACAAGGTTCCACTTTTGTTTGTTGCATGTTCTCGTGAATTTCTTTCTGCGACACTCCCTTTAAAGGAGGTACACCAACAAAGTACAATAATTGATTCTCTCAACACTCGCCATCTTCGGTCACCTTGTGCATTTCAACAGCGTCTGTGAAAGAAAAGGAAATAGTTACAACCTTGGATTTTCTATGAATACACAGGAAGAGTTCGAACACAGATCGGCAAGACAGTCGAGCCCGTGTATATCAAACTTAAGGGAATAGTCGTAATTGTTCGATAAACGAATTAGTTCGATATGTAGAATTCAATATGCACTTTTACTGTACTATGTTATTTCACAGTACCTGGTAGCAGCCCTTGGCCGTTCACTAGGTCAGTGACTATAATGTTAGCTCTGACGTCGACAAATCACTTAACAACTGTCTTTTTCCTCCCTCGTCGTATACACACGCATAGCATAATCAACGACTGGACGTTCACAAGCTTCTTGAAGTAGGACTACGTCTAACTCCGTGGATAGTATGGGGCGACTTACGGCCGACTGCCTGTAACAAAAATAGGTCCCAATTGAAATCATTATAGCGTTAAAAATAGCTGCCACACACTAATCGTGTTAGCATGTTCGTAAATACCATGAAGTCAAATTGGCGTACTGCGCAATACATCGTGTGCGCAGGGAAGATGATGCAATATTTCTGTGTGTGCCACCGCGTTTGACTCAGTCGATCTCGGCAACCGTGAGAGCAACACGACTGTGCGTGGTATCGTTTTAAAGCTCTCGACGAGATCTATTCAAATATACGAAGAATATTTCTCAGTGGTTTGAACTAAACATTTAAAATATTGTTTTCTTGTGAACCGGTGAACATTTTTGACAATATCGCGGTTTATCTGGACAACGTGAGGGCAAAACGACTGCGCGTGGTATCGTTTTAAAGCTCTCGACGAGATCTATTCAAATATACGAAGAATATTTCTCAGTGGTTTGAACTAAACATTTAAAAAATTGTGTTCTTGTGAACCGGTGAACACTTTTGACAATATCGCGGTTTATCTGGACAACGTGAGGGCAAAACGACTGTGCGTGGTATCGTTTTAAAGCTCTCGACGAGATCTATTCAAATATACGAAGAATATTTCTCAGTGGTTTGAACTAAACATTTAAAAAATTGTTTTCTTGTGAACCGGTGAACACTTTTGACAATATCGCGGTTTATCTGGACAACGTGAGGGCAAAACGACTGTGCGTGGTATCGTTTTAAAGCTCTCGACGAGATCTAATCAAATATACGAAGAATATTTCTCAGTGGTTTGAACTAAACATTTAAAAAATTGTTTTCTTGTGAACCGGTGAACAGTTTTGACAATATCGCGGTTTATCTGGACAACGTGAGGGCAAAACGACTGTGCGTGGTATCGTTTTAAAGCTCTCGACGAGATCTATTCAAATATACGAAGAATATTTCTCAGTGGTTTGAACTAAACATTTAAAAAATTGTTTTCTTGTGAACCGGTGAACACTTTTGACAATATCGCGGTTTATCTGGACTACGTGAGGGCAAAACGACTGTGCGTGGTATCGTTTTAAAGCTCTCGACGAGATCTATTCAAATATACGAAGAATATTTCTCAGTGGTTTGAACTAAACATTTAAAAATTGTTTTCTTGTGAACCGGTGAACACTTTTCACAATATCGCGGTTTATCTGGACAACGTGAGGGCAAAACGACTGTGGGTGGTATCGTTTTAAAGCTCTCGACGAGATCTATTCAAATATACGAAGAATATTTCCCAGTGGTTTGAACTAAACATTTAAAAAATTGTTTTCTTGTG
The DNA here is from genome assembly GCA_039090855.1 of Macrothele yani. Lineage (NCBI taxonomy): Eukaryota > Metazoa > Arthropoda > Arachnida > Araneae > Macrothelidae > Macrothele > Macrothele yani. The sequence continues at coordinate 22,506,429 of CM077023.1, forward strand.
AACCGGTGAACATTTTTCACAATATCGCAGTTTATCTGGACAACGGGAGGGCAAAACGACTGTGGGTGGTATCGTTTTAAAGCTCTCGACGAGATCTATTCAAATATACGAAGAATATTTCTCAGTGGTTTGAACTAAACATTTAAAAAATTTTTTTCTTGTGAACCGGTGAACACTTTTGACAATATCGCGGTTTACCTGGACAACGTGAGGGCAAAACGACTGCGCGTAGTATCGTTTTAAAGCTCTCGACGAGATCTATTCAAATACGTAAAGAACATATCGCAGTGGTTCAAACTTAATTTTTTTTTATTGTTTTCGAGTGAATGTGTTAACACTTTCGACAAAGCCGCGGAATTCGCAGAATGAAGGAAATCAAAAGTGAAGAAAATTAAAACGAAAGGCAAAAGCAAGGGATGGGGAATTTAAGAATTCCAAGAAGACAGAGCACCACTTTGGGTACTTCGTGTATCAATCTGCCTTGTGTTCGCAATGTATCCAGCATTATTTGTAAAAATTATGTAAGCTACTTTTCTTATCATAGCCCTGTGTTGGGTATAACAAATTAAATAAATGTTTTTTTTTTTTTTTGATTGGAGGTTTAACGACCACCGTGAGCAACTCAATGGGCTATAAGCAGTCCCCCGTCCCTAATTTAGGGTCACTGGTTCCAGGGAAGGGAGAGAGCCAGTGCCGTAAGACAAACACAACATCCATACCTCACCGGGATTCGAGCCCGGACCCCTTACGGACGAATAATCATAGGCCAGCGCCTAAGACCACTGCGCCACCGGGGCGGCAAATAAATGGTTTGAAACCACACTCGACTAGCTTATTCCAACTCTCCAATCTGCAAGTCGTAGTCCTACGTTCCAAACTGACGACTCAATCAGAACTAAGCCTACCTGTATTTTCTTTCTTTCTTTTTTTCTTTTTTAGATATATTTTTTTTCATTTTGTAAAATTGTTCTGAGTTTTCTTTAATATCTTAAAATAATTTGCTACATTACACTTTTTTCACCACTTTCAACTGGGTGAATTATTTCCAGCTTTACAGAAAACTGCAGGTTTTGTCGTCATTTCATAAACAGAAAAGATGATGCTGAATTTTCCGTTGTAATGAGCACGTCTTTTGAATTCTTTCCAACTCGAATAAAATTTATCAAAATTATTCATCGTAACTGGAACAGGTTAGAAAAAAATCAGCCAGGTTTCTTTTTTTGTTCGGAGTTTAACGACCACCGTGAGCAACTCGATGGGCTATAAGCAGTCGCCCGTCCCTAATTTATCGCCAATGGTTCCAGGGAAGGAAGAGAGCCAGTGCCGTAAGACAAACACAGCATTCATGCTTCGAACCCGGTCCCTTTCTATGGTCAGAAGCCAGCTTTTAGATCACTGCGTCACCGAGGCGGCAACTAGATTTCTACAATCGACAAAACGTCCAGAAATAGAAACGGCTACTAACTCCAGCGGCTACAAAGTATGATACGAAAATTAACAAATGGCGCACGAAATGTTTCTCACTGCAGAAGGAAGATATCAGGGAAAAACAGATTTGCAAATTGAACAGTTAAAATAAGAAATATACAGCGATGAGCCATTCCATTATAACCACCCCCAGCCTAAAGAAATGATCGCTCCTGGAGACCGAACTGTGGCGCAGGTGAAGTTCTTTTTTTTTTTTTTTTTTTTTTTTTTTGGTTGGAGGTTTAACGACCACCGTGAGCAACTCAATGGGCTATAAGCAGTCGCCCGTCCCTAATTTAGGGTCACTGGTTCCAGGGAAGGGAGAGAGCCAGCGCCGTAAGACAAACACAACATCCATGCCCGACCGGGATTCGAACCCGGACCCCTTACGGACGAATGATCAGAGGCCAGCGCAGGTGAAGTTCACAGAGCAGTATATATACAACACGAGGACTGGCTTTCGGTTAGTAGAGTGTTCGGAGTCAGAATAGAAAAGGCTACCGATTTATCGGAGTCTGATAAAGGACAAATTGTGATGGCAAGGCGCCTCGGAACTACGATCTCGGAAACGGCGCTGCTTATGGGTTGTTCACGTGCCGCTGTAGTGAGTACGTAGAAAAAGTGGTGCACAGATGGATAAACGGCGGACCGTCGTCCGCAGCTCATTGATGCCATAGTGGAGCGGAGATTGTTCCGCATTTTCCACAGTGACCGCAGGGCCACATTGCGAAAAATCCCCCGCAGCTACAACAGTGGTGATCAGGACAATGTGTCATAGCACACAGTTCATCGCAGTCTTCTGCGCATGGGCCTGCGTAGCCGAAGACTCAGCTGGGTCCCCATGCTCACGGCACGTCATCGCCATCAACGCATGAAATGAGCATAAGATCATCGAGATTGGACCGTGGGTGATTACAAGAAAGTGGCATGGTCTGACTAATCAAGATTACTGGTGAATCACGTAGACGGTCGAGTGAGGATACGCCGATTACCAACGGAGTCTATGGCGCCTGGATGCACTGTTGAGCGGAAACAGGCCGGCGGCGGCGGTGTCATGCTGCGGGACACTTTAGGCCCCATTATCCCAATAGCACCATCCCTGACAGCTGCCACGTATCTGAACATCGTTGCGGACCAAGATCACCCATTCATGGCAACTGTGTTTCCTGCTGGTAATGGCTGTTACCAAGAGGATAATGCGCCATGCCACACTGCCAGAATCGTCAAGGGCTGATTCGAAGAATATGCTGGTGATTTTTTGTTAATGCCTGGCATGAACCCAATCGAACATTTCTGGTTCGATTTTGAAAAGCAGGTTCGCGCCAAATCACCACCACCCCGAAATGTACGGGAACTGGAGAATATGCTGTTGACATTATGGTACCAGGTACCCCAGGATACCTATCGCCACCTCATCGAATCGATGCCTCGCCGAGTGGCCCTGTTTTGCGGGCTAAACTGGGTTCTTCAGATAATTAGGTAGGTGGTCATGGTGTAATAGCTTATCGTTGTGGATAAACACATGGTATAACTGTATGCTCCCTAGTGGAAGAATTTTGCATAATGGACAAGTTGAAAATATGCGAAAAGTATTCTTCATAAAAAGCTCTGCTAAGGAAAAATAACTTTTGAAGTACGTCTCCCAAAAACACAGATAGGTAGAAAAAGGTTTTGACCTTTGCACTCTATAACGGGTAAGCTGTGCGTTATTTAAAGAGGATAATATTCCCCCATCTTTATTGCTGCGAATGGCATAGCGTACATAAAAAAGAAATTCCTCCATATGGTTTTTAGAAGCGAAGATACAGATGCAAACAGAAGCACACAAACACCATCTACAAAAAGCTCCTTAAGTATGAGCACAAGTGTTCCACAAGGAAAACAGCATTTGGTATCAAAAAAATGTTTTAAATCGTACACTTAGAATCCCAGTTATCACGAAAAACAGATTAAATACACTGCTGGCCACCAAAAATGCAACACCAAGAAGAAAGCATCCGATTGGCCTGAAATTCGCAGCATGCGTCGCCAGCGAGAGGACATACAAACGATTAGCATTGCAGGGCATATGCAAATCATGTGCGCCCGGCATGCCACCGAGAAGCACTATAAGAAGGGTGCACAGAAGACGGGGCGTAAGTAGTGGAAGTGTGTTGTGCTGCTGGATCTGTGCGTGGGAAGCTTCCGGATGCCGCGTCGCAGAATACGGCAGTCATTCCTGCACGTTTCGGAGTTCGACAGATCAGGAATAGTGGCTTATCGCGACAGCGGTTCATCGTACCGAGACATCGGCGCCCGTGTGGGACGACATCCAGCCACAGTGAGGCGAGTATGGATTCGGTGGGTGCAGGAGGGACGGACGGACCGATGTCAGCGATTGCCGTAGCCGCGGCACACCACCAAACGAAAGGACCGGCATGTTGTGCGGCGGGCATTGACGGCTCGCACCGCCACATCACGAACGTTACCTCAGGAATTAGGGTGTGTTGCGCAACAACCTGTGTCAGCACGTACCGTTCGACGTCGTCTGCAGGAGCGGGGACTTGTCGCACGGCGCCCACTGCTCCGATTACCATTGACGTTACACCACCGGCGAATGCGGCGACAGTGGGCCATTGAACGCCGCACCTGGACTACGGAATGGCAGGACATTGTCTTCTCCGACGAATGCCGCTTCTGCCTGCAACACCACGATGGTCGGATCCGCGTGTGGCGGCACCACCGTGAGAGACTGTATGACACCTGCATTATGCATCGCCATACCGGTCCGTCGCCTGGCGTTATGGTTTGGGGCGCAATTGGATATGACACCCGCGCCCCTCTAGTACGCATTGCCGGTACACTCAACAGCCACCGCACCATCTCCGACGTTTTGGAGCCTGTAGTCCTCCCTTACCTGCAGGAACTGCCTGCGGCGACGTTTCAACAGGACAATGCGCGCCCGCATGTGGTACGCGTCGTGCAACAATTCTTCACGGCCCACCAAGTGTCACTGCTGCCGTGTCCCGCCTGTTCTCCCGATATGTCGCCCATCGATCACGTCTGGTCGCTGATCGGCAACCGAGTGGCCCGGTAAGCAACACCCGCAGCTACGCCTGATGAACTGTGGCAAAGTGTGGAAGCAGCCTGGACCGACATACCCCAAGCCCACACCAAAGCGTCTTTGGTTCGATGCCGCGGCGTGTAGCGGCCGTTATTGCCAGCCATGGGGGCCACACGAACTATTGATGTCTGCGTGTTCCGCAAGTCGCACGGGCATATAAGCTCAATCGTTTCCTATTTGTATCTGTTGTTATGTGTCCAGTAAATCTGGCTTTGCTCTCTCGTGTCCTTCTTGGTGTTGCATTTTGGATGGCCAGCAGTGTATGTATTCAATATTTTTTATGTTATCACTTCTTACAAACATTCGATTTGGAAAATTATGTTTTGCCTGACATCTTTCAATATGGGAAACACTTTGCACATATTTTCCAATTTTTCATAACCTGTTGATATGTGGCATAAGTGTGAATTTTCATTTGGGACTATAACCGCTGTGTTGCACAGATTTTCACCGAGGGGCGATTCTGCATACATCTTTTCTTGCTATGTCTGCTTTTCAAAGTCGCATTTGGAAAACGCTTTTGCCACGGCGTTGCTTCAGCTATGAAGAATATTTTTTTGCTTTTCAAAGTACACAGAGCTACCGATATGAGGCTAGAGAGAACATTTTTATCTGCGACTGCTTTTAAAAAATCCGAATGAAAAGGTCCTTTTTAGCTCGCATACCATTCATTGGATGTGAAGAAGATTTTACTGGCATTTTCTTCTTCGAACGACGCACAGCTTTCTTGCTAGGAGGAATATATGTGGAATTTATGTCCCTCAATATCTCTGCTCCCAAGATTTCAATTCGAAAAATCATTTTCGCTTGGAAGAGCTTCCATTATGGAGAACATGTTGAGCATATTTTCCAATTTTTTGTAATGTATAGTTCTGCCGCTAGTCGGTGTAGTGCACATTTCTATCTCCAAACGTGTTTCTGCTTTTATTGGGTGTGTGCAAATGTTCTACCCGTTTTTGTAATAGATGCAAATTGCGATCGGAGTAGTTACGTCAGAGATGACGCAGCGATGCCGAATTTTCGGCCAATAAAACGTGAGGCAGTAGATCATACAGAGGCACTAGGTTTGTCCGAGTAAGTCATTCGTAACGGAAATCACGGACGTTGTAACATGGCATGCAATAAGGAGCACATTAGATATTGTTTACTGTACGGGCTCGTTAATGGCAGTACTGCAGCCGCAGCTTGCCGCAACATCTGCCAAGTGTCTGCGAAGGATGCAGTAGATGATGGCACATGTAGCCTTTGGTTTCGGGAATTCCGGGACGGAGACAGAAGCTATAAAGATCAACCACGTCCTGGACGTCCATCCGTGGTTTCTGACGAGGATGTGGACCAAGCCATATCAAATGACCCACATTCAACCGTTCAGGAACTAGCGGAAACGTTGCCAGTACACAGAACAGCAGTTGAAAGACGGGTGCATGCGCTTAGGTTCATCACCAAGTTCGATAACTGGGTTCCGCACCAGCTTTCTGCAAAGCAACGAGAGGAGTTAATCCGTACCTGTGTTTCTTTGCTTTCTCGTCACAGAAAGGAACCGTTTTTGGGACGAATTGTAACGGGTGATGAGAAATGGGTACTGTGTCATAATGTAAAGCGTCGACGGACTGTGTGCCAAGCTGCGGAGCCTGCTCCATCGGCCTCAAAAGGAAGACTGCATCCCAAAAATGTTTTGTTGAGTGTTTGGAGGATATCCAGAGTATAATCCACTGGGAGGTATTGGCACCTAACCGAACGATAAATGCTGACCTCTACTGCCAACAGTTCGACAGATTGCGAGAACAACTGACATCGAAGCTGCCAGCGCTAGTCAATCGCAAAGGCGTGATCCTTCATGATGATAATGCCAGACCTCATGCTGCTTTAATCACTCGGCAAAAATTACTGGACTTTGGTTGGGAAGTGTTACCTCGCCCAGCGTATTCCCCTGACCTGGCACCTATGGACCACCACCTTTTTCGATCGTTAGAGAACGCCTTCGCTCTCCAAACCTTCGATGATATGGACGATACGAAAACTTCATTACATGACTTTTTTTTACTCTAAAACACAGGAGTTTTTCCGGCGTGGGATACACCTACTCATAGACAGATGGCAAGATGTCATACAGAATGATGGCAATTATGTGAAATCCTAGGTACGTTATTTGTTGTGTTCTCCTCCTTTCTTTGTAGCCTTCAAAAACGGGTAGAACTTATGCATGGACACACCCAATAAAAATCCGGTTGAAAACGGTTTTTTTTTTTTTTTTGCACCTGATACATTTGACTCTGAGGAACATTATGCACGTAGTGCGTTTTAAATAATGCATAGTTTTCCTCCTAGGGGGGGGGTGTAAAAGTATATTTTTTTCTCTGATTATGATACTCTTGGGAAAATCTTATTTGAAATATTCTTGCTGTCTAAGCGTCTATTATGTGAAACGCTTTGTGTGCGCTTCTTTTCCCCTCGGTACCTGAGTTGTCTGCGGGGATGGCTCCTGTTCATTCGTTCGAGATGGGCTCGGGTTCGAGTCCATGATGAAGGATGGGGGTGTAGTCGGCTGAGGGCGCTGGCTCTGTCTCGTTACTCTCGAACCAGTGGTGGTCTTAAATTAGGGGCAGGAGTGCTCATAGCCTTCAGATTTGCTCATTGCTGTCGTGTTAAAAACCGAAACACAAAAACAAAAACCTTTTGCCCACTTTTTTCGTAATGTCAATTGTTGCTTCACGGAATCGGAAATGCATATTTGAATCACAAGTGATAACTGCATATTCCAAAATATGGATTGAAAGATACCAGCTACTATGGCAAAGATTTACGCACATTTCCTGCTTCTAATCACCCACATATTTTATTTTAATCCAACTCATATACTCAAGTCTCATTATACAATAACACAAGAGTTTTCCCTAACAAATTTAACATTCTTACAATTAAACAATTATACTACTTTAACATTGGAAAAATTATGTTTAGGTGTATTAAAAACAACTTGCATGCTAATATCATACAAATTGTAACAAAGACGCACTCACACGACACAAGCATAAAATTGCACACCCGACCAATTCATCCAAAGACGGAAACCATGAAGCAAACTCTAAACTATTGGGTTGTCGGAAAAGTCATGACGTATTTTGGCATCCGATGGCGGTTGGGCGGCTTTGGAAGTACTAGAGGCATGCGCAGCTCATTTATCGCTATGGCATTCGACATGTGCCAGTTCTAGCTGCAGTCTAAAAGGAATAGTGAGTGATTTGGTTGATTTGCGGAGATTTGACATCAAGTTGAAGATGGAAGACCAAACTGTGCATTTTCGCCATATTTTATTGTTTTACTTCCGTAAAGAGAATAGCGCGCGTCAAGCTTGTGAAAAGTTGCGTAAAGTGTACGGTGATAATGCTCTACAAGAACGTCAGTGCCAGCGGTGGTTCGCAAAATTCCTTGCTGGTGATTTTGACCTCAACGATGCTCCTCGGTCCGGGAGGCCAACCGAAGTTGATGACGACCAAATCAAGGCATTGATCGAGTCAAACCCACGTTACACGACACGAGAGATTGCAGACACATTGCACATCCACCATTCAAGCGTTCACGACCACCTGAAGAAGCTGGGATACGTAAGCAAGCTCGATGTGTGGGTTCCTCATGAACTCAAAGAAGCTCAATTGACGGCGCGTATCAACATCTACGATATGCTCATTAAACGTGAGGAAAATGTTCCTTCTTGGAAGCGACTGATAACTGGTGACGAAAAGTGGATTGTGTACAACAATGTGCTGCGCAAAAGGTCTTGGTCCCGACGTGCTGCTTCGCCTCAAATGACCATCCAAGGCAGACATTCATCAGCGGAAGGTTCTGGTCTCAGTGTGGTGGGATTTTAAAGGTGTCGTGTTTTTCGAGTTCCTACCACGGAACCAAACAATCAATTCAAATGTGTACTGTCGGCAATTGGACAGTTTGAACGAATCCATCATCCAGAAACGTCCAGAGCTCGTTCATCGTAAAGGTGTTGTGTTCCATCACGAAAACTCGAGACCACACACAAGTTTGATCACCCCCAAAAATTATTGGAGCTCGGGTGGGATGTGTTGCCGCACCCAGCATACTCGCCTGACCTTGCGCCATCAGACTTCCACTTGTTTCGCTCTCTTCAACAGTCCTTGCGTGGTATAACGTTCAATTCAGATGAGGCTGTAAATCAGCACCTTGTACAGTTTTTCGCCACGAAAGACAGGCCCTTCTATGAACGAGGCATTCTGAAGCCCACTGAAAGATGGCAAAAGGTTATCGAGCAAAACGGGCATTCTGTCATTGATTGATCTTTGTTCTTTCTATCAATAAATGAACTTTGCAAAACATGGCTAAAATACGTCATGACTTTTCCGACAACCCAATACATTGGCCCTTCTTACTGAAACTCACTGCCGACAGAATTAGCATCGTTAAATAATATCAACCTTTTAAAAAAACCTAAAAAACTACATAATGAACTGCAGCCACTAGATCAGTTACAGTAAAGAATGACTACTATCTACATACATTAATACGAATCTTTTTTCATTGATATATATTGCAGTAATGCTTTCTTTTCTCCTGTTTGCCACTGTATTTGGCTATACTATGTCAAGTTTATCAACTATTTTTTTCAACCACCTTGTAATTCATGCTCAGGGAGCATGAGACTCTGTCATGCCTATTTGGCCTTTTTTCCAGGCTCCCTTGTTGTGCTTGTTTCCATTCACTTGTAATACAATCTCTCCTGCACAGCAAAATAAATGAATTGAATTGAAAGAAAAAAAATTAAAAACAAATTAAGCAGGGAAAATTAAATCTATTCACGACCAGATACATTTTTTCTGAATCGCATTTGGATTGAATTTTTTACTTCCGCAATTCAGTTTTCTGTCATTAGTGAAAACGAAATATTACAATTTACAACCATGTTTGTGTTTCCGAAAGACAATCCTAACTATAGTGTTTTCAAGGGATTCTCCATTTCGAACAGATTGTCAGTATTCAAAATCCTTTAATTTTAAAATTTCGTGTGTCAATAAATGATCGCTGATTACCTTGATACATTCTTTCGGTTCAAATGATCGCTGATTACCTTGATGAATAAATGATCGCTGATTACCTTGATACATTTGATAACTTGATAACTTCTTTCGGTTCAAATGATCGCTGATTACCTTGATGAATAAATGATCGCTGATTACCTTGATACATTTGATACCTTGATACCTTCTTTCGGTTCAAATGATCGCTGATTACCTTGATGAATAAATGATCGCTGATTACCTTGATGAATAAATGATCGCTGATTACCTTGATACATTTGATACCTTGATACATTTGATACTTTGATACATTCTTTCGGTTCAAATGATCGCTGATTACCTTGATACATTTGATACCTTGATACATGCTTTCTGTTCAAATGGTCGCTGATTACCTTGATGAATAAATGATCGCTGATTACCTTGATACATTTGATACCTTGATACATTCTTTCGGTTCAAATGATCACTAATTACCTTGATACATTTGATACCTTGATACATTCTTTCGGTTCAAATGATCGCTGATTACCTTGATACATTTGATACCTTGATACATTCTTTCGGTTCAAATGGGCGCTGATTACCTTGATGAATAAATGATCGCTGATTACCTTGATAAATTCTTTTGGTTCAAATGATCGCTGATTACCTTGATACATTTGATACCTTGATACATTCTTTCGGTTCAAATGATCGCTGATTACCTTGATACATTCTTTCGGTTCAAATGATCGCTGATTACCTTGATACATTTGATACCTTGATACATTCTTTCGGTTCAAATGATCGCTGATTACCTTGATACATTTGATACCTTGATACATTCTTTCAGTTCAAATGGTCGCTGATTACCTTGATACATTTGATACCTTGATACATTCTTTCGGTTCAAATGGTCGCTGATTACCTTGATGAATAAATGATCGCTGATTACCTTGATACATTCTTTCGGTTCAAATGATATGCTTTCTTATATGCGAAACTTCGCCGTTATCATTCTTGTTATATTTTATTTTCACTGCTAAATAAAATGCAATGCTTATTTATCAAAGCAAAATTTCAGTCTTTAATGTGTATAGAAAATTCAGATTTATTTAGTTTTCTGAAAAATAAAGAACTGGCACTAATTTCGTCATTATTGTAATCACTGTCTCTCAGATTTCAGTATTAAGGACACATTTCTGTCGTGCGTAATTAAGTACTTAATTAGCGAAAGAAAGTAATTTCACTAGAGTATAGAATAGCTTCAGTTTTGATTCTGAAAGTGTGAATAAGTGCTTTGGTTGACACTAATGCTTTGTGGTTATGGTTGAAAAGGTTGCTATGCACACAAAACTTTTGTTTTCTGTATCTCCTCCACCCATTTTATAATTCTTTCTGCATTGATGTAAGATCTTTCAAAGAAAAGATCTCATGCGTAAAGCCAAGTGATAAAATTAAATAAAAAACGGCGAAAGATTGCACGGTAATAAGCTTTTGAAAACAGTGTGCGCTGTTAAACGTTTGACTCGTGTTAACATATTATTATCCTTTCATAAATAATCGGTTCTCAAAAACTTTTAAAGCCCCATCTGAAAAAAATAGATAGCACGAATACCATTAGAAATTAATCATTACCTAATAAAAGTGTCATTCTTTGCATTATTTTTCGTGTATGTGTGCTAACTATCGTCTGCACTGAGGACACCACCAGTCACCCAATCCACTACCCTATTTGCAGATATCTCCTTTCTACTTAACCCATTTTTGTTTTAATTTTCTTTGCCACAGTACACCATTCACCACACAATCAAATCACAGATACAATTTCTATACAAAAAACATGCAAATACAAATATTATACAATAATATTATACATATATTGAAAAGTATAAATTAAGTAATAGGAAATACAAAAACACGTATAATAACATGAATAATTTTGTTTTCAGTTTGAGTAAATTGAAGCACCACTACAGGTTCTTAAACAAATCAGTGCGGTGCACTGTGATTGTGGCAAGGGAACCAGGGAAAAAGGCTAACAATAGCCTGACGGGCCCCTAGTCCCCCCCAAAAGAATCTAAATAGTCAAGCCAAAGAACAATTTAACCATTATGCAGTAAATTAAAGTTATAATACGTAATGTACAACAAATCGTTAATCAACCATTAATTTTGAAGGTCTTTAGTTGCTTTTTGAATACCGAAAAGTGTGTAATCGTCTTGATTCGAAGCGGCAACCCATTCCGGGACCTAGGGCTGGTCAACTTAATATTATTAAATAATAAATTAGTACGAGCTCTAAGTATTAAAAAACTAGTATTTCCACGAGTGTCATGATAAAGGGAACGGAAATGCAAGGTGATTAGATCTGAATATTTCTTAGCATATATACGTTCATGCATAAACAGTAATAATCGAAAACTGTATAATTTATCAAATGACATTATTTGATAACTGAGAAAAAGAGAATGTACCTGTAAAGACGGATTAACCAAACGTAAAGACGGATTCACCAAACGTAAGGACGGATTCACCAAACGTTTGAGCTGTTTTTACAGATTTTATTACCCAAATTCTTTCACAATCTGGATTTTTCTAAACTGAGAACTGCTACTCTTTGAATTATAAAAAACATGTAGGTTTCTGAAGCACCATTCTTTTTCCAATGATCAAATAAAAAATATGTTGACATTCTTTGCATTTTTGGCTGCGAACTTTTTCCAGCTTTTGTAAAAACGGAATTTCCAAACAGTAGCCACCTAAGACAAAGAATTGGCCTTGAGGAGCTTACTCATACTGGTACTCAGAGTAGTAAAACATGACATCGTGGTTTTACAAGATTATATTTCAGGATTTTATTTTACTTTGGCTTCAGTTGTGATTGTACTGCAAGGTTTTCCAGTGTACGTATGTGTGCTTTATTTTACTTCTAATGATATCTCAAGGTATGGCAGTCCTTTAGAATGTCCGTCATCAGCTCATTTGACAATCATCCGCGTTCTTAAAAAACTAAAAACCATCAATTATTACATTAGGACATTTCAATGCTGACTACTTTTCCCTCGTTATTAAAAACATGAGGTGACAACTGTCTGATGTCAACGAACACAATCAACATCACGACAATCTGTAATTTTGTATGATTCTTACCTTTCAAACTTAAAAATCGCTATTTCAACACCAAACCTAATTTCCAAACTGTTTCAATCTGGGAAATATTCCCCATCAAATTTCGAAGCAGAGAGGTAGTTTTGACATTCAAGGACAAAGTTAAATGGTAACGTCACTTTTCTGTCAACTTTGGCAAAATGCTTCAAGAACGCAATCCGTCTGCGCAAAATAGCTTTCTTTGTGTTCTTACTCAGACTAACATGCATAAACGTCACACAAACGTATCTTTCACTGATATTACTATAAGGGACTTTAGTGTGCCCCGATCTTTTTGGTGAAAGGTACGTAGTTAGGTTCATTCCGAAGGTACGGTACAACGTCCTACGCTTGGTTATTGATTACGAATTTTTAAGGAATCTACTAAGTCGAAATCGACATGAAATATTATTTTTCATAGGTTAATAGAATCACGTGCACATACGCTCGCGGTTTTCTCTCTCTCTCTTGTTTTCGCTTCTTCTCTCCCTCCCCTCTCTCTCTCTCTCTCTTTCGTTCTCTCCTACTCTATCTCCTTCTTTTTCGCTCTCCCCCTCTCTCGCTTGTACGTCCTCTCTTTATAGCGCACGGTGTTCCCCTCACTGTTTCTTCTTTCTCTCTCTTACGTGGCATCCTCTGTTTTTTTCTCTGTCGCAATACATCTCCCCATTTTTCTTTCGTTCTCCCCCCCCTCTCTCTCTTTATATATATTGTATATACAGGGTGCATAGGAAAGTCCCTTTTTTTTTCTCAATGGGCTATAAGCAGTCGCCCGTCCCTAATTCAGAGTCACTGGTTCCAGGGAAGGGAGAGAGCCAGTGCCGTAAGACAAACACAACATCCATGCCTCACCGGGATTCGAACCCGGACCCCTTTCGGACGAATGATCAGAGGCCATTGCCTTAGACCACTGCGCCACCGGGGCGGCTAGGAAAGTCCCTTTAGCCCAAAATAACTTGCGAACGGAGAGAGGTACAGTTATGCAAATAAGATAACGGTATAGTAAAGCGACCACGCCCGATCGAATGCAACCAATAGCAGCGCCCCTAGTGGCGAAATGCGGAAGTTATCCATTGCAAATCGAAAACGAAAAGAGATAGAGCAAAATTTCCAATTACAATTTTGCAGTGCATTAATTAATTAGTACAAAACGACATTTGTTTCACACGGATAAGATAAATTGTCGCCTGAATACCCTAAAATGTCCGAAATTGATGCGCGACCATTTGTGTGAACGTTTGAAGGGAACAAGCATAGGTATGACCAAATACACACAATTTACTGCATAAATGCGTACTTATGTCAATACAGTCTGATATCTGTAACACAAACATCTGTAACACTACGACGTTGATCCAGCAGACTTGTAGGCGCTGTTGCACACACCTGATTTTTTGAGTGAAACTCGCCATTCTCACACAGCGTACGTAGACTTAAACTTCCTATCAGGGTACATCCTGCTACTAGTTTTTATATCGTAGGTACGGTACAACGTCACAATCTGCATTTGCATACGGCTGTATTTGCGAAATATGAACATGCAGATTAGAATCGTCACGCATCGATTTCGGACATTTTAGTGTATTCAGGCGAAAATTTATCTTATCCGTGTAAACCAAATGTCGTTTCGTATTAATTAATTGATGCTCTACAACGTTGTAATTGAAAATTTTGCTCTGTCTCCTTTCGTTTTCGATTTGCAATTGCTAACTTCCACATTTCTCCAATAGGGACGCTGCTATTGGTTGCATTAGATCGGGCGTAGTCGCTTTACTATAACGTTATCTCATTGGATAACTGTACACCTTTCCGTTCGCAAGTTATTTTAGGCTAAAGGAACTTTCCTATGCACCCTGTATATTTATACATTGTATATACAGATATAGAACTAATTGAAAGAGCGAGGGAATATGAACTTCCATTATACATGGCTTTATCGATTATGAAAAGGCCTTTGATTCAGTCAAACCATCAGCAGTTACAATGGCTTTGAAATCCTGCGGTATTGAAGATGCATACATTAATATTATTAATAACATCTATAAAAATGCAAATGCAAAGATTCGGCTGTTTGAGAATACAGCACAAATAAGAATTGGAAAGGGAGTGAGACAAGGTGACACCATATCTCCCAAGCTCTTTAATGCCACATTGGAAAATGTCTTTCAATCACTGAACTGGCAAAGCAAAGGGATAAAAGTTAATGGAGATCATTTAACTCACCTTCGTTTTGCTGATTACGTAGTCATTTTTGCAACTACCCCATCAGAGCTGCAGAGTATGATCCAGGAACTTGCTGACATGAGTAAAGCAGTGGGATTAAAAATGAACTTTTAGAAGACAAATGTGATGTTCAATGCCTTTACAAGAAATGAAGATTTATCGATTGATGGGGAAAAGCTGGAGATAACCAATACCTACCTTTATCTTGCACAGCAGATATCAAGTGAGGGTCACATTGATGAAGAAATTAATCGGCGTATAAAACTTGCCTGGAGAGATTTTGGAAGAAACAGCATACTTTTCAAGAGCAATATACCATTATGTCTTAAAAGAAAAGTGTTTGTTCAATGCATCCTTCCAGTGCTTACGTATGGTGCAGAGACGTAGACCTTAACTAAAAGAGACATACAAAGGCTGCATACAACTCAAAAAAGCATGGAGAGATGCATGCTTGGTGTAACTAGGAGAGATAAAAAGAGGAACTCATGGATCAGAAAAATGACAAGAGTGGAAGACATCATGATCAGAGTAAAATCCCTGAAATGGCAATGGGCTGGACATACTGCCAGAAGGACAGACCATGGATGGACAGTCGAAATTTTAGATTGGATTCCAAGGGACAGGAAAAGATCCAGAAGAAGAACACATGGGAGATGGGTGGATGAAATTCGAAAGTATGCGGGAGTAACATGGAAGAGACCGGCACAAGACAGATTGTTGTGGAAGAGGCTTGGAGAGACCTTCGTCCAACAGTGGATTGATAATGGTTGACAACGATGATGATGATATATCATCATCATCATCATCAACAACAACAACAACCATTATCAATCCACTGCTGGATGAAGGTCTCTCCAAGCCTCTTTCACAATTGTCTGTCTTGGTCCTGTTTTTTCCATGTCATTCCAGCATACTCTCGAATTTCATCCTTTCATCTCCCATGGGGCCTTCTTCTGGGTCTTTTCCTGTCCCTCGGAATCCAGTCTAAAATTTCAGTTGTGCAGCGGTGGTCCGATCTTCTGGCACCATGTCCAGCCCATTGCCATTTCAGTGATTTCACTTTGGTCATGATGTCGTCCACCCCTGTCATTTTCCTTATCCACAAGTTCCTCTTCTTATCTTTCCTGGTTACACAAAGCATGCATCTCTACATGCTCTTTGAATTGTCTGCAGTCTTTGTATGTCTTTTTTAGTTAAGGTCCATGTCTCGACAGGATGAATTAATTAAACACTTTTCTTTTGAGACATACTGGCATACTGCCCTTAAAAATTGTACTGTTTCTTCCAAAAGCTCTCCATTAAAAGTTTTATACGCCGATTAATTTCTTCATCAATGTGACCCTCACTCGATATCTGCTGCCCAAGATAAATGTAGGAATCGGTTGCCTCAAACTTTTTTCATCAACCGCTAAATCTTCGTTTCATGTAAAAGCATTGTACATTACTTTTGTCTTGTGAAAGTTCATTTTTAATCCCACTTCTTTACTCTTGTCAGCAAGTTCTTGGATCATTCCCTGCAGCTCTGAAGGTGTAGTTGCAAAGATGACTACGTCATCAGCAAAACGAAGGTGAGTTAAGTAATCACCATTAATCTTTATCCCTTTGTTTTCCCAGTTCAATGATTGAAAAACATTTTCCAATGTGGCGTTAAAGTGTTTGGGAGATTTGGTGTCACCTTGTCTCATTCCCTTTCCAATTCTTATTTGTGCTGTATCCTCAAATATCCGAACCTTTCCACTTGCATGTTCATAATAATGCTAATGTATGCATCTTCAATACCGCAGGATTTCAAAGCCATTGTTACTGCTGATGGTTTCACGGAATCGAAGGCCTTTTCATAGTCAATAAAAGCCATGCATAATGGGAGTTCATATTCCCTTGTTCTTTCAATTAGTTCTCTCAGTACATGGATATGATCTATAGTGCTGTAGCCTCTCCAGAATCCAGCTCGTTCTCTTGGTTAGGCCATGTCTAGTGTTACCTTCAAGCGATGTGAAAGAGCCTTAGAGAAGATTTTATAAACCACTGAAAGGAGGCTGATGGACCTGTAGTTCCTGAGATCCTCAATGTCACCTTTTTTATGGAACAAGATCATTGTAGCATTGTTCCAATCCTCAGGAATCTTCCCTTCATTAAGACATCAGGTGAAAACTTGGGCGAGTATAGTTTCAATTTCTCCACTTGCTTCTTGTATAATGTCAACGGTAATTCCATCTTCTCTTGGAGCTCTTCCCCGTTTCATGTTCTTAATTGCATATGTAACTTCAGCTGGGAGGATTGGAGGGACTTTAGGACTGGTACCTGTCATAATATCTGGAATAGACGTATCATCCCTTTCATATAGTTTTGAATAGAAAGATTTCACCCTTGTCAAAATTTCGCTTCTATTTTTTGTTACAGAACCATCTTCTTTTCTCAGGGCCATAATCTGTTTTCTTCCCTCACTGAGATGTCCATTTGCTCTCTTCAGGCTCTGGTTGTTTTCAATTGCCTTACTCACTAGTTCACAATTGAATTTCCTTATGTCTTCAGTGATACCTTTTCGCACTGTCTTGCATAGCTCTATATATTCCACTTTGGAAGTCACATCTTCTTTAGTTGTCCTCATCACTCTTCTTTTTGCATCAACATTTTGGTTTTTCCTGATAATTTGTTCACATGCAATTTGTTCTTAGACCCAGCTAATTTTGTTGCTGTTTCCATAAGAGCTTTGGTTACTTTTATGTTAACTTCAAAAATATCCACTTCTTCCGATGTTAGGCCTTCTAAAGCAGAGAATCTGTTCTTCAGTTCCAATTTGAAGGTATTATGGTGTTTTTTAACGTTGGTTATGTCAATACATTTTGTTTGTCTTATGAGCTAGCCACGTTCGAGTTTAGTGTTGAGGTGCATCTTACATCTCACCAATCTATGGTGATGTATAT
Source organism: Macrothele yani (assembly GCA_039090855.1). NCBI lineage: Eukaryota > Metazoa > Arthropoda > Arachnida > Araneae > Macrothelidae > Macrothele > Macrothele yani. The sequence continues at coordinate 22,524,322 of CM077023.1, forward strand.
ATATACCTAAGAGCAGAGACAAAGACAAAATTTTGCACCTAAGAATTTAAAACCAAATTTGCTTCAAAAAAACAACCTGAAGATCATGACGCGCAACGCAGCAGTTATGAATATTCAGAATTCACATACTATTAAGTAGAGACAGTAGCAAAAAAAATGTTTAACAGGTACTAAAACAACAAAGAAAAATCTTAAAAACCAACAGGTATGAGTAAAAAAAGAAGATTGTTGCGGAAGTTGTGGGTACAAAAATCCTGTTTACCTTCAGGAATCAGTAATTAATTTTTTTCTTTTGTTTTTTATTTTATGGAATTTTGGATAAAGCTTTTTTCACCACAAAGAATAAGACTGTAGTACTTTGGCACAGTTATTCATGTTTAAATTCTCTGTCAGGCGGCTCGGTTGCTCGGCAATGTGTTTTTTGCTGAATAATTCTGTTTATTTATTCAGACCCTCTCACAACGTGTGTTTTTTTTTTGGAATTGTTTTTCTGTTTTTTGTGGCAGATGACGAGTGTGGGTTGGGCCAGGAAAGTTATATAGATGCATGCAAAAACTTTAACTAATTGATTCATCATGCTGCAACTCTGAGGATGTTATGATAATTATAAAATTTTTGGTGGGATTTAAACTTGCATCTATGGCTTTGCAGAAACCCATTTCCAACTAGGTCTTTGTGGAAGTGAGAAAATGCAGAGTTTTTGCTGGTCCTTGATAAAGCCAAGGATCGGCATTCTCGACACTTTCTACATTCAGGTTGCTATTATTTTATCTTCTTTTTTTTTACTCATACCTGTTGGTTTTTACGTTTTTTCTTTGTTGTTTTAGTACCTGTTAAAAAATTTTTGCTACTGCCTCTACTTAATAGTATATACTTAATAGCACTATATTGACAAAAGTCACCGGACACCTAGAAGAGAAACACAACATAGCATTTATTGACATACATTAGTACGGTGTCGGTACACCTTTGGCCTTAATGCATAATCTGATCCTTCGAGACATGCTTTCGACATGGTTTTGGAACACGGCGATAGGTATACGCTTTCATTCGGTACATAATGCTGCCGCTAACTGTTGCTTAGTAGTACGCCTTGGTTCCAAACTTCTTATGTGGCGCTCTAATTCATCCCATAGGTGCTCTATGGGATTAAGATCAGGGCTCTGTGCTGGCCAGTCTACACACGATACGGAATTATCGTCAAACCACGCCGTAACAGTCCTTGCTTTATAGCTCGGTGAATTATCCTGCTGGTACCATCAAGGCTTGGTTCCATAGTATTGCCAAAGAGTTGGTATGGCATAATTGTCCAGAATATCGAGGTAGACGTGCTGGTTGACAAGTTTGTCAGTTTGTTTATGATAACCAATGGGACTGGACCATACCACGAAAAATACCCCCACACGAGTACACTGCCAGCTCCAAACTTGATCGTAGGAACAGTACAGTGTGGTATGTAGCGTTCTCCCGGCTGCCGCCATACCCACACACGGCCATCAGACTGATGGATTGTGTAACTGGATTCATCAGTCCATAGGACCCGTTTCTATTGATGTATGGTCCACGATAAATGTTATTTACACCAGGGTAAACGACGAGTAGCATTCGGAGTGGAGATGAAAGCCTTATGAGCAGCCGCACGACCACAGTAACCCATGGAATGAAGTTCCCTGCGGATGGTACGTGTTCCAGCATTTTTACTCACCTGTACACTGAGGTCTTGTGCAGTACTCCGTCGATTAGCTGTAACGACTCTCCTGAGGTTTCGACGTCCTCTATCACTGATTTTCTTTGGTCTGCCGGTACGTTTTGCTGCTTCAGGCACGCCACGTGTCTTCCACTTATTCAGTACGTCCAAAACAGTTGACTTGGATATGTTTAAACGCCTCACGGTTTCTCTTTTGGACAACCCACTAATATAACACCCAACAATCTTTCCTTTCTCAAAGCCAGTTCAGCGACATTTTCACTCAACCTGTAACGTACCAGGTGATGTGACGTACCTGCCAGCAGGACGCACACGACATAAAGGCAGATAGGAATCAGAATAAATGTCCGCGTAGCTTAATTGGTAGAGCGACTTATTCCGGAATGAGTGGTCCCGGGTTCGAATCCTGGCGCGGATAAAAGTGACGGAGAAATTTACTTCGTTATAAACCTCACAGTGCGATATGATCGCGGTCAGTTGAATATATATATATATATTTTTTTTCATAATCGATAAAAGCCATGCACAATGGAAGCTCATATTCCCTCGCTCTTTCAATTAGTTCTCTCAGTACGTGGATATGATCTATTGTGCTGTAGCCACTCCTGAATCCAGCTTGTTCTCTCGGTTGAGCCATGTCCAGTGTCACCTTCAAGCGGTGTGAAAGAACTTTAGTGAAGATTTTATAAACCACTGATAGGAGGCTGATAGGTCTGTAGTTCCTGAGATCCTCAATGTCACCTTTTTTATGTAGCAAGATCATTGTAGCGTTGTTCCAATCCTCAGGAATTTTCCCTTCATTAAGGCATCGAGTGAAAATTTGGGCGAGTACTGTTTCGATTTCTCCACTTGCTTCTTGTATGATGTCTACAGTAATTCCATCTTCTCCTGGAGCTTTTCCCCGCTTCATGTTCTTGATTGCATGTGCAACTTCTGCTGGGAGGACTGGAAGAACTCTGGTACTGGTACGTTTCATAATGACTGGAGTACATGTATCATCCCTTTCATATAATTTGGAGTAGAAATCTTTCACTCTTGTCAAAATTTCGCCTCTATTTCTTGTTACAGAACCATCTTCTTTTCTCAGTGCCATAATCTGTTTTTCCCCTTACTGAGATGTCCCTTTGCTATCTTTAGGCTTTGGTTGTTTTCAATTGCTTTCCTTACTAGTTCACAGTTGAATTTCCTTACGTCTTCAGAGATACTTTTTCGTACTGTCTTGCATAGCTCTATATATTCCACTTTGGAAGTCACATCTTCTTTAGTTGTCCTCATCACTCTTCTTTTTTGCATCAACATTTTGGTTTTTTCTGATAATTTGTTCGCATGCAATTTGTTCTTAGACCCAGCTAATTTTGTTGCTGTTTCCATAAGAGCTTTGGTTAGTTTTGTGTTAACTTCAAAAATATCCTCTTCTTCCGATGTTAGGCCTTCTAAAGCAGAGAATCTGTTCTTCAGTTCCAATTTGAAGGTATTATGGTGTTTTTTAAGGTTGGTTATGTCAGTACATTTTGTTTGTCTTATGAGCTTGCTACGTTCGAGTTTAGTGTTGAGGTGCATCTTACATCTCACCAATCTATGGTCACTGCCTGTGTTGAACTTGTTTAGCACACCGCAGTCTTCTATGACGAATTTTTTGTTACACATAATAAAATCAATTTCACTTGTCGTCCCATTTGGATGTCTCCATGTCCATTTCCTGTGTGGCTTTATCGATTATGAAAAAGCCTTTGATTCGGTGAAACCATCAGCAGTTGCAATGGCTCTGAAATCCTGCGGTATTGAAGATGCATACATTAATATTATTAATAACATCTATGAAAATGCAAGTGCAAAGATTCGGCTGTTTGAAAATACAACACACATAAAAATTGGAAAAGGAGTGAGACAAGGTGACACCATATCTCCGAAGCTCTTTAATTCCACATTGGAAAATGTCTTTCAATCACTGAACTGGAAAAACAAAGGGATAAAGATTAATGGAGATTATCTAACCCACCTTCGTTTTGCTGATGACATAGTCATTTTTGCAACTACCCCATCAGAGCTACAGAGTATGATCGAGGAACTTGCTGACAAGAGTAAAGAAGTGGGATTAAAAATGAACTTTCAGAAGACAAAAGTGATGTACAATGCTTTTACAAGAAATGAAGATTTATCGATTGATGGAGAAAAGCTGGAGATAACAGACACGTACGTTTATCTTGGACAGCAGATATCAAGTGAATGTCACATTGGTGAAGAAATTAATCGGCGTACAAAACTTGCCTGGAGAGCTTTTGGAAGAAACAGCATAATTTTCCAGAGCAATATGCCATTATGTCTTAAAAGAAAAGTGTTTGATCAATGCATCCTTCCAGTGCTTACGTGTGGTGCAGAGACGTGGACCTTAGCTAAAAGAGACATACAAAGGCTGCAGACAACTCAAAGCAGCATGGAGAGGTGCATGCTTGGTGTAACCAGGAGAGATAAGAAGAGGAACACGTGGATCCGAAAAATGACAAGAGTGGAAGACATCATGATCAGAGTTAAATCCCTGAAATAGCAATGGGCTGGACATTCTGCCAGAAGAACAGACCACCGATGGACAGCCGAAATTTTAAATTGGATTCCAAGGGACAGGAAAAGACCCAGAAGAAGACCACATGGAAGATGGGTGGATGAAATTCGAAAGTATGCGGGAATGACATGCAGGAGACTGGCACAAGACAGACCGTTGTGGAGGAAACTTGGGGAGACCTTCGTCCAGCAGTGGATTGATAATGGTTGACAATGATGATGATGATGATATATATATATATATATATATATGTGTATATTTGTATCTCACTCTTTCACTCTATTTTCCGCTCTCTCTCTCTCTCCGTCTTTCCTTTTCCTTTCATTCTTCCCCTCCTCTCTCGTTCTTTTTCTTTTGCCCTCTTTCTCATACTCTTTTCATTCTTTCTTCCATCACATATATCCCCATCACTCTTTGTTTTACCTTTCTCTGTGTTTCTCACTCACTTCCTTTTTTTCCTGTTTTATTCTTTCTACTACTCCTTTTCTGCCCCTCTCTCACTCCCACTCTGACTTTTTTCAATCTCTTCATCACCCTTTTTTCTCTTTCTCTCCCACAATGTTTCTCACCCTCTCTCCCTATTATCTGTCCATTCTCTTCCGCTGTTACCATGACTTTAAATGTGGAACTTTTACAGGATTTTTTATCATTAAAAGAAGCATCATTTTTCTCAGAACAAGTACCTCATGTCAATACTGAACATAGCTTCCAAGTTAGGGTTTTCATTTCCACTGGAGAGGATTTCATGCAAAGAACAGAAACTAAGACTGATTTTCCTGCTTTGAGGCAACTTTTCTCAAATGTAATCACTGTATCTGACGTGTTCTGTTTATTTCTTTATGTAAAACTTTCGAGTGTTTGAGTACAACGGATTTCCTTCGTTGGTAGTAGAATTTCCGCTTAGAAGAGCTCAGTCGGAAGCAATGTAGACCGATTATCATAAACGATTATTCCCTTAAAGCAAAGGATTTCAAATTTTGTTAACGATTCTCTGCGTAAAGTGCAATTACCTGTACAAGCGGAAGACTTGTAAAATAAAATACATGAACATCCACGTATTTATGAACTGAATGTTGAATTCTCCTAACCTAAAGATGCTACAAAGAAAATTGTTTCAGCCCTATTAGTTTCGTAAATAGTCCCTGAAATTGAGAGCACAAGATTTAAAAATTTTAAAATTTGGATTGAGTAAACCAAAAAGGCTTACTTAACAAGTGCAAAAATTAGGATTTATAAGAATAGTTTTGAAGTACTACTAATAGCAGCATCTCCTGTTCTTTGTGTCCCTAGTTTTCAAATCAGGCGCATTCCATTTTTAAAAAAAATGAAGGATAAATACTGTGAAATTAATAATTCACTCACAAAGGATATCCCTCTTCGTAGCAAAAAATGTTAACCTTTTGGTTCATTAATTGTATAGTTGTAGATAATCTATAGAAATGCATGTTTGATGCAACCAAGTGATACGTAGAGCAATCAAAAAGTTCCGAGACTAGGTACGTAGCGCGCCAACAGATGGCAGTACGCGGATGCGCGAGCAGCGATCGAGGACAGTGACTTTTACGAGTCATTGTGCTGAGTGGCGTCGTTCTGTGAACATCGGGAGATGTGCTACACGATATTTGGTGACCACGTGCAGAACACAGCTGCGATTTCGGTATGAACTGCAAACTAGAGCAGTGAGCGAACAACAAATTCTACGTCAAACTCGGCAAATCAGGAACGGAGACGCATGAAATCTTGCGGCAGCCTTATGGCTACGAAGCAATGAGTCGTGCGAGGTGTTTTGAGTGGCACTTGCGCTTCAAGAGCGGCAGAACGGCACTGGAAGACGACGAGAGATCAGGGCGACCGTCCACGAGCCAAACCCCCGAAAATGTGGACAAAATTAGAGAATTTGTGCATGAGAATCGTCGCAGAACCATTCAAGACACTGCTACTATCGTCAATGTGTCATACGGAACAGTGCAAGAAATTTCGACGTCGGTTTTGAACGTGCACCGCAATGCTGCAACGTTTCTGCCAAAGATTCTGAACCCCGAACAGAAAGCGCTCCGTGTCGAACTCTGTCAAGATCTTCGTCAGCAGGTGGTGAATGAACCAACGTTCCTGTCGCGGGTCATCACAGGGGACGAGACTTGGGTCTACAGTTACGACTCGGAGATCACACAACAGTCGTCGCAGTGGAAGATCCCCGCATCTCCACGACCGAAGAATGCCCGACAGGTCCAGAGCGCAACTAAATGCATGCTCATCATGTTCTTCGACATTCGTGGGGTTGTGCACCGTGAATTCGTCCCCCAGGGCCAGACCGTGACCGCCCTTTTTTTACTGAGATGTTCTGCGGCGTCTTAGAGAAAACATTCGCCACGGACGACCTGAAATGTGGCGTAGGGGCGATTTCCTGCTCCATCACGACAATGCAGCAGCTCACAGAGCGTTAGCAACACGCCAGTTATGCAGCCGCAACAGCATGAGTACCCTTACTCACCCGCCTTACTCGCCGGATTTGGCGCCCTGCGACTTCTTTCTGTTCCCGAAAATGAAGCTGAAGCTCAAGGGTCGCCGTTTTGAAACCGTGGACGAGATCCAGCGTGAATGGCAGATGGTGCTTGACACAATTCGCGAACAGGGCTTCCAGGGAGCGTTCCAACAGTCGCAAAATCGGTGGCACCGGTATATCGTTCCCCAAGAAGACTACTTTGAGGGAGATCATAGCCATACTTAAGTAACGTACGTATTTTGTTGTTTATCGGCATAGTCTCGGGACTTTTTGATCGGACCTCGTATAGTAAAAGGTACTCGTGGATCAGGAAAATGACCAGAGTTGACTCTCAGGGCTAATGCTTTGAAATAGCAATGGGCTTGGACATATTGCTTGCTAGAAGAACAAACCACTGTTGGACAGCTGAAATATTAATTTGATTCCTAGGAATACGAAAAGACGCAGAAGAACACGGCGTGTGAGATGGGTGGATAAAATTAGAAAACAAACCGTAATGTCATGGAATAGAATTACTGAAGACACAAGCACGAAAGTTGTGGAAACCACTTTCGTCCAGTAGTGGATTGAGAATGATTGATGATGATGATGAATACAACATTTAACAAGCCGTTTTATATATGACTACTGGATAAAATCTATATGAAAGGAGATGAAACTAAGTGCATACGACTTTCTGTTACGTAAAACGGAAATAAACAAAAATATTTTTTTAATCTGCAATAAATGGAAGATCTTAGGGTGTGATGTACTACAGAGGTAAAGCACGTGTCAAGACAACAAATCTGCAGCGATGCATTCCGTCCGTGTAGCTTAGTTGAGAGAGCAACTTACTCCGAAGGATGGGAGCACAGGTTCGATCCCCGTCACGGACAAACTTGTATTTTCACATTGGCGCCCGAACGTAAAAATGGATTTACTGGACGTTGGGGTTTTCGAAAAATGTGTGGTCTGTTCCACGCATCGTCTAGAATGAATGAAAATTCGTTGTTCGCTTCAAAAAAAAAAAGAAATGAAGAGGGAGATGATGGGATGTACTACACAGGTAAAGCACGTGTCAAGACGACAAATCTGCATCGATACATTCCGTCCGTGTAGCTTAGTTGGGAGAGCAACGTTATCCGGAGTGAGGGGGCACGTTCTATTTTCCACGGGAAAATTTGCGTTTTCGCAAGGAAGGGGGGGGAAGCTCTGTAGTGTGTAAATGAAACACAAGGAAAAGAAGGTAAAAAACAAACAAAATAAATCATTAAAGCAAAATAAATTTCCCCGTATCCCCCGGGTGTGATTTCGAAATATTTGGCAATGCATTTTAAATTCCAATTTATCTCAATCGGGAAGTATTCCGATTTGGTACCGATTGAGATAAATTGAGTTTTAAAAATGTTTCTGACAAATTCTTCAAAATCATAACTGGGGCATATACACTATATTATAAAAAGTATTCGGACAGTAAAAAATATTTTCATAAGTGCAAAGCTCGGTTGTGCAGGAAGGTTCGCTTTGAGTGGGGAGGTACGTATATAAAGCTGTGATGTTCAGTGGTGTTATCAGGGGCCGCGGATGGCCGAGTGGTCAACGTTCGTGACTGCCACGGAGGAACCTCTGGTTCCATGCAGGGCTCGTACGAACGCTCAAACAACTAAATATCCGCCGTGCGTCGGATGTGCACGTCAAGCCGTCGGCCACCGGGTACTGGCCCCCAGGTAATAAATGAGGACGTCTTCCACCCCCTTTCTACCTCGCTTCTGTGTCACTTTCCTATCGGGCACTCTAGCCGAAATTTCCTAGCTTACTATTTCTAAGGGTTTTTTAAGACCTGGTGTCAGACACTTCCTTCCTAAAATCCTCTACATTTGATCTGGTGTTATCAGTAACTTTGCTACGTGGACGTGAACTTTCCAAGTTCCAGGGTGGGCTGGTCATAGGATGTCATTTCAGTAACGTTTCCATACGGAGCATTGATGCTAAACTAAACATACCAATATCGACTGTACGTGAATGAATACATGGAAGCAGGAAGGTGCAACTTCAGCAAAACAAAACAAAAAGTTCAAGAAGGCCGCACAAATTGATGGAACGTAATAGAAGAACCATGGTAAGAAATGCTAAGAAATCCCGTTCTTCCTCTGCCGTTTTCCAACTCAGGAAATGCTTCTAATGGCTCGGTTAGTACCATAATTATCCGCAGAGAGTTGCACAGAGTGGGTTATTATCGTACAGCAGCTGCATACAAGCCACACATCACTACCGTGAATGTGAAGCCGTCGGCCCCCGGGTACTGGCTGTTCTTTGGAGTAATGAGTCACGGAAGCTGTTCTTTGGAGTAATGAGTCACGCTTTTCGCTCTTCCGATCTGATTGGCAACATCCCAGCGAACGATTCGACGGACTGTTCTCTTCCAACAGTTAAGTTCAACGGAGGCTCCATCATGGTATGGAGTGGTTCTTTGTGGATGGAACTCGGCCTGTTGGTTATCATACCACAGAGAGTGAACCTCGACGTTCTGGATAATTCTGCCCTACCCAAAATGTGGCAGTATTATGGAAATGTCCGTTGTCTCTTCCAACACGATCGAGCTCCCTGCCACACTGCACGGCGTGTGCAGAACTGGTATCTTGAACATGAGGTGGAATTCTCAGACTGGCCTGCCCAGAGTCCAGATCTTAATCACAAAGCACATCTCTGCGATGAACTGGAGCGACGGATACGAAATCGACCACAACGATCGTCTTCGCTCTCTGCACTGGTTGCAGCTTTGCAAGACGAATTGCGAGCCATTCCTGTCGAGACTTACCGGAAACTGGTTGATAGAATGCCTCGACGTTGCTGCTGTCGTACAAGCAAAATGTTGACAGACTAACTACTAACTGCTATAATAAATCCATTTGTCCCAAAACATTGTGATGTCCGAATATTTTTAATGACATAGTTTATTAGCCAAGAAATTTATGTATTAGGTATGCAACTTAATTCTCTGCCCCTAACCACAAGAAATCATAGAACTTCAGCAAATGCAAATAGCTGTGTGGGATAATGGCTGATTGCAGCGCCATCCAACAGCTTTTCAGGCAACCGAAACCGCTCACAGCCGTAGTGCCAGAAGGGACAAAAGTTGACGGTGAAATCCATGCCGTTCGAGAAGCAACATTTGAGGCACTGCCTCCAATACGTGCGTTTCAGCTGACAATAAGTGCTGCGGAAGCCCAGCAAATGATCTGTGCTGCTTTGGGTGAGGCTGCTGTGTCCTACAGCACGTGTAAGAAATGGTTCCAGTGGTTTAAGCAGGGAAATTTTGATTTTCCTGATGCAGAACGTCCGGGATAGCCACAGAACGTTAACGATGAGGAAATGGTACAACTGTTGGACGCGGATCCCTGTCGCTCACAGTCAGAGCTTGCCCAGGAACTCGGAGTAACACGGCAAGCCATTGCAAAGCGCCTGCACAAGCTTGGACGGATTCACAAGGAGGGCAGTTGGGTGCCCCACCAACTTACAGCTGCGAACAAGTCTATGCGCTACGATGTTGCTGCGTACTTGCTCTCCAGATTCAAGAAGAAGGATTTCCTCCCCAAGAGTTTGACCTCTGATGAGAAGTGGATCCTCTACGATAATCCTAAGCGGCGCAAATCGTGGGTTTATCCAGGTCAGCCTACCACAAGTACCGCCAAACCGAATATCCATGCCAGGAAGTTGTTGCTGTGCATGTGGTGGGATCAGCGCGGTGTCGTACACTGTGAGTTGCTCAAACCTAGTGAAACGGTCAATGCGGAGCGTTATTGTCAGCAACTCATTCATGTGAGTGACGCAATGGAGGCGAAAAGGCCATACACCGGCAAAGGCAGAAGGTCGGTTCTGTTGCTTCAGGATAACGCACGTCCTCATACCACGAAAACGACTTTAAACACGATCACCGAACTGGGATGGGAGATTTTGTCCCACCTGGCGTATTCTCCAGACTCCGCCTCGTCGTATTATCACCTCTTTCGCTCCCTACAACATCACCTGAGTGATACGCACTTCGCTTCTATCGAGGAGGTCCACACAAGTATTGATGACTTTATCAACTCGAAACAGCCCTCTTTTTTCCGCAGTGTCATTCGGCAGCTCCCTGAACGATGGCTCAAATGTATCCAACACGACGGGGATTATTTCCTTGATTAGGTACGCATTCGATTTGCTATAGTTTGCTGTCAACGTGTCGTGCCTGTGGCCGAGAATTAAGTTGCACACCTAATATTTGCGTTCAAACGTTTGAAGACTGCAAAGGTCTTAGAGAAAATGTGTGTATAAAACGAATTAACATTGCACTTATAGGATAGATTTTTCGCTTGAGATACGCCGTAAGATAAGCTGAAAATACATTGGAACCTCGGTTATACGTTTCTCGATATACGTTTTTTACGCTTTCCATTCGTAAGTTGAAGAAGCGTATATGCTCCAGCTTTGTCCGTCTGTCTGCCTGTCTGCACGATAACTCGCGTAAAAATTGTTCGAATTCGATGAAATTGTCGTATGTGGTAGGGGACAACCTGGGGACGAACTCTATTGAATAGGGACGAAATGAGGTCAAAGGCCAGGACATGGGAGTGAGATCCGTTCCTTCGCCCTTATGCATCATAACTTTCGTAAAAATGCTTCTATTGCAACAAAACCTTTATCATGTTGTTTCGGAGGTATACCGAACCGGTTCTTTTGAATATCATCGAAATGGGGTCAAAGGTCAGGGCACAGGAGCGATATTTATTCCACAGTCATTATTCTCATAACTTGACTAAAAATGCCTCTATTGCAACAAAACTTCAGTATGGTGTTCAGCTGGTATACTGAACCAATTCTGTTTAATATCATCGAAATGGGGTCAAAGGTCAGGGCACAGGAGCAAGATTTATTCCACAGCCATTATCCTCATAACTTAGTAATAACATGAGTAAAAAATTTTCTATTGCGACAAAACTTTAGTATGTTGTTCCGGAGGTATACTGAACCAGTTCTGTTTAACATCATCGAGCCGCTTAGACCACCGCTCCGGTGGCGCAGTGGTCTAAGCGATGGCCGCTGATCATTCGTCCGGAAGGGGTGCGGGTATGAATCCAGATGAGGCATGGATATTGTGTTTGTCTTACGGCACTGGCTATCTACCTTCCCTGGAACGAGT